>NC_051169.1:141121996-142434645 GCF_013339725.1 Rhipicephalus microplus
ATTTTGCGCTTAGGGCTCACTCGAACTCACACTCTTCCAAAATTTCTTCAGCCGAGCTCACTAGCACTCATACTAGAAGTTTTCTCAAAAGCCTCACTCGAGCTCGAGGTCACAAAATTATTACTCACCCGGCCACAAACAGACTCGTGGCTCGATCTGAGTCTGAGTAAGTATACACTGATGAGTGACTTTGCTGAATTATGCCTCTAACTTTCGGAAATTGCTTTGACGGGGCCTTTTGTAAGCATATTCCACGTAAGCCACCTGTTCTTATAAAACTGTCCTTGCTTAATCACAACCGCTGGTTTAACATACTTAAAGGCACCAAATCAAAAGTCACTAAGTGGAGCGTGGATTGTGCGAGGTATTGGTGTTAAAAAGCCTTTTTACCATGGTCAAAGAAAACGATTGTAGACTAACAAACTTATCAGTCAGCTCATTCAGACCCACTCCATCTCAAATAGAGCGTTGAGTCTGAGTCTGAGTCAAACTAAGAAAGATCGGTCTGTTCGAGTCCCACTGAGTTGGCTGAGAAAGGTATGAATGAATTTGTGTTTCAGTGTGTAGTGTTGATGAACATTTAGGTAAATCTGCGTCTGATTGAGTGTCAAGGGCACTATATATTTTATCGGCGAGTCTGAGTGAGCTTTACACTGTTTGCCGACATGTGGTTACACGTGAATATAAATAATTCAAATTGTATTTTACGATGTAGCTTTTAGACCCCTTCAGGAATGTAACCCTCAGATATGTCGCATGAACCTTCTGCATTCTGAAAAGCAAAATTTCTGACAAGCAAATGACAAAAAATTTTTCAAACGACACCTTACAAACAAAAAACACCTTACTACTCTTCTAAACTTTGTTGGCTGAAAAAATACAGAAAACCCATACCTATAGGGTAATTAATCTAGTGCTGGTAACCCAGTGTTGGGGGCCTCCTGTAGTACAGTAGCAATCAACCATCATTTGGGTGATATGTTCACGCTTTCAAATGAGGCGCACCCAGTTTTTTATCAGGAATCCTTCGCATATAAACAAACTCTCAAACAGCGTTTAACAAGTTCTTGACTATTGAAAAATCAATAACGTTATAAGTGTACCTTCTGAGCACATCACTATTTAAAATGCCTGGTCAGGTCAGAATTTTAATGTTACTGTACAAAAATTCACCTGTATTCTTGTAGGAAAAGAAACCCAGTGGAAAAGAATGTGGCCAACACAAGTGGAGCACCTTTAACGTAAATAAATATATAAAAACAATCAGAACGTTACGTAGCCCCTTATTAGACAGATTTAGTTGCGCGTCTGCAGCAGCCGTACGGGCGCAGCCTCCCATTGCAAATCCTTGGCCAGCTTTGTCCGAATGGCTGCTACGGACGCGCAGCCAAATCTGTCTATTATAACTCCACTTAAACCTTTTGTTTTTAGTTACCATCACTGACAGTTGCACTTGTTCCCCTGCGGTAGTGCGCGCTCAGTGAATGAAAGTGCGTGTATTGCGTTTGCTTTAGGGCAAAAACCAAATAATAAAGGAAAACAAACGTGCTCTTCCAAGGGGGGGGGGGGGGGGAATTGGGAGCTTGGGTACAGAAGAAAAATGAAGTTCAAAAGGGCTTCATTGAAAGAAGTGAATTCATCCAAACCATGCAGCAGTTGCACTAGCCTGCCTTCGAAATTGTTATCACGTGGTTGAGCACGCTCCAAATTATTTGTGTTAAATAAAATTAATAGAGGGGTGTTCTTTACAGTATGTTATAATTTATTTATTATTATCAATAATATTATTTTTACATAGCAAAAGAGTGAAATGTCAAAATACGCGGCATTATCTGTTGTAGAACACAAGGTATGGCTTTTTGAAAAATAAATGTTCCTAGCAGAAACAACCTACCCTCGAAGAGTCAGGCATTCTATAGGCACGATATGAAAAATATATCTTTAGTCTTTAGGGTAGTGCAATTTCATGTTCACTGCAGTAATTGTGATAGTTCTGGCGAAAAATGTAAAGTGCCACCAGCAAGCACAGAGCCTGTGACCTTCGGATTATGTGCCCAATTATCTCACTATCCCAGGTAGTGCGGCGGTAGTCACCTCGTCCATTTATAGGTTCTTTACTAGCTTCCGAACCCTGCGATTGTTAGGCAGCGCTCCTCTTATCCATTACGGCGAGTATGGAACACTTTTCTTTTTGCCAGATGGCATCACTTAGCGCACGCACCTTTGTCAAGCGGACTGTTGACCAATAAGTCCTCGCATACAACATGAAAGCAACAACTTTGCCGGAACCTCATCACAGGTTCAGTCCTTGCCGGCGGCAAGATGTCTTTTCGTCCACGTTGCATTCTTAACATGTGTATTCGAAGCGATATGCCACACATGAAACTGTACATAAATGCCATGTACAGCTTCCTTCACTTCATTTTCTACTAGTTTTCATTGCCATCGTGACAAAGGAAATAGTACTAAGAGGTTCTGTTCCTTTGTGAACTGTATGGTAATGTTGATATTCCTGGTTGCAATGTCATTCATAAAAATGAATAACAACATCTGATCCTTGATTCCCCTGAAAGCGGAAGTGTGAGTCACTCATTTCATATGCACGAAATTTCCAACGGTACAATCAAGTGCCTCATCCTGCTGAAATCACATTTCATTTTCACAACTGTGGCACAAAATCATTCCTTCATCCATCGCAATATTCTACATTTGAAAGAATTGAGCCTCCCCATTCATTCTTATAATTAGTATCACAGCCTTATTCCTGTGAATCGGCCGTTCATCGTATATCTTCGCACTTTTGCCGATACCAACTTTCTTTACGGTTATTGCCGTTTTTCTTGGCAGCCCACCGGTATGGAGCGCTCTCCACTGGTTTTAACACTTATTATGTGCGGTGTTTTAGCCACTTCATCACAAAAGGTATCGACGCTGGCGAAATAGGCCTCCGTGGCACAGTAGCGGACATGATTTTCACACTGCCTTCGAGGTGTGAGAAGTTGGCGGTGTGAGGGTTCCAAAGCTATGATTGAAATTTCCGTAGCGAAGTTATTTTTTATAATAAAAGCCTGTGACCTTTTGGAGAGAAAATAACTGCATTATATTTTCTTTCGCATGTACATGTCATGTTGTATCAGCTGAATATTCTCACAATACCCTTTATACTATAAGCCCGCGCTCCATACAAATTATCCAGGAGCGGGTAGCGTGGTACACGGCAAAGTACTTCCCTGCCCCCGCGCAGAAACAACGCACCTTCAAACAAATAAACCTCCTCACGCTCTCTCTACCAAAACGAAAATAAACGCATACGCCTCGCTTAACCGTCAGCATTGTGTTGCTTGCTTGAATTGTGTTGAACGTACCTTTTGGTACGTTCGGGTAAAAATGGCACCTATACCAACGTGTTTTGGGACACGAATTACATCAGAGGGGGATGTGCCTTTGCAGCGTGAAGAGAGGAACAATAGAAGGTAATCGCAAAGGTAGCGCTTGTTCTGGCCGTTTATGAATTGTCCTGTCTTGTGTTTATATAAAGAGATACATAAAAGAATACAAGCAACAGGCCAGTGTCACACAGGTCCCCGTAATTAGGGAGGCGATCGCCGGGATGATTTCAAGGGCCGAAGTCTATGTCCCCCGAACCGCACCACGAAAGCGTGGACGATTTAGAAGTGGTCCTTTTTGGCGCGCCAGCGGACGCCGGCTGTGGCCCCAAAGAACAAGTCAGAGCCGAGAGTTGATAAACAAAACAGAATTATATTCTCAATATTGGCAGATCAGAAACAATACACCAGTATGCACACTCCACAGCAGTTGAGTACAATATGTCACCAATCGAACAACGTACTACACAGTACAATCAGCCACACTCCAAACAACGGACACAGACAACAGTACGCACTACAATGCAGTCGCATGCATTGAACAACCGAGACACTTAAAGACTAAAGAGATAGAAAACCTATCCAGTCCAAAGTTCTTGGAACAAAAGTCTGGATGATACTCTTCCGAGAATCACTCACTCAAAGTCCAGCGTTGTTGTCGTTCCGCTGCCCTCGACGTTTCTCTCCCAGGAAACCTCGCCGAAGTTTCTCTTTCAGGAAACCTCGCGTCTTCACTTGGCCACTCTCCAAGCTTCAAACTTCTTCGCCGGAAACACGTCGGCTTCACACACGCAGCTGTTGCCACGCGTCTTCGCTCGATAGCGGTAAACACACACTCTTGCCTGTAGCTCGAGTCGTCACCCCTCAGGTGGAAATCATCTTCTTCCTGCTTTGTCTCCACAGACAAAACCTTCGCCGACTACACGGCGGAATCCCTACGCGCTCTGGCGCAAACTCCCGTCTTCTCCTCCGAAGTTTCTCTTCCAGGAAACCTCACGTCTTCTCCTGCTTTGTCCCTACGGACAAAACCTTCGCCGACTACACGGCGGGATACCCTACGTGCTCTGGCGCTAACTTCCGTCTTCTCCTGATCTTTCGTCTCGGCTGCTCGATTAAATACCTTCCGCGCGACATTCCAGAAAGTTCTCATCATTTCGTCGGCGCGATGCACAGCGGAGGCTGGGGGAAGGTGCGAGACTGTACGAGGGCCGTCCCCGACAGATGACTCAACCCGGCATAACATGCCCCTTTCCTTCTAGAAATTTCGAGTGCTTGCTCGGCCGCCGATGTGGGGTGAGGAGGTTCGTCGGCGAAGCCACGCTTCCGAGGGAAGATAGTGGCGCGGCCGGGGAGCTTTAGATATTTCTTTTCTCTTTTTTTGTTTTTTTATCATTGACCTCGCGGCGTCACTACGGCGTTTCGTCGCGAGATTTCGGCGGCGCGCCCTTATTGAGCGCTCGTTCTGTGACAGCCAGTCATAAGCAATAGTGATGAAACTAAAGTTAAACAATGCGGCGTAGGTAGCCTCTCGCTGAGCGCTTCGCGGAACACTGAATCTAGCAATAGATCGCCCTAAAGTGAAATTCTTTAATATCTCATGCTTCCGACCGTCCATCCGCGGCCCTGGCACGGCATCAGGTGGCTGCCGATGTGCCTTAACGAACTCCGGTCGCGTTGAGCTCCACAGCGTAGCATCGCTTTGCCAAACGTGGCTTGTCAAACGTGGCTAGAAAGCGCATCGCGTTTCTTTCAGGTAGACCTCTTTTCGATGGGCACAAGCATTCACCAAACATACTATAGAGTTTACAAAGTGTACTTCAATTTTTTTCGACAAAATTTTCCGAAGGACGAAAAACAAAAGCAGAACGAGAACAATAATGATATGTTGCTCGCTACTAACTTAAGCTTGTGGCTTCTCTTCTAGAGACAATATTTCCGAAGTTTAGTAGTCAGTAGTACTAGTTAGGATGAAGCAAAAAAAGGTCACTAACTTGTGCCACCCACGAGAGAGCATGGCTAAGCGCCATCAAGTATTCCAGGAAATGTGGTAGCTTTTATGGAATGCTTGTTGTGAATAGTGAAAGACATCGGTTCGTTCCTTACATACCAGAACCACGTCGCCCCACGGCGTCAACATATTTGTACACTTTAAGGGTCATCTAACTTTATTCGAAAAGTTGTAAGACGAAAAAAAGCAAAATTACTTCGAGGAATACTTTTCTTTTCTTTACACTTTAAATACGTCCGTAAACATTAAAAACAGACCTTTTGTAGTAAGAATAACACAATAACAGCCCTTAGAACAAGTAAAACTGGAAAACATAGTAAATAGAAAAGAAAACTGTCTGTGAGTTACCTATGCGTATAAGCTCACATTTGGTTCAAAACCCCAACTGTGGCTACGTCAGTCAACGCGTTTCAATAACTAAAAAACTGTCCGCTTCGCTAGGCAGCTTAGTACATAAGCTTTGCGCGAGAGTAAGTTTTGTTACAAGTTGCAGCGCTTCGTCCTTGTTTCCTGCACATACATGACAATCATGTACCACACCACATTGGTTGTTATTGTTGTATTTTGCACTGCTGCACACGCAGTCGAAGTAGGAGATCTGTATAAGGTGAGAAAAAAAGCTTGTTATACACCTTGTGTTCTCTCTCTTTCTTTTATTTCATGCAGTTCGATTAAAGTATGTGTTGACACAATGTGCAAGCAGCTGAGTAACTTGGAAATAGTGTCATACGCCGCATTTCTGTTTTTCGTAGGGACTATTGTTTCGAATGAAATACGAGCACACCGATCGATGCACTCGAGAGCATAAACGGCTGTATCGCTCCTCACTTTTCGGTTGTAACAGCCCAGAGTTACGAAACTGCTTTGAAGAAAGCACCTTTATAAAAATCTCAATGGTCACTCGTTTAAACGAGATTGTTAACAACTGCTGTTTTCCTTAGAAGTCTTAGACACCGAAAAAAGTTATCACGCTGCTTTGAAAGAGAGCAAGTTATTTGGCAGCTTTGCTCCCACTCTTCTAATGCAATGAACTTTTCTTAGAATATAGATTTAAGGACAGAACAAAACGCTATCGCCCTGCGACATTTTTAGGTATTATACTTTCAAGAAAATCATACATTTCGGAGTTACAACTGAAAAAATGATTTGTTTAGCGAAGTGATTGGCTTACGCAATACCGTTAACATCAAGATGCGGCGTGTCACGACGCTGACCCGAAAAGTTCTTGTGTGATTATTAGAAGTTCCTAATGTTATTACGAATAGCAGCTTGCATTTTATACTGTTACACCTGGGTCGAGAATATTTAAATCCAACTATATTTAGTAACTTGTATGGAAGAGCAATGCCAAGGCATCGCTGTTTGAGTGAATACTATTTGTGAAGCTTAATTAAAATAAATGAGGTGGTTGTAGAGCTTTGTAAGCAGGGGTCAGGGAGAGGGGTGGTGTATAGGCGAGTTGGGCGTGCAAGATGGTAAGCATGTGCATTTACAACAGATTTTCGACATATTTGTACGTATGCCTAAGGTAAACTGCACATGCTACTTGAGATGCGTGGACCAAGAAAGGTACAAATAATTAAATCTATGTTCAAAACAATATTTATTCCATGTTTCTACTAGTACATAATGAACACAACACCGGTAAGAATCATAGCCACTGGATTGTAAGGTATAACTACATATATCTTGATGGAACAGGTTTTCAAACAAAGCTTATTCAGAAAGAACTCTTCAATTGTAACAAGGAAATAAAAGGCGGAGTAACACATAGTAAGGAAACATACTTGTACTAGGACAATTACAGTACCCTGCAACATGTTACCTGCACGCGAAATATTGTATGCAATACATCAAATATAGATACATAGAGGTACGTAAACAATGCCAAGTATGATATATATGATTTTGTATTGAAGCAGATTTCATAAGAAAGTAAGGTGCTTGTGTAACTTAATTTTTTCCAAAGCAAGTTTTTATTAGCGCACAGAAAATGTACTGCATTCCTGTATTTGCCTTGATGCATAATTTTATATTTTGACGCCCACAAATTGTACAAATATTTTCTGTACACATTGTTAGTAAGTGGGAGACTGAAATTGTACAGTGTAGCACGGCTGGCAATGCGTGAGGAAGATGAATAATATGATATATAAAAAGGCAGGTTGTATTGAATGACGTTATGGACTGTAAGTGTAGCTGTTACAAGCGAGGAACCTAGAAAGTGACGCCAGTGCGGTGTTCGTTGTCATGGCTGCACAATATAGAGCAACGTTTCGGTAACATATGGTATATTCAAAACGTAAATAAGACTCAAAAAAGGTTTAGCAATAGACCATTGTCAACTATAGTTGTGACAGATAAGTTTAAAACACCCACAAGCACAAACTTTTTACATAGTCGGCGACCTAAACATTCAAATTATGGATTTCGAGACCTAGCTTCGCCCACTCTTTATGATTCCCTTTGCTCTGATGCGTGGGCCTTTTGTCGTCGTAAATTATAGAGTGTAGTTATTTCTATTTGATGAAATAATGGAGGGGTGTGTTAATTAGGTCTACCATTGCTTATACTTGAAATGCTCGCATCCGTCAAATACGTATGGGGTTCAGATATGTTTTAAAAGCCCACCGTCATGAATATATTCAGTATCATACATAACTAAGATAGATTTCTTATTGAGATCCTGCTTGAGCGACAATGATTTCCCTGGAAGAAGAATAGAGGATGTGCTGTGGATAAAACGGAAAATGTGTATTGTCAGACGCTGCGAGAAACAAAGAGAGAATTATCTAAGAATGAAAAGTGCGTGGGTTGTCAGTCTTGCTTATTAATGTCGGTGTTAACTTCCAAGAAATATTCACAATGCAAAACACAAATGAACTGAAAAAACAAGCTTGGTTACAAGGGTGGCAGAAAATCCATTATCTAACAATCATTATCTGTAAATCAGGTATTCTCACATTGGAGTAGTAAAGACGGTAAATTGGTATTTCGTTTTTTTTTGCTTAGGCCTTGAATACCAGTGAAACCCTATGGATGATGAAACGGAACTATACTCGTGTAAATCATACGTGTGTAGGGGCCACGAGAATCGACCTCAATCTGACTGATTATAAGTTTAATCAGACTTTCATGAACAACACTAAAGAGTGAGTACAATTTCTTAAGCGGTTCTTCTTCATTTCGGGCGTTTGAAATTTCATCATGATGGCAAATAAATTGTGTGCGAAGCGGATATGGGGGATGAGGTAGCACGACAAATTTCAAAAGTGACTTCAAATAGAGCTAAAAAGAGGTGGGAGACTATGCCGTCAGACGTGTTTGCTATTTCGTTTTTATTTCACATTATTTCACTGTCACGTCCTAATTTAGCATTTATGTTACCTGTACTTACCATTTATTTCAGTGTTACATCCCATTTATGCTCAATATGAACGTAGTTATCATGTCTAGTCGTCTCGCATGTCCTTCTTATGTTCAATTTCTTCATTGTACATTTTCTTGACATTTACATATGTTTCATTTTACCCAAGATATGTGCGCATGCGATACACGTGAAATTTGCTTCAGTGTGTTTTCCAGCCGTAAACGCCAGCTTATATTACCCATGAGCCATAAAACAAGCTTGCGCAACTCAGCTTTTACGATTACACTTCTAGAGTGTAGCGTTTGGGCGCCCATTTCTGCGTTGAACGTTGCTGCCGCATTCACCCCTGTAGGTGCCATAATCAATAAACATGAAAAAAGAACACTCATAATTGAATGACTTTTGAACACGCGCCTGCTGCTTAGCAGTATAATATTCGAACACAATGCCATAGAGTGCTCAAAACTCATGTGAAAAAACAAAAACAAAAAAAGCCCGATACAAGCATCTGTTCGGGCAAGGAGTCGCGTTAACCCATAGAATTACCGATGAGTAAAACAAGAACCACTCATCCCTCACTGCTAATTCCATAACGTGCATGTGGTTGTGTTGTAAAACCTATATAATAATCATCATCGTCATCATCAGCATCCTCGCTACGTCCACTGCCATGCTCCGCCAGTCAACTCGGCCCATATATGCCTGAACTTTAGGATAATGACAAATTGGTTTTTTTTCTCGGAATAATTACTTCTAAGGTCTCAGAAAAAGACTAAGGCTTTTATTCACAAGAAAACTTGTTATTACAAAAGATTTGGCGACATCCTTCATATAAGTCACTAGACATATCAAGTGCCACGTCGTGTGAATTTTGAACGCGGGGCCACTCTACCTACTTATTTGAATGGTATAATTTAAATCTCTTTGTACACTGTGATGCCACATTTTTATAATGCGTGGTGGTCTTCCCATGCTTGTAAGCACACCTGATTTGCTTTTATTGGGGGTCACCAAGTGGTCAGTGCGGTCGAATCACCTTTGCGCTTCCAGCGAAGACCAAAGCCTCCTCAAGCCGCTAAAAAAGGAGTCGACGACCCGTCTTACGGGCGCCGAGGCACCCAAGCAACTATCACCTTGTCGGAGCGCAATATCCTCGAGGTCTAGGCCTGAGATTATCGGACTTGAATAGCCTTATTCTTAAGATAGGGAACATTCGCGCCTTGCGAGACCGAGGACTTCCTACACGCCGAATGTATAAAGAAAAGTTATTTCTCTTTCTCTCCAGCGGAAACTGGCGGCTTCTTACCCGCAACGGCTTGTAGCCATATCTCTTTATGTACGACACTGCTAATACACTTCGAAACTTTCTCAGGTCTCTTTTGTCTGTTCTCTTTCCGTACAACTGGATTGCATTGTTCAAACATGCATCGAGAATATACTTTGGCAGCGATGACTACCAGTTCATACCTTTTATGGCTGTGTGGTACTTTCCAATACTTTGATACAGTCGTTGAAACTCGCCCATGTTGGCATTGTATTTGGAAATCAAATAAGGCTGTTTCATCATGACGTTGGATCACTTTTGTCCAGAGTATCTTTACACCATTTGCTGCAGTTCAAGCCGATCACCATTTGAGATTACGGTAACCGAGCTATTTTCCTTCCAAATGCATACAAAAATTTCTTATTCGGTGTCGACTCTGTCATCGCAAAAGCGCTGAGACTTCTTTTAAATGCGAAGCATTTCAGTGTGGACATCAGGGACTTTGAGCGTATCTATCTATCTATCTATCTATCTATCTATCTATCTATCTATCTATCTATCTATCTATCTATCTATCTATCTATCTATCTATCTATCTATCTATCTATCTATCTATCTATCTATCTATCTATCTATCTATCTATCTATCTATCTATCTATCTATCTATCTATCTATCTATCTATCTATCTATCTATCTATCTATCTATCTATCTATCTATCTATCTATCTATCTATCTATCTATCTATCTATCTATACAGCCACCCATGGCTTTTGGCTCTCCTAGCCGTTTCGATAATGGTGTCAATACCAAACTTGGTATGGCATAACTTGTGTGTATTGCCAACATAAGTGACTAGTCATTACATAAAAATCATCACACGCATGTCAGGTTTTACATTTGATTGTCTCTCAGCTTTCGCGGTGGTTTCGTTCGCACGACATGTTGCAAAACTGGTATGGTATGATGTGACTGCATGGCGAACACAAGCGATAGACCCCAACATGAAAATCATAACGTGTGTCATGTAAAACCCAGACTACAGCCACACTCATGATGCACTCTCAGCCGTTTCGCTAGCTTCACATGTACCACCTTTATTATAACGCAACGTGAATGAATGACGAAGGTATGGGTCTGGTGCAAATATGATAATCATGAGATGCACGTCATGTAACAGCATAACTACTTTCAATGCTTATGATGCGCTCGTGGCTGTTTTGCCAGTTTCACATATACCAAAGTTGGCATTACAGGACGTGAATTGATGACGAGGGTATGTGACTAAGGCAAACGTGATAATCATGAGATTCTTGTCATGTAACAACATGACTACATACTACGCTCATGTCGCGCTGGCGTCTGTTTTGCTAGCTTCACATGTGCCAAATTCGGTATTACGTAACACGCAATTTGTCAAAATGGTTGATTGGGCGAGTTGGTGATACATGACTAATTATGAAATGGAAGCGCACAACGTAGAAGCAGACGGAAAGACAGGGACAAGCGCTATAGCGGATAGCGCTTGTCCCTGTCTTTCCGTCTGCTTCTACGTTGTGCGCTTCCATTTCATAATTAGTACGTAACACGAACGGACGCCATACGTAAATGACACGTCCAAACATGATAACATGACATGGGTGTTACGTAATAACATGACTCCATACCACACTCATGATGTGCTCACGGACGTTTCGCTAGCTTCACATATGCCAAATTTGGTATTTTGTCACGTGAATGGATGACGAAGGTATGTGACTGATGAAAACACGATGATCATGGGATGCATGTTATGCAATAACATTACCACATGCGATATTCAAGGCGCAAATACAATTCAACGTAACCCGGCGTGCGTGCGCGCCGGCTTTCGTCGCGTCACGCCGGCAATACTACGGCAGGCGCCAATCTGCGTGCCATATACTCGCCTGCGCGCACCGCGCTGCGTTGCTTTGAGTATGCGCGCTTGAGTGCGCCCCGCATTCCTCCATCACGAAGAGAAGCAGACGCAGTGCTGTCTGGGTACAGGCACGTACACACCGAAGGCGGGCGGCCCAAGCGGCGAGGCGGCAACGTGGAAAGCGGGGAAAACCTTCTCTTCAGGTGGCGAAAGGAAGAAAAAAACCAGGCGGCAAGGGCGATCGATCCCTCTCGGTGCAATATTTTGCCGCCTGCCGTGGAGGAGGAGGAAAAAACCTTTATTGGTGCTGGCTGCGCCAGATAGCCCTTATTCCCGCCGGGCTGGTTGACGTCCCTAGTCCGGGACGTCATTAGTCGAGGCCGCCACCCGAGCCCGCTGGACTAGAGTTCGCTGTTCCTCTAGTGTGGAGCTATTGAGTAGAGTCGTCTCCCAGTCCTCTTTGGTGGGGTGGAGAAAGGGGGTTAGTTTTGGGTTCATTTGGCAGGCCCAGACCATATGGTAAGCGTTGGCCACTTCCCCACAGTACTGGCACTGCCCACTTATTTTTGGGTCGTAATATTTGAGTATGGCTGGACAGAGCAGCGTGTTTGTCTGTAGGCGCCGCAGGACGCGCTCCTCCGTTTTCGAGAGTCCCTTCGATGGTGCGGGATACAAGCGGCGTTACTCAATGTAGTATTCTTTTATTTCTGGAAACCGTGTTAAAGGTGTGGGACGTTCAGGTCTATCAGGGGAACGGGGAGTTTCCCGGGAAGTAAGCACGCAGGCCGCTGCATGTGCAGCCTCGCTACCCTAAAGACCCTGGTGTCCCGGAGTCTATATAAGTCGTTTTGGGGTGGGATCGCTGTTCCTGATGCTGAATTTTAAATGTATATTAGCCAATGGAGAGATTTCTCCTGCAAGATAGCTCTCGCAGGCTCTTCGAGACTCTGTAACTATTTGAGTTTGGATGGGATACTGCCAGCGCAATGGCCACCTCCTCCACCTTACTTAAGCTTGTGGCTTTGAAAGTGAGGCCGTCCACCTGCGTTCCTTGATGTATTACCGCCGCCATGTAGTATCCCCTCGGTGACGGCCCGGCCACATCGACGTAATAGACCCCATTACGGGAGCCAAGCCGTTGTTCAAGTGCCTCAGCGCGCGCTTCTGCACGGGACACCCAGAATTTTGCTCTCCAAAGTTCCGTAATACGCTCCGCGTTTTCAATTTCGCATTCGTGCCGGATCAAGAGGCGGTCCAGTAGGCGCCGCCGGGGGGGCGTCTGCGTAAGACGCGTAAATTGATTTGTGAGGTGGGCTTCTTGGAGCTCTTGTATAGAGTTAAAGACTCCCAATGCAGAGAGTTTCTGATTTGAAGGCCGCCTGCCGAGGCTCGCCGCTCTGCCGCAGCCAATAATAATGGCACGCACCGGAGGCACGGGTGTGTGCTCAGGAGAAGCATTGCTACGTCATAGTGAGACGTGCGCAAAAGCACTAGATGCCCGCCCCTTCTGCCGCGCGGCAAGCCGAAAGAGGGATGCAGTCTGAACAGGTCCATGCACTCGCCGCCTCGTCGCTTCGAAAGCCTGTTTGCCCGCTTTGCCGCGCCACCTTCAGTGTGAACCAGCCTTTCGGTGCGTTCACATCTGGCCTCGAAGAGAGTGAAACCGGCGAAACTGTTCGGAAACTGGCTCGTTTCGCTGCCCAAGCGGCCGGAAAACCACGCTGTGCAACCGGCACGCAAGGATCGATCCGTGACCAATTTTTCCGCCACGCGAAACCGGATCTGGTTTCCGCTTCACAGCCTTGGCTGCGCTAAATCAAACCACGCGACCTAACCAGCTGGCTGCAGATTCAACATGGCTTGCATCGCCTCAAATCGCAAACTACCCGTGGAGCACGACCAAGCTTGATGGCCTCAACAAGGACGCGTTCATCGAGAGCCTGACTTGAATTATAATCGCCAAGAACTCTGAAAGTAGACGGTGCAGCGGCGATGAGTCAGCATGCCCCAACGTGTCTCGCGTTTGTGCACAGCCAGCTGAACGCGCTGCCGCCGCTGTCGGTGCGTTCGCTCGTGTTGTTTCTGCTGGCTTATCTCCTGAAACAACAATTAAAAAGGTGCGAGATGTTTCTTCTCGCTACTTTGCGTGAATAACTAAAATTCAGTATGAACTTCAGTTCTCAGAAATCAGCCAAAATTGAAATAATTGTCAAGGTATCAACGGCCGCGGTGGCGAGATGGGGCAGAACAAATGTGAACATCTTCGACGCACACGGCCGTGGTTGTCTGGCCGCTCTGGCGTTTGCGTTTGTCTTAACTTAACAAGTATGAACGCACAATAATGTCATCGGCGCGAAACGCAGCATGTCGCATTTCGTGCCGGTTGTGTACGGGCCGCGCCGACAGACGCTGGTCGCGCCGTGTACGTCTGGCGTGCGCGCGTTTTTCTGACGTCGCGTCACTGAGCCCAGCATGCGCACGCGTCAACATTACGTCGCAGTAGCTTGGACACTTCATGATGCGCTCGCGGCCAGTTCGATATATGTACATATGCCAAATTTGAAGATGCGTGACATCCATGAATAACGGATGTATATGACTGGTGTGAACGCGATAATCATGATATGCATGTCATGAAAAACGTGACTACGTGCTACGTTTATAACGCGCTCGCGGCTGTTTTCCTGGCTCAATATATACCAAAGTGAGTTATACGTGACGTGAATAGACGACGAAGGTAAATGAGACGTGCAAACTTGATAATCATGGTGTGGCGGCACACTGTGCCAAAACCGGCGCAGCCAGTGGGACTCGGCCGCATGCTCCCAAGCACGTTCGATAAAGGACAGTGCCAGCACCCAAGCTGCCAGGCTCGCTAAGACGATTGTTTCTCTAACCATTCGAGCGCATCATTGGCACGCTTGTCCTGATCTTGCTACCACGTTAATAAACATCGATACGTTTTTTGTTGGGATCCGTCCATCAAATCCGCATCCCACAACGGCGCGCGTGTAATTTCGAACTTGGCTACACGGTACGCTCATTGCACGCTCGCAGTCGTTTCTCTAGCTTCACATTTACCAAATTTGGCATGGTGTGACGTGAATAAATGGCGAAGGTAAGTGGCCCTTTCAAACATGATAATCTTGACATGGAAGTCATGTACGGCCTAATTCATCTTCACCTCATAATATTGCTCTGATTTTGAAGTGACATATCAAACTTCCTCATTCGTGCTTCGAATACCATCGATTCCCACTACAAGTGGGATCTGTCTTTTTTTTTCATTTATTTTTGCGTTCATTTTTCATAACCATTTCATTGACCGGCCACTGCAGCAGCATAATTGCCGGCGAAACAAGGGCGACAAATGAAGGCACATCATTGCCAGCCTTCATATGATCCAAAATGTCGTTGAGCATCTACGGGTACTTTTTGTCTGGATGAAATGAGCTACAGGAAAGCTCTTGGGTGCTAATAAAATAAAAATCATGAATTTGTTATACACCCGTATGCACGTCATTGCATTACAACAAGATTCGCGGGCAGGACGTGGCTTGCTGTCCGAATTGAGGCAGTGCGACACCCCATGGGCCTAGCATTTTATATGTAGGAGACCAATGTATGCCAGACCACAAACAGTAAACAGTGACATATATATTGTGAACATTCTGTCACGTACGTCATCAAACCACTTCAGCCTTACACTTGCGGCACGTACCAGTATAGGATGAGTGGGAATATACTACATGGTATGTCGGTATGTGCCACAGGTGGTTGACAGTTTATATCTACCTCAAAACGGACACAACAGATATTGGTAATTTTAACGTGTGAATGTTAAGAAAACGCCCATATTAGCAGCGTTGGCCGCAGGAATGCAAGAAATTATTGTCGGGGTCCTAGCACGTCTCGAGCCCAAGCATTGTGTGTGGTCGTCGAGTATTCCAACAAAAAGCCCAGTCAGGCCAAGGAACTGCTTTTCAAAATGGCACTAATGCTAATGGCGCGTAAATTGCTGCTGTGAAGCTGGCCATCTAACTTTACAAACACTACATGTCTACTCGTATGACCCAGCCATCACGCCTGGTTAACGCATATTGTAGCTAAGCGCTATCCGTAGCAGCTGATTTCTGTAACAGTATCCAGAGCTACACCCTCATCCCGAACACAAGCGCTAGTATCAGCTTACCACTTCTGGTGTTGCTAACACCTACATTGCTCTTGACGTCGTTACACAAGATTGAACAACTTGATATGTAAAACATATGAAGCTGTTCCACGTATGCCAGTGTCTACAACATTTGTACATATAGTTCACGTCAATTCGTAAGGATTCGCTCAATAAAAACTTAAAAACAGTCGCCTTCCATCCGCATGCTCCCTATAACATTGATTCCCAAGGTACGTTGTATATGTCGATTTTTTGTATATCAAAGCAATGATGGGTTCCTTGAACAAGGAACCTCAAGTCTGTCATCACATGTTACCACCCAGCTCGACCAACAAGAAGTAATCGATTTATGTTTCTTAAATACTGTCTCAAAAGGTGTTTTAACCATGTTAATATGCCTGCGGCTACAGAAAAAACATTTTTGTAAGCAGCAAGAGAACATCATTTTACTTTTATTAGAGAAATATTTTATCCATTTTTAACCCCCGTGTGCCTAATATATTTGTAAGATGCTGCAATATAAATAAATAGAAGAAACCCAAGATAGTTTTAAAAATTAAGGATGGTTTATATAGAATGGTCCCAGATAAAAAAATACACGTAAATAATACCCATGTAACAAAAAAGATGCTGTACTAATACTGCAATTCAGTTATGAGATTTTGCTAGCAAATACAGAGAAATGGGGATATATCTTTATGGAGACACAAATTTATGATATGGCTACAGAGCATACAAAAAGAAGAAAAATATTAAAACCATGTAGGTACTGGTACAATGCAAATGAAGATATAAAATAAAATAAACTTTGTTCACTTCTGAAACGAATTCTGAAATGCTACTGCAACTGTTAACAGAACGAAAAGAAAACTAAATTAGTTACACAGAATAGGACATGAAAACATTCTGAGTTAGCTCTAATATCATATCGTCGTGCGCTAGAGTCCATTCACTAACCACCCTGGGAAAATGAGTATTTAAAGCAATAATTGCGGCTCTTGAAGAGCGTATTTGGTAGTGCATGCAGCTGTCTTGCAGGGTAACCAGTTAAAATAAAATAAACTCAGCATTATCTATCTTGCAGTGTCCCTTGCCTACTTGAAACAAAACTTTCTGTTTGAGAAAATGTTTTCAAGGTTGGAACATTACCTATTGCAATGAAGCTGTCATATATATATATATATGAATATATATATATATATATATATATATATATATATATATATATATATATATATATATATATATAAATATATTTATATATATATATATATATATAAAATATATATATATATATATATATATATATATATATATGAAGTCTTGGTAGTCTTGGCTGCATCAGCGTTTTTTTGAGGAAAGACTTCGCAAAACGAACGGGCAGAGCCAGTACACAGACGATGACGATGATGATGACCCAGAGGAGCAATGAGGACAAAGGGACAAGTGGGCGATAGTGATTGTGATCATGCAGGGATGAGAACGATGTAAGTAACAAACGCCCACGAAAAATTCCCCCACTCGGAAGCGGACACCTTGGGCGCCGTAAATCAAAGTGACGGGGAGCGTCGCGTGAAAGGTTTCATGCGACAAACATGGACAATCTCTGTGCTGTGGTAGCGAAGGCCTATTGGTGCAACGAGTGGTGTCGCACGACAATTGACCGGCGAAGTCTGTTCTAAAACAATGGTTGGCCCGATGAAGCGTGGATAGAATTTGTCACAAAGACCAAGAGTGCGAATAGGTGTCAAAAGCAGCACCTCGTCACCAGGTTGGAAAGACACAACGTGGTGGGCTGCGTCATAGATAATCTTCCGCTCGTGCTGTCTCGCTTCAGTATTGATGCGCGCCTGATGGCGAGACTGCGCCAGGCGGTAAATGTATTCTTCGCTAGAAGACTGACATGAATTCCCAAAGCTGTTAAAGAAGGAGACGTCGAGAAAGGTAGTCGTGGTGCGTCCGTAGTCGAGGTAATACGGTGAGTAGCAAGTTGTTCGCCGAACAGCGGTGTTGTACGCGAATATCAAAAATGGTGAAAAAGTATCCCAGTTTTTGTGGTCAGGTTGGACGTAAACGGCTATCATGTCAGCAAGCGTTCGGTTAAATCTTTCTGTGAGACCATTTGTCTGAGGGTGGTAGCTTAAAGCTGTCTTGTGAGAGTAGTTCCAGAAACGCGAAGTACTTCATTTACCATTTGTGACAGGAACACTTTGCCGCGGTCACCAAGCAGTACGCGAGGAGCCCCATGACGCAGGATTATGGCGTGAAGAATAAAATCTGCAACTTCCACCGCTGAGCCTCTAATAAGAGAGGAAGTCTCAGCGTAGCGTGTCAGGTGGTCCACGGTGGTCACAATGCATCGTTTGCCAGCAGATGTGACGGAGGCCCGTAAAGGTCTACTCTACAACCTTGAACGGCATTGAAGGGCATGGAAGTGGCTGTACAGGTCCAGCAGGTGCAGACGTGGGGAGTTTACGACGCTGGAATGGGTAGCAGGAACCAACGTACCGTGCTATGCTAGAAGAAAGGCCAGGCCAGTAATAACGACATCAAATGCGGTCAAGAGTTTTTAAAACCAAGATGACAAGCAGTCAAGTCATCGTGGAAGGCTTCGAGCACCTGAAGTCGAAGAGAGCGTGGCAGTACAGAAACTCAGCGCTGACCGTCAGGGTGGTAGACGTGGCGGTAGAGAACCCCATTGTCCAGCTTAAAGTGCAGGAGTTGATGACGGAGTCGCGCGTTTGGTGGTGAGAAACTCCTGAAAGGTGGTCCATCATGCGTCTGCAGTATGAATGGGACCGCTGGCGGGAGAAAAATGTTGGCGTTTTGATGTTTCCTACCTGACTTGTAATTTATGTCGAAGTATTCACCGACCCAAGCATAGTATTCACCGACGCAAGCGTCCGGACAAGTTCTTCAGTGTAGAAAGCCAGCATAAGGCATGGTAGTCCGTAACGACTGTGAAGTGACGGCCGTGGAGATAGAGACGGAACTTCTTCACCGACCAAACCACAGCCACAGCTTTTGCTCAGTTATCGTGTAGTTCTTTTCGGCAGGTATGAGTAGGCGACTGGCATTTGCAACAACTTTCTCTAGGGAAGGCTTGTCGCATTGTAGCAGAACGGCTCTTATACCAAGGCCGCTAGCGTCGGTATGGAGAATAGTCGGTGTGGCTTCGTCAAAGTGGCAGAGCAGAGGTTCAGACGTGAGTGATCGCATCAACAGGTCGAATGCCGTTTGATATTCTTGAAACCACAGAAAGGGGACGTTGGATGCAAGCAGTTCGTGTAATGTAGCAGCAGTAGAAGCGAACTTCTGGATAAACCAGCGAAAATAGGAGGCGACGCCAAGGAAACTGCGAAGCTCCTTTGGTTTTTCGGGAGCGTAAAGTGAAAGACTGCAGACATTTTGTCAGGGTTGGGCCGGTTGCCATCTTTGCTAACGACGTGTCCTAAGACCTTGATAGAATTGCTAGCGAAAGAGCATTTCTTAGTGTTTATTTGAGGCCAGGCACCGTCAAGACACGTCAGAACTTGATGCAATCGTTCTAGGTGCTCAGGAAACGTCGACAAAAAGATAATGTCGTCCAGGTAGCAAAGGCAAGTTTTCCATTTCAGGCAGTGCTGCACGGTATCTATCATGCGCTCAAAAATCGCGGGTGCGTTGCAGAGCCCGAAAGGCATCACGTTGAATTCATATAGCCCGTCGGGGGTTGCGAACACCGTTTTCTCCTTATCGTCTTCATGCATGGGGATTCGCCAGTACCCAGAACGCAAGTCAATGCTTGAAAAGAATTCCGCGCCTTGTAGGGAATCAAGGGTGTCGTCAATGCGTGGCATAAGGGTACACGTCCTTGCGTGTGATCTTATCGAGCGCCTGGTAGTCCACTCAAATATGCGCAGAGCCATCCTTTTTACGAACAAAAACAATGGGAGACGACCAAGGGCTAGATGAGGGACGGATGACTTCCCGTTTAAGCATGTCAGCAACATTGTCTTCTATAGATTTTCTTTCAGCTACAGACACGCGGTAGGGTCGGTGGTGTACAGTAGATGTTCCAACGGTTTGAATTCGATGTGTTGTAGTATTAGTGCGGCCCAGCTTAGACGAGCAAATTTCGAAAGAATTCCTTATTGCAAAAGCCAGTGCCACTGGGTACCAGCGTCCAGTGCCATGCCTGATTATTGGCCCAGTATGGCGCTGGTACCAGTGCCTCCCAGAGCAGGTACTGGGATGCTGGAGCGGCAGCGTCTCAGTACTCTGCGCGAAATGGCTTCCCAGGGATAAAACCGGGGCAGCCACTTGCCATAAATAAACAAATATATAAGTAAAATAGCGCGCATTCACTGTAAAAATAAAAAAATTAAAAATTAAAAGAAGGTAAAACGCTAATTGACAGGATTTGGACTCGCCACCTTCTGATCTGGAACCGAATACACTAACCACTACGCCAGGCCAGAACGCGCGTATCGGTTGTAAAACGATTATTTATCCGAACAACGCGCCGTTCAACTTCATGTTTACAAGTCGCACAGTCAAGTCTGACACGATCTTGCTTTCCAAATAACAATTGCGTCTTGTTTTGACAGTGACAAACGGCTTCCGGGCACCGAATGACGAGCAGATATTAGCAAGGGCGCAAAGTTTTTTGAAGCATCTACAACTCAACTCTGAAAAATATCAAATTGTCTGGAGGAGCAGCCACAGATTGTCAGCTGTTGCTGCCGACAGTCTTTTTTCCTTTTAAAGTCGTTTCTAGCACTTGCTACTGGTAAACAAGTGCAGATGATTCACATGTCTTGTTTGGTAGATATCCACGCACACGAGTGAATATTTAGTATTTTTCTTTCGCGCAAGCAACGATGTCACAGTACACATCTGGCGTGCCAGATTACAAATTACCAGTTATATCGATACCTGCAACTAAGAAACCACCGAAGCTATGACTAATGCAATCTGCTGAAAAAGTATGCCAGTATGTTAGTTCACTAACGCGTACTAAATTGCCAACTGAACATTGCGTGCTCTTACGTACGAGTCAGAGAAGTACCGGCTCCTGCACTCAAAAGGAAGCTTTCGGTGACAGCCTATGTTGCTGAAAGCACGACACATAGATCGTGGCCGCTCCTTGTGCGGGCACCACACACGCGGACAAATGGTTGATTTAGGCTTAGGGATGTCTAAACTGTATTTTACAGTCATTCGTACACTTTAGAATTGTGCCTACTTAAAGTAAAAAGCGCCGGCAGCAGGTACACCAACGCGGCCGGTATTATAGGCCTCGCGGGGACGGGGCACTTGGTAAGGCTGCTTTTGAAGCAGCTGAGTTGCGATGCTTGAAGTTTCTGCATTTGAGCTTCGCAATATTTCTGTTGCCTAAACTGTACCTCTAGTAAGAGGAAAGAGTGGTGATGGCGAGCGACAGCCATTTTTCTGACCTCCACTGGCAGTAAACAGCGGGCGTGCCAGTGTACAGTTATATGCAGTATATCAATACCGACAATTAAAAAAACACCCATAGAAATACCAATGAAATACGCTGAAAACAAATGCCAGGGAGTCAGTTCACGAAGGCGTAGTAAATTACCAACTGAAAATTGCGTGTTCTTACATATCAGTCGGAGAAGTACTGGCTAAGTGCGGCCGGCAGCTTTCGGTGACAGCCTGCGTAGCTGAAAGCCCGACGTTCGATCGTCAGCGCTCTTTGTGCGAGCATCGACACAAGAAAAATTAGTTGATTTAGGTTCATGGATGCCCAAACTGTACTTTACTGTTATTTTCACACTTTAAAGGCGTGTGTAAATGAAGCAAGAAGCGCCGGTAACATATATACCAACGCGGCTGGTATGACAGGTTTAATGCTCGCTGGGTCGGGCACCAGGTAAGACCACTTACGTATGCTCGGTATCTGTTAAAAAACTACGTATGCTCGGTATCTGTTAGGGTAGCATCTCTCCTTGCCGTCGAATCAAGCGTTTTATATTCAACGACACCGAAACAAACCACGGCACATGCTATAATAGCATGCACGCTGGAGCTGTGCTGGTGGAAACAGTGCGTGCTACAGTATTCACCAGCGCTTGCCAGTGAAAATTCCAGTGCTTCGCAGTGCGCACCAGCATCACAGTGGTTGAGCCAGCGCACGTACCAGTGCGACACAGCTTTTTCCCAGTGCGCCCAGCGAAGGGCCAGTGATTACAAGCGGTACCAGCGTCTCCAGCGTGTACCAGTGCCAAAAAACGTAATGGCATCCCGCTGTTTTTGCAATAGGGTTTGCATGTTTCTGTAACAATGCGAGCAGCTGCTGCCTCTGTGAATATGTCAAGTCGCTGCTGATAGCGGTGGTAAAGGCGGAGGAAGAAACATGCTCACCGAGGGAAGGGTCTTTGGATGCGACGGCCTGAAGTGGCGTGACAAATACAAGCTTGAAGTCGGCAACACGGGCCACAGTATTGCCCTGTGGCAGTAAGATCTTCTCTGGAGTAGAGTTGACAGCGGTAACAAGTGCCAAGCCATTGCAAAAACGAGTGCCACCGGAAGGAAGAACTATATGTATACCTTTAGAACGCAAACTGTAACGGTGAGACCAATACATCACCGTGATAGAGGTCGTTGGACGTAATGTTGACAATTTGCTCTTGTAGTGGTGGCAGTTCGATGTCTTTCGCAGCGACCAGACGAAGTGGCTTCTGATTGTCGTCGTCAAGCATGTAGTCGGTGTCAGCGAGGTGAACGACGCGTTGTCCACAACAAATCGCCGCGGAAGCAGATGATAGAAAATCCCACCCTAAAATTAGTTGGTGAGAGCAGCGGGACAGGACAGCAAACTGGACATGATGGCGGATGCCGTCAATAAAAACACGCACAGTACAAAACGCGGAAGGGCGAATGACGTTCCCCTGGGCAGCAACTAACGGGGGGCCACTAAATTGCCGACTGAAAATTGCGTGTTCTTACGTACGAGTCAGAGAAGTACCGGCGTAGTTAGGCGTAGAACGAAGTAAGGCGTCATTACTTGCCTTAAATGTTCACACAAATTAGCACGTATCACAGACAATGTCGCACCTGTGTCCAGCAAAGCATAGACTTGCACTCCTTCTATTTTCACAGAAATTATGTTACACGGGCCTGATGGAGGAATTTAAGTTCTAATTTCGAATGAAGTTTTCCTCCACAAACTGCATAATTTAGTTTTCCGAATGAATATCTGAGGAGAATGAGGCAGGCCGAAGGGGAGAAGTGGAAGGGAGAAGGCGAATGGCGTCTCGTGTTACGGTTGTTCCGCGGTGCAGTCGATGCCGGTGGAGATGGAGACCGTTGCACGGGAGACGAATAACGCCGACCTTGATAAGACGTCCCAGTGTACAAATCCCGTTCGCGCACGTCGTTCCAAAGCTCATCTTGCTGGCGCTTTCGGCAGAAACGAGATGTGTGGCCGCAATAGCCACAGTAGTAGCAGACAGGGCGAGACGAGTGCCATGGTGGGAAATAGAAGGCATTCGGGGCACCTGGAGATAGCGTGGTCAGGTGGCCGAAGGGTCAGGAACGGAATGGTAGTTCACCGGGGAAGCGGCAGCAACTGATGCGTAGGATGGCAGTGGCAATGTCGCGTGTGCGTTGCTGGGAGGCACGGCAGCAACTTGAGGGTACGTGGATATAGGGCGAGAAGCAGGTGGCTGTACGGGCGCAGAGCCAGTCAGGGATGTAAGTTCCTTCCTAATGATGTCAATAAGGGCACTCCCGAAGACTGTGTAGGACGCGGTGTAGGAGGTGTGAGGCCCATAGACCGCAATGTTCCCCCTATAATGTCCCGGATGAGGTCACGCAGATGGCCATGTGACGTGGACTGGTGGTCGCCAATGTCCGGTTGGAGGCGAACGGAGTCCAGAGCATCAAGGCGCTGGCATGTCGTCACGACATCAGCGATGGTAGCTGGGTTTCGCACACCGGGGGCATTAAAGGCAACAGGCCCAATGCCTTTCAATATATGGCGCACTTTGTCCGATTCCGGCATGGATTGATTGACACGCCGGCATAGTGCGAGGACATCTTCGATGTATGAAGTGTACAATTCGCCGGGATGTTGTCGGCGAGTATCGAGTGTCCTCTTGACGACGGCAGATCGAATGTCCGGTGTCCCGAAAACGTGTCGCAGCTGCTGCTGGATGGTAGCCCAGTCGGGTAAGTCAACGACGTGGTTGAAATACCATGTATTCGCGACTCCGGTCAGATAAAAAGGCACGTAACGCTGTATGGCGGCCTCGTCCCACCTATTAGCGGCACTTACGCGGTCATAGTCATCGAGTCAGTCTTCTACGTCTTCTCTCCGACGACCAGCGAAGAGCGGGGGTTTCCGCTGATGTCCGTGTATGTAAGTAGGAGGGGCAGCTCGCGGCAGTGCATGGTTGATGACATCAGCGCCAGCAGGCTTGGTCTGGGACATCCTGCCTGACTGTGGGTGCAAGCGGTGGCCCGAACGAAGCTTAAGGGGGTAGAGCGGGCTGCGGGAAGTCGGAGGACCGAAAATCCACCTCCATCACGTATGAGTTCTTGGTAGTCTTGGCTGCGTCAGTGTTTATTTGAGGAAAGACCTCGCAAAACGAATGGGCAGAGCCAGTACACAGACGATGACGATGATGATGACCAAGAGGGGGAATGAGGACAAAGAGACAAGCGGATGATAGTGATTGTGATCATGGAGGGATGAGGACGATGTAAGAAACAAACGCCCATGATATATATATATATATATATATATATATATATGACGTAAGAAGGCAGGGATGGTTAGGAGAAGTAGATGAAGAAGAAGTGCTTGAGAATAAACCTGGCGTATGAGCCAGGCCACGTCTCCCGCATGTAGCGTCACACGAGTCGACAGGATGAAGACCTGGCAGCCACTTCATCAACCGGCCACCATCTTCGAACGTCTCAGCAAGACGCAGTGACCGAACGTGGACTACAAAAGTACATACCAACTCTACACCAAGAACAGCATCATGACAGCACCATCAGACGACCTTGACATCCCCAAGTACACCGGATCAGCGGACGATGGACCCGTGCAGGACTGGTTCAACCTTTTCGAGCTTCATGCTGCCGCTGCATCATGATCGGAACGGGAGATGATCATCAACATCACTGACTATAACTCCGGTGAGGCATTTAGGTTTTACCTCACCCACATCTTTGAAAATGATGAATCATGGCAAAAAATCAAAGAGGAGATGATTACCCGTTTTAACGACTATGACCAAGACCTACTCATTGCCAACCATCTAGAGACAACCGCACACTATCGTCAATTCCTTAAGTAGTCCTCAATCATTCCAAAGCCCAGCGCGAATCGACAACTGCCTCAAGACGAAGTGGCACATGAGTTTACTTACAGAAGGCCATACGTATATTGGGAAAAACCTAACCGTCAAGCGCGCATCCTTTCTGCACGAAAGTCAGCATTTCCAATGTCATCGCTTCAACATACGACACGAGACGTCGCTCACCCTACTGATGCCTTTCATGCTTCGTCTCGCATACATGGTCCACCACCTGGGTTTTCCTCACGCGGCTTTTCAAGCGCCCCTATCGCTCATCATTCGCCTCATAAGGACGCCTTGCTCATGGTAGACCAGCTGACGCATGGAGAAAATACCGAACAACGCGATCACTACTCCAAGAGTGAAAATCCTGGTTTTACATCACTTGGCTCTTTCATCGCTCACAACGCTCACCTCACGCCTCACTCGCTTACTACGGTTGAGATAGAGCTGCGGAACTCCGAATATACTCAGCCAAGCCCATGGCCAACCGTGCTCATTCATGCATCAGAACAGTTTATCTCCAAAGGTGCGGACACAGAGAAACAGCCCCAAGTAAAATCTGACCAAATTAATCCTTTCGCAGTGTCGCCGTCGAGTTCCCAGCCAACTGAGAGGCCAATCAAAACAGGAGGCTCGGAAGGATCAACTTTCAAGCACTGCCCAGTGCCAGGAACATCTAATAAGAATGTCGTTGCAAGAGCCTTAGCAGATTTTTCTGTCGATTCTGGCGCACTATCTTCATTGCCTGACACGAATCGCGACACCCTAACAAGTATCGACTATTTGCTGGTCACATCAACCTATAAAGAAAAGCGGGCTCATGTTTCTAAAGGAAGTTCACTTCGACAGATAGTGCAACATAAGCAATGCCAACAAAAGCAACAAGGAGAGGCCCAGCAGCTAAAACGGCTACACCAACAAGGTCAACGAAGAACTAAAGCCACATCGCAAGCATACTTGCGGCCTAAAGAATTTCGTAAACAACGGCCACCACAAGAACCACCGCCACCACAACGACCACTACAGCAAAGACTGATTCATCATTTCAGCCATCTTCACAGAAAGAAAAGTCAAGGCAATTTTCTGTACCAGCGTTCAAAACTGCGCCTTCGTTCTGAACATCTGCGCCATCGCCATATAAAACTCTCTCAACGCCACAAAACAACGGCTTGTACTCTGCAGGAACACAAGCAGCGCCCAATCAGCCACGATCAACGGGCATGGAAACTGCATGCACCGCATTTGTGTCACTCACCGCAAAAAATGCGACGCCAACAAAACTGTCGATTTTGCAAGGCATTCCAGCCTCGTTCATTTTTTGAAAGAACGCTGGCTGCGTTTCCGTCGGTTTCCACGCCCAAAGCATGCTTATGTCGTTCATAGCGTAACAGCCAGCCTCGCGCACCAGAGCCGTACTTGATAACCCTGGATTGCTGCCCTCTCCTGTGAAGTCTGTGTGATCTTACGGAACTTCAATGTGATGTGAAACTACAGCCCATTTAGACATTTTTTTGTGTTCCAGGATTGCTTGTTCATCATGTATTGTAATATGTAACGTGAGCATTCTTTCGGGGGGAGGGGGAATCCTGTGACGTAAGAAGGCAGGGATGGTTAGGAGTAGTAGATGAAGAAGAAGTGCTTGAGAATAAACATGGCGTATGAGCCAGGCCACGTCTACCGCATGTAGCGTCATATATATATATATATATATATATATATATATATATATATATATATATATATATATATATATATATATATATATATATTGTTACGTTTGAAAGAGACTGGTAGACGTTGAAAGGGGCCGTTTATTAGGTCGCGAGGGGCAGCTCAGAAGCGGCCGACTGGGTAACGATCCTCCTGGTCCTCTTCTTCTTCTCTCGCTCTGGGCGACAAGTGCGTTCACCGTATACGCTTCTTTTTCTTCGTGCATACACGCAAGATTCCTCTCCGCGCAGACGAAGGCCGCCGGACGAGTCAGTCGAGTTGTCGTGGCGTGTACAGTTTCAGGCGGGCAACATGAACCACTTGAGTTTTGGCAGCTCGTCGACCACTCGCCGTGAGACGAGCTATTACATGGTTGACCTCTGTAAGTCTGTCGACAATCACAAAAGGTCCATCGTAAGTGGCCAAAAACTTTTGGCATAACCCGCGCTTGCGCATCGGAGTCCACAACCACACCAGATCACCACGGCGATAAATCACTGGTCGATGGTGAACGTCATAGCGTGCCTTCGCCTTGTCTTGCGATGCCAATGTGCGTAGTAGAGCTATGCGACGCGCCTCTTCGGCGAGGCAGAGAGTCTCGGCGACAGTCACGTTGTCGTGGTCACAGAAAGGCAATATCGTGTCGATTGTGTACCGGGGCGAACGGGCATAAAGCAAAAAGAAAGGGCTATAGCCTGTAATCTCATGCTTCGCGGTGTTGAACGCGTAAGTAATGAAAGGGAGTACGTCATCCCAGTTCTTGTGGTCGCAGGAAACATACATAGACAACATGTTGATAATGGTGCGGTTGGTACGCTCCGTCAGCCCATTAGTTTGGGGGTGGTATGGTGTCGAGTGACGCAGGCGGGATTCACATAAACGGAGTAGCTCCTCCACGACATCCGCTGTGAATTGTCGTCCACGATCACTGATAATCAGGCGAGGTGGGCCATGTCGGAGGATGACGTACTGTAACAAAAACGACGAGACTTCACTGGCAGTTGCGGAGGGGACGGCCGCCGTCTCGCAGTAGCGTGTGTGGTAGTCGACGCAAACAATTATCCATCGGTTGCCCTTAGCCGATTTTGGGAAGGGGCCCAGAAAGTCAATGCCACTTGTTCAAAAGGTGCGCCTGGAGTAGGCATCGGCTGCAGAAGACCAGCTGGACCAGTTGATGGACGTTTGTGACGCTGACATTGCATGCAGCTTGCCACATAGCTCTCAACAGACTTCTGCATACCAGGCCAATAAAAGCGCTCTTTAGTCCGGTGAAGCGTCCGCGCCAAACCTAAATGTCCAGATGTAGGGTCGTCGTGCATGACACTCATGATAACTGTTCGCAGGCTCTCCGGGACCACTAGAAGGAAACGCGCGCCACTACTGGAGAGGTTCCTTTGAACAACAGTCCATCACGCATACAGAAACGGCGGGCACTAGTAGAAGCGGATGCAGCGGCGAATAGTGGTGCCAGTTTAGCATCCTTCCGCTGTTCTGCTCTGAAACTGGGATAGTCCGGGAACGTAGGCGACACAGACGCTACAAGCTGGTCAAGGTCATCGGATTCACAGTCTGTTGTACTAAGTGGCATACGTGAAAGACAGTCCGCGTCAGCATGTCGACGACCACTCTTGTAAGCGACGGTAAAACTGTATTCTTGTAGCCGGAGTGCCCAGCGCGCAAGGCGACCACAAGGGTCACGAAGGTTGACAAGCCAACACAACGAGTGGTGGTCGGTTACGACTGTGAATGGGCGTCCGTACAGGTAAGATCTAAACCGCTGAATTGCAAATAATACCGCCAGGCATTCTTGTTCCGTAACAGTGTAGTTTTGTTCCGGCCTGCTTAGGGAGCGACTTGCGTATGCGATGACGTGTTCGCGGTCGCCGTAACGTTGTACTAGGACGGCGCCAATACCTATGCCACTAGCATCCGTATGAAGCTCTGTCGGAGCAGAAGGACTGAAGTGCTGAAGGACGGGTCGTGACGTCAGCAAAAACTTCAATTGACGGAATGAAGAATCGCACTCCGGAGTCCACTCAAAGGAATTGTCCTTTCGTAAGAGGCATGTGAGAGGATACGCCACGTCGGCAAACTTCGAAATAAAGCGGCGGAAGTACGAACAAAGCCCCAGGAAACTACGAAGCTCCTTGACGGAACGCGGCGCATTGAACGCCTCAACTGCTGCTGTCTTCTGGGGGTCAGGGCGGATGCCATCCTTGTCAACGAGATGCCCGAGCACAAGCGTCTGGCGGTCTCCGAAGTGGCATTTCTTCGAGTTTAAAATTAGGCCAGCGTTTCGGATGCAGTTCAAAACAGTATCCTGACGAGAGTTGTGTTCACTGAACGTGCGGCCAAAGATGATGACGTCGTCGAGGTAGCACATGCAAATGTTCCACTTCAAGCCACGCAGAATGGTGTCTATAAACCTCTCGAAGGTTGCCGGTGCATTGCACAGTCCAAATGGCATTACGTTGAATTCATAGAGCCCATCAGGGGTTACAAAGGCAGTCTTTTCCTTGTCCTCTGGGTGCATCGGAATTTGCCAATAACCGGATCGTAAGTCTACGGAGGAAAAATAAGAGGCCGAATGTAAGCAGTCTATTGCGTCCTCTATACGGGGCAAGCGGGTATACGTCCTTTTTAGTCACGGCATTCAGTCGGCGATAGTCGACGCAAAATCTCCAAGATCCATCCTTCTTCTTAACAAGGATTACCGGTGCTGCCCACGGACTGGCTGACTCTTGTACTACTCCCTTTTGCATCATTTCCTGCACTTGGTCGTTGATAAGTTGTCTTTCTGACGGGGAAAACACGATACGGTTTTTGGCGAATCGGACTTGCCGCGCCAGTGTTGATGGTATGGCGCGTTCGAGACAGGGGGATAGGGATTACTATGCCCTTCTGCGCAAAGTCAAATACCGAAACGTGCTTGAACAGCACATTCATTAAAGTTCGGCGCTCGCTTGAGCTAAGCGACTTATTTATCGTTGCCATAAGCGCCCCGTCTAAATTGTGACAACCAGTTCCGTCACGTTCTTCCGGCACGTCTGTGAGCTCGACCACTGATAAGGTCGCGTGTTCTTTGCTGACCGAAGCTAATTTCAAACCATTGGGTAAGGTCACGGGCTCAGAGGAACAGTTTACAGTCCATAGGCCAGTTCTTCCGCCATCAATCGACACCACACAATGGGGAACCAACACATTCTTCTTCACGCAGTTTATGTGCATTGGTTCTACGCTCGCATCGAAGCTGTCAGAATCAGCGCCGCGACAAACAACAGGAGCACGTACGGTAGACAACGCAGGTATGAACGTATCGCCACAGACACACAGCGTAGTTTGGTCATTCGCTGGAGTTTCCAGAAGTTCTGAAGGCATCTGGCCACTCACAAAGACTTTCCCCGTGCGACAGTCTACAGTGGCACCACATTCTCGCAAGAAGTCCATGCCGAGAATGACATCATGTGTCGACCGAGGAATAATCGCAAAGTCTGTCGTTATCATAAGGCCTCCCAAAAATACCTCAGCACTACACACACCAATAGGGCGCAATGGCTCTCCACTCACTCCACAGAACGTCGAAGTTTCATCCCAGGTAAAAACAACTTTCCGCCCTAACACGTCTTTAAAAGAACCACTCATCACGGAAATCGTTGCACCTGTGTCCACCAACGCCATCACAGGCACATGATCCACCAAAACACGCACGTTGTTTTTAAACATACACACAGGAGGTATTTCTCTTAGTAGCACGTTTCCAGCGACCTCACCCCCATTGGCCGCGCTGGCTAGTTTTCCGGTGGCGAAGAGGGCGCTTTGCGACGCAGCGGTGAAGGAGAACGATGAGCACGAGGTCGCGGTGGGGGCGTTAAACTCCTGTCAGATGCCGGGGAGTAGTTGCGGAAGTTGCCGGGCCAATAGTTGTCATCAGGTGGTATGTGGGCCGGCCGCTGGACACCATTAGGCTGTTCGAAGGGTCGTGAAAAATCGCATGGTTCGTGATACCGAGGAATCACCCGACGGTTGCAAAATCGCGATATGTGGCCTGGCACACCGCAGGAATAGCACACCAGCCGAGGTCGAAACGTCGGTCGCTCGTCGATGAATACAGCGTCATCATTTGCTCTTGTGTGACGGATGTACTGGTTGGGTGCGTCGTACCGAGACGTCGGGCGTCGAGGAGGCATGCGCTGAGAGCGTCGGTCATACCGCGACGCGGGAAATCTGGTGTCATTCTTGACTGTGGGGCTGGGCTGTACTCCACAGTTTCCGCGCTCATCGTCGGTTGCCATTGGGTCAAAGGAGGCACATCCATAACCTCACGTGGCAGACACAACTCGCGATGGTCAGCTGTCGAACACGACATTTCTCGGTGCGACAGTTCCTCACGAACAATCTGTCGAATGGTAGAGAAAAGGTCGAGGCCAGGATTCGTGTCCACACTGGCAACAGTTGTAACGTTAGCCAGCCGACCAAACTTGGGCGCAATTCGACGCATCTTGAGCGTTTCAAACGTTCGGCAATGCTGAATGACGTCGGACACAGAACTGAGGCTTTCTTTTCCAATTAGAAAATTATACACGTCCTCAGCAATCTCCTTCAGCAGATGCCCAACTTTGTCCTCTTCCGACATTGTAGCACAGACCACCTTGCACAGCCTTAACACTTCTTCTATGTAAGTGGTGCATGTCTCACCTGGTAGCTGTGCCCGTTGCGACAGTGTTTGCTCAGCCCGCTTCTTTCTAGCAACGGAGTCGCCGAAACACGCCCTGAGCTCTTCAACAAAAAGATCCCACGTCGTGAGTGTGTCCTCGTGGTTCTCGTACCATAGCAATGCTGTGTCGGTCAGGGAGAACACTACGTTAGCTAGCATAGCGGCTGCATCCCAACCGTTGGACTTGCCCACACGTTTGTACTTGGTGAGCCAGGCGTCGACATCTTCTTCGGCTTTTCCTCAGAAGGGCGGTGGAACTCGGTAGTATGGAAGCGGGCCAGATGGTGCCGTCCTGGAAACGCCTGCTTCTTCGGGCATGTCGAAGTCACTCACGGCAGATGGTGGGAGACCGGCAAGTCGACGGCTTCGTCGAAGCTGTGGCAGTGATCGTTCCGTAGTTGAAGCGCTTACCCAGCACCTCCACCACTCTGTTACGTTTGAAAGAGACTGGTAGACGTTGAAAGGGGCCGTTTATTAGGTCGCGAGGGGCAGCTCAGAAGCGGCCGACTGGGTAACGATCCTCCTGATCCTCTTCTTCTTCTCTCGCTCTGGGCGAAAAGTGCGTTCACCGTATACGCTTCTTTTTGTTCGTGCATATACGCAACAATATATATATATATATATATATATATATATATATATATATATATATATATATATATATATATATATATATATATATATATATATATATATATATATATTTATATATATATATTTATATATATATATATATATATATATATATATATATATATATATATACGTCACACTGCCCACGTTTGAATGACTTCTATTTTATTACTGCTTGTTTTTACTGAAAGGATACCAAATTCTAGATGCATAATTCAATTGAAGTTGGTGAATTGCGTTAGGTCTGTGCTCAAGACCCTCAGCAGTTGTTAGCTTGATGTACCCACCTCAGCGAAAACAATGTTTTTCACTGGCACAATTACACATACTGTTTATGTGTTTGTTGTATTTAACAGTAATAGAAATCAAAACACTGAGATAATAAGGCGTTCAAGCTCAGTCAGCAAAATATCACGTGACAAGTGCTGAAATGCAGATTGCTACGTTTGCTTTAACGTTTCATGAAAACTGTTCTGTCACAGATTATAGACATCTGCCAGACACTATACCATTTAAAGATTTCTTTAAAAGTTTCATTTAGTCGCAGCCGGTCGAGGACACTACCTATTTCTGATTATGTTATGCGCGCAATCATCTACATACACTATAAATTTTGTTGCGAATTTCGTTAGCAATAGTGTTTACAAAAAAAACAAAGGTGGCCACTATGCAGAAACCTGTAGAAAGCCTGTTAAAAGGGAAGCTGCAGTGCATGACATTTAAATGAAAGGTATCGTTGTCAATTTAAAAGATACACAGCAAGCCAAGCAAGAGTTTCAGCCTTACCGAGGGTTGTCATGTAGGTTTTCGTCGGAAACATTTTCAAACACTTTTGTCAAATTCTTGAAATTTGCATCAACCTGTTAAATTTGCTTGGGCCTGCTTAACAGAATTATTTGCCTCAGAAATTGTGCACAGTTGTCACCTATGGGGTGCATGTAAAACATCTTTTTTTAAGCCATACTGATTACATGATATTTTATTTTTTCAAGCAACTCACATATGCTATGAAGTGTATGTTCCAGAATTAAGTTTAGATGATGTTGAAGTCTAACAGATAGAAAATTATTTCAAAAGAAGCTCTTCATTTCTATTTTTATTATAGGTTTCATTGTAGCCATTCTGCAGTCAATTGGTATCTCGCCCACACATAGTGATCTAAAAAACTGTGCACACATGTATTTAGGGAAAAAAGTTTCGTGTTACAATGATGATAATATGCCAACCCAATGAATCTATACGTTTCGATTCATTATAAGTTACATGAATAGGAGCTGCGCGATCAAGTACTTCATTTAGCTCTTAGATGAGAGATTGCTGCCAACCGCCTACAAGCATGAAAAATCTGCCAGGGTGTTCGCATTAGCTGTGAGGCACCCTGAACTCACTTTAGATAATCGATTATAATAAGGAGTTCACAGAGCCTACACAAATCCACGTACACTCACAGGGCGTTTACCTTAAGCATGCATATGACTTTATCAAAAAAGCTAATTTTGCTTGAGCGATATAACAATCACCCATCGCTGGAAGCTTTAGCCTGGTCCTAATACTGTCTCGCATAACTCCCGCATGGCTCTGTTGTTGCTTATAATTTTGTTGCTAATGATCATAATTGTTCTACTCATACACACTGTCATGCTGCGGTGATGCTTTACAATAAATATTCACGGTTGTTAGTAGGGCTACGTAGTGTGTTTCTTCTCTTGTTATCCTGTTCATTGCCCTTCATTTGGTCAAGTAACAATGTACATTTCTCTTTCCCTCCATCAGGAAAGAATAGCATAGAGGGCTAAACGACATTTGCATTAGGAATCATAAAATCCAAGAAGAATCTATTGATAAATAACGTGCCGCAAAATGATTACTCGAAATGGGTGTTCACCTTATTATCAATTATTCGCTTTATTACCAACTAAATTTTCTCTTGAAAGATGGACACAGGAATAGCGTGATATTGAAATCTTAATGCAATCATCAACCAGAGCCACGACCGTGAGCATAAGGAAAAGGCACGGTTGGCCGGTAGCTGTCTGGCAGTGATTGACGTTTCGGCTACCCGGGAATGCCGCAGCCATCTGAGCGATCATACTGTATATGAGTAACATCACGCAGCCAGCTGTAGAAAATGAACTCCAAGAGATCCCTTTCGGCGTTGTATTCGTTGTACTTACCCAAAGCTGCCAAGATTCGCTAAGGGATAGTTGTCTATTTGCGTGCACTTATTAGGCTTTGCTGAGGCAACCTTGGCTACAGAGCGCTCGCGCTAAATGTCACCGCGCGCTCTCATGCAGGGATATTGTGCATGACCTACAGTTTTGTGCTTCAGTCATGTAGCGCAGTGCTTTTCCCGCAAATTATATCTCCTTGATTAGGCTGGCATAAAAAATGAGGAGGTGGTAACTCGTAGAAAGACGGGAAGCCCAGAGGTACAAATCAGTCGTTGAAAACCGCGTTCAACCCAGCCCACTGTTGAGTTTTTCTTTTTTGAAATAATTTCTTTTACGTAGCTAGATCTGTCCATACTAGGTTTACGCAATTGGTGTTTTTTAATTTATTTTACCCTCAGTGCCGAATGGCAATACAGAGGAGGGCGGGTTATTTACAAAATAAATACATAAAGAAAAAGCCGTGAATGCGGTTATATCATATGAATAAATATTTTAAAATACAATGTCTGCTAATACACTATATACTAATACATGTTAGCTAATGCAACACGGAACCTAATTTTACAATGCTAGCTATTACAATGAAAAGAGCTTATTACACACTGTTAGCTAATGAATCATGGAGCAAGTTGTTATCGCTCATAGCAATAATGTCACCGGGAAGTCTGTTCTTCTGCTTTGATGTGCAAGACACAATTGAATCGTAGAAATTATTTTTGTTGCATGAAGGAATGCCTACTTTGTGATGGTGGTCAATGCTGTGGTATTTGTGCTCTGGACGAGGTAGTAGTGTGTCATGCAAGATGTAATGATGGTATAACTTGCGAAATAGAGTTAAATGGGAGACTTTTTTGCAAGATGTTAAGGAAGAGAGTGTAAGAGAAATTTTCATGGTTAATATGCTCCCGGTTCTGTTGTAATTCAACAATAAAAAACGAACAAACTTATTCTGAACAAGTTTAGGGGAAATTACTGGATTAATATAAGCGGTATCCCACATGGCTGTAGCATAATCTAGCTTAGAGCGTATTAGTGTTTTAAAAATTTGCAGTTTTAAGCCATGTGGCGCATTAAGAAAGTAACGCTGTAGGTAGCCAAACATGCGGTTAGCATTGATATAATGTATTCAATATGAGGTGACCAGTTGAAGTTAGTTGTTATGTGAACTCCAAGATACTTGTAACAGTTAACAGAATCCGAAGGAATTTACTAAGATAGTAAACATGTGAAGTAATTCAAGTTCTTGATACACGCTTAATTTTACGCTTTTTATTGTTTAGTTCCATTAGCCATTTTTCGCTCCACTTAGATATAGCTTTGAGGTCAGACTGCAATATATTATTGTTATTATCGCTAGAGATTTCTCGAAAAATAACACAGTCGTCAGCAAATAGATGAATGCTACAGGATACAACTGATGACAGGTCATTATTAAGAATGACGAACAACAGGGGGCCTAACAAGGACCCTTGCGGAACGCCAGAACGATGTTCTCGAAAAGAAAAAAATATGACCATTTACAGCAACGAAATGTGATCTGCTAGTGAGAAACCATTCAATCCACATTAGTAGGTTACCGTCAATATTTAATTGCTATAGTTTGTAAACTAGCAGTCTATGGCAAAGCTTGTCAAAAGCTTTTAAAAAGTCTAGAAAAATACAGTTGGCATGGGATGATTTAGCAAAGATCTGATGTAAGTGATGAGTGAATAGTATTAGCGGTGTTTCACATGAATATGTTTCACGGAATACATGTTGTCCTCACATGAAAAAATACCTTGATTCTAAAGGATTTAGTATGTTTGTAAATACTACGTGTTCGTGTATCTTATAACAAATACTAGGTAAAGAAATGGGATGATAATTTTTTGAAGAGTGTGTATTACCGGATTAACGGAGTGGGACGACTTTCCCAATTTCAAATTGACAAGGAATAGGAGAAGTATCCAGTGACTGTTGAACAATTTTAGTATGTATAATGAAACTGTAAGCGTTAGTACGTTTTAAAAATTCTGTGTTAATAACATCACAACCAGGAGACAAATCACTGCTAAATGATTCAATGAGGCGTACAACTCCAACAGTTTGAATTATCACGGATGACATGGGCGAATAATTGTCGAATGTCGCGCTAGGTAAATAATTACGGCTTTCTACGGAGATGTGTTTGATAAAAAAATTGTTAAAAATAGCAGCGCAATGGGCTCACTGATATTGTTACCGGAAGGTAAAAAATTAGTGTATACGTTTTCCACGTGTCATTAGAGTAGGTTGTTCAAAAATTAGTATAGGTTGCCCATGAAAGGGCAACCTATGCTATGTAGGGTCCTTGGTTTCTGTAAGTACAGCACTGTATACCGAAAAAGTGTGGTTGAGAACTTCATTCAGGTGACAACTATAATGCCTCTGCATATGCAGCGAAACAACTTCGTGAGAAGCGTCCCACATGCGACGTGTCCTGCCTGTGCAATAATTTATATTTATGCCGAATAACGAAATAATTCGAAAGCACAAATGGCCAATATGCTTTCGTGATCCACGTCCTTTGGTGCATTGCTGATTATCACGGTGCATACAAGATAACATGAATTGTAATACCACAAAAGGCGCTGGGGCTTTAGGCGAAGGTACGTCCCTTTATAGCAAGACGCATTATGTTTAATTTCGCTTTCGCATCATTTCAGCCAAATACATGAGCGCCGAAGTGATTTTTGAATTGCAATAAGTGCTTTGTTTGAAAAACCTATCAGTGACACTTCCCTCTTCACTTCTGACGTGAACCAAAATATCAAAACAAGTAGTGTTCACAGCTGAAGCAATGTGTACAGAAAGCCAGCGGCAATTTTTATAGGCTGACTTTTGTCCATCATTGAAGGGGCTCTTTGGTTTACCCATATGCTTGCTTCATATGAACTTTTAGATGGGCACCGTCATACGTAGACAGCAACCATTCTGGTGAAAGCGCAAAAAAGCAAGCTTAAGGAGACCTATGTATTGTTTGTCACCTGAAAAGAGTGGTAGTGATGAAGAAGAGCGCTGCCGTAATAAACGTATCAACCATTACGTTTCATACTCCGTTGTATCAGCCAAAATTTTTTAATCGCTTTGTAGAAAAAAGAAGCTCTAAAAACCAAAACAACTTACTTTTATTCCCCATTTGTACATATTGCATGTTTCTTGACATGTATTCATTCGAGCCCATTTTCCATAGTATCATTTTTTTAGTGTTTCATACTGTTAATCTCAGTTTGTACACAATATTTACAGAAACACCCTTGGGACCGGGCTAGCTGGTACTGCATATGTTCTGGTGTAACGAAAAGGAACTACACCTGACTGTGAAATAGTGATCGGTCCTCCCGCATCGTGTTTTGGGCTGAACCTCCAAATATGAGCGCGAAACAGTATTGCAGGTTCATTAACAATTCAGAAACATTCCTTGGCAGCAATAGTCACATCTATAGCCCGTCAAGTGTCCGTGAATTTCTCAGTTGTTTGAGTTTACAACATATGTCGATTATCTTTGCACTAGACATTAGTACCCAATTATATTTTATGTCTGAAAACAAACACTATTGTTTATCAAATGCAAAAGCAACCATGCTTTTTTATCCTACAAAGCTATCGAATAGCAGCTTCAGTGAACAAAAAAGTGCACTACCGTCTTTTTAGAGCACCCACTTCATTGTCGATTCATTGATTAAGCGAAACAATTTGGCATCAAGAGCGCTTCATTGATTGAGAGCCTGTCAGTGAGAGCTTCTGCCGAAGTGATTGGTGCGCAACTTTTCTGAATCTCGTTGAGAAACAGATTGTCTGCGGCTGCCCCGGAAAAGTGTGCCATTTTGTTTTGAAACGATGCCCTGCATTGATGAATAAATATGAGTGGCGTATAACACCAAACGGACCAGGACGTTACGCATTCACATCTATTTGCAAAATTTTTTTATTTTATTGTGCCGAGTCAAGTGCGCAAGGTTTTTAATTCATTTTGTGCTTTTATGTCATTAGTCTCTGTTCATATATGTAGCATATCATTTCAGAGCAAACTAATGTACCAACTATCCCTAGATGAAGAACTTTTGTAAGAAAAAAAATATAGGTATTGTACAGCATGGTTAAGTGCTGTTTATTTTGACCCTGACAATCATATCACGTGCATTTGTGACGTGTAACAAGCAGGTATTTTTATCGTATTCCAAAAAATACTCACTATTAGAAAACAAAGAATGGCCAAAATGTAAGGTATCGAAAATAGTTTACTCTGTGATGTTTTACGTAGTCATTCATAAGTGGTCATTAGGCGATGAACCATTTCCGTGAAATTTGTCGAATCGACTCGCGAGCACGTGCTGTGGGCCTGACGCAGGAAGTTTCAACCAGTCATATTGTAATGGATTCATCCAGTGTTTATGCCATTGTCTTATTGATACTATTTTCCTCTCTACAGCATCAATATTGAGAAAGTGATTACAATGATTGCTTCTTAGAAGTTCACGTGCTAATTCCACGATGCGAATATCACGTATGCCTTAGTTTATCATTCCTGCTTATTTTGAGAGCCCGAAATTGCTTCACTCGTAATCAAGCCTATGTACATGGGTGTCCATTCATTTCGCCCCCATCGAAGTGCTACCCGCGTAGCATGGACTGAATCCGTGTAGTAGCAGTTAACAGAGCTGAGCGTTTTAAAGGTACCACCAAAATACACAAATAATAAATAAATAGTGTAACACCTCGCGTCGATACCTCTTATTAGATAAATCTAGGCTATTGGCTGAGGAGCAGATGTTCGATTACAAATGAGTTATTGTCTTTTGTGAGTAAAGCTTTGAAGTGGGATGTCATTCAGAAAAATGTGCCATGACATTCAAGATTGAAGAGATAGCCAGCTCATATCGTGCTAGTCTGTTGGTATTTTTTTAAAACTATGTTAAATAAATGCTTTCTACACAATGATACTTCCTTGGGGTGCTCATGACAGATTGTTGTGTTTGATATTGCTTTTTACATACGTACCAATAATGTTGAGCAGACCATTTGTGTATAGAGGGACTTTTGCTTCTTAATTTTCAGAGAATCATCTGTTCTTTACGCAAAATTAGGCTGCGATATGTTACATGAATACATGAACGTCAGCAAAATTCAAGGTGAGAAAAATCATTTTAATTACGTTTTTATTGTCTTCAATGCAAAGCTATGACTACTACGATTTAAAATTGCAGTTGCCCTCAGTTATATTCGTATTCAGCCGCCCATCCCTGCATGGTTATGGCGAAGCAGTTTTGTGTGTTCACCCAAGACATTCTCATGTTTATTTATTATTTTTTGCTTGTTTCCACGCACAGTTCATAGCTTTCTTATCAGCTTTTATTTCTTTCTCTGCCAAATTAATCCTGATGTATTTGCTACACATAAATATTAAGAGTGAGAGCTGTTATGAGAAAGCCCCATCCGACTTTGGTGCGAGTTTTCCACCGCAACCGCCGGTGTGGGCAGCCAGTATATTGTAATTTGAAAACAATATAAATGAATATTTAGTTATAGGTATCCGTAAAATACGAGAAAGCGAAACGTTTTCCAAGTGAAGTATTTACAGGCTTATTGTATATATATATAAATAAATAAATATATATATATATAAATATATATATATATATATATATATATATATATATATATATATATATATATATATATATATATATGTGAAAGCTTCGTATAGAAGACAGCCATAGGAGCACTTACCATTGATGCATCCACCTCGACGGTTAGTAATTCATCTACATCCCAGCGACTAACTCCATCATTAGCGAATAAACAAAACCTCATGGTCGCAGATACTTGTGGTAGCTATTGCAGGTTATGATCAGAGCGGAATCAGATAAAGTGATGAGACAGCCAGAAGGGCGTCAAAAATTGGACGCGCAACTGGGTCATAGGTCGCCTATTTGCGTCATCTAGGAGTTATTGAGCACCACTTCCCAACCACAGAGAAACGCTACGCGTACCGTATTTTCCTTTTTGCCCGGCGCGATTATTCGCGGAGCGAGCGTGAGTAACACAAACCTACATCCAGGCGAAAGAGGCGCGTTCGAGAAGTTGCAAATCTATGTGTCGTATCATAGGCGTATCAGTCAGAGGGGGGGGGGGCAAGGGGGACGAGAAGAGTTCCCTTCTCTGAGAAAAATGGGGGGGGGGGCTGAGCACCCCCCTCCACTTTCGACAGAGGTCACTCTTGGCTGCACGCTGGGGAAACCAAGTAATGCTTAGTTTCCACACAACCTTATTCACTCAATTATGTTCTCACGGTGGAATGAAACTGCTACGAGGCTGTTACAAAAAACTAAAATTTTTGCTGATATTGCGGCTGTGATTATATATATATATATATATATATATATATATATATATAGTGGGAGTAATAATTCAATGGGCCAGTTAGTATTCGTGAAGGTATGGGATATGGCACAACGGGAGCGTTGTCAACAAGGATAAATATATTCATTTCCCTACAGTTTGGGGAGGGGTCCTCCCTTCATCAGATCAGGGGATGAGTTATACTGACATAAACTTCCAAACTTCGTTGCTGCCGCGTCCCTCTCGCCTTGAAAGATGTTTGCGAGAGTGAGAGGGAACTAAAAAAAGGAAAGAAAGAGAAAAAAAGAAAAAGAGGGAAGAAAAAGACGAAAAGAAATAAAAGAAGAAGAGAGAAAAGAAAGAAAGTAAAAAAGAACCACTGTCAACACTGAGAACAAAACCAACTGTCGGTGTGCGTTCACATCCGGTTTTTATCACGTGCTGTTCAGTTCTCGACGTGTGTCGGGCCACCCAAGATTGTCGCCGAGGTGGCGGGAGGTGTCCATGACGGCGTGCGTAAAGAAAGGGTTTCCCCTTAATGGGTCGGTCGGCTCTTTACCTTTAATCTTCGTCTGTTTCCCTTCAATGGTCATCAAGTGTTAGGGGAACATTCACACTTTGTACGTGCATGTGAAAAAAAAAGAAAAAAGAAAAACAAAAAACAAGAAAGGACAGTGTACACGTACGAGTCAGTCAGAAAAAACAAGCATGGTCTCCAGCTATCAATCTTTGTCACTAATTTCCTCCTGGCTTACTTCTCGGAGGCAGGAGAGTTTTCCGGGGTCCTCGTTGATGCCGGCTACTAATGTTCGAAATTTGAAAATGAAATATGCCTCACGCTGTTCGCGCTCGCGCCTGTTTGAGAAACCGGACTGCAAAAGAGTTACGCTGATATTTTCAAAACTGTGGTTTGGCAGGCGCAGATGTCTAGATAAAGGTAGCTCCGGCAGTGAAGTGGCGTGGTACCAGTGATAATTGAACCACAGCCGAAATGGCGCGTCTGTTTGGCTGATATATTCTTGTCCGCAGATGTTGCAATGTAGCATGTATATATCTATATATTTAAGGGAAAGAAGTGTATACCTAAGGGCTCGTTTTTCCGTGTTTTAACGCAATATTAATTAAATCTAACAGACAGTAATGCCAAGGAATGTACAGGGGAAGATATTAGAACCAATGGAATGTAAATAAGAAGAAAGAAAAGTGGATGAAAAACTAACCAGCCGTGAGCAGTAATCGAACGTACGACCTTCGAATCATCGAGCGCGTTATTCGAAGGTCGTAGGTTTGATTTGACTCCCAGCGACCTTTCTTTGGATCGTCGCTGTCGTGGTTCGGAGGTTGTCCACGTATCGTGTCTGAAGCCATTAGTTTGACGTCCCCTTTCCGTCTAAGACGCGTCCGGGCTGACCACTCAAGAGTGGGGGGCGGGGGTTAAGTGTGAGCATTATTCATGCGCGTCATCTTAATATATGTACATACTCATCATCATCAGCCTTACCTGTGTTGCGGGGCAGAGGCTCGGCAAGTAAAAGAATTGTCTTGCAGCCAAAACGTTGCCTTACAATATATATATATATATATATATATATATATATATATATATATATATATATATATATATATATAGGCATGTTTATTGAGTGGCCGTAGCGTTGCAGTTGCATATAGTCCAGTAGATCCTCCGTGAGCGGTCACAACTTGGTTTATTTCGACGTTTCCTTCATCCTGATGAAGCCCAGACTCTAGGCCGAAACGTCGAAATAAACCACGTTGTGACCGCTCACGGAAGATCTACTGGACTATATATATATATATATATATATATATATATATATATATATATATATATATATATATATATATATATATCCCAGCTGATGAGTGAGGTAGGATTGCCCTCCCATTCGCGAAAGAGATGGTACGCCACTGTGTCGTATGGTTCAACGAACGCTGGCATCGCTGCTGTAGCGGCAATGTGACGTCAAGGCAAAGACTGTTTCGTCACCTCTTTTCGCTCTTCACCTATTGTGCGCTGATTCGTCACTGATACGGTCATAATTAGTCCTCAATTTCGCAATGGAAATATTTATTGGCATCATTTAGAAGGTTTCATACACTCCTAGTCAAATCCTAGCTAGAAAGGAAGCCTGCAGGCAGGAAATCAAATTCAATTATGGCCGCTTATACGCGTCCCCATAGCCGTGTTCGATAGAAACCAACCCGATTCGAAGTGGCCTTCAGTATAGCCGCGACAAGGATTAGCAGGGATTTTAGGTCATTTTTTTTGACAAGATACTACATGCTGTTAGGCCAGCATGACATTTCCGTAGGCAGCTCGGCCCTGAAGTGGTGGCGGAAAAGAAAACATTATTTACGCATTCGGGAGTGGTTTCTTGCCTATATTGCGGTGGATATCATGACTATAGGTAATTAGACAGCCAATATTATCACAATCATCTACATCTGCGATTTTCACATGCAAAGCACACTCAGCCCAAGAATCGAACTCGGGATCACACGTACAGGCAACAGATGTCATACCCATTGCACCACAGCATGAAGGCGAGGTTTTTTGCGGGGTTATACATCTACCAAGTGGCTTTTTGCAAACCGTCGGCGGAGCCTTGAACTGTTTTTGTGCCATATACATTTGTTTGCGCATGCATTTGATCAGCGAATAGTTTGTACAGCTTGATGAACTCGAGACAACCATGGTGAGTGCTTTCATCTCCGACTTCGGTTCGTGGTGTGCCGTTCTGCTGGAACGTTAGCGTGGGTTTATGTGTAGTTTTAGCGCTTCCCCGTGAACCACGGGTGTTTCGCTTACCGAAAGTCGCGGACGAAGCTGTGCTCGGCTGTGGAAACCTACTTATGTTTCTCGCACGAACATGTGCTGTGAGCAAATTCGCTGATTTATGTCGGGAGGTACACGCGTGTCAGTAACATCAGCCTATCTTAACTGTTTGACAATGCGCACTCCACGTAAACGTTGCATGGGTATTTTAGCGTGCCTACTCTAACATTTGCATTTCGTACACGCGAACGGCCGTGAGCTGCACGCTGGGGCTGCAGCGCCTTTTTAGCTTTTCGACGATTACTTATTTCCGTGATAAGTACTTATGCGCATTATTTCGCAATATAGAGTGGTTTTTGTTCATTTTTGGTATTTAACTGATCCTATTTATGGGGAGTGGCTACTGTTACTTTTATTCAGCATCAAACCGTTGTTCGAGTGAAGGCCGAAACACGTGCCAAGCTCAAGTAGGACGTACAGAAATTAGCGACGGACAGGTCGGTCTCCCTCCAAATAATGCTTGTGTACATCTTTTTCGCGAATGTTCGCGTACAGTTGGGGTCAAGAAATGGTGCACAACGAACCTTAAAGTCTTTATTGTTACTGCATGCAGTTGTTCTTTTGAAAATGGGGATTTTTCTAGCTGGAATGTTACCTCCACAGCAGTACACTAGTTGTCTTGGTCGTGGTTCACTGTTACAAATCGATGCTGGAATATGTGAACTGTACTTATTATGCAAAAAGTGAGCAAATGTCGGTGGCATATGCCCTCCTGCTGACTTCTGCAGCTGACTTCTCCCTTCGGTACTTGATGTTCCAGTCCATCATCAACATACGCATTCACTAATCAAACATCAACCAATCGATATTCAATTTTGATCTTTGTCAGTTTCAGTGCCTCCCGTTTGTTTCTTTTTTGCGATGCTTACCTAAAATCATCAGTTCGACTTGTTTCGTAAAACTCGAGCATCAACATACACAGGCCAGTGTATCAGTAAGCTGTCGCGCTGGAACTAGCACTCTTTTATTTAGTGCATGAGACAGTGTCATACCTCGACTACTGATAAACGAGAAGTTGTTTGCACACTTTTATTGAAATCAAAAGAGTAACACAGGTACTGCAAATCCTATTGTTTGCCATAATACAGGATGATGTACGATATCTTGAATGAAGTCTGCCGTAAGGCACTGGAAAGTGTTTCCGTCTCAGACCGTCTTGTAGAAAAATTACCATCACAAGACGGCGGCACGAAATGGCGACGCACAAACGCCACAGGATGCAGGCGACGGTGAACATGACGCCGGCGCCGGGCGCCAAGCTGGCGAGGTGGCGGAAAGGCGGGGGAGGGAGGCGTTTTAGATGCGGAGCATCTTATACTCGCGCCTTGTAGTGCGCCGTCCGCGTCGTCCGCGCCGTCCACACCGCTTCTCAAACATTCGACAGCTGACGCGCGCGCATGCGCCGTCGCGCCGTCGCCCACTCTTCCACCATCTGTGCATCCCTTCCTCCTCTACACACCGCGCGCGCTTCACTCCTCCACCATCTGTGCACCCTTCCTCCTCTACACACCGCGTTCGACATCTACAATTCTCCTGATTCTCCAGTGGACGCGCATGTGGCGTCGCGCTTCGAGAACATTCAACAGCTGACAGTGCATGCGCCGTCGTGCTGTATATACACTCAAGGTCGGCGCTCGCTCGCTCAGTTGCCGCTCGTCGGTTGGTTTGTACGGCGCGTCGACGTCCAAGGTCGCGGTGAAATGAATTCCAACGAATCCACAAACACAATGATCGACGTCCCTTCGACCAGCGCCGCCCTTTCGCATACGTGTGTACGTGTTCACTCATTTAACACCCCCTCCTACAACCACGTTAACCAATTCAGCCATCGACCCAAGTAAGTCGCAATTTAACACCCCATTTCACAACCACGTTAACCAATTTAGCCATCGACCCAAGTAAGTCGCACTTTAACACCCCGTTAACCAATTATATGGTCCGCATCCTCCTCAGTGTTCCTTCGAGGGAAGCTGCGGGCAATTTTTTTTTTCTGTTAATTTTTTTTTGTGCTCGTGCTTGTCGTTGAACGGTTCTGCGTAAGTTGATGCCGCCTCCTGGCGCCAGGCTGGCACGACAGAGACGGCGGCTCTTCTCTTTTTTTGTTTCTTTTTCCTTCTTGCGCCCGCTCTTAGGCGGCGTTCACACTTTTGGTGTGAGGAGAAAACAAAAAATTGCCATATCCCACGTACAGTGAGAATCGATGATATGCGAAGCATGAATGAAAAATGTTAAAATGTCACTTTAAAATCAGCACAACGTTACTAGGTGGAGGTAAATGGTGCCATACACGACTTCCGCGTGATGAATATCATGATTGTATGTGTCCTTTTTCTTCGTCATCTATTCAAGTAGAGTGATACTAAATTTACTATATGTGGAGTTAGTGAAACGGCCGCGAGCACGCTATGAGCGTGGTATGTTGTCTTGTTCTTACATGACATGCATGTCGGAATTGTCATGTTTGCACCAATCATATATTTCGTCATCCAGCCACGTCACGTACCACAAAATTGGTGTATGTGGAGCTAGCAAAACATCCGCAAGCGCATCATGAAGGGCCTAATTTACTTCAATGTAGTGTTGACGCGCGCACACGCTAGGCACTGTTAGCAAAACGCAAGCACTCTATAGTCTCACGCCTGGCGGGACGAACGTTCGTCGGCTCGATCCGACAGCAACCGCGCATATTGCGACATGCTGCATTTTGCGCCGATGCGTTACCCAGACAACAATGCGTCTCGCTTTTTTCGTGACAAAGGAACGCAGTCGCACTGAAACGCGAATGCGTCAACGCAACGCAGCGCGGCGCGCGCTTGCGAGCATATGGCAGGACCGGCGCCTGGCATGGCAACACCGGCGTGATGCGACGAAATGAACCCCGGCGAGCACGCGTACCGCGTCGCGTCGAAGTGTATTGACGCTTTGACTGTGACATGTAGTCATGTTGTCAGATGACACGCTTCTCATGATTTCCGTGTTTGCACTAGTCACATACATTCGTCATCCATTGGCGTCACGTAATACCGAGTTTCGTACATGGGAAGCTGGCGAAACAGCCACGAGCGCATCATGAGCGTGGCATGTAGTCATGTTGTTACATGAGACGCATCTCATGTTTATCACGTTTGCACCAATCTCATACCTACGCCATCCATTCACGTCCCGTAATATCGAATTAGGTACAAGTGAAGCTAGTAAAACGGCCGCCAGCGCATCATGAACGTGCCTTGTAGTCATGTTGATACATGACATGCATCTCATGATTATCTTGTTTGCACAAGTATCATATCTTCGTCATCCATTCACGTGCTGTAATACCAAATTTGGTATAAATGAAGCCAGCGAAACGGCCGCCAATGGATCATGAGCATGGCATGTAGTCATGTTGTTACATGACACGCATCTCATGCTTATCATGTTTGCACCAGTCACATACCTTCGTCATCCATTCACGTGCTGCAATACCAAATTTCGTATATGTGACGCTAGCGAAACGGCCGCGAGTGCATCATGAGCGTGGCATGTAGTCATGTTACTTGACATGCCTCTCATCATTTTCTTGTTAGGGTCTGTCGCTTGAGTTCGCCACGCGAACGTGTCATACCATACCAGTTGTGCAACAGGCCATGTGAGCAAAACCACCGCGAGAGGTGCAGGACCATGAAATGTAAACTATGACATTCATAACATACATGCCATAATTTTCAGGTTATGACTAGTCATATATTGTCCTCATACAGTTTTGTTATGTCATACAAAGTTTGATATCAATACCATTATCGAAACGGCCAGGAGAGCTAAAAGTCGTAGGCGGTTGAATAGATAGATAGATAGATAGATAGATAGATAGATAGATAGATAGATAGATAGATAGATAGATAGATAGATAGATAGATAGATAGATAGATAGATAGATAGATAGATAGATACGCTCAAAGTACTCGATGTTCGCTAAGAAATGCTTCGCATTTAAAACGCCAGAGCGACCGGAAAACCACAACCGCGCTCGCCAAAGTTGTTCGCATACGTTCTGCCCCATCCCGCCACCGCTGCCGTGACTTCCTTCACAATTATTTCGATTTTGCTTGCTTTCTGAGAAATAAAGTTTGTACTCAAGTTATTGCCACTAGGTAGTAAAAAGAAACAGCTCGACCCTTTTTCAACGTTGTTTCGGGAGACACGCCAGCAGAAACAACGCGAGCCAACGCACCGGCAGCGGCGGCGTGATTTCAACCGGCTGTACACAAAAGCGAGACTTGTTCGGGCATGCCGACTCGCTGCCGCTGCAGCGTCTACTTCCCGAGTTCTCGGTGATCGTAATTCAAGTCAGGCTATCGATGAGCGCATCCTTGTTGAGGCCATCAAGCTTCGTCGTGCTGCACGGGTAGTTTGTGTTTTCAGCTGATGTGAACCACCGCTGCCGCCTGTGACACTATGTTGAAGTTGCGGCTGGCTGGTTAGGTAACGTGGTTTCATCTAGTGCAGCCAAGGCTGTGAAGCGGAAATCGGATCCGGTTTCGCGTGGCGGGAAAATCGGTCTCGGAGCGATTCTTGCGCGCCACCCGCACGGCATGGTTTCCCGGCTTTTTGGGTGGCGAAATGAGCCAGTTTGCGGAGAATTTTGGCGGTTTCGCTTTCTTCGAGGCCAAGTGTGACGCGCCCTTACAGACTAGAGGCTTTATTTCCACACCGCACGGCTATCACGGGCATTTTTTATTGCTGGGCTCCCCTTAGACAGGATTTTGGTCAGTATGCGGGAGCGCGCCGCCTATACGCCATTCGTTATCTGGCAGCTGATTGAAAGTGTACCTATCGAAAGTTATTTAAGCTGAAGAAAGTTGTGATAGTATTGCCTAGGATAGGCGAAATCCTGTCTGAACAGGAGACTTCTGTTTTTACTGTCTACTCCAAACAATAGGTGCTATGACATTATGCTAAGTGGTTTTACCTGCAGTACAACTAGGCTCGAGGGTTGAAATATTGGTGCCGAAGTATTTCAAATGATATTTGAACATTTCCACTTCACTAACTGCGTTGTGGTTGGCGTTGGGCTAGAAAAGGTGCGAACTTTTTCATTTGAAAGCTGGCGAGTATTTTAACGAAGACCCAGACTGTTTTTTTTCTGACTCGTTCGCTAAATGACCCTATACAGGCGTCATATCTGACAAGGAATCTCTCTAACATGTGTAATAGTGTGCAGTAGAAGAGTATTATAACACCCAGCCATCGCATATTGTCTATTGCACAACGCGTTAGTGGCTTAAAGCGTTGAATCCAAATAAAATGATCACTCATAGTTCTTCATTGTCTTCTGCCAGAACATCAACAAACCATACATTAGCTTTGCATGAAAGTATGTAAGTGAGAAGAAGCTTTCACCGTGTGTCAAATGGGAATAACTCAACGCTTCAAAATAGCACACCTGACATCATCTACTGCCACCGAGCTGACCGGTATCCAACAAGCTGCGTGCTAAAATTTACAGCAGGGTCTAGTAAAACGGACGTTATTTCGCGACTCCAAGCCAGCACTTCAGCTAATTAGAAACTACATGAAAGAAGACACTGAATACAGTCCTCTTGTGTGTGACATAATGAATATGGTGAATGAGGCACTTGAAACAGAAAATACCGTCACGTTGCAATGGATGCCCAGTCGTTGTGGCACAGCTGAGAATGAACGAGCTGATGCAGAAGCGAAAATGGCACACACTAGTGGCGAAGTGATATCAACTCACATTTTTCGATATTACATCAACGCCTTGCTGTCTAAAAATATGAAGACATCTATGCAAATACTATGGAATGAACTGGATTATCGCCACAAGCGTACTTACAGGCTTGACTCTTGTCGTGTTTTTCGTCTTCCGTTCCGACTAAGGAAAGACTAAGAAACGCTACTACATAGACATAGACAAGAGCTAAAGCCTAACTGCAACTTGTGCAACGTGCCAGAAACTAATAATCACATTCTGTGTGTGTTCCCTTTATACGCAGCTGAAAGACAATCTCTTAAGTGCATCAGAGATGACCTAGACTGCCGACCCTGTCCAGAAAAAAAACTTTTGGGTGCTTAGGAACGTGTGGATCACGCCCAACGCTGTTGAAAGGGCCTGCTCGCATTTTTGAGCAAGACAGATTTTGATTCCCGCCTTTAGAGAATCTACTAATGTAGAGACTTCTGTGCGTGTACTACACCGAACGGGACATTCTGTGCAGTGACGCATTGTGCTATACCACAATCACCCCTGATCATACCCCTCTCTTTCCCTTTTCCCCTTAACCCGTGAGGACTAGCAGGCCAGAAATCCACTTTCAAGGCCGACCTCTCCTCCTTCTTCTCATTAAGCACCTTCTTCTTCTCTTAGTGGATGCCTCGCTTCTCCACAAAATGACTCATCTTACAGCGGGTGCTTCCACACTTCACAAATTTATGCACATTTATGGTGCACTGGGTGCCTTGCAACTATATTTCTAGAAGTTGCTCGAGAGATTTTACAACCACATTTTGAACGTCCATTCTTGTTGGCTGCTCTTCGAAGATATAATTGTGGAAGGGAATGATTGTGTTGAAACTCAGACACTACAATCATTGCAGTTTTTTTTCATGTCATGGCTGCCTTTGTTCTGAATAGCGTCAAGCATGTTATCTGATAGTAAGAGAAATGTAGTTGAGTAGATGAAGCATATTAAATATGCCTCTGTAGTTGATTAAGTTCTTCTGTACTCTACGTACTATACTGCTGAAATTTAAGGTTACAACAAACGTAATCTCTTGCAGGACAAAATGGGACACAATACACGTTACAATTTTGGAACGACAGTGCGAAGTGTGGTATCCTTACGTTCCCACAACGGAGTAGAAGTGAGTATCCTGATACATCGGTGTCAACTTCAAAATGCGCAGTCATCAATGCTTGGATGCAAAGACAGCACAAAGATAAAGACCATAATCGAAAAATAGACGACACGTGTCTGACCTAACAGCTATAATTTATTCGAAGGAACATACACGTATCAGGAACAGGACTCAGACACGTGGCTCATCATAGTGTCTACACCGCAAAGAAAACAGGGTATAACAAATTTCTAACCATGGCGAAAAGCTACACATGGCTATACATTCGAGAAAAACAAGAAAAAATAACAAACCCACTAGCAACAACAGTGTAACAGCCCATTCATAACCAATAATTTTTCTAACCTGGCACCGCTGAACGCAAGAATGTAACCTCTTTTGCAAAAAGGCCCGCAGGCGCTTCACTCGCGCAACTTTCCCCCTCCCTTTAAATATAGAAACCTCTATCACTGCTACATTCAATGTGTCTCGATGGCTTAACAAACAAGTGCTTTCATTCGCCTTCGACTAGCAGCCACATTACCTGAAAGGAGCTGGCAAGTGCAAACCACCAGATGCCGTCAGTGAGGTAAAGTGTTCCCTTAGTCTAACATCAACGCACCGCCTGATTTGTCCTATATAACCCCCAAACCACCACCCCACACACATGATAATGGTAGCAAACAAGCAACACATGATTTACATTCAACATATTAATCTTTTTGCTTCTCTGGACAGAAAGAATGCATATAGTGTAGTCATCAAGACCTGTCTTCTGGAACGGCATTGTAATATATATATATATATATATATATATATATATATATATATATATATATATATATATGAAAAGAAGTGTATACTGAAGGGCTTGCTTTTCCGTGTGAGACACAACTTTAATGAGATCTAACAAATAATACTGCAAAGGAAAGTATAGGCGAAGTTGTTTCAGTGAAAATGTAAATGTGAAGAAAGAAAAGTGGGGGAAAAGAAAACTTGTTGTTGGCATGCAGGAACCGAACGGCTGCAGCCCGTAATATTTTCAGTGCTACATGACAAGAAACAGGCTTTTCAGTGCTACATGACAAGAAACAGGCAACAAACAGTTCTTCTTAGTCGATGCCCGGAGGATAGCAAAGTGTGGGAACGCAGAGGCGGAGAACCATTTCTGAGAAAAGGGCAGTTGTTTGCTCCATTCGTGGAGCGTCGAGTAGGGGTTCGTACCATGAGGCTGTCTCAGGTGAGACGGAAGGTATTTAAGAAAAAGAAATGAAGAGAAGGGGAGCTTGGTGCTCGAGAACGATATCGGGAAGCGGAGACAGAGGTTGTACCTAGCACTGACTCTGTGCCAAGATTAATGCTACGTTGAGGGTAACGGAGGCCATGCCCATCACATAGTCTGATCCAAGTTGATACTATATAGAGAAGTTGGTGTCAATGTGTGGAGTGTACGAAGGGCTCGGCAAGTAACGCCGAAGTTAATATTAATACAACCCAGTGATTACTGTGTGGTCAGTTTAATTCCTCCCTCCGGACTTTGTAAATAATTGTTAGTGTGTAAATAAACTGAAGTTTGCTAGGAAGAGACAAGCAGTACAGTCCTTCAACGTGTCGTCGTGATCATTGGAACCACCAGGATTACATCCATCATCGCAATCTTAACTGGCACAGTGGACAAGCTCTCGTGGCGGCGTCCTGGAGGACAACGAGAGATCCTGCAATCCTGACTCGCACACCCACCCCAAAAGCCAAAGGTGGAGGCAAAAAAAGGATCATCAGGCGATGCCGGAGCAGAGAGGAAGATATGCAGTCAAGAAACCTGAATTCAGCGCAACGCCGACCGTGATGACCAGCTGGGCCTGAATTGAGAGTGACGGCTTCTTACGCTAGGACTTCGGCTTCTGGCCCAGAGTGGCTGGTGACTACTGGAGGTTTGGACAGAACCAGCGTGGGACCGGTGACCAGCACACTTATCAAGGCAGAAACGGAGTGTGCACGTACATCCAGCTACAGCGGATAATTATTTCTACTACCCGCTGACTGGAACTCCTATCCTGAGATGGTGTGGCGACGCATCTACGCACAGTGAACCACAGGTGGGTCCCTGTTCCGTTTTCTCCACAAGCACCATGGCGACTAGGGTGACGAGACGTTAGAAGGCAGTTGGGACTACTGAGGACCAGGAGTCAGATCGTAATGGAGCATCCGCGGGCACGACTGGCGCAATTGTGGTTGCTAGTGAAAGTGCGGATACTGCTGTTTAAGTTCTAATGACGGAACTGGAAATAGAAGGTCTAATAGCTCCAAGTTGAGCTACAAAAGTTAAAGATTTATTCTCAGACAGGAGTTGAGGTGGAGCGGAGTGACAGGTCTAGTTTGGCACGGTATGCAGGTCAGTTGCGAGCAGTTCTTCCGCCAATGCTGGTTTCCGTCGAGCTGGTGCCTCTGTGGTTCCGCAGTGCTGAAAATAAGTCTAGAATCTGTGCCATCCTTGATGATGTAAAAGACACTATCAACTTGCCGCTTCTGAACGAAACTAGCCGTACATTGGTGCAAATCGAGCTGAGGACCTAGTACTTTTCTACGAGGAGGTTCGCGATGTGATTCTGCGTGAACTAAAGCTCTCACCTGAGGAGTACAAACGCCACCTTTGCGCCTATCGGAAAGGAGGTAAGATAAGAGGACAGTTCACCACGAGACTCGAGATTTCACTTGATTATTATCTCCGCAGTAGAGAAATTGGCAGTATTCTGGAACTGCGGGCGTTGCTCCTCTCAGATCGAGTCAAGCAGCTGATGCGCGAACACATTCGCACGTACGTGCTTCAGCATCACACAGCAGAATGGCAGAGACCTCATGACCTCGCGAAGTTGGCGCAGAAATATTGTGAAAAGACGAGTTATAGAAAGCCACAAAATCCAGCTACTGGACGATCGAAGATTGGTGATACGTTCAATCACCGCTCGACCAAAAGGCTAGCTCAGCGAAACGAGAGAACAGGCTTCCGATGCTATGCTTGCGGAGAGAGTGGACGCTATCAGTGGCAGCGCTCGCGATTGACACAGCCGGCAGCGGAAGAGGGACAAGACCGTTTGTCTTTGGATAGACAAACCGCGCGGGCGGAATGTGAACGGGTGGAGGAGAGCCTAATGCTTGGGCACTGTGGTGCTGGAATATCAAGAAAAATATGGATAGAATTGAGGAGTGCGGGTCGCAAGTTCTACACGTGTTTATATTCAGGGGCGGATATTACAGTGATCAGGCAAAAAGTTAGTCCCGCAAGCATCGAGACTTCAGGGAGTAGGCCAAATACGCTTGAGAGGTGCATTTGGGCAGGCACTTGCAGCTGACCTAATGCACGTCCCATCAGCCCTGTATATTCCGGGTGGAAGCTCAGCTCTGGAGCTGGTGGAACTGTGCGCGGCTACTTACACCGGATACGCTGGAAAAGCTTAAAGAGACGCAAAGCGAATCGCAGGAATGGGCGGTTCAAAAAGTGAGAGTAGAGCAGAACGTTGCTGAGGAAATTGATCGTGAAGGTGAGGCCAGTGTTAAGGAGAAGCCGGAGAAGCAGCCAGATCCAGTGGGAGCACGAGCAGTTTCTTTGGCTGGGCAAGTATTGGCTAATGAGGCATATAATGAAATGTAAAAATGTGAAATGTAATGTTCTCTCGTTGGTCGTAAAAAACCAACGAGAGAACTGATCATTGCTTTCGCCATGGGAGCAGGTGCGTGAGGGAACACACAGAATGTTCGTAGAGGGGGGCCTATTGTTCCACGGGGAAATCTTGAACGGGAAGCAGTGTAACTTGTAATACCTGAAGCACACCTTGAAGAAGTGCTGGCTCTCTCTTATGATGCTCCTTTAGGCAAACAGTTTTCAGCAAAAAAAATGAAAGAGCGCGTTCGTAGTGCATTATTTTCGCCGACTATGGTGTCGGACACCAAAACGCATTGTCAGTCTTGCAATACATACGAGAGATGTGCTAGTAGAAAGGTGGCCAATCTAGTGCCAATCACCCCCCTCACACGACCGCAAACACCAATTAGGGTAGAGCACCTTGACTGTGTCGGTCCTGTAGAAGCTGCATCATCGCATGACCATCGGTACGCTTTGTGCATGATTAACTTATGCACGAAGTGGTTTGAGGTCATCGCGCTTCGAGCTTCGACCACGAGCGCAACTTGTCAGGCGTTGTTGGATATCCTCTCGTGGTATGGGATCCCAGAAATCATATGCTGTGACCAGGGAACTAACTTTACAGCCACGTTGACTCGAGAGCTGAGAAAAAGTCTAGGAGTGGAGGTTCGCTTTTCAATTCCGGAACACCCGCAGAGTAACGGCCTAGTAGAGAGATGGAACGGAACGTTGAAAGCGATGCTGAAATATGTCATACACGATAATGCGTGAGATAGGGACCGTTACATACCATGTGTTCTGTGGGCGTATCGTAAGACCTCCATGAAATAACAGGGGTGTCAGCATTTCAGCTAATGTACAGTCACATGGCCCAAGACCCGTTAAACATACTACAAAAAAGCGTGACGGGAGATTGGCAACGTCCAATAGGTCTAAATAAATCTGCGACTGCTTACTTGATGGAGCTACGTCCTCGAATGGCAGAAGCAGCTCGCGCAGTTGACGGCTGCGCAGAACGAATACAGCAGATGTATACTCACAACTACAACCTTCGGGCCAGGCATTAAGAGTTTGACGTGGGGGAGCAAGTACTCGTCCTTGAGACATGACACGTAGGGAAGATGCAGCTTAAATGAAATGGACTGGCAGAGGTAGTGCGGCAGGTGCGACATGACAGCTACATCATTAGGTTTGCGGAGGTTGCTGATAAATGGGTTCACGCTAATCACCTCAGGAAGCACTATATCTGGGTATATAACACAGCAGTGGTGTTCGAGACAGTTGAAGAGATTGGTCAGTTAAAAACAACACCATAGCGTAGACAGACAGACAAAGGTGTAGTTATAATACTCCAGGGAAGCACACCTGTCGAGCTCTCAGGCATGGGAATTGAAAGACGTAGTGGAAAAGTATGAAAATACTTTTTCAAAAAGCCTGTGATATATAAAGTCAGAAAACATAGAATCACTTTGCTCCCAGACGGGACGCTGCCGAAGTTCTATCCCTACCGAGTGCTGGTAGCACTGGGAGGAGAAATGGAAAGACGGGTATCCTAGTTGAAGGAATGGGGCTTGGTATACCCGATTGAAAACAGCTTAGTGCACCCGGCGATGTGTGTTGCCATGAAAGACGGTTTGGTGAGAATGCGCATTGATTACCGCCAACTGAATGCCGTCACAGAGCCAGACATTTTTCCAATGGAGAGAACGGTGGAATTCCTTTATGAAACGGTGATGGCTAACTACATAACACTACTTGATATGACTCGAGAATACTGGCAGATACCGGTCGAAGGGAGCTCGCAGAATCTTACCGCATTCGCGACTACAAGTGGTTTAAACGCATGGCGCTTAATGCCGTATGGGCTGCGGAACTCTGCTGCGACTTTTTAGATGATTAATAATGAGGTACTTCAAAGGCATAGAGGCTTTTCGTGCGCTTACATGGATAACATAGCAATGTACTTGGAAAGCTGGAAATCGCATGTACATCACCTAGATGCGGTGTTGGCCAGTATAGCTGAAGTAGGTCTAATGATTAACCTGCAAAAGTGCCAGCTCACAGAAGCGAAGGTTAAGTACTTGGGACATGTGGTTCATTCAGGGTCTCATTCCCCTGACCCCGTTAGAATTAGTGCGATAGCACTACTGAAAATACCACGTACAAAGCAAGATCGGCGATGTGCGCTAGCACTTATTAGTTATTATCGGGAATACGTCCCCGCGTACTCAGTAATAGTACGCCCATTGACTGACCTCAACAACCACCGCCTACCTAACGCCATTTCTTGGACCGCAGAAAGTCAAAGCGCTTTCAATGCTATTAGGCAGGCTTCGAAGGTTGTGCCTTCTGTGAGTGCTCCTCAACTAGACAAGAAGTTTAAGCTAACTACTGATGCTTCTGAAAGGGTTGTAGGAACTTGCTTGGCTCAGGAGACAGATGGCGATCAGAAACCTATTGCCTTCCTCAGTCAGAAGCTCACTCCTCAGCAGACAAAGTGATCTGCAATTGAAAGAGAGGTATTCGCTGTTGTGTGGGTACTAGGTCAGTTTGACACCTGGCTACTTGGCGCCAGAGTAAAGGTTGTGACTGATCACAACCCACTAACCTACCTGACCCACTCCATGTCATCTAGTGCTCGCCTGACTCGCTGGGCCTCGGCTTTCTAGAAGGGAAAACTCATTTTCTCACATATAGGGATATCTTAATAGGTGTGCTGATGCCTCATAGAGAAAGGACAGCGGGGATCTGCAGAGTAAGCTTAGAGAAACGGGTGCAAGGTTTCTTTTCCTTTTTTGACTACTACTACGAAATGGGCACGTTGTGAAGTAGTCTACTATAGCATCGACGTTTGTTAGACTTAAGCAGGTAGCAAGAGCATGATGTGAGAATGCTCATGAATTGCCATGGTGCACCAAGGTATGTACGGGACAGTGTCCAACCTGCGAGTTACGATCCGACCAGTGCGCGGGTGTGGCTTCTACAGTGCGTTTCTCTTCATTTTTTTTATTTTTGCGTGTGCACCTCTTTTCGTGCTCTTCTGCGTGAGTTTGTGTGTTTGGGTGACCAAACACTTTTGGAAGGGACACTTGTGTGATAGGGCTTTTTATTGATGTAACGACGCTGTAGAGAATCCTGTGTAATGTGTTTTTGTTGATGTTGTTTTAGTTACTTTTGTATGATGTTTACGCACGACTCGAAGTAGTCCAAGCTGCCACACTTCAATGTGTCAACAGTGCGCCTAGTGTGACCCCCCTTTCCCCATTTGTTCTTGAAGTTGTATGTACAACAAGCGCTCATACATCATTCTTGGGTTTGATGGAGTTATATTTGGGGCACGCGTATAGATGGCCAATTGGTAGATGGCACCCGACGAAAAGGGGAGGTAATGAAAAGAGCCTTCCTAGACGTAGAATAAGCCATAAATCTCGGAACACGTCTTTGTCGTCAAACCCCGTGAGCCTTTGTTCACCACACCTTGTGCTGGGGAGTCACCCGCACGGCGGTAACGCTCTAGCGGTGAGCTAGACTGAGAAATCGGTGTTCGCTGTTAAGACACGGCTCCCGACAAACTAATGTGGCGCCATGCTGTAACAATACGTGTGGATATATGGCAGACGTGTGTCTACTAACGCCAGACAGCCGACCGGCCGTCTAGACAGGCTTATTTTCGCATGAAAGTATCATTTAGGCTGTACAATGATGAAATGACAGAGTTCTTCTTATCCGATGCCTGAAGAATAGCAAAGTGTGGGAACGCAGAGGCGGAGAAGCTTCTCTGGGGAAAGAGCAGTTGTTTGCTCCATTAGTGGAGCGTCGAGTAGGGATTCGTATCATGACGCTGTCTCAGATGAGACGGGAAGTATTTAATGAAGAGAAATGGAGACAAGAGGAGCTTGATGCTCGAGAACGAGATCGGGAAGCGGAGACAGAAGTCATGCTTGCGCAGACTCTGTTCCAAGGTTGTTACTGCATTGAGGGGAACAGAGGTCGGGCTTAGCGCAGATTTTCATCCAAGGTTCATACTACATCGAGAAGCTGGTGTCGATGTCTAGGGTATACAAAGGGCTCGGCAAGTAACACCAGCGTTAATATTAATACAGCCCAGTGCTTACTGTGCGGTCGGTTGAGTGGCCACCCCGGCTTTCATTTTTAAATAGGTGCCAGTGTGTAAATAAACTGAAGTTTGCCAGGAAGTGAGGAAGAAGTTCAGTCTTTCAACGTGCCGTCGTGAGCGTCAACCATCGGGTTTACATTCGTCATCTGAATCTCATTTGGGACTGAAAGATTGAAGTAGAGAGGAAATAAAAATATGAAAATAAAGTTGAGACTAAGTGAAACTGTTCAAGCTATTTACAATTATGATATCAGGTAGATCAAGGCTTTAATATGTGAGAAATTGTATCATTACAGCCTTTCGACAAGGCTAATTTCGGGTAGGTGATTGAATAATGACAGTACGACCCGACGATGTTGCGAAGGTCTGTGCACAGGGCCTACTATGTTGCGCAACGTCAATTGTTAGCGGAAGAGCATGTACATGTCTATTTAGAACTGTTGACTTTCGTCATGGTACGCGGGGCATTGTAGTGGTCTGTGCTGCACTGCTCAATGGTGCCACATTTATCACGACATTACCTTTTGGCACGCCCTATGCGGTATATCTAATTGTTTGTGGGGCGAAGTGACGCGGCGCCTGCGGCCCGGGTAAACAAAAACGAGCTGCTGGCAAATGGCGGTGCTTGGCATGTATGCATCGACTGGCTACAGCTGTGTTTTCCGGGAAGCGACCCTTCAAGAACGCGTAGTGATGGGGGCCAGAACATCTCTGTCAGCGGACTGTACGACCAGGCGTTGGGCGCAGACCATTGCGGGAGTCTCTGACAGCTACGGCAGCGAGCGTCAACACAACGAGCTCGGGGCTCCAATTTACGACTTTAAGTGCTCGCTACTGACTGACACTCTGCTGCGCTTAATGACCTGACTACCATGGCGCTGCAAACCTGGACAACTGCAGGCATTCGACCATCGTGCCCAAACCGTAGGACGCGACGTTTGCCCGAGAATGCCTTGCATAATGTTGTGAGATCCCTCGGAGCAGTGTTTATAACAGAGGCGCGGGGAGGGTTTTGGGGGAGACGAAATCCGGAGCGCGCTGAGTACGCATGGTGAATAAACGAACTGCATATTCCCACTCAGAGTCTCCTTCTCATCAGCGACATACGAGAGCCGGCCTCCTCAGTTCGAACCGGAGAAAGGGGCATGCACACAAACTTTCCTGCGCAGCCGACAGTATGTCCTGCTGAGAAGACTGCACCATCATCAATCATGGTCGAAGCACGGACACCGACTGAATCCATGGTGACGGACTTATCTAGGGCGTGAGCTGACGAGGACTTAGCCACTACTGCTGGAAGCGCGAGGTGCGCAGGTGGGTGTCGAATTTCTCTATTGGTTCACGGCTTGTTATGACCAGTGGGTGTAAGTTGCGCAGTGGCAGAGTGAGGGAAATGGAACACAGCCAGAGTGGGGGCTTCGCGGAGGAGGGCTTGAACGCCGAGATCACCAGGGTCACAAGAGAGCCTTCTGGGGCGCCAAGCTATGCCCAGATGGCAATGTTACAAATGCATGATTGATTGATTTGTGGGGTTTAACGTCCCAAAACCACCATATGAATATGAGAGACGCCGTAGTGGAGGACTCCGGAAATTTTGACCACCTGGAGTTCTTTAACGCGCACCCAAATCTGAGCACACGGGCCTACGACATTTCCGCCTCCATCGGAAATGCAGCCGCCGCAGCCGGGATTTGAACCCGCGACCTGCGGGTCAGCAGCCGAGTACCTTAGCCACTAGACCACCGTGGCGGGCACTGTTACAAATGCAGCTAAGCATTGCGGAGATGTACTTAGCAGCCGTATTGCAAGAAGAGCGTGATGGCAGTACGTTTTTGGGCACTGGTACACGCTGGAGACACTTGTACGCGCTTGCAATCACTGGAACTTCGCTGGGTGCACTGGGAAATAGCTGTGTCGCACTGGTAGGGGCACTGGCTCAACCGCTGTGATGCTGGTGCACACTGCGAACCCTGGAATGTTCACTGGCAAGCGCTGGTGAATACTGGAGCACGCACTGTTTCTACCAGCACAGCGTGCATGTTATTGTAGTGTGTGCCGCGGTATTTTTCGGTGTCGTTGAATATAAAACTCTTGATTCGACGGCACGGAAAGATCAGATGCTACCTTAACAAATACCGAGCATACGTAATTTTTGCGGCGCACGTATGTATCGCAACAACTTTAATGCACCTTTTTCGCATATGCCTCCACGTATACCGGCCAAGTTCGCATCATCTGTGTATTGCTGGAACGATTCCAAGTTGCAGTGCTTGTAAGCCTGGAGCTGCACGCCACTCCTAACAGAAACAGAAAATTGTTTTTGCCGCCAAGTAGATGAAACGTAAATCAGGTCTCTGGATCGCTTCGCAAGGTTTGCCAGTGGAGGCGAGATGAAAACTGTCGTTTGACTCCGCCACTCCGCATAAATGTATGACTGGCCATGATTATCCTTCTACTTACTCCAGGTAAGAGTTGGCGTAATCCTGAATAGGCTGAGGCGTAAACAATCCTTGCGGATTGTTTACGCCTCAGCCCATTCAGGATTACTCACTGACACCGGAAGCCTAATGTGTGCTGATGCAATGCATACAGCTACAAATGCACACATTGACACATACTACACATATTGTACGCAACTAGTACGCTAACAAGTACACATCAAGAGCACAATCAACCATTCACAGCAACGGCACACACTTCGACGTGTTCACTTACACCCTACTGTGAATGTGCACTGGCTTATATAGCGATAAATTTCGACTGACCATAGAGGCACAAGTTACAAGTAGGTTTTCTTACATTTGTTTACGTTTTGTATCAATACCACAACATGCGCACACGTAAATATAGTGTCCGATGCTTAGACAAACGTAAGTTTCTCAATGCTTGCACAATAATGAACGGAATAATTACTAGAGCTTATCAGATTTTCACAAAGGCGAATACCGCCAAATCATGCATAGAATGCCCACGGCATTCCGAACGCTGCGCCAGCTCTTGACCACTGCCACAGTTACTTTTTTTATTGAAGCCTCCGAGAGTGCAAACACTTGCCGTGCGTTAGCCATTGCGGAGGTCACGTTTTTTTTCTTCTTGTTACTTGGAGAGGACGCAGCATGCAGACCAAACTTTGTCTCCGTCGTGGTACGTGTCCTGTGGTCTCGTCGACCACGTTTAGTTGTTTCGTGTTAACGTTTGCTTATATTCTTTTTACGGGCTTACCACAAGTGTGACCGTTAACCATGGATACAGTACACCACTAGCCCTTCAATGACAAGGTTTTTGATGCGGTAACGACCGTCCTAGTAGAGTGTACGTACGTTAAAACGCGGGTCTTGCGAGAGAAATAAGTGATGACTTCGCACCCGACGGTATCTTTTCGTGAGCTATGACAGTGGCTGTTGGCGTCGCGGCAGCTCTGTTAGTTGAGTGGAGGAACTATCGCTGCACTGCACAAATTTACTATAACTTTATAGAATGTTGTGCCTACATACTTTTCTGCTTCAGATGCCTCTCGCGATTCGCCTCGCGTGTCAACTTTCAATCATAGTGCGTGCCACAACTTTGTTGTTAGTGCTGTGGCTGTTGTGATTATCACTCTGGATTCAGAATACTCTTTTCACAAAGGTGAGTGAGCATTAGTACTTACTTGCTGTGCACAGCTGTCACTAGAAGTGCATTTTGTATTGAGTTTCTCACGACAAAGCAGAATCATGGACGAGAAAGGCATACTGCACGCGTGCATAATTCCTTCCTACTTCTCAGTCCTGGCATGATCAATTCAAAACGAATGCGATTGAGAATTTGGTTTAACCTACAGAAGTCATTGGTTCATTTTCAGAAAAGTTTAGTTATGATGATGTTTAAAACGTTTCTGATGGTTGTAACCTAGTCTGTCGATTAAATGCTTAGTAAAACTTCGCAGCCTGTATTCCTTTGTGCTTTCACCTGCCGTGGTAGCATAGCCTTATTGCGTATTGTGTGACTATGCTGGAGGACACAGGTTCGACTTCCGGCCATGGCGGCCGTATTAGAATGGGGGTAAACTGCAAAAAACATCAATATGGCGGTAGTGGTAGCTATAACTCTATCAATTGTATATGATCGTGCTTTCACGCATGGACTGTAGAGTGGTATCAGGTTTCCTAGAATGTTGAAAAGTTAAGTGTGATGCTTTTTTACGCGCCTCGTTGAATTCATCAGTGCTGTTGGTGCCATGCGAAACTAAAAATGCGTGGGCTTACCAAGTATGTCGACAACGAAAAAATTCATTATTTTTGTACACTCTAAGGTAATAGATAAAGCAAGACTGCTTGGGAAGCAGAGCTCCTTGTAATCGTGACAAATTGGTAGTATGGAAGTGTGCGGAGCATCATGCGAGTGCCTGACGATGAAAAAAGAGAGGCTTTTACTTTACACTAATAAAACTAAAGAAAACGTCACTCCTGCACTGTTTACAACAATCTTAGGTAAAAGCAATCGCTCGTGACTGGCCACGGCCAGCTAGGCTTGGCGTGCGCATGCGCGCGCAAGACCCCCGTGATCGAGGAGAAACTTGGACACTGAAGGAGGAACATTGCTTCTTTAGTGCTTGCCGCGAGAGGGCGCGACGGGTAAAGCGCCCGAAAGGGAGGAAGTCGCAGCGCCGAAGGAGGAACGCAGCCCATTTCTCCATTCTCGCTCCCCCTTTTTTTTAGAGTGTACGCAAGCTGTCACTGAAAGCTGCCGGCCGCAGCCGGTACTTCTCTGACTGACATGTAACAGCACGCAATTTTTAGCTGGTAATTTGGTACGTCTTCGTGAGCTGACTCCCTGGCATACGTTTTCAGCGGATTACATTGGTAATTTTAAGGGTGTTTTTTTAATTGTTGGTATTGATATAATTGAATATATATCTGTACACTGGCATGTCCGCTGTATACTGCCAGCGGAGGGCAGGAAAAAGGCTGTCGCTCGGCATCGCTATCCGTAAATGCATTTCTGGAATTTATTAACTTTTCACTTACTTCAGTTACAGTTTAGGTAACAGATAGAAATGTTGCAAAGCTTAAACGCAGAAACTTCGAGCATCGCAACTCAGCTCCTTCGAGAGCAGCCTTACCCAGTGCCCTGTCCCAGCGAGGTCTATCGTGCTGGCCCCGTCGGTGTACATGCTGCCGGCACTTTTTACTTTACGTAGGCGCAATTCTAAAGTGTAAGAACGACTGTAAAGTACAGTTTAGACAACCCTGAGCCTAAATTGACTACTTATTTGCTTGTGCGCCGCCCGCATAAGGAGCGGTGACGATCGATGTGTCGTGTTTGTGCAACGTAGGCTGTCACCGAAAGCTTCCTTCTGAGCGCAGGAGCCGGTACTTCTCTGACTCGTATGTAAGAACACGCAATTTTGAGTTGGTAATTTGGGAAGCTTTAGTGAAGTAACATACTGATAAATTTCTAGCGGATTGTATTAGTCATTTCTTCGACGGTTTTTTAGTTGTAGGTATCGATATAACCTCAAATAGGTAATCTATGTAATCTAGCACGCCAAATGTGTACTGCTATCGTCGCTTGCGCAAAAAAAAAATACTCAATAGTTGTCGTGTTGATGGATATCTACCGAACAAGACATTTAAATCATCTGTACATGCTGACCGGTAGCAAGGGCGAAAACCGACTATCAAAGCCAGGAACTATCGGCAGCAACAGCTGACAATCTGTGGCTACTCCTCCAGTCAATTTGAGATTTTTCAGAGTTAAGATGCGGATGCTTCAAAAAACTTTGCACTCTTGCTAATATCTGCACGTTATTCGGTGCCGGAAAGCTGTTCGTCACTGTCTAATCAAGACGCAATTGTTATTTGGAAAGGAATATCGTGTCAGTTTTGGCTGTGCGACTTGAAAACGTGAAGTTGAACGGTATGTTTTTCGGATAAATAGTCGTTTTGCAACCGATACGCGCGTTCTGGCCTGGCGTACTGGTTAGCGTATTCGGTTCCAGATCAGAAGGTGGCGAGTCCAAATCCTGTCAATTAGCTTTTTACCTTTTAATTTTTCATTTTTATTTTTACAGTGAATGCACGCTATTTTACTTATATATTTGTTTATTTAGGACGAGTGGGCACCCCCGTTTTAACCCTGCGAAGCCGTTTTGCGCAGAGTACTGGGACGCTGCTGCTCGTCACAGTATACCTGCGCTTGGAGGCACTGGTACCAGCGCCATACTGGGCTCATACTCAGGCATGGCGCTGAACGCTGGCCTCCAGTGGCACTGGTTTTTGCAATATGGAATGGAACGGCTTTGACACAACAGTGCCGATGCCGCAGCAAATGACGAGAGCACAGATGCAGCTCGAAGTGTGAACATGATCTGAGGTACACGAGTCTATTTTATATTACAAAAACCAGCTCCACTGGGTACCAGCGTCCAGCGCCATGCCTGATTAGGGGCCCAGCATGGCGCTGCTACCAGCGCCTCCTGGCGCAGGTATACTGGGACGCTGCAGCGGCCGCGTCCCAGTAGTCTGCGCTAAATGGCTTCTCAGGGTAAAAATGGGAGTACCCACTAACCATAAATAAATATATATATAAGCAAATTAACGCGCTTTCACACTAAATATAAAAAAATAAAAAATAACAATTATTCTGACGGGACCTGAACTCACCACTTCCTCATTTTGAACTGAGTATACGCTACCCACTACGCCACGCCAAACATGCATATGGTGTTGTAAGAGGACTATTTATCCAAAGAACGTGCTGTTCAACTTCATGTTTACAAGTTGCACATTCAAGACTGACACGATATTTCTTTCTAAAGAACAGTTGCGTCTTGATTCGACAGTGACAAATGGCTTCCGGGAACCGAATGACTTGCGGATATTAGCAAGAGTGCAAATTTTTTTGAAGCATTCACATCTTAACTCTGAAAAATCTCAAACTTACTGGAGTCTCGGGATCGAATCCCGGCTGCGGCGGCTGCATTTCCGATGGAGGCCGAAATGTTGTAGGCCCGTGTGCTCAGATTCGGGTGCACGTTAAAAAACCACAGGTGGTCGAAATTACCGGAGCCCCCCACTATGGCGTCTCTCATACTCATATGGTGGTTTTGGGACGTTAAACCCCACATTTCAACCAATCAATCAATCAATCGATCAATAAATAAATCAATCAATCAATCAATCAATCAATCAAGTTTGCTGGAGGAGCATCCACAGATTGTCAGAAGTTGCTGTGGATAGTTTTTCCTTTGATAGTTGGTTCTCGCACTTGCTACTGGTCAACATGTACAAGTGATTTAAAAGTCTTGTTCGGTAGATATCCGCGCACACGAGTGAAGATTGAGTTTTTTTTTGCTTGGGCAAGCGGCGATGTAGTGGTACATATCCGGCGTGCCAGATCACATATTTGCAGTTATATTGATACCTGAAGCTAAGAAACTGCCGAAGAAGTGACAAATGCAATCCGCTGGAGAAGCATGCCAGTATGTTAGCTCACTAACGCGTACCAAATTACCAACTCAAAATTGCGCGTTATGACATACGAGTCAGAGAAATACCGGCTCCTGCGCTAAGAAGGAAGCTTTCGGTGACAGCTTACGTTGCTGAAAGCACGAAACATCGATCGTCGCGGCTCCTTGTGCGGGCACGACACACACGGATAAATGGCCGATTTAGGCTCAGGGATGTCTAAACTGTACTTTACAGTCATTCTTACACTTTTGAATTGCGCCTACGTAAAGTAAAAAAGTGCCGGCAGCATGTACAGCGACGCGGCCGGCACGATAGGCCTTACTGGGACGGGGCACTGGGTATGGCTGCTCTCGAAGCAGCTGAGTTGCGATGCTTGAAATTCCTGAATTTGAGCTTCGCAACATTTCTAACTGTTACCTAAACTGTACCTTAAGTAAGTGGAAGGTCAATCAATGCCAGAAATGCATTTACGGAGTGGCGATGCCGAACGACAGCCGTTTTTCTGGCATCCGCTGGCAGTATACTGCGGGCGTGCCAGTGTACAGATATATGCAGTTATATCAATGCCAACAATGATAAAAAACACCCATGTAATCCAATGGAAACGTATGCGAGGGAGTCAGTTCACAAAGGCGTACTAAATTACCAGCTTAAAATTGCGTGTTAATTGTTACATATCAGTAAGAGAAGTACCGGCTAAGTGCGGCCGGTAGCTTTCGGTGACAGCCTGCGTAGCTGACAGCGCGACGTTTGATCGTCAGTGCTCCTTGTGCGAACATCAAGACAAAATAGTTGAGTTAGGCTCATGGATGTCTAAACTATACTTTACAGTCAATCTCACACTTTAAAGTAGTGCGTACACGTAGCAAGAAGCGCCGGAAACATATAAACCAATGCGGCCGGCACGACAGTCTTAATGCTCGCTGGACTGGGCACTGGGTAAGACCGCTCTCGATGCGGTGAGTTGGGATGATTGAAGATTCAGCATTTGAGCCTCGGAACATTTTTAAATCTCACCTGAAGTAAGTAGAAGGATGAGCATGGCCAGACATACATTTATACAGTGTGGTGGAATCGAACGTTTTTTTACTTGCCTTCTGGGAAACTTTGCGAAGCGATCGAGAGAGCTCATTCACGTTTCATCAACTTTGAAACACAAACAACTTCCTATTTCTGTTAGGACTGGCGTGAAGCTCCAGGCTTGCAAACACTGTAACTTGGAATCGTTACAGCAATACCCGTATGATGCGAATACAGCCGGTATACGCAGGGGGATATGCGAAAAAGGTGCATTATAATTGCTGCGATATGTACGAGCGCCGCGAAAATTACGTATGCTCGGTGTCTGTTAGGGTAGCATCTCTCCGTGCCGTTGAATCAAGCATTTTATATTTAACGACACCGAAACATACCACGGCACACGCTACAATAACGTGATCGCTGCGCTGGTAAGAACAGTGCGTGCTCCAGTATTCACTAGCGCGTGAAATTGAAAATTACAGCTCTTCCAGCGCTTCGCAGTGCGCAGCACTATCGCAATGGTTGAGCCAGTGCCTCTAGCAGTGCGACACATCTTTTTCCCAGTGCGCCCAGCGAAGTGCCAAAGATTACAAGCGTATACCAGTGTCTCCAACGTGTAACAGTGCAAAAAAATGTACTGGCAATAGGGTTGAAGGACGTGTGGGTGTCCGTGCCTACGGTTGAATCACTCATTCTGTCGTTGTTCGACCACGTCGAGGCCACATTCGATTGCTATGATGTACCACTTGACTGGAAAGCGGGATGTATGTTGCCTCGACTAAATGAGAGAGCCAGAGGCTTGCTTGTGCATTTCAGTGCGGCTGAAAGAAAGGATTTTATTATACTTAAAGAAGCCGTGCCCAAAGGTCTCTGATTGTTTTCAGCGGAGTATCGCTGCCCATTTACTCAATCAAAAAAAAACGTTGAGATGAATCAGCGCCACAATTGTGAAGTGATGCTTGAAAATTACCTAATTTTATGCCTTAATGGCTACAAAGTTGGCAGCGTCAAACAATTCCGAAATTTAGTAGTAACCAATAGACTTCATGACGCTCGGGGTGCGGTAGCCCGCTTATTTGTCATTCAAAACTAAAGCCTCAGCAAGACAATGCTTCCTCTGGAGGTCACCGAATCAGCAGAAAGCTTCGATGAGAGTGAGAAAGAGTGGGCTAACTCTGGTGAGGTAGCAGGAGATGGGAATGCAAAATCGATCCCTGATGCGCGCAGGTTCCCAGTTGGGGCGAACAAAACCAACAGGAAAGCACAGGTTGCTTTGTGGGTAATTTGGTGGAGCATTTCACCCGGGATTGTCCGAGGGCGCAGGCAGGTAAAGCGAATTTGGTACGGAGAAAAAATGCGAAAATACTGTAGTCGGTGCAGAGGTGGTTTCACAGTGAAATACAGGTGGTTTCACAGTGTTTTCCTGTGAAATCACCTGTCTTTTATTCTCTCGAGACAGTTGACCTCGCATGCAGCCAGTCACTGTTTTAAAGTAGCATCGACTCCGGGGCCGAAATAAGCGTCATCCGAAAGGCTATAGTGCCGGGATATCGACCGACGGGAACCAAATTAATGTAGACGGGAGTATTTGGTCAACAGGCAGTGGCTGACTTGGTTTATGTTCCGCTGAGATCGCTTGCGAAACCTGCCTACATCGGTCATGAGGAAAGCGACATTGGGATACTGTGCGCTGTTACAGACAAACTCGCGAGTGGGGTAGACGCGCTCATAACGCCAGATACGTACCGGCAGTTATTAGAAGAAATGTCTGCAGTTCATGAATGCCTTTTGGAGCAAGCAATGACGGAGTATAAGAAGCATAATGTACAAGTGCTAGTTACCGCACAAGCGGAGGCTATGTGCGTCCGAGATGAGGCGCAGCAAACAGATATGACGGAATAAGATGTAAATGTCGGTCAACATGAGCGTTCAGGCTAAATAAGGCGAAAGACTCCAGCCTTCGAGAAGCGTCAGAGCAGGCACGGGCGCGCACCCGCGGAATGATTGTAATCGATGGGTTGCTGTCCCATAAAGATAACGTTGCTGGTGGGCCCTGCAATCAACTCGTCCTGCCACAGCAAAAACGAGATGTACTGCATTCGGCTCATGATTAGGGTTAGGCGGGTCACCTTGGCGAAAGGAAGACATTACAGCGAAATACGACAGCTTTCTTTTGGCCCACGGTGTCAGGTGTTGTCAAGTGGCACTGCAAGAGCTGTCACCAGCGCCAGAATAAAGCGCGTGTGAGAACACACGACAGGGTTCAGATAACTCCGATCACGAGGCCAAGCACCCCATTTCAGATAATCAAAATCGACTGCATAGGCCCCTTCTGAATCGCGCTCTGGGAGGGGGCACAAGTTTGCATTGTGTGTGGTAGACCTCTGAACCAGGTGGCCCGAGGTCATGTGTTATCATTCATTAACCGCTAAGGCAACTTGGGAAGCCCTGCTGCAGATATTATCACGCATGGGTGTACCGGAGGTGATTTGCTCCGACCACAGCACAAACGTCACAGCCCAGCTGACACAGAAATCTTTAGCTAGGATGGGCGCCACCCCGCGATTCTCAACCTCAGATCACCCGACGAGCAATGACCTTGTGGACCAGTTCAAAGGTACCTTTAAAAGCACGCTTTTTGACGTAGCGCGGAAACACGGTCAGAAATGGGACAGACAGACATATTCCTTTTCTTCTGTGGGCCTATCCTGAGGTTCCCAATGCAACCACAGAAGTCGCTCCATTTGAGATGATGTTTGGAAGGACACCTGTGGGACCAATGACAATACTGCAGAAAACTTGGTCATAGGAGTGGGTCGTGCCGCAAGGCCTTAACACATCTGCTGTTAAATACCCAGACAAATTAAAGACAAGGAAGAGGCACAAGAACTGTCGGCTGCAAATCAAGTGAAATCTGCAGCACATTACAACCTAAGAGCTAAACATAAGTAGTTCAAAGAGAGGGACGAAGTTCTTGTGCAGCAGCTTATAGCAACACAAGGAAACTAGCTCCAAAATTATTAGGACCGGCAAAGGTGGTTTGTGGTGAGAGACCGTACAAATATTTGACTGAGTTAAGCGGTGGCACCCGCCAGTGTCCACGCGAACAAGTTGAGTGAGTACGTCACTAGTGTAACCTCCGTGGGAGTTGTATTTGAAACTTTCGAAGAGTTCGGGAATGTGGCAGCGTTGCCGAGGAGCACGCAGAGAAGCAGCGACTTCTTCGTCGGTGCGGATCACTTAACAGATGTGCATAAAAAAAGAGCTGGGCAAATCAGTAAGTAGCTAGTCGCACGTGTTTCAAGACATACTGGGCAGATGTAATACGGGAGTGCACAGCATCCGCCTGACAACTATCGCTTACAGCTATCGTATATCTCTCGGCCTAAGAGAAGAGGTTAAACGTCAGGTTCAGGAGCTGTTAAATTTAGGGCTTATATACCCATGGGGGAGTAATTTCGCCCCCCGGTGCTATGCGTGGCGAAAAAAGATGAGGGGGCATACGTCGGTGCATGGATTACAGGCACCTAATGCGATCACCGATCCTGATGTGTTTCCCTTGGGTCGTGGAAATGAACTGCTGTATGAAGTAGCAACAGCCAACTACATCACAGTAATTGATATGTCACGCGGATGTTGTCAGGTACCTGTAGACGAGGTGGCAAAGAAGTAAACGGCTTTTGGCACTCATGAGGGGCAATATACGTGGCAGGTGATGCCCTATGCTCTGCAAAACTCGACAGCCACTTCTCAGCGCATCATGAATCAGCTTTCGGATGCACGCAGAGAATATGCTTGCTCGTACATTCACGATGTTCATGATTGATTGATTGATGAATATGTGGGGTTAAACGTCCCAAAACCACCATATATTATGACAGACGCCGTAGTGGAGGGCTCCGGAAATTTCGTCCACCTGGGGTTCTTTAATGTGCACCCAGATCTGAGCACACTGGCCTGCAACATTTCCGGCTCCACCCGAAATGCAGCCGCCGCCGCCGGGATTAGAGCCCATGACCTGGGGGTCAGCAGCCGAGTACTTTAGCCACTAGACCACCACGGCCGGGCCGTACATTGCTAATGTGGCAGTGTACTCAAACACATGAGAGGACCACATAAGTCACTCAAGGCAGGCGCTTGAAAAGGCGGCCCAGGTGGGACTAACCGCTGATGCTTAAAAGGGCAAGTTTGCGCAACAGGAAGTCAAATACCTTGGCCACATTGTAAGTTCAGGTAAACGCGCACCAGACCCAGATAGGCTTAAGGCAGTTCAAAATACTTCTCGGCCACAGAATAAACACGAGCTGTGGAGCTTTCTCGGGCTGTGTAGTTACTACCGCGACTACATGGCCGGGTACTGAACATTAGTGTTACCCCAAACCGATTTGACAGGGCGCCGGTTCCCACAGCAAATACCGTGGAGGGACGCTGCGCAGAAGGCCTTTGAAGCCATTAAGAAACAGTTATCAAGTGCGCCGACACTTCACGTACCTGTCATCAGTAAAAGCTGCATTCTGGCTACAGATCCATTATGGCATCATAATAGAGCACGAGTAAGTTACCCGAATTTTTCAGGATTATTATTCGCCCCGCCGCGGTGGTCTAGTGGCTAAGGTACTCGGCTGCTGACCCACAGGGCGCGGGTTCGAATCCCGGCTGCGGCGGCTGCATTTCCGATGGAGGCGGAAATGTTGTAGGCCCGTGTGCTAAGATTTGGGTGCACGTTAAAGAACCCCAGGTGGTCTAAATTTCCGGAGCCCTCCACTACGGCGTCTCTCATAATCATATAGTGGTTTTGGGACGTTAAACCCCACATATCAATCAATCAATCAGGATTATTAATCGTTCTGTCATTCATTTCAATGCAACTAGCCACCGTAAACAGTACGATGACTTTTATAGTCTGCTTTCTTCCCTTTCTTTTACTTTTTCAATAAAGGCTGTCTAGGAAACCTGGCTTAATGACGTTCATAAGAACTTCTATTGTTTCCGTTCGTACAAATCTGAATACGCCCGCCGTGTATGAAGTAATCATGGCGGAGCTGCTATCTACATCTTGCCTGATATACCGTACAAGCGCGGACACGACCTCACGCGAAATACTGAGAATTGCGAATCAGTTTGGTAAGAATTTGATCATAACTTTCAGAACATAAATAACAAAAATCTCATTTTCGGTTGCGTTTACCGATCACCTTCGTCCTCTAGATCTAATTTTTGTGTTTTCTCCGAAACATTGATGAAAAAGCTATCTACAGAAAATAAAAATGTTATAATTATGGGCGATATAAATTTAAACTTATTGAATTCATCTGTGAACTCTGTTAGTTGTTTATCTTGTTTTCATAGTTTTGGTTACAACCGCCTCATTAGCGTTCCTACTCGTTCTGTTCCTGGTGGTTTCAACACTCGGATCGTTCATGCATTGTCGAATCATCTGTATCCACCTGAGGTAAGAGCTCTTGATATAGACATTACGGACCACTTCCCCGTCTTTCTGCACGATAGATCTGCCCACAATTCATACTCGAATTGCTACACGAAACTTGTTTTGACAAAAATTTTTCTTAGATTCTGTTTTCAATGCCGACTGGTCTCTTGTTCTTGATAACAATGATCCGCAGTTGGCTTAATCACAATTTCTGACAAAGTTGTTATCACATTATCACTCGTCCTCCCAGATGTGTAAATGCAAAAAGAAAGTGGCATCTCCTCGAAACCCATGGGTCACCAATAGCCTCCTTAAAGCGATGCGCGCACGCGCAAATCTTTAAAAAAACAAAAAAGACAGCAATTTATTACAAACCTAAGGGCGCGCTATATGAAATTTTCGAAATTACTGCCTGATCGACTTAAAAAGCTGAGGTCAAATATTACGAGAAAAAGATACCTACATGCAGTCCTGATGTAAAAAATTGTAGATAGTGAATTCATTTTTGAATAGGAAAGACGCAACCGGTAACACATCACAAATATCCCGTAATGGCAATACTTATCTTACGCCACTTACGATTGCAGATGCTATTGGTGATTTTTTGTTTTCCGATGCGAATCCACCTGCACAGCAAACCTTATACGCCCCCCCGAACGCTTTTCACAATAATTCTATGTTTCAAACTACTCCTGATGAGGTCACATCAGTAATTGACAATTTTAGATTAACCAGCGCTGGGTTGGATAACATTCATCCAAGAAATATTAAACTAATTTGTAAAGCACTATCATTTGTCATGTCTCACATTATCAATCTCATCTTTACAACGGGAATCTTTCGGCGAGAACTCAAACGAGGTATGATAAATCCAGTTGTTAGAAAGGACATCATTCATAAGTATCCAATTACAGGCCGATCTGTGTTTTACGTTTTTAGCAAGGTCACGAAAAAAATTATTCAGAAACAATTGGTAAAAAATATAAACAAATTGATATACTTTCAACAGACCAATTTTGATTTAGATCAGGTTATTCTACTGACTTATCATCTATATCTCTTACTGATCAACTAAAGAAAGCCATCAATGACGGTAAATTTTCAGGTTCCATAATCGTATACTTTACCCGGGTATTTGATACCATCGATCATGACATTCCTAATATTAAACTAGACTCTATTGGCTTCCTTTACTGCTGGTACTCGACTAATTGCGAGACAGGTATAAAGTTCTTAGTATATGCAAGTCTTAATCTAAACCTAAAATAACTAATCTGGGTGTATCGCGAAGTCAATTTTGGGCCCCTTGCTACTTTTAATTTATATTATTGATCTGCCTAATTGTCTTACCTATACAAGTCCATAATATATGCTGATGGCACTACAATTATTATTTCTATTGAAGATCTATCAGTAATAGTAACCCAACCTAACAGAGATCTTCACAGCTTGTTAGGTTGATGTAAAACTAATAGACTAATCATGGTTTCTCTAAAACTAAATTTCTTTTGTTCTCATCACAAAATTAATCATAACGGTGCATTCCGCCCATTTTCATTAATAATCACGCAATACTGGCAAGTGAAAAATGTGTTTCCTTGGGCGTAAATATCGATCATCATTTGAATTTTAAAACCATGTCACACATACTAAAAAGAAGTTATCTCATGAAATAGGCATCCTTATCAGAGCACGTCCATTCTTTTACGTCCGGTCTTGTTCTCACATTATTTCGCGTTTGGGCACTCACACATAAATTACTGATAACGTCATGTAGTAACACGTACACCAATCACTTAAAACCACTACAAATCATTCAGAACCAAGCAATCACGTTTAGTTCACCCACCCACAATGCTAAACAGTGGCTAGAAGAAAATAAAATTATTTATGTTGCCTCTCGTAAAATTCAATCTCGCCAATTTTCTTTTCAAAATAATCGATAAACAAATTATTATCAATTATTTCATCATCTTTACTAAATACTAACCCAACTCGTTTTGCGCAGAATAACAACTTCATTCTGTCCAAAGTACGAAGTAATTGAGGCAAAGAAACAGTTCATTTTATGGCCATATCATTATAGCATACATTGCCATTTTGAATAAAAATTCAGAAACACAATCTTTTCCATGAATTGAAGAAGTTTTGGTTATGCGACACTCACTCTTCTGCCTAACTGGTTTCTTTTAATTCTCTTTTTTTCTCTTTCATATCATGCTATTCATATAGATATATTTAAATACATTTTACAGTTTATATTTTTGATTGCTTATAGGGATGAGAGCATCGTCAGTTATTTGTATTTGTATTTCAATTTTTACCTTTTTATTCTCTTATTTTCGTACGGTTGTTGCCAATCAAATATTTATGTTTACATTTGATAGGAGGTCCAATTTCAATGTATACTACGGGCCCTTTTTTGTATATTCTTTTTTGTACATGTTATTATTTGTTATTATGAAATAAGAAAACTTGATTTTATTTGATTTGAGATGCATAGGACGTGGCTTCATGAGCTTGCCTTTTTAAAATTGATGAAAATGGCAGAGAAACACGTGGCTTTTCAGAGCAAATGTGGCAGTTGTGACTGATCATAATCTTCTCAAGTTCCTCACGTTGACGTTCCCTCAAAGTGCACGGCTGATGCGCTGGGCGTTGGCACTGCAAAGGTTTAATGTTACGATCGTGCACAAAAAGGGTAAACTTAATGCAAACGTTGATGCGTTGTCTCGGCTGGCAAGCCCACACTCTGTGGGATTGGGTATTAATGCATGCATATGAGTCATACTTGTCATGACACTGCGACTTTTAGTGGAGTGGTACATTCATACTTTGCAATGGCTCCGTGATTGACCTGTGCTATGCAGCCTCTTCAGGAACCAAGAAATGTATACACGTGGGACATTGATGTGTTAAATCACAACACGTTTATGCAACTAAGTGGTGGCGCAGGTATCTGGAAAAACGATGCGGCGCATGCGGCTCGGATAAAAAAAGAACCAGCTGCCGGCGAATGCCGGGGCTTGGGATTGTTACGCCTGAGTGTCCACACTGAACGCCAAATTCTCTGCAAAGGCAATCTGTGTCAAGGCCAGCAATCGAGCCCGCCTGACACGATCGACACAACGATGTCATCAAGTGGCCGCGCCAATTTGTCACGCAACGCACAGCGATCTCCCTCAGCCCACAAGCCCGTGGAAGCGATCGGCGCCTTCCAGTCTGGCGAGTCTTACACAATGCGTGGCAACCTCCCTTGTCCTTGGTGCAACCACGCGCAGCAGCAGGTCCCCGTTGGAGGATTCTGATATCACGGCCAGCGGCGCTTCTGGTTGGACGTTTGGTGACTCATAGGATCCACCCGGTGCCTATAAAAAAAGCCCTGCGGCGCGTCGCCAGCAGTAGAACTATGTGTCAGAGAAGCCTCTTGTTGCTTCGAGCCCCTTTCGCAGTCGTTGCGCCCGATGTCCTTGGCAGCGGCGAGTTTCCTGGCGCCCTTCGTAACCTCGTCGGCGGTGCGCTTCGTAACAGAGAGAGAAGCTGGCAAATGCGTGTTAGAGAAGACATCTCGGCTCTTCGAGTCCCTAAACAGTCGGCCCCAGTGCCAAATTTGTAACGCCTCTACTTGTACGCTGTACATAAACCTTGCCCTAACTCACCGTCGGCTCATCCGCTCATCTATAAGCTCAGCACAGAAGCAGTCACGGGCTGAGAAACCTACGCTACCAAACGGCTGGTGACCTTGTCGGCGGATTTCGGAGCAGTGGCGCCTTCGGAACCATGTTGGCGTTTCGCCTTTCTAACAGTGATCGGCAGCTGTGGGTTCAGCTGGCGTCAGCGACATCGATGCGGTGAGTGCCTGGTGTTTTCCCCTCAGTTCACCAGACTACTCTAGCAGAAGTTATAGTAGTTTAGAGAAGGGCTGTGTGAAGCATTAGAGTGAGCTTTGATCGTTTCAAGGCAAGTCGAAGTGCTTGGAAACGAAAGGTAATGTGGAGGGTGTAAACACAGCAGTGTTAAAAATTGCTTGCCTGTCTCGCTAGTAGACTAATAGTGGGTACGGCAAGTAGATTCTTAACAAAGGCAAACAGCAAGAGGCTAATGTGAACGATGGAGCACCTTAAAGTGAAGAAACTCATCGAAATTTGTGAGGAACTTTGCCTTATTTTGGGCCGTGCGAAACGAAAACAAACAATACTTGAGATTATGAGGGATGCAGGAGTGACGACTGAAGAAGTTGATGAGGCCTGAGCGGATATGAAAGCACGCCGCGAGGAGGCTGAAAGGCGAGAAGTTCGCGAACGTGAAGAAGCTCAAAGGCGAGAATGCTGTGAGGATTCCGAGAAACAGGAGCGCCTTGAGTTTGAACGAATAGAATTGGCAATCCCACAGTGTTAGCAGGTGCCTAGCGTTGCTTTTGCGACAGTTAAAGGCAGCGGTCAGAGAATTCGAAACCAACTGCCACCGTTCGTAGTGGGCGAGGACATGGCGAAGTATCTCGTCAAGTTTGAACACGTCTGTGAGCTGATTGCTTTGGAGTGGTCTCTATGGGTACAGAACCTGTTAGCTCTTCTTCCCGGGAAAGTGTCCGACGCGATAACGTGCTTGTCGAGGGAAGCGTTTGAGAGCTATGACGAGGGGTAGGAAGTGCTCTTGAGACGTTATAAGTTGTCACCCGAGGCTTTCAGGCAAAAGTCGCGGTATGCTAAAAAGGGGATTGAGTCACACGTTCACTTCGCGTTTGGTCTTAAAGCGGATTTAATTGAATGACTCAAGGGTGACGGTGTTTATGAAGATTGCGATAAAGTGGTAAAATGCTTTGCATTGGAGCAATTCTACCGTTGCATGGAGCAGGATGTCAAGCTTTGGCTGCAAGACAAACTTGGTGAAGTACAGCTAAACAAGGCGGCACAGTTAGCTGAGGAGTATTATAATCGCCGAAAGTTGCATAGCAGGGCAGTGCGCGTTGAAAAGAATGAAAGAAAGAGGGCATTAAAAAAAAAACCTGATCAACGGAAACCCGCTCCGCACCGTGATTTCAGGAAGGAGCCGTCTCTTACGGAGGACACTGCAGGGGAAGGGCAAACGGAAGCGGAGAAATTGAGTGAGGTTTCTAAACAACGCACTGATACCACACGGGCGTTTGAATTATGGAAACCGCTAATCTGCTACAACTGCAAAAAGGAAGGGCACATCACGATGAACTGTAAGCAAAAGTTTGCTTTTGCAATATCCAAGAATCAGAAAACAAACAGAAGCCGTTAATCTGCTAAAACTGCAAAAAGAAAGGGCACATCGCAATAAACTGTAAGCAAAAGTTTGCTTTCGCAACAGTCCGAGAATCGGAAAACAAACGAGGGCGCTAATCTGCTATAACTGCAAAAAAGAAGGGCACATCGCGACAAATTGTAAGGAAAAGTTTGCTTTCGCAACTATCCGAGAATCGGAAAAGAACATGCTGTATCTCCAAAAAATTAGTGTAAATGGGAAAACGAGTCGAGCCCTTCGAGGCTCAGCAGCAACAATGCATGTTGTCCATCCTTCGTTGGTGTCTCTAGATGACTTTACAGGAGAATGCGCGAGGATGAGACAAGTTGCCGAGGAGCAGAGTGCTTGCTTACCAATTGCTAGGGTTGTAATTAAGGAGTTTTAGAATAGCGCACCGCGAGCCTTTGCAGTGTGTTCGCTTCCACAGCGCATGCGTCGTGACGCCAGTCAGCGTTCGCGTTCGCGGACCACATGCAAAAATCCGAAATTGCGTGCGGTGATGGTGGCCCAAGTTTTACCCGCAAGCGCTGGTTTCGAGGCTACGGTGTCGCTGCGAACGTGCGTTGTGGTTCACAGCAGAGCAGACGCTACTCTGAAGCTCATAAGGTGCCCGCTACGCCCGCAACGGCCGCAGCGCTTGCAAACAATATTCTAAAACACCCATTGAAGGCCCGTTCGGTAAGCTTCGCACCGAAGCAGCTGTGTCTGCCACACTTCCCGATCGTTTTCCTTGTCTTTTTTTCCGATAACTAAGAGCAACTTCTCAAAGAGCAGGGTAAATTGTTCTTTTCCAACTTAGCGTACATGTCCCTCACGCGATCGCAAGCGCAAAGCTTCCGCAGGAACTTGATCTTGTTCAATGTGGTGAAGCACCAAGTTCAAAAGCTGCTGATCTGTGTGACCGTGGCGACAATTCAACAGAACCTCAGACAGGAAATTTTCCGTGCGAGTCATTTGAACAGTCCCTCGAGGGACCCGCCACCGAAGCGACTGGCGCGGTCTGAGTCGGCGGAGGAGACGACATGGCGCCATTGAGTCAGAGCGAGAGGGGTGCAACGCTCTCGGGCGCTCCTTCGACAACAGCGTGAGGACCTTTCGATTAAAAAGATAAGGAAAAGTGGAAAGTTGGGAACCAGGAAAAAGGATGTTTCTTTTTATGAGAAATCAGCACTCTTATATTGTAGGTACACAGACGTGCAACGTCGCAAGTATGAGCAGCTCTTGGTACCGCAGAGGTATTGTCACCCTAAAGTGGGCGGTTACTGACGTGGAGCATGATACCTCAACAGCACAACTTTGAGTTTCGCTGCAAAAGAGAAAAGAATACTTAAACGCTAATGCTGACGCCTTGAGCCGAGTGTTTTAGTCAGTACCTTGTCCATCTTTTGGTTTCTTGCTGGCGATTCGGGGCAAAATTTTGTCCTAAGACCTTAGATGAGCGCTCTCGTCCACAGTGAGCTCAAGGGGCCAATTTCATGTTTTATTCTATTTCATTACGTTGTTGTACGTTTAAAAATTTCAGTTTTCATTTCAAGAGTCTTGTGTTTCACATGTACCTCTTGATGTAGAGGGAACAAAATTCCGATAGACACGGAGCTAGGTATATGTTGTATTATACATTGCCTGGTGCTCTGTCGGGTGACCGAGGGCACTTGCTTGTGTCCTGTGTTGTCAGTTCTCGAACCGCTCTTGATAAGTTGCAGAGTCATCAACATGTGCTGAGACCAAAAATCGTCAGAAGAGATGAGCGAAGCTGGCTGGCAGGTTGTGGCGACAAGCCAGTGGAACTGGGATCCGTCCTCAAGAATGTGATGTGTTCACGGAACGGAGTCTGGAGCTACATTCTCCCCATAGCCCTGGATGCAAACTTAGTGACCTGGCGAACGAGCGCGCCTGACATGCGAGCCATGTGAAAGCAGCTCGTCTTTCCGGCGCATTGTCTAGCGGCGGCGGTTTGATGCTTGGTGGCTCAAAGGATCCACCCTATGCCTATAAAAAGCCCTGCGGCGCGTCGCCAGCAATAGATCCATGTGTCAGAGAAGCCTCTCGTTGCTTCGAGCCTCTTTCGCAGTTGGCGCGCCTGGTGTCCTTGGCAGCAGTGAGTTGCGGGGAACCCTTGTTAACCTTGTCGGCGGTGCGCTTCGTAACAGAGAGAGAAGCTGGCGGATGCGTGTGAGAGAGGACATCTCGGCTCTTCCCTAAGCTTTCGGCCCCAGTGCCAAGTTTGTAACGCCTCTGCTTGTATGCTGTACATAAACCTTGCCTTAACTCACCGTCGGCTCATCCGCTCGTCTATCAGCTCAGCGCAGAAGCAGTCACGTGCTGAGAAACCTACGCTGCCAAACGGCTGGTGACCTTGCCGGCGGATTTCGGAGCAGTGGCGCCTTCGGAACCGTGTTGGCGTCTCGCCTTCGTAACAGCATGTATGCATCGACTGCCTACGGCGGGGTTTCCCGGGAAGCGAGCCTTCAAGAACGCGTAGTGTTGGGGACCGGAACATCTCTGTCAGCGGACTGCACGACCAGGCGGTGGGCGCAGGCCATTTCTGGGGTCTCTGACCGCTACGGCAGCAAGTGTCTACACAATGAGCTCGGGGCTCTAATTTACGAATTCAAATGCTCGCCACCGTCTGCGACTCTGCTGCACTAAATGGCCCGATGACTATGGCGTTGCAGACCTAGACGACTGGAGGCATTCGAGACGCGCGCAAACCTTGGGACGTGACCTTTGCCCGAAAACGCCTTGCATGAACTTATTAAGACCCCGTGCGAAGTGTTTATAACAGAAATGCGGGGAGGGTTTTGAGGGAAACGAATTCCGGAGTGCACCGAGTGCGCCTGGTGAATAAAAGAACTGCACATTCGCAGTGAGACTCTCATTCTCATCAGCGGAATACGAGAGCCGGCTTTCTCGGTGCGCACCGAATAAAAGGGCACACACGCGATTTTCACTCTGTTCGTGTACGGCACGTTCAGTTGAAGATGATGATGTCACATCTTTAGGTTGCGAGGAAATCGGTGGGAGAGTTCCGCGATCACTTTTGAGTGAATACAACAGAAAAAGCTATCGTTCTGACGGGCCGAACTCTAAAGCTAGTGCTTTAACTGCGGCCCCACCGCAGTTGTCTAGTGGTTAAGGTACTCGGCTACTGACCTGCAGGTGACGGGATTGAATCCCGGCGGCAGCGGCTGCATTTTGAAGGGAGGCGGAAAAGATGTAAGCTCGTTTGCTCCAATTTGGGTGCACGTTAAAGAACACCAGGTGGTCGAAATATCCGGGGCTCTCCACTACGGGGTCCCTCAGAATTATATGGTGGTTTTAACAATAAACCCCACATATAAACACATATAAATCAACCAATCTTTGAATGCGAATGCATTTCTTAGTCTGGCTATGCGAGGCGTTCGTCAGGATCCCTCCACCGCCCTCTCCAATAGCACCAGCTGCGGAAACACGCACATATCTCGCCTCTAGGAACTGAGGCATGTGAGCGAGAGAGTCTAGGAGAGGGTAGGTGCACTGCTTCACCGCTCCTTCTTTCGCCGTTTGCTCTCTCTCCTCCCTGCGTCTTACTTTCCCCTCTGCTGACGCCTCGCTCTCGACAATTCGCTCGCTGGGCACCTCTCAAGGCCATCCAGCAATGTGTGCTCGAGAAGCTGCTGTGAAACGCCAACTGCCAGTCTAGAACGCTGTTTGTTTTGTTCACTTCATAGTATTTTCAACCGTACACGCTACTACTATACTTTGTTGCATCACTTTAGTTCAACACTACCAAAGCTACGGGGTGTAAGAAAGCCACACGCCTGCGCAGCGAAATGTAGCTACACATACAAGTGCCTTTAAATTGATAGGGTTGGTTAGAATTGCTGTTTTTTGTGTGTTTTATGCCATGTCGATACATCTTATGTTTATTCGTCTTCGGTACTCAGTTCTTATGCATTACTTTATTTGTGTCAGTTACCACTTATCACTGTGTTTACAAATCAACTTGACAGCAATCATGCAGAAGTGACTGCCCGCTTCCATACGGACTTGCGCTTGCTACACGCCCACTGCGCTGACAGCAGTAAGCAAAGGATGAAATCGGCCATCGATTTGTTTCATCTCACTCTGGAACTAAAGCATCAAGTACGTTTAGTCGATATTCACCAGAAATGATGCAGCCTTCTTGCTTAGCGGCACCTGCTAAGGTTATAACGTGCCGAGGTCGTTTGGACGGCGTCGTCAGACCAACAACGCTGCAACTCCAAACGTCGGCTATGAAACCTCGCACTGCATTGCGTGAGCGTCAGATCCTCCTTTGACGGAAACAAAAAACAGGCAAAAGGAGCGTTGCAGTAGGAGATGTGATGAAACTGGTCGACGGAAAATAAGACACACGCGAGCCACGAACAGCATCGGAGAGAAAGAGCCGCCAAGCGAAGCTATCCGCCGGCTTGAGATTCGATCGATCTTCAGCAGAGCAACAAATTCACGCTTCCCAAGTTGCCGGTGTATTTGCTTGTTTACCAGCTTTACTGCATTAGTTAATAAACTAGCCATAATAACTACAATTCGTTGTGTAGACGCCGTGAATACGGGGAGCAGACGACATGGCGCGAATGAATATATGTGGAGAGGCTAAACGCCCTTCGTGTTGGCTGAGGTGCTTGTAGCCTCCAGTGCTGAAGGGAACTTCAGAAACGGAATATGGAGTCGGGAAGGCATATCCGCGTTTTTTCAAGACACATGAACGCAACGTGAGGTGAACGGCGCTGTTGGCTGCATGGTGTAAGTAAAAAAAAAAGCATTATTCTCTCAATGTTGAAATCGCACGTGCGAAATGCCGTTGTGGACAATGCGCTGTTCATTCACATCTCCTCACGATTCATTTTGGAAAGCTAGGTTTTTTTTCTTGGTAGGCGTATCTTTTTCCGATGTTCTCAGCGTCAGGTTTTGTAAAAAATATTCTTCTGAAGTTCTTGAATTGTAGCCCATTTCGGGCAGCTTTAAAAAATTGTTTGTTTCCCGAAATACCAGCATGGCCATGTATCCACTGAAACTCATTACTATGCCCAGCATGCAATCTTAGCCTTGTGATAGAGTTAGGCAATCTGAGACGTTACGGGTTAGTGATTGCCACCCTTACGCCCGTTCCACATACTTTAAAGGGCTGCTTTATATTCTGTAAATACAGCCCATCTTGTTAGCAGCTGGCGTCGTGAAATAACCATTAGAGCCTACCTTATTCCGCACAACACTGAAGTCGTGAAAGATCTCCCTCTCTTAGGTGAAAAGAAAGCGATTTTACTTTCTGTAGGACGATCGACATTGTGCTCTAGAACAGTCTGTGAATATGCATTACATCAGCATAATCTTTGTACATATACTCCAACGCTGCCTGATGGGTTGCTGCTTGTGGCATTATCTTTTTTGCACTGATTCTGGGGATGTAAGGCACAATTTTCAGAGGTGACAGTGTCCACGGTGATGGGCTCTTTGGAATAATACGGGACACCTGAGCAGGGATTGAAGTACACTCTAAAAAAAGGGAGCGAGAATGGAGAAACGGGCTCCGTTCCTCCTTCGGCGCAGCGACTTCCTCCCTTACCCGTCCCGCCCTCTCGCGGCAAGGATCTAACGAGCAACAGTCCTCCTTCAGTGTTCGAGTTTCTCCTCAATTACGGGGGTCTTGCGCGCACGCATGCGCACGCTGAGCCTAGCCGGCCGCGGCCAGTCGCGAGCGATTGCTTTTACCTAAGATTGATGCAAGCAATGTGGGAGTGACGTTTTTTTTATTGGTGTAGAGTAAAAGCCTCTCTTTTTTTATCCGCAGGTACTAGCAAGGTGTTCCGCACACTTCCGTGTGTGTCACATGTTGTTTCATACTACCAATTTGTCACGAATACAAGCAGCTCTGCTTCCCAAGCAGTCTTGCTTTAGTGATTACCTTAGACTACACAATTAATAAATTTTTTCGGTATCGACATACTTGGTAAGCCCACACATTTTGTAGTTTCGCACGGCACCAACAGCACTCATGAATTCAATGAGGCACATAAAAAAGCATCACACTTAATTTTTGCAACATTCTAGAAAACCTGATACCACTCTACAATCCATGCGTGAAAGCACGATCATATACAATTGATAGAGTTATAGGTGCCACTACCGCCATGTGGGTGTTCTTTGCAGTTTACCCTCATTCGAATACGGCCGCCATGGCTGGAAGTCGAACCTGTGTCCTCCAGCATAGTCACGCGATACCCAATAAGGCTATGCTACCAGGGTAGGTGAAAGCACAAAGGGAAACAGGCTGCCAAGTTTCACCGAGCGTTTATTCGTCAGAATGGGTTACAACCATTAGAAACATTTTAAACATCATCACAACTACACTTTTGTGAAAAGTAAACCAATCGATTCTGTCAGGTAAACCAAATTCTCAATCACATGCGTTTTGAACTGCCCATGCCAGCACTGAGAGGTAAGACGGAATTATGCACGCGTGCAATATGCCTTTCTCGTCCATGATTCTCCTTTGTCGTGAGAAACTCAACACAAAATGCATTTTTAGTAACAGCTGTGCACTGCAGGTAAGTACTAACACTCACTCAGCTTTGTGAGAACAGTATTCCAAATCCAGAGTAACAGTAACCACCGCAGCCACAGCGCTAAGAACAAAATTGTGGCACGCACTATGACTGCAAGTTGGCACGCCAGGCGAATCGCGAAAGGCATCTGAAGCAGAAAAGTATCTAGGCACAGCATGCTATAACGTTATAGTAAATTTGCGCACTGCAGCGCTAGTTCCTCCACTGAAGTAAAAGAGCTGCCGCGACGCCAACAGCCACTGTCATAGCTCACAAAAAAAAAAAAACCGTCGGGTGCGAGGTCATCACTTATTTCTCTCGCAAGATCCGCGTTGTACCGTACGTATACACTGCTAGAACGGTCATTACCGCATCAAAAATATTGTCATTGAAGAGCTAGTGTTGTACTGTATCCATGGCTAACGGTCACACTTGTGGTAAGCACGTAAAAAAATATATGCAAACGTTAACACGAAACAACGAAACGAGCTAGGTCGACGCAACCACAGAGCACCGACCACGACGGAGACTAAGTCTGGTCTGCATTCTGCGCTCTCTCCGAGTAAAAAGTGGAAGAATAAAAAAAAGACGCGATCTCCGAAATGGCTATAGCGCGCGGCAAGCGTTTGCACTCTCGGAGGCTTCAAGAAAAAAATAACTGTGGTAGTGATCGACAGATGGCGCAGCGTTCGGAATGCCATGGGCATTCTATGCATTGCTTGGGATAATCGTGTTCGCAAAAACCAGATAAGCTCTAGTAATTGTTCCAATCATTATTGTACAACCGGTAATGAAGTTCCGTGTGTCTAAGCATCAGATACAACATATTTACGTGTGCACATGTTGTGGTATTTCCAGAAAACGTAAAAAAAGTGTACAAAAACTTACTCGTAACCTGTTCCACTAAAATCAGTCGAAATTCATTGCTATATAAGCTTGTGCGTTTTGTAGTAAGGTGCGAGTGAACACGTCAAAGTGTGTGCCACTGTGTATAATGATTCATTGTGCTCTTGTTCAATGAGTATGCGTAACATGTGTCCTTGTGTGCATGTGTAGTTATTTGCATTGCATCAGCATATATTATTTGTTCAGTGTCAGTGAGTAATCCTGAATGGGTTGTGTCGTATATTATCCGCAAGGGAGCAGTAATGGTGGGTAGACAATGTACGTCGCCGCAGGCAACCGTTGTTTTAGTATCGTGCAGTCCCTCCAGATGGCGCCAGCTACCACCTACTTCTCGACTATGGAGCTCTCACACCTCCAGCTACTCATATAACGTTGAACACTTATTGAACAAAGCTGCACTACTGAGCCGGAATGGTTTCGCTGTGATCGAGTGTACGGTTTGGAAGCACATCTTGCGACCTGCGGCCCCATAAATGCAAGGATAACGTCGCTACATTATGTGAATCTGCGAGAAATAAATACAGCAAGCCTAGAATGCACTCTTCTGGTGAGGACTCTACAGTATTCTTGTCTTTCAGAGTAAACATCACCTCACTGGCCGAACGAAACCGACTTGCTCCGTCGTTTTCTTTCGTGATGCTTTCATCGCTACAGGTTCGTCTGCTTGTTTTTACAATCATTTTGTTCGATATCAAGCTCAGCGGGACCGCTGTTTGTAACTTTCAGTGCCATGTACTCCTTATCAGTCAAGAATCGATGCATTTGCTAAGCCTACTCGCTTCGCTAACCTGGGGTCAGCCATGTTGACTTCCATAGGGAGGAACACGTTTCTCCGTGGATGAGAGAGCAACGTTTCTCTATTTCAAGACGAACATTGGGGACATCGCCGTTCCTCCCTAAATGGAGAGAACGTCACTCCATTTTTAAGAGTGTATGTGCGCATATACTTTCGACGGCCTTCCCGAAATTAGATATAGGATTGGCTTTGGTGATATCTCTTCAAGGGTTCATGACATGGTAACCCAACAATTGACGGTTTTTTGGTGAAAAACGAAGGTAAAGGGTCGAGTATCTTTGTACACGTGTGGCATTGGATTATAAAAATTATTTCAGTTCAAAATAAGCCGCAATAGTTATTGGCTGCAAACTCTGGTCACCACCGGCGACAGCCATTTTGTCATTCCATTGGCGATGTCACGAGCTCAAGAAGCAATGTCGTCGTCCACTGCCGCATGCGGACAGTGTTGCGAGTGTTGCTTGCTGCCTTGTCCGCACGTGTAAGTGGGCTGCAAGTGTGGCGGTGTGTTACCGGTACCATCACCATATGCGGTGACGACGTCGTTTATATTGCACATTTTCACAACGGCTCGATCGCAACCAGCTGAAGAACTAAGAAAGCTTCGAAGGCGGTTTGAGCTGAGATGCGGTGGCGTTGCGAGCGTGCGAGGGTATGGCACACTGGCTGCGACGATCTTCGTTCGGAATCATAAAAACCTCGTCCAGCCTCCAAGAACGTCTCATCACCGTGACCGAAATGTAATCTGGGTAATCTCAATAAGCCATTTTGGCAGATAAACCCCTTCTACGTCTCTTACGGGTGATTTACGTCATGTCTACGCCGGCGGCGTTGCTAGGTTCAGTGGCCATGGCACCTTCCAGTAGAACGGATAGCCCGCTCCAGATTGCAGTCGCAACCATGGGGGGCAGCCAAACATAATATGAACCTTACAGCATGGTGTGTACCAGCGCGCCAACTTCAGACAGTTGATAAGAGGTGCACAAATCATTCAAGAGTGCAGCTCTTGCTGTCTTGGTCGCTAGCCGAGAGCATGCGAGCAATGCACTCACGGTGGCCTCCACTGACGTGGCGTGCCTGGCCGTAGCTGCCAAAGCAGACGCTGGCGTTTTCTCTCTAACTCAATCGTTGCATGGAACGTGCTTTGTGGCCCTGTAGCAGGGGCACAGACAGCCTTTGTGGTGTCCTCCAGTCCTGCTTAAGCTGCAAGCAACGGACTTCACCGTTGTGCTCAAACCCCGGACACAGCGGTCCTTCACCAACGCGTTCTCTGAGAACGGGGCCAAGACGTGCACTCATCGCCAACTTCAGAGCGACTGAGACAAGGCAAATCACCTTTATGATGGTGTGGGAACAAAATCTAATCTGAGTCTACACCTCGCACCCGCACTTAGTTGACAAACTTATCAGTGAGTTCACGATTCCCTCACTGGCCGGACTAGTGCCCCTGTTTGAGTACTTGCGCGCGGACACTCAAGACTCATGTTATGAATTAGTGACAGTACCGAGCTTCGACTCCGAAGCTGCTCTTCGTGAGAGCCTTTATTGGCCGTATGGTGAGATTCTACATGTGCGACGACTGGGCACCTCGAATAAAGAAATCCACCTCACCTTTACCGGCAAGGTGAAGCTGAAGTACATTTCTTACGACGCCCTGCTCATCCCAGCGCAGCCGTAAAAAAATGTTCGAGTCTGCAGTCATTGTGGTTTTGTTGGATATTGACCCGAAGCCTGCTGTGGCCCAAAGCCATACTTTTGTGGCATCTGCGAAAAGGCGGTGCTACTCACGCATGGCGCCCTTGTTTCTCATGAGTATACGCCCAGGTGCGCTTTCTGTGCTGGATCTCATGTCACCTGGACCGGTCCTGTAAGGAACGCTACAGAGTGTCGCCATTCAAGCCGACCCCTTCTCCATCGGTAGCTCAAGACGGCCGCAAGAAGAGATGACGTCGGCGACGGTGGAAATCGGCCTCTAGGTCATCGCCGCAAGTGGCTCAGCCCACTGCCATCAACACTCTCCCGCCCCCGCTTTATGGCGCGGTGGCCCTAGGGCCGCCACGACGAGGTATAACTACGGACGGACCTCCGGCCTACAGGAGGCAGGCTTCAACCGCCCAACTCGAACCGAAATCATTGGTGCACGGACCCAAACACACAGCCCAGGGAGACTCATCGAGGACAGACCGCGTCTGACAAGCACCTCAGGTGAGTGGCTCGGGTATAGGAACCTCTCCGCCACCCCCTCAAATATCTCTCATCCCAAAATGCCAACACTTTCCTGCTGCTGCGTAGGACCAAATTGAATTTCGCAGGTTGCAGCCGCAAGTTGCCTCTTTAACGCAGGCAGTGAAGGCGCTTGCGAAACGCTTGTCCTCACCAAATCCGACACACAATGGGCAGGTAGCAGAGGCGATAGGTATTACTGTGTCAGAGCGCATGGACACTGCGGTGCACCTTGCCCCGCTTGAGGCGTGCTAGGCCATGTTAGAGGCGCGGATGGCGTCCACAGTGACGACGATCAAGGATATATCGGCTGTCAGCCTCCAAACCGTTTTCAACCGTATTCAATGCACGAGAGTTGTCGAGATTACCCAACTCTCTGTTGGGAGTCACCCTACGAAGCCCAAGTGGGTGTTTCTTTCTCAGGCACCCCATCCTTTTTTCCAGGTAGCCGAGAGTACACGCGTGGTCTGGCAGTCCGACTTCGACTTCGGAAGCGAGCGCTGGATCGAGGAGTGAAGCCGCACACTTAGCTCTCCTGGAGGCCGCCCAGACGTTTAGTTTTCATGACGGCAGGCTACAGATTTAGATCGCACCACCTTCGTGCAAGTTTGAACCATTTACAATCCTTCAGTGGAATTGACAGAGATTTAAGGCACGTACTCAGCGGGCTGCTTTCCGGCTTCACTTAGAAACCTATACGCATTTGGTCACGGTAGTCACCGTTCAGGAGTCAGACGAGCACGTTGTCCTTCCACATTATAGCATGTACCAAAGGAATGCACAAATAGCACTCTGCTTGCACAAAAATTACACTGCCAACCTGCAGGATCTTGAGTGTGATCCGCTTTACTCCTATGTTATTGTCACATTCCTTCTTTTTCGGAAGCAAGGCCCGTCCCTTCATATCCTAAACATGTATGGTTCTCCGAAATCGCCCAATGTAACTTACGCTGATGTGTTTATCAAAGCCCTTACCATGGCAGACAGAGTGCCGGTAATTATTGTAGGCGATTTTAACGCGTTCGTCCTCACTGGGGTTACCGAAAAGGATCGGCAGGGTAGAATGTTGGCGGAACTTATTTACACACTGGGACTCACTACCATTACGCACCTTACACACCCGACTGGTATTGGTAACTGTAACTCGAGACACTTGTCCCAACCTCACACTTATCAAGCAGATCAAGTCTGCAGAATCATTCAACCCCTAGAAAACCCTCGGAAGTGACCACTGAACTTTTCCCACTACAATTCGGACATATCCTCTTACCCATCCCCACCAGCAAATGAAACTTCCGAACTGCTACAAGTTCTGTTGGGAGTACGTGACTCTAGCACCCAGAGCTAAGCAAGGTTAGGCCTCTTGATCTCACTACCTTGTGACGTCGCTTTGCCAAACAGGGCAGTCGGTTCAGCTCTCAGAAGCCACTCTGGCAATATATAACCTATATAACCATCCCCTGCAGCTCTGGGAGGCTCGGCAGAGCCTAGTCCGCCGATGGCGTCTACAGAAGCATAACCATCATCTCGAAATTCACATAGCATCCCTTTCTCAGGAAGCAGCCGAGTACGCGGCGCAACTCGCTGACTCCGATTGTTTAAAACACTGCAACGATATCACGAAGCATATGCCAAACCACAACCCGTGGCGTTTCCTCAGGGTCCTCAGTGACACTAGCCAAGCACGCACACAAACGCAAACATCTTTTATGCGCATTCACACCTACGCGGGTGACGCGGATAAATTGGAACAGGCCCTTAGGGATAGTTATCCTTGTGGCTGTCAGGACCCTGTCGGACCGGCGTTTTCATATGCAGGCTTGTAGAACGCAGACTGGGATCGTTGCTTTCAACTCTGTGATCTAAAAGCGACCCTGTCCAGAATGAAGCGAAGAACGGCGCCGGGTCGGGATCGAGTGACGGTTCAGCTTCAAGCCAACCTCCTAGACCCGGCATACAATCAAATTCTCGATTACTTTATTCATATTCGCGAGGTGCATAGATTTGGCAGTGCACTACTAATTTATTTGAAAACCGCTTTGGTAACGTTTATTACCAAATGAGGCAAGTCTATAAAATTGACAATCTACGATACAATTCCTTAACCTTAACCTTTTTTGTGCATAGGCTTAAGGAAACAATTGTTAAGGATCGGTTCTCCAACTGTCCCGAGGTGCGGCACACCTTTGCCGAAACTATATACAGTTTTCGTCCACATTTGTCTGCTCAGGACATACGCCTGCAACTCCATCGTGACGTTTTTAGCCGATCGAGCACCCTATTATTGATTAGGTAGTCCTCGCTTTATATCTCAACGGAATATTGATAACGTTCCCCACGAAATTATTCTTATCCATCTGCCCCGAACAGACTGTGGGCATAAAGCTTTCAGATACATACGTAAGTTCCTGACAGAACGGCAAACGTACCTCCACATCAAAGACGGAGAGCATGGCTCATTTCCTCTGGGTACTCGAGCAAATACACTGAGGCGGTATTCTCTTCTATTCTGTTAAACTCGCCAAAGCTCATCTCCCCCTATTGCTGAAAGACATTCCCGACATGCGCCATGCACTGTACGCCGATGTTATCACTCTGTACGGGATACCAAGGGTTCTCTTCGCAGCACTGAGGCCAGCCTGCAACAAACAGCATCAGTCGTGGAGGTCTACGTCCGTCAGTGCGGCCTGGATTGCTCTCCAACAAAACTGGAGTATTTACACCTCCTCTCTAAATCGAAAGACACAACAGATACCGCAATTTTCTTGCGTACCTGCCCAATCCGGAAACTGGAAGAAATCTGCATCATGGGGCATATACACAACAGCCAAAAAGCTGACACAATCCAGCGCAAGCTACGTTCGGTAGGATATCAAGTGGGCCACATGGTCCATCGGATCTGAAAAAAGCAAGGTGGTCTCAGAAGCCACGATGCTCTACGCCTCGCCAACGCTTTCGTGACCAGCTGAATTTCGTACTCATCACCCTCTATACGTATGCGCCAATGTGATGTTAACGCACTCGAATGCATTCTTCGCAGCATATAGAAGCGCACCCTCGACCTTCCGCTTTCGACGTCTTACCAGTACTTGCAGATTCGGGCATAAGCAACACGTATTGGGAAATCAAAGAGGCGCATCTCAACCACTAGTACCTGTGGCTTACCAAGTCACACGCTGAGAGATGTCTCTTACACCTCTTCCATATATGCTACATCTATCTATTCAAAACGTTTTCGTTCAGGGACTCACCTTTTGAGCCCTGGACATTACTCACACAGAGAAAGTAGCCATAGCTCTTGCCCGAGCGGACCCCACATCTAAGAGCACCATCACGAATTCGCGCAGGTCGTGCCAAAGTTTTACGAAAGGGTGCATCTTGAAGAGGTGGTATTATTTGGATCGCCCAGCCAAACACACGTCGTCTGGACTCCAGCTCAAGCTGGAGTAGTCAGTGATGAGGCTCCTGATGTTTCAGCCCGCACACTTCATTACCAAAAGCCTCATCGCCCTACATCACCTGACAATTCAGAACCTCATCGAACAGGCTCCTATTTCAACCCCTTGTGACGGGCCTGATTGAAGTGGACGAGCGCTGGCTGTTAAGCGTTTACACAAACACAGTATTGTGCACAGTATTGTGCCCGCATTTAAATCAGCCTTTCTCCGAAGAGTGTCCACACTGTGATCGTCCGCTTGCGGATACTTTCCACATTATGTGGGCTTGCTCATCTAAACAGGTGGTTCTCCCAGTCACTTCTTCATCCTCTACCCAAGAAAGCTTGGAGGATGCCCTACTCAGCTGCTCGTCCTTGGAAGATCAAACAGCCTTCGTGACCAGGACGCGTGCCGCCGCAGAAGCCATAGAGGTTCCGGATTAAGGACTTAAGGACTTCTCCTAGAGTTTATACAAGGTCGGCTCTTAAGGCCACCCCTGTCTCTCTCACTTGTGAGTAGTTTCAATAAATGTTTTTTTACCGCCACACTACCAAGATGCCAACAATCTCGCCGTTGTGGCAGACGTTGCAGACGGCTTTCTGCAATGATAAGTAGCGTTATTTCCAGCGTGTCAGGTTGAAAAGCGAGTTTTTGATACGGAGGTCTATCGACGCTGCATTCGCGAACAAGTGTTACCTAGAGCCAGGGAATTGGCAAAGCGTGCAAATTTTGGTTGGCTAGCATACGCACATGCGTGACTTTCGGTTCTGAACATAATAAATAGGTGGTCATAGCAATGCTGCGCGTTGGGTTCATTGTTTTTTCATCGGTTTGTTTGTGCGAGATATGTAAACATAAGCCGAAGCAAATGACATGTCAGTGTGGCGCTAGAGTTACTCACGATATACGTTTTGGCCAAATCTTAGCTTGAACACGGTCGATTGTAATCGGTTCCAGTAAAAAAAGCAAGTGTGTCGCTCAACCGTGGCACTGCATGCCAGGAGTTTGAATAAATATTTATCCATACTGGCAAACCACATTCGTATTGGACATTCACAGGATACTTTTCAAAATCCGAAATTCCTTTCTGAAAGTATCAGCAGTACACGGATGGCGTGGTGCTAGTGTTTCAACCCTTCAAAGTCATTTAGTTCCAGTAGGAAGCTGAACAACGCAGAAAAAAATGGACCCCATATCTGCATGTTACACCGCAAATGTCGTCAAAAGACGACAGGCTTGCGTCTGGAGAGAGTGAAGAAAACGTTTATTTGATGTTCTGTGTGAGAAGATCGGTGAATGGCATTCTGGAGGCACTGTGTTATAGTGCCTCGAGCGTACAGTGGAGGTGAACGAGCTCATCAAGTCGCGTCACACGGGAGACATGACCGCTATCTCGGAGTTTTACAGGAAAATGGGGTGCGTGCCGTGCGTGCCTGTCTCTGAGGTGATAAGGTGTCGAACGCAAGGCGTTGTTAGGTGCTACCACCATGTCGACTTAGCAAAGCGTTGCAAACACTTGCCGTTTGGTGCAAGCGTTGCATGGCCAGCGCAGCGTTATAAGGGCTACGACCTTTGAAACTATCTATCTATGCTTGGTTAGGTGGGCAGATGAGATTAAGAAGTTTGCGGGTATAAATTGGCAGCAGCAAGCACAGGACCGGGTTAACTGGCGGAACATGGGAGAGGCCTTTGTCCTGCAGTGGACGTAGTCAGGCTGATGATGATGATGATGATGATGATGATCTATGCTTGTTCCAGTAAAAAATTTACATACATACTATTGACTGTCGTTATGGTGTCTCAGATATGCGCAATATTTGCTTTTGAATTGAGAGTCGCACAAGTATGAGCACTGAACCTTGAGTAATATTAATAGGTGCTGCGAATGGCGTCGGCCGTGTGGAGTATCGTTTCGTCACTTTGGGGCCGTTCAGGGTACCGTTAAGAGTGCACAAATAGACCAATGTACAGACAGGCAGACAGACAGACCGAAATGCTTGCGTCGAAGGTACCTAAGAAAGACTATCGTCTTTACAAATCACAGCATATCGACAGAATGAATGATGATGAGTGGCGTGAAGCGTCCGTCAGTGCGCCCACGTTACCGTCTGTCCGTTCCTGCGTGCGTGCGTCCATCTATCCATGCGTGTGTCCATCCGTCTTTTCATCCGTGCGTCGGTCTGTGCGTCCAGCCCTGTGCTCGTTTATACGTCCGTCTGTCTGTGCGTCCGTCCGCCTGTCTGTGCATGAAACAGGCAGACAGATGCCGGGAGGACAGGGCCAGTGGATGATTCAGGGTTTGCCGATAAAAACCTCCAAAGCTTTGCGCCACTCATCATGATTCACTTCGCGGATATGCTCTGAGGTAGTTACTAAATACATGCATACATACCGGGGACGACCGACCCACGTCTTTAGGTGTTTCGCCCCTGAAATTTCGATTGCAAGTGTCGCCGACCCCGGAACACGATTGTCCTCCGTAATGTATACCATGCAGCAGCTCGCCTAGCAAGCGGCTCGTGACGTCCCGGCCAGCGAGTGCACCAGTGTTGCCCGACTCTCCAGGCGCACACTCGTTTGTAAAAATGTTCGATTATGAAGTAAAGGCTCTAACAAATTCGCTAAAATTTCGCCCGCTTGTCTTTGTACATACAGGAATCCCCCCCCCCCCCCGACACACGATTGTAATTGAAAATTGGGTGTCATGACCCTTTAAAGAAGCGAGTCTTATAATGTATACCCTGCCGAAGGGGAATCTCGGCTGCCTTCTGCGAAGAGATCACATCTAGAAGCAGGCATTATGAAGTAAAGGCTCTAACAAATTCGCTAAAATTTCGCCAGCTTGTCTTTGTACATACAAGAATCACCCCATTCACCGACACACGATTCTAATTGAAAATTGGGTGTCGTGACCCTTTGAAAAAGCGAGTCTTATAATGTATACCCTGCCGAAGGAGAATCTCGGCTGCCTTCTGCGAAGAGGTCACTTCTAGAAGCAGGCATCTGGCTTCTGCTACAATGTCCACTCGAGACAACCCTTTTCAGAGACCAAGACAAAGTCGCCAACTGTTGTTGCGTGCTCCCTGGAGTTTGCGTCTGAATATATAATATATAGATGTAGGACGGGTAGGTATTACCGCGATACCATAACACGGGTAGGTAATAATGTCCCATCGACGTAGGTTTTATGAAGGAGCACCATCAATCGGAAACTGCTGCCACGCTGGGATCCGGCTGCACTGCCGAATATTTGCGACGCTGGCAAAATCTTCTATCTCAGCGACTTTACTTGAGGAGATCATGTAGGGTGAGGAGATCATGTAAGCATCTTCACAGAAGAAGCTTGCGCATTACTGGCGGTCGTAAAACAAATTAAACAGGTAAAATTACAAAAAGCGTTAATATATACAGATTCCCTAAGTGTGGTTAAAGCCCTGAAAAATCCCAAAAAACACAACAACCCCGTGCAGGTGTCACTTTACTCACTTCTTTGCACACTGTACACATCAAAACAGCATGTCGTTGTCTGCTGGGTTCCAGGGCACCGTGAGATACAAGGGAACGTATTGTCCGAGAAGCTGGCTGCTTCCACCAACGACACTACTTCCAATGCAACAATACCAATCCCTGCGCTTGACTAAAAACCTTTTCTAAAACGAAAGCTCAGGGGTATTGGCAGAGCACACAGGATAGACGCACAGGCAATAAACTCTATGCTATTAGGCCTCAGATTGGTAATTGGCCGCCACTTTCAAATTCACGACACACGGAAAAAACACTAACAGGGCTAAGAACAGGAGAACACTCTACATATTCATATCTTCTGGCCACCGGCAATCCACCATTGAGTGAGAGATGTGGAAAACCACTTATGGTTCTCCACATTCTTGTCTAGTGCAATGAGATGGATGCTCTAAGAAATAAAAACACTTTTTACTGCCTTACCCACAGCAGCTCCCCCTACACTCTGGGATGCTCATCGGTAGGAATCCGCCTTTTAAACTACAATCGCTTTCCATGTTCTTAAAAGGTGTTCATAGGTTTCACTCCATATTTAAGGTGATCCGTAGCACGACTTCTGTACCGTGATTGTGGCTGCGGTGACTACATCTCCGTCATAATTTTATTATCACGACATTGAGCCATCCAGTTTCACTGCACATATCTCCAGCAACTGTCATGAGTTCATTACCTCTTTGATTTTACCCGCGTTAGCGTGAGGAATTTCAAGGCCCCTTCATAACCATGCATCATATATTTGTTCATATCTAGAGTCTATGAAAATGGCACTCTTTGGCATTTAATTGGTCCTTGCGCCATTAAATACAACTTATCATCATTAACATCAAAAGACATTGACCGTCTGCTATGCCGTTGTCCTCAATTTGCCTCTGAAAGAGAGAAGCTTTCTGACGCATCGCGACAATCGGGCGATCGGCCAGTCTCTGCGCAGCCACTACTGAAGCACCCTCCTCGTCTTTCGCCGGCTGAAAAGGCCGTCAAAGCCGTCTTGTGCTTTTCGAGAACTACAGGCCTATGTGAACACATTCATATTTTATGTAGTGCCACCGCTGCATACGCATCGTCCCACTGACTGACAACTTTTTTTATCTGTTTCTTTTCTCTTTGCTCCCTCTCATCTTTATACCTCTCCTTTTTATTCCCCCAGCGTTGGGTAGCAAACCGGACTTGTGCTTGATTAACCTCCACGCCTTCTCTCTTTTGTCCTCTTTTGCGAGCTTAGCGCCACGATGAGATGTATATAAACTGCCCGAATTCTCAGTATGTGCATTAAAATTACCATATCTAATATGAGGTGGCTGAGTGCTCGTCGAGAAGTCTTCGAGTCTTGGTGTGTCAGACGGTGAGCCTGATTCCAAATGGATACCAATCAGGGTAAGCACTTTGGATTCCATTACTGTAGTTAAGCAAATATTTTAATTCTCGTCATGTGTCCTATGTCAATTACAGATGCGGGTATATCGGTTCTCTATCCAATGAGGAGCCGGCCAACGCCTATTTGCCGCCTAGAATGATGAAAATCGTACCATTTTAATCTGACCTGCTCGTCCAAACGGGACTCTGAAATTAACACAAAAGATAAACAGTACACTCGAACAAGGCTCTTGAAGTCTCGTAACTTCATTCGCTAACCGCCAGCATTCCACTCAAAACTAGTAGTATCAGCGTCAAATTAAATCCGAACAGCGGCAAGGCTTGGCGATTGTATAGTGCACACCGTTCACTTATCACTACGAAGAGGCACGCATATATGCGCATATCTGCCGAACAGGATTCACGTGCCTGTTGGTGGTGATAACTGGATGGCGCGCACTACACTATCGTAAAGGCATGCAGCTATGCGGGTTTCATTTGACTATTTTTGTACATGTATACAAGGGCTTATTGATGTGCACCGCCAACAAGTCCATTTGTAGCGAATCAATGGATGCATTTTCGAAGAATCATGGCATTGCGCCATGAAAGAAGTCGTCACTAGTAGTTCAAAAGCCATAATGCCTGTACCTTGGGGTGCTCTTCAACAATGGGTCGGCACGGAGTAGACCCTTGATTGCCGCGAACATCATGAGAATCAGCATAATTGATATGTCATTGATGGTGTTGCTATCTCAAATCTTTTCTTGGCTCTTCATGTTCTGCTGTGAGCTCTGACATATATGTTGTTGACTTGCCTCTTGATCGTTCGAGGGTATTTCTTTGCTTGTTGCAGTGGTTGATATTTTCTTGTTCCCTTTCACCACTGATATGAAAGACTGTTTCGAAGCCGTGTCACTGGGCTGTTTATTGCCTTGTTCTTTTTGATTAGCAGCTGTGAATATCACACCCGGATTCAGTAGTGGTTCACGTAACTTTCACGTTTTTCTCTTGAATTGTTTCATTGCCCGTGCTAGAGTAGCTGTTTTATTTCGGGGCATCCGCCATATGATGCGGCGTGCTTAGCTCCACAGTTCGCACATCGAGTACGAGAACGGGACGTGCACTCCTTGTGCGTATGTACGCCAGTTCATATCGTGCAGCGGATGGGACCCTCTGAGTAGTTTGCTATATGTCCATGTGTTTGACATCTGAAACAATGAGTAGCGGATCGAACACTCTGTTACAGGATAAGTCCAAACTCCGAATGACACTCGCTTTGGTGAAAGAGCGTCTTTTAGAGACTTCGAGAATGACTGATTTTCTTGGGGTATCTGTAACTACGCCATCTTCCTTTGGGTTGTACGCAAATTTTCTTTTTGAAAATGGCTTCTTGTTCGCTTAAATACTCATTGAAGTCGTCATGCGAGTACTGAACAACAACGTCGCGTGTTCTCCCGTACGTTTCAGAGCAGGCATATGGAACCCGTTGGAGCAATACCCGTGAGTTAAGTCACCGAGAGGAGGTGATTACCTTCAGGTACTGAACATGTGTTCACAATAAGGCTTCCATCCTTCTTGAGGATGGAAGCCATGAGGATGTTCATTTCTTCTCGATTATAACTACGGTGTCCTCAACAGCCCCTTACTCTGTGACGCATTCTGCTGGTAAAAATCGGGTAGCATCAGAGCTGCTGAAAAACGTTACACAGTGTCTTAGAGAAATTGGCCACCCTAAATACGATGTCTTATTTTATGTTTAGTGCACCATACTATTGGTAGAATGGTAACATCATCCCATTATAAGAAAGGGGGACATAATACACCTGGACAAATAAGGACCGATCAGCTTACAGTTTTTTTGTCAACAAGCTATTTAAAAATTGAATTTGTGATAGAATAGAGACCTCTTTAGATTGCAGTTAACCAAATGACAAAACTGGGTTTCGTACAGGGTACTACTCAATAAAACATATTCATCTAATCAATCAAGTGGAAGTGCGTGGAAAACAATTGAATCCTATGTACAGCCCTCAGCGTATACGAGAAGAACATTCACTCGTTTACCATGTCGTGCTGGAAAAGCGTAATCGCGTCATCAATGAAGGTTATACCAACACAATAAAAGAAATGTACAATTTATCATCAGGCACCATAACACTTCTTATTAGAAGTGACAGAAGCTCAATAAACGAGGGGATAAGACAGGAAGACATCATGTGCCCAAAGGTTTTCACCGTGTGAATATAGGAGGTTTTCGGGGCCCTCCACTAGGCACTGTAAGAGATAAAGTCTCATGGAGAGTACGTAATATGTGATACGCTGGTGGCGTTCGATCGACGAGTTCGGGTGATGAATTACAACTCATGATGACGAAGTAGAGAATTAAAACACTAGGTTTTGTCTGAAAATTGTTATGCACAAAGGTAAAGTAATGTGTGTCAGTGTAGGGAGAGAAAAACGCTTTGCGCTATGTGGCGAGACACAAAAGGCTGCAAAGGAATACGTGTACATAAAACAGATGGTAACCGTGGTGCCAAATCATAAAAGCATGTGATTAGAGCAACATGGATGGAGTGTGGCACATTCAGCAAGCGTTCTGAACACATGAATGATTGTTTACCGCTATCTCCCCGGAGGAACGTATGCAACAGTTACATCTAACAAGTGATTACTTACGACAAGACCTGGAGGCCTAATAGGAACGTTTACCTAAAATTGATGATAAGGCAGAGAGAAATGAAAAGAAAAATGATAGGTGTAAGCCTAACGGACAGGGAGACAGCTGAGTGGCCCAGGGAACAAACCAGTGTTTAGGACATATTAGTTCAAATAAAGAAGAAGTTGGCATGAATAGGGCATCTAACATACAGACCGGATAACCCATGCATTTCAAGAAAATAAACACATGCCAGGGAGAGGCAGAACGTTGGTGGGCATATTGGAGAAGTTTGCGGGTAAACGTGGCTTTAGGAAGCACATGGGTCTCTTCTGGGTTAGTTGGCGGAAGATGCGATGGCAATTTGCTCTGCAATGGGCGTAGTTAGACAGACGATGACGACTTATTGTGAACCAATCCAAGGACATGTGCGAACTCGGCGATTACCATGAAGCTTGAGGAGGACGTTACAGCAGATCTTGCATGCCGTCGCTTTGCAGTTGTCCATACTTCACTGCTGCCTTACGTGTTATTGAACAAAGATCATGACATTGTTGGCACCTTGTCTACGCTATTGAAGCCATGCTGCACATTTTCTGGACCTTATCTAAATCCAACTGGCAATATTGAATCGTCCGACTACAGAAGATAAAAGCAAATTAGGAGCCGCACTAGGCCTGTAAAGTCCATGCTCAAATCCTTAGAGACAACTAGGTGCATAGTGCACTGCAAAATATACTGCAGTGATTATTGGTAGGCGCGGTACCTTGGAGATAGGAAGAAAAGACGACGAAGCATTTGGCTGATAGAACTCTGTTTCAGTAGGCCTTTCCATCCTTCGCCTAATGGGTCTCTTCCAAGTAGGTAGCCTGCGCATGCAAGCTGGCCTCAAGGATGTACGAGCACGGCATGCGCCATGATTTTTGGAGGCCAAAACGTGACGACACGTGCGAACCAAGCGACATCTGGTGCCTCAAGCATGCAAATGTTTTCCTGAAAGAGAGTTGTGAATGCAGCTTTCTGAAATTGCTTACCGGTATGTGGAGGACGATTTCGTAGCACAAGAGCCACTAGATTTGATTTCGGTAATCTCCACTTGGGGTGCTGTTCGGGTTAGGAGAAGGCTCATTATAAGTAAACTTCATGAACAACACATCCGTGTCTGTTGTTGATGGACGTGGGCCTCCAAGGACGTCCGCCAAGTACGGCAGCGTCGGCGGTGGCCATATCCAGAAAGCGCATGGGGCCCTACAGCGACTCTGACAGCGAGGGCACTCATGTCTACTCACTGAGCAGCGAGGAGCCTTCCGACGATGACGAATAACTTGAGCTGGTACTGAGCCGTAAGGAGAAGAGGCCGAACATCAGAACATCTTCGTCATCGATTAGGTTGAATGAAAGAGTGCAAAGAAGACCCGTGACAAACACTAACGTTTTTGTCCCTGAGGTACCCGACGGCAACATGAAGCGTCTCACAGGCAATGTGTTTCGGTGATGCTGGAAGGACTCGCACCAATTGAGATCACAGACACCAGAAGGAACGTGCGTAAGAACGTATTGGCGACCGACGTTTCACATACTGCTGCATTTAATACATTGCGCAACGTCAACAACGCGCGCCTCTTCAGCGGCCAACACGATGCTGCAACGGATGTCAAAGCTAGCCGGCGTCAGCGAGGTGGTGGAAATCGCGCTGCTGGCCTAGGTGGGGATTTGTGGAGTTGGAAAAAAGGGTGCCTCAACTTCCTGTTTAAGTGAAGTGGGATTCCTTCATCAGCGTGGTACCCCCAAATTGTTTGCCCTTCAGATAGATAAACGAAACACCGATGAAGTGCTGGAGGAGGAGCCACTGCTCTCTCGGTGAAACAGTTCTGTCCTCTCTTGCGGGGATCTGCTGTCAGCCGCACGCATCTTAAATGCTGTTAGCATTTATCAATTGATTATCACGATAACTTCCGCACTTTCTTTGTTAATTATATTCTTTCAGACCTTTTTGTTTTTAACGAATTTCAAGTATTTCCTGCATTTTTGGGCCCCTATTGGCCACAATATTTTCACTGTAATCACGGCACATAAGCTCCGAGCATGGAAAAGCTGGGCCCTTAAAGAGCTAAGAACTGAAACATGCCCACTTTTTGCGTTTGCTAACTTTGTTCTGCTGTATTAGTAATTGTGTGAAATGCAATAAATGTTCTATTTTTGTTTGTTCTCGTTACTTTTTCGTAAAATAAGTCGAACTCATTATTTACGTTAATTAAAACCTACTTGTATGGTATATGGCGTGAAACAGTCTTGAAAAGACTCCATTCCGTCGAGGTAGTTGAAAGATACTTATTTACACATATGAGGTCATAGAGACCTTGCTACTACTTTTATGGCTAGAGACCGGTGTATAGGCAAATGCCTACTTTGTTTCTTGCGTTCTTATCATGCCCTTTTGAGATGTGAGCACTAATTAGAGGGTGAGAAGAGCTTTTATAGTGTTTCTATGCTGCCTATAGATGCCTATTTTGGACGTTGGTGCCTAAATTCCAATAAATGCCTATAAATGCCTGTTTTTAAAACTGGTATCGATGTAAACGCTATGTAACCTCAAACTCTACTTTCAAGTACCGCTGGAGTCCGGTATTCATGTTACATGGCAAAATTGAGCTATCGGGACACTGTGAGGGGCAACCTATACTCCATCTCATAGGTTACTTCCAGCACTGTCAAGGCTGCAAGGCATTTTAGCCAATAGAAAGGTCGATTAAACTTTACGCATGTATTCATCCGCATCGCGTCGTCTGCTCAACATTCCTCCGTCGTCTGCTCGCTTGTGTAGGGAGGAGGAGGTGCTTCTGTGCAAGCGGCAGGACGATGAAGAACGAATGCGAAACCATTGAGTATCTTCATGAAAAGTAAAATGTAGATAAAAAATATCCATATGGTTTTTGTCTTATTTGTCATTTACTTCCTAAATGACACTTCCCTAGGTAGCATGATAAATTTTACTTAGACAGTGAAAGTTTTTGCGAGACCAATGAAAGGCTTTGTGTCACTAGAACTTTCTAATTGGTTCATTACTTTCTTTAGAAAGTAATAAAGCTTTCTAATTGGTTTATTGTGCTTTCGTCCTACACCGGGAGACCTGTTTAATTTTGGAAAGCACTTGTTTCTTGGCTGTCAGGTACGTGTTTGTGGAGCACGCTTTTGTGGAGTGATGTCTTCATATGCAAAACACACAAATCTTTTACACACTATTCTCCAGACGAGTTCGTCAGCAGAACAGATGAAGACGGCTGGTCCCAGTTCTGACTTTGGTCTGGCTGGTTCGAAGAATGGTGAACACTGCTGTCTCGTCTGCAGATATCCTTGAGGTCACTCAACTCTAGGCTCTATATTTTGATAGAAAACAGCATCAGTACACCATCAAGTCACGAAGGATCAGCAGCATCGTCCGTATCACAATGTGTGGCATAGGTACGGTGGTAGAGAACAAAGATGTCTCGTGGTAGTGCCCTCAGTACGATGTCACAGACCGTAGACGAAAATTAGGACCTGGTTACAGCCACTCAGTCTAGCCCTCGGATGTTCGCGACCACTTCGTCATAGAGTTTTCGTAGTGCTCTTGTGTCACTGGATTCTCGAACAAAAGTCAGATGAGAAAATATTGAAAAGTATTCCTGTGCCTGGCACACCTTATCACCGAAGACTTTCCGTAGCATGCTTACAGCATCATTGTACTATACCTCAGTCGTTGGAGGACCGGCCACAGGTGAAGCAGCATCTCCTTTCAAGAACTGTGCCAAATAACGAAACTTCTCCGTCGTCGTAAGAGTGTTGTTGTTGACATTCTGGACAAACTGCTCTCAGAAGTGCGTCTGTTTACACACATGCCTAGCGAAGAATCCAGATGTGACCTTCGGTCAGATGGTGCAGCGATCGTGTGGAAGCCCTCCCTAACCTATCTTCTGCTTGTGTACTCGAAATGTGTTCCTGCCTGGTTAGGAGCTCAGTGAGAATACGCGTCGCGTTGTTCTCGTACTCCAGTGTGGTATAGTACTTGACTTCGAAGTCTTAGTCCGAGGTGAGACTTCAATTCAGCGTTGACCTGTGTGGTGCTCAAATGGTTATTTTGTGCTGCTGAAATTGAAAAGGAGAGCTATATATACATCAGGGGGGGGCGGAGCAACTAAAGCTTCAGGAGCATTAAAATGAATGCATAATAAATTAAAGTTGTACACAAGCGTGTGCCAGAAGGGTTACTGCACAGATGATGCGCTTTGTAGCATAATTTTCCCATTCTATGTTATTGCATGCAGGGACGAAAAAGCATGTGCAGCAATCTTCTCATATTTTCTCGTGTTTTATCAATATATTGAAATAGCTCTCTGTATACAATATTACACCGCGTCGTTTTATTCCTTTTTGTTTGCAGATTTACCAGGATGTGAGTTGTACGCATGGGACAGTTACGTCAATGAAACTTCAGATGGGTGCGAGGAAGCATACCGAAAAATATGTACAGGGAATGCTTCTGTAGTTTACTTTAACAACTGCACGAAGGAGGTCTCAAATATATGTTAATAATGTCTTCGGCATAAGGTACGAACTCAGCGTTACCTACCGCTGCTGTTTCTCTCCCATGTTAAAGTGCAATAAAGTTTTCGAAGCTGAAGTGAGAAAATAACCTGTGTCTTTACACCACCTAGTTGTGTTGATAAAATACCTGGAATGCAGGGGGGAAATGTTTACATAAGTGACCAACTACAGCAGCAAAGTTTGGACTAATAGGCAAAATTTTGGTACTGGAGCCTTTCATAAACGGTATCTACCATTCTTGTCTAAACATGTTTAAAGACAAGACAACCTCCGTCGCGAATGGTCTACAGCGCTCTTTGATCCCTTATAATATCTTTGGGTTACGGTAGAAAATCTGCGGATCAACTTCTCTCTGCATTGTGTAAATCAATGGAGCAATGGGCGTGGCACTTCAAAGGCACCAATTTAGCAGGGGTTGAACAATTTAGAGGGCACAGTTTGTAAAACAATATAAACAGTGGCCATCTCAAATGCACAAAATCGGGCAGCGAAGCTCGGTTTTGTGGTTGCTACGTAGAATGACGCGGTGTTGCAAGCGGCCTTTACAAGCCCAGGAAACTCGGGATCAAGGTGCCGAGGCAGCGTAAAAAGACTGAAGGGTAACTTTGAATGAGTTTATTCACGTTATTTGCAATGTGAGCATTTCGTTACATGAAAAACATTTCTTTTTTATGCATTCGTTAGCTGTCTTTTGCGAGATTAAAATCTTTTTGATTTGTGCTGAATTAGCTATTAGAGCTCATAATGAAGGGTCTCTTTTCCCCAGATTCATCAAAACTAGAATGGCTTGAAATATTCTGTCAAGTGGTGCGACACACCCCACTTCCGAAGGTACCGCCCAAGCTCGTCAACGGTCAACGCCTTTCACTAGCACACAGCAATCGCGCGGTGCAGCTCTGGCACCAAGGTTGTCATTTTTTAACATGTGAAGGCCGCATTGTGATGAGACACACACTCTGGCATGCAGGCCCATCAAAAGGTACACCACTCTGAAGTGCTTTGCCACTCAATTGGCGGAAAGAGTTGTCATGCACGCTGACTCTTCGATGAAGACGTCACGACCAGAAACCGTCTTGATCATGTGGTATCATTATGCGGCGTCAGACTGCATGGCGCCTCACTTCCTGGCTCGGGAGCAGAACAGACGTGTTTAAACTTTTCTCAGTAGGTCAGCAGACCTTCAGCAATTGGTTTGCAAAACAGGGAACACCACTTGGACTTCGCCGCAATCACCAATTATAACGACTTGTTTGGCTGAGGTAGACTCGACCGGGTAAACAGACTGACCAAAGCGTCATTAGGTGTTATTCTGCGGTTTACTGCCGATGACGCCCAACCATCAACTTCACTGCTGGTTCCTCGTGCTATTGTCCTGGGAATGCGAAAACATGCGCAGGCTTAGGAGAGCACCCTGCAAGCACTAAAGCACATCGATTCAGACAAACCCATATGAGAATGTGTCTTAAATATTGTCGCGGGTATCAAAAGGTACCTCAGGCACGGGTGCAGAAATGACACAGAAGGGATGAAGACGACGATGTTGTTGTGGGGCCGTGTCTGGACTGCCGTGTTGTCCTGCCTCCTTGCACACTCTGTGCAGTGTTAGCCCAACCGGTGCTCACTTAATAAATACTCCCCATTACATATTTTTGGTGGAAGGGCTGGGTAACATTGTGACCCTGGATCTCCGTAGCAGATGTCAGCTTCGTCCAGCCACGATGCCTGAAGGCAATGCGCCATCCATTCAGTCGATGCCTGCTACATCACCTGTGATCTCTTCCCATCTTCTCGATCAGGTAGATTTTGCAGCACCGACACAACTGACGTTGACGAGTGGCTCGCCTTATACGACGCATCAGCAAGCAATACAGGTGAGATGAGAGGCTTTTGCTGGCTAATATCATCTTTTACCTTCAAGGTGCTGCTTGCGCCTGGTATCAGACGCACGAGGAAGACCTCACGAGTTGCGACGCATGCGAGCAAAAGCTCCGTGACTTGTTCGGCTGGTCAATTGCTCGACAAATGGCAACCAGGCAGGAACTCGCGTCACGAGTTCAATCTTCTACCGAGTCGTACGTCACCTATATCCAAGACGGGCTCGCCTTGTGTCGAAAGGCCGACAAAGACATTATCCAACTAGACAAGGTCAGCAATGAGATGAAGGGCATAGCCGACGATGCGTTCAACATTCTGATATGCGAGAACTGTACCACAATTGACTCAATTTTCAGTGAATGTCGGTGGTTCGAACAAGCCAAAAGCAGGAGAATCACTGATCGTTTTTCCCGACTCCCGAACACCGCCGCGACTTCTTCCTGCAATGATCCTGTGGCACTACCTCCATTCGTGAGTCCTCCAAACATCAAATGTCCGCCATGAGCTGGAAGCCATGGCTTCTTCCACTTATCAATCCCCTGTGCCTGACGACTTCTCCCAATATCTCTTGTTCAGGCTGCTGTGCGACAAAAGTTTGCCAATATGGGCGTCTTAGTTCTCCAATACTGCAGCCACACAACGCAGCCCATAAACTACAACGCTCACTACCACGCCGCCCCGCTTGTTGCTGCTGCCGCGTCGGTCTCGCGGTTTTCATCGCCCTACCGAAATCCACATGAGTGGCACACACAAGATGATTGACCGATATGTGTCTCTTGCCATCGCATTGGCCACATTTCCCGCCCCTGCCACAACAGATGGTCCTTCCGGCAACGTTTTCTAGACGGCCACCGACAGGATCGTGGGCAGTATTCGCCACCTCGTTTTGCCAATTACAGCCTTCAGGACCTACCACCTAGCCGTTCTGCGCAACGCTCCGAACCATCCTAGACCGATGTCGTCGCCCAGGGAACCCGGTCCAGGCGCTCGCCATCACCTCAAGGTCGCCAACCGCGCTCCTATCAGCGCCGTCGCTCCTCGTCACTGGCGTATTCTGGGCGATTCTCGGGAAACTAACAGATGCAGCTCTTGGAGGTGGCGCTGCATTGACAACTCGGAACGAAAAACATCTACCGACCACTAATTCCAGATGAAATTTACTTGGTGTTCTTATCGATGGCCTGACCGTTAAAGTTCTAATAGACACTGGTTCCCACATATCCCTTATGAGTTCACGTCTTAGATTCCGCCTGAAAAAAGTTCTTACTCCTCACCTTCACCAAAAATATGTAACGGGGCGTATTTAATAAGATAATGCCCGTTGGGCGAACACTGCACACAGTGTGCAAGGATGCAGGATAACAGGACAGTTCGGACACGGCCCCAAAGAACTGGTGACGCTACTAGTGTACGACCCGACCCTGATAAAGTCCACGCGGTGCGCGAGTTTCCGGTCCCACGTTTCACGCAAGAGGTCCGCAGCCTTTTGGGACTCTGTTTCTATATCCGCCGATTTGTCAGCAGCTTCGCGGATATTGCTCGGCCCCTTATGGACCTCCTTAAAAAGATTGTGGCTTTTTCCTGGCGTAAAGACCAAGAAAATTCCTTTGCGCCGTTGATTTCTGCACTCACATCACCACCTGTGTTGGCTCATGTTGACCCAGCCACTCAAACGGAGCTTCGTACCGACGCAAGTGGCCGTGGCATAGGGGCAATACTCGCACAAATGAAGAACGGCACAATCCGTGTCATAGCGTGCGCTAGCCGCCTACTTTCTCAGTCGGAAAGGAACTATTCAATTGCTTAGCGAGAGTGCCTGGCTCTCATCTGGGCTATCGCAAAATTTCGTCCGTACCTATATGGACGCACGTTCGCAGTCATCACAGACCACCATGCACTCTGCTGGCTGTCAACCCTGAAGGATACTACAGGAAGACCCGGGTGATGGGCTTTGCAATTGCAGGAGTACACGTTCTCTGTAGTGTGCAAGTCTGACAAGCTTCACAACGATGCAGACTTTTTATCTCGACAGCCTGTTGATCCACCTTACTCTTCTTAGTTGGAAGCTGATGCCAACATCCTAGCCATAACAGATTTTGTTCAAATAGCCGACGAACAACGCTGAGATACATCGCTGCTATCGATCATTGACTGTCTTCAATCCGGCCATAAATACCCTTCACTGTGCCTGTTTTTTCTTCATGACAACGTTTTGTACCACCGCAACTGAGAGCCCGATGGCGCGGAACTTTTGCTCGTCGTCCAGTGTTATCTGCGCAAGGACATCTTGCAGGAACTTCCCAACGCCCCAACTTGCAGACATTTAGGTGTCTCCAGAACCTATGACCGCTTCCACTGACGGGTATTCTGGAAGGGCTTTTATCGTTCCGTTCGCCACTATGTTGCAACGCGTGACCTGAAGCGTCGGAAGAAGCCTACGTCTCTCCCTGCCGGTCACCTTCAACCTATTGAAGTCCAAGTCAACGCGTTTCATCGTGTGGGTTTGGATATGTTAGGTCCCTCCCCATCATCGGCAACGCGAAACAAAGGGATAGCAGTAGCTACGGATTATGCTACCACTGGGTATGCAATTACTCGAGCGCTATCGACCAGCTGCGCAACGGACGTTGCAGATTTCCTGCTTTATGACATCACCCTTCAGCATGGCGCTCCTTCTCACCTACTCATGGACCATGGCCACTGCTTCCTGTCTCGTCTGGTTGACGGCCTTCTTAGATACTGCGCTTCGTGGCACAACTTTACGACTTCTTACCATACTCAGACTAACGGACTTACTGAACGCCTCAACCGCACACTGACGGACATGCTTGCTATGTATGTTTCTGACGACCACACCGATTGGGACACTGCCCTTCCGTTCGTAACCTTCGCCTACAACTCGTCGTGCCATGAAACTGCCTGCTACTCACCATTTTATCTTTTCTTTGGCCGTGATCCTTTGCTACCTTTCGATACCCTGCTTGCGCATGACCTTCCGTCCACCACTTCGTACGCACAAGATGCCATATTTCGTGCTCTGATCGCACGTACAGTAGCCCGCGCCAGATTCTCATCATCTCAGAGAGCACAAAAGTCGCTTTACGACAGCCGACATAGAGATGTAGATTTTTCTCCGGGCTCTCTCGTGCTATTATGGCTGCCATGCCGTCGTGTAGGCCTGTGCGAGCAAGTTTTCTCGCAATACGTTGGGCCTTACCGAGTTTTGCGCCAAGTCACACCTGTCACCAATGAAATTTCTCCCAATACAAACCCAACTGTTACACCCAGAAGTGACATTGTGCATGTCTCTAGCCGGAAGCCCTATCACAGTGGCCAATACGTCTAATAACAGCAGGCACCGAGATGGTGCTTTGCCGCCCAGCGTAATGTCACGGGTATAGAAAGGTACGTCAGGCACGGGTGCAGAAATGACGTAGAACGAATGAAGACGAAGATGTTGTTGTGGGGCCAAGTCTGGACTGCCCTGTTGTCCTGCATCGTTGCACACTATGTGCTGTGTTAGCCCAACCGGCCTTTAAATATTAAATACTCCCCGTTACAATATTATTACTAGAACACGCAGCAATAATTGAAGTTTTCTTCAAGCTCTTACTCAAGCTTTCAGTCTCAATATGATAATACGCTTCATAATAGGCTATACTCAGTAAGCACAACGTCGCAAGTTGTGTGCAAGCGCCAGGAATATGTTGCGAATCCACCACACCTCATACAAATTAACTAATTGTGCACACGCTAAGGCGTTAGCAGGTGCGGAACAACTTAGCCATAAGCCACCGTAAATCATGCTTTAATATGTTTTCATATGACTCGATTGTAAGCTACGTTCATTATATATACACATCCTTCCCCGCCACACAAGCTGCAAGTATCTGTAGGTGATGTTTCGACAAGCCTCTAGATAATTTTGCCCTTGTGTGTTGGAGAAACCTCACACTAGCGTACTGCGACCAGGATGTGCCTGCGCTGCTCTAGTCAGTGGCCATAGAGCCTCGCTTTTTTCTGATGCCCTGCAGATTTACGACATGCACCTAAACTGAACTTTTATGATACCATGTGCAGGTAATGATACTTCTTTTGCTAACTGTCGGAACCCTGAGGGCCTTAACGTTAACCTAACATCTCGACAGAATCATTTATAGTACTCTGAGGCCAGCTTGAAGTGTCACAGGTGCTAAGTTACGGTTAAAAAGGGATTGACTTCCCCAAGAGTAAGTGAGCAGGGCATACCAGAGAGGTATTAGATGTCTCAGATGGTATTGTTTTTTTTGTTTTTAAGAGTAATTCCTGAGTCGCTCATAAAAGACCTTGGGTTTTACGCATCGCCTTCTCGCGGCAATCCTCGAAAGTGCAGTTCTGCTTTATAGTTCAGGCAAGTGTTCTGTGTTCTCCGTTTGCCCTGTTCAAAGTCCTGCATACCATCATCAGAATTGAAGGGAATGTCGTAGATGCGAACCGCATGCGTGTCACTCGCCGTTTGTCGATGTTGTAACCAAAATAATTATGGTCGTTTTCCTAAGGTGGAGCTACCGAGTGTCCGCAGCCAGACTTCTTGGTTTTCAGTTTACAATGCTGAAGGTTCCTTTCAGAGAAATTGACACTGGAGTCAGCAATGCGCTGTATTACTGAGAAAGACGTCAAGATTTTAATTGTAGCTCGTTCTTCATTGTACTCACTTGCAAAACCCTGTTCATGTGAGTTCCACTGCCCAAAATGGTCGTTTTTTTATTCTGATTCTTGTTAAGCCAAACCAAATACCGCGTCTGGTGCTACTGAACAGGGAACGTCTCGGCATGGAATGACATCAACGGTGATTACTTGGCATAGATCATCCCATCATCCATCCAGTCACAGAGTATGATGTATCCTCCGCTGGGCAGTCGTTTGCCATCAGCTTACGTTGGTTTCTAAGTAACTGAATAAAAGCATTGTCAGCCACCAGCTGAGCTAGATAATACCAAATCACAGGATAACTACAGCTTGTACGCGAACAGAAACAATGCTGTAGCCAGCTCGAAGCGCAAACTCCACGACGTCGCGCTTTTCTGGTGGTCAGGTGGAAGTGCTTCCGACAGTGTTGAGCGCAAGACATATTTCGCAGACCACATTATTCAGGATTCGCTTGCAAACTTGATCTCCTTCAAGGAAATTCCTTTAGATAACTTCTCCCTAAAATCCGCAAAAGAAAGCTTTTGTTGTTGTTGGCTATGCCGCTGCAGCTTGTATATAGGTAGACCATGTTGCCCTTAGCAAGTTGGCCAGTCGAAGATGCGCCTTCGCAGGACGAAAGAGCGTTCAAATCGACGCACACTGTGAGACTTCTAGACGTTCCTGTCATTATCGAAATCTTCCGGTAGCACATCCTTGAAGTGTGTCTTTCGTGGCGGACACTGCAGGTGAACTACAAGCGGCGATCGTTCGCTCGCTAGCCTTTTGACATGCAGGGAAAGCGCCGGTTATCTTTTGTAAGCTGCTCCTCCCTGACACTCAGAGGGATATTGGCATCCCAATTGCGCGTCCTATGCTGATCGGTACGGCAGACGAAGCACGGGGGGCAGGCACAGGCATAAACTTTCCTCTGTGACTTGACTATCAGGGGTATCGAGCTGAATGTGTACATGTATATTAAGTTCATGAGACTCCCCCCTCCCCTACGCGTGTGCTTCTCATGAGCATAAGTAAATGTAAAGTAGTTACAGCAAAATACAGTAAATAACAGGTAGACTGACAATCAAACCGTTCGCTGTACTAAAGTTCGACAACGCATCATTGAAATGAGCCCTTCTATTGAAGAAGGCATCGGTAATCTTTAATCTGTGTTAAGCGTATATGGCGTGGTTCTCTTTGTGGCGATGTGCGTTTCACAGTTCAAGGACGGCTCCGCTTACGCGCCTTATTTTGTACATTAATCTTTTTATTTTGGTTTGCCTATTTTTCTGAGCGAATAATTTTTTGCTTCAGATGTTTGTGAGCCCTAACGCAGTATTAGCTTTCATTGACATTTTTTTTTACTTTGATGCGCGCGTTAAAGTTGGCTTGTAAAACGCGGAAAGAAATTGTTAAAGTTCGGCTGCACGTTGGCAACACGATTTTTGTACGCGGTAATTTTCTGGAAAACATTCTCGCAGACACGCTTGAAATTCTTGAAATTACAGTTGTACTGTGACTTTTATAAGAAAAAGTACTGCAACCCCAAAGGTTTTATCGTGCAATATACAAGGGCAGGGTATTCATTGTTGAGAACGGTCAGTTGGTCAAAATCAAAAATGTACCTGTGACCAGACTAGCTTGTTCGCTGCGTAAATGCGCCAGAAAACTGAAATACGCGCAAAATCACGTATTTTTTGCTTTTTTCTTAGCTTTTATCACTCTGTTTTCTGTAACAATAGCGTTGCGTCAAGGCGTCTTCCGTTGTTTGCAAGCATGTAGCCGTCATTTCAGTTTACGTCAACAGATTCAGAACTATAAATGATACTTCACCGCACAGTATACATATGTTATGTATCCGCTCTTCTAACTGGTACGTGCATTCTTGTTTGCAGCACTTACGCCGGTGCAAATAGGAGCCACCTCGTACCCAGTGGCCTACCATCTCTTTGGCGAGTGGCGGGCGCAAACCCACCTCGCTTATAAATAAATAAATAAAAATATATATATATGTATATATTATATATATATATATATATATATATATATATATATATATATATATATATATATATATATATATATATATATATATATATATGTATGTATGTGTGTGTGTGTGACGAACCACACGAGAACAGTGTGGTGGAATGGTAGAGAAGGAGGAAGACGAAGAAAAATAAATGGTTCATCGTACAGCCATCACGCCTCCCGTGTCACACTAGTCGACAAGATCTACCGTGCCCTTCATCATGGCCACATCCAAGAAAGTCATCAACATCCCGAAGTACTCGGGAGCATCTACGGACGTCCCCTTTGACAAGTGGCTCCGGCTCTTTTAGGTGAGGACTGCAGCCGCAGCATACACGGAGCGAGACAAGCTGTGCTACTTCTCCGATTATCTCGAAGGTGAGGCTTTCCGATGGTTTCTCAACGAGGTTTTCGACACAGACGCGTCTTGGGAGAGCTTATGTGAACGCATGAAGGGACGATTTACGAGCGGCGTCGCGGATCCTTTTCGCCAATTCATTCATTGCCGGTTGCGAACAGGCCAGAGCTTGAAGGAATACTATAATGAAAAAATGTCTCTCGGACGCCTCACCGACCTAAAGGACACGCACATTATATCAGGGCTCATCGACGGCCTTGCTGCGCATATAGAGATGGCGCTTGCTGGGCTTGCCTCGTCTACACCAGAGGCATGGCTTACAGCTGCACTTCGTGTAGGGTCAACCATGCAGAGAATGAAGTTACATCGCTTTCCACCAGCTCGGAATACACAGCTTAACGTAACAAGGGACAGAACTAGTCAGCGTCCACGAAATTCGCCGGTACGAACACCCGTTCGTGAGTGCAAACACTGCGCGATGGATGGCTTACCCCGCCAGATGCACTGCCATAATGAATGCCCACGACGCGCAAGCATTTCCGCCCTCTCCACCAACCAGGGAAACGAGGAGGGCGACCCAGAGTTCATGTAATTCAGTTTGATGCCCTCATTAACGGGTACCCTGTCAGCGCTACACTTGATACCGGAGCTAATTATTACCTGTATCAACGAAGCAGTGCTGAAGGCACTTTACCTGCAAATAATGAGGAATTCATGCATCTCAGTTCAACAAGTTACATCATCTACCAAAACTCTGGGTCGCGTTAATCTAAAGGTACAGATAGGAAAAGTGACAAGAGAAATTCAGGCTCATGTTCTACAAGGCATGAAGAGCAACTTACATCTTGGCTTGGATAGTGCTTGCCTCTTTAACTTGTCGCTGGACCTTGACACTATGGCTCTACGCCAAGGGAAAGACATCCTCCATTCTCGTACGCAGAACCAAACCACGGTTAAAAAGGGCGCGTCTTTGCGAGGTGCTGAAGTTTGTGATGTACTAAATCTAAATAAAACTCAACAGTTGGCATTGAAGCAGCTTATCCACAAGTACGATGGCATTATTTCCAAGTCACCGACAGACATTGAGTGCCTCAACGGCGAAATGCATCGCATTCATCTCAACAACAATGTTCCTATTCGTAGAGCTCCCTATCGATGCTCAGAAACTGACAGCGTCGAAATGGACAGACAGATCAATGAGCTTCCATACGCCCCCATACGCTGCGCCAGCACTTCTGGCAGAGAAAAAAGGGGAAGGACGCACGCGCTTTTGCGTCGACTACCGCAAGCTGAACAAATTGACGGTGCCTGATTATCAGCCCATCCCTCGCATCGATGACGTTCTCGATTCTCTGGAGAAATCTACCTACTTCTCGACATTAGACATAACGTCAGGTTACTGGCACGTGAAGATTCACCCTGATGACATTCCGAAAACGGCGTTTGTCACACGTACCGGTCACTACAAGTAGCTCGTCATGCCTTTTGGCCTTCGGAATGGTCCGGCCACCTTCGAACGGGCTGTCAAATTCGTATTGGCAAAACACCGTTTGCAGAACGTCACGAATTACTTCGATGACAATGTTGTCTACTCTGACACGTTTCCAGACAATCTGGGGCATCTGGAGGGCGTTTTAAAAGCTTTCAAAAGCGAAGGCGTCAAGCGGAAATAAAGAAATGTCAATTCGCTCGAACCTCCATTGAGTACCTGGGACACAAGGTTTCGCATAGCATCGTCACTCCAAAGCAAAGCAACGCGGACGCAATCCTACGGTTTCCGACACCATCACGCCCTAAAGAGTTGCAGCGTTTTCTCGGCACTGTCAATGTTTACCGGCGATACATCGACCACTTCAGTCAAATCGCTCACCCACTGACGCGCCTGCTCAGCAAAGACGCCACTTGGAACTGGGATGGGGAGTGTGAACTGGCTTTCACTCAGCTCAAGAAATGCGTGACAGAAGAGCCAAACCTTAGCATCGACGATGCCACTAAGCCTTGTGTGCTATACTGCGATGCATTCAACAGAGGTATCAGCGCCGTCTTGAAGCAGGCTGATGATGAAGGTAGAGTGCACCCAATCGCATACCATTCACGGAAGTTACTAAAACACGAAATTAATTACGCCATCGCAGAACTCGTATGTTTGGTAATTATTGACGCCATCGATAAATGACACTGCTATCTACACAGGAAACCTTTCACTGTGATCACAGATCACGCAGCGTTGCAATGGCTTAAAAGCATCAAGAATCTCGAGGCCGACTTTTCCGGTGGTCCTTGAAACTCTCCATGTACGACGTGAACATCAAACACCCAAAGGGCATTGACAACATTGAAGCTGATGCACTATCTCGAAGCCCGGTAGTTCAACTCCTATCTGCTGAGCAACTGCGAGAGCATGACAACGACAAACCACCAGGAAAGCATACCATTGAGAACGGACTGAGTATAGTGACACGCAGGGGAATACGAAAAGTCTATGTGCCTTTTGCCCTCCGGTCTTCTCCAAAAAGCTCATGACGTTTTCGGTCATGTCGAGGTAAAGAAGACGCTGCGGCTTCTCTCTCCACAGTACTATTGGCCCGACATCATCACCGACGTGAGCGAGTACATACGCCACTGCGATACCTGCCAGCGCTGCAAGAAACCGAAGAACAAACGATTTGGTTCCTTGGAGTCTTTGCCACCAGCGGAACAACCGTTTGATCTTCTGGCCATGGACACTATCGGAGGTTTCGGCAACTACGGCTCATCCAAAAGATTCATTCACTTAGCCGTTGATCATGCCACCCGTTATGTCTGGGCTTTCGCACACAAGAATGAGACTTGCGACGCATACATCTCTTGCCTGAAGAGTATCTTCGCTGCTGGAAAGCCGCGGAAGTTCCTTTCCGACCACGGCACAGGATTCACTGCCGGCAAATTTGAGCAGTTCCTCAAGCACAACAATATTCATCAGCTTTCAACAAGCTCACAACGCCCGCAGTGTAATGGCCTGAACGAGCGCACTAATCAGACGATCGTTACTCGCCTCCGATGCAAGATCAACGATGAACCCCGAAAACCGTGGCCGCGTCTCCTCTCGGACCTTGTCGACGAGTACAATAGAACGCCTCACGAAGTCACAGGCTGCCCATCCTGCTTTCTTATGTATGGCACACCATCATATCCCTATCTTCTTCGAGGCGTTACCGAAAATCTGCAGGAAGCTCGTACAAACGCAGTCCGCAATTCAGTAGCATATCACGAGAAAAACAAGATCATATATGAAAATAAGTTCCTTCCATTAGAGCTTTCAGTGGGAGACTTTGTTCTACATGAAACACTCTGGCACCCGAACCGCGGCAAACTCAGCGCAATCATGGAAGGACCCTATACGATCATACGCAGGATTTCAACAGTTAACTACGAGATCGTCCGCAGCATGGCTCCACTCGGTCGCCAGACTGACATCGTTCATGTCGGGAGACTTAAACGATATCATCCGCCCCTGCATCTACGTCTCTCTCGGGGGACGGGGGAAGCGTGTGACGAACCACATGAGAACGGCGTTGTGGAATGGTAGAGAAGGAGGAAGACGAAAAATAAATGGTCCAGCGTCACACACACACACACACACACACACACACACACACACACACACACACACACACACACACACACACACACACACACACACACACACACACACACACACACACACACACACACACACACACACACACACACACACGCACACACACACACACACACACACACACACATATATATATATATATATATATATAAATATATGTAGTAGTCAAATAGATCCTCCTTTAGCCGTCACAACGTGGTTTATTTTGACGTTTCGGCCTAAAGTCTGGCCTTCATCAGGATTGAAGGTACAGTTTGTTGGTACTCAGTTTTATACAATTTCAAATCAGAGGGGGGAGAGAGAAAAAGGAAAAAAGACAGAAAAAAGAAAAAAAGGAAAAAAGAAGAAAAGAAAGAAAAAAAAAGAGAAAAAGAACATAAGGTGGACTCCCCCCGGGGGGCTCCCTTCCACTCTTCTTTCCACTTCCCCCTTCCATCTCTCTCCCTTTTCTCCTTTTCACCTTTCTGATGTCTGAGGTCTGTGTATGCTTGCTTTCCCTAACGCATTATTCTCGACCAAATGGCGCCTCCTGGCTCTGGCGGTTCGGTTGGGGCAAAAGGAGCTTTTCTAAGAAGTTTACGCCTTTAACCACTCAGCGCCCCGTCAACATTTCGTCGCAGAAAGAGGGGTGCCGCGTGTTGCGGCAGAAGCTGGTAAGCGGGCGCAATGCGAATTCCTTTCCCGCTTCTGGATTACGAGTGAAGTATGGGCCTCCCGACTGTGCACAGGGTTGCTGTTGGGCATGTCATGCTTGGCACATTTCATTGGGTGTGAAAATAAAAGCAGAAAACATACGACAGCTGTACTTAGGAAGAGTAGTTACACTTGGAATTGTTTTGAGTTGTCCAGTGCCCTTCGCAGCTGCGTGCCGTGAACTCAGTTAATACTTCCATTATTGCCGTTAGAGTTTACTAATGCTTTAATTGCTGCAAGTGTACCAGGATTCTCATTTATTCCTTTATGGAGGGTGTTAAATCGGTGGATAAGATATGACTCTCGTTGCTCACTTTCTCGGTTTGATTTAAATCCCGTCTCCAAGAGCGTTACTGATATTGTCGAATGCATGGTCTGGAAGATTAGGATGTTTTGATAGGGGTAGATTTGGGGCTGATTTCGCATGAGCTCTCTGATTATTGTAGCGAATCCTAAATAGTGTTTCTGTTCGTCCATTGTACTGCAAGCTCCACCCGTTGCATTCGAATAGGTATACCACATTAGAGGAATCGCATATTAGGTTTCCTCGTATGTTAATCGAAAACTCGAATTGTGTGCTGGCTGCTTTGTGTGTTTCTCGCATCGCCTTACATACAAGACTTCGTTACTTTAAACAAGGTCGGCATGAATTATTGGGGGGGTGAGGTATTGATTTGAGAGTAGACAAGTGTGTCTTCGAGGTTGCGTCGTCGTCGGTAAACGGCGCCTGGAGTGGATGGCAATGCGCGTTTCAGACATTCACTTTGTTCCAGTATGTTGTAATGTCGTTTAAGGATTTTGTTTACATTGGGGACGTTTGTGCTGTAAGTCAAGCAGAGATTTGTTCGCTGTGGGTCTTCTTGCGGTGGTTGCTTCATAAGTAAGTCATCACGCTTCAGTTTTCTCGCTTTTTGAACAGCGTCATCAGCTACTTGTGGGAGGTGTTTTTGTTTCTCAAGCATACGTTTTTAGCCTGTGTGAGCTCGTGTCAAAATCAATGTCTCTTGAGCAGATTCGTTTATACCAGTGAGCCTGGCTGTATGGAATACTGATTTTACAGTGGCGCGGGTGATCGCTTTGGTAATGAAGGTATTGTTGTCGAACCGTTGGTTTGCGATATAGAGCTGTAGAGAGCTTGTCCTATTTTATCGTTATGGCGACATCAAGAAAATTTACGGTTACTTGCGAGTATGTGTGTGTGAAGTGTATGTTCGGATGTACAGCATTGTAAGTGTCGATAAAGCTGAGAAGTTCATCCTTGAGGTGTAGTATAGTGAAGTGGTGGTGTCGGTGAAGTGTGGTGGCACCATAGTGTTATGTACAACGTGCTCGGAGGTGACGGCAGCGGTGCTTCTCAATTGAGCGGCAGAAAGATAATGATGACGTTGGCGCAAAACGTCACGCGTGAAACTGCTGCCTGCCAAAAGTAAGAGGAAGTTGGCGCGAAAGGTTGCGCTGTCAATGCTCGAGAGGGAAGAAGAGGAAGACCAGTCGGGGGCAGAACGAAATCGAGCTGGCTGGAGTGCAGATCCTGGGTGTCGCGCGACTGCGGTGTCAGGTTTCGGACCCGACCACGTGAAGTCAGAAAAGGCCAGGACGCTCGAGCTGCCCATGGTGTACTCGGAGGTACGCGGCTTTCCAGAGTTCCGGCCGTGACTGTTCAAGGTCACGTCCTAGGTGTCCGGGCTTCGACTCCAATCCCGTACCACCCATGGAGGGTGGAACCTTCCGCGTGGTGATCATCTCCTCGAAACGAGCCAGCATCGGCAAGCGGTCGCAGTTCTTGCTAAGGCCAGGGCTACCTCGTCTTCCGCCAAGCGTCGCCGTTCTGATCAGCGTGTGACTCCATTTGCTGAGACATCGCCAGCGTCCGCCGCCTCAACCCACCAAGCCACCGCCACCATCAACGCCACCGGTGACTGTTGATTTTCATAAGCATTATAGCTGGACAACTTACAGGACATGTTTTAGTTTGTCAGCTTAGACTCTGTGTATGTACAACTCAACTTAATCTCTTTTTTTTCGTCTTAACTATGCTTAAGGTTTCTACTTTTCTTGTCTTACCTTAATCGGCTTCGTAATTTCTCAGCTCTGAGGCTTTCCCTCCGAGCAACAATTTATTAAATCGTAAACCTGCATCACAAATTGGCGTCCGCTTCGACAGGACAAAGTCCTTTGTTTTTCATCTAGATTGTCGGAGGTGGTGCGAACCAGCACGTGGGAAATATTAGAATTGGCTGAATGCATGGGTCTGAAGGGAACGGAGTTCACACTGTGGTATGAGGAGCGGATGGAGAGAGAACTTGAGCGGGCTGCAGATCGAAGGGCGGCGAAAGCAAAGCTCGAATTAGAGACGCTAGAACTCGAGTGGCGACTCGAGCTTGCGATGGCAAGAACGGGGCAGCTTGGGATACAGAGGAGTGAACCAGTGGCTGAGGTGTGCTCTGACAGCAGTTACATCACGAGTGATTTGAATTTGTCAGGCTGACCCTGTATCTCGTCATGACCTTTCGCTAGAGAATAAAACTAGGGAAGAGTATGACAGGGAGGTGGGTTGCCAAGAAACTAGGAGACTCGAGGAGCTTATTGAAGCACGGGAATTCTTCGTGAGCATGGAACAAGAACGTTCCATTCAAAGTAAAGGGTGCGTTTAAACCTACAAGAAGTCAAGCACACTTCATGCAGAGGTAGGATTGTCTCTGAAAAGCTCCACTGAAGGGGCAGTAAAACGTCTCCTAGCTAACGCCGGCAAATGCCGTTATGAAAGCTCCGATATAGTTTCTTCATATTGTTTTGGGCCCCTGGATGTAGCAACAGGCGCTACGTACACAGCTATTCACGATTAATATAACTCGCCCATACAGAGAGAGGGCTTGAGTTCTCGAAAAATTGTAGATAAGGCTTCCATGAGAAAACTGGAGCAAAATGCAGAAACATTTGTTGCAAAACAGAGACTAGAGTTGTGATGGAGGTCAGCTCTATGTGATTATGAGGGTAGTCACGATGACCAAGGCAGAAGGGTTGAAAGTTTTGATGAACAAGCAAGTCAAAAAGCTGAAGTGATGCAAAGTGAACCCGAAGGCAGTAATGGTCCGGCTGGTCATTGCACCAGAAAGGACGCCTACTGGTGCTCTCTGGCGTCTTCGGTTAAAGAGGTTCCTTCTCTAAAGGAGTCTGTACCATTGTCGGCTTACGAGCTCAATCAAGGCGTTCCTGGGAAGGATGAAATCATTCAGACGTGGTTGTACTGCCGTGCCTAGAGGCAACGCTTCCGATTGGCGTACAGCCATTCCAGCATGCATGCTTGTCATTTAGAGGTTGGGCGTCTGGTGATACACAGCTTTAGGTTCAGACGAGCTTGCGGTCGACAATTCTTCCACCGGCGTCGAATTCCTCACTCTTGTCAATTGGTTAGAGCCATTAAACGTCTTGTTTGGGACGCTATAACTTAAGCGTCAAGTTCGATTTCCTGGTGGTTTCTTTTGGATCCTGATTGCGAACCACGGAAGGGTGTTTCATATGAACAGTTGAAGAATTTACATGCAATGTAACATTGACTTGACGTGTACTTCTTTTTTTACTTAAAAGCGTATATATGAAAAAAGGTGGTGTACTAAACCGGCTTATTTGGGGATTTTCATTATCAGCTACATAAGTTCATACTTTTTGTTGTTTAGTGTTTATATAGTGGTTAGTGAATGTGGACCTTTGGACAATGCAGTGAACTGTGTGAGTGTGTGTTTTGAGTGACTTCATCTAAGAACTGAGCAGCAGATTTTCGTGCAGAAAAACTTTCCGAAAAAGGGGCCTATTGTGGTGTAGTATAGTGAAGTGGTGGTGTCAGTGAAGTGTGGTGGCACCATGGTGTTATGTACAACCTGCTCGAAGGCGACGGCAGCGGTGCTTCTCAATTGAGTGGCGGAAAGATGATGATGACGTTGGCACAAAACGTCATGCATGAAACTGCGGCCCGCCGAAAGGAAGAGGAAGTTGGCGCGAAAGGTGGCGCTGCCAATGCACAAGAGGGAAGAAGAGGAAGTCCAGTCGGGGGCAGAACGAGATCGAGCTGGCTGGAGTGCAGATCCTGGGTGTCGCGCGACTGCGGTGTGGTTCCGGACCCGACTGCGTGGTCAGGCAAGGCCAGGACGCTCCAGCTGCCCACGGTGTACTCGGAGGTACGCGGCCTTCCACAGTTCTGGCCGTGGCTGTTCAAGGTCACGTCCCAAGTGTTCGTTCCGGCCGTGACTGTTCAAGGTCACGTCCCAGGTGTCCGGGCTTCGACTCCTATCCCGAACCACCCGTGGAGGGTGGAACCTTCCGCGTCGTGATCATCTCCTCGAAACGAGTCAGCATCGGCAAGCGGCCGCAGTTCTTGCTAAGGCAAGGGCTACATCGTCTTTCGCCAAGCGTCGCCGTGCTGGTCAGTGTGTGACTCCAGCTGCTGAGACATCGCCAGCGTCCGCCGCCTCAACCCACCAAGCCACCACCACCATCAACGTCACCGGTGACTGTTGATTTTCACAAGCATTATAGCTGGACAACTTGCAGGGCATGTTTTAGTTTGTCAGTTTAAACTCGGTATATGTACATTGCAACTTAATCTCTTTTTTTCCTCTTAATTATGCTTAAAGTTTCTACTTTTTTCTTACTTTAAACGGCTTCGTCATTTCTCAGCTCTGAGGTTTTCTCTCCGCGCAACAATTTATTCAGTCGTAAACCTGCATCACAGTCCTCGCTGTGTGTACAAATAAAAAAATGTCGTCTATGTATCTTCTGTATAACAGTGGTTCCAAGGAACTTTGTCCAAGAAATTCTAATTCTAGCTTTCCCATAAATATGTCGGCATATTTTGGTGCTATTTTTGTGTCCATAGCAGCCCCGCTGATTTGTCGAAAGTACTCTTGATTAAACACGAATGAAAATAATTCGAGGACCATCCTCGTCAAAGTTGCGATGGCAGAGAAATCTGGGCTGTTAGATTGTCTATGGTTTGTGTACATGTTTTGTAATGCAGCTATGCCGTCATCGTGAGGAATATTTGTATACAATGAAGAGACATCAAGAGTAACAAAGTAAGAGTTTTTCGGCACGCACAGACCTGCAATGTCTCGAAGAATATGTGTGGTGTCTTTCATATACGACTCGAGAGTGCATGGAATGTGGCTTATTAGTTTGTCTACGTACTCTGATATGGGTTCAGTTATTTTACCAGTGCCTGATATGATTGGTCAACCTGGGTTACCAAATTTATGAATTTTTGGGAGGATGTAGAAGTGACCTGGACGAGGGTATGCTGCTGGCATCAGTTTGTGGTCAGTGTTGGTTATCTTTTTTTGCATACAACAGTTTCTTGAGTCCTCTTGATACGATACGTTTGTATTCGTCTGTCGGATTACCTGGGGGGCGTTCGTAAAATCTTGAGCCGTCTAGTTGACGGTATGCTTCTTTTAAGTAGTTGGTTGTATTAAGGACTACAATTGTTCCTCCTTTGTCAGCGGGTTTTATTGTTATGACTGTTGTAGATGCCAGATTTCTCATACTCAATTTTTCAGATTTTGTCATGTTTTCATGGTTTCCTTTCGGGCTGTGGTATTCGTGTACTAATCTTTCTGTACTGCGGGGATTTAAAGGGCCAGGCACTTGTCTCAATTATTGTTTCGTGTCCAATCATTTGTTTTACAATGGTGAATTGTTTCGTGGTTAGAAGGCCTGTCCAAGAAATATTCCCGCAACCTCAAGCTTCTAGCGAAGCTGTCGAGGTCTCGGAGCGAGTGGAATTCATCGAACTTTTTGTGTTGGGCAGAAGCTTAGTCCTTTAGATAGCAGTTTTTCTTCGTCAGATGACAAGCTCGTGTCCGATAGGTTTAGAACCACAGTGTCACAGGCTGTGTTCGTAGATGGGTGCCCGTTTGTTCCGTTAGTGGTTTCCTGGGTGGTGGTGTTGTAGCGATAAGAAACTATATCAGGGAATGAGCCAAACTCCCAGCTGTAGTTCTGCAGTGCCTGAACACGACTGGTGCGCCGAAGGAACTCCTGAAAAACGATCGGAGCATGATGAATTCACAGAAGCCGCGATTCCTGACAACGACTTTGTTCTTTATGAATTTAACGGACCAAGACGACAGGAGTGGCAGGACGACGAGATAAGAAGTATGCTATTTATGCCATATAAACCAGGTGCTAATTACAACTTTCCCTCAGTTAGCGCTAACTGCTGTTCCAAGCTTTCTGGCTAGAAATGTTTGTCTGGCTGGTGTAATGCAGACATCTGGATGAAGCTTTCCGCAAGAATTTTGCGCTTTTTGAAAAAGAAAGTTGAGGCAAATGGACTCAACAAGTTCTCGGTTCCGCGGTCTTCTTTTCATTCACGCGTTCGAAAACACACTCAAAAATTTAAGCCACAATGTGTGTGACTACCTCAAGACCGCTGCTCTCTGCACGCGTGTAAATCTTCGTGTCAATTAAAAAAAATACCACTACTCTCGTATGTCATGTGTCTCCTTGCTGCATGAAACGTTGCTTGCACAGTGTTTATTTCATTTTTTTGTAAAACTTTCTGCTTACCATGTATATTGTTCTTATTTTACATGATAACTTGTCCACCCAAGACCCCGACGCGGTGGTCTAGTGGCTAAGGTACTCGGCTGCTGACCCGCAGGTCGCGGGTTCAAATGCCGGCTGCGGCGGCTGCATTTCCGATGGAGGCGGAAATGTCGTAGGCCCATGTGCTCAGATTTAGGTGCACGTTAAAGAACCCCAGGTGGTCAAAATTTTCGGAGCCCTCCACTACGGCGTCTCTCATAATCTTATGGTGGTTTTGGGACGTTAAACCCCACAAATCAATCAATCAACTTGTCCACCCAAGTTTTTTCATTCTATGTATTTCTTGTGCTTTATGTCGCTAGTTGCAGAAACCACAGGTTGTGCCTTCTATATACATATCAATGTACAAGGATGAACAGATGAAGCGAATATATATATATATATATATATATATATATATATATATATATATATATATATATATATATATAAATTGTATTTTTTTTTCATCTCTATGTTCCTTATTCTAGAGCTGTTTGCCACAATGATGAACAATAAAACTTGTGCTCACTACATCTGCCCACACTGGATTTATTATTACGCTACTTTACGTTCATGACCTTGGGGTTGCGGGATTGAATCTCGGCTCCGGTGCCTGCATTTTTGATGGAGTCGAAAATGCTATAGGTTTATGTGCTCAGAATGGGGCGCAGGTTAAAGGACTCCAGGTTGTTGAAATTTACGGAGCCCTTCACTACAAATTTCTCATAATCAGCTCGTAGTTTTTGGAAGTAAATCAGACATATCAATCAATCAGGTTTAAAACCATCATCTTTTTATTTATCAGCCTAAGTTTAATGATGAGTATGTTAGTAGGCCTTTTTAAGGTTACCCAGGCAGCACAGAACGGTGGACATATGTTGGGGATAGATCGGCAGTTCATGGCCTGAGAATAGCCCAGTGTTGACAACGTACCGCCAATAATGGCTGATCCAGCCGAATAGAACGGTGATGCTGGACCAGCATTGACAACGTTCCGCCAACAATGGCTGTGCCAGCCGAATAGAACGGTGATGTTGGATCAGCATTGAGAACTTCCCGCCATTATTGGTTGTGCCAGTGTATTAGAACGGCCACATTGGCCCCAGTTGTACAACCAAAAGCCAATATGGCGGAGCCATGCAGTTAGGCTGGTATTATTGGCCCGTCGTTCGAACGTTATTGCTGGTGTAGGCTAAAGAGTCAACTTCGTTGGCATAACATTGAACTGGTATGAGCTGAATTCTGCGTCTGCTTCTTTTGGCGCTGTTCTGATCCCACTCACGTGTCGATTTTTCAAGTTCTAGAGAGTAATATGCGGGGCGCATGAGTAATATATATTGTCATTAAATTATTCACACCTAGTTGATATGCATGATTGTTGATTGAAGTTGCGCAAGGTACGCTATTTTACTGATTACCATTTGTCGAGTTTGTCGCCTGTGAGATGTCCGGTACGGTGCTTTCCCAGAGGAAAATCGTGCAGATCTGTGCGATAAACAACCGCGGATGCCGCTGCCGTACGTGACCCACTTCAACGTGACCCGGAGCGCGCGTGCGCCGGCGTTCGTTCCGTTGCATCACGCCGGCAATGCCACGCTAAGCGCTTTCGATTTCGTGAATATCGGACGCAAAGCGTATCGTATTGTGTGTCCTGCTATGCTATCGCCTTGACCGATTTGGTTTTTTTCGCGTTCACAGCGCTGTACCAGTTAACGGCACACAAGTGCTCACGCGTGTGAACTGGAGTTATCAGTTGCGTTACGGTGAAGAAATCGTACAATCGTACAACACGCGCATTTGCCGTAATTTGACACAGGAACCGATGCTCGCATCCTGTATCGCAACGACAACACAAATTACCTACACAATTGCAGCGAGCGGTTGGTAAAGTGTGATGGAGTGCGTGGGCGTCGGGCACCTTGTCTCCGTGGGTCGTCGCGAGTTACAATTTTGTTGTGGAACGTTTTTTTGTTGATTATTTTGATATATATAAACATTGCCCGACTGTAGCCAAAATATGAGCTAGCTTACGCAGTTCGTAGACTTAAATGAACCCACAGTACGACACGCGAAAAAAAAACATTTCCGTGAGCTCATATGTGCTGATGCATAGAACACATAACACGTAGGCTAAATCGTTTATAAACAAAAAACACACGCGTATGGCGTCGTGTTGTTTTCTCAAATACAGAACCACAGACCCCTCTCCGTCTCCCTCACTCATGCTTTTTTTAAGTCTGTGGAAAGAAGGAAGTACTTCGCACAGATCTTGCAAGCTTGTTCCTGTAGAGAGTTTTATTTCACACTCGCTGTCCTTTATTATTTACCGTTTAGTGGGGTGGCTAACGCCAGCTGGCTGTCTTTCGAGAAATAAATGGACGTACAGGTTACAAACCAGAAAATGTGTCAAAATTGCTGTAATCTCTAGAACATGAGGAGGATCATTTGACTGCTGGTGTCAAGACTGGTCCTTACAACTGAAGGGCAATATATATGAATAAATCTTAAGCTACGAGTGAGTGACTGTTTGTAGTACTGAAGACTGTTGCCTGTGTTGTCAGCAGCTGTGCTTTTTTTCTATATTTGGCATGTGAGGTCTTGCAATTTCTTCCTCACAGTGCTTCTCAATCTAGCTCAGTCATATTTTTGTATTTTCCTTTATCCAGACTCGGTGCAGAATAGCAAACAGGACTGTTGTGATCAGCGAAAAACCAGTTTATTTGTCTTAATTTTCAATTACTCTGTGTGCAATTTCGTGGATTATGTGTCTTCAGGACGCCCTATAATCAGTGGGACAGTCAAACAGAACTAAAAGCAAGGAACGGCTCAGTTGGCCAGAGTAGCTGGTGCATATCACTCTTCCCATATTTTATATCTTTGTGACTTATACTACTCTACACACATGAAGTTTTCATTGTTTTTCATATTCATGTGGTATATGAACATGTTTCGTCAAGGCTTTTCAAAAGAAAACGACACTTTTTACTTTTAGTTTGACATGCAGATCAAGATACTTAGCTTATCTGTATTATCGACGGCTGAAATGGTCTCGTCCATCGGAGAGGCAGTTTACTTGATGAGACACTGAAGGCAAAAAAGTGCACGATGTCTGCTTCATAGTTAATGCTGTGGTGTAGCCAAGGAATAGGACACTGGGCGAATGGCCCACCTTTCAATTTTTCAGCAATGAAATATCGAGAACCAAATAACACAAACTTGACTTGCCTGCACTGAAGACCAAGGACGTCATCCTTCTATCCCTCCGCCACACAAAGTTCCACCTATATTACAGGTTATAAGTCCATGGTCTATGTTCAAGCATTTTGTCAAGGTTTATGCGACTTTATGTTTTCAGATAAAAACATTTTTCTAAGTGGTACAATTATAACCCTTTAGCATCAGTGGTGACATTTGTGTATGCAATTTGTTTACGCTAGTTGTGTCAACTTGAGGCCAGAATAGAGTAAAATACATAGTTCGCTAGATTAACTTAACCTTCTACCTAGTCAGTATGTCCCGACTTTCCCTCAGTCTGCTGCGCACAACCGTAGCTGATCAATCTAGTGAAGGAACTGTTATCTTTGATGGGTCGTTCAACTCGTGTTCTAAAACCAACGTCAAGTGTTACTTTTCTTCTCCCAAAATTATTGAAATGAAAAACTAAATGCATACACAACAGGAGCTTATGTTTTCATTCTTTTTATATCCAAATAAATGTTTGTTACAGTAGAATGATGAAGTATTTATTTTATAGAAATTGTAATGGCTTGCTTAAGTTCACACAAAAGAACACATCATTTTCTTCCTTGGAATGTAATATTGTGTGCCTATTGAGTGCCTATGGAGCAAGTGTTAATAGTACTCTTCACTCGTAATTTGCAGCTAACTGAAAGAAGAGGCTTTGCCTGTCGAGGTAGTAATATATGGTGAGGACATCACCACTGGAAAGATACACCAGCCGCAACCAAGAAAGCGCACACCTGCAGTGATTAGTCCACACTTTTTATGTTTTATGCTGTGCCAATACAGCTGGCTGAATGAGCACTGCAATCATTACAAGGAGGCTGCAGCGACAAAGTCCTACTAACAAAACACTCACCAGCTGAAAGGAGAAGTACTGACGTTTGCAGAGTCTGTGAGAATGATTTTACAGGCACAGCAAATACTAATATTGACTTGATCGTGGTTGGCTCAGTGGGATGGTTCAAAATACCACTTTTATTGAAGTAGCAGTGCTCATGTTTACACTGCACAATTTATGTGATGTCGAATGGTTTATACATATTTTGTTTCTAAATGTAAGCCTTCTTTTTTATACCGCTGAAAAGTTGGTATCTAGTAATGAAAATTGCATATTGTCCCCCTGTAACCTGCTCGAAGTTTACATTTTAGTGCTCCAAAAGTAATAATTTGCTGCTTCTAAGAATTGCTTCAAGTTGTGTTTCGGCTGTTGCACCCCCGATATTGTTAAACAGTAGCTTTCAGTCACACTGTATTGAATAAGCAAACAAGTTTGATATTCAGATATTGTTTTCGCATTTTTTTGGTGCCCCCGTAATCTAACTTGCACCTACCAGTCTGACCAATAAAACTGTTTGCTGATGACTGAGGAATGTTATTACTCCTGTAACTTAAGGAATGGAGGAGCTTCGGTGTTTCTGACCACAATCACCTTTATTTTTGGTTTTGCCTTTGGCCCCGAGCTTAACAAGTGTGCAAGTGCTGCCCAGCTTCTTGAGAGCCGTACATACCACTGCCGCGTCATATCTGGATGCGACACTCTTAATTGTGTGCCACCTTGTAAACAAGTCTAGCAAGTGTTCTGTATTTTCATGTACTAATAAGAGCTTGTATCAATAAGAACTTATCAATAAAGAACGTAGGGCAGCAGGCTAATGCGGCTTTCATAGTTTTTCTCACAGACTTCGCATTTGCTGAAATGTTTGATCCATCTCGCCACCTTTTCGCAAGATCTAGTGACCACGCAATCTGGAAACCCTGCTGTTGGAAACCTCTGGATCTGAGCATGAACACTGCTCAATACCTTGTGCACACATGACTTACACACAGCCTCCAGTACCTAAGATGCAGCCAATCCATCTTTGATTACTTTGGAATAAGGTAATGTGTAAGGCAAAAGACGCTGTTGCGACCTGGGCCTGTACTGCCGACGCACATTCATTGGTAAAGAGTGAGACAGCTGCTCTCAATGCACAGTAATCAAGAATATTGCACCGAATTGCTCCAAAACAACCTCGGAAGCTAGAATTTTGATGCCGACCTGGGCTTCAGTAGGGAAAAATGGCGAATGTGACTAATAAGACGCACCCACTTGTGTTTTTTTTCACTTTCCATCTTTCTGGTGACAAAGGCTCCCATGATGCTGCCATAATCTTTACACTTTAGCAAATATGCGTGACCCCACTAAAATGTGCTGCCGTACATCGAGCGTGCTGCTTCTACTCGCAAGGCTGTGTGTTCTAGCGCCACTATCGGCTAGCGAAAACCACAGAGTTGCGTGGCAAGCATAATGGGGTTGCCTCTCCGGTTCTCTGTCGTGCCGGCTGCGGCGGCTGCATTTCCGATGGAGGCGGAAATGTTGTAGGCCCGTGTGCTCAGATTTGGGTGCACGTTAAAGAACCCCAGGTGGTCAAAATTTCCGGAGCCCTCCACTACGGCGTGTCTCATAATCATATGGTGGTTTTGGGACGTTAAACCCCACATATCATCATCATCTGTCGTGCATAGTCAATCAAATCAAAAATCTTTATTTTCACCATTTCATACCAAGGTGAAAAAGGGAGAACTGGAGGAAAATCCGATAGTTCTTCGGCTTGACAAAGCTCCGGTCCCCCACGCAGACAGTGGTGAAGTTTGTTTCAAAACAATAGAAGAAAGCATGTTACAAAGTATAAAGCATTAAAGCAATAATAACATTTCAACTGAATATAAAATAAACATTGCGATGAAAGAAGAGAAACGTATAAATTCAAAACAACTATACGGCAACTACAAAGTACAACCGAAAAACACTTTTTTATAACATAGAAAATTACTATAACAGCAGCATGCTATCAACAACCGGTGGGATTTTCTTTCTAATCCTATGTTGATGAGCTGTTGCAGGAACAGGTCCAACATTTTAGTTTTGTTTAGCGGCAACACATCAACACTTTGTCTGTTGAAATGGTTAAGTAGGGAAGGCAGTGTATGACAAAGGCGCTGTTGTCCCTAATTTGTACGAGAAAAAGAAATTTACCATGGGGCCTGACGGCGAAATGAATATGTACTTTTGTTTTCTTGTAGTTCAGCGAGGGTTAAAAATGAATCTAGCTTTCCTAGCATCGCACTCTTGTAGCACTGTAGAGTTTTCAGTTTCCAAATATCACCAGCTTTTATTATTTTAATTTACCGTAAAAGCTCTTGAGTATGTTCGGAGAAAGAAACAATCGCATTAGCTCGAACTGCCTTCTTTTGAAGTGTTTACATCATCTGAATATTTTGTGCAGTGGCATTTCCCCATATGAGTGAGCAATAAGTGAGGTGTGAGTCAAAGAGAGCATGATAAATGAGGCGCTTAATTTTAGAGGGCAATGCATTTCTATAGCGATCTAAAATAGCAATAACTTTTCGCACTTTCACACACACATTGTCAACATGAGCATTCCAGGACATATGCTCGGTGAATATAACTCCGAGTGTTCTCATAGAGGACGTAATGGTAATCTTATATGGACCCAGAACAATGTTATCTGGTAATGTAGTAGGACTTTCTTGGGCACGAAAAAGAACTCATTTTGTTTTGGCTTCATTTGGAATCAAGCAGTTTGCCTTTGACCAGCATTAAACTTTGTTACAGACAGTGCTAGCTATAGGCATTGTTTCTTTTAAGTCTTTTCCTGTAAAAAAAATTGAGCAGTCATCTGCATAAGCGACAACCTTACACATATTACTAACGTCTACGATGTCAATAATGTAATAAAGAAAAAATATCGGGCCAAGGATGCTACCTTGAGGCACACCCGCTGTTAGAGGTTTTGTTTGTGACCTATTTTTATTAATTTCAACAAATTGATGTCGACTTTTTAAATAAGATCGGATATGTTCAAGTGTTATTCCTCGGAAGGCATATCTTTCTAGTTTCGTAAGCAACAGTTGGTGGTTGACTCTATCAAATGCTTTGCTAAAGTCTAAGTATAACTCTAACGTTAAAAGCTTTTTTTTCGATGTTCTGAAGAACAGGATCCTCTTGTATAATAAATGCACTTTCCGTAGACCGTCTTTTTAGAAAACCGTGCTGACACTCGGTTAGCAAGTTATATTTCTGTGAAAAATTATCAATACGAACGTTGATAAATTTTTCGAGGCTCTTCGATAATATAGGAAGATAAGAAACTGGTATATTGTTGCCAATATTGTTTTATCACCCCCTTTATGTAAAACTATTACTCGGGCTACTTGCATATTGCGAGGAAAAACTCCTATCGACAAGGATGCGTTAAAAATGTGCGTTATAACAGGAGCGAGAAGGTCTATGGCATACTTAATTGGTCTGATTTCTAAATCGTCCATATCCCTACTGCTGCTATTTTCCAGACATGAAATTTTTGCAATCACCGCAGAAGTGTTAGTAGGCTTTAGAAGTATAGACTCCCTTAACGAGGTTTGATGCAGTGTGGGCTGAATGCCGTGATCCACGCATCCCACTTTCACAAAGAAATCATTGAATAGACCCACAAGTTCTGTGCTGCCTATAGAAATACAATGGATACTCAAAGTATCTATTCATGTAGTGGCTGGCGTGCGATTTAGTGTATCGTTTATTTTTTCCCATACCTTGTTATTTCGGCGCATACAATCATTAAATAATATATGCGTGTAGTATTCATTTTTGCCGTTTCTTTTTCTTTGTTCAATTTATTTCTAAGTTGTTTATATTCTTTCCACTTTGACAAGTCCTTTGACTCGACAAAACACTGGTAAAGTTTATTTTTTTTGTTGATTTGTCTTATGAATTCTATCGAAATCCGGGGCTTGCGCAATGGCTTTTGATTTCGGTAGCGCTGAATTGGAAATGCTTTAAAGTAAAGCATTTTCAGTTTGTTCATAAACTTGTCATATGACTCATTGGCATCCCTAATGGAAAATATGCCAGTCTAGTCTGTTTCGCGCACAGCTTCTCGGAATTTATCAAGTGACTGAGTCGTTATCTTGCAGTACGTTGCGTTACTAGTAAACGTGCTTTTAGTTGACGTTTTTTGTTCGAGGAAAAGATATATGGGCATGTGATCACTTATGTCATGGCTTATGATTCCAGAATTTGATTTGTCAATACTCGAGTTTGTCATGAAAGTGCCTAGTAACGATGACGTCGTAGCGGTTACACGTGTTGGTGCTTTGATAACACTATAGAAGTCATTGCACTCCAGGATTGACAAAAACTGTGTAGTAGCTGCTGTACTGGTCGTCATGTAGATATTGAAGTCCCCACCAAGGGTAAGTAGGTAGCAATTTTTATTTACAAATAACAGCAGATTGTCTAAGAACTGAAAGAAGGCAGAGGGGCTGGCTTCAGGGGGTCGATATAACACCGCAAATACTGTCTTTTCTTTTTTAATGCATAGAACTTTGTAATCTTCGGTAGCGACGCTATATTTTCGAAGAATGTCATAACCATTTAAAGAAGTTAAAATCGCAATGCCACCACCTCTGCCCTCCTAGCTATTTACATTGAAATGCTCGTATCTTTGAAGTGCATAGTACTCTAAGTCATCATTGTACCAGGTTTCCGTAAACATCAAAACTTAAACATTGAGGTCACGTGATTAGATTAGCACAGTGACCTCATTCCTTTTTTTCAACAGCGACCTTGCATTTAGATGCATAATTTCTAGCAGTTTGTCTTTGTTAGTAATGTTGGGCTTCGTAATGATGTCGCCTGGACTTACAAAGCCTGAAGGTTCCATCTCTACTCTGGACATGAATATATTGTAGTGTCTGTGAATTATGTGTTCGTTATCTTGTTCAAATCGCTTTCACGAATTATATGGACAACAGGCGAAGTCTTCGTGCGGCGTGGATGAACAGTGCCATTTTTCGTCCACACAAATTGTGAGCTGTGTTCCCGTTTGCGCGCTATTGCCATTCCGAGCATTTTCTTCACTTCAGGGCAAAGGTGTTCATTTACGAACACAGGACATTCAGCAGGTAGGTCGAGGGAGGCATTTGTTAGCCTTTTCTTGAGCGACTTCTGAAGCAGTTGATTGCGTTTGTCCCTCCTCTGAAATTGAACTTCAATTATATTGGTTTGACCAACCTGCTTTGTCCGAACGCTGTGGCAAACGTCAATGTCTTCAGGGGTTATAGTCTCGCCAAATACTTCTCCAATTTTTTTAAGTACTTCAACAAGTTTCTCATTCGGTTTTTCAGTTATTCCTTTAATTTCCGAATTTCGACTTCGCGAGTACTGTTCAGACTGGAAGAAGCCTGATTGGCAGTCTGCCAGTTTATTTTCCAATGAAGAAACTTAGTGCTGTAACACACCGTTTTCTTTCTTGAGCGCATTATTTTCCTTTAAAGTTACCACTAGTTTTTCATTGGTGTCATGTAAGGTCTTGCTGAAGAAATCTATGCTCTTCTTCATTTCATCAATTTCAGTGCGCAGATTTTTTACTTCTGATTGGAAGCCTCGCTCTAGCGCTTCTTTCATTTGCTTCCACTCATTTCTGATTTCATCTTTCATATCGTGGATCAGTCTCGAAACTTCCTCGTTCATGTTAGTTACTACCGACAACACGAAGAAAACCACATAAAAAACCACATATATACTGAACACCAGGCAGCTATTCAAGACTAGAACCAATTTTATGCTCTGAGAAAAGCGCCACTAACCTGCAAAACGCAGAAGAAATGGTTCACCTTTTGCCTAGAACGCCGCCACTGCTGCCGAATACAATCCTCGGTGAAGGGCAGTCTTTATATATGCAGATGGCCACCTGGTCCCGGAGATCACACGGTCCTGGAATCAGTCCCCTCCTGGTGTTCTGCAGATTGTGCTTGCTTCTGTGGGGCAGTCGATAATAATAGCACGTGTGTGATGATGCGCAGTGGTTTCAGTTGCTCTCAGCTGCACGGCGAAGCTGCAAAACGCAGAAGAAATTGTTCAGCTTGTGCCTAGAACGCCGCCACTGCTGCCGAACCCAATAGTGGGTTCCTCCGGTCACTGTGGCTTTTATGTCGACGCTGCTGTGTGCGGTCACCTACGAGTACGTGTTTGCTGTGAGCGAGTAAGTGTAAACGTGCAGTCATTTTTCCCCTGCATCCGAGGTGTCTCCCGGATGCTCTGGCACGTGAACATGGATTCTCAAAATGGGTTTCGTGAGTGGCAGAATGCGTGCAACCAATTCGCGGTTTATACACATTAGCTACTATTTTATTTAAACAGGCGAGTCCTCATTGCATTTTGCATTTAAAAAAGCCCTTGCAAATGAAATCCGCACATCAGTGTCAGCAGGTAAAGAAAAACACTTGGTTACATGCGAAGCTGCGGTCACAAAACAATCGTTCATACCATTGTAAACAATATTAACGGGCACCTTGGTGCTTTATTCGTGACTTATTACGCATCGGCAATTACTTGGCACAGTTTTCATTATTGGCAATTCGCCACTGCTTCGTTTTGTAATCGAAACTCGCAACAAGTGCTCAAAGAGGTGTCGCTGCACGCGTTCCGGCCCTGGGCTACGCAATTTTGGCTTATCTCAATCAGCGTTTTGGTCGCCGGCAGTATGACTTCACATTCTTTCTTTTCGCCTTTTTTTGCAATAAAACCTGCCTCTATATGATAAGGGGTTTGTTTGCGTAGACAGGGATTTTTTCACCTGTGGTGCGCGAGCACTTGACACGAGTCATGGAGTGGCGCGGGCAGCAATCGCAAGTTGATGTATTATAGGGAGTTCTTCATCGACGGTGATGACCTAGAGATATTGAAATAATATGAAACCGGTCAACTTGTGCTATAATAATAGCGCGTGGTAGCTCATGTGGAGAGGCGTTATTAGTATCACTCGCTTATCATTTAGTGCCATCTGCCCGTGCTTTACGAGATAGTCTATGCGGCGAAATTTCTTGGCTCTTGCGTTGCACACTTGGAGAGAATCCTGCATGAGGTGGCCGCGAACGGCAGTGCAGCATGCTTTTGTTTGTTAAAAGCTCTTGACGATATCATGTTAGGCTTTTTTAAAAGCTAACGACCACTGTTGCGTCAAAAAGATTCTTGTGTAATCACAATTTTTTAATTTCTTTTTGAGTGTGATGTGTTCTTTTAAATGTTTCCGCAGAACCTAGCTTTCAACAAAATCTTTTTTTAGATATTATTTCACGTGTTACGAGTGTTAGATAGGTCACATGTTTGGTATGTGAAAAAATAGTGCAGTTCATACCTAGCAATAATCTGTTCATAAACTTCCTTCAAAATCTGTGTGTGGATTGTCCATTATAAGCCAATAAAAATATGCACTGGTGCCCCCACAATGCTAAGCATTGGTATTTTTAAGCGCCCAGGAAAATTTAGTAAAGGCGGCTAACTGCTCCAAAATTGAAATTTTTGCTGCTTCAAAAACTGCTCCCAATTTAGTTTCAGCCGTCTTACCCCAGTTTATGTAAGGCGTTAGCCTTAGGTCTAAAAACTGAAGGCTTAATTTCTGCAGCAGTTCTGTCATAAAGTGGAGTATGCTTCAATTCTTTTTGAAGCGAAACGAAAGAGCAAAACAACTGTTTGCATATTAGTAACTGTACTTTCACTATCCCAAAAACACCTCTCTTGCCGTGACATATTGCTAGGAAACGGAGAAAACATGCAAGAAGAAAATTTGGGTGGCGATTTCACTGAGATTGCCGTGGCAAACACAGTGACGTACGAAATATTGAAGGCGTCTACGGGGGGAGTCCCAAAAAGCTTCTACTCAATAAAAATGAAGTACTTTGTGTTCAGTGGGTGCTAGACCTAGCATACGATGGTTTGGAAAATTTCATTGAGCCAATGTCGTGAAAATACGAAAAAGGTATTTTGAAATTTGCAACGTGATGCTCAAATGCAAGAGTGCAATAGCTGTGCTGATTGCGCCACATTGATGAAATTCCTCATTTGTGCGCGGAGCTGTGCGGAAACCACGAAATTTGCTGAGATCGTGCCATGCTGCGCCAAAATGCCCGACCAGCATCAAAATTTTCTTTTTTGCCCTAATTTGAGCGAGAAATGGAGACCACTTTAGCCACTTGTAGTTTGCATCATCAGTCTATGCGGGCAGACACTAACCCTAAAGGCAGTGTAACATAGCTGCTCATTAGGTCAAGACACTCGCGAAACTCGATCGACCAGATGAAGTAACAACGCCGCGTGCCTGTCGGTCTGCAGGAACGCGTAGCAGAAAATTACCAGCGGGATGACGCAACTATAACACAAAAGATGTGTTGCCGTAGCCAGCAACACTTCGTTGGAAATATGAATTTTCCCTTCAGCCAGTGCGGCCATGGCATGTTACGAATCATTAAGAACTGAATCTGGCAGTGTACAAATTTTTAGCATATCGAGCTTGCACACTACCAGCTTCAGTTCACGCCATGACCACGTCAGTTGCCACAGCAACGCCACATCTGATAGATATTCGGTGCCATTGCGAAGCCAACTGGCACATGTCATTAATACTTTATCTGGTCAAACGCGCCTTGCAAGCAAGCCAAAAAGTTGTGTCCTAAAGCTAACTTCTTCATGGAAAATAATGGGGTTGGGGGGGAGGGCTGTGGTTTTAGAACTTCTTGGTCTTGTTCTAACCTGTGCAGAAACACCGTTTTAGCCACCTTCGCCATAGTACATAGGTGGTCTGCGTAAAAGCGTTATAATATTTTAAAGGGGCTTATTGTTGTAGTCTCTAGATACTGCACAGTTTGTTCAATGACTGATGTATGTATATGCCAGATATTTTTGAGAACTATTAAGCTCACTGATGTATAAAAAAGTTACTGGCAAAATTATTTGGAGTAAAATATGACATCTCTGCAGCTGTAAAAAGACCTTTTTTTCCCGTTTTATGAATTCTATGGTCACCATCTTGGGAAATCCACATTTCAATTTTCAGATAATTTCACAGACCCGGTGAATTCTAATGTGGACATCATCATTGTTTGGTGAGTGGGGTGATTAAAGAAAATGCTACTTTGTTGAAATGGCAGTGCTCATATTCACTGTGCATGATTTAGGGAATGGTAAATGGATTGCATATAAATATATATGTATATATATATATATATATATATATATATATATATATATATATATATATATATATATATATATATATATATATATATATATATATTTATATATATATATATTATTCTAAGCATTCTTTCTCAATCTGCGCGAAATTCGGTCTTCCGTGGTAAAAAAAATGAATGTTTTTTCGCTTGTAACCTGCTCTGAATTCGAGTTTCAGTGCTCCAAAAGCAACACTTTGCTGCTCCGAAAATTGCGGCAAACTCTAGTTCGGCTGTTGCACCCCTGGAAATTGTTTAGGCACGAAATTTAACATTGCAATTTCGACCTTGATTTTGTTTATTAATAATGAAGTGATGAAAGTGAAACTTGTAGCGATAGAGTTCTCAGAACACAATTTGTTAATCTAAGTCAAGTCATTGTTTCTGTTTATTGTCCAGGGTATATTTACCTGCGGTCAATCTGGAGGCGCGCGCCTCCAGATTGACCGCAGGTACGGGCTGGAGCCCGCAGGTACGGGCTTTTTTTACGGGCTGTGTATAGGAAGGAGGCTGTGCTTCTACCTATCGCTGCTATCTCGTTCCAAACTAACTCGCCGCCGTCCATTGAAAAAAAAGGCTAGGGCACTCAAAATAATGCTCAGGTTCATTTCTACCGTCGCACTTCCTGGTAGTACCAATGCAATAGAATCATGGTAGGAAGCATACAGGAGAACTCTTTCTGTTACTTCAAGACAGGAGTAAATTGATCAATATTTCATTCGGCTCGCATGTACCATTGTGCGTCGCGTTCAGAAGGCTCGGCCACATGACCCGTCACTAACTGGCAGATGGAATGACAGACAACGTAATCTTTTTTTTTCTGAGAAAAGTAGTTTTGGGAACGTTTACTTTGAATCTTCATGCCGGCAGCCAGTACCCATGAAAATGAAAAACTTCGCACATTTTGTTCAAGATATCACACTTCATGTTTATTGAAATAAGTCCTTCAAAAAGATGAAAGTAAAAGCATAAATGAGATGGTCACTGTTTTTCACAAGTTTGAATGAATATCACTCGCAATAGCAGGAGTAATAGCAATAGTAATAAGAATGTCAATGAAACTAATAATTGTTGAAAATGAATGCACAAAAGTTAGAAACATGAAAGAGCATGTAGTGATACAATTTTTGAAAGTCGTTGTAGTAAAGAAAAAAAAACCCAAGCCCACACGATTCCAGATGCAATCTTCAGTGCCGATGAAAAAATGTGAGACATTTTGATATGCAAGATGGTTCGCCAGAGACGCAGTTGAACAATGCGATTTCAGAGAATTTTCTCCGCTGATAATGAATTTGTGGCGTGGGAGGTATCGGTGTGCAGCATCTCAGTCTAAACTGAGACATTGGTTCTCTTCAGTGTACCTTTAAGAAAATATTGCCAACTGCTAGTGCAGCACCAGTCATTGCAAACACTGCGTTGAAGCAATATTTGATTTTATTCAAGTTAAACATCAGAGGTTAACTGATATTTTTGTCATATCACTTCATTGAACTTGGCCTTGTCGTTGAACTCGTGTTGTAGTGTCTTAACAGCAGTCATAAGTCCTTTTGGGGGCATGGCGTAGCATTATTATGATCCCTTTTTTGTGCCCAATTCAGGGGATATTGTGATATTTCTGCGGCCGAATGATCCGAAGACATGCAGTGAATTTAGCTTAGATGTCGAAGACCTGTACTACAGTGAAATGGAGTGACTTTGTGACAGATTTTTCATGTTTTTTCCCTTGTTGAAGAATGTACAACGTGAAGGCAAATGAATAACTGCAGATAGTTTATAAAACCTTTTCTCGCACTGCGGAGTGTTCTATTGATCCGGATTTTTAACACAAATGGCTGTATTGAGGTGGAGACGTGATGTGGAGCAAATGACTTTGAATCATGTGGGGCTGCTTTGTGACAAAGTTGTTTTTGGCTGATTATGATTAGAAAAAAAAAAGGCTAGCACAAAGTTTCACAATTAAAAGTTAATTTGAGTCACCTAACACTGGTTTCATTTCTAGCAACCGCACAGTTGTATGAAAATTTATTCATACATGTACCTCCTCAATCAAGATGTTTTACCTCAGAGATACCTTGTTTGCCTAGTGGATGAAATTGAGTACAAATTGCGTCTACACAGTTCGTTCATCTCCAGTTCTTTAGGGTCCTTCCCTTAGGGCTGATGATGTGCCTATCAGGTTTGAGTTCTGTCGCTCATCCAAGCTAAAGGGGTCGATAAAAGTTTGCTATGCGCAAGTTATCGTTTTCGAAGGTTTTTTCTGCGGAGCCCGCAACATCGAATCCTAAACGTTGCTAGTATTGGTAACCAGCGCGGGAGTTTCAACGGCCACCCTGGCGGTAAGAGCGCGCACTTCTCAGCTGCTCCCGCAGACGAGAGTGGCGGTTGGTAGAGATGGTGTGTGCGCGCATCGCTTTAACAAAACCAAAGGAGTGGCTACTTGGGCTGGTTGGTATTGCACTTTTTGAAAGAAATGTACTTTCCTAGTACACAGAGAATCTTTCAGAGGGAATATATATCAGAGAGATAGGACAGAACGCACACTTACAATCAATTTTATTGCACAAATGGCTGGAATATATACACTGCCAAGAGGGTGTGGAGATCACACACAGAAGAAAGGACAAATGATGGCGCATGCACCACACCACCTTATTCCAATCTAAAATGTCAACTTAACTGAAAAGATACCTGTCAATCTCGAATAATGAATACAGGTATCTTTTCAGTTCAGTTGTCAATTTAAGACGGGAATAAGGTGGTCTGGCGCATGCGTCATCATTTGTCCTTTTTTCTGTGCATGATATCTTTGCTCTCTTGACCGTATATATTCCCGCCATCTGTCCAAGAAAATTGGCTGTAAGTGTGCGCTCTTTCTCACCACTCTACTATATCTTGAAACATTCTCTGCGCACTAAAGAAATATATTTCTCCCCAAAAAAACAAAGGGTGCTGGCGGTACTGCTGCGTATTCAAGTGCAACCGTATCGAAAAAGGAGGATAGGTAGAGGAAAGTAAGAACGTAGAAAGAGTAGGCAGTGTTCAAACAAAGCGGTCAGCCGAGCTAAATTCTACTCCCGCTCGCCTTTCTAGTGCTGTCGGGCTCGTTTCTAAACCGGATGGCACGTGTCTGCTATATTTATTCGATAGTGAAGGCAGTCACCAGTGGAAACCAGGGTCAAACAGTTGAGTTAAAACGCTATTTCGCCGGAAATGAAACGAGTATATTATGCAACAGACGGCATTGTAAACTTTTTTTTTATTAGGCCCGCTGAGCGTTGAGTAGAGAGCTTGAAGACTAACAAAGTTTCCATGCATCCATCTATTTGACCATCACCACCAAACTCCATCTGAGGCCACTGTGTGAAGTGAACAAAACGATAGGCAGGTAGTCTTTTTTGTAAACAGTTGCGAGTAAAGAAAAGCTGTGTTGCCCACAACACTTGTGCAGGGCCACGTTGATTCGCCTCTGGGCTGTTATGAAAGATACTCTCGTAGTGAAAACTCGATGCCGAAAAACCTATGTTTAATTTATTTTTGCAAAAGACGCCGTTCTTGTTAATAAAAAAGAGCAGACTACTCAAAGCTTAGCTTTATGGAGCCAGCCAATTCAGTAAGCGTTTTTCTCACTTGCTGCCGTGCCTAAGCAACATCAGAATATATGCTTTGCTAGAGAAGTATCAAATCTGTTCGATGTTTACTTGTTGTTTAGTTCACCTAACACACAGTTTCACTTTTTCTCCACTTGCCTGTGTCGGCCAAAAAAGAACATGTCTGTTCAAGATCGATAATTGCTAGGCTTTCATGTGCAACAAGATATCTGAGGTACGCTGTAGTGTGCGTACCAAGATTGTGAGTGGTTCGGGTTCTCTAATGCGCACATATATTTGGTTCACGGGTGTTCTTTTTATATTTCGTTCCCTTATAAATGCAGACATTGTGGTTGGAGATCTATACGGCGCTATCATGCGTAATACCACGACACCACCCGTGCTATGCTGTCACAGTGGTTTGCTTGATCAACGTCCACGTACATACATACCACAGACAGGGTGTACATATGCCGCCAGAAAAAAAAGGTGATGCCGCAGCCACTACTTATTCATTTTTTTTGCTACAGATGTGCGCAGTGTAGTAGCGTCGCCGCAAGGGCACATAAGTCGGTACTACCACAGCACAAAATCCCAACCAGAAAATGATCACGGCGGAGTTGCCATCCCTGCACAACACTATCTCTTCGATGCGACATGCTTAGATGCAGTCCGCTTCAAGTGCTATTTACGTGAGAGTAGCCTTCAGACAGTTCTTTTTTTAACCGCAGGGCAGTATTACTGGCGCAGTGGTTTTAGAGCTGTTCGTTCCAAAATGAAGCACGGCAGCGCCACATGTGTGCGCTCTCCCTGCAGTCAGTCATCTGGGCGCAAATGGCTGAATTGTGTCGCGACTTTCTGCCAAGTGCTGTTTTTTGGTGAGCCACCTATCCAGTGCTGGTCTTCTATGAAACCAAGGCTTCGGATCCATGCAGCTCAAAAAGCACGTGAAGTTTCGGAGGTTTATTTAATGAAAAAAAACAACAACATAGGACACCACATCAGCACATCTTTCATAGCATTTGGAGATATTATTTTAAAATTATTACAGGAGCCTTGAAATAATCCAAAAATGTCGGTGATGAAATTGGGTTTGCATAGATTTTTTATCTTGTGTTGTCTATCTGGTAGTCAGTCATCCTCGTGTGCTGTATTAGCTGATGTGTGCCCAAGAATATGATGTGTGCCCAAGAATATTGCAGGGTTGAAAGTTCTTGCGGTCGTGTGTCTTGTTGTACTGTTATAAATTTATACTGCCATAGGCTATAGCTGCCGACCAGTTCATCTGGCTTGCAACCCTGTAAGTCATGTTTGGAAATAATGAAAGATGTTGAGCTTATTTGTAAATCAGTCAGAGAAGCTTATTTTTTTCAACTTTCACTGAAAGCTAATCCTAATTATTTTGGTCTGTGGCAGTTTGATTGCACAATGCCTGCTGAAGTATTTGTTCATTTCTTTTCATTATGGCCCCATGGCATTTGATCGGAATAGTTCATTAAAACGTCTGCTGTTACTTTTTAATTGTTTTAGCTTGCATATATGTTGTACTGCAGTGCTTAGAACTTACTTTGAGGTGTTTATTTCTATTCACATATGCAGGTGTTTGAAAAAGCTTAGCGTTTCATCAAGACGTGGCTGTTGAAGTTTGTTAGCCTCTATGGAGGTTAGGAAAGGCACTTCACACATGTGTTCATAGATTTGCAGCCTGATCACTGCTGCCCCTCAGAGCAGGGACCTGCGACATCCTGTGATGGTTGGTTTCCTGCCCAATTGCTGCTTGCAAGACCCTGAGTAGCCCACCATCATTCCCTCACCTCATGCTGCAGCCTCTAATTTATCGCCCCACCTCTGCTGCACTGGCCATCCCTATGCCCATAGAGTCGTGCTGAACTCGCCTCCTAGTTTGGGCTGCATTACTGAACAGCAGTAACTTGAAAAGCTGAACCGAAAAATAAATGCTTTGACTTGGTATATTTAGAAATAAAGTTACAAAAATTGTGTTCTGGTATTGTTATTTATAGATTGCTTGTGTGCGGAATATTTGCACCGAGCAGTTATTTTAATAATGTTTTATTAGCTAGTATTTGAGGTGCTAGGCTAGAAGTGGACGAAGCTATTGAATATATAGGAACAAAGGTGCCAGAGAAATTTCAACAAAGAAGTGCTTTATGCGCAACAATAGACAAGGATGAATCAAGTGGCGCAATGGCTTCATTTTCACAACGAGAGTGGGAAAGGGCTAAGAAGAGGTTTCCTAGTAGTACATGAACAGGCCCAGTTGGCATTCCAATTATGCTGATAAACACATTAGGTCCGAAGTCTAAGCAGGCTTTGAGAGGGGCAGTAAGCAAAATAATAATCGACGGTGAAGTCCCCGACGGATGGGAACTTAGCAGGATGAGCATGATCTATAAAGGAAAGGGGGACAAAGCTGACATAAACAACTACCGTGCTATAACAGTGACATCAGTGGTCTACAGGCTGTTGATGCAGATTGTAAAAAAAGACTGCAGGCATGGATAGAGGATGAGGTAGTGCTGGGAGAACTGCATAATGTGTTTTAGAAGCACACGAGGTTGGAAGACAATCTGTTCTCTCTGGCGCAGTGCATCGAAATAGCAGAAAAGGAACACAGGCCCCTGTGACTAGTATTTTTGGATATCAAGGGAGCGTAGGATAGCGTGGTTCAAGAGGGTTTGTGGGCAATACTGGACACACAAGGTGTGTAAGATGGAGTCACTAATCTTTTAAAGGAGCCCAGCTATAGTGATATAGGGGCTAAGGTACTCGGCTGCTGACCCACAGGTCACGAATTCGAATCCCGGTTGCGGCGGCTGCATTTCTGATGGAAATGGAAATATTGTAGGCCCGTGTGCTCAGATTTGGGTGCACGTTAAATAACCTCGGGTGGTCAAAATTTCCGGAGCCCTCCACTACGGCGTCTCTCATAATCATATGGTGGCTTTGGAACTTTAAACCCCACATAACAATCAGTCAATATTTTAAAGGAAATCCATAAAGGTAACAAGGCCATTGTAAACTGGGAAAAACAGGTATCCAAGCCTGCAGACGTAAAACGGAGGCTTAGGCAGGGATTTCCACTGTAACCCTTGTTATTCATGATGTACCTACAAAGATTAGAGGCCGAAATATAGAGAAGTGGACTGAGCTTCAACCTCTCTATCGTCAAACAAGGAAAGCTCATTGAACAGGCAGTACCAGCATTGATGTACGCAGAATATAGTACTAATGGCCGACAGCAAGGAAGGTGTGCAGAGATTGATGGACATCTGTGATAATGAGTTAGATAGGTTAGATTTAGGATTCAGTACAAAAAAGTCAGCAGTCATAATTTTTTATGATAATGAAGGTAGTGAGGTTAGAATACAGAAGGTTACGCTGGAGATAACAGATAAATACAAATATCTGGGTGTATGGATAAGCAATGGGGCCGAGTACCTACGGAGCAAGAAATATACCTGACGACTAAAGGTAACAGGATTGTAGCGATGATGAAAAACAGGGAGCTGTGGAATTAGAATAGGTAGGATGTTGTGAGAGGAATATGGAAAGGGGTCAAGGTTCCTGGTTTGACGTTCGGCATTGCGGTCTTGTGCATGAGATCAGAAGTTCAAGCAAGATTAGAAATTAGGCAACGTGGAATGGGTAGGCTTGGTTTAGGAGCTCACGGGAATACACCAAATCAGGGAGTAAAAGGTGATATGGGATGGACATCAATTGCGGGCAGGGAACCTACACTAGACATTTGAGGGCAGGGAAGTCTGCACTTGAGATCTATCGAAGTTTTAAGCAGGAAATTGCCAAGCAAAGGGTCTCCGATAATACTCGGGGTAGTTCTCTACTGTTTGAGGCTAGGACAGGAGTATCGCGAATGAAGACATATCGGGTCAAATACGAAGGGGTAGACATGGTATGCAGTGCTTCTAGAGAGGAAAAGAAAACTGCCGAACACTTGATGATGTTCTGTCAAGGGCTTCACCATATAGGTCAGGATGATGGCACAGTTTTTCAAAGCAGTGGGGTTTACGGACAGAGAGGGCAAAATTGACTTTAGGCGGGTGGAATCAACTAGAAGGAGGTTATCTGATTGGTGGCTTAAGTTAAGGCACGAGTGAGAATTAAACCCTTTACTGCAAAGTACGAGTCCTCAAACTCACTGTTTAAAGGAAAAAAATAAATCTAGCTTTTGGTTCACTAAGTATTACGGCTTGGTGGCGCTATCCACCGCCCGATCTAGAGGGTACAGCCATTACAATCCATCCATCCATCCTTCCATCCATCCATCCATCCATCCATCCATCCATCCATCCATCCATCCATCCATTCATCCATTCATCCATCCATCCGTCTGTCTGTCCGTCCGGCCGTCCGTCTGTCCGTCCGTCCGTCAGTTCATCCGTCCGTCAATCCATCCATCCATCCATCCATCCATCCATCCATCCATCCATCCATCCATCCATCCATCCATCCATCCATCCATCCATCCATCCATCCGTCCGTCCGTCCGTTCGTCTGCCCGTCCGTCCGTCCGTTCGTCCATTCATCCATCCATCCATCCATCCATCCATCCATCCATCCATCCATCCATCCATCCATCCATCCATCCATCCATCCATCCAAGCGTAGCCACTTGTAGAGAAAACGAAGCCATAGTTAGCAAACCGAGACTTCGAGCACAATTCTTTTTCGAGCAAGTTTTCTTTTGGATCCGCACATAGTACGAAGCGGAAATTTGGAATGCTAATATTTGAAAAAAAAACTTGTATTATACGCGGGTATTTACGATAATTGGCACGAGAAAGTGGCAGGGGACAGCTGATTTACAATGCAATGCGTATGCGGCAAAATGCGTTTAAAGAGTAGGCTCTCGACGCCCTTATGCGGAGTGCGCTCTCACTGTATAAAAACAACTATATTTTACTCGCGGCGGCTGCTTAGGCCATAAAAGCAGCGAGTGAGTGAGCGTCTATAGACCAGCCGCGATCTACCATCCATTTGTTATTATTTTTCCTTCACAATTGATCAGGTAGTCGTACATGTACCGAAGTACATACTGTCAAACAATCTAATATTACTGTCTTGATTCATCTTGTTGGCAGCACTTAAAGGAGTACCGAGACGAATTTTCAATATTTAGGAATAGTTGTTCTATAGTACACGATTGGTTTCAAGGAGAGAGTTCTGTGTTGCGTGGGAAAGCATCGCATATGTTTTTAATACATCTACCTTTAAAAGACACTTTAAGTTTTGATATCAAGTGGGTGGCTTCTCCGTGACATGACAAGGCAGTGTGACGTTGCAGGAACTTGGCGATTCGCTACATACTAAAGGCAGATAAGCGATCTGCTCGTGGTACGTATAAATCATGATTGCATTGTCTTTATTGATGATGGCATTAATTTCTGTGATCCAGGTTGCACGGAAACTCTGTTTTCAAACTCGGAGGAAACTTGTTTACTTGTCACGATAATGTCCATTCCAGTGCTTGCCACTACTCTGCAACGAAAACTTTAAAATAAAAGTAACTATCTTATGCATGCTGGCTGACTATTGTGTGGTTAGTGGTAATACTACTTGCATACCAAGTAAATAAAAAATGTCCCTTTTGCAAGGTCTCAAATTTGTCTCGGTACACAATTAGGTAACACTAAAACCAAAAAAAATTTTTGCGTATTAGTCAAGTACAATTTCTCAATCCAGGAAACACCACTTTTACCGCGAAACAACGCTTGGTAAGTGAGAAAACGCGCAACACAAAAATGTGGGTGGAGATGCCACCTTGATGTTCTCGCACGAAACTACGTGACATCATGATATTCAAACGCGCATACTAGGTTTTACGTAAATAATAATTCCTAAAAATTAAGTACACTGTCATCTGTGGGTGTGATGGACCTAAGATATGAAGTTTAAGAAATATTCATCAAGCCAACGTTGTGAAAATACAATACATTATCAAGATTTGAGCATCACGAAATCAGATAATAAACTTCAACCCTAATATTTTCCGCTGATACTGAACTTGTGGCATGAGAGGTCTCGGTGAGCAGCGTGTCAATATAAACTGAGACATTGGTTCTCTTTCGTGTACCTTTAAGAAAATATTGCAAACTAGTGTTGCAACACGAGTCACGGCAAACACTACTTTGAAGCAATATTTGAGTTAATTCAAGTAAAACATCACAGGTTCGCTGACATTTTACTCCTATCACAATATTGATCTTGGCATTGTCGTGGACCTCGTGTTCTAGCGACTTAACAGCAGTCATGAGTTCCTTTTGGGGCATGGCGAAGCGTTATTATGATAAGTTTATTCTGCCCAATTTAGGCGCTATGTTATCATTTCTATCGCAGAATAATCTCGAGACATGCAGTGAATTCAACTTAGATGTCGAAGACCTGTAAAATTGTGAAATTGGGTTACTTTTTGACAGATGTTTCATGTTTTTTCCTTTGCTAGATAATTTTCAATATTAAGGCAAATGAATCATGACAGAACATTTATAAAATCTTCCCTTGCACTATGGAGTGTTCTACTGAACCGCATTTTTATTACAAATGGCTTTAATTAGGTGGGGAAAATGACTCTACATTGTGTGAGGCAGCTTTGTGACAACGTTGTTCTTGGCTGAATATGACTGGGAAAGAAAGGCTAGCACAAAGCTACACAATCAGAAATTCATATTAGTTATCTACAACTTGTTTCTGTTCAAGCAATCTCACAGTTGTATAAAAATTTATTCGTACTTGTACATCCTTAATTAAGAAGTTTTACCGCAAAGATACGTTGTTTCCCTAATGGATTAAATTGAGTACAATATTGCATCTTCACAGTCCAGCCATCTCCAGTTCTTTAGGGTCCTCCCCATACTGCTGATGATGTGCCTATCATGTTTGACTTCTGTCGCTCATCCCAGGCACAATGTTCGTTCAAAGTTTGCTATGTCGAAGTTATTCTTTTTGAATGTTTTTTCTCCGGAACCCGCCTCATAAAATCCTAAACGTTGCTAGTACAGAGAACCAGCGCTGGAGTTTCCATGGCCACACTGGCGGTGAGAGCGTACACTCCTCAGCTGTTCCCGCAGAGGAGAGTCGCGGCTGGCAGAGATGGTGCGCGTGCGCATAGAAATAACAAAACCAAAGGAGTCGCTACTTGGGCTGGTTGGTATTGCATTTTTTGAAAGAAATGTTCTTTCTTAGTACACAGAGAATCTTTCAGGGGTAATATATAGCAGAGAGATCGGACAGAGCGCACACTTACAACCAATTTTATTGCACAGATGGCGGGAATATATATACAGCCAAGAGGGTAAGGAGATGATCACACACAGAAGAAAAAACGAATAATGGTGCATGCACCAGACCACCTTATTTCAATGTAAAATGACAACTTAACTGAAAAGATACCTGTCAATCTCGAATAAGGTATACAGGTATCTTTTCAGTTCAGTTGTCATTTTAACACTGGAATAAGGTGGTCTGGCGCATGCGTCATTATTCGCCCTTTCTTTTGTGCATGATCTCTTTGCCCTCTTGACCGTATATATATTCACGCCATCTGTGCAGGAAAATTGGCTGTAAAAGTGCGCTCTTTGCCATCTCTCTGATATATCCTGAAACATTCTCTGCACACTAAGAAAATATATTTCTCGAAAAAAAAAAACAAAGGGTGCTGGCGGTACTGCTGCGTATTCAAGTGCGACCATATCAAAAAAAGAGGACGTATAGAGGAAAGTAAGAACGAAGAAAGATGAGGCAGTGTTGAATTCAAGTGGTCAGCCGAGTGAAATTCTACTCCCACTCGCCTTTCTAGTGCTGTCGGGCTCGTTTCTAAATCGGATGGCACGTGTCTGCTATATTTATTCGATAGTGAAGACAGTCACCAGTGGAAACCAGGGTCAAACAGTTGAGTTAAAACGCTGTTTCGCCGGAAATGAAACGAGTATATTATGCAACAGACGGCATTGTAAACTTTTTTTTATTAGGCCCGCGGAGCGTTGAGTAGAGAGCTTCAAGACTAACAAAGTTTCCATGCATCCATCCATTTGACCATCACCACCAAACATCATCTGAGGCCACTGTGTGAAGTGAACAAAACGATAGGCAGGTTGTCTTTTTTGTAAACAGTTGCGAGTAAAGGAAAGCTGTGTTGCCCACAACACTTGCTCAGGGCCACGTTGATTCGCCTCTGGGCTGTTATGAAAGATACTCTCGTGGTGAAAACTCGATGCCGAAAAACCTCTGTTTAATTTAATTTTTGCAAAAGACGCCGTTCTTGTTAAAAAAGAGCAGACTACTCAAAGCTTAGCTTTATGGAGCCAGCGAATTCAGTAAGCGTTTTTCTTACTTGCTGCCGTGCCTAAGCATCATCAGAATATATGCGTTGCTAGAGAAGTATCAAATCTCTTCGATGTTTACTTGTTGTTTAGTTCACCTAACACACAGTTTCAGTTTTTCTCCACTTGCCTGTGTCGGCCTAAAATGAACATGTCTGTTCAAGATCGATAATTGCTAGGCTTTAATGTGCAACAAGATATCTGAGGTACGCTGTAGTGTGCGTACCAAGATTGTGACTGGTTTGGGTTCTCCAATGCGCACATATCCTTTGGTTCACTGGTGTTCTTTTTATATTTCGTCCCCATATAAATGCAGCCATTGTGGTCGGAGATCTATACGGTGCTATCAAGCATAAGACCACGACACCGCCCGTGCTATGCTGTCTCAGTGGTTTGCTTGATCAACGTCCACGTACATACATACCGCAGACAGAGAGTACATATGCCGCCAGAAAAAAAGGTCATGCCACAGCCACTACTTATTCATTTTTTTGCTACAGAAGTGCGCAGTGTAGTAGCGTCACCGCACAGGCACATAAGTCGGTACTAAAATAGCACGAAATCCCAACCAGAAAATGATCACGGCGGAGTTGCCATCCCTGCACAACACTATGTCTTCGATGCGACATGCTCAGATGCAGTCAGCTTCAAGTGCTATTTATGCGAGAGTAGCCTTCAGACAGTTCTTTTTTTAACCACAGTGCAGTATTTCTGGCGCAGTGGCTTTTAGAGCAGTTCGTTCGAAAATGAAGCACGGCAGCCCCACAAGTGTGCGCTCTCCCTGCAGTCGGTCATCTGGGCGCAAATGGCTGAATTGTGTCGCGACTCTCTGCCAAGTGCTGTTTTTGGTGAGCCACCTATCCAGTGCTGGTCTTCTATGAAACCAGGGTTTCGGAGCAATGCATCTCATAAAGCACGTGAAATTTCGGAGGTTTATTTAATGAAAAAAAAAACAACATAGGTGTCACACATGTCCCGTTTATTAGGGAGGCGATCGCCGGGCTAATTCCAAGAGCCGAAGTATCGGCCCCCCGAACCGCACCACGAAAGCGTGGACGGCATTGATCCTTATTGGTCCTTATTGGCGCGCCAGCAGACGCCGGCTGTGGCCCAAAGAACAAGTCAGAGCCGAGAGTTGATAAACAAACACAATTATATTCTCAATAATTGCAGATCAAAACAACACCCAAGTATGCACTCTCCACGAGAGTTGAGTACAATATAACACCAAACAAACAACGTACTACACAGTACAATCAGCTACACTCGAAACAACGGACTCAGACAACAATACGCACTACAATGCAGTCGCATGCAGTGAACAACCAAGACACTTAAAGACTAAAGAGATATAAAACCTATTCAGTCCAAAGTCCTTGGAACAAAAGTCTGAATGATACTCTTCCGAGAATCACTCACTCAAAGTCCAGCGTTGTTGTCGTTCCGCGCCCTCGAAGTTTCTCTTCCAGGAAACCTCGCGTCTTCAATTGGCCACTCTCCAAGCTCCAAACTTCTTCGCCCGAACACGTCGGCTTCACACACGCAGCTGTCGCCACGCGTCCTCGCTCGATAGCGGTAAACACACACTCTTGCCTGTAGCTCGAGCCTTCACCCCTCAGGTGGAAATCCTCTTCTTCTTCTCCTGCTTTGTCGCTACGGACAAAACGTTCGCCGACTACACGGCGGAATCCCTACGCGCTCTGCCGCAGACTTCCGTCTTCTCCTCATCTCTCATCTCGGCTGCTCGGTTAAATACCTTGCGCGCGACATTCCAGACGGTTCTCGTCATTTCGTCAGCGCGATACGAGGCGAAGGCTGGGAAGAGGGCGAGACGGTTGGAATGCCCTCCGCGGCCGATGACTCAACTCGGTATGACCACGCCCCTTTCGTTCTAGAACTTTCGCGGGCTATCTCGGCCGCTGATGTGGGGCGAGGAGGTTCGTTGGCGAAGCCACGCTTCCGAGGGGAGAGCGCGCGCCCCCCCGGGGAGCCTTTAGATGTTTGTTTTCTTTTTCTTTTGACCTCGCGGCGCCACTCCGGCGTTTCGTCGCGACAATTTGGCGGCGCGCCCATTTTTAGCGCTCGTTCTGTGACACTGCCCCCCACTTTAAGATTATTATCTCATAATATTCAGAACCACACAAACGAGCGCGAACAGTCCCCACACACTCAAAGACTGTAACATAGTCCGTCGCTCATGACACGTCACATTCGCAATAGTTCACTCAATACAATTGTACAGTGTAATTCAATTACACAACACATGAAATATAACCACAGGCACATGACTACAACACTTCATCACACATTCCAAACAATACGAATGCATAAAGTTCTCTCATTACAACAATTACTATACTCACATCATTACTATACATCACATTACCGAAACAAACATTTTGACTCACTCAACATACAGTTGCGACACAGGACAACAAGGACATTAACACAACATATGGAACTCAGCACTGCCAAGCACATTCAGATTCGACCTCGACACCTATCCGGTGCATTCCGAGCGGCGTTTGCGCCCTTTCTTGCGGTGCTCGCTCGATCTCTTCTTATGTTTCCACGTTCCTTTTCGGCGAGCCCTTTCCAACGACGATATCTGAGGCGGCGTCTCAGCCATCATTGTCGCTTCCGACACTGCTAACGGGTCATAACATTCAACGGGTCCTGTCTGTTTATTTACCAGCTTGATCATGTCTCTACATTTTGCCCGGCTGGCCAACTCCGTCTCCTTTACACTGTCGGTCGGTTGAGGTCGTGCCGACGTAAGTCCAGTTGCTCGGCCCGTGAACTCAGTCAACACGATCATCTTCTCATTTACGGTCTCTTGTACCGCGGCTTCACCTTGGGCTCTAGTGAGATCCGTCATGGGCTGCTCCTCCACTTTATCTCGCGGTCGCTGGGTTGGCGAGGGCTCTATCTTAGGGTCTTCTCCCAAACATTCCGGATCAGTCGGTCTTCGCGCCCCGGCGATGTTTCCGATGACAAGGTCGTAAAGGGGGGTCGTCATACATAGAGCGGTAACCTTCCCGCAGAAGTATGGGGTTTCCACCTCAATCTCTGCTTCGGGAAGCACCCGAACCGTACAGTCAATTTGGCAAACTGGTTTAGTTTTACTTGTTAGCTCACTTTCCTGTACCAAATTTCTCCGCGCGATAACCGTGGAGCTACCGGTGTCTCTTAGAACCATAATCTTTTTGCCTGCAACTATTCCAGGCAGCGTTGGCGTTCCCTTCGTAACACCGGTTGGCTGTTTTGACATTACAGCACCCACAATAGGAATTTTCTCCCCATTCTTCAACTCTACGAATCCATCGGTGACGGCATTATTATCAGATTTCGGTGCTGCCTGCACACAGGATACCTGGTGAGTTTGACTCGCTCCGTTCCGACAAGCGTCTGCTTTTTGCCCAGTCTGACCACACTTGAAACATTTTACTGCCGTAGGGCTCGTAAAGATCGTTCGACAGTTTTTCGCGCGATGACCCACTCGGTTGCACAGAAAACATCGCGGAATGCTCTCTGGTGCACGCTTCTTTTCTTCGGGAGCCCATTTCTTCGAATCATCGGGACAATCCTTCTTGACCTTGGCCAAATTAGTTCCACCTTGCGCTTCCAAGAATTGATCAGCCAATTCAAGCATGCCTTCAAGTGACTCAGCCTTCCTCTCTTTCAAATACAGCGACAGGCTTGGGTGGCAAGTTGTAAGAAAATATTCTCTAATTAGGAGCTCTCTAAGTTCATCGTACTCCTGCGCTGTCCCTGAAAGTTCAATCCATCTATCGAAATAATGGCTAAGTCGGGCGGCGTACTGTGTAGCCGTCTCACCATCAGCTGGCTTTCCTGTCCGAAATCTGTCCCGGAATCCTTCTACAGTAAATCTAAATTGCTTCAGCAAAGCAGCTTTCACCTTTGCATAGTTGGCTGCATCGGTCGGCGTCAGCCTACCGTACACACTGAGCGCTTCACCACTCAAGCAAGTACTCAAAGCAGTTGCCCATTGATGTTCTGGCCAATTCTGGCTCCTCGCAATCGTCTCAAATCGGTGAAGGTACGCGTCAAGGTCGTCCTTCCTTTCATCAAACGCTACGAGCGGCTTGCTTGGGTTCAAGCGGAAGCCATGATCTTCCCGTTCGCTGCTTTCGACTCTAGCTTGGACGGGAGTTTCGCTTCGCTGTTGCAAACGGAGCCGCTCGAGTTCAATTTCGTGCTGCCGCTGCCGTTCCCTTTCAGCCATCTCCGCTTCTCTTTCTTCTTTCAGCTGTCTCTCCCTCGCTTCTCTTTCTTCTCTCGCACTTACGGCTGCCAACTTCTCTCTCTCCAGCTCCAACTTCAATTGTTGCTCTCTTTCTTCTTTCAGCTGTCGCTCCTTTGCCTCTCTTTCTTCTTTCTCTCTCGCAGCTGCCAACCTCTCTCTCTGCAACTCAGCTGCTTTTTCTTCCTTGGCCCTCTCAGCTGCCAACCTCTTTCTCTCCACCGCTTCTTTCTCCTTCTGGCTTACCCATTTCCGTAGTTCGGGGCCAGAAAGACCCATCTTCTCACCAAGAGCGACTAACTTTTCGAGATTCATTGTGTCTCGCAACTCGCATATAAAACCTTTGCCGCGTGCAAAAAGTATCTGCCTAAATCAGTCTATCGGAACACTCTCCTGCACTCGTTAACGAGAACACTGAACAACACACAAAATCGTTCCGATAACACTATCAACAACTCGAGGCTCTTTCTCACTACTTTGGACACACTGTGCACCAAAAGGTCCTGTCGCGGACGCCAGATTAATTGTCACACATGTCCCGTTTATTATGGAGGCGATCGCCGGGCTAATTCCAAGAGCCGAAGTATCGGCCCCCCGAACCGCACCACGAAAGCGTGGACGGCCTTGATCCTTAATGGTCCTTATTGGCGCGCCAGCAGACGCCGGCTGTGGCCCAAAGAACAAGTCAGAGCCGAGAGTTGATAAACAAACACAATTATATTCTCAATAATTGCAGATCAAAACAACACCCAAGTATGCACTCTCCACGAGAGTTGAGTACAATATAACACCAAACAAACAACGTACTACACAGTACAATCAGCTACACTCGAAACAACGGACTCAGACAACAATACGCACTACAATGCAGTCGCATGCAGTGAACAACCAAGACACTTAAAGACTAAAGAGATATAAAACCTATTCCGTCCAATGTCCTTGGAACAAAAGTCTGAATGATACTCTTCCGAGAATCACTCACTCAAAGTCCAGCGTTGTTGTCGTTCCGCGCCCTCGAAGTTTCTCTTCCAGGAAACCTCGCGTCTTCAATTGGCCACTCTCCAAGCTCCAAACTTCTTCGCCCGAACACGTCGGCTTCACACACGCAGCTGTCGCCACGCGTCCTCGCTCGATAGCGGTAAACACACACTCTTGCCTGTAGCTCGAGCCTTCACTCCTCAGGTGGAAATCCTCTTCTTCTTCTCCTGCTTTGTCGCTACGGACAAAACCTTCGCCGACTACACGGCGGAATCCCTACGCGCTCTGCCGCAGACTTCCGTCTTCTCCTCATCTCTCATCTCGGCTGCTCGGTTAAATACCTTGCGCGCGACATTCCAGACGGTTCTCGTCATTTCGTCAGCGCGATACGGGGCGAAGGCTGGGAAGAGGGCGAGATGGTTGGAATGCCCTCCGCGGCCGATGACTCAACTCGGTATGACCACGCCCCTTTCGTTCTAGAACTTTCGCGGGCTATCTCGGCCGCCGATGTGGGGCGAGGAGGTTCGTCGGTGAAGCCACGCTTCCGAGGGGAGAGCGCGCGCCCCGGGGAGCCTTTAGATGTTTGTTTTCTTTTTCTTTTGACCTCGCGGCGCCACTCCGGCGTTTCGTCGCGACAATTTGGCGGCGCGCCCATTTTTAGCGCTCGTTCTGTTACATTAGGACACCACATCAGCACATCTTTCATAGCATTTGGAGATATTATTTTAAAATTATTACAGGAGCATTGAAATAATCCGCAAATGTCGGTGCTAAAATTGGGTTTGCATAGATTTTTTATCTTGTGTTGTCTATCTGGTAGTCAGTCATGCTCGTGTGCTTTATTTGCTGATGTGTGCCCAAGAGTCATTCAGTGTTGAAAGTTCTTGCGGTCGTGTGTCTTTTTGTCCTGTTATAAATTTATACAGCCATAGGCTATAGCGGCCGACTAGTTCACCTGGCTTGCAACCCTGTAAGTCATGTTTGGAAATCATGAAAGACGTTTTGCTTATTTGTAAATTAGTCGAAGAAGCTTGTTCTATTCAACTTTCATTGAAAGCTAATCCTAAATATTTTGGTCTGTGGCAGTTTTTATTGCACAATGACTGCTGAAGTATTTGCTCATTTTATTTCATTATGGCCACATGGCATTTGATCGAAATAGTTCATTATAACGTGTGCTGTTTTTCTTAATTGTTTTAGCTTGCATATATGTTATACTGCGGTGCTTAGAACTTATTTTGAGGTGTTCATTTCTATTCACCTATGCAGGTGTTTGAAAAATTTTAGCGTTTCATCAAGACGTGGCTGTTGAAGTTTGTTGGTCTTAATGAAGGTTAGGAGAGGCACTTCACACATGTGTTCATAGATTTGCAGCCCGATCACTGCTGCCCCTCAGAGCAGGGACCTGCGACAGCCTGTGATGGTTGGTTTCCTGCCCAATTGCTGCTTGCAAGACCCTGTGCAGCCTACCATCATTCCCTCACCTCGTGCTGCAGCCTCTAAATCATCGCCCCACCGCTGCTGCACAGGCCATCCCTATGCCCATAGAGCCGTGCTGAACTCGCCTCCTAGTTTGGGCTGCATTACTGAACAGCAGTAACTTGAAAAGCTGAACTGAAAATAAATGCTTTGACTTGGTATATTTAGAAATTAAGTTACAAAAATCATGTTCTGGTATTGTTATTTATACATTGCTTGTATGCGGAATATTTGCACCAAGCAGTTATTTTATTATTGTTTTATTAACTAATACTTGATTGAAATTGTAACAGCCTATTATAATTTTTCGCAAAACAGGAGAAATGTGTGGATAAAGCTAGACAGTAATTAGACCTTTGCAATCTTATGCTCTACATGTGGGGAGGGTAATAGGCAATGCAAGAAAAAGGCAAAAATGGACGATTTAGTGGAATCGTGCATTGTTTCCTTACTATACATCCATTGGTCAGTCGTCTTGAAGTATACTGCACCGTGAAGCTCGTACGAGGCTGCTATAAGCTGCCAGGAGATGTTCTGGGGGCGTAACATAAAGTTTACCTGCTAAGGTATGCCAGTAGTAAAAGCCCATAATAATCACGGTGGATTATTGGCAAGCCAATGGTAGCCTATATTTGTCGTAAAGCGAATGCTGGCGTAATGATGGCATTTCTTTGGCAACAAAATAGCCCGAGAACGGTCCTATGATGGATGTAGGCAACTACATCGGTGGAAGGACGGGCGTTCATTGGCATGTGTGGATTGGGCCGGCGTCGGCTTGATATTGGCAAATGAACGGCAGAACGTCGGCCCGAGGTTGGCTTGAACAAAAGTCGTACCTTGGAGGAAGTAAAACTCTGCCGAGATGCCAACCTTGGGCCAGTATTGCGGCCGACGTTAGCCGACACGGTTCCAAGATTGGACCAAGACCATTGTGCTGCGTGAGGTGAGGCGTTGCTCTGCACGCTATCAATCACTATATTTTTGCTATGCCGTGGGTAATCGTTCGGGGACTGCGCCTGTTACCCGTAAGTGTCATCTATGTGTCTGTCACGGCGTTTGAGGATGCTGGTGATTCGCGTTGAATTAACTCTTAGCGTATTTAGTTTAAAAGAATAGAGAAAAATGACGTGGTGTGCACGTTGATATTTATCCAGCCTTGTTCGTTTTCTGTGCCAAAGAAGTATCTGAAAATATTTTCGTATGTTGCACGCCTTAATTTTAACAGTTAAAGGACAGTTAAACGTGTATGACTACTATAAGTTAGATGTTTTCTTATGTGACGAAATGTGTTTGCATCCACCGGGCACGTATAATAATAAACTACCGTGATATTCAGCCAAATAAATGTGCGTAATCTTGGCACAACGTGCTGTAGGTGCGGTTTGCAAAGCGTGCAAATACGCCTGGGTTACATTTTCTCTATGAGCCGTACCTTAGCTGAGCAAGCGCTAGATTAAGCAGTAGTTGACTCCTTCGAGCGCAATTTTCGCGGTACAGCATGTTCCGCCCATGTTCACCTATCATTGCAATGTTCTGGTTTTTAAGAATTGTGTGTGCTTCACCCCGCTTTGGCGTTAAAACTTCGCCAAATACCTTTACGTCTACAAACATTCTAAAACATAGTTGTATCTTAACTGCCATTGACAATCTCGAATTAGAAGTTTAATGCTGTATCTGATATCGTAAACTTTTTATGTCCTTGCTGCAGATTTACAAGTAACTTGTGGTATGTGCAGTGTATGAATACCTCATTTATTGCTCAGAACACAATGAGGTTGTACATCACAGTATGCATGCCTAAGGCGTGCATATGCTGCTGCTGAAATGAAAAATAGGCATTGTATTTATCTAAGAATGAAGAAATCTAAACTGCCTTTTTTGAAGATGTAAGTATTGGAGCAGTTGAATAACATCAAAAATAACCTTCACCAAGTGATCGATGTTCAATGCCTTGCACCGATGTCACTAAATTACCTTGTTGGTTCTTAGATTGCACGGTAGAATGCAAAATTCATTTCGTCGTATTGAATACTATTGTCACATGATTTGCAAGGTAAATTTTTATTAGCATACAGAGGCCAATAACATTGTGGCCTCATCATTATCATAATGAAGCAGGTTTGGCACAATGTGATTCTTCTGCCTTTACGTCGTGCTGGGAAACCGTTACGTCATGTAGCTATCAGTAGTTTCGGAGATCTTGGCTGCCGGACATTAACGCAGAAGCTTGCCCACTTTATTGTGATCGCATGTGGTTTAAGATTGATGTTTTGTCTCAGCGCTTCCACTTTTTCCCCTTATGGTCATTATACAGCATGTGCCGTTTGATGACAAGTGACGAATATTGCCTTTTTAGCCAACCAGAACAATTTAGATCAATGATCGCAATGAAGCTGCACACAATATTCATTTAGTGAACTCAATTTCAGGCAATATATAATTGTTCGATTCGTAGACGCTTTAAGGAAGCTGCATTAGTTGAACTCGTGAGAAGAAACGGTAGAAAAGGAGAGACATTGAGGTTAGCCAGACCAGCAAAACAGGTTTGCCACCCTACACGGGGAACACCGAGATTGAAGTCCTGTTTCGGTAGTCTTGTCGCTAAGATACTCGGTTTCTGACCCGGAGGTCGCAGGAAGAAACCCCGACTGCGGCGGCTAAGTTCCCGATGGAGGCGGAAGTGTTGTAGGCCCGTGTGCTCAGATTTGTGTGCACGTTAAATAACCCCAGGCGGTCGAAATTTGTGGAGACCTCCACTAGCTTGGTGGAAAAATTTATGTCAGTATTTCTTCAATTTTATATTATATCTGCAGCAAAATTTCAAGCGCGAAAATTATGCTGAACTTTGGTCTTTTAAGTAGTGTGGAACGAAGCTGGTGACAGTGTCAACACGCTCTCTTTACAAATGAAGGCTTTGCCTGAAGGGCCTGTCGCACCATGAAAAGTCACGAAAAACTTCCAAGTGAAAATGAGCAACTTCAGATGAAATTTTAAGAATTAACATTATAATCAAAGCCGAACTATCGACATCAAAGGCGTCCCAGATGAGGGTTTGCCATTTGTCACTGTCCAAAATATTGGTGTGATGATGAAAAAATATTAACTCGTGATGATATTGACATTAGAGACAGAGTATAAACAAACAAACCCAGTTTGAAAAACATATTAGTGCATCATGCCCAATGTCACAAATGAAATGTTGTTCTGGATAAGGCAAAAAAGGTAGTTCTGTCTACAGGAGCCCTTCAATTTCGATCAAGTGGTCCTATTTATGTCAACGAACACTCGACAAAACTAGGTAAGCAGTTAGTGAGAGCACGACTGCAAAAAAAAAACGAGAAGTAGGACGGAGGTTTAATGGATGCAAGGCAGGAAATTTATAGCGAAAACAAGAAACATTAGCCATTTTAAGGAATGCCTTTTTTGAAGACCTGCACAAAAGGCTGTGTAGATGCCTTCACATCCACACTTTTCTTTAGCTTTCAATGTCAGTAAACTGTGCTGACCACGCAGAAATTCTATACCTAAATAGAAATAAATTCAATGCTCGAGCTAAAAGCCCATCAGATATCTTAAATGCAGTTAACTTTAATGCTCTGAGCATTAAAAAAAGGCTTGCAGCCTGTGTCTTTATTTTAATGACGTGTCGGTAAAATTTGATGCCATTCTTTCGATATCACCCTGGTTTTACTCGTGCGATATAGTCCACCAAAACTATCAGGGTACAATTATCATGGCACTGCATGGTCTATGAAATGGGGAGGAGGAATAGCGCTGTGCATCAAAAGTTAATTTGTGGCCGATGTGTACGAACTTTCGCGTGTTTTGCCCTGTGTTGAGTGTCTAATGGTACGACTTGAGGGTTTTGTTTTGCAGCAATTCACAAGCCTCCATTAGGTTATAAGTAGGAATTCTTTGAGTTTATGAAAACTTGGTAACTTGATTTTTCGGTCACAGAGACACAAGCGATTTTCACTCACAATGAACGGGGCCAACGCCGGCGGCAGGTTTTTTGCGACACGAGCTCTTCAATGCTATCATGTTAAAAAGCTTGCATAGGCAGCATTTACTAGATGAATGCTAAGAATAAAGTTAAACGTCCCAGCAGGAATTGGACCTTACTTCTTGCTTGGCAATTAAGGATTCTACCACAGAGCCATGGCCAGCCTGGGTTATAGTTTTTATATAGGCCCCAATTTTCGTGTAACATCAATTGTCGATGCAGTACTGGCTATCAAATTTTATAACTATTACATATGCACTTCTATGATACAGGCGTGATGTCCAACCAATGTCAAAAATAGTCAGGGGCCATCCCGGGAGGTATTTGTGTAGCAGTGTTGAGGGCTACCATCTTCACGAGTCCCAGCTGACACACCAGTGCTTCATACCAGCCTGCCACTTCTAGTTTGGCTAATATCCATGTTTCTGTTGGCATAGTTACGAAACTGCAAATAACTATTAAAGTTGTCACAGGTGTAACAACTCCCCTGAAGAAATAAAACATATGTGGCTGTTTAACGTATTGTGTGCGAGGATTTGTACGTATATTGAGCTCCACTTCTTGAGATTTCTCCATAAAAAAATTAGATACATTCACTTTGCATCCGCGTGCTTCACATAACATCGATTTTCAAAGTGTGAGGGACCTGCCAAATATTTAGCATCAATTTTGTAACTCTAATGCTACTATATTAGTTAATAGAACAAGAAGAATGGCTGGACTGCAACATACTAAGTTTTAGATATTAAGAAAACTAAATATATTTATGACTACAGCATACCTAACAGGCAAACACAAGTGCCACATATATGATACACTACAAAGGAGCTATACAAGAATATTGCATATTAGCACTTCACAATTCTTGAAAAACCCTAATTACCTTCTCTGCCCTATTCGGTTTGTTCCAATAGGATGTGCGCGATTACTTGATGAATAGCTTTTTCACTCAAACCTAGCTAAAGTTTCACGTGTGCATCAAGCTGATTCATTGCTCAGATGTTTCTTGTATATATATTTCCTTTCTACTATACTGTTTGTTTTGGTATGCGAAACCTGTTGTATGTGCTCCTCTCTGTAGGCCCCCAGGTGATGTCAAGTTGTGTACACAGGTTTTTGCCTGGGGAACCTCCAACAAACATGTTTCCCGTTGAAAACAAAGTGGACTCTAATGCCGACTTCTACTCACACAGAACTGAGAACACTCCAGCATGACTGAGCATATTGTATCTTGAACACTCTGTTTTGTGAAATTCTTGGTGATTTTTTCTGTCTTTATTTAAGGCTTCCGGGTAGTAATGGGCTGTAGAGAAGGCGTCAAAGACGCCTGGGCAGCTGAAGATGGATTGTGCAAGTGTTTGAAGGATCACATTGTATTAATCTAACACAACTTGCATTACTTTGTCAATATTTGTGACTTTGTAATGCACAAGTTTGGAAATTATATATATATATATATATAGAGAGAGAGAGAGATAGAGAGAGAGAGAGAAAGAGTGAGAGTGAGAGATCTGGAAAAAAATCTAGAGCAAGTTTGTAGACAAGGTTTTGCTTTTTAGCAAGATGACTAAAGCATAATATAAAAGCCCACATGTTTGACCACACACCTACTTTCCTATTCATTTTTTTTTCATTGGTGTGGGCACTGGCAATACCATCAATATGCGCCTTTTGACTGTTTGTGCCACTAACTTATATTTTATTGTTCTAAACAATTTATTTGTTACCTACTATGCAAGAAGGGAAGTCAGAACGCTAAAAGGTAAAAAAGACGTCTCGTTACAAAAAAGATGTCTACTCATAAGAAAAAGATTAGAAAAACAGAAAATTGGTCCTCACTCACACTCATCTCACCATTACAATCGTTGCAGTAGGTCATAGATGATGTTTATTATTGTCAATCTTTTTGGGTTGTATACTACGTACAATATTGCAGTTGATGTGACCATTTGCATCATGTTAATTAATTTTTAATAAACTTTCTTTGGGGCCTAATATCTTGCATTCTCCCATGCATAAAAGCTCACTTCTTCTACACATAATTTAAAAGAGCGAAATGTGGTAAGACGCTGTATTTAGTGCATAGTACCGGTGTGTATTTTAAAGTGGATATGTCGCTTCTAAAATGATCGTCAGTATTCTAACCTTATGAATTTTAAATTTGCAGGCATACATGCCTGTATGGTGACCAAACATCCATAAATTGGGCATGCATGTGTGCAGGAAGGGGCCATGAATAGTTGTCATTCATTATTGTCCAAAAATGGGTAGCATAGGTCATACGCACTATGGGATCAATTTCAAGTTTATTTAAACACATATGTTTATTCAATAGGGCTTGTTTTAGCTATATATTCACATATTGTCTACTTCCTCCTTGAACATTGCACCATACAGCCGGCACTCTGCTGAGCGCTTCTCGAGGGTGCTTTAGTAGCTAGCACACAAACATAGAGACCGCTACAAGTGGGGCCTTCACTTTGCTGACTGCTGGAGAACGGGGGCTTCGCCAAATCACACATTCTTTGCGGTGAAGCTAACTTTGCTCTTGCAACAGTGCAAGCTTATCTAAAATTCAGCACTGTTATTAAGAAATGTAGTAAGTGCAGTTTGTTCCATCCAGAGCAGCAAAAAAAAACAAACCCGAGGAGCAGCACCACGACAAAGTAGGGCGCAATTGCAGCACTTCTCGATAACAGTGCCAGATTCTCTATTGCCTACATATAGAAAAAGCAAAACACTGGAGCCAACTTACAGGAGCTTCACTGCAGAGCCATTGTGTTTTAAAAGACGATGATGCATAAGCCCCACCTAGAGCTGTCGCTGCACTTCAGTACTAGCTTCATAAGCGCCTGCGAGAGGCACTCAGTGGACTGTCGGCCACACGATGCACGTCTTCAGGGTGGAATCGACGACATTGCACATCTGCTCAAGTATTAACAAACCGTATGTGGCTTGTCACACAGCATAGTCTACAGAGTATAGAGCATTTTGCATTTCTAGCCATCTCCAGCATCAATTTTAAATTTGGTCCACTGGTACGTCGGTGTGAAGCACTCTTCCAGCACCACTTTGAAAGGGTGTTATGACATGACAGCACCCTTAGTCAAAGAGTGCATCCACCAAACTCTTTAAAATTTTTGCTCCTCACGCTTTTCTTAAGGGTGATGAGCTCTGCACTCTTTCTCAGCACCCTTTTAGAACACCCAAGAGGGAGCAAAGGGCGCTCGTCTGGCGACAAGCTAATTTACACCCTTAAAGGTGAGATTTGGTTTAGTGTACAATCTAAAAAATATCGAGTAGAAAGGGTGTCTTTTTTCCCACAACAATAATCGTCATCAGGCTTGCGTGTGCTTCTTTTCTTAAAAGCTTGGCGCTGGTCACTTTCCTATCGAGAATGCAACGTAACCCTTATAATGGGCACGTCGATTATGAGTGGAATGTACCGGGCGCGGAGAGATAGCGCAAGGATGGAACGAAATATACATGACGATTATTGTTGTGGGACAAAAAGACACGCTTTTTACTCGCTCTTTTTTTAGAGTGTAGCTCACCGCTCCTACTTTCATTCCCTTTTTTGTTTTTTTCTTTCTTCTTTTACTTTCTCTTTTTGCTTCCCTGTTCCCAACCTCTGACAGGAGAACAATTCGTACATCGCAACCTAACTTCAAAGAAAGCGAGGGTTGCACTTTTCTACTTCATAGATTTTTTTCTTTTCACACAGAGATTACCAACAGGAACATACACTATTACCACAAGTTGACGTCACTACTAATTTCCTTGAAACTAACACGCCAGGGATGACAAAGTGCCTTTGACCTAGACAGGTCCTCCTATCAAACCGTGAGCCAGCCTTTCTGAGGTCCACTTGCACCGTTCACCGTGCATTACCCCACTACCTGTTACCATCTGTCGGCTCCCATCTTCATTTTGGACACAACAGGAATAGCAGCTTATGTTTCTCAAGTTCTTAGCATCATGAACCCACTGCTTTCATTATTATTCTGGTTCAATCAATGTTTTCTCTTTGTGAACGATGTCTTCACTGTTTCATTCTGCCTACATTCGAGGTAATTTTTCTCCCTGGGCTTTGGATTTTAGCGGGTCGACTTAAAATCAAGGTAGCCCTAGATTTGATTAAATACAGTAATATGCTCAGCATATTTAGGCACCAACTTGCTTGTTTCTTTCTCTTGTTTCTTTCACTATGCAGTTTATGCTTGTTTCTTTCACTATGCAAACTCATGGATACAGCAACCTTGCTATGTGCACGAGTTGAATGAGCCAACTCTATTCTCATGCACATATTTGGGTAAATACAACACTTGCGCCACAATGCCTTTTTGAAAGACCGTATTCTTGCAGAGGTTTTGATGTGCAACTGACACCTAATGTTCCAGTGCCTGAAGTGACAGCATAATATCATTGTGGCAAGCAGACAGTCATCTATAAATGTCAGTGCATATCATGCCACAGTCCATGAAATCACACAAAAATAAAAGTATGAGCTGTGTGAGCATATTTTCTCTAGCATAGGTTCACTTTTGAAAGGCCAGTGATGCATACCTGATCTTAAAGACTGTGGTTCACTGTCTCACGTCTTCAAGGTGAAGCTCATCATCTAAAAGCCTGCTAGAGCTCCTACCTTCAAGTCCTGGATCCATTTCCTGTATTGAGACCTTCCAAGCTTAAAAGGGGTAATGACATGAAAAATTACATGTTGTTTATTTGATTATGTTGCAATAAGCAGCTATCCACCTAAATATCAGTCTGGAAATGTTGCTTGCAGTCTGTGATTAAGGCTGTTATTGTTGAAGACAGTTTTACTGCACCCTGCTACAGTTTTAATTGAACAGCATGTAGAGGGGCGGGACCCAGAGTAGTTTGTGAATAGAGCTGGCCATGTTAACAACCAAAGCAGCGACCCACTCTCCATACGTGGCGTCACCAGCACAAGACCACCAAGTAGGAGATAATGCCCATGAGAAGCATAGCAAGTAACCCAAAATTTTGGTGCAAGAGTTTGTCAGTTGTTTCCATTTGGGCCAATATATTGTCAACTGTCCGAGTTGCCTCACTGTGTGCAGTTCCTGCAGAACTAGTCTATCCAGTTCCTCTCGGGCATCCACTGCAGGTTTACTTGCAATAAAATGAAAATCAGTGGGTGTGAAAGCTTGCTTTATAGGGCTAGAAACAACCCAAAGGTACAAAAATTGTTGTAAAAACAAATATGTGTGCTTTTACTTCGTGAGCATGCTGCCGCAAGAATTTTGTGAATACGTGCTGCGTTAAGGAAGTTACAGGGGCTAGAACATCGCCTTCAGCTGGTTTCAAGTTTTCGCACAGTCTCGCTACCCTTCACCTTCAGAGGAAAGAAAAGGCATGGCCCGTGGTCCTAACTCCACCCACTTAGGCTGTGTGACAACGCGTCAGCGATCAGCAAACTCAATCAGTCGCAATGGACATCCACTTGCTGCGTTGCCTGGTTGTTTTCTGTTTACCATGTGCCGATGCTTCTCCGCAGCTCGCCGAGTCGCTCGATTTACAGCCGACCACTGTTTGCAGCAAAACTGCATTCTGAAACCCGGACATGACATCTGGGAGCAGCAACACGAAACACAAATGATGTGCTTAATAGTGGGTGTGCTCATCAAAAGGTGGCGCGACAATTCTCCCTCCCAAAGACTGGTTCAGTGAAGTGTCCCGGTTTCTTTGCGTGGAGCCTAAGGGGATTTTCAAAATTCATTTGAATAAATATCTCTGTCTATGCTGAAGGTGGAAACAGGAACTGTCGTTGATTTCACTACTGTTTGTGGAGGCCTGGTTGAGACATATCGATGAGATCGTGCTGCGTCACGTCGCCGATCACCGCGTTGTCGTTACTGCGCGTGCAGGGAGATTGGTCAGACATAGGAAAGAACCGCGGGAATATTTTTTCGAAATGAAGGCTGTGCGCGGCGCGCAGCTCTTTATTATTCAGAAAACGTGATCGCTGCAGTCTACTCTACGAATTACCGAGCTTGTTTGCGGGCTGTGAAAAAAGTCTGAGCCTGTTTACTGGCCCTTTAAGAAAAGTGTGTTTCAACGCCCATTATATCGAGGCCCTCGTAAGCAGCTTTTTGAGGCAATGAATGCTTCATTCTTTAGTTTAAACACACGCAAAAAGCACACTTTTCAGTGATCTCGAACGCGTTTCAAAATTACTGAAAGTGCACACACCTCTTGCAGCTGACTGGCCGCCCAATGGCTACAGCTGCATGATTTCTGCAGCATTTTTTGTGCATAAATATTTCGTAAACATAAGTACGATAACATCATTCCTGCACATACACAGGTTTCATAAAGGTTTCTAAGGAAAAAATTGAAGGATATTCATGCAACTTCATGGCCCCGGCACACGTGTCTCAGAGGCTCAAGCGAACAGGATAAGCCATGTATCCGCCATATAGTTTAGGCGAAGTTTAAGTACCTTTTTCCCCATAACTGTAAGAGCTACAGTAATTATTTACTATCATTGTATTAATGAGCCATTCCTATTTTTACTGAAGCAAATTTATCACTGAAAATTCTAATGCTAATTTTTTTGTAAGTTTTTACTCCAGGTACCTAGCTATCACACGATATTAGCTACTAGATGTCGCATTGCACAAGAGCACTTCCTCATAGAACAATTATTGTGCTTCAGCATATCCCCTATTACGTTAACTAAATACTGGCCGAAATTCACGATTCTACATATGATGGTTGTTGAGAAAAAAAACCTAAGTACAAAAAAGCATGTTTTGAGATATTCACATTTGAAGTTGAAAGTCTCCATTTTTTGAACAGTAGGTAACGAGTAACAGCAAATTGGCAGACCGATTCACTATGCATAAGTCAGATATTCATCACCAATATAATTTTTTTTGTGCTGAAACGTCTTCGCTGGCGACGTTCACTTGTCGCCTGGTATGCGTTCGTGTCAGCAAAGTACAGTCAATGCAGTTTAAAAGTGCGCGGGTCCTACATTGTACACTGCCCTGGTGAAATTATGAAATAATTCAACGCATTGACACGGGCTATATTGCCATCAATAAATATGAACACATCCTCAAGGGTGCATATTCACACTGTTTGATGCCCGATGAAAATGTTTTTTTCGAGAGCCCACTCCCATGCAACAATCCACTGAATCATTATGGTTTGGAGTTTTCCCATAGAGACATTGAGCAAGTATTCAAGATGAGCTAGGTCTAAATAATTTGGCTTAACAGCCTGAATGGAGATGCTGGAAATTGTTCTTTATGAACCAATGCTTTACCATTCAACTGGGCTTTGTTGAATTAACATTAAGTTTCGGCGCCGTTCGATAAGGCCATGCCAGTGATTGATCTTTTTTGACGCCATGGGAAAATATGTGAACTGGAGAGTTTTCGCATGTCCTCTAAACTGGATCTATTTGTTTTAATGACCCAACGACAATAGTTTTGGTTCTTGCCAATGATGACGCCACTAAGAAGTCTCCAACCAGATATGGATTTCCCGACAGAAAGCTTGATGTCTTTGCATTCTTGCACTTTCACAGTTCCGCACCCATTTTTTTCTGATTGTGCCAAATGCACTCCAGCTTGCTAACGGTAACTTCTACATATTTATTTTTATTAATTTATTTATTTATTTGTACAATACTGCGAACCTTTAGAGGTCCAAGCAGGAGAGGGATGTACACATCCAGAAGACATGCGTACGGATGCAAGATCGACACATGAATGTGAGGGTACATAACCAACAGGTTAGTATACAATCATTATACATTGGATGACAGCAAGGGTGAACACTCTGGCAAAACATTCCAATCGGAAACAGTTCTGGGAAAAAATGAATATTTGTATTGGTCTGTACGGGCAAAGAGCGGTGTAATACTTCGGCTATGTTTGTGACGAGACGCTCGACTAGGGTTATTAGCTATGTAATTTTGTGACTGGATTCCCAATTTATTAAATTATAGCTGGTGTAGAAAGTTTAAACGGGCACTTTTACGTCGGTTGACCAATGGCTCTAGGTGTGCGAGCTCCAACATAGCTGAAGGGGAGTCGCGGCGTTTAAAACGTTTATAAATAAAGCGAGCTGCCAATCTCTGAATTTTTTCAAGCTTTTCTTCATTAGTGATAGTATGGGGGTCCCATACAATGCTTCCGTATTCCAGGGTGGGTCTTACAATGGATTTGTATGCAATGAGTCTAAGCGACGAGGGGGCATCACCTAATTTATGCTTCAGAAATCCTAACTTCTTTCTCGCGGAGAAACATATGTTATTTATATGTGTTGACCATTTAAGTCTGGACGTCAAGGTTAACCTCAGGTACTTATGTTCCTCCACTTGTTTAATCTGATAATTGCCAAGACTATACATGAAGTGAGATTTATTCTTATTGGAGATGCACATGCGAACTGTCTTGTGGCGATTTAAAAGCATATCCCATTTATTGCATCATTCCGTTATTGCATGCAAAGCATGGTTAAGAACGTGCTGGTCAGCGGCAGACTCTATGTGGCTAAATATGATGCAATCGTCTGCAAACAGCTTAAGGCGTAGAGGGGGCTTTACAATTTGGCCAAAATCATTAATATAAATGTTAAATAGAACCGGTGCCAAGACCGAACCCTGTGGGACGCCAGAGAAAACATCAAGAAAACGAGAACAGGCACCGTCAATTTCAACATACTGTTTGCGGCCAGTTAGGTATGAAATGACCCAATTGACGACTTGTGATGGAATGCCTAAGTTTTTCATTTTTGTTATTAGTTTCGAGTGTGGAACTCTATCGAACGCTTTCGAGAAGTCTATTAGAATTGCGTCAATCTGTCCGCCCTCGTCAAGTACTTGTGCCATCTCATGGACGGTAACTACTAATTGAGTTGCAGTTGAAAAACCTCTTCGAAAACCGTGCTGTACGTTTGTAAGAAGATTATTGTTGTCAAGAAAATCATTTAGGTGTTTAACATTTACGTGTTCGAGAACTTTACAAACTGTGCAAGTGAGAGATATGGGTCAGTAATTACAATAATAGGTGACAGAGCCTTTTTTAAAAATTGGTTTCACTCGGGCAACCAACCATTCAAGTGGGAGGCAAGAAGTTTAAAGAGACTTAGAATACAACCGTACCAAGAATCTAGCTAGGAGCTCATCATATCTTTTGAGAAATGCGGTGGGAATGTTATCAGGTCCTGCGGATTTTTTAGGGTCTAATCGTAAGAGCAGCTCAGTAACACCTTCGACAGTAATATGGATATATTGGCTGCTATCGTTGACGTAAGGCGTATTACCCAGCGTGGCTGGCCTTGAGAATACGCTCTGGAAATAGGAATTAAACGTTTCAGCAATTTCTTTTTTATCTGTAACAATGCGAGCACCAACAGCTATTTGATCAACGCTTCTTGAGTCCTTGTTTGATAAAAATTGCCAGAATTTGTGAGGGGATTTGGTAGCAAAGCGCCCAAGGGTGGTTGAATAGAAGCGCTCTTTAGCTTCTCGTAGTTTAGATTTCAACTTAGAACTTAGCTTAAAAAGGAGGGCGGCATCCCTGTTCTTCCTTTTTCGGTACCGTTTTAGTTTACGTTTTAAATGTATAATTTCTCTGGTTATCCAAGGATTGGCTTTGTTGATTTTTTTCATATTATCTGAAATGAACTTATTGATGCAATTATTGCAGCATGACTTAAACTTTGCCCATAAGACGTTAACATCGTCAACGTGAAATGTCAGTAATGCTTCTTCTAAATGGTGGGCAATGTTTGGGTTATCCGCTGCGTTGTAGTCTTTTACTTTTACAAATTTAGCGTTGTTTAACTTGATTCGGTTTGGGAGCTTGCAGGAAAAATATACGAGCTTGTGGTCCGAGACTCCTTCGTCAATTTCTGTGGTATGATCAGTAAAGCTGGCTGAACACAAAATTAAATCTAGAATGGAGGAAGCAATGCTAGTCACCCGTGTTGGATATAGTACTGTCTGTGTAAGGTTGTAAGCTAATAAAGTATCTAGAAGGATTTCGGAGTTCTTTGTATCAGTGCCCCCTGATGACATCGAGCACCAATCTATGTGCGGTAGGTTGAAATCTCCCGCAACAATAATGTTCTGATCCTTATACACTGCCAAATGATCATACAGTTCAAGTGAAAATTCACAGGGAGCTCCCGGCGGCCTATAAATTCCCGCAATAACAATATGGTTTCCTGAAATATTTATTTTACAAAAGACACTTTCGTGGTCAGGGTTAACAGCAGGCAGTGAAACAGATGAAAGGCCCGCCTTCACAAGAAATGCCACACCACCTCCTCGTGTAAGTCTATCTTTGCGATAGCACGTATATGAAGACGGAATCACGTAATTATCAGGCAAGTCTGGACAAAGCCAGGTTTCGGAGATGACAGCTATGTGCGGGTCATATGTTAACAACACGTGTTCCAGTTCTCCTTGTTTGTTGCATAAGCTTCGCACATTAAGGGAAATGAGCCTCAGTGTTTTCGGTTGTTGCTTTGTAGAATCCGGAAGTCATTCGTTCGCCTGTTTCGTGTTTTTCGGTTTAGTGCTCAGTTCTCGTTTTTTACCTTTGCGCACGAGCACCCGGCAATCTTTTGCTTCGTCCAACGCATAAATGTCGTTGTTAATATGCAGTTTATCATGAACCAGTTTTATCTTATTGTCGGCCTTGTTATCAGAACTTACAGATTGCCAAAGTTTTTTTCCTATGTGCTGCGTTGCGTTGGAGTAGTCATGTGACACGGAAACTTTGCTGTCTTTTAGTTTGAAACAGTTATTTAGTATGGCTATTTTTTCGTTGTAACTGTACAACCTGAGAATGATTGGCCGGGGTTTATCATTTCGGGGTTTACCAATTCGGTGAATGCGTTCGAGAGAGGTGACAGCGACTTTTAGTTCATCATTGCAAACCCGTCGGACAACTAAGTCTTCAAGGACTTCTCTGGTTTCTTCTGGGCCTTCTGGTAGGCCATAGACTACTAAGTTATTCCGTCGCGACCTATCTTCATAGTCATTAAGCCTCTTGCCTTGAATTGCGACAGTTTTTTCTAGTTGTTCAACGGTGTGCTGAAGGGTATGAATTTTTTCTTTACTTGCTTTTGACAGCTCCAGAACTTCATCAAGGTTTGAACTAATACGGGTCAGAGTTTCATTGCGCTTGTTCGCGGCAGTCTTTATCTCTTTCAGTTCCTCATGAATAGCACTTAACACATCTTTATGCTCATTGAGGTCAACAGCGGACCGCGTCATATAGCCGTGATGTTTCAACTGCAAGATATTCCTTGCTGTGTGAAACTGCGGGCATGGCAGGCCTCCCCCGAAGTTACGAAGTATGTCATTTTTAAAAAGAAAAAAAAATGTGCTAAGACAAACGACCGATTCTAGTTCAGAAAAGATTGCAGATTTCAAATAATGCAAAAAAAGGAATGGTTTTTAAATATTTTTGCCTACCCTGTCCCCTATGGTATCCAATCAAGAAATTTTTTACAACCTTTCAAATTATCACTAAATTACTACACTTGTGTAGAGTTTAACACTATGCCCAAAGTACTTCAATAAATAGGAAAGTTTGTAAAGTAAATCAAAGGATAATGGACGTCCAAAATCTACCACATCACTTTTGCAGCTAACCCACGCCTGCTCTGGTGAAAAGTGTGTTCAAGAGTACTGAACATTGTTTCTCACACGTGTGCTCTAGGCGACACAGGTCAGGCACAGTCGGAAGACGCATGACACGAAACTGAAGTCCAAACACAGAGAGAACGAATGAAGTGATTATGAGAAGAGGGCTACCAAAAAAGTCAACTATCAGTGTAACCTGCCATGAAAATAAAAAGTAGTGTTCTTGTGGGAGCATTTATAGGAAGGATAAATAACCGCCGCTCATACATGGTACTAACCACATGCACCACTCGTCAAGACAGGGAAGAGAGAGGAAATACAAATGGAAGGGTGGTTAACCTAGGCCACCAGGCAAAAGAAGCATAAATGCAACAGCCATAAGTGATGTCGTAAGGAGATAAGTAGAGAAAGTGGAAGCAAGACATAATGACATGATGAATTAGGCGTAATGTAACGATAGTAGGAGGCGTAAACAAACAGAATACAGGTAAACTCGCACGGGTGTATTTTTTCTGAAGATGGAAGTCTGCTGCATTATTGCTAACCTACAAAAGAAAGCAGATTGCACTGTGGACCTCAGTCTGCACTGGTTCCGAATTCAAGTGTTTTTGTCATCTTTAGGAGCCTTCAGAATGAAACTTCAAATTCAATGGTTTGCAAGTTTTTGCAAATTGCATACAAATCCTGCACAAATGCTTACCCATCCCCATGACTACAATCTCTTTCAAGTCCCACTTCGGATGTTTTTTAATTGCCAAGTTTCCTTCTTGGAGATATAATTTCTAGTTCGAACCTCGCCATCTTGCTGTTCCTTTTTCATTGCCACCTTCCACTGTAGGCAATTGCGACATGGCTACTATCTCTTTACGCTTCGCTGCCTCCTTTTTTTCTTTTTTTCTTTTGACTTGGCTCTCTCAACAAAATCTGACTGCATGATAACTATGGTGGCTGTAGAGTACTGCCTCGAAATGCCCACATTCTTTACTAGGAAAATGTGCTTGCTCAAATTGTTTTTTTAATTCTTTTAACACATATACAACCTATGTTGTGATGTTGTACAAGTCACATATAATGAATTATGCTGTGTATTGAGCACTTGTGTGATCCTTTAGAATTATTTTTGATATACGAAATATTTTAACGTATTCGCTCAAGTACCTCTATTTCCTTCTGATTCAATATCTCTAGAATACCACTTGAACGAACATCAGTTTAGAAAACTGTGCAAGTGAGCATGCTGAAAGCAATGTAAGAGAGAAGTGAGGTTGACAAAGGTGAAAGAAGGTAAGCTTGTTCATTGTGCATCATGCGCTCAAGCACTTTTGTTCTCTTTCCTCCTTTCAACACACGGCTTACTTTCAGTACATGTAATCGTGAGGCAGTGCACGGGCATTTCACGGCCTCCCGTCATGGCCGCAATAGCTATGCGAGAAGCTTTGAACAATTTTTCTGATAGACCTAACATGATAACTGAGTTTTCTTAGATCAACTTACGGTTCGAAAATGAGGTACATTTCATTTCATCAGAGTTGCCAATAGAACATAAAAGTTTTTACCTGAGAAGGTGCAGCTTTGAGGTCGTCACCCAAAACATTCTCAGGAAAACGCAGACGCCTTCTGAGCAGCTTCCGGGCAAGGTTTTCTTCGGACTTTGTAACAATAGTTCAATAAAGTTTCTCAGTGAGGAAGTGATGAGGTCATGTGCAGTTGTTTCAGGCAAAGTAAGGCAAGACTACAATGTATTGATGAGGCATAATTGGCGAAAAAGTAAATAATTATGACATAAAAAGTCACATTCACACACGAAGATGGACAGTTTTAAAATAATTGGCAAGTGCCACTATGTCATACAATTGTTGAATATAGACTTCTTATTAGACAAGTGTAAATGCGAAATTAACTGTTGGACAGTGCACCAATATTCCACCTTTTAAGCACACACACAAGCACAGTTTCCCTACATATCATAAAGGAGCCGAAGTGCTCTTACTGGTTCTCACCAAAATCTCTATCGATATGACTGTTTACCTACTTGCAAAGCTAAGCTGTCCGATAATACAGACAAAGGCAAGAAGTGAGACCCACAAAATGAAGTGACATGCACTTTTTCTGATGTTGCACTAAATTCACACCTTTCTGTCAGACACCTGTACTTTATTTGCGATGATGCATGCTCATATCCACAATGTAAAGAGCTTAGCACAGTAGGAATACTCACACAATAAAGTATTCTTTCATGGCACTGAACCTGTTGCCCTATAGCTTGTTTAAATATGGTATCTGAATAATCTTGCTACAAAGGAATCCTCGTTTTTTGGCATGTTTTCTTTCGTGTCCTTATTCCTTACAGAACTTTTAATCAATTCAGCATATATAAAAAAGGAAAAGGATAACAAAACGAGAGAGTACAGTTGTTTCCAATGTGTGGCTTATGTGCATTCACTTCAACTGCCTTGATTGTCATTTGAGAAAGTTATTCGGTTTGGAAGGCGGCTTAGCTTCGAATTGCATTTCATAAATTCGTTTTGCCTAGCATGTGAATTCGCTTTGCCGAGCATGTGCATATGCCTATGTGGTTGGTGCAGACCTTGCAGGCAACTTTGCACTGATACCTCAATGTGACAGCATGCCCAAAAACGACTACAGTTTAGGCCGCAAAGAGAATGCTTTTGTCGAAAATTCTTAGTTACGTTCGCATTTAAACCTCTATTTACAAGTAGCAAGGCCCGCTTAAAGGTAACTTCACGTGATACGACTGCCGAATGGGTTAGACAAAGGTGGTATACAGAAATCTACAATTCATCAAATACATAAAAATAGCTGACTGAAGAGTCAGCGCTTTCTCCAGCAAGCATAACAATGAGCTACGATTACCCAACTTCTGTTGGGCACAGGCATACGCTACTAGCCTTGAGAGTTTAAATAAAGGGCCTTGAATTTGTGTGTGTGTGTGTGTGTGTGTGTAAGTGTGTGCGTGTGTGCTTGCATTCCTGCGTGTGTGCGTGCGTGTGGCACAGTCAAATGTTTCGCGCATGCACTAATTCATAGTTGAACACAGTACGAACGGTGGCAAGATTGACCAAACATGACTAGCAGTGCCTGTTTGCGCTAGCTCATTTAGGACTTTTTCGTCATCGTTGTTCACGCTGTGTTCAACCACGAATATGTACCAACAAGCTCGTCTTCGTACGCTTCTATTGCACAAGGCGTCAGCGCAAGAACCAAGAATCTGCGAAAACACCTTATCGCAAAAACCAGTGGCACTGGCCCAGCGCCATACCTTATTACTGGACAAGTGTCCAGTGTGGCGCTGACACTGGGAGAGTGCCAAGCTGCACGAGGCACGCTGGCGCTGCACACTGAGACACCCATTTTCGGTCGAAATGTGGCTTTTAAATTGCGTTTTAAATTTGTGGTCCTACGCACATCATAATTAAGGCTTAAATACGCATGCAATGAAAATAGAAAAAAAAAGCTTGAGTGAGCGGAAGTCGAACCTATTACCTTACCACATCACATTTTGAGTCAGACACGCTGCCCACTACTCCACACCTGAAATACTAGGTTGAGTGTATTTTTCTTCAGCAATTCAGATACCCTATATTTTCAATTTGTCGTTTACATACGCAATGTTTCGTCTCTTCATGCTCGCGCCAAACTTGCGATTGTTATCTCATTCTTTGCGGGTTGCCTTGGATCACATCCATCTGGCACGTTTTGCCGCAAAGCTTCTAAGCGTAGCCGCAGATGCATTACGGCAATCGTAGTGGCTCGCTATGCGGTTTGTCATAGCTGTGTATACAACTGCGTTCTTCTGAACTGTTCACTGAACACTGTAGATTTCACCCCTCAATAGTTTGGAAGTATTTTCTGTCCTCTTTGTTTACGTTCCGCGAACGACAGCCGCAGCAGTTCACTCTATACGAAACGACCACTATGCTTAGGGCCGTACTTCTTGTGCCACGGTTGCTGTGAAGATCGTATTCAGTTAGAAAAAGTGCAATAATTGTTACAATGTAGTTTTGATCATAACTGACACATGAATCGTCATATTTTTACCTTCGAATACACAAATCGGAAGCTAAAAACGCCAAGATTGGACAATGCAGAGGATAACAGCGGTCGGGGACGTGCGGCTTTCTACGGTAAGAGCCGCAACGACTCACTGCTAGAGTAGGTTGGTATTGATTGTCAGACTGATATTACTGTCATTTTGTGTTGCGAATTCTCAGTTCTATTGATGCCGTTTATAAAATACATTGAAGAAACTCAATCAAACTTCAAGAAAAGCGCACCCGTGCCAAGGGGGGCATCCATGGGAAAGCAGGAAGCATTTTTCCCGAAATTCTTGCATGCCCCCTCTTTGCGCCCGACCTCCAGGAGCAAGCATAGGTAAAACAGGGTGCATAAGTTTTGTGCTCCCTGCCCCCCTGCAGGAACAAAGTTATCGTTTGTCCTCCCAAGCAAAATCATAGCAGCCCCTCTGACCCACGCGATTAACATACGAATGCTTTAGCGTACTCGCATCTATTGCATTAGAAAACTGAAGCTATATATGTTTAGCACATAGATGAGAACACCATCATATTCGGTAAATTTTACGCTTGACATGTCGTCATTCAATATGAAGTCGTACAGAAAGTGCGCCGATCGCGCCTGGTTTCTACCATTGTGCCGCTGAAGTTTTTAGTGTGCAATAGAGACTGTACAGCGAACCAGTGCCTCCCAGCGCACTTCAAGACAGTGGGCTACGCTGTACAGTGTGGCCCAGTGCCTTTTAGCGCACTAGACGACACTGACCACGCTGTACAGTGTGTCCCAGTACCTCGCCACGCGCTGTAGTACGCTGGGACACACTGTACAGCGTTTCCGGTGTCACCTAGTGCGCTGAAACACTCTGGGGGATACTGGAAACACTGTTTTTTTCAATAGGGCAACTTGCACCACACAAATAGCCCTTGCAGTAGCAAAGAGCCGCTGTAACTCAATGCGAGAAAAGACGGTAAACAAAAAAGAAACATACACGCGGCAGTGAACAGCCACGCTTTGCAGCAAGCTGCACGCTTCTCACCTGCTGATTCCACGACATCGCCAGGAAAGCAGTCCTCGAGGTCACCGTCTTCCCGCTTCTCTCACCAATAAATCATTTTATTTTTGTCCGAGGTGAAGTCTGTTTCCGACGACGGCCCGAAACCACGTATGATTGAGGCCGCCAGTGGCGTGCGCAAATAAGCCTAAAAGCCTATAGATGGCTTTTACGGGAAAGACCCAATAACTAACGATATACGAGGGCATGCATAATTTGCATGTGCATTGTTAACATTCCTATACGTATACTTACGTCGATAAGTGACCTGAAGTGGGGGTGATGTAATGCCGGCTGCAGGGGCAGTAGTCGATGGAAGCGACATGCTTGAGCCACGGGTCCATGAGCTTAAATTTAGGTGCACACTAATAGGCCCAATATGTAGTCAAGACTTCCGGAGCCGCCAATTGTGGCATCCCTCAGAACCATATTGTGGTTTTTGGGCGTGAAACCCCAACATAATCGTATTTTAAATACGTACAAGAAACGGTACACTGAAGCAGGGCCGAGTTGAACACACCTGAATCACACAGTTTGGCACTAGTACTTGCGAAGTGTCAATCAATTTCAGTTGCAGCTTTGAGGATGTGTGACCAGACGTACAGTGCGGACATGTCTACGTTGCACCAGGAAAATCCAGCATATCATAAAGTTACATATATTTTGTTGGTAGGTAGGTAGAAAAATTTACTAATATCCTGAGTAGGTCCCATATTCATAAAGCAATGACCCCGGACTGCCCCCACAATGGGATGGCAAGGCCAAGCCTTACCGCCACGTCGTGGGCTTGCAGGAATACCTAAATCCTGGTTATTAATGGACCCGCGAATACAAAGCGTCTTGCAAGATCTCTTCATCCGTGTGGAGCTGTAAGGAGAGACACGACGGAAGATCTCCGTGAAACGTCGACTAGATAAAGGACAGGGATACAAGTGCATAGTAACGGCCGAAGCGTAACCGACTGAGGGCGTGATAGGTTTCATTGGGAAAAATAAAAACACTCCGTGAGCGAGATAATGACCCGTCGCGGTACCAGCGCACTTCGAATTCGGAGAGCCCGAACACGGCAAATAAGACCACAATAATTAACTCCGAATAGACGTCACAGCATGTGTTTTTTCATAGGTGTCGAAACAAAAACAGAAAAAATAAGTAATTTTATGAACGGAATTTCACAAGCGCTACTCATGTAATGATCAGCTAGTCAATGGTCAAAGCACATCAAAAGATAATCGGTGTTTTTTAACGTGGTAGAGACCATCGACGAAAAGTGTGAACTGCTGCACGCGAGAGAAAAAAAAAACTCTTATCAAATCTGAAGGATAGGAAGGTTGGTTTGGTCACTCGAAACCATACTGACAGTGTCTCAAAGTGGCAAATACTACTTTATAAAAGCTGCGCAACAAGAGCAAGCAGGTATGCATGTAATATTTCCTCCCCATTCATCATCTAATGGCCCGCTTTTTTTTCAGTAATAAAGCTTAGTTGTTCATCAGGACGTCTATAGGGGATAGTTGGTTCATTACTTCAAAGGAAAAATTGCGCAAATAAAGAAAAAGACACCACAAAGAATGAACACTTCAACAGGTTGAGGGCAACAAAACGTGTTGCGCTCAACCTGCTACTCCCGGCTGACTTTCACCATCTTGCCAAATGCTGCCAGTGAAGCCTGCACACCCTCATCACTCACAGCAGCCATATAAGTGTTCCTGTTTTTCTTGTGTCCTTTTCTTTAGTTGCGCAATTTTTCTTTTGAACTTAGTTGTTCATTTAAATCAATATTTTAGAGCCTTAGGAGGGCTCTCACACAACCACCTGAAAGCGCTTTTACATATACACCGCGATAGGGACTATTTAACATGCCTTTCTAACTTAATGTTTTAATATATACATCTGTATGAATCCTCCTTTTTGCCTGCACGCGCTCATATTCCGCATTGTTTATTATTCACTAATGTAGTTCACCCATGGATACGGAACAGCTCGGTACTTAAGTCACACAATCTATCTATCTAAAGTAGGCCGTGCCTTATACATTCACTCACCTAGAGTCTCACTGGAAGGTAGAGATAATGAATTTTACGAATTGCGCAACTGCGTTCTAAAATATGGACACGCGGTTGGTCCAACCTTTCAGACGTTAGCTGAAGTTCACTTCATCTGGGAACCACAACACAAAACACAAATAATGCAATTATTAGTAGGCATTAAAACCAACAGATAACACGAATATTTGTTAAATTCCAGCAAGAGAGCCAACGACGTGTTCGCATTTTGATACGAGTAGCCCATGGGAAATTTCGCAACTAGAATGTTCACTCTGCAGGGGCTTCACATGTTCCCTCGTGTGTATTTTCCGAAGGAGTTTAAGGCATTTGAGGCCACCAAAATTTGACAGTGTGATGGTTCGGTATCCTGATTTGGTTAGCGAAAGTGTCACAGAGACAGCCACTTAGTCATTTCTCTGCTGTAGCCACTGCGCCCACTGCTCTGAATGAGCCCTCGCATTTTGCCTTTAAATTAAGCCAACGTTTATTCAGGATTCCTCGGAAGCGTTACCTCGAGTCATTTCTCTGCTGTAGCCACTGCGCCCACTGCGCTCAATGAGCCCGCGCAGTTCACATTTAAATTGAGCCAACGTTCATCCAGGATTCCTCGGAAGCGTTACCTCGACAGAGACGAGTCATTTGTACTGCCGCAGTCGACTGCGTATTGGGAGATGCAACGATAGCGCAGCTACGCTCGTGACTATGACTCCCAGGACGACCGATTTTCCGCAGAAACTCAAATATGCTCTGGTGACCCGTCGTCGTCATGTGACCCTGCACTGACCACAGACGACGTGTCGTAAGCTCACATTTGAGTTCTGCATGACATTCGTTCGGTCCCGACAACAGCGCCGGCTTCAGTCCAGAGGTCGTGCATTCGCCACAGGCCTATGGTCTTGTTGACGACGACAGCTTCGGCGTCCTCAGAGGTGCGGAAGGTGACACATGCTCCGAAGCTTCAGAGGGAGTCCAGGATGAGCCTTCATTGATGGACGAGACATTCAGCGACTGTTACGACAGTTTTGAAAGTGATGGTGACGCTGAAATCGGTGACAAATCAGAAGATGTGCGCCCCACCTTTCTGGATGAGTCGGAGTTGTTGGCTGAAGACTTTTCCCACTTGGAGTCTCAGACTCTGCTAGGCTCGACGACAACAAACGACTACAGCTGCAGTTTTAATGATCATGGCGTTTGTCGTAACACATGGCCTCATTTGGGTGACCTTGGATGACCTCTTGAGTCTCATTGGTGGCCTCGTTGGATTCGGAAGAAATACTCTTCCACGAACGAAGCACTTTTTCGGAAAGATGTGGTCGTCCAGAACGAAGAGCCTAGTTAATCACTTTTTCTATTGCGATGTCTGTAACAGCCTGCTGAACTCCTAAACTGGCTCAAAAACAATGAGGTTTCCCACTTGTGTAGAGAATGACGTTTTTGCATTGAAGGCCAAAGGAAGTTGTTTTACTGATCTAAATTTAAAAGAGCAGGTAGAACCAGTAATTGCTTGAACCAATGATGTTCTCTTTGGAAACCTCACACAGTTAAATGATGAGAACAACCTACCATCTTTGGCCTTCAATGACATAAAAAGTGGGGCAATGCTCAGAAATTTGCGCCAGAATGGGCAAGTAGGCAAGATGGCTCTGTCAATCACAGCTAACACAGACATAAGCTCTGTGTTTAAGTCATCAACATCGTCAATATGGCCCATTCAGTTCTTGATAAATGAGCTGTCACCAGATTATCGCATGAAAAACTGCTTGGTTGGAGGTCTTTCGTTTGGACCCCACCTAGACATGTCACTGTTCGTGGGTGAAATCTTGGAATAAGTGACCAACTTTAGCCACCTAGTCTGGAGGACGGCATTCTTAGCCGTCAAGTGTACAGTTCATGCAATCTGCTACTGTGTCGACGCACCTGCCCGTGCCGCTGTTATGAACATGGTGCAGTTCAATGGCATGTTTGGCTGCCCCTGGTGCTACACTTGTGAAGAACATCATGAAGGTAAATTATTCTAGTAATGCACAACACATTCTATCAGATGCGCAACTTTTGTGCCATCATAGCTGGTGCTAAAGCTACTGTTACAATATAGCGTTCTGTTTCTAGGAGTCTGTGATCAAGCTTAGCTTATCTAGTATACGGAAAATCATCTTGGCTTGATGTGGTTTCTGGCTTCAAATATTGCTATGAGCCTGTGCGTAATTGCATTATTTACATTACGTAAATAAATGCAGGTTTAGTGCTTACTTAAACTTTACTACATAATTTTTCAAGAGGCCAGAGGTACATGAATGTTATGGCAGAAGAGCCGTGGACAGCAAAGGGCATGCTTCGAGATAGGAATTTAGCCATCTGCGTTGGAGAGCCAGTGAATGGTTTGAAGGGGCCCTCATCACACTCAAGTCTCAATGGTTTTGACCTTGTGCTTAATCAAACAGTCGAATACATGCACTGAGTTCTTCTGGGCATCACTAGGTGTTTCGCCAATACTTGGTTTGGCTAAAGTAACAATCAAGAGCCTTATTAAATAGGTTAGAATTGCAAGTTGGTTCGAGTGCAGCCTTGTGTCTTTGACTAAGTACAATGCATAGCTCATTACCTACGAATTCTCCCAACTAATCTGTATATTTCTTAGAATTTTCTGAACAATCACGCTTACCTGTTGCTAAACTAGCTAAAAAAATGAACCGAGGATGTACGATATATATCTTGTTTACTAGTTTAAAGCATGAACACAGATTCTTGAATATATTTGTTTAAAAATGGCTGGTATAAATATGAACATGCTTTAAAAGAAAGATTGCATGGTTAAATCATTGTAGGCAAACAGTTCACATTATTGCAGCAGAATTTAAAGAAAAGCTGTTCCTTCATATATTCAACAAAAAAGCTGTAGTATTTTCAGTTGATGTTCTTCAATATGAATGAGGTATTGGTTGGTTACTTACTATAGCCTATGGATTGGTACGAGATACACACTTTGCTCTATTTGCAACTAAAGTGCATGCTTGTTTTCATTTTAAAGGGACACCAAAGAGGAACAGTGACGTTGTTTGAATTCACAAAGTGCATTCTGAGAATGATAACTGCATATGTTTGACTACCATAGGTTCATTATTAGCGGAAAAAGCGAAGGTTAAAATACTTTTAAATTGTATGCCGAATGCTTCATGCGTCACATAAGAAATTTCAAAATGTACTTTTGGTATTCTCGTGGCATTGCCTCAATGAAATTTTCTTAAACTTCATATGCTAGTTCTGTGGCAACCACAGATAAACAATGGAAGTTTACAGGTCATCTATTGCTAAATTTGTGGCATTCTAGTCAGCTCGAGCAATATATGGTGTGCAGCTCACATTCACGCAAATATGTTGTAACACAGGCAGATAATGCGTGCTGTCCACAAGAGGCTCAGCGGTATAGACTAGGCATCTGATTGATATGTTGGGTTTAACATCCCAAAACCACCTTATAATTATGAGAGACGCAATAGTGGAGGGCTTCGAAAATTCCGACCACCTGGAGTTCTTGTGTACCCAAAGGTGAGCACCCGGGCCTACACCATTTTCGACTCCATAGAAAATGCAGCTGCCGCATCCAGGATTCGATCCCACGACCTGGGGGTCAGCATTCAAGTAACTTGGCCACTAGACTACTGCAGCAAGGCGAGACTAGACATCGAACTAGATTAGTCATCGGGGCTACGTAATTTACAAAAAAATACTATGGATATGTAATGCGGGAAGTTGCAGTTTCATTCGGTTGAGCCACGGTGATCTGTCGCAATTCTCATGTTTAAAGTATTTTAAATACTAAATGCAAAAACTTGAATATATCTGTCTGTGAATTATTCTTACGACTTGCGTTAGTGGCTCAACGTGTTTATGCGAAATCATTAAAATTGTTTCAGGGCCGGAAATGATGTAAAGTGACACTTTCATTTTTGCATCATCTGCATCGTCTCAATCACTGTCAGTGCTTTCCAAATCCAAAACTTCAAATGAAAAATCATGGTTGTCAGCAATGCTTTCAGCACCACAATAAAAAAATCTGAAGAAGCGCCTCCTTTGAGAGGCTAAGAATACACCATGCCGCCATGCTTGCAGTTCGAGAAATATGCATGTGCTCACAAAACATTTTACTTGTACACCCTGCGGCGGTGGTCTAGTGATTAAGGTATTCGGCTGCTGATCCGCCATGCTTGCAGTTCGAGAAATATGCATGTGCTCACAAAACATTTTACTTGTACACCCTGCGGCGGTGGTCTAGTGATTAAGGTATTCGGCTGCTGATCCGCAGGTCGCGGAATCAAATCCCGGCTGCAGCGGCTGCGTTTTTTTTTTGATAAAGGCGAAAATGTTGTAGGCTGCGTGCTCAGATTTGGTTTTACGTTAAAAAATTCGAGGTAGCCGATATTTCCGGAGTCCTCCACTACAGTGTCTCTCAAAATCATAGCGTGGATTCGGAACGTTAAACCCCACAAATCAGTCAATTATTAAATCAATCATTAAATTTTTACAACAAATTTTTTCTCAAAACTGTGGCCGCATATCTCTATCAGTTGTCAACCAAACCAAACAAAACAAAACTGCTTGCAGTATATGTTGTTGCCACACAAAAACAAGTGCTTTCAGGACGGCTAGTGAAGTGCCTGTCACTGACACATTGGCCACCTATTGCACCCAGCTTAATGGTGGCTGTGAAAGTGATTGCGTACAAGATTGTTCCTGTGTAAACTTGCGAAATCTATAATCCCCAAAAATTTGTGCTGAAGCTGCAGGTTACAATTTTTTTAGGTGTTTTACTGCAACCATTGTTCTCAGTTACTGTTACGACTAGGTTTTTTTTACAGTTGGTGATGATCGCATCATTGTATTTGGTAGTTTAGTGCTGTAATAGTGCACCTAGAAATTTCCGAAAGTGATTTCCGAAAGCCTCTACGTATGTAATAGTTGCTGAAAGCTGAAAAAACACACCATAGTTCGTATTTTGCCATGAGTAAGTGTAGGTACTAATGTAATTGGCATTACTGAAAATGCAATACCTAAAGTTAGTTGAGTATTTCAATTTTTATTTTTGGCTAGTGAATTGCCCCTTGCATCATCACACTAGGCATTTTGCAGTGTTTGGTTTTATTTAGAACCATGACTTGCATTTAGTATTGCCAATTTATTATTCAAGTCGTCTACGCCAGAATTCATCTCTCGAACAAAGACCCTATACAGCCCACGCCTCATGACGTTGAACTTGCACCAGTTGCTACACCTCGAATCTGCTGCCGAGAGCTTTGGGCAGCTATGGGCACATTCAGCGTTTGTCTTTGAGAGTGGTGATGGACGGCTCCTAGAGACGATAACAGGAGCCAAAGGAGTCCCAAATCAGGTCGTAGAGTGGCTGGTGATGCTGCAGCAGCTGCATCTCGTAATGACTTTGACTTTTTAAAACTAAGGTGACAGATTTCACCTCCTCCCTTCTTGGTTATTTAAAAATCTTCGCTGTGACATGCGTTGTGACGGTATCATTGTTTGGAAATGCTGATCATGTGCCTAAGCTGACAGCGAAAGAAATTGCTGCTTTATGCTAGGTGTATATGCCTGCAAGTGCTTGGTGTGAATATTTTTGTTTTCCATTCAAGGGAGCCATATTACACAGCAGGCATTACACAAAGGTAAGGAAAAGTGATTACAGCATTGTGTGAACTGCTAATGAATATTTTGCCATTGAAAGAATTTTTGTTGCGATGCAGGACTCCTTGCACAATAGCGAAAAATTATTTCTTTTGTGAAACAGAATAATATGTATTGAAAGTACTGTGAAGCTGCCTAGCCACATTCAGGACTGTTTTTTTTCACTTGGGTCTACTCCATGTGTATTAAAGGTTTCAGATATTGCCGCACCTTGTTTGCTAATGGCTTTTCCACCTGATCAAAAATGTATGTAGGTGATTTGCCAAACTGTATTGAAAGTGACTGATGACAAACAGGAATTGCCTGGTCGATTCTCAAAGCAAGAGTGCTAGACGGACACAAAAGGTAAATAGTACATAAAGCCAGTGTGTACTTTTGTGATACCCTGCAGAAACCTCTTAAATATAACAAGAATAATATTACGATTATTATAAAGAGTTTTACGTCCCAGAACCACAATATAATTATGAGAGACTGCATAGTGGAGGGTTCTTTATATTTCAGCAATCTGGTGTTTTTAAACATGCACTGATATCGCACAGTACAGAGGCCCATACCATTTCGCCCCCATTGAAATGAGACCATCGTGGCCGAGATCGAACTTGCGACCTTCGGGTCAGTAGCTGAATAACGTAACGACTGTTGCACAAGGTAGACTTTCCAAAAACCTTGTTGCCCTTCTCTCATGCAAGGAAACTCTTAGTTTGAAATAAAATCATGGTTGCATGATTTTCATAGAGAAAGCTTAAATATGTTTGAAACAAACTTTGAAACTGGAGTCAGTATCGAAGAGAACTTGGGGGCCCTGTGGCTTAGTCGGCTTACTTTTCAGGTACTGTCATGTGAACACGAGAGCCAGTGACGTCACTGGCCAGCTTCTGCTATGTTGTTAGCGCTGCTGTTTCGTCTGTGTTTACTGCTGTGAGTGCTTACTTCCTTTTTTGTCAAACTGCGTTACTCATCTATTGTGGTGATAGACGAAGGAAAATTCAGACAAAAATGTCTGATTTATTTGAGAATCTTCAAGGCGGCTGCAATTTTGTTCTTGTCGGTGTCCTCTAACTGAGGCAATGCTTTCAGTGAGGCTTGAAGCAATCGCAGCATCAGGCGTATTGATTAATATGTTGGGTTTAACGTCCCCAAACCACTATATGATTATGAGAGACGCCGTAGTGGAGGACTCCGGAAATTTAGACCACCTGGGGTTCTTTAACGTGCAACCAAATCTGAGCACACGGGCCTACAACATTTCCGCCTCCATCGGAAATGCAGCCGCCGCAGCCGGGATTCGATCCCGCGCCCTGCGGGTCAGCAGCCGAGTACCTTAGCCACTAGACCACCGCGGCAGGGCCAGCATCAGGCGTACCACCAGTAACTTGGCCAGATCTCATGACGTACATCATAACCGGTTGATGGCTCCATCGTTTGTTGCTTCTGTTTTTCATCCGCCACTTTCACCAACCTTAATACTCAATTAGGAGGGACGCTGGTCTTTAAAAGAAAATTTTTAATATTAGCTTTATTTTAATGAAATTGGGTGTGTATATGCGTTTCTTCCTGCTTTTTCAAAAATGAAATATTTTTATTGTACCTCTAGTAGTTCTAATATAATACCAATTGAAGCCTAATTAGGTCATTTTTGACGGGTGATACAGGCACTTTAACTCAATATTTTCTTGGTTCAGTTTAATAGGCAGCTACAGCGAAGGATCTGCCATGTGGAGCTAAGCTATTTAGAGGTATGCTGATATCTATCATCATGTGAAAGTTTTCAATTGTATTGTAGCATGCATGTAACGAGTGATCTACCAACGCTGTATTCTAAAAAGCCAGGGTATACACCCTAGCAAAAACGCTAGTATGTTCAAGTTGCAAAGAAGCCTGTGGATGGGACCGCTGCATTCAGTTAACAAGTGGACAACACTCTATTCCCATTTGAAGGGTGGGAAAGGGCCAAGTGTGGGGTATACTGTCAACAACATGGTTCTGTTTGAAGAAGCTCTGAAGCAAGCGAATGACTGGCTGTTTTGAAATTTACTGGTCTCCAACACATACGAAGCCTATTTTTTTCTTTCAAGACCCCGGCAAATATAAATCCACAGAAAAACTATAAACTATTTAATTATTCAGAAGTATTTAAATGTATTTGTTGAGAACTTCGGGATTGCAGCTGAGTGCGGAATATAGGCAACTGATAGGGCAGATTCTTTGAGGTAAAGTTGTGCACAATGCACATTTTTTCGTCTTTCAAAGGTGTGCTCAACACACCCCTTAAATATTCCAACATAAGGGTGACTGCTTTGTCGGTGGGCGGTATACAGTTATTTCTCTAATACTTGCTATTTTGCGAAATAACTACGGTACACACTACTAAACACAGACACTGTGAACCAACGTCTTTCTAAAAATGCCTAATACCCTCCCAAAACAAGACAATGGAGTGACACTTACTTCCTTCGCTGTCTTTCTGCATTATAAAAAGTCATTACGTATTGCTTCAATGTTACTGCACCTTTGCGACACTTTGCCGCCACTCATATAAGCTGTATACCACGCGTTACTCAGTTGTCAAAAAAATTTAACTTCATTGCACCCCTCAACCTGCAGAGTGTACATGACAGCAGGCACTTTAGACTTCGCGAGAATATTGGTTGTTTGAACCAAGATACGCCCTCTCTACATGCTCGGAATTTTAAGCCACGACCTCATACAACCTACAGGTATACTGGACATACTTTGCAGCAAATCCAAGGGCTGTCTCGTTTGAATTTATTTGGCTTTCATTTTGTAACAAATTATACATTGAAAAGAATAAAAAAGAAATGGGCCTGATATTTGGTGAAGTGAGTGCAGCTTTCTATTCAGCAATAAATAACTTAAATTGGGAAAGTGCAAGAGTTGTGTGGAAGAGAAATAAGCATTCCAAAAGTAGTGACCATTTTGATCTTTGTAACACAATAAAGATACAGCAGGCTCAGATTTGTATGTACAGAACAGCTGACTTGAAGCAACAGCTTCCTGACAGAAAACCATACGTGAATTGTGACTATCTCTAGCACAAAGGAGCAATTTGTTATTGCCAGAGTGTGGCTGTGATCCCAAACTAATACATATTGTGAGAGCTATGCTATGAAATTCTAAAGAGTGTCTTCTTCAGTTCCACTCACCATGTGCGAACAGTCTTTTGTTTTCTATAATAGACTACACGATGTGACATGCGTTATTCTCTGCATATAAATCATATGTTTTTGCCGCGTTGTCACCTCACTCCTTTCCTAGCTTTTCATGTGTCTAGTGGTACAAAAGCACAAAGCACCTTGAAGTGCGCAAGAAACCCCAGCAACTTCGTTTATACTCGTGCGGCAGTTGCTTCGTAAAATAATGAGCTCTTTAATGAATCCGCTCAGCCATTACTCGGGAAAAGTTCTGCAAGGCTGATTGAAAAGTCGTGTCAAGGCTTTATGTGAAAAGCTGAGAAATCGTTGGAGGCAAACATTTTTGAAACCGCAACAGTAAATGCCTAACATGTCACTGGGACTTGGGCTTCAGGTACGAAACAATAGCATATTCCCAAAGGCCCAAAACTGAACAAATATAGATTTCTCTGCATATGGTAATCTGCTTGATTCGTAGTAATTGGAGGGTCAAGTGCACTTGAAGTCGATTTTCGGGCCAAACTTTAAGAATTCCTTCTACTGTTCTCAAAGTCGATGAAGAGAGAAAAAAAAGAAAACAGTCATAGGAAATAAGTGTTGCTTTACCACTGTTACCTGTAGTGTACCTCTACACTATTTTGAATTAACTGGTACTTCGCGCCAAAATCCCGACCTTACAAAAAAAGAAAACACAGACAGGATGGGCGCTCACTTGCAACTGTTTATTTCCTGAGGAAATATGCTAATATAAACCCACTTCTCATCAACGCGTGCGCACCATGCTCGCATCATACCTAATCGTGCCATATGGCACATGCAATCTAGATACTGTGCTTTTACTAGAAGAGGATGAGTGAAGTTCTGCTAACACAAGTGATACCCCAGTACTTCGTGTAAAAGGCCTCAAAAATTTCTCAAGATAATTTGCTTTTGTTTTTACTCAGTATCCTAATACGCATGAAGCATGGTGTGCATCAACATGAAGTCATATGCAAGCCTAAATGCGCACAGCTCTTATTTTTTACCGTGAGAGCGTGCTCCCTCGCTCGACGATTGTTGCAGCGCCCCGCCTGGCCAAGATAGCTCTTTCCGCACTATAGAAACACTTTGTAAGCCACTTCAATGGGACAGTTTGTGAATGGCTGAACACGGTTCTTTAAGCCGCATTGCAGCTGTTGAGCATGATTTCCGGTTACGCGAGGGCAAAATATCACAGTTTCTTTGCATCGCTGAGATTTATCTGTTCCGTCAGAGGCACTGTTGATAGCGTTGCAGCTGCGCACTGGTGTTCAAGTCTTTGGTGCAGCGAAGTGTACGTGTACTGGTAATGTGAGCCAGCAGCCGGGCGAACAGGCAAATCCAGAAGCCCGGGCATTGCTGAACAATTATCTTCAAAGAAACATTTAAGGAGTAAGTGAATATCATATACAATTATTTGAGCAGCATATATCTCCCTTTCCCTACACATTGTTGTTAAAATATTAGGTATGGTGTCAAACGAGGACATTTATTTCCAGTTTGTACTGTGCGGTGTTGTTTAGACGCACAAAGTGATTCTAGTGATTCCCGAATCACTCACTCACACTGTTTCGCTTGTGCTACCCAGCACAGAATTTCTCAAGAACTTTCTGAAAATGAGGAGTGATGTGATAGAGGGTTGAAGAATGAAGCCGAAGCTGCGTGACTGTCGTGGAAGAGGAAAACTTGCGCATGCACGAACGGAAACAAAGTGCGTTTTGACGTTCGAGGCACAGCAGCATTTGAGGCACTTTTCGGTGGGATGTCTGGTTTGAAGAACTTGTCGATGTCCTCGGGCGCTGTTCTGTTCCTGGAATCCTGCTCAGTGACTGGCCCAGCCACCAGGCGGTGCACTTCTGTTCCGGCTGCCGTCCATAGCAGCTAGGCAACCGATAGACGTGGCCTGCAGTTTGTCTGGGTGACTGACCCACGGTCACGGAGGACGAAACATTTAGGTGTTTGAACTCCGCTCTCATAGGCCCGTAAACCACCCAGAGGCAGAAATGTAGATGTGGCGTTGCAGCTGTGTCTGAGTCTGCACTGAACGCTAGTAGAATTCCATGCGTTCACTCGTTTGGCCTTTTTTTTCTCTAGGCTGCGTTCGTCGCCACGTTTTACCACCCTTCTAGTACTCTTCCTGGGCGTTCATGGCAAAAACGCAACAAGCAGGTGCAGGTGGTAGCAGAAAAGGGGCTTTCTTTCGCCCAATGATGGCATCTCTGGCACACAGCGTTACTTGACGTCTTGCCAGCTGTTCTCAATGGAGGAAAGGCACGGCGAGCAGCTCGAAAACGTCCGTTGGTGGTTTCGAGCCCTTTGAGGCGACAAGATCATTTAGATCTTGAGAATTGGGGCCCCAATAATCTAGGAGACTCAACAAGCTTGCGACGCGTTGGGGAGCCTGCACAGAACCCGAGGCAGTCTTGGGATCTTGCGTTCGTGTTAACCATATGCCCAAAAATTGAAATACGAGCATGGGCCCCAACGGCGTCTTGGGCCGCCATACAGACGAAGCAGACGCAGCACGAGCTGCGGTGTCGTAAGGCCCGCGTCCCGCATAATTTTTAGTTTGGCCATCGGTGGCGCCCCATGAGTTTGACCTAAGGCAGCCTGCGTTTGACCCAGTTCTCAAAATCTGCTGATTCTCCGAAAGCAAGCGCACCCAATGCAACACCGCCTATGGGCTTAGTGAGTTGGGCCCCCAATTCTCAAACTCTTTAACGTCGCAATGGCAGAGAGCGATTTCATGCTGGTAGCGTCTTGCGACAAAAAAGGAATTGCCACCATTTCAGTTTTGACGCAACTGGTCACGAGCGTTGCTCGCGTTCCGCCGCAGTCTATGAACACCCAGGCAGCACAAACGTTGGGTCAATGTTGGCGATAGATTGGCAGTTGGTGGACCAACAATGACCCAGGAATGACAACATACGGCCAATAATGGCTGTTCCAGCCGAGTAGAACGGTAACATTAAGCCTGTATTGACAGACAGGCAGACAGACAGACAGACAGACAGACAGACAGACAGACAGACAGATGAACATCAATTGCGTCCTGGGAAGAAGGTTCCCAAGAACCCACCGAGAGCTGCACCCATGATGGGGTCGTGGACCAAAGGTTTTCCAGTCGCGTCACAGGCTCCTTAGATTACCTGGAGTTGTTAAGCAAGTTGTGCACTTGTGATACATTCTAGAAAGACTGTCTCGCTTACGTGATGCCTCCTTGTTGAAACACGCAAGCGAGTTCACCGCAACAACAAATGAGCGAAGGTGGCGAGATGATCGCATGCTGAGTAGTTAGAAGATATGTTCGTATACAGTGCCATAGTGGCTGGGGACGGAAAGGAGCTAGTTTGGCTGAGTCGGAGGGCTATCTGCTGTCTCCTTCTTAGCTCTCTGTGCGGATCTGGAAATAATTCTGTACCTAACTGGTAGTGCGAAAACAACTCATAAAAAGGGGTCAACGGTCCCCGTCGGCACCATCACCACTCCCCCCCCTCAGTATGAGGCAGGCTCATTAGCCCGGGGCGGAGAATGAGTCCTCACGACTGAGTTTGAGCCATTTCGTCGGTGTTGGTAATGCCGGAGACGGAAGCCCCCATGCGGGCGGGGAATCACGTCAACTCGTGAAAATTACTGTGGCATTCATGAGAATTCTGTTAGGAGCCAAAGAAACTTGATTGGTGTCAAAGGACCTGATGCCACCATAGAATCAGAAAAAACAGGGACGGACATCTAGTTATCAGCGCTAGAGAGCGTCCTGTCCAGCTACTTCAAAGGATTGACCCTCACCGAGGCTGCACTAATTCGGCGGCCGCTCATGTCTACCACTGCGGCCACAAAGCTATTCGGTCCCGACCGCGATGCGTCTACGAAGAGCGCGTTTTTGCGTCTGCTATTGCCCTCGCTCTTCTTCTGCCCTGATTATATACCGGATGCATATTTCGTGGTAGTGAATGAACCATAATTGTCGGCTTTACAGTGTCTGGTAGAAAACCTCCTCTATCTTTATTCAGAGAACAGGTGATACGTGCTCTGAGTATTATCGCCTTGCCGCCTCCAGTGCGCGAAAGTCTGGAAATCTGGGCAGTGCGCTACGCTTGGATGAATTCGTCAAGCTTGTTATGAACACTTCAACACTCCGAGCTTCATGGTACTCGTTGGAGAAGGGAGGCCCAAAAACCTTTTTACAGTTTGTTGAATCAATACTTCTAGTTTAGTCTTTTCGGCATTAGTGCAAGCGAGCATAGAGGCAACGGAATTGATATGACCTAAAAGGAACGCATACAATAGGCGGAGGAGGTTGTCCTCCTTCACGCCTCCTCGTCTACGTGAGATGCTTTGAATAAGCTGAACCGTGGCAGCAGTGCGCTTTTGCAGCTTCTGAATCGTAGGTGCACTCCTGCGGTTCTAAAATGTGAACATGCCTAGTATGCGTATAGTGTCTTTGTGGGGTATTTCGGCACCGCTCTTCGTGAACAGGTGGATGTCGATCTCTGGGGTTGGTACCCATATATTAGGGCGTCGTCTCATGCGACTGGGTCGGTAAACAAGGAGTTTGGACTAGTCTCATAGCGTGAGGCTCACACAAAAAATGTGTTTCTCGACCGTGCACACAGCTTCTTGGAGCATACTCTCGGCGTAGTCCCCGTGTCACCCGGGACCGAAGGGTGATGTCATCGGCATAGATGGCGGAGCGGTTGTCATTGTTTTTATATACAGCCTTAGCTAGAGCCGTCATACCTATGGTAAAAAGAAGCGGCGAGATCAATGCCGCTTGAGAAGTGCCCAAGTTTTCTAGATGAAACTTGTCTGATTTCATCTCCCCTAACTTTATGGTGGTGGTTCTGTCTGACAGGAACTGTCTTACAGAACTAAAGAAACGCCCACCAAGGCCCAGCTCCGAGATGGCTTCGAGAATGTGATCTTAGAGTATGGTATTTAACGCCTATTTGAGATCCAGAGCCAACATGACTCTGGCATCTTTGGTAGAGGTGTCGATGACCTGCGATTTGATAAGAAGCATGGCGTCTTGGGTTGAAAGATGTTGGCGAAGGCCAACCACGTTAGATGGGTAGAGCTCATTGCGCTTTCTGTTCTTAGAGACCCTATCGTATATGACCTTTTCAAAAATTTTGCCGACACATAATGTAATCGAGATGAGTCCAAGATTTGCTGTTGTGCATTTTTACCGAGTCTCGGTATCAATATGAATGTGGCATGCTTCCACTTCTGTGCATATGAGCCATTTTTCAAAAGTTTCTGTAATAGGTCAGTCAGGAAGCACTGTAAACAGAAATAAGCCGAGATGGGAGTAAATGACCTTGTCCTCTAGTGCACGCCCCGATGGGGGTTTTATAAACACCTCCGTTGGGAGTAAAAAATTTACTCCCCAGCAGTAGGGGGTTTTTGCATGGTGCCAGGGGGGTTTTTATTTACATCCATTGGGGAGCTTTTTCAGGTCAGTATGGGAGTAAAATTTTTGCATCGACAAAGAAAAAAATTACGTCAGCAGCCGTACAATGCGGAAGCGTAACTTTAATTACGTAACATTTAATGCGCACAATGATTAAAGTACACAAACATTATCACAATGTTCACGTTATATCACAACACTCGCACTCACCACAGCTTGCCAGACGCAGTACACACCTACCATATAGTCACCGGGTATATATATGCACCACATTTTTACCTCCCCTGTAGCCCTGGCGAAAGCCATTTTCGCTATAAATTAGGCAATAAATACGCACGGCGTAAGTATTAACTTGCGGTGGTCTGATGTAAGCACTTCAACTCACATGCCTTTTATCTTAAGCCTGCCTAATATTTATTATGTTTTTACTATAGCGAAAAAGTTTCATCAGTTGACGCTCTGTCGTACGGGCTGAATTTGCATTAACAGTACTGTTTGTTGATCCGTAAAATGCACGGAATCATACACAAAGTGCGCGCAGCCTTGAATGAACACATTAACGAGGCACATTTAGCAGCTCCAGCGATGAACCGAGGTAGACCGCCGCTACTGCGTTCGACGACTAGGCCTCACTCACGAGTACGGCACGGTGATTCGATGAATGACAGCTGGCGATCACAAAATGCTTGCTGATGTGCAGTTTACGTCTCGTTTTTCCCATTCACTGAAATAGGTGTCCGCTATCCACGCAGTTTAAGCTACGGAGTGATAAGCTTAAACGAATGAGATGGTTCGCAGTCGCTGTTCTTGTTGCTCGCATGCATTGCATGTATAGCTCGCAGAGCTTGCCACGGCGGCTGGTGCGCAGTGCGAGCTCGATACGATGCCGGCTTGATACGACGCCATAGCGAGGCCTTCTTACCGCTTAGATGTTGCAGCCGGTGAAATACCGGTGACACTCCGAGAAGCCCCTATCAGCGGAGACGGGGCGAGCGCGTCGCCAACGCAACTCTCAGACCGGTTGCCGGCCAGCCTGCCGTAGTCGAGCGAAGCCTACTTCGAACCGCTTCGAAGTTTTACGGTGCAATCGCTGACGATCGTACTCCGCCTCGTTCGGCGCCCGCCTTGTAGTTAGTCATTGACAGCTGCGGTCGCAAGGCACAGAAGACTGTTATACATCCCAGCAGCCTCCATTTTTTGTGAAACACATTCTTTGCATCGCCGGTGTTCGGTGCTAGCTCGTAGCGCTTGCCGCGGTGGCCGGCGCGCATTGCGAGTTCGATACGATGCCGGCTTGATACCGACGGCATAGCGAGGCCTTCTTACCACTTAGATGTTACAGCCGGTGAAATACCGGTGACACTCCGAGAAGCCACTATCGGCGGAGACGGGGCGAGCGCGTCGCCGGCGCAACTCTCAGACCGGTTGCCGGCCAGCCTGCCGTAGTCGAGCGAAACCTATTTCAGACCACTTCGAAGTTTCTGATGGTGAAACTCCAGGAGCAGCCGCTGACGATCGTAACAGCCCTCTTTTGCTACCATTAATTTATTCTTCGAAGTTTTTTGTTACTCGGCCCTTTGAAGCGTGGCATTCACGATGTTTCGTTGAGGAATCGGACCGATCTGCAGCGTAGTTTAACGGTGCAAAATATATTGAAATGTTCCCAGTAAATACCAACCGGTCGTTGCTATTCTTCGCTGCACTTATGATTTCGTTGCCTGTTGACAGATGCTTACACGATTAGCCACACAAAGCACATGTGTTTCACACCGACGTGCAAACATACGCCCGTACACACACACACACACACGCGCACACACACACACACACACACACACACACACACACACACACACGTCACGCCCAAAGAGGGTTTTTAAAGCTCCTATAGGGAGTTTGTAACCACGTGACCTGAAACTCCCTTGGGAGTTTAACAAGGTCATGTCGTTCATAAACTCTGTGATTAAGGAGGGGGCGTTTTACGATGACATATGCCGAGTTCACTCCCTACCAGGGAGTAAATAATTGGGGCAGGGGAGTTTTGTGGGCTCTTGTGCTGGAGAAACTCCCATCTCGGCTAACTTTTGCTTACAGTGAGGAGACCGATTCATCGTCAATGTTCCTGAGCATGCGGTTCATGACCCGGTCAGCGCCTGGCGCCTAGGTGCTGTTGAGTTTGTGAAACGCAGACCTGACTTCCCATTCTGATATTTCGCTGTCCAGCTCGCCGGAATCACAATCACATCCTGTGTAACCGGGTCGGGGCGTAGATGAGGTGGTATCTAGCGGGAGGTGAATTTCAGCTAGACCTTGCATGATGAAATCTTTGCTACGATAAGTGAGTGCCTGATGAGCAAGTTTTTCCATGGCCTATCTCTGAGCGACTGGAGTGTCAATAGGTTTCAAAAGGTGTTTAAGCTAGTTCAACTTGCCGCCTACGCCCATCTGACCTTCAACCTTGTCACACGTTTTGATCAAGTGTTTTTGTTCTAACACTTTATGGTATGACGCATTTTGATTTGATCAATATGTGGGGTTTAACGTCACAAAACCACCGTATGATTAGGAGAGACGCCGTAGTGGAGGGCTCCGGAGATTTGGACCACCTGGGATCCTTTGACGTGCACATATATCTGAGCACAGGGGCCTACAACATTTCCGCCTCCACCTGAAATGCAGCCGCTGCAGCCGGGATTTTAACCCGCGACCAGCGGGTCAGCAGCCGAGTACCTTAGCCACTAGACCACCACGGCTGGGCGACGCAATTTCCGCATTGATGTCGGCAATGCGTTTCCTTAGTGATCTGTTTGATTTGTTCTTCGGCCAGCGTTTTTCGACAAACATTTTAGCTTCAAAAAGTTGCGCTAAGTGGCTGTCCAAGGTTCGGAAATTCTCTTCTGTTTCTACCTCCTTAGTGGAGGCATAAACATCAAAAAAGAGTGTTTCTATCCACTCTGCATAGTCACTGGGAGGAGCTTTGTCAATTCTGGTGGAACGGAAGAGGTCCCATTAAAATGCACTGTATTCTGGAGCTTTTCATTGAGCTTGCAGTGTCATTTCAATGATGAGATGATCGGAACCCAGATCTTTTTCCATTTTTCGCCATGACGACTTGCCACCATAGGTGACCAGAGAGATATCTGGGGTCGGGGGTCTCGTTACCGAATTGCCTAAACAAGTGGGGAGGCCGGGTTCCGTTAGTAGCGTGAGATTGAAGTCCTGTATAGCCTTGCATATTGAAGCCTCTTTTGGTGAGTCTCTAACGTATCCCCACGAGAAATGAGGTGCGTTAATGTCGCCGGCTACTATGGGGGGTATGCAGGCGTCGGTAGCCATCTTTACTGCTTTTTCTATGAGGTCGTCGAAGCGCTCGTATCGTCGTTTTTGGCAAACTCTATACGTGGAGGATAAGCAATCCTCTGAGCATGTGCTTTTCCGGTAAAAGTTCTGTGCAGATATATTGCGCATTAAAGCGTTCATCTATGATTTCGTGATCAATGGCTGTAATGCCCTTTTTGACTAAAGTAACGACCCCTCTGCCACCGTTCTTTACGTGTTCAAAGGACTCGTAACTAATAAACGTGGTCCCGGAAGTGAGCGTCCCAATAATAAAATGCTTATGGTTTTGATGCACATGGTGAAAGGTATTCAGCTAACACTGCTTTTCTCTTTTTGAATCTGCAGCAGTTCCACTGCCAGACCCGAAAGTTGGCGTTGAATACCGCAGTCATGATACGCAATTAGTTTAGCCGAAGGCTGAGTGAGCTTTAGGATCACTCTGAGGGCATGGTATCTGCTTTTATACAAGCTTCGCCACAACGGTGGGGTCTCATATTAACTGGGATAATTTTGTCGGAAGCACCAAAGACTCGGAGAGACCATCCTACGTTCAAAATCCCTTAGGAAAGAATCAATACAACGAATTTGTGCCTCGACAATCACTATGTCTTTGGTAATTTTTTGAACCGTCGAAAAAAATCTGCTTCAAGGATTTTTTGATTTGGTCAAGACTCAGTTACGTCGACCTCGAAAAAATCACCTACAGCTCAGTGCTTCCGACCACTAGCACTATTTTGGTCCCCATCTGGTCTCGCTACTGAAACGGCGATTTTAATCATTGCTAATTCATTTCTGACTTCCGCTAACTCTGAGCTGAGTATCGCTTTCTTGTTCCTGACTTTCTTAAGCTCCTCTGAATTCTTAGAGGTGGTGTTGCCCCTGCTTACCTGGGTGGAGGGTCCTCCTTGTTCTCTGTAAGAACAAGGAGGCCCCTTCACCTCTGTAAGGTTCTTCATTTTTCTATTAGGAGGCCCATTTCGTGGTGACGGAAAGTTAGCATTCATGTCTAATGGTGAAGGGCTGCAGCCAGCCACTTGAAGACGGCTCAGGTGGGCCAACCTAAAGCGTGGGGTAATCCCGCACGTCCACGTCGAAAACGCGTTTGATTTCGTTTCCTTTCGCCTATGTCGAATAACAAAAGGTGTCTTGTACTTTCATTTGAAGGCTTTGCTTCTGGTAGAGTGGCCGTGGCCGCAGAGTTTGCACCTCACTTGGCACTAGTGTCCTTGCTTCAGGTCCTTGGCCCCACAGTTGTGGCAAACGCTGATCAATGAAGTGGGGCAGACGTCCGCACGATCACCAATGCGGGTGAATTTGCTGTACAGCTCAATCTGCTTCTTGTCGAGGTAGCACCAGACTATTGCCTGGACAACTTTGATGTAGCATGGCATGTCTCCTTTATCAAAAAAAAAAGACGACGGAGCCGGCATCCATGATGCGTTTGACTCCGTGAACCTTGGGATTTCCCTGGTGTACGATGAGCTTCACGAGCTCGGCGTCGCTGATGTCGCGCTTCACGTTGCGGATCACTCCCTTGACATAGTTGCCTTCGGTAGCAGCGTACACCACTACTTCGTGCTTTTTGCCGTTGAGGCTATTGTTCTCGAGAGCCAAGATTTTGCGAGCGTTTCTTCATTTTCGGTGCACACCACAACGATGTTTTGTACGACGTTGGTGCAGACCAAAGTGGTGCAGGCTTGAATGACGGTGATCTCGAAAGCCGTGAAGATGATGGTAGCGATGCCGTAGCAACTGGTTTTGTGTAAAACCAGACCATCTCGGGGCCTGAAGATAATCTTCCAATGCGTAGAAGGTAGCTCTGGCATACGCGAGGCCGCGATCACTGTATTAAGACAGCCGCCTGGCGGCTGTTTCGGACGCCAACCTTCCTGCTGTCTTGAAAGCGCCCTGAAGCATTGAATTGTGACAGGCTGTTGCTGTTGGCAGTGCGCGTCTTGCCTCTTCATGGCCGATTTATATTGAACCACTTGCCAGTCAGCTACTTGCATTGCTTCCATTTTATCGTATTCGCCCCCTTCTACGGGATCACAGACACTCGGCGTTGATTTAGGTGGCGTCTAAGCACTCCCTGCCATTGCAAGCATAGCCATGCCGACGCCTCTCGGAGCAGCTGGCGTTCCTAGCTCAGTCAGACTAGGCTTCAGTGGCGCAAAGTTGAAAGTGCCGAAATATTTCGAAAACTCACTCAGAGACGACAATCCGCACTTCCTCGTCATCAGGGGGATGAAACGCACTTGATGAAACTAAAATCCAGATTAAAGCTGGCATATCAGATATCACACAGATGCAAAAGTCCAGAGCCACGTGGAGGCAGGCAGGCACAGCTCAGCGTGCAGTCAATGTCCAACGTCGGTATTGACTATGTTCCACCAATATAGGCGGTGCCAGTCTCAGCGAACGGTGACGTTGGGCCAGCGTTCAAAACTATCAGCCAATATCAGCTGTGCCAGCGTATTAGAACGGCCACATTGGGCCGAGTTGTACAAGCAGTATAGTGAACTAGATAGGGTTAGTGGGACGAGGGCGGTGCTTGCGATAAGGCTGTTTGCACGGAAACCCCTAGGCAGCGCTGCGGTGTCTTTCTTCTGAAGCGCGCTGCAGTGGGTGCTTGTTTACCATACTTTCAAATGACAAGTGGGATATGTTTAACGTTAATGCTATACCCTTGGTCGCCTAAACACTGCGTTAACAAAAAGTGTAAATTAGTTTTGTCTTGAAAGCTCCAAGATGTGAGATTTTAAGACCAAACCTGTCAGTGAGAAAGTTTTTGGAACTGCGCATGGCTACTGAGACAGAAAGGATGTGGCCCTGCACCAACGATTCCATTCACGCAAAAAAAAAAGAGACCGAGATAGTGACAGATAAACAGCTAAAAGAATTAATCAAACCACTTCAACTAACGCAAAGACACTCTTCGAAAACTGCATGTGCACACAGTAACCAAAGCTTCTAGATTGTTTGGATCAGCTTTATTTTTCCTCGGTCCAAGCTCAGATGCTTGCAGACACATACAAAAAAATTCGTGTTTGTTTCTTTCGTGTGAGTGTCGCATAAAATAACATTGAAGCAAAGGAAGTTGTTCATCACAAGAGCCGCAAGTACGATGGCTGTTCCTGTGTAGCTCCAAGGCAATGGAGTGCGTCTATGCGCATACACCAGGGCTAGGAAGAGACACTCACAAGAGTATTCTTAAAGAACAAATATCAGAATATACGTGGTTGAATAGATGCCTAAAAATACAAATACTGAGAAATATTTCTATAAGACCTGACAAGTCATTACGAAGATATATTTTTGAAAAGCAAAAAAGGTACTCTGGAATACAATCGAAAGAATACAAATATACAAGAATGCACACACGAAAAAATCTTGAACTTACATAGGTTGTAATGTTCCGCATGTACATTGATTAAGTGTGCCGTAAATTTGTAGATAATGCTGTTGGTAAATAAAATGCAAGTTAGCCGTATCACTCGACCCACTGTCAAACACTACTAATGCGAGTTGAAGTATTTCCATATTTAACAAGCATGATCGATCTGTTTTGCTGATAAGGTTTACACTAATTACACCAAAGTAACACCAGCTTCTAAAATAGACTGTAGGTTGATAGAACGCCGGTTTAGTTTCAATTAGGGACTGGCGCGATATAGAAAACGCTGTCTATAATTTTAGGTGAACATAAACTTATGTTATAAGTACTATATACCGATATTGTCCCGAAAATAAAACTGATTGGGCTTCACCACCGCTTTGAGCAAGATGCAAGATCGTCAGCACTGCTTCCTCAATTCTGTCGTCTGTCGTGTCAAACACACAACCACATAGAATGTTCCGTGTGGCGGAGGGGGGGATTTTTCGCTGTTTTCCGTGTGTCACTGACTGGCAGGGCGCTTTTGACTAACTAAGCGCATAAAAGCTTTTCTTTCAATATTCGATAAGAACCGGCTGAGTTCCGACAAGTCGGCAGTGAGAGAACCATGTCTTCTCAGTATTCTAATACATGCGACACAAAGAAAAAGCATTGCACTACTGCAATAAAATTAAAATTTTCAAAAGGATCTCGGAGATAGTACTGTCGTAATACTGTCCAACCCTGTACTACGAAACTTGTGAAGGGTACGAACGACCCCCTAACTCATTCAGTGTAGTCAGACAGCAGAAGTTTCACTCTGTTATACCCAATTTTACAACCTGGCACGAAAAATTGTTCTTCCGGCGAGGCTTTCTTATAAATCTCAGCATTAGTTTAATCGAAACACCAAAAAAATAAGAAGTACCAGGCAAAAGCGACTGTAAACTTCAGTGCCAGCTACCAGAATGCATGCTGCTTAGCGGAGTCTTCAGAAGAAAGGCGCAGTGGTGCCATCACGATGTGCACGAAGTTTTCCGCGTTTCTAGCCTCGCTGCCCCTGCTTGCTTTCGCTCTCCACTCGTCCCGCTACCCCAATGTAGTTCACTGTAGCAGCAGCTGATATAGGCGGAGTCATGCAATTAGGCTGGCATTTGTGGCCTGTCATTCTAACGAAATTTTCGGCGTCGGTTTGAGTCAATTTTGTTGAATAACATTGGGCTGGTATGAGCCAATATCTGCGTCTACTGCTTTTTGGTGCTGTTCTTGTCCCACTTCACGCGCCGATTTTTCAAGTTTGAGAAAGTAATATGCCAGGCACTTATTTTGGTCATTAAGTTATGCAAAACTCCTTCTTATACACAATCGTTGATTGAAGTTGCGCAAGGTAGACTATTTAAATAACAAAAAAGTTATCAAGTTTGTCGCCTGTGAGACGTCCGTTGTGGTGCTCAGCTCATATGTACGATAAAGCAACAACGGATACCACTGCCCTACATGACGCACTTCGACGAGACCCGGCGTGTGCTCGCGCCGGCGTTTCTTTCGTCTCGTCACGCCAGTGACACCACGACAAGCGCTTTGGACATCGCGGATATTGGACGCAAATCGTATCGTATTGTGGGCCCTAGTATGCTATCGCCGCGACCAATTCAGTTCTTTCGCATTCACAGTGGTGCACCAGTTACCGGCACGCAAGTGCTTGAGGTATGGGAACTGGAGGTCAGTAGTTGGGTTACTGGGATTGAATCGTACAATACGCATAGTTGCCGTAATTTGACACACACACCGACGCATGAATCCTGTATTACAACGATGATACGAATTACCTACAACATCACAACGAACGGTTGGTAAAGTGTGGTGGAGTGCGTGGGCGTTGGTGACCATGTCTCCGTGGGTCGTCGCGAGTTAAAATTTTGGTTGTGGAACAATTTATGGGCGAAGCTCCTTAAAGCGGCAACCGCTCGTTCCTCGTAGTCGTAATTGTAGTTTGTAACACAGTATTACATTTTGATCTGCAAGGTGGTGCCGGTGGGAGATTTCACCAGTGCTTTGATGAACAATAAAAAGTTCGCGGCGTGCGCGCTAACTAAAAGCCGAATGCTCCTGTCTCTCAATCCCCAGTTAGCAGCCATAGGCATGTACAATGAGCACTATTTAACAAGAAAGGGTTGCTACGTTATACTTGCTGGGTGTGCCCTCCTTAGTTTTAGAAAGGTTTAGCGAGCGTTGGGCCGCAGTGTCATGAATACAGTGAACTAGTATATACGATGAACTCGAAGTGGTTAAAAGTGGGAAGTAGACCCAAAGCGCAAGCCGTAAGAAAGTGTGCGTGTGCCACCACTCGTTTAGTCCTTGGAATGTCCGCTGGATGGCGGTGCTTCTACATGCGGAATACATGCGGAATACATGCGGTGCTTCTACATGCGGAATCATCAAAGCACTGGTGAAATCTCCCACCGGCACCACCTTGCAGATCAAAATGTAATACTGTGTTACAAACTACAATTACGACTACGAGGAACGAGCGGTTGCCGCTTTAAGGAGCTTCGCCTTCGGACAGGGATGTCCTTTGTCCCCGCTGTTATTCATGCTGTACATGGTGAGTATGGAAAAAGCGCAAGAAGGTAGCAATATTGGTTTTAATCTGTCACACAAACAGGGCGGCATGATGATTGAGCAGAAGCTTCCAGGTTTATTTTATGCGGACGATATCGTCTTATTTGCGGACAGTCGAGATGATATACAGCAGCTGGCGAATATATGCGGAAGGGAAGGTGGAGCTCTTGGACTAGGATTCAGTGTAACGAAGTGTGGATTGATGGTATTCAATGATCCCTGTGATCAGACGGTGTCCATACAAGGCCAAGAAATACCGAGGGTAAGTGAATACAAGTACCTTGGAGTATGGGTAAATGAGAGTGATAGATACATGGAGGTACAGGAAAAAGCCTCGGCAGCAAAAGGAAAGAGGAATGCGGCAATAATGAAGCACAGAGCGTTGTGGGGATACAATAGGTATGAGGTGCTTCGAGGTCTGTGGAAGGGTGTAATGGTTCCAGGGCTTACTTTTGGGAACTCAGTGGTGTGCATGAGGGCAGAGGTGCAATCGGGAATGGATGTAAATCAAAAGACTGTGGGACGCCTCGCGTTGGGTGCTCACGGGAAGACGACAAACGAGGCTGTAAAGGGCGATATGGGGTGGGCAGGTTTTGAGGCGAGGGAAGCGCAGAGCAAAATAAGGTTCGAAGAAAGGCTAAGAAATATGAAGGAGAGTAGATGGGCAGAGAAGGTGTTCCGTTATTTGTATAGGAAGAGCGTGGACACACAGTGGAGAAAAAGAACTAGAAGACTCACTAGTAAGTATACGGCTGGTATTGTAAGCCATATGTCAACAAAGAGCGTTAAGGGAAAAGTCAGGGAGGCGGAGAGGATTTACTGGATGGCAGCTATGGAGAAAAAACCGGCTTTGAGTAACTACCGAAAGGGCAAAAATGAAATAAGGAGGGAGGCATTTTACGATAATTCAAGGGGAAGCCCTTTACTGTTTGAAGCGAGATCGGGTTGCCTTAGAACGCGTAGTTATAAAGCAAGATTCAGTAAAGAAGAACAATGCACATGCTGCGGGAAAGATAAGGAAACGGCGGAGCATGTTCTGATTGAATGTGGAGATATCCACCCAGGTGTACGTTTGGGCACGAGCCTACAGGAAGCCTTGGGTTTTAGGGACAACAATGGAAAGCTGAACACACCCGCGATTGAAATAAGTAAGAGACGGTTGGAGTATTGGTGGCAGAAAATTAGAGAGAAAGGACAAAAATAAATATTGGAGAAATAAAATATGGACAGTGTGCCGTAAATGGCAGAGAACTTAAGCTGAAAATTTACCTTTTTTTTCCATTAAGATAGAATTTATCGAAGTAGAGGCATTAGGCCAACATAAAAAAAGAAAAAAGGTTTTTTTTTTGTCGAGCCTGGTGGCATACTTGTCACCACCCCGTTATAAAGGGGACGCTCATAGCATCCATCCATCCATCCATCCATCCATCCGAATATACGACGAAAAGATGCGAGATGGTGGTACTTGGAGTGTTGAATAGATGGACGAACGGACATACAGACAGACGCATGGTGGACGCATGAGCGGACACAGGGGAGGATGCATGAACGAACGCAGGGACGGACGCACGAACAGACGCACACACGGACGGGCGAATGGACGCATGGACGGACGGAAGCAAAAACGAATGGATGGACGAATGCTTCGCCTGACGCCCCACTCTCCATCATTCACTCCGTGGGCATGCTGTCAATTTTTTTCTGTCTAACTATATATATATATATATATATATATATATATATATATATATAGTTCAGTAGATCCTCCGTGAGCGGTCACAACCTGGTTTATTTCGACGTTTCGGCCTAGAGTGTGGCCTTCATCAGGATTAAAGGTACAGTTTGTTGGTGCTCAGCTTTATACAATCTCAAATCAGACGGCAAAGAAAGAGGAAAAAAGACAGAAAAGAAAAAAAAAGGAAAAAGAAAAAGAAAAAAAAGAAAAAAGAGAAAAAGAAGAAAAAAATAATATACGGTGGACTACCCTCGGGCGTCCCCCTTCCACTCTTCCTTCCACTTCCCCCTTCATCTCTCACCCCCTTCTCCCCTTCACCTTTCTGATGTCAGCGGTCTGTGTATGCCTCCTTTCACTAACGCCTTCCACCCGGCCAGATGGCGCTTCCTGGCACTGGCGGTTTGGTGTGGGGCAAAACAGAGCTTTTTTAGGAAGTTCTAAGCCTTTAACTACTCGGAGTCCCGTCAACATTTCGTCGTAGAAAGAGGGGTGCCGCGTATTGTGGCAGAGGCTGGTAAGCGGCCATTTCAGGAAGATCTAAGCCTTTAACTACTCGGCGCCCTGTCAACATTTCGTCGTAAAAAGAGGCGTGCCCCGTATTGCGGCAGAGGCTGGTAAGTGGGCGCAATGCGAATTCCTTGCCCGCTTCTGGATTACGCGTGTAGTGAAGCTTCCCGGCTGTGCACAGGGTTGCTGTTGGGCATGTCATGCATGGCACAATTGATTGGGTAGTAAAATAAAACAGAAAACAGACGACAGCTGCACTTAGGAAGAGTAGTTACACTTGGAATTGTTTTGGGTTGTCCAGTGCCCTTCGCAGCTGCAGTGCTGTGAACTCAGTTACTATTTTTATTATTGCCGTTATTGTTTTCTAAAGCTTTAAATGCTGCAAGTGTACCAGGATTCTCATTTATTCCTCTATCGAGGGTGTTAAATCGGTGGATAAGGTATGACTCTCGTTGTTCACGTTCTCGATTTGATTTAAATCCCGTCTCTAAGAGCGTTACTGATAGTTTGTCGAAAGCATGGTCGGGTAGATTGAGATGTTTTCATAGAGGTATACTTGGGGCTGATTTCGCATGAGCTCTCTGATTATTGTAGCGAATCCTAAATAGTGTTTCTGTTCGTCCATTGTACTGCAAGCTCCACCCGTTGCATTCGAATAGGTATACCACATTAGAGGAATCGCATATTAGGTTTCCTCGTATGTTAATCGAAAACTCGAATTGTGTGCTGGCTGCTTTGTGTGTTTCTCGCATCGTCTTACATACAAGACTTCGTTACTTTAAACAAGGTCGGCATGAATTATTGGGGGGGTGAGGTATTGATTTGAGAGTAGACAAGTGTGTCTTCGAGGTTGCGTCGTCGTCGGTAAACGGCGCCTGGAGTGGATGGCAATGCGCGTTTCAGACATTCACTTTGTTCCAGATTGTTGTAATGTCGTTTAAAGATTTTGTTTACATTGGGGAAGTTTGTGCTGTAAGTCAAGCAGAGGTTTGTTCGTTGTGGGTCTTCTTGTGGTGGTCACGTCATAAGTAAGTCTTCACGCTTTAGTTTTCTCGCTTTTTGAATAGCGTCATTATTTACATGTGGGGGTATTTTTGTTTCTCGAGCATAAGTTTTAGCCTCTGTGAGATCGTGTCAAAGTCAGCGTCTCTAGAGCAGATTCGCTTAAACCGGTGAGCCTGGCTGTATGGAATACTGTTTTTACAGTGGCGTGTGTGATCGCTTTGGTAATGGAGGTATTGTTGTCGATCCGTTGGTTTGCGATATAGGGTTGTAGAGAGCTTCCCTTCTTCTATCATTATGGTAACATCAAGAAAATTTACGGTTACTTGCGACTATGTGTGTGTGAAGTGCATGTTCGGATGTACAGCATTGTAAGTGTTGATAAAGCTGAGAAGTTCATCCACGCTGTGGGTCCAAATAAGAAGGATTTCGTCAATGTATCTACTGTGTAACATTGGTTTCTAGGAACTTTGTGCAAGAAATTCAGCTTTCAGAAACGCGCATTCCCATCCGCTCCAGGCGTCGTTTACCGACGACCACGTAACCTCAAGGACACCCTTGTCCACTCTCAAATTAACACATCACCCCCCAATAATTCATGCCGACCTTGTTTAAAGCCACAATGTCTTGTAGGTAAGGCGATGCGAGAAACAGACAAAGCAACCAGCACACAATCCAAGTTTTCGATTAACATACGAGGAAGCCTAACATGCGATTCCTCTGATGTGGTATACCTACTCGAATGCAACGTGTGTGGTATGCAGTACATCGGACAAACAGAAACACCATTTAAGATTCGCTTCAATAATCACAGAGCCCATGCGAAATCAGCCCCAAGTCTACCTCTATCAAAACATCTCAATCTTCTCGACGATGCATTCAACAAACTATCAGTAACGCTTTTTGAGACGGGATTTATATCAAATCGAGAACGTGAACGACGAGAGTCATACCTTATCCACCGATTTAACACCTTCGATAGAGGAATAATTGAGAATCTTCGTACACTTGCAGCAATTAAAGCATTAGAAAACAATAACGGCAATAACGGAAATAGTAACTGAGTTCACGGCACTGCAGCTGCGAAGGGCACTGGAGAACCCAAAACAATTCCAAGTGTACCTACTCTTCCTAAGTGCAGCTGTCGTCTGTTTTCTGTTTTATTCTTCTACCCAATCAATTGTGCCATGCCTGACATGCCCAACAGCAACCCTGTGCACAGCCGGGAGGCCCCCACTACACGCGTAATCCATTAGCGGGCAAGGAATTCGCATTGCGCCCGCTTACCAGCCTCTGTCGCAATACGGGGCACCCCTCTTTTTACGACGAAATGTTGACAGGGCGCCGAGTAGTTAAAGGCTTAGAACTTCCTAAAATGCCCGCTTACCAGCCTCTGCCACAATACGCGGCACCCCTCTTTCTACGACGAAATGTTGACGGAACTCCGAGTAGTTAAAGGCTTAGAACTTCCTGAAAAAGCTCTTTTTTGCCCCACACCAAACCGCCAGTGCCAGGAAGCGCCGTCTGGTCGGGAGGAATGCGTTAGTGAAAGGAGGCATCACAGATCGCTGACATCAGAAAGGTGAAGGGGAGAAGGGGGAGAGAGATGAAGGGGGAAGTGGAAGGAAGAGTGGAGGGGGGCCGCCCGAGGGGAGTCCACCGTATATTATTTTTCTCTTCTTTTTCTTTTTTTTTCTGTCTTTTTTCTTATTTCCTTGCCCTCTGATTTGAGATTGTATAAAGCTGAGCACCTACCAACCGTGTCTTTAATCCTTATAAAGGCCAGACTGTAGGCCGAAACGTCGAAATTAACCACGTTGTGACCGCTCACGGAGGATCTACTGGACTACTGGACTATATGCAACCCTATGGCCACTCAACCACCATGCCTGCCTATATACATATGTATATATATATATATATTGCCACGACATAGTGACTGCATTCAAATAACGCGCCCATCACCACGCGCACAGAGACATACATGGGCGCCGTCTAGTGTTGCGCAGAGACGATGATGATAGCACGAGAACCCAGCTGGCCCCTGTTGATGTGTGCCACGCGCTTGGGACTCTTCTTGAAGAAGTAGAAGAAGAAGACATCTTGCCGTTCTGCTGTAACGTGCTACGACCATAGTCCCTTTGAGTTGTGGGCACAGGTTCGCCCTTTAATAAATACGTTTTGTTATACCCCGAGTCCTTCAACATCGTTACATTTCTGGTGGAGGTGCTGGGTAATGAATCAAAGCCCTACGAACGCAAGACAGCGTAGCCCCGACCACCAGCCAGTTGATACCGCGGAGCCGACACCTGTGCATCAGAGGACCAGTCGCCGTCTTCGAGGTGATTCACCAGAATTCAGCCCACTCCACTTTACGCCAAGGGGAACTCAGTCAATGGACGCCGCCACCATGACAAGTCATGTAACACCAGCCCAAGTGGTGATAAATCAGCCTCACCAGCCACCACTATTTCATGGCGACTCGTATGAAGACGTAGAAGATTGGCTGAACCTCTTTGAGAGAGTGGCACGTTTGAACGATTGGGACGAGAGAGAGAAGCTCCGCCGCGTATACTTTGCTTTGGAGGACTTCGCAAAGACGTGGTATGAAAACCATGAAACCTCCTTTACGACCTGGGATGAATTTCGGCGACAAGCTCTGGCGACTTATGCCAGCGCGGATCGCAAAGAAAAGGCGCAGGCTGCGCTCGAATCCAGGAACCAACTCACCAACGAAAGTGTCGCAATGTATATCGAGGACATGATCCGCCTGTTCAAGCGCGCAGATACCCATATGACCGAAGACAAGAAGCTACGCCACCTCATGCGTGGGGTGAAGCAAGAGCTATTTGCTGTTCTCGTCCGCAACCCACCACGAACAGTTGCGGAGTTTCATACGGAAGCGACAGCCATAGAGAAAACGCTAGAACAGCGGGCTCGACAGTACAATCGAGACATAAACTATGCACCTGCCAATGTCTTCTCTGGACGCCAGCGAAGTGACATGGACGCTCTGCGAGAACTCATCAGGTCGGTGATCAGGGAAGAGCTCAGCAAGTTGCAAGCACCTCACACTACAGCAACACTGTCTGTAGTCGACGTAGTACGAAATGAACTGAGGCAGATGATACGTGAGCCGGAGCGTGCGCCACAGCCGATCCAACGCATACCAACGTACTCTGAAGTACTCAGACAACCCGCGGCGCACACCAATGCAGCAGTTACGATGGCCTCTCCTTGCCCACAAACGGTACGCAGCGCACCTCGTCCACTGGAACCGACGGCTACCTACGTGCCACGAGCCCGTGGTGTAGCTCGCTACGTGGATCAAAGGCCCCGGAAAAGTGACATCTGGCGTGACCATGAGCGCAGGCCTTTGTGTTTCCATTGTGGGGAAGCAGGTCACCTGTATAGGTTCTGCCCTTACCGACAGGCAGGATTAAGGGGCTTTCCGTTGTACGCACCATGCCCTCGAAACGGTGAACGGCCAACCGAGATCGAAGAGTACTTGTCCGCGCGCCAGAGCCCACTCACTCCACGCCAACATCAGCCAAGATCGCCGTCGCCCAGGCGTTACCGATCACCCAGCCCACGTGCTTCTTCCGCACGGTCTGGGCACCGTTCTACAAGCCCACACCAGGAAAACTGAAGCAAGCGACCTGTGGAGGTGAGGCCGCTGATAACGACAGTTGCGAAGATCCTCCATTGCGGTTTCAAGGTGACGATGCTATGTTTACAGAGGATAAGCGCAGCAGTGCGAAGATTACTTCAGATTTGCGGTTGAAATAGACGGATACGAGCTGAATGCTTTAGTTGACACCGGCGCTGATTATTCGGTAATGAGTCACAAATTGGCAAAGAAACTGAAAAAGGTTGTAACAAAATGGAGTGGGGCACAGATACGCACGGCAGGTGGCCACACTATTACACCGCTCGGCAGATGCACCTCAAGGCTCGAAATAAGAGGCTTTACTTACGTTGCTGACTTCATCGTGCTGCCGGACTGTTCAAGGGAACTTATACTAGGAATGGATTTTCTGCAAGCCAATGGAGCCATAATTAATCTGCGCAGATCCAGTGTAACGTTTTCGACAGAACAAGCTATGTCGGTGGAGGAATCGGAAAAGCGACGTCTTACTGCTCTGCGCGTTGTTGATGATGACGTCACAGTACCACCTCGCTGTAGTGTAATGGTGCTTGTTGAAAATAAGGCATTTTGTGACCACGAAGGAATAGCGGATGGAAACGTAGAGCTATTTTTAAACAAAGGAATTTGCGTGGCAAGGGGTGTGTTCACTTAACGAATGGCCGCTCAGTTGTCCTCCTTACGAATTTTGGGAATGAATGTCAGCACATCGCGCAAGGTATGGCTATCGCCTATTTCCACGAGTTCTGCATGGCGACTGAACTATGCAGTTTAGCGACAACGCCAACCACTCCACAAGAGACCTGCAACGTCGACGCATCAGTTAACGTCAACCATAGGCTCCCAGAATATCAAAAGAAACGACTGTTTGCCCTTATAAAAGAGTTTTCGGACTGCTTTTCAACGTCCTCTAAGGTGCGACGAACGGCTATTGCAAAACACAGGATTATAACAGAAGAAGCCACGAGACCGATTTACCAACACCCATATCGAGTATCGCAAAAGGAAAGAGACGTCATCAAGAAACAAGTGGAGGAGATGCTTTCAGACGACGTGATCCAGCCTTCCAGCAGTCCATGGGCGTCTCCTGTAGTGCTTGTTAAAAAGAAAGATAACAGCCTTCGATTCTGCGTCGACTATCGGAAACTGAACAGCGTAACGAAACGGGATGTATACCCTCTGCCGCGTATCGATGATACACTCGATCGACTACGGAGTGCGAAATACTTCTCCTCCCTTGATCTCAAGAGCGGATATTGGCAAATTGAGGTGGATGAGCGCGACCGTGATAAGACGGCATTCATAACCCCAGACGGACTCTACGAATTTAAAGCGCTTCCATTCGGCCTGTGCACAGCGCCAGCTACGTTTCAGAGAATGATGGACGCTGTCCTCGCGGGACTGAAATGGCAGTCCTGCTTGGTGTACTTGGATGACGTTGTCGTATTTTCCGCTACATTCGACCAACATCTAGAGCGACTCCGCACAGTATTAGAAGCCATTCGTTCAGCAGACTTGACCATCAAGCCAGAAAAATGCCACTTCGCTTTTGAAGAGCTTCGATTTCTCGGACACGTCGTCAGCTCCGACGGCGTTCGGCCAGATCCCGAAAAGACAGCTGCCATCGCGAAGTTCCCGACACCCAAAGACAAGAAGTCAGTACGTCGCTTCCTGGGTTTATGCGCGTACTATCGGCGATTTGTGGAAATTTTTCGAACATTGCTGAACCACTTACTAATCTGACAAAAGACGAGCTGCCCTTAGGTGGGAAAGTGAACAACAGGAAGCATTTGATGAGTTAAGAACACGCCTGCAAGCCTCTCCAATCCTCGCCCACTTCGATGATACTGCCGAAACTGAAGTTCACACTGATGCGAGTAACGTCGGCCTCGGAGCCATTCTAGTCCAGCGGCAGAATGGCTAGCATATGCCAGCCGCAAGCTTTCGAAAGCTGAGACAAACTACTCTGCAACCGAAAAAGAGTGTCTCGCGGTCATTTGGGCCATAAGTAAATTTCGGCCGTACCTCTACGGTAGACCATTCCGAGCAGTAAGTGACCACCATTGCCTGTGTTGGCTGGCGAATCTTAAGGATCCCTCTGGCCGACTAGCAAGATGGAGCCTTAGGCTACAAGAGTACGATGTTACTGTGGTATACAAATCTGGGAAAAAGCACAGCGATGCCGACTGCCTGTCACGCGCACCAGTGGAGACGAGTGAGCCGGAGGAAGAAGACTTCCCGTTTCTAGGCGTCGTCCAGGCATCAGAAATCGCTGAACAACAACAAAATGACCCCGATTTGCTGCCGCTTGTACAGCGTCTCTAAGGACTCAACGTTAAAGTCCCGCGCACTTTCTCTAGAGGGCTCCCTTCGTTCTGTCTTCGGGAAGGGGTCCTTTACAAGAGGAACTTCAAGCCTCATGGTGACAAGTTTTTACTCGTTGTACCTGCACCTTTACGAAACGAGATTCTGCACGCATGTCATGATGAGCCAACATCTGGGCACATGGGTGTCAGCCGTACATTCGCCAGAATTCACCTAAAATACTACTGGCCAAAACTGTTATCATCAGTTCAGCGCTATGTGAAAACTTGCCGTGAGTGTCAAAGACGCAAAACTCCATCCGTGAAACCTGCAGGCCTCCTCCAGCCAATAGAACCACCGCATGCCCCATTCCAACAAGTTGGTATGGATCTCCTAGGCCCGTTTCCGACATCGACTGCACACAAGAAGTGGATAGTCGTAGCCACAGACTATCTCACTCGCTATGCTGAGACTGACTCGCTGTACACTGCAACATCTCTTGAAATTGCCAAGTTCTTCATCAACAACATAGTCCTCAGACATGGTGCACCCAGCGTGGTAATTACAGATCGTGGCCCAGCTTTTACTGCAGACCTAATGAAATGTCTGATGCGAATGACCCACACAGACCAGAGAAGAACTACAGCATACCATCCTCAAACAAATGGCCTAACGTAGCGCTTGAACAGAACTCTGACTGATATGCTTTCAATGTATATCGACGTCGAACATAAACTGTGGGATGAAATATTGCCCTACATCACGTTCGCATATAATACAGCCGTTCAAGAAACAACGCGAGTGACACCATTTGAACTTGTATTCGGCCGAAGAGTCACCACTCCACTGGATGCCATGTTACCACTGAATGATGAAAGCAGCAATCCACCTGGCCTAGACGACTTCCTGCAAAGAGCCGAGGAAGCACGACAGATGGCGAGATACAGAATACGCCGCCAACAACGTATCGACTCCTATCGGTACAATCAGCGTCGTACCGAAGCGCATTTTCAACCAGGTGACAAAGTATGGATATGGACCCCAGTGCGTCGCCGCGGACTTTCCGAAAAACTTTTTAGCCACTACTTCGGGCCTTACGAAGTACTCCATCGTGTAAGCGATGTAACTTACCAAGTCAGATCCGCTATACACGGGAGCTCAAAACGCCGCAACCCTACAGAGGTTGTACATGTAGTCCGGATGAAGCCGTACTATGAGAGATCACCGGAAGACCAGTGACGCCTACGCCTACCACGAATCTATTCATTGTCTGACGCATCGGGACGATGCGTGTGAGGAGGGGGATTATGCCACGACATAGTGACTGCATTCAAATAACGCGCCCATCACCACGCGCACAGAGACATACATGGGCGCCGTCTAGTGTTGCGCAGAGACGATGATGATAGCACGAGAACCCAGCTGGCCCCTGTTGATGTGTGCCACGCGCTTGGGACTCTTCTTGAAGAAGTAGAAGAAGAAGACATCTTGCCGTTCTGCTGTAACGTGCTACGACCATAGTCCCTTTGAGTTGTGGGCACAGGTTCGCCCTTTAATAAATACGTTTTGTTATACCCCGAGTCCTTCAACATCGTTACAATATATATATATATATATATATAAATATATATATATATATATATATATATATATATATATATATATATATATATATATATATACACTCAAAAAGTTCTTTCATTGGGCCAAACGTACTTGAGCAGAGAATAGAGACAACTTATTGGTTGTCTTAGTTTTATTTTCAAGGGTTTCGACCGTTGGAAATAAAACTAAGACAACCGCTAATTTGTGTCTCTTCTCTTATAATATATATGCAATGTGCCGAATGAACGAATAAACTTTAATTAAAGTGTGGCAGTTTTCACCAGCCAATACATTCCCCCACGCAGTACGTAGACTTAATTGGGCTCACTATACGGCGCACCAAAAAAAAACGCTTCCGTGAGTTCATGTGTGCGGATGCATAAGACACATGGCACGTAGGATAAATGGTTCGTGAAAAAACACGCACGCTCACCGCGCCGTGTGTTGTTTTGATGAAATACAGAACCAGAGCCCCATCGCCCCTTCCTCCACCACCGGCTCCTTCTTGTAAATCTGTGGAAAGAAGGAAACGTTTCGCACAGATCTGGCAAGCTGGTTCCTGTAAAGTAGAGAGCTTTATTTTACCACCGCTCTCCTTTATTATGTTCCGTTTAGTGGAGCAGCTAAGGCCAGCTGGCTGTCTTTCAAGAAATCAGGGGACGTACACACTAAAAAACGGAGGATATGTCAGAAATATCCGTAATCTCCCTAAAAATTAGGAAGATCATTTCACAGCTAGTGTCAGGACTGGTCATCATAATTGAAGAGCAATATCTATGAATAAATCTTGGAAGCTACGATTGTTACAGTTATTACAAGGAACAAATTAGACTCAGTGAATTCTTGTAGTACTGAAGACTGTTGGCTGTGCTGTTGGCAGCTGTGCATTTTGGCAAAGCAGCTCTTTAAATTTCTTTTGGACAGTATTTATCAATCTACCTTAGTGATATCTTATAGTTTCCTTTCTCCCGACTCAATATAGAAGAGCAAACAGGATTTTGGTCTTCAGCAAATAACTAGTTCATTTGTCTCAGTTATCACAAATTTTGTGTGCACTTTTGTGGTGTATGTGTCTTCAGGATGTCCTATAATCAGTATGATAGTCAAACAGAACTAGAAGCAAGCGTAATCAAACGGCTCAGTTGACCAAAGTAGCTGGTGCATAACACTCTTCCCGTAATTTATATCTTTGGTATCTATACTGCTCTACACACATGAAGTTCTCAAGTTTTCTCATATTTATTTAGTATATAAACATGTTTACTAAAACTTTTCAACTGCAACAATTTTTGCTTTAGTTTAACAAGCAGATCAAGATCTTGTGTGTATCCCTAATGGCTGAAATGGTCACGTCCACCAGAGAAGCAGTTTAATTGATGAGCCACTGAAGCAAGAATAGGGCAAGATAGGGGTTTTAGAGTTAATGCAGTGGTGTAGCCAAGGAATGGGACACTGGGCACAAGGCCCACCCCTGAAATTTTCAGCAATAGAATACCGAACACGCAATAACACATGCTTGACTCGCCTGCACTAAAGAACACGGACGTCACCCCTTATCTCTCCAACACACAAATTTCCGCCTATATCACGGGTTATAGGTGCCATGTTCGAGCATTTTGTCAAGGTTTATGCGAGCTGATGTTTGCAAACGCTAACTTTTTTTCTAAGGGAAACAAATATAACCCTTTAGTGGCAGTGACTACATTTGCATACGCACTTTGTTTATGCTAGCTGTGTCAACTAGTGGTCATAATAGAACAAGATACACAGTTCGTTAGATGAACTGAAGTTTATCTCTACTCAGTATGTCCTGACTTCACCTTAGTCTGCTGCGTACGACTATAGCCGATTACTTCAGTGAAGGAACTGCAATCTTTCTTGTATCGTTCAATTCGGGTTTCAGAACCAACGTCAAGTGTTGGTTTTCTTTCCTTAAAATTAATGCAATGAAAAACTCATTGTGCTTACATATCAGGAACCTATGATTTCATTACTTTTACGCTAAAGCTAGAAATAACTTACAGAAAAATGATGAAGTGTTTATTTTCATAAAAGTTGTAATGCCTTGCTGAAGCTCACGCAAAAAAAACAGAGCATTTCTTTTTTGAAATGCAATATCGAGTGTATTGTGATTGCGCTATCTTAATTTGACACATTGATTTAAAGGTGCGATGAGTGAAGAAAATGATGACAGCGACGATAGTGCGGGGCAAAGCGCATGTGAATTCGAACCATGTGTGTGCGTCAGGTCAACCAATACGGTGATGTCCTGTGGTGGCCCATAGAGTTCCCGTGCCACAATTTAGCTACGTGTTAGCATTACGTGGTGGTAAGCTTTGTGAATGGGGACGAGCTGAAGCAACGGTAGACGGAAGACAGAAGACCAAAGCGTCGGATGCCAGCAACCTAGGTTCCGCCCAGAAAATGCGGCCATCCACGCTGCTGTCGTCAAACCACCATCAAGGCGGCGTTGCCTGTACGAGTACTGCTTCTCGGGGCGCGGCCTCGCCTGCTGTTCGGTTCCTTGCCGAGAGCATCGCGCATATCGGAAAGGCGTCTTCGCGATCAGTCGTTTGGCACTGCGACACACCTGGTCTGGCTAATGATCACGGTTGCGCCGAGCATTGCGTCTCGACGCAAGATGTTCGCTGAGCAGGCTGGCCATTGCCGGCATGGAACACCACGTGATTATGCGCTACGCCCTCCGCTCCGTAGCTGCGCGTGCCCGCGCAGCCACGACTTGCTCGAGATCGGCAAGTCGTCATAGGTATGGATCCATCGCAGGCATGAACCTCGACTGCGATACCTCCAACAACGAGTACAACGCAATCAAATGCGAGCATTGCACGCGTCGTTGAAGATGTCACACCGTTTGAAGACAAGGCAGCGCGGCTAAAGGCCCGTGATGCCGAGCGCAAGCGGGGAAGCGGGCCGTGGACATAAACATCATTATAGTGCGAATTTACTTTCACATATACGCGTAAAAAAATAATGTACAACAACCTCGGCAAAGAGCAGCGCTTCGAAATAGGTAATAGTGCACTTGAAGTTGTAAAAGACTATATCTACTTAGGGCAGGTAATAACCGCAGAGCCGAACCACGAGATTGAAGTAACTAGAAGAATAAGAATGGGGTGGAGCACATTCGGCAAGCAATCGCACATTATGACAGGTAGATTGCCACTAACCCTCAAGAGGAAGGTATATAACAGCTGTATCTTGCCGGTACTTAGCTACGGAGCAGAAACCTGGAGACTTACAAAGAGGGTTCAGCTTAAATTGAGGACGACGCAGCGAGCAATGGAAAGAAAAATGGTAGGTCTAACCTTAAGAGACAAGAAGAGAGCAGAGTGGATTAGGGAACAAACGGGGGTTAAGGATATCATAGCTGAAATCAAGAAGAAGAAATGGACATGGGCAGGGCATGTAGCGCGTAGACAGGATAACCGCTGGTCATTAAGGGTAACTGACTGGATTCCCAGAGAAGGGAAGCGGGTTAGGGGGAGACAGAAGGTTAGGTGGGCAGATGAGATTACGAAGTTTGCGGGTATAAATTGGCAGCAGCAAGCACAGGACCGGGTTAACTGGCGAAACATGGGAGAGGCCTTTGTCCTGCAGTGGACGTAGTCAGGCTGATGATGATGATGATGATACGCGTAAACTCACCAAGATTTTCCGAGATGGTCTAATAATTTCTCGGAATCACAATGTGATCACACGGGGAGTTTACGTCAACTTACTGGCGAATGCCAATGAAATTCAGCTCTACTCCCCCTCACAGCATCACCCGCGTGCATTCGCGCTTAACCATGTTCACCCTCGGGGAAGTGCTTGGGAGTTTGTTAATCAAGCGTAGTTCCCGCTGTTGCGTTGTACGTCCCTTTTCCACCTGAGTGTTTCCATGTATATTTTCCGTGTTCTGTCATAAATAGTGTGTGTGTTTTTTCAACGCTGTCCCTTTGTCCATTTCTACTCACACGGCACGCAAAAAAATTGAGTTGAAGCGTTGACGAACCTTAGTCTCTTCATTATTTTCATTAAAAATATCTGGCGTTCCCGAGACGACTAAGCTATTGTCCTTATTATCTTTAAGAGCCTCAATTCTTTGTGTGCCGTGGCTGAGAGATGAACCAGCAAAAAGATAATGCCGCTCACTGCATAACATAGCGCGTCTCTACAGCAATACTGATTGGTCGTAAAAATAAATAATTAGGAACACAAGCTATTGCGAGAGGCAGGAGCATTGAGGTTGTTGTGTGGATTGTGAGGGTAGTGAGGACGTAATGAGGGAGCATCTGTGGCGCACAGATGTTACAATAGCAGTGACGGCACGCATGGGAAATCCATCACAGTGAAGTTTGATAAAACCATCTGATTGGCCTTTCTACAGTTAGCGACGTCACAGTGGTGATCATGCTAGGACAACGCTAAACATTGGAGGAAAGTTAGGCTTTATGGGTGACGGCAACAGCAGTCGTAAACACAATGTTAGTCAAGCAGGGCTTGACAATGCCAGTTGGCGTTCGGCGTAGACGCCTTGCCGCGTGGAAGACGTTAGGCATGATGTCTCGAGAGGTCTGCTTAGTTTTATGCGACGCTTGCAGAAGGATATAAAGTGAGCTCGACTTGATAAACTCAAGCTATGTGAAGACTGAGTGAAAGCAGTGTATACTAGACTGAGGTACAGCTGTTTAAACAGCATGACATAGAGATCCTGTTAAACGGTTTGGCGTAGCACATATTGCGCAGATAGCGTTGCTTGAAATGTTTTACTTTGGTTGGCCAAAAGAGCAGCTAGAACAGAGTGTTTCGGATAGCGTAGAGCGCCCCAGGCGACAAAAATTGCAGGAAGTAGTAGTGCATTGGAGGCAGTACTTAAGTGTACCTTGTGAAGTATAACATATGCCTGGTTGTGAGTGTTGATTGTTTTAATTTTGATCTTGGAAAAATATCGGGTTGTGAATAAGACATTTCGAGATAGACCAAAGTTCAGTTAACAACTGTTTTCATCCCTCATCACTTTGTTCTGTGAGAAAAGTTGTTTTCACAGAAACAACTTTCTAGTTTGGGAGGGTGATTGCGATGATTGAAGTAAGCAATGATGACGACAGCTGTGCGGGGAAAGGTGCGTGTGATTTCGAAACAAATGTGTGCGTGAGCTCAGCCAATCAGCTGATGCCCTGTTATAGCCCTGAGAGGCACCGTGTCACAATCGGGCTAGGTGTGAGCATTACGTGGCGGTAGCTGTGTGACTGGGGCCGAGCCGATGCAGCGGCAGAGGGAAGACAGCGGGCCGAAGCGTCAGACACCAGTGATACAGGTTCCAGCCAGAGAACGCAGGCTTCCACGTTACTGCCTTGAAACCACCAGCAGAGGTGGCGTTGCCGGCAGGAGAACTGCATCTCGGGGTGCAGCCTGGCATACTGTTCTGTTCCTTGCCGACGGCATCGTGGATCTCGTCGAGGCGTCTCCACGGTCAGCTGTTCGGCACAGTGACAGGCTTGGCCTGGATAATGGTCATGTTTACGCCGAGCATCGCATCTCGACGCAAGATGTTCGCTGGGCAGGATGGCTATTAACTGCATGGAGCATCGCGTCTCCAGTGCGGGGTGACTGTAACGTTGTCGGACCCATGCCGTCAAGCATCCTCATCCCCACAGCGCGCACATGGAGACGTACCGCACTGCACATCACCTCTCACCACCTCATGCCCTGCACAACAGCACATTTTGTACCACCAATCCGGCCCTCAGGTTTTCGAACATTCTTACTTGAATTCTTAATGTCATTTTAAAGGCGAAGCTCCTTAAAGCCGCACCTGTTCGTCTTTCGTCGTAGTATGTAACGTGTCTTACGCTTTCACCTGCAAGGTGGTGCCGGTGGGAAATTTCTTGTGTGCGTTGTTTGCCAATAAAAATTTCGCAGCGTGCGCGTTAACTAAAAGCCGAATTCTCCTCTCTCATCTCTCATTAGCAGCCATTGGCATGTACAATGAGCACTGTCTGACGAGAAACGGTTGCGACAAAGGCTTATACTCGCTGGGCGTAACGTCCATGGTTTTAAAAAGGTTTAGCGAGAATTTGGCCGCAGTGCCATGAATACAGTGAACTAGTATATACCATGAACTCGAGGTGGTTAAAAATGGGAAGTAGGCAGGAAGCGCAAGCCATAAGAAAGTGTGCGTGTGCCACTTCTCATTTCGTCCTTGGAATGTCCGCTAGATGGTGGTTCTTCTTTATGCGGATTATATGATGAAAAGATGTGAGATGGCGGTACTTGGAGTGTTGACTAGATGGAAGAACGGACACACATACAGATGCATGAACGGAGGCACGTATGGCTGCTCGGACGGATGGACGCATGGACGGACGCAGGGGTGGACGCATAGATGGACGTGCGTACGCACAAACAGACGCACGCGCGGACGGGAGGAAGCACGCACGGACGGTCACACAGGCAGACGCATGGACGGATGCTTCGCCCCACTCTTCATCATTCACCTCGTGCATATGCTGCCATTTTTTAAAATCAAGCTTATACCTGTGTCACACGGGCGCGCAAAAAGTCTTTTAAGTAAGCGGTCCTTTACGAAGTTGAAAGACTTTTAACAAAGAGGTGTTTGCGGCGCAGACACACGGCAGCAACGATCTCCTTTTAGTGTTTTCGTTCGAAGACGCTAGCGAAAGCGTGGCGCTAGCAGTTAAAAAAGAAGCAATGAAAATAAACGATGTATCACGATGTACAAATTAAAGACTTGTCGCACTGCTCGTTTCTTCAAACAAATTTAAGAATAAGAGATGAAGAAACACCAATGTGAAAGTTTTTTGCACTAGATAAGGAAGCATTCCCATAACTAGCGACGTGCACAAGTCCGTCTGGCACCACTGTGCTTTTATTAACCGTATTTGTTTTTCGCTGCTCTCGACTGCACTCGACACGTTATGGGCGACCGTACGGGAGAAAAAACGAGGATCGCAAGCCTCACAGCCTGCCTTCTCGCTCTGGAAAGCGAGACAGACGCTGCGAAAGCCTCCAAGGAGAGGATAAAGCAGCGCAAGACCGAGCGTCACCACCTGATATTGCCAACGCGTTGTAGCTGCTTACGAGAGTAGAAAAAGAAATAACCATTAAAAGAGTTCATTACACCTTCTGCAGGATATGAAATTTGTTTTTACAAAGAGTTCTGGTGACAGAAAAATAAGCATTTGCTCTTTTTTTCCCACCACTCGAAAATAGCTGGCGCCCACTGGTTTCGAGGCTACTCATTCGGAGCCGTAAAAGAGATCGACGAACGCCGTTTATGAAAAAGACCGCTTCTGAAAAGGAGTTCGCTCTGTGCCGTGTGTCTGCTGTCAGGAACTCCTTTTCGGAAAAAGACCGCTCACTTAAAAGACTTTTAAGTGCCCGTGTGACAGGGGTATTAGTTCCTTTTGTTTCATTGTACGTACCTTTTCTTTCTCATTGTTTTCTATGTTTCTTTTCTGTGTTGTATCATAAATGTTGTATGTATTTTTAGAAGGTTGTCCCTTTGTGTATTTCGCTTTGCACGGTGCGCAAAGCAAGCGTTGACGAACCTTTGACTCTTGATTGCTTTCATTAAAACAAGGCATCATAATTCGCACCTAAAGAGGCAATATTTTTAGCAAGTTTAGTTGTACTCATCGCACCTGATTTGCGGCTAACTTAAAGGAGATAGCTTGCTTTTGAAGCTATCAATGCATACTGAACACATCACCACTTCGTAGACATAGCAGCCGCGACCAGGAAAAGATACACCTGTAGTAGTCAGTGTACATTTTTTGCGTTTTCTGCTGTGTGAAAAAGGATGGCTGAGTGAGCCCTGCATCCAGGAAGAAGAGGCAGCCACGACAAATTCCTACTTACAAAACAGTCAGCAGCTGAGAGGAGAAGTACAGACATGCCAACCATCCAAAACAGAATGCCGAATAAAGGAGCGGCGATTACTTTTACACTGCATAAAAACCTGCTAGCAGTTGAAAGTTGTAACTGTTGCTGATCTTCCAGCCAAGTGATATAAGGGTACACTGAGAAAAGACACTGAAGATACGCCATCAGCAAACGACAAATCAAGAATCGACGGAGGTTCATCTTTATCATATGAACTCATTAGGCGAGTTACTGAAAAACAAGAAGTGCACGAGGGAGAGCTGTCACATGAGGTCGGCAGCAGTCTATTGACACAGGCTAAAATCAGAAGCGGTGCAAGAAGTAGGCACAGGGAAGCTGGAGCACACCTCTCTCCACAATTTTCACAGCGAAATCTGTCATGAGATCACAACTAGGGGTCAAGCGCAGCGCCGTAGTTGTCCACTGCCACCGCCACCGCTGGTGTCCGTAACCACTTCGCGAGAAGTTAGAAAAAGTTCAGTACCAATGACACAGTGAGGCTCGGACCAGGGTCCGCTGTGTGCTAGTCTAATATTCTACCACTGAGCCACACCGTCGTTCGGGACTTGCAGCAAACTTGCCTTAGGAAGGCTTGATGTCGGAAAAGCAATCGCGTTAATATGACTGATGAAGCGTTTTAAAACGGCGAAAAAACCAGCAGTCGCAATACAAGGCAAATAGCGCAACGAGTCGGTCGGCCAATGCTCCAAGCGATTAAAAATGCTTGTTTTTGTTTAGGTATGAACTGTGGCGCATACCCACCTAAAGGGACCCTCTAACATTTCAACTCCCCATTTTTTACTCGTGGACTGCATAAACTGACGCACAGAGAAATTAGTGCAGCAAGCACGGCAGAGATAGTGGCACGCAGTACGAAGTTATTCGCTTTAAAAATTCAAAATACAAGAAAAAAATGCCTTCCCTCCACTCGAACTTCGCGGGGTGGCATGACCACATTTCACTCTGTGCTGTGACATTGCAGGGGGCCTCCAATGAGATGGGCTGAAAGCTCTTACGTAGAGGAATTTCGTACACCATTGTTTCCTGTTCAGTCAAATCTGTTTATGAAGCTGTTGCTATAGCACCAGGCAACATGGTGCCTGACCACGCCGTTTTGTTTACGCGGTCGAACAGCTGGGTGTGGCGAGTAGAAATGAGCCTCCCCGACTTGTCAAAACTCGAGCAGGTTCTTTTGCTTCGGAGCGAGGCTTTACGCGTCCTGCGATAGGCTGCGCTCATCGTCGTCATTTCCGCTCGCGTAGTTTTTGCGAGCGCCACTGAGCGCCGACGTGGTCGGCAGCATTGAGGTGACTTTAATGCACGGTTAAAATACTAAATGACTTGATATCGGTGCTTGAATCTATTCAAAAATTATCTCCGGCCATCGGTCTGCGCGAAACACATACGAAAAATAGGTGCTTCAAAAGTGTTGGAGGGCCCCTTTAAGGCATAAATCATCATAGTCGTCAGCTACTGCAGGAACAATAGGCACAAGCACTGTCTAATCATACTCGAATAACTTTCACCTCTAATCTCGATTTATTTTTCTCCGAGTACAAGCCTGAGTTCTTCAAGCCGCAAATAACATTTCTGCAAACATTACTTAACTCCCTAAATGTTTAAAATCGTGATGTGCGTCCTTTGACCATGCCAACCTAATTCACAGACATTGTTTACCACGACATTTTTCCGAACCACGCGAAATTGTTATCTCACTGAATTTTAAATGGACCGTTACAAGACCATGTAAATATTCTCCCAACGATGGTGGTAATTGCAACAGATGCATTGCAAACAGAAGAAAAGGCTGGCATAGGAATATTCTGCCCTGAACTTAAGTGGCCTTTTTCTATACAACTGCCGGATTTTATTCCGGTTTTTATAGCTGCATTCATGGCCATAATATTAGCGCTACAAAAGTTGCCCAGTGTAATTACAATGGAAGCAATTATCACCGACTTAGTATCTGTGTGTTATTCTAGCTCTCCATTTGGTGAAACATCTTTTTAAAGCTTTTCAGAATATAGTTCCCACGCAGCTTTAATGCCTGCACTTAATTTGGGTACCAGGACACAAGGGTTTGTTTTTAAACGAAAGCGCTGATCATTTAGCAAAGGGGGCGCTTTTGGTGCCAATGATTCCTGTGTTCTCACTGACAGCATATATTACAATTGCACGATTCTGCACGCTAACATTCAAAAGTGCAAAGAAGACCCTGTCTTGACAGCTTCTCCAGAATAGAAGCACTTTTTATTTCCCTGCAACAGTGAGTTATTGTGGTTGAGAATATTGGAAGTGGCTATAACCAAACTTCGCTGCCAAGTTATCTCTGTCCACTTACACCTGCATAAAGTAAGTTAAGCGCTGTCTCCTCTGTGTTTGTTCTGTAAGGATGAGAACAATCTGTAATTATTTTTCATCCTGTCACCGGTACATGTCAGTGCGGAGAACTCATAGCACCACCTCTTCGGAACTTGAGTCTGGAAACATCTGAATCAGTCGTTCTCATATTTGGCGCCCCTACTCTGGACTACACTCACAGGGATGTTTACTACGCTATAAAGAAATTTATCAGTCAGAAAAAAATATTGAACTAAACTCTTCATCCTTTCAAGCTTTTAAATGCTAATATTCTCTAATTTGGTTTTTGTATTATCTATTCCTACCTTATACGAGAGGTGTTGCGAAGAAACGCTTAAGAAACAAAAAAAATCAACTAACATTCGGCCAATCTCTGCATTCGGTAAGAGCTATGATAGTTTAGCGGATACCACGCTACTCAGAAGACTGACAAAAAATAGCTGAGGGAATGCCGGCCCACTACTCTAAATTTTGTAATAATAATTCTGTAGTGGTTATCAAGCAAGTGTGCTTGCAGCAGTCAGCCAAAGAGTGCGTATAAAAGGCTCTGAAAAGCCGCTCTTCTAGCTTTCGCTGTGACTGTGCTGCGCCTTCCGCGCAGGCTTGGTGTTTTTTTTCCTGCCTCCAGTTGCTCTTCCCAGAAAGAACATAGTCATAACACAATGGCCAAGTTGCCGCCTCCATGCTCCCCCTGAAGGACCTCGCTTATTTTGGGTGCACCTTTGGTATATAAAACAATCCTGGCACCGACGCTGGCTAAAATGCAACAAGATCAACAAACAACGCCAAGCAAATATTACTACGATACTTTGACTTCTTGCTCATTGTGCAAATGAAGCTAGCGAGAAGTATGTGGAACACCAAATAAAAGCACCACAATCAACACCTGCTCGTACCTGGTTTCGTAATAGTACAAAGTACTGAAAAAGCATGCAAAGAGCAATACTACGAGAGGAACTATTATAAAGCAACAGGGTGCTCTGTGTCCCTGACTGGGACAACACCACAACAAAAGAAAAGCCTTTCAGCCGTGTCATTAGTTCATGCGCAACACCTAAAGGTCATAAAAACATACCTTCGATGTCTTTTTTTTTGCACGAGAACGTTAAAAGAATTACACAAGCCAGCTTTTTGCGATCCTTAAGCTTGACAGTGCTACCAGGAATATCGGGCTTGCCACATTTAATGCGTAAACATTCTTTTTTGAGTTCTCTTTAAAAAACTTATTTGTTATCATGTGTGAGTTTATGTAACGCGTGGACACGTTCAAAATTGCTAAATGAGTTCATGGAAAATTGTACTGGTGAGTACTACCTATGGAAGAAAAAATCCGCAAAGGACTTAATTTCATGACAGCACCAATGGTACAACAGTGTATGCAAAAATGATGAATAATGAATTTTCACCAGTATTATTGCAAGTAACTTTGCCATACCATAGAAAGCCCCGCCGCGGTGGTCTAGTGGCTAAGGTACTCGGCTGCTGACCCGCAGGTCGCGGGTTTGATTCCCGGCTGCGGCGGCTGCATTTCCGATGGAGGCGGAAATGTTGTAGGCCCGTGTACTCAGATTTGGGTGCACGTTAAAGAACCCCAGGTGGTCGAAATTTTCGGAGCCCTCCACTACGGCGTCTCTCATAATCAAATGGTGGTTTTGGGACGTTAAACCCCACAAATCAATCAATCATACCATAGAAACAGCAGATAATTAGTTACTCTAGTTTTCTCGCAATGAGAGCAAGGCCTTATTAGAGAAGAATGAAAAATTAGAAATAAACTTATGACGCGCGTGTATCGAGCCATAAACCAAAAATAATGGTAGACAAGTATGCAGCTATGAAATACGCATTTATTCTCAATATATAGGGAGCTTTGGTTGGAGTTATAATTGAATACCACTTTTGATGAGTGCCTGACTAATCGTCATTATGGCGCTTCTGCAAACACAATTAATCGTAAAAAGCCACATTCTTTGTGTACCAATAGGCAATGTACTGCGTTCTAAGATTATATTTAGTTCAAAAAAGATTTGCCAGAATCCACATATCTTTGGAGTCGATGTTATGGGAAGTATGCGAATGTATGCGGAAGTTTTATTTGAAGTCGGAGAGGTCACTACGCTTTACAAGGGACATTTCTTGCCCAAACAAATATTATGTAGGTGTACTGAGCAAAGAATTTAAGAGAGTTTTTTTTTATTATGATATAAAACCTTTTTCAGCGTCCTCTGCCTATGCTATTATTGCTCATTGCAGTTCTCGCACTGTATGAAAAGTCGTGCGAGTAAATTTCTTGTGCGACGACGCACCATCTGAGGTATTTTAGTGTTCCGAACTTGCTTGCGTTCACTGCTGTGGGCGAAATTACGGGGTGAGTTTCATCGTTGGGGAATGTTTTTAGTGCAGCGTTGTACGGGAAGCCGAATGATGCGGATAAATTGACCGCCAAGGGCTTGCGTAAACACCAGCGGAAATGTGCTATGTAAAGAAGCAGTAGCAAAAAACGCATGTCTGGCGACCGATGTTTTCTAGATAAAAAACCAGGGTGATGTTTGAATATACAGTGCACGCTCGGCTTACATGCAACAGTATTCCTGCAGCCCGGTTACCTTCTTGAGCACGCAGAACCTACTGTTATTCGTGTTACTGGTGAGCAGATTGCCAAGATATCTACCGCCCTACAACTCGCATGCCGGCATTCGCATAGGTAATGGTAATTCATTGTGGCATAATGCAAAACATAACGCATGTAATGCCGACGGACTTTTCCGTGCTTATTACCATTTTTTGCAGTGTTTCAGTTATTGTGATCATTGAATAAATATGAAATGTCACAACCTCCTCAATCCCAAGAATGCAGCAATAAAAAAAGCTTTTGCAAAAGTGTAATATTTGACTCCCTGTCTCTAAAAACAATTGATCGATTGATATGTGGGGTTTAACGTCTCAAAACCACCAAATGCTTATGAGAGACGCCGTAGTGGAGGACTCCGGATATTTCGACCACCTAGGTTTCTTAGCGTGGAACCAAAGCTGAGCACACGGGCCTACAACATTTTCGCCTCCATCGGAAACGCAGCCACCGCAGCCGGGATTTGAACCCGACCTGCGAGTCAGCAGCCGATTACTTTCGCCACTAGACCACTGCGGCGGGGCTCTCTAAAAGCAAACGCTGGAATATTATGAATCCTGAAAATAAACAGTTGCCTCGAAATGTGGTGGTACCCAGTTGCGTACTCCCAAAATTTTGAAGTCTTTAGGATTGACTGCAACAAAAATATTAGACCGAAATGATTTCAATATAATTTACAGGCCGTCCACAAATAAATGAATGTGCTATGGACGAAGTCGTTCACGCTACAACTAAGAAAAAAGCTTTTAATTATCATGAGGACGCAATCGAGTGCTCAAGCATTATGCCTCTGAGCGGTCGTGTAATAATCACTCATTCGCGCTGGCTCCTTTTGCGATTGTGACTAGACACACGGTGCCACTTCTCAGGGCTTCCTGAAAGCAACTCATTTTTATTGTGTCAAGACAAATTTGGCCACACGGATGTTGCTTTGTGATGGTCTGAAGTCTTTAAGACAACAGTACACAATTGGGTACCCAGGGCCCGAGGAGGCTAGTTTTGGAGTGACTAGGCGTTTTTTCTTTTGAAGGACACAAGCATTGTGCATGCTTGTCATGCAGGTATCATTCCAAGAGCCTGCGTATGTGTGGAGAAACTGAGCAACGCTGCAGATATTACACAGGTGTGCTGTTGTTTGTGCCAATCCATAGGCAGAAAATGCCACGAAAACCCATTAAATGTTCAAAGAATAAGTTTCCTTTAAGAACCAAGGCTAAATGAAAGGTAGTACAGTTAAACATCACTATCTAGTCATGACTCGGTAATAGAAAGCCGGAATTGGCTTGAAGCGCACTTGTGGAGAAGTCGCCTGTGATTGCGATCGCTAAGGACTCGCGCAAGTCGTCAGCTCGAGTTTGAGGGGCCAATGAAGAGTAGTTTGAAATGAAATAAAAAGTGACGTCACTTGTTTTCCAGCTAATGCGTCATATCCGCTTTGTTTTTTGTTCCACTGGAAGTGCACCCTCCTCATTGAGATGGTGATAAGCCCCATGAGCAGCTGATCAGCCGCCATTTTTTGAACGTATAGGCTTCTATGGAACCTTCAATACGAGTTGTATCTACCTCGCCAAACACTCCGAGCTGCTGCAGCTTCGTGCACGTCAAACGCGGCACAATCACAAACTTCAGCTGCATCGTATGACAACCCTCAAAGATGATGCCGTGCACGCGTGAATAATAGCTGAATATTTACTTGGTTCGTCCTAGCCATTACGCAATTACGCAATTACGAAGAGCAGTGCTAGTTGTTCACGCATAACAGAATAGGGCAGTGGTAGACCTTACTTTTTAATCTTAGCTTGTAACCGAGTATAGTAACGATGAAAACTCGTTTTAACTGGCACAATCATTGCACGAAAACACAAACATTACTGCTTCTGTTTTCTTAGAAACTTGAAACTGTTGTGCTGGGCTGGAGCACAGCGAGGCGAGTGGCAGGCTGGCGGAGAGGCAGAGCGACCGGCGAGTGACGACACAAAGACAAACTTTGGCTTGGTTGACGAGAGAGTGCTCTCCTGTGTTGATTGCGGGAACTTTTGAAAGATTTGGGAAAAAGATGATTGGTCAGAATACACCGGTCACATGACGACATGTACACACAGGGTTGGTTGCCGAGAACGGACCTGGGGAAGGCTCATCTGCACCTAAAGGCATTTACAGATAACTCTTGCCCACTGGTGTGTTAACGTGACGCCACACTCTAAAAAAAGAGCGAGTAAAAAGGGTGTCTTTTTGTCCCACAACAATATTCGTCATATATATTGCGTTCCATCCTTGAGTTATCACCCCGCGCCCGGTACATTCCGGTTACGATCGGCACGCCCATTACCAGGGTTATATTGCAATCTCGATAGAAAAGTAGCCAGCGCCGAGTTTTCAAGAAAGGAAGCGCACGCAAGCCTTATGATGATTATCGTTGTGGGGCAAAAAGACACCCTTTTTACTCGATATTTTTTATAGTGCACACTGTAAATACGTGAAAAATTTTACACCGTAAATGAAGTAAAACGGTTGTACGCATAAAGCACCCATACGAGCACCCTTTTTACACTATACTTTCAAATTTGAGGTGTTCGTGAATATAAACACCCTCTAAACACCCTAGTTACACTTTTATATTTGGTGTGTTATGAACAAGGCTACAAATGATTGATTGATATGTGCGGTTTTTAACATCCAAAAACCACCATATGATTATGAGAGACGCTGTAGTGGAGGGCTCCCGAAATTTAAACCACCTGGGGTTCTTTAACGTGCACCAATATCATAGCACACGCACCTACAAGGCTACAAATGCATGACATTTTCGAGCAGTTTTGCTTATACTGTTAGTATACATTAACCATCTTGAGACCAGCAGGGCGCTTACAACTAGCTGCTTGTGGGTCTAGTAATGAATGGACGCAGGAAGTAATGTAACCGAAACGCAGTTTTCATCGATATAGCACGCAAACTACTTTATGACGGAAGATACAATAGGAGCACCGCTTGTCCACTAGAGTAAGGGCCAATTGTCCTGTATCTGTTCCTTTCATCTGTGTCATTTGCATGATAAGTCAACACTCACAAAGTGCACTGATTTGCCTGAGTAGGGTGATGTTGCGCACATTGGTGTAGCCATGCATGGAACACTCCCCTTACCCCATAAGATCGAAGCTTATAAAGCTGGGAATAAAACATCCGCCATCTGCAAAAAAAAAAACAGATGTACAGATGTTTAGCCATAACCACCACGTCAACAGGCCATCAGGACCCTTAAAAACGAACATTGACGTCATGTATTTTTGGGAGGCACATTTTATTTAACTGTAGTGAATATTCCTCTTCATGTGTTCTTAAAAGTGCGTCATGGAAATTAGGAAGAGGACACCGACCATAAAGAAAAATGCAGAATAAGGACATTTCGGTGACCTTGACACAGCCTTGCTTACAGTGACGGGAGCCTTGTTGACTAAGTTGCGAACAAAGCTCCCCTCAGGGGAGACGAAACGCATTCTCCAGTTTTCTCTCTGTGTGTGTTTTTTGTGGATCACCTTCTTTCAATTTGTGTAACTTTCCCAGCAGACGTGCTTTGGTCAAAGCCTTGACTTTGTAGGTAGTGAGAAAACAACATTGATGAAATATTTTCAGCCGCGGTCTTATTCCAAGGACTGCAAGCTAATTACAAATGTATTGTCGCAATGTGAAGATAGAAGTATTATTTAAGAGGTTGAAAAAGTAGCAGCAGGCCAGTATTTTTAGTCACTGCGCACCAGAGCGTTCCTCTTCTTTTTTGTTATTGATTGCTGCATGAAGCATGCAGATGCGCGTATGCGCTGTCGCCTTCGTCTTCCTAGCAGTACGCACACGGCAATTTGTTCTCATCGAATAGTGTGACGGCCGGTGCATGCAATGTTGCAATGTCTTTACTGAATGGAAAGTGCTGATAAAATATCGCCTGCGTGACCCTGAATGCGCAGTTCCTAAAGGCTCATAGAGCTAAGCAAAAGCATCAGCTCGGCTTTTTTACCAGTATTTATTACATTAGGTCGGTGAAGGTGCGCTAAATATTGGTCCTGAATATTACGAATACGTGCTCTGACTAGTAGCTCGTGCTGGCCCCACTGCACCGTCACGATGTTCACTGCGATTCTGATGCACTGTAGAAGAACGAGTATAACGCAACAGATCACTGCCGCAAAAAAAAAAAGAAAAAAAGCAGCGCCCGCGCTATGAGTAGAAGGCCGGAGCTGGCGTTAAACCGTATCTAGCCGATCTGAGAGCGCACTGACGCCATAAAGTCTCTTCGCCTAGACAACCTTGGCTGCCCGGTATGGCTGCGCGCGCGACGCAGCGCGCGGGAAAAGGGCCGGCAGAATCTTACATGTCACTGCATGCGCTGGCGAAAAACCCTCCCATGTGTGTGCGTGTGGTGCGCGTGGCTTCTCGATCAGTAGAGTTTATTAGTCGGTTTTCAGTTTGAATTGTGCCTCCGCTCTGTGCACGACCTGTGTGTTCTGTCAGTGCTGATTATTGCGAAGGCGCTCCATCCTGAAGACTTGACCTGCGTATTCATATTGTGGGGCCCTCGAAGTGAAATAGTGAGTACCGCTCTCACGTTGTTCCGTTCAGCGCTTTGTAAACTGCGTGAGCACGAGAATAACGCCTTCAAACAATTTTGTTTTCAACTAGTTGATGACAAATCAGCATTTGTTTGCTTAGCGAGAATATTTGTCCGAAATGTTTCACGGGGATGATAGCGAAGTTAGACTAAGGGCAAGTTTTTTTGCTTTTGTTTAGATTGTTTGCAGTACAAAGCAGAGTGAGTGTGTGCCGCTGAGGTTCAGCAAATAAATTGAACAGATTTTTGCGGTGCCCTTTGTTGGCAGCCGTGTTTTACGGGGCCCGCTTGTGATGGACAATAATTTTAGTTTACTAATTATTACATGTGTGGGGACGGCGCCTTTTAGCTCTACGCATCAACGGTATCTAAGATGCATATGCTTGGGCATGTTGGTAGTTCATCAACTCAATTTTTTTCTTACTGGACAAAAAAACCGAGAACAGAAAACAAGGGTGTGGTGTCCATGTCGTTCTTTTCGATCCTTTTTCGTTTTGTGCGGTAACACTACCGTGATGACTCGGGTTGATGCATCCAGTGACAACACAGCATATTGCTTCACGTTAGGTGCGCCTCGCGAAGTTTGCCTACTTGCTAACACATTCAATTTCCTGAATTCTTCTTCAGCGGTATTTTCGTTCACCCGCAACGTGGCGTGACACTGCCGACAGCCGTGCCTGTGTAGCGGATCGAGCACTGAAGCTGGACTTTTGTATGAAAGGAACTTTCGTCTGTGTGTGGGGCTGGTTTGCCTACTTGAACAGTGCAAACGCTTGTTTGAACATAACTGCTCACGTTTGCGCACATTTTATACGGATTGTTTCCATTATGTGTAACTTTTAAAATATTCTTGTTATTCAGAGTTTTATTGCCATGGCCTCACTTTGGCATTTAACTTTGCTAAGTACTTCAGATGTTAAAGGTATTTTCGCTATGTGAAGCGTATTATTAGTTTTTGGTGCACAAAAAATACTTTAATGTTATACGTACTGCACGGTATCTAAGCATTTGTTGCAGCCAAAGTGTAACACTGGGCAGCATATCTATCTGGGAACCCAACACGCACAGCCACTGAACAGCCTACGCTTTATCGGGAAGGAGTTATGATTATCTGCCTGCCAGCATGATTGAAACAAATGGCCCTAATTTAGCAGTATTCAATGGTCATTGAATGAAAGTAACAGGGTCACTTTATTCCAAATTTCCCAGCCAATTTCGCGGCTACGGCAAAAGTGTTTGAAAAAAATTCTCCTCATTTAATGCACTGAAAACAGTTAACTGCTTGAATGTTTCGGAGAGAAAAAAATTTTTGGTCACGTGGTTGCCTTTTAAACTTTCCAGAATGTTGTTTGTGAAAAATAATTTTACAAGTACCGCTAATTTTTTTATACCAAGTTCGGTACATGTTAAGTGAAAGGGCTTATGTAAGGTGTTTAAAACTCAGTAATATTACAATTTTTGGCCACATACGTCTGCAAGAAATTAGCCAAAATGTGTTATGTTTGCATTTTCTCATTGCGATACTGCACTTTGTATGACTATCTGATGGGTAACTACTTACTTCAAAGAAATAATATTTTGATAAAAAATTATTTTTAGACATCTTAAGCTGTTAACCTCTACGAGAAAAGATCACTCAATTCACAGAATTGTCATTTTTGTCTATATTGAGACGCCATTTGCACCATGTGGTGGTCTAATTAAAAATCACCTTTTACCTGATTTGAAAGCAAATAAACAGTTTTGTCTATGAGACAAGTTTTATTATTACAATTTCTAATTCAAGAAATAAAATAATTTTTGATTTTTTCAATCAACGGATATAGGGAACTTCGAGGCGTCATCTGCCGTATGACCAAATGGCAAATGGGGAACTTGTAAGTTCAAAAATCATTTATTTATTTATTTATTTATTAATTTTTACATATTGCAACCCGTAAGGGCTATGGCAGGAGTGGGTAACAGGCCGGTACAAAACATGCTGTCATACTATGCGAAGGAAAGCAAAATACAAAGTGGCAATACATGGCATCACATGGTGGCATATTAAAGACATGGTGGCAAGGAAGAGTACACAGTAAACACAGTAAACAGTGAAACGGAAAAAGACAAACTGTCAAAGGGTATTTATAGATAACAAGAATTTATTTAAGGGCAAAGAACGTATGTCACCGGATAAGTTATTCCAAAATTCAACAGTTCGCGGAAAGAAGCTAAATTTAAACGTGTTAGTACGGGCGTATAATGGTGTCATATTCAAAGGATGGTATTGGCGTGTTGAAGAAGGTCTGGAACATGTTAAGTAGAGATCTTTTGAAAGTTTGCACGTCGAATAAATTATAGAATGTAATAACTTGAGAGACTCAATGTTCCTTCGCGATGAAAGTAGAGATAGGTTCAAAGATGGTAATGCTGACGTAGGTGAAAAAGCAGAGTCATAACGCCTGAAGATGAATCTAATGGCCTTTTTCTGTACCGATTCTATTTGTTTTATTTCGCACTGGTTGTAGGGGTTCCATACAGGGGACGCGTATTCGAGCACGGGGCAGATAAGGGTCTTGTACACAGTTAGTTTTGTATCGCTAGGGGCCGCAGATAGTGTACGCCAAAGGTAACAAAGTTTTTTTAGCGGTTTAGAAGTAATGTAATCAATATGGTGAGACCAGGACAGGTTAGGAGTGAAAAGCATGCCAAGGTATTTATATTGGTAAACTTTCAGCAAAGACAGTTCATTAAATGAGTAGTTGAAATCTGAAAGAACTAATTTATTAGTAAAGGACATGAACACAGTTTTTTGTAGTTAATGTTCATTTGCCAGGAATGGCACCAGTTACAGAAAGATGCAAATGAATCGTTGAGAAGGATGTGATCACTGGGTGAGTGGATTACATGATATAAAACACAATAATCAGCATACAAACGAATCTTACAATGAGCAATATGAGGCAAGTCATTAACATAAAGCAAAAATAACAAAGGCCCGAGGATTGAGCCCTGCGGAACACCAGAAGTGATTTTGGCCGGGGAAGAAGCAACGGAATCAAAGCACACAAATTGAGAACGGTTCGAAAGAAAGCAAGAAATCCAGTGAACTAATTGTGGGTTATTGAGGATCTTATTTAATTTGTGCAAGGTTTTGAATGAATAACAGTGTCGAAGGCTTTAGAAAAATTGATAAAGATGGCATCAATCTGATATCCTGCGTCAAGGTTCATGGAAATGTCATGTGAAAAGGCAACAAGTTGCGTCACCGTGCTGAACCCGCGTCGAAACTCATGTTGAAAATTGGACAGAAGGTTCTTAGACTCGAGGAAGTTCATGATATGTTTAAAGATTACGTCTTCAAGTATTTTACAAGAGTATGAGGTTAATGAAATTGGTCTATAATTGGAAAAGGAGGGGCAAAGCTCTTGAGGCCGTGGGTCATTCCTCCTCTGTAGTCGTACTAGGATTATGTAGCCACTTTATGAGTTGCACAATAGATAGCGTTAGTGGTTTTGAAAGCATATACACGGACAAAATGATGATTCGTGGGGTGAATCGTTCGTCTGTACATTTGTGCTTTCGTCCGTTTGTCTGTGCATCCATCCTTCCGGGCTTCCGTGTGTCGGTCTGTCCGTGAGTCCGTCCGTCTTTCTGTTCGTCCATGCTGGCATCAGACTGTCTGTCTATCAGTTTGTGCGTCCGGACGGACGAAAGCTACGCCCCACTCATCATCATTCACTCCGTGGATATGCTGTGATCTTTTTCTCAAAACATAAATTGCTATGACAAAATTTGGCACATGAAAAGTACTGTTTATTTGCTTCGATTTAGTACGAATTCTATTTTAATTCAACCACCACATGGTGCAAGTTGCGTCTCATTATAGACAAAACAATTACTTTGTGAAATTTGCAATTTTTTCTCGTAGAGTTTGACAGCTTGAGAGGTCTAAAATATTTTTTCCTCCAAATATACCTTATGTGGACTAAGCATTCACTCCTCAGATATTCACTCAAAGTGCAGTATTGATGTAGAAAGATGCAGATATAACACACTTCGGCTAAATTGTTTGAGGCGTATGTGGTCGAAAAATGGTAATAATATTACTGAGCTTCAAACACTTTACGCAAGCCCTTTTCTTAACTTGTGGACCAAGTTTGGCACGGAAGAAGAAGAGGAACTTATAAAATAATTTTTTCACAAACACCCAGACGACATTATGGTAAGTTTAGGAGGTAGCCACGTGACCAAAGTTTATTTGTCTGCGAAATATTCTAGCAGTTAACTTTTTATTGCAGTAAATCAGCGCGATTTTTTTGTATACGTTTGAGATGGTCACCAAAATGGCTGTGACGTCTGACTTGGAATGACCGAATATCCAAATCGTGTTAATGTGAGCCAGTTCAAGTACACTAGTATCGTTCGCATTTTAACACGTAACTGTACACTACTTAATTTTACAAGTTACCTGCACTGAATACCTTCTCAATGCGCATACCATCATGTATGCTCAGTGGCATTGTGCTTTTGTGCAATACATATGAAATATGTATATGTTGTTGCGCATCACACTGCATTCCTTTTAATTAACTAATGAAATGAGTACCATGGTAGATCTGCAGAAATACACATGCAGCTGTGTTGATGCATACTTTAGCATGGAACTTAACATTCACTTAGATTGGTGGTTGCATGCAGCTTATGGAACATTATCAACTCGAAGCAGCACCTTTTTATTTGCCTGCGCGAACAAGCTGAAAGGGTAAAGTAGGGTTCATATCTACGGCACGAAAGCTTTAATGATATGCCACAGCGCGCTTTTTATGGCGTTTATTGCTCAGCATACCTTTTCTAGCATTTCTCACTGCAGTGGAGCCCGATGCCACTGAATATGCTTGCTATGCACTCAAATTATACGTACACATAAGAAAGCAGTTAGTTTTGCAGGGTACATACTATATGTTGCACTCTTTGTGAAATTTTGGTCATGGTTCCTCGTGTATTCATTTTAGAATTCCGGGATTGAATATCCTGTACAGAAAGAACAGCTTCGCTCCACTTCTCTCGAAGGCACCAGTCATCTCAGCAGCTGAAGATGATTGTGCAAGCAGACACGAGCTGTGGTTTTGCAGTTAGAAGTATACCACCACTGACATTACAATAATACAACCCAATTACACTACCTTGTCGAATGTTCTCATTTTTAACGTTAAAACTTATACTCCACGATATATTAGATTGTAAATGTGACTCCAGAAACTCGCTTACACTTTTTACGTGTTTTTTTTCTATTGTATAGGTGTCATTTGACGCCATACCACTCAGCCGTTTGCTCGACTAGCGCAAATTATTTTGAAAGGTGCGGGGATTAATTTTATTGAAAACAATGAATTTCTAGTATAGAGAGAAAAAAAATTCATCACATTAGATATTTCAAAACTTTGCAGAATGCCATCAGAGGCCTGTTTGTCAGACTTGCAGTTTTCCTATAATAAAGGCAGATGTGAACATATGTGCTTAATTGTTTTTTGCTTCGGCGTTATGTTTGGTTGAACCTTACGTTACAGGTTACTGCTTGCACTTCTGTGGTGTGGTGCGTGTGTGTGTGCGTGTGTATGTGTAAGTGCCTGCCCTGTCCTACTTTGTCGTTTTTGGCCCAGCCTACCTACACATATATACACTGGTCTTATGCAGCTCATTCAATACCATGGCACCTTATTTTATCAGCACAGCACGCGGCCTGGAATTCACAATAAATTACCAAGGTGTGCTAAAACTTGCTTTCTCTTCTCTCGACAAATTACGTTATATGCACGAGAATTGCACGTCGATGACCCATCTATTAGACAGTGACTGATTCGAACGTGGCGCGCTTGCTTATTACACAGATCGCCGCGGGAGGCCGCCACTTGTGTCCGCGTGCGCGCTCGATCACACTAAGAAAGCCGCAAATTCGAAGAAAAAAAGTGCTCAAGGTCGTGTAGTGTGCATGACGTCGTTCTGTGGCCCTGCAATTCCTCCCTGCTTATCTTCCAGTGCTTTCGTCGGGACAAGAAAAGAGAGAATGCAATTACAGCATGCGACAAACCTTTGATACTCCACTCGCACTGGACGGAGTCTTGAAATTTTTGCAGCGTTGAATTCGTGAGGCAATGAGCTCTTCCAGCGAATTCATTCCATGGTTACTTGAAAAAGTGTACAGCGTTCCTTTCAGAGCGCAGGAACCACGTGTCTATGAAGCTCCAGCCTCTGACGTCATCCGGCGCCTTTAACTCTGCTCATTTACCATGAAGCATTATCCTTATTTTGATGCGACTTCATTGGCGTACCTTTCGTTCACTGTAATATCACCAATCCCAAATAATTTACGCAGATGGCTTCTATGGTGTCCATCGAGACGGCTTGTTCTGAAAAAAACTTTTCCACGAAATGAATATGGGCTTTCTCACACTGATGAAATTTCTGAGCTGCTAACCTTTCCTTGATATTTGGCCAGCTTTGTGTTCAGCGTGTGCGTAGTTTCTTCGCTATGGGCAATATCCTCATCCGTCAAAGCCACCAGCTAAGCACTGACTTTGAAATGTCATGAATTAAAACTGCTCTTTCTTAACATGACCAACTACCCATACGCAAACAAGACACGAAACACAAAATACTGTACGACACACGCGCAGTTTATCAAGTTTCACGTGATATGCAGTGGTTGTATTGTGCACGTTCTTGTGTTTTGTGCTCATAGACCGTGGTTGGGTCACATGCTTTCTTGCATTCTATGCCATGTCTGGGCTGACTATCATAAATATGTGGTATTTTGCACAATTTGCTACCATAAAGTTCTGATAAAACGACTTAGGTGTGATTTAATTAAAGCTTGCAGTAAATAAATATGGTCACAAATTGCACGATCGCTAATTCCTATAGAGCAAAGGCCAACTGGGAAAACAAAACGAACAAGTAACGATATACAATGGAAGTTGATTGTCTCCATTAAGACATCTCTGTACCGCTGGCTGTGAAACTGATTTCCAGACAAGCGAAGCTAAAATGCTTTTAAACCTTGATTGACGTATAGATTATGTCGCTGCTTCATGCCTATGAGAAATTACGATGGTTAGGCACACGCGAATGGTGCGAAGGTGTGGACATCAGCATAATTGTAAGGAATACGCCTTTATCACACGCATAATTTCTCACATGCCTAAAGCATAGTGTCTTTCAGCAAAAAAGGAAAAAAAATAACGTCTATATGCGTAACGCGACAGTTGTGGGTCATCACGTTGTCATTACAAAATCTTCACTAATGTCGCCATGTAGCAGTGCAGTGTAATGCAGCTGGCGCACTTGGGTAGTTTGACCATAATAATTAGGTATGTTACTTGTTTTCTGATGTACAGTCTTTCCCAGAACTTAACTTAAAAGTATACCCTTTAAATAGATTGCGACGTCGGAATATTTTTGCTGTTTTACCGTAAAACCCGCCACTTGCGTATTCCAACATCTACCAGACATCATCATCATCATCATCATCCTAACTACGTCCAGTGCAGGACAAAGGCCTCTCCCATGCTCCACTAGTTAACCCAGTCCTGTGCTTACTGCTCCCAATTTATACCCACAAACTTCTTAATCTCATCTGCCCACCTAATGTTCCGTCTCCTCCAACCCGCTTGCCTTCTCTGCGAATCCAGTTAGTTACCCTTAATGACCAGTGGTTATCCTGTCTACGCGCTACACGTCCGGCCCATGCCCATTTTCTCTTCTTGATTTCATCTATGATATCCTTAACTCCCGTTTGCTTTCTAATCCACTCTGCTCTCTTCTTGTCTCTTAAGGTTACACATACTGTTTTTCTTTCCATTTCTTGCTGCGTCTTTCTCAATTTAACCTGAACCCTCTTTGTAAGTCTCCAGGTTTCTGCTCCGTAGCTAAGTATTGGCAAGATACAGCTGTTATATACCTTCCTCTTGAGGAATAGTGGCAATTTACCTGTCATACTTTGAGAGTGCTTGCCAAATGTGCTCCACCCTATTCTTATTCTTCTAGTCATTTCAATCTCGTAGTTCGGCTCCGTGGTTATTACCTGCCCTAAGTAGACAAAGTCTTTTAAATCTTGGAGTGCACTATTACCTATCTCGAAGCGCTGCTCTTTTCCGAGGTTGTTGTACATTACTTTCGTTTTCTGCAGATTATTTTAAAACCCACATTTCTGCTCTTTTTGCCTAACTCCGAAATCAGGAGTTGCAATTCGTCCCCTGAGTTACTCAGCAATGCAATATCATCGGCGAAGCGCAAGTTACTAAGGTACTCTCCATTAACTCTTACCCCTAACTGTTCCCCTTCTAGGCTTCTAAAAACCTCCTGTAAGCATGCGGTAAATAGCATTAGGGAAATTGTGTCCCCCCTGCCTTACACCCTTCTTGATTGGTATTCTGTTGCTTTGTTTATGAAGCACTATGGTAGCAGTTGATCCCCTGTAGATTTCTTCAAGGATGTTTATATATACTTGATCGACGACCTGATTTCGCAGTGTCTGCATGATGGCTGATATTTTTACTGAATCAAACGCCTGCTCGTAAACTATAAAGGCTCTGTATATTGGTTGGTTATATTCTGAGAATTTCTCTATTACCTGATTGATAGTGTGAATGAGGTCGATTGTTGAGTAACCTGTTCGAAATCCTGCTTGTTTCTTTGATTCGTTGAATTCTAATGTTTTCTTTACTCTGCTAGCAACTACCTTTGTAAATAGCTTGCATACTACAGAGAGCAAGCTGATAGGCCTGTAATTCTTCAAGTCCTTGTCATCTCCTTTCTTATGCATTAAGATGATGATAGCGTTCTTTCAAGACTCTGGTACTCTTCCCGACAGGAGACAACTCGTGAACAGGGCGCCTAGTTTTTCTAACACAATTTGTCTTCCATCTTTCAGCAGATCTGATGTTACCTGATCCTCAGCAACACCTTTGCCTCTTTGCAAGCTCTTCAGAGCTTTTCTGACTTCTTCTATCAGTACTGGTGGGGTGTCATCTGGGTTACTGCTAGTTCTTATAGTATTCAGGTTCTGGTTGTCCCGGCGGTACAGGTCTCTGTAAAACTCCTCCGCCATTTTAACTATCCTATCCATATTGGGTATCCTATCTACATCCTACCAGACATATTCAGTGGTAATCCTAAAACACAATAATTTAGTGGCTGTATGGCGAAGTGCTCATAGTAAATAAAATTCTCTGGGTCCTTCCCAGCTAGCTCCTCAGGACTTCGTTATTCTTTTGGTGCCTCTGCTTTCAAGGTTGAAGGCCGGCGGGCTTTAGAATACACGGCTTAGTAGAATGAAGTGGTCGTTTTAAATATCAATATATTAGTAATCGTTGTTGAATTTTAATGTCTCAAAGGTATGAACTGATTATGAGAGACGCCGTTGTGAAGAGCTGCGGAAATTTAGGCCACTTGGTGTCATTCAATGTGCACCTAAATAAGTACACGGGCCTCAAGCATGTTCGTTTTACCAAATTGCAGCTGCTGGTATCTGCATAATCAGACCAAGAGCCTGACAGAGAATAATTGAATGACGTTCGAGTTCAGTTTGTATTTTCTGATGGTGGAGCTTGCAGACATTGCAGAAAACAAGAGGGAATTAAGTTTCTTGGACCTAGAGACGTTTATTTTTGTGGCTTTGAAAAGAGACTAACCGCGTAGCCACAATCAGCGTCATCTTACGGTACTGTTGCTTAGCCGAAACATTCTGCTGCATTGTACTCACCAAAACAACCGGTCAGATGACTGAATTTAGTGTCTCACGCACCCACTAAGAACACGGGAATTGAAAATGTCCGCGTGGCACGTGTAAGTTATTAGTATAACTACGGTTAGTGTAACTCCTCACTGCGGAAACGCTGCTTTCGCGTACTGCTCGGAAGGTTGATTGATTTTGTCATGGTCATTGAAGATATGTAAGCGAATCAGGTGAGCGTCCACTAGAGTACTATTGATGCATAAAACACCCTCACCATCACTAGGGCAAACATGGCCCTTCGTTGGAAAATATTGTATGAATATTAGTGCTGCATTGGCATTCCGCCAGTGTTGCACCTTAAACAGCATTAGCTCAACGTTTGGCCGCAACAAGGCCCAGTTTGGCGAGGATAGAAACCCACCAGCAGATGAATCAGGCGCACAAGCTCCAAGAATCAGAAGCAGACTAGCTGCCTAAATTTGGAATCGGTGATGGCCAAGCCCCTTTTTTTAGGCCACCTCATGGTAGCCTGCAGAGCTGGAATGACCGCGCATTGTATGTATGTTTCTTCGTAACTGAATTGAGATACGTTAATATATTAAGTAAACAAATATAATGTCCAGAATTTGGCCGCATATATTGCGATGGTCCTGTGCATGACAGTGTCGCGTATATTTGTCAAAAGGACCATAGCTAATGACGCAATTCAAGGACATGCAGGATGATGGGAGATTAACAATTTAATGTGTGGAACTGGTGCAATTATTTCTTCAAATAAAAACAGCAAACGTAGGCAAGCGCCTCCAATCAAATTTAAAAACAGCTCTAAATTCGGCGGTGTACAGTTTCTCGGCTGTCCAAGACCCGCTATTTTCATTACCAGGAATTCGGCCAATCGGTGCAATCTATTTTTCTTTGATTTCAATTAAATGAAGTTTTTATAGTGATTAACAAAAGACTTCCACGTTTTTCCCGCATGCTCTTACACTAGCGTGGGGCAGTGTCTTTTGGTAGTGCCAAAACTACCGGAAAAACAAACAAATTGTGACGTCACATGCACGACTACGTCATGACGTGCAGCTCACACACTTACGTGATACACTGATTTCACTAAGGTGCTGTTGAAAGAAGGAACGACAGGCAAGCAATGTTACCAATACGAAATGAGAGCGGCTTAGTGGACGATGAAAAAAAAGCAATTCTGTCCTTATATCTGTTTTCGAGAAGCTGCATGAAAAGTTGAAGGGAATAAGGATGAGCAGGCATCTCATGATCAAAAGACCTATAGTTGTACCCAGGGCTGGGCAAAAACACTTGAAATTGTATCGTGATACCATACAAGCTACTCAAGGAACACATGTTTAAGATTCTAGACACTGACTGAAATATCGTATCCGATACGATACTTCGCAATGCTATTTTAGGATACCTCAATAAACTTGCCGATTTGTTGTCATAGACCCCAACAATCAGCAGTGAACGCCTACGAACAACGAACAAAGAGGACTACTTGAGGATTTCTTATATGTGATCAATTTTATTTTATTTGTATGTTTGCTGGCATCTCAAGTTTCATCCCAAAGTATAATAGCTCACTTCCAAAGATCTTATTCGTGTCTTTATTTCAGCTGCTTAACAGAACATATCTGTAGATACTTCACTGACAGTGGTTCTTGCATGTCATTTTTGTAATTGATGGGGAAGTCGGCGGAGCTTGATTGATCTATATGTAGAGTTTAAGGTCCCAAAACCACCAAACGATTATGAGAGACGCCTTAGTGCAGGGCTCCAGGAATTTTGACCACCTGGGGTTCTTTACCGTGCACCCAAATCTGAGAACACGGGCCCACAACTATTCCGCCTCCATTATAAATGCAGCCGCCACAGCCGCGATTCCATCCCGCGACCTGTGGGTAAGCAGCCGAGTACTATAGCCACTGGGCGACCACAGCGGGGCTGTCGGAGAAGCTTGCTGACCAGCAAACGGACCACCATCTAACCACACAAGTTTCAATAAGATGAAACTTGTCTTCAAACGATGGTGCGAGTTCCAGTACAAAGCACCAGCTTGTCTATAACAGACCATTTTGCAATACTAAATCACTAAGGTGCAGCAGCAACAACCCTTGTAGCGACATTGTGCCTACACAGAGTGCAAAAACCTGCTATCAGTTTCTCATTCTTCTTATCTCGTGGCGTGTAAACTGTTCGTTATATATATACTAACAGACATGCGAGCAATTTTCTTGAGTGAGATGCAATGTCTACCGGACGAACGTCTAAGATCTCTTGTATTGCCACGTGGGCGTGACAATGAAAAAACCGGCATTTGCTCAAAACTTACTGGTGTGCTAACTTGTGCCCACAAAGGAAAGTAAGCGAGAGTGCACGCTGTACTCTGGTAGCGCAAATAAATGGCACCAGCCTTCGGTAACCTGTTCGATAGCAGAACGCGTCTTGTATTCGTACAGCAGTTATTGCACTTTCCGATGTTGTCACTGGTGCCCGTTAAGCTCGCCAATTAACAAGAGTACGCACACTGCGCGTAATCTCAAAATAGTTGTTCAGTTTCTACATTCTAAAACTGCGATATAATTCTGAGGACCGCAGAAACGGAGGACTCAGGGAATTCTGGCCTTGTGGTGTTCTTCTACGCCAAATCAGCTATATGTACAAGCACTCAAGCATTTTGCCTCCATCAAAATACGGCCGCCGCAGCAGCGTTTGTGCGCGATCTGGGCAGCACACACTGAGACAATCGCGATATTTACAAAACATTGTGAGCGGTGTTGCGTCGAAAGGTCACAAGTTTTTTGTTACTCACTCCCGATCAAACAAAAATGAGACGAAATATAGAGAGTGGCAGCATTGTTGCAAAAACCATATTAGGACAACGCCACTGTCGTTGTTCTTGCGGCCTATATTCAAATCAGCTGCCAATTAGTAGTAGCGAGAAATAGGGATAGCTGAAAAATGACCTGCGCAAGTAGGCGTTTGGTGTGTAGCGACGCCACGGACCCGAGCTAATGGGGGAGTTTTGGCTCCCTCCCACACCTAGCCGTGCGTGGCTAAGCCGTGTCTGGGGAAAAGGGAATCCTGGGGGTTGAGCAGACGCTGGATGATTGGACCTTTAAGGCCCCTCGGAAGAGGCAACACACCCCTTTGGCCCCGGCTTCACGTAGACGGCACCCCTGGGATGACCCACCCAGGGGAAATCGGCTGTCACCTTTTCCTATATCTGTTCCCTACAACTTCATCTTTGGCTCTCACTTTTAGTCTGTCCTGTCTACTTCTCTCTTCTGTTTACTTCCAATTTTCCTGGTGGCAAGGGTTAACCTTGTGTAGTTACTCAACCTTGAGTAATTATATTTGGTTATAGTGGCAATGTATGGCTGGCGTCTGCAGCCTTATGCCATTAAATGCTTCAGCGTCCCCTGGGTGAACTCCATGGTGCGTGGTCGTCATTGCTGCCAAAAAAAGTACACTACTATGGGAACACCTGCATTTCCCCGTCTCCTAGATCGTCTTCCGCTTAAGAGGGGACGCACCGATGAAATATCAGTTTTCAGCCAACCCACACAATGCTTTCCGAAATTCCGTGTTGTGCACAGCGAAAATCCAACAAAATAAGCCAAGCCATATCTTTATTCCTTGTTGCCAAATTTCTGACTAAAATCTTTCGCCCAGGATACAAGGTTACAAAGATGGCTAACGGAGGCCTTCTCCTTGAGCTGCCTGAAAAACATCACTATAAAAAACTTGGCAGTCTCGTAGCATTTGGTAATATCCCAGTATCTGTTTCACCTCATAGATCAATGAACACCTCACGCGGAGTTGTTTCAGAAGCACACCTTCTTGAAATGTCTGAACAGGAACTGCTTGAAGGGTGGAAAGAGCAAAATATCACGGATGTGAAACGAATCGCCATCAGACACGACAAAGAAATACCTACCAAACATTTATTACTCACTTTCGAATCTAGCACATTGCCTTCATCTATAGACACAGGCTACATAAACTCTCTGTCCATTACATTCCCAATACAAGACGGTGTTATAAATGTCAACGATTTGGTCATGGCTCGCAGAACTACCGGGGTCAGGAAACTTGTGCAAGATGTGGTAGCCATGGCGACCCATCTAGTAACTGTGTTACTACGCCTCACTGCGTGAATTGTGACGAAGAACGCGTCGCATATTCACGTTCGTGTCCTAACTGGAAGAAAGAAAAAAAATAATCACTCTTAAAGTCAAAGAAAATATCACATTCAAAGAAGCAAGACGAAGAGTGTCGCCATTTTAGGGCGCAACATATGCTAATGCGGCGCGTCAGGGGGCAACGCCGCACCAGCCCTCGCCACTCCTTCGGCCAGCGCAGAGCGAGCCGTCGGCTGTGGCGCCTGCCCCCAAGGCGGCAGTAGTTCAGTCTACTCCGCCTCCAAGCAAATTGAGGCCGGAGACTCCAGGCTCCTCTGGTCTCAAGGCCTCACCTCACCAGGTGAGGCTTAAATCCGAACCACCAGCTCGCATGTGCGGGCATTCAGTGTCTCTGAGGAGGCAATAGATACAACGGTACCCTTGGTACCGAAAGAGCGGCGCGCCTCCTTGGAGCGCGCCAAGAAAAATAAAAAACCAATAACGTGGCCGGAAGACCGTCCTGCCATCTGAAATAACAAGCTCACTTTAACACAGGATACTCTCTGCACACACAGCAGCATCTCTTCTTTTAATATGCAGACAGAAATATTACAGTGGAACATCCGAGGCCTTCTTCGAAATCTCGATTACAAGAACTTCTCCATGAACACAATCCTAAAGTGCTGTGTGTACAATAGACACACTTAAAACGAACAAACACAAACTTTTTACGTAACTACGCAATCTTCCGAAAGGATAGAGATGATGCCATGCCCCCTTCTGGTGGTGTAGTGGTTATAGTTAGTCAAGGTACAGCATGTTCACAATTACCCCTTCAAACTTCCCTGGGGACGGTGGCTGTCCAAGCAATTATTCTAAACAAACTTGTCACTGTCTGCTCTTTTACATACCTCCGCACAACCGTCTTGAAAAACTTGAATTCCAGTCTTTGATAGACAAACTACCTGAACCTTATGTGGTCCTTGGGGACCTGAACGCACATATTGGTCTGTGCGGTGACTCTCGCTGTGATGCACGAGATCGTCTCATTGAACAATTCCTCAATTCATCAGGTGCTTGTCTGTTAAATAGGAAAGAGGCGACATACTATAACCTTACCAACAAAACTTACTCTTCCATAGACCTCAGTAGCGCATCTCCTTCACTTGTACCACTACTTCAATGGAAAGTCATAAATAATCTATACGAAAGTGACCATTTTCTTTTAGTTTTGAGTACACCAATAATATAAGAATGTCCTCCACATGTTCCCAAAGGCTGGTAAACAAAGCCGACTGGGAACAATTTCAGAAGATTACTCACTTAAGTTGGACTGACACAGGCGGATTAGGCTAGCTATGCAGTATTTTACGGCTTTTCTTACTGACGCAGCAGTCAAGCGCATTCCACCAACATCTGGACTGCCCGGCAAACGACACGTCCCGTGGTGGAACAATGAGTGTCAGAATGCGTGAAAGGAACAGAACAGGGCATGGAGGTTGCTTCGGAACTCGCCGACAGCAGAAAACCTTGAGAGCTTTAAGAAAAAATGCCGCCATATCCACGAAGTGAATGATGATGAGTGGGCGAAGCTCCAGAGGTAAACCTGGTAAACCATGAATCCTCCGTACATTTTGCCCACTCGATTTTATTGCAACGCTCCCCCTAGCGTACGTCGCCGCACTATATTGAACGATGACACGTGCCATATGTGGCATCATTCCTATTTTATAACACCTCGCATCTTTCATAATCAACTACACGTACCGCCGTCTAGTTTATAACATCTTGCATCTTTTGGATGGACGGACGGACGGACGGACGGGCGGACGGGCGGACGGACGGACGGACGGACGGACGGACGGACGGACGGACGGACGGACGGACGGATGGACGGATGCATGGACGGACGGACGGACGGACGGACGGATGGACGGACGGACGGATGGACGGATGCATGGACGGACGGACGGATGGATAGACGGACGGACGGATGGATAGACGGACGGATGGACGGACGGATGGACGGACGGATGGACGGACGGATGGATGGATGGATGGATGGATGGACGGACGGACGGACGGATGGACGGATGGACGGATGGATATGGCTGTACCATTTAGATCGGGCGGTGGCTAGCGTAATACTTAGAACTGAACGAGAGGTGGCTACATACAGGGGACGCACAGCCCACGCCTTAAAGAGCTTCGCTCCTAAAATAAAATCTCGAGGCAGGAGAACGTGTCGGCAGGCCAGAAGAGAAAGCTGGCGCAAGTTTTTATCAGGGATAAATTCAAATACACAAGAGGGTCAAGTCTGGAACATGGTTCGTAGGGTAGCAAGAAGACAAGTACACTCACTCCCACTCGTAAACACACAGGGTGACAGCCTGGAAGATCAGGCGAACTTCCTCGGTGCACGCTACGAGCAAGTGTCTAGCTCGTCACACTATTCTGAAGCTTTCCAAAGATATAAAGCAAGGATAGAAAAGCAGAAACTTGAATACAAGTGCACAAATCACGAGGCGTACAACCAACCTTTGAACTTAGCTGAGCCACAAACTTCACTGAACTCTTGCAGTAATTCTGTCCAGGCTACGACCGTATGAAATGTTATAAAACCTGCCGCTCGAAACGCGAAAAACTTTACTCTCTTTATACAATGCTATCTGTCTTTCTGGCACTATCCCTGCTTCCTGGAAAGATGCTATTGTTATCCCTATTTCGAAACAGGGCAAGGACCTTTCCTCAGTTTTAAGTTATAGGGCCATTGCACTAACCAGCTGCCTTTGTAAACTTTTTGAAGAAATGATAAACCACCAACTTTTACATTTCCTTGAAACACGCAATCTGCTTGACCAATACCAATGTGGGTTTCGAGAGGGTATATCCACCACCGATCATCTGGTGCGTATCGAGGCACAGATCCGAGACGCTTTCATTCACAAGCAATACTTCCTCTCGGTATTTCTCGATATCGAGAAGGCTTACGACACAACATGGCGTGTGGCATATTAGGAGACTTGTCTCGCCTGGGTGTGCGCGGTAGAATAGTTTCCATAATCGAGAGTTACTTGTCCAATCGAAAATTTTGTGTCCGTGTGGGTAGTATTCTCTCCCAAACATTTGTGCAAGAAACGGGAGTACCGCAAGGTGGTGTACTTAGTTGTACACTTTTTATATCAAAATGAATTCCTTGCACATGTCCATCCCCCGCAACATGTTCTATTCCACATATGTCGATGTCCTCCAGCTTGGCATTAAGTCATGCAACCTAGCAATATGTGAGCGGCAGGTTTAGTTAGGTTTAAACAAGGTCTCCAAAAAATGGGCAGAGCAAAACGGATTCCGGCTGAACCGAGAAAAAAGCACGTGTGTCTTGTTTTCCCAAAAGAGAGGCGTGCACTCAAAACCCTACATTGAACTGAACGGTCAACGTCTGTCTGTCAATGCGGAGCAGAAATTCTTAGGCTTAATCTTGGACAACAACTTGACCTTCGTACCAAACATCAAGTATATAAAAAAAAGTTTAAAAGTGTGGTAACGGCTCTGCAGACTCTTAAAAAAGAAAAAAAAACCCAGTCCTTGTCTCACTTTAGTCCATTTGATGCACACTCTACACACTCAAACAACATGTTGTAGTGTGCTGGGTGCCAGGGCACCGTGAGATCCAAGGCAACGTGAGGGCGGATCAGCTTGCTGCATCCGTCCACAAAAGCACTGCCCCTACAACCATATCAATCCCGGCCCTTGATCTTAAGCCGTCTCTTAAACGAAACCTCAGGGACTACTGGCAGAGCAAGTGATATAGACAGATACAAAACAAACTACACGTTATGAAGCCACACCTTGGCCATTGGCCACCAGTATCAAAATTGCGTCGTACAGAGGTAATACTAACGAGGCTCAGGACAGGCCACACATACACGACACACACATGTCTTTTGTCCGGTCGCGATCCACCATTGTGTGACAGATGTGGTGAAGCATTAACAGTCTTTCACAAGTTAATCCAGTGCAAACAGCTAGAAACAGTGAGAAAACAACATTTTCCATTACCCTACCGACAACATATACCTTTACACCCTGCAATGTTCGTCGGTAGAGAACAGCTTTTTAGTCATAAATCATTGTTAGCGTTTTTAAAAGAAATTCCTAGTTTTCATATCATATACCCGGACATTCCGCAGCAAAAACCTCTCCAGAGAGGTTTTTGCTGCGGTGGCTACCTAAGAAAGCACTTGCCTCACGGCCCTTAGACACAAGGGTATGATTGAGTGAGGCACTTTTGCTAGTGCCATACATCCACCATCGTTATTTATTATCACCAACTTTGGTCATCTATTCACACCACCGACACCTTTCACGGCATGGTCATGATTTTATTACTTGTATGTTTTTACCCGCCTTACCTCGAGGAATTTTATGGCCCTTATACAGCCGCTTATCACAATCATTGTCCATATTTTTAGTAAGATTAACTGGCGCTCTTTGGCCGTGAAATGACCCTTGCACCACAAAACATCAAACATCATCATCATCATAGCTGAAAAATAAAAGCAATTATAACTAAATTAGAAAACCCATTCTCTATGAGAAATAAGATGAGATCTATGGTAAAAGTGGAGTGCTAGTAGCTATGACAATTAGATGTAAAGTATCGTCAACTTACCTGTTAAGCTAAGACAATAAAAAGCCGGTGCCCATGAAACATCAGATGAAATGGCTTGTTGGGATGTTCATAAAAAACGACACATTCGGCATAACGATATTTCTAGAAACTCCTTACTTATATCTTCAAGATGGCTCCTAATTATTTCAACTATTTGTCCCAAATCAATATGGCCATTTTACCAAGCAGTAGGTGGAAGTTTTACTTCTGTATACTGAACGCACGCCCGCGTATTTATTTTTAAATCGCTTTCGAAGAAGAGTAGACTCAAGTGATTAGAAATGTGTATATAGTAGCAAAAATATTGCCGTCAATAAAAATAAATGTGAAACAGTTCTTTGACTGCAATTTACCAAAGGCATATTGCGTTCACGAGATCGAAAAGAAACAGTTCCGAGCACCTCGTGACGTACGGAATGCAAGAGAAGCACAAAGGAGCAAGCACTTCTGCTTACAGTCATTATATAAATTCAAGAGCTCTTTGAATAGTAACATAAGGAATCAAGCCGCGTGGTACGAAAAGATATCGACTGCTATGTAAGCGTTTGTTTATTCAGATACATCCTCAGAACCAGCTATGCCATATAGTTTCATGCTAGACAGTTGCATAAAAATTTCTGCAATCATCGCCAAAAGCATTGCGGTATATACGCAGCTCAGCTTTATAACTGGTTAAAGGGAAGTGTCATAGCTCTTGATTGCGGTAGCGCTTATATGGACACTCTTGGCTGGATTCTGACGCCGGCGTTGACGCTGGCGTAACCATCACGCACCGTATATATATATATATATATATATATATATATATATATATATATATATATATATATATATATATATATATATATATATATATATATATATATATATATATATATATATAGTGGAGAAGAGCAAGCAACATCGCCACCGCTTGGGTCCAGGATCCTGGGCTTCTCTCGCTCACCTCGTGCTGATCGTCACCTCCATCTGCTTGACTGTTGCTCTGTCCCGATCGTGTTTTCTTCGCAGGGCCACCGTCGCAACACACGCCAATAAACCCCTTTTCAATTATTGGAGGGTGCTGACATTCCCCGTCGCTTGAACCTGGGTGCTGCCATTCGCCGTCGCGTAAACCTAGAGCTGCGCAACCGAAAGCTACCACCCATCATGGCCACCAACAACGCGCAACCTGGCTCTTTTACTCCATCCTCCAGCAACCCCGGCGTTCTTCGCTTGCGAGAGTCGAAGGTCTTTAGCGGAGCTGATGAGACCGACGTGGAAGACTGGTTTCCTAACTACGAACTGGTGAGCGCAAATAACAGGTGGGTTGACGCGGACAAGTCGTCGCCATATCTGTCGATGGTGTTTCTACCTTTGCCCACGTCGACACAGGAGCTGCCGTTTTTGTTAGAGCCACCCACCTCCGCCGCTCTCTTCGCAAAGTGACCACGCGGCTCTATGAACTATCGCTTCGTACGGCCAGCGCACACCCAATTCGACCTCTCAGCTATTGTACGGCCCGCACATTCATCCAAGGCTCTATGTACGTTGTCGAGTTCATCGCCCTTTCGGTGTGCTCGCATGACGTAATCCTCGGGTGGGACTTTCTGTCACAACTTCATGCCGTCATTGACTGCGCACGTGCGGAAGTTCAATTTTCGCACCTGTGTGACGAACCTTTGCACGAAACCCTTGAGCGGTCGCCAAAACTCGTTGCGCGTGAGGACACTGCAATTCCGCCAGCCTCTCTTGCCGTTGTCCCTGTTTGCTGTGATGACCATAACGATGCTATGGTAATGTTTACACTTTCCGACATTTTCATGAGCTGCAGAGCCCTTTTTTTGCCATTCGCTATACTTGACGTCACTGCTGGCCGAAGCAATATTTTCGTCCCCAACCCCCTTACTGCACTGCTTACTCTACTTCCCGGCGAATGTCTCGGTCGAGTGGAGTACCTTGATTCTTCTTTAATCCTTAACATGCCAGACGAAACGTGCAGTAGCGCCTCGACCGAACTTCATGCCCTTTCTCCACTGGAATGCTCGTCAAGTGACATCTCCTCGAGTTCTATCGCCGACACCTTAAGTGCTCAAGAAGGCGCCGAGCTTCTTAATCTCCTCCAGCAATTCGCGAATTCATTCGACGTTTCTCAGCCCCAATTGGGTTGTATTTCCGCAGTGCACCACTACATTGACACCGGTTCGCACCAGACATTGCGTCAAAGACCGTATCGTGTCTCTGCTACAGGAACGTGACGTCATCAACGACCAGGTCGAAGAGATGCTACGCCGTCGCGTTATTCAACCATCGCACAGTCCTTGGGCATCTTCTGTTGTTCTAGTTCGAAAGAAGTGTGGGTCAATTCGATTTTGCGTCGACTACCGGCGAATAAACAAGGTGACGCGGAAAGGCGTCTATTCAATACCGCGCATCGACGACGCCCGTGACAGCCTCCAAGGAGCCGAATTCTTCTACTCCTTATACTTACGATCTGGATACTGGCAGGTTCTCATGGCAGAAGCTGATCACCAGAAAACTGCGTTAGTTACACCAGATGGCCTGTAGGAGTTTAACGTAATGCCTTTTGGGTTTTGTAATGCTCCGGCCACGTTTGAACGACTCATGCACAACACGCTGCGTGGACTGAAGGGGTCTGTGTGTCTATGCTACCTCGACGACTTTGTCGTTTTTTTCTCCCAATTTTCCTTCACATCTGCTTCGGCTCCAACTGATTCTGACGTGTTTAGCCAACGCTGGGCTCCAACTGAACCTTAAATAGTGCCACTTCACCGCGCGTGAGCTGTCCATCTTTGGACCCATCGTGTCCAAGCATGGTGTTCTACCCGACCCTGCAAAACTGCGAGCAGTAGCCGAGATCTAGAAACCTACTACACTGAAAGAATTACGCAGTTTCGTCGTACTATGCTCGTACTTCTGGCTCTTCATTCGAAATTTTGCGTTGATCATGTCACCACTGAACAACCTTCTACGCGGCGACGCAGACCTTTCATTCTGGTAGCCTGACTGCGACGTCACGTTTGCCACGCTCCGTAGTCTGCTAACATCTCCTCCCATTCTTCGGAATTTCGATCCAACAGCTGCAACGGAAGTTCACCCAGACGCTGCGGGGTCGGTCTTGGCGCTGTCCTCACCCAACGCAAGCCGATCTACTCCGAATGCGCCGTCGCTTATGCGAGTCGCACGCTCACTAAAGCTGAGGCCAAATAAATTGTCACTGAAAAGGGGAGCTTAGCGCTAGTGTGGGCGCTTCGCAACTTCTGTCCTTATTTGTACGGTCACCCATTCGACCTGGTAACGAACCACCGTGCACTTTGTTGGCTCGCCACAATAAAAGATCCTTCTGGCCGCCTAGCTCGGTGGGCACTGCAAATCCAGGAGTAAGACATTCGCGTCATCTATCGCAGCGGACGCAAGGATTCTGACGCCGACACCCTTTCCCGTTCGCCTTCACCTCCTGACACGGCCTGAGCAACCACAGGTACTAACTCCGTCACATCTCTCGACCTCAACTTCTATGCCAGTGAACAACACAAGGCCCCGGGGATCGCTTTCCTTTTTGACTGTCTCTCTGGATCGTCAATAACTATGGTATCACGATCTCTCCGACGTCAAGCTGCTCATTTCGCTATTCGTGATTGGCTGATACACCGACGCAACTACGCCCCTGAAGGTCGTAAGTGGCTCTTGGTTGTCCCCCGCAACTTGCGATCACAAGTTTTCGCCTCCTTTCACGACGATCCCCAAAGTTGCCATGCAGGAGTTTTCAAAACTTACGAACGTGTTCGCCATCGCTTCTACTGGCACAGAATGTATGGTTTTGTTCGAAAATCGGTTATGGGCTGCCCTGACTGTCAACGCCGCAAATCACTGCCTTTCCACTCGTCCAGTGCGCTTCAATTTCTTCCGTGCCCTGCTAAACATTTCGATCGTATCGGAATTGATCTCTATGGCCCTCTACCGACAACATCAGATGAAAATCGGTGTGTCATAGTCACTGTGGACCATTTAACACGTTACGCCAAGACCGCCGCCCTTGCAAGTGCCACAGCGTGGAACGTAGCGTCCTTCGTCCTAATTGATTCATACTACAACATGGTGCACCTCGAGAACTACTAAGTGCCTGAGGTCGAGCCTTTCTATGAGAAGTCGTCACGGCTTTGCTTTCTGATTGCCATATTGTTCATCGAAAGACCAAGACATACCATCCGCCGACTAATGGGCACACGGAGAGATTTAACCACACCCTCGGCGATATGCTCGCGATGTATGTGACATCTGATCATACTAACTGGGATCGCATTCTTCCATATATTACGTTCACATACAACACTGCGGCACAGTTTACCCCTGGATTTTCACCTCTCTTTCTTCTTTATGAACGCAAATCATCCCACACCATCGACACTCTCCTGCCATACCGTCCTGACGCATCCGAATGCCCATCTGTGTCGGAAGCTGGCCGAAGAGCGGAAGAGTGCCGCGAACTCGCACGCACCTTTGCGTCACAAGAGCAGCAGCACCAGAAAGAAAACAACGCTGACTCTTCACGAAGCCACAGCTATTCCCCGGGATCACTTGTATGGCTGGCTGTTCCTTACAAAACCACCCGCCTTCCCTCACAACTCTTCCCGAAGTACGAGGGTCCTTACCACGTTTTGGATCAAACCTCGCCGGTGAATTTTTTCCTTGAGCCATTTCCCCCATCTGATGACATGCACCGGCGTGGACGTGACATCGTCCACGTCGCCCGCCTTAAGCCATATCATAGTCCGCTGCCTCCAGACTCTTAAGCCACCAGGATGGCTGTTTTTTGGCGCGGAAAAATTGGTGAAGAAGAAAACGCATCGTTGGCAAGCAACAACACCACCGCTTGGGTACTGGGTCCTAGGCTTCTCTTGCTCGCCTCGTGCTGATGGTCGCCGGCATCTGCTTGACCGTTGCTCTTTCCCGAACATATTTTCATCGTAGGGCCACAGTTGCAACACATGCCAATGAACCCTTTCTCAATATATATATATATATATATATATATATATATATATATATATATATATATAAAAAATGCCCCATTTCGGCATGTTAATCTGCAAATGCCGTCGAAAGACGATAGCCTTGCGTGTATAAAGAGCGAACAAGCCATTTATTTGATATTCTGCGCTAAAAAATCGAAGAATGGTATGCTGGAGGCGCCCCGTTAGAGTGCCTCGAGCGTGCAGCGAAGGTGAACGAGCACATCAAGTCACGTCACACGTGAGAATTGATTGCCATCTGGTAGTTTTTTTGAAAACGAAGCACGTGGCTCTAAGACGGGTGTGTGCGCCCGTCTCACAGGTGATAAGGTGTACAACGCAAAGCGACGGGTAGGTGCCACCACCGTCTCGTCTTAGAAAAACGTTGGAAACACTCGCCCTTTTCGTGCAAGTGTTGCAAGGACAGCGCAGCCTGCTAAGCGCTACGGTCCTTAAAATTACTTATGCATGCCTTTTCTAGTAAGAGACGCACATGCAGAATATATACGTGTTGTTATGGTGCCCCAGCTATGCGCAATAATTGATTTTTAATTGACGATTGCAGAAGTGTGAACGCTAAACCTTGAGCAACATTGGGTGGGCGTTGCTAATGGAGTTGGCCGTTTCAAGTACCTGGTGCCGTTAAGGGTAGACAAATAGACAAATATACAGACAGACGAACCAAAGTTTTTGCGTCGAAGGTCCCCAAAAAAGACTATCGTTTTGGAAAAATCTAGAAAAGGACTCCGACGCGCGGAATTGAATGTGAGACCTCTGCGTCGTGATAGCGAGTTGTTAACAACCAAGCCATCAGGGAGCACGTCCTTCAAGATTCAAAAGGCAAGCTATTTATATCTATCACTTACCTCTGCGAACGGGACTCGGGGGGGGGGGTGGACTATTGTGTTCTCAGCATTAACCGCAACATAGCGCAATGAGCACGCGTCGCCAAATCGCATGGCGATGCACGCCCTAATCGCCCCGCGTTCTTTGCTTCTTGCCCCGCTTCGAGCAGGGAGGTGAGACTCCCTCGCGCGCCCTTATCTCGCGGGAAGGATCGTATGCTTTGGCTGGCCTCGGGCTTCACCTGGAACAATTCTGTTGTAGTTACCGGGCACACAACGGTGACGGCCATCATGGAAGTCTTTGTTGGCGAAAAGCGCGCGCTTTTCAGACACAGCCAAGTAACAACTGAGACGCCTATTCATGGGCATCTGTACCTGTGAGGACGTTTCTTGCCTCATATGCGCATGAGAAACGCGGAACACGTTTAGATCTGCTTTTCATTCTGCACATGACCTTCAAATTTCTTGCTATAGCGTTCATTGCTTCACCTTCGCGGCAAAGCTGAGACTTTTTTAGTTTTTTTGTAAGCATGGTTGCACAGTGGCAGGGGCTAAATAAATGCTGCTATAAGCAGGCCATGGTCTCTTTCCCCCTGCTGTGACGGGCAAGCAGACCAAGGATCGTAAAAAAAAATGTCCTCTCTAGCCTTGCACCTTACCAGAAAAGTTCAAATCGTTGTGCTAATGGGAGTTACCGTTCCATTATTATTATTATTATTACTATTTTACTACTACACGCTGTAGCAATTGGCGGATATCGCAGATGTGACACCGTTGAGTATTATGTAGGTATTGTGTGAAACAATTACTCAGCAGTTCCAAACACAGCGATTCCGAAAAATGGTCTACGCTTGAACTTCGCCTTCAAGAAGAGACGATGATAGTGTAACCAAGCCCTGCGCAAATCACTGGCCTTCAGAATTACTAGCCTGGCTTCGCTCTCGCTGTATGTCTCAATCATGTCATGAGGGAATGAACGACTGTGAGTGCAACGCTCTGCTTTTCAAACTATCGTACGATGGCTTTTTGAAATACGGTTGTTAAGTGGCATCTACTTCAATCCACGAAGGGCCCACTACACGTACGTAGGGCAACACGCAAAAGAATGTTTCAGCGCTCTGTAATGAGCGGGCCTTTAAAATACCCACTCGTTGAGCATTTCACATATTTTCATGCCTTGCACAACTCTACGCTTGTACAACCTAATCTTGCACACGTTAGAAAGATTCCTTCTACTACAAGAACGAAAGAAATGTAAACCTCTTAAACATCGCTTTTTTGGTTAGACATTTAATCAATTAGAACTTCTATTAAATGGCATTCATACTGCTTTTTTGGTTTGAATCAGTTTCAACCATAGGCGTGCCTTTGTGTTATAACACCTGATTGCCACACAGAGACCCTCGGTTCAATTCATAACTCGAATTGAGGTTTTTCAATAACAATTTTGTTGGTAGGTTTCTTCATTTATTTGTCACTGCCAAGATGACGTTTTCTCGCTCACAACTTGAGACGCCACCATCGGAATTTCTGCCAGACAAGCTCGTTTACGCTATCACGTTCAAATATTATACAGTGCGTGAATAATAAACATAAAAGTACAAGAGGAGAGACAGTTGTTTATGGGACAACGTAATTTGAAAGCATGATCAAGGCACTCACTGAAAGGAAGTCATAACCTTCAACAAAAATATCACAGGAAAGTGAGCGGATGAGTAAAACAATTAGGACCACGTTACTACAGCCGAAGTTTTAAATCCAGCATGGTGAAGTAAATCATTCGATTGCCAATTTGTTCCTGTTTGGTGTACGAACCGGATATTGTATCGTCACGGACGTCCGAAAAACCTGGCGCAATTCTAAACCGGGGAGCGAACAAACTTTCTGTCGGAACGATAGAAAGCTCCCCGCCATCTACAAGGTCTATGACAATCAATTGAAAATGATGACATGGTAACGGATTGCCGTCATATTTTTCTGGACAAGAAGTTGTGATCTGACTCGGAAAGTGGGAGCTCACGCGTAGTACCCTTTCACGTTTGTTACCATAATTCCAACCCAATATCAAAGCTAAAATATTCATAACAAAAGCACCTATACCCCCCCCCCCCCCGAAATGTATGGCGCCCCTAGAATGCTCAGTTCTCAGTTTAGAGAAGCCGCCAGAAGTAGAACAACAAGATGAAAGGCAGCGATGAACAATGCTCTTATTATTTAGAGAGTTGCATCATAGTGACATACAATCAATTGTCCACTGTCGCGCTGCCTTCATAGCAGTTGATATTTTCTTATTTATTTATTTATTTATTTATTCATTTATTTATTTATCTATTTATTTATTTAGGTAGCCTCTGGGCCCAACAGCGTTACAGAGAGGAGTGGGTTGCATTAGTAGTACATGTTTTCATTAAAGAGGGGAAACAAAACTAGTGGCGTTACTCAAAAAAGTATGAAGCGAATTGACAATAAACAGCGCACAGTACCAAAAGCACTAAGAACATTGAAGGAAATACAAAGCGTGAAAAAGGTATTTTACAGTGAAGATACAAAATAAATAGCACTCAAAGTACGAGCACGTGCCTATGAACCAAGAGTTACATGCAAAAATATGGGCACAAGCAAAAGAGAAAAACCAAAAGGACACTTGAAAAGGTAAAGAAATGCAATGGTACGAAAACACTACCTTCAAAAACGATAGCTGGTTAATTAAAGCAACCTTAAACTTAGTATCATCAGCAATCTCGACTAACGATCCCGGAAGGTGATGCCAACTTGCTTTAGTAAGGGGGTTGAATGATTTGAAGTAGTAGTAATGGTGCCTGTTCTCGTCATCTTGTTTGTTTTTACCCGCTAAGGCTGTATATGATGTAAATACACCTGTTTTCTGTCATCTCCTGGTAACATCTTTGGTGGAGAAGCTGGGTACCTCCGGAGCACATCATGGAACTTCGCAGCGGGCGTCCTCTTGAACAGTCCATCTTGTTGGCAGGCCATTCATTCGCTCCACGTTCTTGTGACCCAACTCAGAGGCCCTGGCCCCTTTTGCGGGACTGATATTGTGCACGTGAACAAGTGGCCGGCCGACTACGAATTCTCCTTAACAGTGTGGAGCCACAAGGAAGCTTTTCGTGCGTAAAGAATGACGTTAGGTACGTGCCACAAAGTGAGGCCATGGCAAATCAGTCAGTAAACATTGTGTGTCCCTGCATCTGAACTGCTTCGCTGAAAACATAAATTTGTACTTCTTTCCAGGGTTACAACTGAATTTTGAGCGAGAATTGCCAAAAGTCGTCATAATTTTTCGAACCTCACCAGGACTGTCGCCAGTCATCAAATGTGCGGCGTGCGTAGTAATAAACATTGCTAAATTTATATAGCCTAGTAAACTAAGCACCGTCAAATGCCTAAAATATATTGACGTTTTGCGGAATAAAAGAAGGACACCTGCTGGTCGTACTACGACAAGGTCATTAAAGGATTTACCAGTTGTAAACCTGACCCTGAATGATCGTGTAACTCGTAGCTAGAGGGAAGTGAGGCGTTTTACGCCGGTCAAATCAGTCGTTGCGTGTATTGATTATAAAACCCACAAAAACGATGGCAAATCACAAGCACTTGAAAACTGCGGCACGTGAATGTTGAAGAACCATAGGCCACAAAAAAAAAGTGCCGAGATGCCCGTTTAACCCATCAGAACAGGTTTTAACGCGCACTAGCAATAAAGATGCTTCATCTGTGCGCAGACGCTCGCACATGAAGGCTCTCTCACGAAGTGCTAGTGCTTATTCCGTTCTGTCCACACGGATCCACAAATAGCACGAGTTTCGTGCCGAGCACTGGGTGAAGAGATTATGGCACCAACCACATAGGTCTCTCGCTACCCACAGGCACAGGATGTGCGAATGCGGCAAGTTGAATGCGAGGTATCGTTAAATGCGAAAAGCCATGGACATTTGATTGCTTTTATACAAATCAAATTGTTGATTATTGAGGTAAAAACCGGAGTGGGCTGCAATAATTTTGGTCACTCATGGAACCTTAAGGTATCCTCCATGAAACTGCCGACTCCCTGAAACCCACTCTGAGAACCAATCGCAAAAAAGCATGTTTTCGTGAACGTTATGCAGTAGTTCGTACTCGCTGGCTTCTCTTGGAGTATACGATGAAAAATTCGTAAACAGGTGGTCCATACAGGATCACACGTTCCGGCAAATGTTCTTGTCTGCTTCACGGCTCCTATTGTTTTGCGCATCCACCTGCAACTGCTTCGTGCATGTGTATACAGACTTCGTACCATCCCCTCCAACATGCACAAAAAAGAAGGCGAGGAACATACGAAACTGGGGTTGAGGTTGGGGTGAAAGAGTAGGCACTGTGCTGACTTGTGAGTCAAAAGTCGACGTGAATAGTCATAGAAAATGAAAGAAAACAAGAGGGAAGGGGTATACAGTTAACTGCATTGTGGTTGTCTGTATCAAGCACCACTTGACAATATTTTCATGGGGGTAAGCCCGGTTAGAAATTCGTAAAACAAGTGCTTAATTCTCATCTGCGTTCTTGAAACCTCTTAACCTTTGTTTTTGCAGCATATCGTTTTACTGGGTATTTCCTCAGTGTTAGAATGATGAAACATTCATAAACAGGGCGTCTCTACTGAAGCCAGAGTTTCGACAAGCAGGCTAATAATTTTTTTCAAGGCTGAAACTTTGTCAACTTGTATCCTCGATGGAGACAAGTGCACCTATTTGTTCAGAACTCTAATACTCAATCCCTGCTTAGAAAATTTTGATCAATAGCTTTTCTCATCCAATTCTTGCCTTTTAGTTGATTTCTGCTGAATTTTGCCTAAGAAAGAAACATGCTCGTATGAGAGTTGTTGCCAGACTCGTGCTATTGTACGAGTAGTTTTTCGGGCACTAGGCACTGCCCATTGCTCTTGCAATAGAGGACAGGAGAATGCTACTTTAGCCCTGACCAATCTGGAGCGCTAGAAACCACGTGTGGCAGAAGCGTCAGCTGCTGACGATATCTCGAGTCTAAAGCTCTGCTCATATAGCTGATCTATTCTCCTTACTATGATGTGGACCGAATAACATCCATTTCGTTCACGGTAATGTCGCGGCGTCTTAAAAATTCACTTTCTTAGCTTCCAATGTGGCAGTTGACACAGATCTCACCGGCAAAACCTCTCAGATAAACAATCCGTTGTTCTTCTGTAAAGAGTACATCCATCGGCATGTTCATCTTTCTTGACATTTCGATAGCCGTGTGTCCAGCGTGCGCATATATAGCTCCTTCGCTAAAGGCAATAACGACACCCAGGAAATGTTTGAGGGCCTACTGTATGTCGGTAGATTGTCTCGACCTCTTGAATTAAAACTGCCACTGATTCGACGAAAACATGCACTGTGCATAAACTATAACAAATGATCGAATTGTTATTAAATGCGAAACATTTCTTAGCGAATTACTGGCCCTTCGAGCATATCTATCTATCTATCTATCTATCTATCTATCTATCTATCTATCTATCTATCTATCTATCTATCTATCTATCTATCTATCTATCTATCTATCTATCTATCTATCTATCTATCTATCCACTCACTTCTGAGTGCCCTTGTGATCACCCTGTGAACTTATTCTAGAAGCTTTAGGAATACGCTTGTCTTGAAAAAAACGTGAAAAAGAAAGTCACACTTTTCACTGAAGAGTGAACCAGTCCACACGAGAGCTAGAAGAAAAATTGGCGGATGTCCCGTACACTGGGAATCAATGATATGCGAAACAGGAATGAGGAAGGTTAATATGGCTCTTTAAAATCAGCCCAACGTTACAAGGCTGACGCAACTAATACCTTAGATGACTTCTTTGTCATGATTGGTATATTCGCACGTGTCATTTACCTTCTTCGACTACACACGTCATCTCTTACTAAGTTTCGTGTATGGGGAGCTAGCAAAACAGCCGTGACTGCGCAAAGAGCCTAGCATGTAGTCATGTTTTACGTGAAACGCAGATCATGATTATTATGCTTCAACGTGTTATTTACCGTCGTCCCTCCTTCTTGTCACGTAAAACAAAATTTTGTACATATAAATCTAGCGAAATTGCCGTGAGCGCAATTTGAAGGTTACATGTAGTCATGTCTTGCATGACACATATATCATGATTATCATGTTTCGACGTGTCGTTTACCTTCGTCGTCTATTCACGTCACGTTATACCAAACTTGGTACTTGGGGAGCTAGAAAAGCGGCTGCGAGTGCTATGAGCGTAGCACTTAGTCATGTTTTCCCTGACATGCATGCCATGATTATCATGTTTGTACATGTCACTTACCTTCTTCATTCATTCACAAAATACCAAATTTAGAATATGTGGAGCTAGCGAAACGGCCGCGAGAGCGCTATAAGAATAGCATTTATTACAGTTGTACATGACACACATGTAATGATTATCATGCTTTGACATGTATATTACCTGTGTCGTTCATTCACGTCGCGTAATACCAATTTCGGTATATGTGCAGCTAGCACAACAGCCCCGTACGTGCTATGAGCGTAACATGTAGTCCTGCTTTACATAACACGCATGTCATCATTAATATGTTTAGACATGCCATTTACCTTCGTCGTCTGCCTGCACCTGGTAATACAAATTTGGTATATACAGAGCTAACGAAACCACCGCGAATGACTCATGAGCGTGGTTTCTTGTCTAGCTGTTACCTGGCACGCATATTATGATTATCATGTTTGCACTAGTTGAATACCTTCGTCATGTATTCACGTCCCGTAATACCAAATATGGCATATATGAAGCTAGCGAGAAGATCGTGAACGTGTCATCAGTGTGGCATGTAGCAATAGTGATACATGACACGTATCTCATGATAATCGTCTTTGAACGTGTCATTTACTTTTGTCAATCATTTTTGTACCAAATTTGGTATATGTGAATCGAGCAAAACGGCCGCGAGCGCATCTTGAGTGTGGCACGTAGTAATTTGTTTACATGACACGCATGTAATGATTATCATAATCGGACATGTTCGATTTACCTTCGTCGTCCATTCACGTCAAGTAATACCAAATTTGGTAAATTGCATGTGTAATGACTGCGTGCCCATCAAGAGCGGGGTATGTTGTTATGTTCTTACATGGCACTCATGCCATGATTATCGTGTTTGCACCAAACACATAGCTTCGTCATCCATGGATGTCACGTAACATCAAATTCAGTATATACGAAGCTAGCGAAACAATCGTGAGCGCACCCTGAGCCTGGCATGTAGTCATGACGTACATAACATGCATGTGCACAGTTCCGCGTTAGGTTCTGTCACTTACGTTCGCCATGCTGTCATATCAAATCATGCAACATGTCATGTGAACGAAACCATCGCAAGAGCAAGAAGGCCATGAAATCTAAATCGACGTGCATGATACACATGTCATCATTTTTATGTTATGACTCGTCACTTACGCTCGTCGTACGATCATGTTTTGCCATACCATTTTCTGTAGCGATACGATTATCGAAACGGCCAGGAGAGATGAAAACCATGGGAGGCTAGACAGACAGATAGATAATTAGATAGATACTGAAGTTGCCTAAGAAATTCTTCCAAAGAAAAATGTCATACAAAGAAAGTCAGGCGGCTAGAAAATTGTGACTCTCTGCTCACACAAAAAGAATGACGCACAAAACAACACGCAGGTATACACCTTTTGAGCTCGAACCGCCCTTGTTATTTAAAATAGCCCCTACTTTGGCTCTTCTTGGTAGCAATTCATTTTTTTTTGTAAACGCGGCCACTGCTGCCAGCGACCTGGCCTTCGCCATTTATCTGTAAGCGCACAAGATATCCAAAACTCACCCTCAAAATATCAGCGAGTGAACGCGGGTGACGGCGTCCTCTATGTAACATATGAGGTCTCTGGTTATTAAAAATTGATAGGAGCTCGGTATGTTAAAGGCCAACTCCAGCGATTTTTGACCATATCATGCTAATGGTGGTTTTGTGTTTCTGACACACCCTTGTCAAGCTCCCGATAGCTAAAATGCTCAGCAAGTTTGAGAATAATTTTTAATAAGCAAAAAGGCGCACTACGAAAACCTAAACCCGATTCAGCGCATACATCTGACGTAACTTTTGGTATAAACCTAGAACTGTATGTTGTACAAGGCATTCTAGTGCGGCGGGCGCGGTGCATGGAAACTGAATTCCGGGCACACCAGACGCTCGAAGTTTAGCTCGCAGCAGAGGTGATCACGCCGAGTATCATCTGACATGTCTGAGACTGACAGTGTATCACAACTGTCTTACAGCGATGTCTCTGACGCAAACAATGCTGTTACCTCACAGTTTAAGAAAGTAGGCTCCCTATGCTGTAGGTATAGTGAACTAGAATATTCGAGTTCACTATAGCTGTGGGTTATGCGTCCGAGTTGTAAGTAGTAGCAGTAGCAATTGTAGTAGGAGCAGTAGTAGTAGTAGTAATAATAATAATAATAATAGTAGTAGTAGTAGTAGTAGTATTAGGTAGCCACCTTTTGTTTAGTCCTTGGAATATTCCCTGAATGGCAGAACTTGTATATGATGAATATATGATGAATAGATGCGAGATGGCGGTACCTGGAGTGTTCACTAGATGAACGCACGGACAGGCAGACGTACAGGCAGACAGATGGACAGACACAGATGGACGGACGAACGGATAGCCAGACAGACAGACACACAAACGAAAGTGCGTATGCATGGACGGTCGGCTGCATGGATGCACGCCCGGACGGGTGGACAGATAGACTGACGTAGGGTCAGACGGACGCATGGACGGAGAGACAGGCGCCGGCCAAACGCCGGCCAAACGCTGTCCTGATAGGACTCCGGCGAGAAATTATCTGAACACATGCGTGTCATTTTCCCACCTGATCGCATTGATTCATTTCTCACGCAGGGCACTGTCACGTGGAAAGCTTTGGTAGCAAGTGCAGCGTCTTGTGTGAGTAGTTTGTGCAGCCCACTAAGCAGCGCCACATACCACACATCGCACAATCATTTACAGAGAACAGCAAATCACGCGCCAAACCGGTGAAACGTCGGGAAGCACCACGAAAGAAGAAAGAACACCGCCAAACACCGCTGCCGTCGCCCAGTGGCCAGCACAGTAAATGCTGCAGCGGCCAAACTTAGCAATGCCCCTGGCTGCGTCACTCACGTTGACATGCCAAACGGGACAGCATACAGATAGTGTTGCCAAGTATTCTGAGAATCCGGGTGATCCGCTTCGACGCAAGTTTAAAATTCATTTGCTAACAATCAAATTATCCCTCACGCCTGTAGTTTGGCATAAAGGACGGTAATGTGCAAAGTAACGTACGTCGAATTTTTAACTGAGATTCATTGACCTCGAAAAATTGCCGAAGTTGGCATTATGTGTATGGGCCACTCAGAGGTTGATTTACTTCATATTGTTATGGGGTTTGTGACGGGGGTACTCGAAGACTTCAGGGTGAAACTTTATTCGCCTGCACTGGGGGCCGTTAAACGGAAAATCAAATTACAACAATACACACTCGCACTAATAGCAGTGAACAGAGCATCAGTCTTCGGTAAATTGACAAGTGATGAAGCGCGTCGGCATTTATACATGTGCCGTCGAATATTGTAATGTTATCGCTAGTGGCCACTTCACCCTACCTTAAGATCCTACAGTTATCTAAATGGTTCATAGTCAACTGGCGTGGCTGCTCAAGGCAGTACCTACACGCGCAGCGGCATGACGACAGGCCTGAAAGAGGGGTGGGGCATTTGCCCCTCTGAAAGAGGTATCGTCCCGATGCTTAACAGAAGATGAAGGTACAATATTAAACCAATAGGTAAAATTAATAAATTATAATGAAGCAAACGTACATTCTCCAACAACTCAAAAGCGCGTAAAACGATTTGATGTGCACTATGTCGAATGACACGACCCTGCTACAAGGATGGCAAACTTACGCCCACTGCTTTTGCAGGTTTATTTGTTTATTTGATTTTATTTATTTTATAATACCCCTAAAGGCCCCCGAAAAAGTATTACATAGGGGAACGGACACATGAAACAAATCTTTGTACGCTTATACAATGTAAAAACAAGATTACACAAAATAATGAAAGCGAGCTAAATACAAACAACAACAACAACAAAAACCAGATAATTTGGAAAAAGAAAAATAAGTAGAGATAGAATTTTGAATACTGTAAACATAAATTATTGGTACTAACAAATACAGTATACAAGGAAAAAAACTATAATGAAGGCATGATTTTAATATACAAGTGTTTGCAATTAACACATAAATAATACAAATCAAGCGTGTACAGTGTTCGTGAAAAACATTACCTCAAGATAACAGGAAAATTAAACACTAATGTACATATGAAAAAGCTTAATGAGAGTACGCGCGGTGGATATCTAGTCGGAAATGTTGAGTAATAGTTCCTGAAATGTTGTGAAATCTGCTTGAGTGGCAATGCGGGATGGCAAGTTATTACATGCAACTATTATTCGGGGAATGAAGGAATTAGCATAATGAGCTCAGCGACAAGTTATACGTTTTTTCTTGAAGATATAGTCTGTGCGTGGAAAGATGACTGTTGGTGCTTCGAAGATGCGGTGAAGGTATGGGCGATGATAGAGTTTGTGGAGAAGCGAAAGGCGGGCAGTTCTTCGGCGATGAGATAAGTCGTCAAGACTAGTGCGAGTTTATTGCTGAAATGCTAGTATACGGGGAATAATCAAAAAAAGATAAAGTGGGCTGCACGGTTTTGTTAAAATTCTATTTCTCGGGCTACGTAAATCCCTGAGGGATCCCAGATAGCCGATGCGCATTTGATTTTAGGACGTATTATTGTGATGTATGCTAGTCTACATCACAATACAAATTTTAGGAGCGGAAAACAGTGTGAATCTGAGAAAACAACAACAGTCGGACCACGTGCCCGGTGCTGCACCGTTCCCAACCGGAAAAAAAAACAACCCGCGAGTTGATGGAACTGCATTAAGAGGCCTGAGGTGTGGCCTCACCGATAACCACCGCCGGGAACGCACTCCCTCACCAGAGAAGGATTTGCCACCCTGGTGCAGTATCTGGCCACTACCTCCCACATAGATACGCCAAATAACTCACGGCCCTCAGTCCTCAGCAGCTGCGAAGCAACAGACTACGGCGGCGGTCAGATCTGCAACGCAGCAGAGGGTGCTAAGAATCTCTGGACTACAGGCCGCCATTGGAACCTGAACTTAGCAACGTTTAATGCTAGAACCTTATCTAGTGAGGGAAGTCTAGCTGTACTATTCGAGGAGCCAGAGGGTGTTAAATGGGATATAATAGGGCTCATTGAGGTTAGGAGGAGATATGAGGCCTATACGGTGCTACAGAATGGGCACGTCCTTTGCTATCGGGGCTTGGCAGACAGAAGAGAACTGGGAGTGGGGTTGCTAATTCACAGAAACATAGCTGGCAACATAGAGGAATATTATAGCATCAATGAAAGGGTGGTAGGTATTGTAATTAAACTGAATAAAAGATACAAGATGAAGGTAGTACAGGCTTACGCGCCTACATCCAGCCATGATGACGCTTCAGTTGAAAGCTTCTATGAAGACGTGGAATCGGCAATGAGTAAGGTAAAAACACAGTATACTATATTGATGGGCGACTTTAATGCAAAGGTAGGGAAGAAGCAGGCTGGAGACCAGGCAGTAGAAGATTATGGCATCGGCACTAGAAACGCAAGAGGAGAGCTACTAGTAGAATTCGCAGAACACAATAATTTACGGATTTTGAATACCTTCTACCGAAAACGAGAAAACCGCAAGTGGACATGGAAGAGCCCTAATGGCAAAAATAAGAACGAAATAGACTTTATAATGACTGCGCACCCAGGAATCGTGCAGGATGTGGAAGTGGTTGGCAAGGTACGATGCAGTGACCATAGAATGGTACGGTCTCGAATTCGCCTAGACTTGAAGAAGGAACGACAGAAACTGATACGCAAGAAGCCAATCAATGAGCTAGCACTGAGAGGGAAAGTACAGGAATTCAGAGTGTCGCTGCAGAACAGGTACTCGGCCCTCAGTGAGGAAACCAACCTTAGCGTAGATACAATGAATGATAATCTGACGAGCATCATTAGGGAGTGTGCAGTGGAAGTTGGAGACAGGGTAGTTAGACAGGACACTGGCAAGGTTTCCCAGGAAACGAAGAACCTAATTAAGAAACGTCAAATCATGAAAGTGTCAAGTACAGCAGACGAAATAGAACTGTCAGAGCTTTTGAAGTTGACTAATAGATGTAAAGTATGCGATGTAAGAAGGTATAACATGGAGAGAATTGAACACGCTCTGAAAAACGGAGGAAGCTTCAAAGCAGTGAAGAGGAAACTTGGGATAGGCAAAAGTTGGATGTATGCACTAAGGGACAAAGAAGGCAAAATAACTACCAATATGGATAGGATAGTCAAAATAGCGGTCAGTCAAAGTAGCGGATAGTCAAAATAGCGGATAGGATAGTCAAAATAGTTTTACAGAAATCTGTACAGTAGCCGAGACAACCACGACCTTAATACGATAAGAACTAGCAGTAACCCAGATGACACCCCACCAGTAATGATAGAAGAAGTCAGAAAAGCTTTGGAGAGCATGCAAAGAGGCAAAGCTGCTGGTGAGGATCAGGTAACATCAAATCTGCTTAAAGATGGAAGACAGATTGTGTTAGAAAAACTAGCCAGCCTGTTTACGAGGTGTCTCCTGACAGTAAGGGTACCAGAGTCTTGGAAGAGCGCTAACATCATCTTAATACATAAGAAAGGAGATGACAAGGACTTGAAGAATTACAGGCCGATTAGCTTGCTTTCTGTAGTATGCAAGCTATTTACAAAGGTAATTGCTAACAGAGTAAAGAAAACATTAGAATTCAATCAACCAAAGGAACAAGCAGGATTTCGAACAGGCTACTCAACAATTGACCACATTATTACTATCAATCAGGTAATAGAGAAATGCTCAGAGTATAACCAACCACTATACATAGCCTTCATAAATTACGAGAAGGCATTTGATTCAGTAGAAATGTCAGCCGTCATGCAGACACTGCGGAATCGGGGCGTAGATGAAGTATATATAAACATTCTGGAAGAAATCTACAGGGGATCAACTGCTACCATAGTGCTTCATAAAGAAAGCAACAGAATACCAATCAAGAAGGGTGTAAGGCAGGGGGACACAATCTCCCCAATGCTATTTACCGCGTGCTTACAGGAGGTTTTCAGAAGCCTAGATTGGGAACAGTTAGGGATAAGAGTTAATGGAGAATACCTTAGTAACCTACGCTTCGCCGATGACATTGCATTGCTGAGTAACTCAGGGGAGGAATTGCAACTCATGATTACGGAGTTACACAAGAAGAGCAGAAAGGTGGGTCTTAAAATTATTCTGCAGAAAACGAAAGTAATGTACAACAACCTCGGAAAAGAACAGCGCTTCGAGATAGGTAATAGTGCACTTGAAGTTGTAACAGACTATGTCTACTTAGGGCAGGTAATAACCGCAGAGCCTAACCACGAGATTGAAGTAACTAGAAGAATTAGAATGGGGTGGAGCAAATTCGGCAAGCACTCTCAAATTATGACAGGTAGATTGCCATTATCCCTTAAGAGGAAGGTATATAACAGCTGTATATTGCCGGTACTTAGCTATGGAGCAGAAACCTGGAGACTCACAAAGAGGGTTCAGCTTAAATTGAGGACGACGCAGCGAGCAATGGAAAGAAAAAGGGTAAGTGTAACCTTGAGAGACAAGAAGAGAGCGGAGTGGATTAGGGGACAAACGGGGGTTCAGGATATCATAGTTGAAATAAAGAAGAGGAAATGGACATGGGCCGGGCATGTAGCGCATAGACAGGATAACCGCTGGTCATTAGGAGTAACTAACTGGATTCCCAGAGAAGGAAAGCGGGTTAGGGGGAGACAGAAGGTTAGGTGGGCAGATGAAATTAAGAAGTTTGCGCGTATAAATTGGCAGCAGCAAGCACAGGACCGGGTTAACTGGCGGAGCATGTGAGAGGCCTTTGTCCTGCAGTGGACGTAGCCAGGCTGATGATGATGATGATGATGATGATGATGATGATGATGCTAGTCTACGGAGATTATCTGGAGCATGCTTGAGGTTGCGTTTGAGTAGACTTAATGGGCGGTTAGCTGATGGCAACGTCAGGCGGATGTGATGACGCCACGTAAGGTCAGACTATTAGTGAACACCTAGGTACTTATACGAAGTTGTCAGTTGAATTATGTTAATATTGATTACGTATGATATCGGAATGCGGTGCATGCGTCTTGTAAATGATAATAACTGTGTTTTAGCTCTATAAAGAGTCATCAATCATGTTGAAGACGATGTATTAACAGCGTTAAGATCAGCTTGAAGAATATATTTGTCATTGTCAAATGAAATTATTCGATAAATCACAGAGTCATCCGCGAAAATTCCAATGTGAGAGGAAACGCAGTTAGGTAAGTCATTATTATAGATCAGGAAAAGTAAAGGGCCAAGAACACTGCCCTGCGGGACACCGGAGGTTACGTTGGTAGATGAGGAGGTGTTGTTCTTAACACATGTGTATTGTGATCTATATGAGAGGAAATTTTTAATCCATCCAATAACAGTTGGGTGTATATTCAGGTTCATTAGTTTTATTATTAGTCTATGGTGAGGACCGCGGTCGAAAGCTTCCGAGAAATTGAGGAAGATGGCATCAACTCGAAATGGCAGCAACTTGATGCCCTATCTGGGCTTGAAGGGAAGGTAAATGCCTGTCAGGAGCAGCTGTCTTCGTTGGCAAAAACAATAAGTGTTCTAGAAACTAAAATTGATCAACTGGAAAACCATAGTCGCCGGTCAAATGTAATCGTTTATGGTCTTCCCGAGGGAGCAAATGAAAACAACGAAACGCTTGAAAGTGCCGTCAACACAGGCATTCTTAAAGATATCATGAAACTTGAACCTGTCGGTATCGAGCATATTCATCGTATAGGTAGACCTGAAACTGGCAAAGTTAGGCCAGTCATTTTCAAATTGCTTGATGGGCGAGACAAAGCTAGAATACTTAAAAACGGGTCCAAACTTCAAAATACCACGCTAGCTATCGGGGAAGACTTTTCTCCGAAGATACGAGATATTAGAAGAAAGCTTTGGGCAAGTGCAAAAGCTAACCGAGATAACAATGAGAAAGTAAACTTAGCATTTGATAAACTGTATATCGATTACCAGGCGTATGTCTGGGACAGTGATAAAGGCGAAAGAATTCCGGTAAAGAAAAACGACGGAAGCAAAACCCGCCCGATTACCAGACGGTATGCCCAATCAGTGAGTCACACGTAGAAAAACAACTCGCATTTTCTTCAAAAAATAATTCAACGAAAAGTAAATTTTTCGTTACCGGTCAGCAGGGCGTTAAACAAAAATGCCTTCGCTTGGTTAACATAAATGCCCGAAGCGTCAATAACAAAACTGAACTAATGGAAATTGCCTTACTTCAACACGATCCACATGTAACAGTTGTGTCTGAGACATGGTTGCTCCCCGAAATAGCTGATGATGATGTATTTCCGCCTTCGTATAAGGTGTTTAGGAAAGACAGAACTACAAGGGGAGGTGAATTAGCCATACTTGTGAAAGAAACACTGCAGGCCTCATTAATTGGTTACATTGACGACTTAGAATGTGTATGCATTAAGCTGTCTTGTTGGAGCCACATTTTCATCTTGTATGCACTTTACAGACCCCCAGAGGCTGCGTTTGAATCCATGAAAAAGTTAGCTGAACACATGTCTCAATTTTGCAACAACAAAATTTTGTTAGCAGGCGATTTTAACCTACCTTCTGTTGACTGGGAACGTTATAAGACAGGACCATTGTACAAAAAAGAGACTGAGATTGTGTTTAACATCATGCTAACCCATAACTTGACGCAAGTTGTGAGGGAGCCAACTCGTGTGCATGGATCTTCTAGTTCGATTTCGGATTTAGTATTTATAAGCCGTGAACTCGAGCTGCACTCTGTTTCAGTAGAACAGGGCCTGTTCGATCATAAACTGCTTACAGTTTCTTTTCCTCCTAACAATTTTCCAAGTACTAAAAAATCTTCAGTGCGTACCTTTAAAGATTACTCGCGAGCAGATGACGTATCTGTAATAAAATACATGGAGTCGTGTTTTGCTGTCTTTGAGGTGGGCGATGTCGAGACAATGTGGAATCAATTTAAAGAAATGTGTCATCATTGCATCAATCGTTTTATACCGAATAAACATAAAAAAGTGCACAAAACAACTCCCTGGATAATGCGAGATATAATTCACCTAAAATGAAAGATAAAACGCTTAAGGCAGAAGCATGCGCAGTCTCGTTCCCTCTCAGTCCTCAAAGACAGCCTTGCACGGGCTATACGCTCATCCAGAGATCGCTATTATAAGACGCTGCTGCCCAACTTCATAAAAACTGACCCGACTAAATTCTGGAGCTACATTGGTGACAGAAAGAAACCTCTCACCGAAATGGCAATTGATAGCGTGATTGTAACCGATCAAAGAAAGATTGCTGATCATCTTAATGCGTATTTTCAAAGTGTGGTTTCCGGCTCTAGTGTTTATGTTCCAAACGGTAGAGTGTTCGACCCATGCGAAGTCTCTTTCGTGTCTTATTCTGGTGTTTTTTTTGATGCTTCTGATTCTTAATTCTAAAAAGTCCTGTGGACCTGAAAATCTCCCAAATGTGTTCCTAAGGAGATATGCCGAACATGTCGTTAAATTCCTGCATGAAATCTTCCGTGTTTCATTGTTGTCATCAAAGCTACCATGTGACTGGAAGGCCGCACGCATAAGTCCTGTATTTAAGAAAGGTGATCGCTTGTCGCCTCAAAATTACCGACCCACATCCTTGACCTCACCTTGCTGCAAATTATTAAAACACATAATTGCTACACAAATTGGAAACTTTTTGACTCAACATTCAATCCTGACCAATTTTCAACACGGCTTTAGAAAGGGATATTCGACTGTGACGCAACTAGTTACAATAATCCACTCATTTGCACTTTACCTGGATAACAATAGGCAAACTGACATAATATTTTTGGATTTCAGTAAGGCATTCGACAGGATTCCACACGACAAATTGATCTTGAACCTTAAACGTATTGGCCTTCCCGAACTTCATGTAAACTGGATTGCTGACTATCTAAATAACCGTGAACAGTTTGTTGCTATTAATGACCAGCGTTCGCAGTCTATACAGGTCACATCAGGTGTACCCAAGGAAGCATCCTAGGGCCATTGCTTTTTCTTTGATACATAAATGATATTGTAAATGTCATCACCCCTTCTGTACAAATTAGATTATTTGCAGACGATTGTGTTTTGTTCCGGAATATTAACTCTTTAGATGATCAAAATGAACTTAACTCAAACCTTCATAATATTCATCAGTGGTGCAATGAGTGGGGAATGATCCTTAATGCATAAAAGAGTGTCTGCATGCGTTTGACACGTAAGAAAGTTCCACTAAATAATACGTACCAGCTTGGGTCTTCAACTCTTAAAGAGGTTACAAGCTACAAATATTTGGGCCTAACTATAACTAGTAATTTGTCTTGGAACATGCATGTAGACAACATATGTTCAGCTGCCTTTCGAAAACTTGGTTTTCTAAGACATAAACTGCGTACCTGTCCTGCCAATGTAAAGCTTCTTAGTTATTATTCTTTTATATGACCTAAACTGGAATACGCTAGCATTGTATGGGACCCTTACACCAAGCCTAATATTAACAAATTTGAGCGGGTTCAAAGGAAAGCTATTCGGTTTATATATTCAAAATACTTGCCGTCGGATTCACCTTCCGCGCTGATGTCTGCAAACGACATTCAGACCCTTGAATCCCGCAGACGCAAACAACGGCTGGATTTCCTTCAATTATTACTTAATCAAAAACTCGCAATTGATTCATCGCCATACTTATCTTTTCTGTCAACAAGGAACACACGACATCACCATCCCAATTTGCTAACCCTATTTTTTGCGAGAACCGATGCCTTTATGTATTCTTTTTTTCCGCAAACAGTGTCGGACTGGAACATGTTATGCGAACCTCATTCATTGTAACGTATGTGTAACGTATTGTAAAGTATGAGGTATGCAATGTATTGCCGTTGTTTGGCGTAAGTTACTACTTGTGTTGTGGAACATAGTGTAATATAGTTTTGTAGAACCGGGTGTGTTGTTGCTTTGCATATTGAAGTTTATTGTAGTGTATGGAGCGAAACGTGATGTTGTATTGTAGCGTGTAAAACAAAGTGTGTTTTTCGTATGAGGTACGTCATTACGTCTGTCGTATGCGTGACATGCCCTTCCTGCTTGGACCACTTAGTGTCCGCAGTATGTATTAAATAAAATAAAATCCTAGGTCTAGACATAAATGAATGGGATGTAAAAAGCCGGCTTACTGCGTTTCGCATGAATAACCCCGACGAAAGCCATGCTGGTATTAAAAAATAATGTTGTGGTCTTCTATGTGGCTAATGATTTCAGTGTATAATACGTGTTCAAGTAATTTGCAAATTATACTTGTTAGAGAAATGGGGCGGTAGTTCAATGGGTGAGTGCGGTCCCTGGACTTGAATATGGGTATGACTTTTGCTACTTTCCAGTCGCTCGGAATAGTCTTAGTAGATAGAGACCACGAGAAGAGTGCACACAGTAAAGATAATAAGCTAAGAGACAATGTTTTTAACATTTTTTATTAATGCAATTGTGATCAGATGCCGAAGAAATTTTAAGTTTATTTAGTAAACAAGAAATTCCTGTCTCACTAATGATTACTTCAGGCATAGATACATTGATGAGATTGACAAGCAAGGGTGATGACGTCGTGTCTTCATGTTTAAATACGGATGAAAATACGTTATTGAATAGATCCGCACACTCCCAGTGGTGAACTATATGGCCGTGCTCATTAACAAGTGTTATGTCAGGGTAGTTCTTCGGGTTTTTTACACGCCAGAAACGCTGAGGATTGTTAGTGAGCATGGAATACAAGTCATGAGCAAAGAAATGTAGTTTAAATGATTTTAAGAGTGATTGGTATTGCTTATCGCAGACCTTGTAACGGTGCCAGGAATCGGAGAGGCGGTCCTTATCCGCTGAGCGATATAAACAGTTTTTTCTATTGTTAAGGCGTTGAAGCTTTATGGTAAACCAGGGTGTTAACGGAGTGCAGGCTATTTTTGTGAGAGGGACGAATCGATTGATTAGGTCAGTGAGAGTGGTTTTAAACATTAACCAGTTATGTTCATTGGTATAGGATTGATAATAATTAGGGAAATGTAAAGAAAAAAACATAAAGCTCAGAGTTTTTGCTGTCGAAATCGGCTCTATTATAGCATTGGATAAATTTATCAGAGCACTGGCATCTTGGAAGGAAAAGTGTAAGGCTACCTGTTATGATGTCATAATCAGAAAGCACATCTTGATGAGTTAGGTCAGAGAACACTTCCGGATCATTGATTAATAGAAGATCTAAAGTATTGGCTGACGTAGCCGAAGATTGCGTGGGACGCGTGACAAGTTGTGTTAAAGAAAAATCGAGACATGACTGCAAAAAACCATGAGCCTCCGATAGGTAGGTTGTTGTGGAAAGGTTAGCCAAATCGGTATCGGGGAAATTAAAATCCCTAAAAATTAGAAGTACAGAATCAGGAAAACGAGTAGCAATAAATTCAAGAAGCCATTGAAATTCCTGAGAAAACGTCTTGTCCATGTCAGGTGCTCGATAAATGGCACCAACAATTATGAGACCTGCTTTATGTTTGATTGAAACCCAAACACACTCTAAAAAAGTGTCGAGGAGAACACGTGCGGAGATAAGATCTTTTTGCACTACTACCAAACGCCACCACCAATTCGATTTAACCTGTCGCACCTAAAGAAGTTAAATGAAGTCCAACTATCCAGAAGGCAGTTATCGGGTGCAGTATCGGTGAGCCACGTTTCAGTTAGTATCCCTAAGGATGCTGAACATGATTCAATTGCGGATGATAGTGGTACTGTTTTCGAGAGTACACTTCTTATGTTACTGTACAGGAATATAATAAGGCCTTCGGCGTCATTCCTCCCCGATAAACGTTGAGTGGACGGATAGTTGGTGCGATAACATGACACTGGTCATTCTGTTGCTTGTTTTGACACTCGCGTCGCACATTTAAGATTGTTGTCCCATATATACACGTCATCATTTACAAACAACTTGTTGAACACGAGTCGCACACGATCACCGTTCTTTCGGACTGTTTTTGAAAATTGTAGAAGGTTGCGCCACTTGTTTCGCACAGTTTCAGAGTAGCCACGTGATATGCTAAACGGTTTATCTTATAGTTTGAAACCATAGCCAATTATTGCCTCAACTTCTTTGTCATTCTAAAACTTTGCAATAATTTGTCCCTTTTTATCTTCAGTAAAGCGGCCTAACCTGTGCGCTCTAGCTACTGAGGATATTTTCAGACCAAGATTGTTTTCACAAAATTCCTGAACCAGGGGTTCAGATGTTTCCCATCTCTCATTCTGCTCAGAGTCAGAAAGCCCTTAAAACAGTAAGTTGCATCTGCGGCAGCACTTCTCCAAATCATCAACATTGTCTTCTGTTTTAGAAATGCTCGCTTCATGTGTTCTTAAAGAGTGCGCATTAGCCTCCCCCGACAAAGATCAAGAAGTTATCTTACGCTCGAACTGATCGAATTGGTTCTGCTGTTTAGAAAGCCGCTCTTCGCAGATAAGTGGGATTTTTTCAAAAGCATTAGGCTGAATTTTGGCTTCAAGTTCCAAGACACGCTGAGTTAATTGTTTGAGTTCAATTTTTAGGTCGATATGAATTTGTAGCACCTTGTTAACGGATTCTAAAATACCTATACTGCTCGTATCTAGTCTCTGAACAGTATTGAATACAAAATCAACCTTTTCTTCTTGAGATTTAGTCATGGGGACCGGGTTTGCCTCGACATCATCCCCAAGCAGATATAGACGCCACAGATGCGTAACACAATCACAAAAACGCTTCACAGAGTTGGGTGGCCACGGCACCGCTAATAACAACACATCGTTGTCGCGAAAAGAATGTGCATCACTTAAACTAACCAGCGGAAGCATGAAAAGTGAGCATGGCGTACCCACAGTTGCGGTGTCGGGGCCCAAAGTGCTGTAGAAGTGGGCGTCCTTAAGTACCGTGCTTTCTCTAGATAAGGTTTCATGTTGCCAGCTGGGTAACGCAGTCATATCCAGAATAAGGGTTGACATAATGGTGGACTCGAAGATAGGCCGCATGTCGAGCGTAATCCTTTAAGCGTGGCGTCCTCATTGGGCCCGGTATTTTTCGAAGGATAACCCAGGCACTGCGGTACGACAGCTGACTGTACACCAAAAGTCACCAACAACACCACCTGCGGAAGCATGAAAAGTGAGTGTGGCATCACCACAGTTGCGGTGTCATCGCCCCGTTTCTATAACTCGCTTCTACTGCGCCAGAGCGTGGAATTTTTGCCAAACAAGTGCCGACTATTCGACTAGATCAGCACCAGAATTCCCGACCCCAATTCGACACAATCAGCTCAGGGCAACCAAGATCTGCGACTATTTCACCTGGCACCGCAATCGCGGACGCGGGATATTAGGGCTGGCCCCGCGGCGGTGGTCTAGTGGCTAAGGTACTTGGCTACTGACCCGCAGGTCGCTTGATCAAGTTCCGGCTGCGGTGGCTGCATTTCCGATGGAGGCGGAAATGTTGTTTGTTTGCCGTGTGCTCAGATTTGGGTGCACGCTTAAGAACCCCAGGTGGTCGAAATTTCCGGAGCACTTCACTACGGCGTTTCTCATAATCATATTGCGGTTTTGGGACGTTAAACCTCACATATCACTCAATCAAATATGAGGGCTTGCCAACCACAATCCACTTCCGGCACGACACCGCTCAAGGATGGCGAACTTACGCCCACTGCTTTTGCAGGTTCCCATAACTTCGTTCTACTGTGCCGGAGCATGGAATTTCTGCGAAACAAGGATCGGCTATTCGACTAGATCAGCGCCTGAATTCCAGATGCCGATTCTGGACACAGTCAGCTCGGAGATCTGGCAAGCAGGATCTGTGACTACTTTACTTGGCACCGAAATCGCGGACGCGAGATATGAAGGCTGGCCGACCACAACCTTCTTCGGCACGACACCGCTGCGAGGATGGCAAACTTACACGCCCACTGTTTATGAAGGTTAGTTACTTGAATGGTGCTGCGTCTTTGAAGACCAGTGACTACTGCTTGTGCAAGGTGTCGTGCCCAGTTGATGTCCGCTATGTTCTAAGATGTCCGTTAGATATCTTAAGTAACGTGTTTTGCCTTATTGGAACTGTTGCTTGTCATCTCTGGGAATGTTGAATTAAACCCTAGCCCAATCACTAAGCTGGAGGCAGAGACTCTTGCCACCGCATTAGACTCAACACGCCGGCTAGAGCAAGCACATGCTGCTAAGATCGAAACAATATGCAAACTGGAAAGGTGAGGCTGCTCTACTTGCTGACCTAAAATGCGGCCACAGTGATCGTGCGTCCATTTGAGAATTGGTGCGTCAGCCTAAACAAGTGATCGAGTCCTTAGGTGTTAATCTGAAAAGAACCAAAGATAAACAGTCGGAGGCTGACAGCAGAGTCAAACTGCTTAACGCTAAATTTCTAGCACTTGAGGCAATTAAAACCTCGGATGATTCATATACCAGACCTAACTCATTGTGCACGGTTTCTTAATGCATGAAAAAAAATCGTGTCTAATTGCAATGACAGCAAAAATGAAATGCGTCGTTCAAATATACTGTTTTTGGGCATCAAAGGTGACGCTGAGGAAGACTGGAGTGCTACGGAGAAGAAAACAATAGCCTTCTGTTCAGGAAAACTTGATATTGCTACTTACAGCATACAGCTTGACAGAGCACACAAATTAGGAAAGTTTTCAGATACAAAACGAAAACCTCTTATTACTAAGCCGGCTTACTACAAGGACAAAAGCCTAATCCTGGTCAATGCTGGAAAACTGAAAGGCTTTGATTTCTATATCAGGAAAGATTTTTCGTTGGCCACAAGGCAAGCGCAACAAAAATTGATTGAACGTGCGAAGACACACAAGAAACCCTTCAAAGTATTAGTGAATTGTTTGCGCATACGTGACAAAACGTACGCACAAGATGTCGCAGTGGCATAAGTGGTTGAACTCAATACAGATAGCTAGGTACCGGAACCTCTCCAGTGCATCACGTTGCTTCATTATTTTCTTTATAATTCACAAATATTCTAAGTGTAATATAAAAAAGTGACAGCCTCGATTCCTATCTTGATGATTGCAAATGTGACGTTCTTGCGCTGACGGAAACATGGTTGCCCCTTGACATTTCCGACAGTGAACAAAACAGACACCCATGATATATACTCCTGTGACCGCACCAAAAAAGAGGTGGTGGCGTCCTTCTTGCAATAAAAAAAAAAGATCACTTCCCAGGCTGTCAACACCAATTCAGAGCTGGAGGTAGTGTGGGCCGTATGTCTCGGCTCCAGTGCAAAGGTCCTGTTTGGTGTTTGCTACCGCCCCCCCCCTGACTCAACAAACTGCTTCTCTTATAAACTCTCGTCTTGAATGTATAAAGCAACACAGCTTTATCCGACTAAAGTTGCTTACCTAATTGGTGACTTCAATTTTCTACTCTTTGATTGGACAGAGCCGGCTTCATCTTATCGCCTCTTGACAAAGTTTATGGATCTAACGATAGACTTCAACATATCTCAGGTTGTTCAACTGCCGACTCGTCGCAACAATCTGTTTGACCTCATTCTTACAAAGGCGCCTGAAAATACAGGACACATTACGCACTTAGATAGATTTATTGATCAGAACTTACTTCAAATAACCATAAACGTTCCTTTTCAGTTCATAGGTGTTGTGACAAAACCATACTGGATTTTATCAAGAGAAACTATGCCGCATATAACAGAGCCCTTGACACTTTTTAGTCCCTCCTTTTACCGTCGTTTTACTCAAGGCTCATTGACGATAACTAGATAAGATTCAAAGAGAAGTTAAGCGCACTGGTGCAAAGTACCTAATATCAAAATAACAGCCGATAGGAAGAATCCATAGCTCACGAAACATCTTTGACAGCTTCGTAACAAAAAGAAACGCTTATATAGGGCTGCTCAACGTTCTTACAACGAAACATCTTGGAAAAAATATGACAGCTGTGCAAAAGATTGAATCTACGCTCTTTCTGCTGCAAAAGACGAATACCTTTATCGTGATTTCCCTTACCTGCGTAAATGTAAACCTAGGAAATTCTGACAAACTTTGCACCCCGTGATCCCATTACCCTAATTTTGTTACACGACGATAATTGTGCTCCCTTTCCAGACAATAAGTGTTAGTCTGTTTTTAATCATTTTTTTCATCTATTTTCACAAAAGACCGCAAAGATAATCTGTCAGTGGTCATTGATCGTGTCACCCATAGATATCTCAATCAAAGGTATCGCGCGCCTCATTGATAATTTTATGCTATTCACTACATCAGGTATCGATAGCATGGTCTTAGTATCTCGGAAGATTTTATTCAACTTTTTTCAGCAATCTCTAAACACTGGTCAGATTCAAGCCGACGGGAAAATGGCCAAAGTTGTACCCATCTTTCAAAATGGCGACAGGAAAATAGTTAGAATTTACCAACCAATTTTTTGCCGTGATTCGCTGGAAGATGATGGAACAAATTATCGAATCTCATGTTCACAGCCATCTCGAACTTAATAACTACTTCGCAAAACAGCACGGTTTCCGAAGAGGCTTGTCATGTGAGACTCAACTACTGGAATTAACAACAGATTTTCACTCCTGCATAGACTCTAACGTACAAACAGACTGTATCTTCCTACATTTCTCTAAGGGATTGATCGCGTTGCACATTGTCGCCTTTTCATCAAGCTATCGGCAATAAAACTGGATTCGTCAACTCTATCCTGGCTCCGAAACTGTCTTTCCAACAGGCAGCAATCACCATGGTGAACGATGTCTCCTCATCCTTCTATTTTGCTGCCTAAGGTGTGCCTCAAGGAAGCGTACTTGGTCGCCCATTGTTTCGCAATTATATGTATGACTTGCCCAATAACACTACATCCTGAATCCGCATATTTGATGATGATTACATTATATATCGCCCAATTAACAGTTCCACCAACCACATTTCTCTTCAAAATGACCTCAACTTAATTATCTATTGGTCTGACACGTGGCTAATGCACTTAAACTCAACGAAAGGGAGACTAATGTGGTTTAGCAGGAAGCATTCCAAATACAACTTTTCATACAGTATAAAAGCCAGCACATTATCCGAGACATCTTTTAAATATCTAGGCATCACTTTTACTTCCAACCTTTCTTGGACTACCAATATTACTAACGTATGTGCCTATGCTGCCAAGTCATTAGGGTACTTACACTGCAACCTCCAAAGCTCACCCTCCTTCATTCGCACTTTCCAAACATTTGTCCGCCCACAGCTAGAGTTTTTTTCCTCTATCTGGTCTCTTCATTAAAAACATTTGATAACTTCGTTAGAATCAACACAAAACAGAGCCACTTGTATCATTGTTCAAAACTATAATTATTGTTCCATTGTGACACAAATAAAACTCTGTTTTCCTCAAGATGTTAAATGATCGCCGTGATATTGCCTTGTTGTCATTATTCCATAATACGCGTACCAGCTCGACTGTCATGTGTTAACCTGCTTACATCACCATACACATCTCGTAGAATACATATTAATCTAAGTTTCACGCGACTTTCCGGTTACACTGACGTTTCAACTATTCCGCACTTCCGCGAGCCATACGCCTATAGAACAGCTTACCTGATGATGTAGTGGCGGAAACTAACTCGGCGAAGTGCAGGCAATATCTCAACGCGCATATCTCTGGCAGACCACGCTCTGCCTAACTTGTCGCACGTGGTAATCAGTGCTTTTGTTCGGATGTTTGCGCAGTTTCATGTGAATTGGCTTACAAGTTGTAGTCTTCCTCCCCCCTTTTTTTTCGCGCAGAGTGTTCATTGTATCATTTGTATTATTGTTGTTGTTCCATTATATCTTATAAGATACAACACAACTTGTATTTCACTTTTTATTATTACCTGTTTTACTGGTTCTTGCATGATTCACCTTTTGTAGAATGTCTGTTCTTGCATATCATGTTTTGCTTCTTCATGTGAATTTCAGCTTATACCTTTGATGTATAAATTTTTTGTAAAGCCCCCTTACTCAATGCCTATGTGGCCATGTAAGGTACTTTAGATAAATAAATAAATATGCACGACTTCAGGCCGCACGAGGCGCAGTTGAGTGGTCGAAATGCCGTAGGGGACAATCTCGTAGTCTCAAGTGCCAAGATGGGGAAGCACCCTGGACGGTCGAGAGTATTGCCGATGAAGTGTTTCACGAAGTCTACATCGGCCGATTGGTGTCCATACCCAAGCGCGGCCACCAGGAAGGTATTCCAGGAAGTTTTTTCCGAGTTCAACAGCAGCTGTCAGTCGTCTGCTGATTCTTAATGTGCAGGCGGGTGAGTTGACGAGCTTCTTCAGCGCGCTGAAGGTAGACAGTGACATCAAACGTTTGGCAGTATAGTGTCAAGCGTCGTTGTCTGGTTCCTTCCGTAGACCAACGTGTATGATGACATCTGTGTCGGCTTTTGCACTGCCGTATTGTATGCGAAGGTCACACGCGGAAGGATCGCGTCCCACATCTTGTGTTCGACCTTGGCGTACATGGCCAACATGTCAGGAACGGTCTAACTAAGACGCTCGGTGCGACCATTGTGTGTGCGTAGGTGGTGGTGTGGTGGTGGCTTCTATGGCTGTCTCAAACTTGCGTAAGTCAAATCAGCAGTAAACCCGTTCGTTTGACCGGGGTGAAAACATCTGGGGCGCCACGACAAAGGTAGATGTTCTCAACAAAGAACTTGGCTACGTCAGCGGTACTGCCTTTAGCCAAAGCATTTGCTTCGGCGTAGCGGGTGAAGTAACCGCTATGACAATGCAATTGTTTGCGGAACTCGAAGTCGGAAACGTCTCGGGTAAGTCCATCCCGAATAAATTGGTTGGAAGTGTCGGCGCGTGGGTCCATTGGCTGAAGAAAGCATGTTAGCCTTGTCGGCGGTATCTGGCGTCACTGGCTACCTCGGTATGCCTCACGTAACGAGCGACTTCGGTTGCAAGACGCGGTCAGTAGCACTTTTTTTGTGTCAACACGAGCGTGAAGAAAAAAAAATTGCCCCCACCTCCCTGAAGCAAATCGTGAGAAAATGCAAATTAACTTCTCGCGCCAAGAGTACATGGCGTAGTATTTTTAATGACCCACATATTGATGATACGAGGATTTGTAATGTAGCCATTTATTTACACATCTATCAGGCAGCAAATGGTCGAGAATGAAACGCGCGCTTCACTTCGTTTATATATACGTATGAGCGAGTCCACGGGAACGTGGGCGCAGGAAGGAGAGAGAGAGATTGGCAAGACAAGGTGCGGTGAAGCACAGCACCAGTAGCTGACGGCCACAATGTCGGCACCTTGTCAACACAAACGCTGGCAGCACAAACGCTACAAATGAGTTTCAAAAAAGGCAAGTGACATTCAAGTCAAAGAGGTGGGGGATATGGTTGTAGGGGCGAGGATAAGCGCGCGCGCCTACAGCTGTTGCTACGGGAAAGGGCGGTGAATGGATTCCTAAGGACGCCTGACAAAGCCTGACTAAGAAATGCATTCACATTTGAAACGATGGGACAAGCCATTGGGCCGTCGTGCAGAGCATGCTGATTTTCCGGTCGCATTGCCGAAGCAACAAAGATAAAGTAGTTGGCTCAGGCAAAAGATAAGTTCTGTTTAAAAAAACTTGACGACAGTCATCGCCTAAATAAGTTTGTGATGACGGTGGTCCTGTCCTTGAGTATACCAGGTCAGCTCTTTGGGTGGTTGGTTGGATGGCAAAAACATTATTGAAGGTCCGTCGATGTTTACAACCCAGGCTCAGGTCTCTCATAAGGGGCTTCAAGGCCTTGGCTTGACGCCGCCCCTCGGGCTCACTGTACTGTCCACTCCTGTGTCTTGAAGTTGAAGCTCCGCAAAGCGGCTGCCCACCTCAATACATGGGCATCTGGAGCTACTACTATTCAAGCTGCTGTAACAGAGCGCTCCCACAATATGCGTGAGAGTGTCATCCAAGTTGTCTGACAGAATTTGCAAGTTGCGCTCGGGTAATGCGCGGGAAAATTGAAAATTTGCCACAGTCGCACCGGATTGAGGAAGGTGTCTGTCTGCAGCTGTCGCCGGCATCGTTTCAGTTTAGGGAAAGGTGGGGGCCATATCCTCCTGCCTAACTAGAAGTGCTCGGTAATGTCGTTATACCTTACTGAGCGTCCTCTTACGCTTTGAACCAGGAGGTCCGAATTTGACGAGGCGATCTCAGAATCTGCACGTTTGGTCATTTCCCCCACAAGCGGTGTGCCACCTTGTTCAAATTAGGGTGGCCTTTGTCGGTGGGGGTGGTGACATGTGCTGAGAACTACAGTATTGCTGTGCTAAGAAATTGCTGTCGACCAGCCCTCCTCAGAATCTGTAGAGCTTCGGAAGAAATGTGTGTGCGCATGTAGTTACGAACTGTTGATTGTGAGTCACTAAGAACTGCCTCGCAGATGGGGTCGGTAAGCGAAAGTGCTATCACAACCTCTTCTGCGGTGCCTGGATACTTTGTAGTGACACTACACGCTTGGGTAACCTGGGAGTTAGCATCTACGGCAACTGCCGAAAAGCTGTGTTTTGGTCTGTATTCTGCCGTGTCCATGAAGTGCGCAGCCCTCCTTCCCATTGAAGAAGTGCAACAGTTCCTTAGCACGAGCCTGGCGTCGGCACTCGTTATGTTCGCGGTGTATATTTCTTCAAATAGGGGCAACTATCAGCGTGTCACTGATATTGTGTGGAATGTCCTCTTTCTGACAATGTTCAAAGTAATCGTCCAGACCAAGTTTCTGTCTGATGTACAGACCCGTGACCGTCAGGAACATAAGTTTGAGGTTTGAGACTTTTTGCGCATCCACTATTTCTTCAAGAATGTTATATGCCCCAGTTGTAGCAGACGAGTGGTGCTCGTGGACTCCGGTAGGCCAATGGCGATTTTGTAGGTCTTGCGTACACGGATGTTGAGTTTCTTTCAATGACAGTCCAGTTGGGGAAGGCAGCCGCATAAGTGATGTGACTGATTGTAAACGAGTGTATAAGGTGCATGATGCTGTCTTTCTCTATTCCTGTGTGCTTGTTCGTAATTCGTTTGATCAGGTGGGTAGCTGCTCGGACCTTGCCCTCGATCTTTCACATAGTTTCGCTGTTTGATCCGTTGGCAGCTATGTGTACGCCGAGGATCCGTGCCTTCGGAATTCGTGGAATGCAGGAGCCCTCTTGCGTATAAAACTGTAGATTTTCACATTGGCGTGATTCCCCGAGTTGCATGCACCGGCGGCGCTTGGTTCTAGATTAGGAGTTCTGATTTGAGCAGAGAGATTCGGAGGTCTGTGTCTCGGAGATATTTTTCAACTGCAAATACTGCTCCTTGTAGGGTTCATTCGATCTGACCGTCGCTTTTCTTGTCGACTCACAGGGTGACGCCGTTTGCATACCAGGTGTGTTGGAGTCCGCCGATCTCGCCAAGGCAGACCGGGAGACCCATCATTAGGAGGTTCAAAATAAACAGGGATATAACCGACCCTTGAAGAGTTCCGCTGCTTCCTAAGGTATATTTGTCGGACATCACGCTGTCAACTGTGAGGGTGACCGTGCGGCACGAAAGGAAGTCTCTGATATAGTTGTAGCTTCACCGAGCCTGGTTGAGCTTGTAATCCGGCTCAGGATTGCTGCATGTGCTACATTGTCGAACGTGTTTTTCTAGATGCAGGCCGAGGATGGCTCGGGTGCCGCTAAATGGTTCGTTGACGACTTGGTTGTAGAGTTGGAGCATGAGGTCTTTTGTGGAGATTTGATGATTGATTGATTGATTTGTGGGGTTTAACATCTCAAAACCACCATTTGATTATGAGAGACGCTGTAGTGGAGGGCTCCGGAAATTTTGACCACCTGGGGTTTTTTAACGTGCACCCAAATCTGAGCACACGGGCCTACAACATTTCCGCCTCCATCGGAAATGCAGCCGCCGCCGCCGGGATTTGAACCCGCGACCTGCGGGTCAGCAGCCGAGTACCTTAGCCACTAGACCACCGCGGCGGGGTGATCGAAAGCCTATACCACAGTGGGTGGGTAGCCTCCCGTGTCCTCTATAGTTGCTGATACGGGTAACAAACGCGTTCTCCGTCACCTCACCAACGCAGCGCCTATGTGAAATCGGCCTCAGATAATCGAGGCTGGACGGCTTTTCTGGCTTCAATATAAGAACTGCCTTAGAGTGTTTTCATGCCTCTGGAATGCAACCTGTTTGCCAGCATTTGTTGATGAATGCTATAGGAGTGGTGACCGAGGCATCTTCACCCTATGGCAAAAAATGGTATCCCCAGCGTGATGCCAGTACGTTTTTTGGCACTGGTACACGCTGGAGGCACTGGTAAACGCTAGTATTTACTCGTACTTTGTAGGGCGCAGTGGGAAATAGCAGTGTCGTACGGGGAAGGGGGGGGAGTGACGGCTTAACCGCTGTGATGGAGGTACTCACTGGCAAGCGCTGGAAGCGATGAAATTTTCACCGGAAAGCGCTGGTGAACACTGGAGCACGCACTTTTTCTAGCAGCGCAACGTGCACATTTAAGTAGCGTGTGCCGTGGTATGCTTCGGTGTCGTTGAATATAAAACGCTTAATCCAGTGGCACAGATAGATGCTACCTTAACAGATCCAGAGCTACATGATTTTTGCGGGGTACGTACGTATCGCAGCAATTAATGCAAAATTTTCGCCTGCCCCCACGTATACCAGCCATATTCGCATGAGTCGCATATTCCTGTAAAGGTAACATGTCGCGGTGTTTATAAGCCTGGAGTTGGACGCCATTTCTAACAGAAACAGGAAATCGTTTATGCCAACAAGTTGACGAAATGTAAATAAACTCTCTCGATCGCTTCGCGATTCCCCGCCGTGGTGCTGTAGTTGCTATTGTACGCGGCTGCTGACCCGCAAGTGTCGCAATCCAATCCCCGCTGCGGAGGCTGCATCTTAGATGGAGGCGAAAATGCTGTAGACCCGGGTGGTCAGACTTGGGTGCAGGTTAAAAAACACCAGATGGTCGAAATTTCTCTTTCCTTCACTACGACGTCTCTATTATTCATAAGGTGGTTACGTGGCGTTAAACCACGCCCATCAATCAATCGATCACTTCGCAAGGTTTCCCAGCGCAGGCGAGATAAACAGCTGTCGTTTGATTCTGCCACATTACGTTCATTGATGTCTGGCTATGCTTAACCTTCTACTTACGCAAGGTAACAGGTAGAAATATTCCGAAGCTCAAATACAGAAGCTTGAACCACCCCAACCCACCGCGTCGAGAGTGGTCTATCCCAGCGCCCGGCCCAGCGAGCATTAGGCCTATGTGCCGGCCGCGTCGGTGTATATGTTACCGGTGCATGTTGCTTTGTATACACACAAGTGTAGCGTGTGAGAACAACTGTAAAATATAGTTTACCCATCAATAAATATAAATAAACTATTTTGCCTTGTGTCGATGTCCGTACAACGAGCACTGACGATCGACGCGTCGAGCATTCAACTACGCAGTTTGTCACCGAAAGCTGCCAGCTGCACTTAGTGGGTTCTTCTCTGACTGTTATGTAAAAAGTTAGAACACGCAAAGTCCAATTGCTAATTGGGTACGCCTTCGTGAATCGACTCCCTGGCATAGGTTTTCAGTGGATTGTATTAGTATTTCTTTGGGCGTTTTTCGTTGTTGTTGTTGGTATTGATATAACTGCAAATCTGTACATTGGCAGGTCTGCTATATACTGCCAGCAGAAGCCAGAATATCAGCTGTCACTCGATCTCGCCACTTCGGAAACACACGTCTGGCAATGATTGACCTTCTACTTACTTCATGTAGAGTTTAGGCAACAATTAGGAATGTTACGAAGCTCAAATGCAGAAACTTCAAGCATCGCAACTACGCTGCGTCGAGAGCGGCCTTACCCATTGCCCCGTCCCAGCGAGCATAAGGCCTATCATGCCGGCCACATAGATGCACATGCTACCGGCACTTTTTGCTTTTGTAGGCACAATATAAAGGGTAATAATGACTGTAAAGTATGTTTTAGACATCCCTGAGCCCAAATCGACCACTTCTCCAAGCGTGCAATGTCCGCATAAGGGGCGACGACAATCGGTTGTGTCGAGCTTTCAGCAACGCAGGTTGTCACCAAAAGCTTCCATCCGAGCGTAGTAGCCGGTAATTCTCTGACTCGTATTTAAGAGGACGCAATTTTGAGTTGATATTGCTACATGCATGTATATTGATATTCTAGGGGGCGACGCGCGTGTGTGCCTGACGAAGAAGATGAAGGTTGAACGAAACTACAGGAGAGGGTGCCGACTTCCGATGATCCATCAGCAACGTCAAGTGTAGCAATGGTTTCGAATGATTCTATCAAGCCGATACATTCGCGAAGCAGCGTAATCGTGAATGTGAATGGATTTTTCACGGGCACGTTGGTCACGCCATCTTTAAGAGTAAGGAGAGCGGTTGGGAGCGGTGATAAGTGGCGATGAACGAAAGCAGTGGAAGGCGTGAAGAATGCGGTAGTGTAGACGTCGGCGAAATACGACACAGGTGCGAAGACAGTAGCTCGTGGAGGGATTTGGGTGTCCTCACTGAGGACCAAATTCGCGTAGGAAGGGCGATCTTCCGCAGGTAGAGCAACACCAAGGGAACAAAAGACGACTTCGGCACAGGCGCAACCAATGATGGTGATGGGAGCGAGAATCCCAACCTAAAATGATGTCATGAGAACAGTGCGGGAGTACTACGAACAGCACTGTGTAGGGCACTCTTTGAATTTCAAGTCTGGCAGTACACGCAGCCACAGGCTGCACAGGATGTGCAATGGCAGTCTGAAGACATGAACCCAAGTAAGGCGTTGGCACTTTTCGAATTGAACGGCAAACTTTTTCAGCGATGACAGAAATTGCGGCACCAGTATCACTATGGGCAAGTACGGGTACGCCTTCAAGAACGGCATTACTTACACTCGGCGGTGAACGAAGAGGGCTTGTGCTTTGTGACGAGGACGCAGTTCTTGCCGCAGGAACTGCGTCATTTAGTTTTCCGCGTTGTAGGAAGCGTCAGCACATCGAGGAGGGTGAGCGTCGACGTGGAGAAGCAGATCGGCGATCAGGAGCTGGTCAGTGGCCTGGTCGAGGAGCGTACAATTCGGGGTCTGCAGTGTAGGGAGTGTACGTGTAATCGTTCTCATATTGCCGCATGAATTCGCGTGGTTTTCGTGTGGAAGAGGACGAAGAAGTTGGGACTGGGCCGCTTTTGTTTTTCCTAGCTTGACGAGCAGTTCTGCGGAAGGTTTCCTTGAGTAAGACAAGATTGGTGACAAGATTGGTGGAGGTGCTGGGTACGACAACTGACGACGCACCCCATGCACAAGAGCCCATCCAGGAGCCGGAACACAAGCCCTGTGCCCGTGGACACGCCAGTTCACAGAACAAGCCGCCGCCAACGAGGCCTACCACCAGAGACACCGGCACAGCTTATCCATAGAGCGACTATGACTTCGCCTCAAGGCGTCATGGAAACTCCTACGTCGTCGGCACCAATTTATTGCACTGTCCAGAACCCGCTGATGCCTAGTCCCTTTCACGGAGAGCCGTTTTGAGGATGTGGACGACTGGCTGAGCGAGTTCGAACACGTCGCAGCGATCAACTACTGGGACGAAGCCGCCAAACTCCGCAACGTCTACGCGTGTTTGAAAGACGGCGCCCGAACGTGGTTCATGAACAGAAGTGATGTCTTGACATCCTGGCGCGAGTTCCAGCATCGCCTCTTGGAGACCTACCGGAGCCCCGACCGCCGCGATCGTGCTGAACGTGCATTGCATTCACGCATCCAGATGCCTAATGAGACCGTCACCATGTACGTGGAGGACATGACGCAGCTTTTCAGGCGAGCGGATCCGGCAATGCCAGAAGAAAAAAAGCTACGCTATCTGATGCGAGGCGTGAAGGAGCAGCTTTTTGCTGGTCTAGTGCGGAGTCCTCCGAAGAGTGTAGCAGAATTCCTGACCGAAGCCACTACGATGGAGAGGGTACTTCATCAGCGGTCAGCCCTACTCAACCGGCAAGTGAATTCTGCATCACCTACTGAATTTTCCGCCAGCTTCGGGAGCAACAGCATTGAGTGGATTCGCGAAATCGTCCGCTCCGTCGTCCGCGAGGAAATCGCGAAACTCCACCGAGCGATCATAAATCTCCGCGAGCGAATGGTGACTTTCTCGACGCAACTTGCAACCGATCGAGGCGCTGATAGCTGTCGTAGACCTGCGCTGCGTGTTGCCGACGAAAGCGTGACGTTGCCTCCCCGAGCGACTGCTTTCGTAGAAGTCACCTGTGAAGACCTCCAAGACGGTGACGTGGTCGCCGAGAGCAACGTATCCCTTTTACTGCTTCAAGGTGTGTGTGCAGTGCGAAGCATTCTGCGTGTGCGTGACGGACGGTCGCAGATACTCGTCACAAATTTTAACTTCGAGCACCGACATCTTTTCCGCGGCACCACCGTGGCCTTCGGAGACCGTGTAGCGGATGTCACCGAGTGCTTCGCATCCGAGGAAATGGTTGATGGAGATAAGTTTCTGGACCACATCGACGTCAGTTCGAAGCTTTCGGACGAGAAGAAGGCCGCACTGCATACCCTGCTGAAGGAATTTAAATCTTGCTTCGCCTCTTCATCTAGAGTCGGTCAAACACCCCTCATAAAGCACCGAATTATTACCGACGATGATGTTCGCCCAATCCGCCAGCAACCTTACCGTGTTTCGGCTAAAGAACGCGAGACTATACAGACGCAGGTAAAGGAGATGCTTGACGACGGGGTGATACAACCGTCGAGCAGCCCGTGGTCCTCGCCAGTCGTTCTAGTAAAGAAGAAAGACGGAACGCTGCGATTCTGTGTTGACTACAGGAAACTCAATAGCGTCACAAAAAAAGACGTCTACCCGCTCCCACGGGTTGATGATTCTCTCGACAGGCTACGACACGCGAAGTATTTTTCATCGATAGATTTGAAGAGCGGCTATTGGCAGATAGAGGTCGATGAGCGAGACAGAGAGAAGACAGCGTTTGTAACTCCCGATGGGCTTTATGAATTCAGAGTTCTTCCTTTCGGCCTCTGTTCGGCTCCCGCAACATTCCAGCGAATGATGGATACCGTCCTCGCTGGCTTGAAGTGGCAAAGCTGCCTTGTATACCTTGATGATGTGGTCATCTTTGCCGAGAGTTTCGAAGAACATCTGAAGCGTCTAAGAATGGTTCTGGAAGCTATTCGTTCGGCCGAACTCACGCTAAAACCCCAGAAGTGCCATTTCGGCTACGATGAGCTGAAATTTCTGGGACATGTTGTGAGTGCGGATGGAGTGCGGCCTGACCCAGAAAAAACTGCAGCAGTCGCCACCTTTCCTGTGCCGTCAGACAAAAAAGCGGTACGGCGTTTTCTCGGCTTGTGTGCTTATTATCGCCGATTCATTACCAACTTCTCGACGATAGCCGAACCGCTCACGCGACTCACGCGAGATGATTTACCGTTTGCCTGGACTACAGAGCAAGAAGCAGCTTTCACAGAGTTACGGCAGCGAATGCAAGAGGCACCTGTTCTTGCGCATTTTGATGAGGACGCTGATACCGAAGTTCACACGGATGCAAGCAACGTCGGACTTGGCGCTGTCCTTGTACAACGGCACAACGGCGTAGAACATGTCATAGCTTACGCCAGTCGTACTCTCTCTCGAGCCGAGGCCAACTACTCCACTTCAGAGAAGGAATGCCTCGCAGTCGTGTGGGCAACGGCAAAGTTTCGACCTTACCTCTACGGCCGTCCCTTCAAGGTGGTGACCGATCACCATTCGCTGTGTTGGCTGGCCAATCTCCGTGACCCGTCTGGTCGTCTCGCTCGGTGGAGTTTACGCTTACAAGAGTTCGACATCATGATTGTGTATAGGTCTGGGCGCAAGCACGAAGATGCCGACGCACTTTCTCGAGCACCCGTGGGACATCCTGATATGGACTCGGAATATGCTGATGGTTTTCTCGGAGCCCTCAGTGATTCTGACTTTATGTCTAGACAGAGAGCCGATCAGGAATTGCGCCCTATTATTGATTCCTTAGAAGGCCGAAATTCTCACACTCCTCGGCGCATCGCTCGCGAATTGTCATCCTTTTGTCTAAGGAGGGGCATTCTTTACAAGAAAAATGCTCGAGGTAGCAACAAAGCCTTCCTCCTCGTTGTACCAGCCGACATGCGGGATGACATCCTACTCGCGTGCCACGACGAGCCCACGTCGGGACACTTGGGCTACTCGCGGACTCTCGCCAGAGTGCGCCAGCAGTACTATTGGCCACGACTTTCGACCAGTGTACACCGCTACGTGCAAGGCTGCCGCGAGTGCCAGCGTCGCAAGACGCCACCCGTGAAACCTGCGGGCCTTCTCCACCCTATTACACCACCACGGACACCTTTCGACCTCGTGGGAATGGACCTTCTAGGACCCTTCCCTTTGTCGGCCACTGGTAACAAATGGATTATAGTGGCAACCGATTACTTGACCCGGTATGCTGAGACAAAGGCATTACCCCGCGGCACGGCGTCTGAAGTGGCGAAGTTCTTCGTGCAGCACATCGTCCTCCGGCACGGCGCGCCGTCATGTGTGATTACGGATAGAGGAACATCATTTACGGCACAAATGCTAGAGGACATTTTCAGACTGAGCTGCACGAGTCACCGAAAAACAACGGCTTACCACCCACAAAGTAATGGACTGACGGAAAGGCTCAACAAGACCATAGCGGACATGCTGTCAATGTACGTGGACGTGCAGCACAAAACCTGGGACGATATCCTCCCATACGTCACGTTCGCATACAATACGGCAATGCAGGAAACAACCCGATTTTCACCTTTCCACCTTGTTTATGGACGCAACGTACAAACGATGCTTGACGCTATGCTGCCGTACGATAATAGCGATGCTCTTTCTCCAGAAGCCGAGCAATACACGCAGTACGCCGAAGAGGCTCGTCAACTGGCTCGCGTGAACATCGGTCACCAACAAGACGCAGATGCACGACGTTACAACCTTCGCCGTCGAAACGTCGCATACCACCCGGGTGAACGAGTGTGGGTGTGGACTCCTGTCCGACGACCAGGCTTGTCTGAAAAGCTTCTGAGCCGTTATTTCGGACCATACAAGGTTATCCGACGTGTGAGTGACCTTACATACGAAGTACTTCCGGACGGCACAGTGTCGTCACGTCGACAACATCGGCCCGAAACTGTGCATGTCGTACGACTCAAGCCGTACTACACACAATAGTCTCTGTGCTTGCGAGTTACTTCGCAAACGTGACAGTGATCTCATGTGGTGTTTTTTTTTTCTTCTTGACTCTTCCACTGGTGCTGTTGTGTTCGCGCATGGTCCAAGTGCTTGTGCGCCCTCTTTGTTTTCCCTGGCACTCACTTGGTGATTCTCTGCGTCAACGCGTGTTCTAATTATGGGTTTTTTTTTTCTTCTTCTTTTATTTAGAAGCATCGAGTCGATGCTTTTTAAAAGGGGGGACTAATGCCGCATGAATTCGCGTGGTTTTCGTGTGGAAGAGGACGAAGAAGTTGGGACTGGGCCGCTTTTGTTTTTCCTAGCTTGACGAGCAGTTCTGCGGAAGGTTTCCTTGAGTAAGACAAGATTGGTGACAATATGGACGTGGGTTTTCACGTGAGTGGAGTGGGCGGTGGCGGCACTGACGTGCGACGTGTCCAGGTAGACCACACGAAAAGCAGATCGGTCGGTTGTCGGCAGCGCGCCATGGAACAGGCACTCGGCGGACTGGAGGTAGTGGCGGCTGGGCGGCATAAACAGGAGCAGGCAGTGGAGGCGGCGCTTGGAACGTCTGTGGTCGTGGTTGGGCTGCTGCTTCGGCTTACGTCAATGGTGCACTGACGGGTGGCACCAGCTGCTGAGGAAGGACCTCAGATACTTGATCTCATATAATAGTCAGTAGTGTTGGGCTAAGTGGCGCACTGCGCTTCGGTAGGCCGGAAATGAGCGAGAGTTGGCGGGAAACTTCTTCGCGCACGAAATCTTCAATCTGTGAGAGAAGGACGGGGTCTTGCAAGGGAGTTAATTCGGACATCGATTCCTGATGTGGAACAGCACGGCGGGTGACGAGACGTTGCCGGAAGAGCTCATCATAGCTTTGGCAGAGCTCGGTAACTTGGGCAACAATAGCAGGGCTTTTTGAAATGAGCATCTGGAAGGCGTCCTTAATCGATATCCTTAAAAATATGCTTGATGCGATCCACCTCTGTCATGTTCGCATCGACGCGTTTGCATAGGTCAATGACGTCTTCTATATAACTTGGGAAATTCTCACCAGGCAGTTGAGATCTCGACTGAAGGTGCTGCTTCGCAGGAATTTTGCGGACAGAAGGACGACCGAAGACTTCGCTGAACTTTGCCTTGAATGCTGTCCAGGTGGGAACGTCGGTCTCATGGTTCCGAAGCCAGAAGTGGGCAATGCCATGGAGGTAAATGCCGACAGTGGCCAGTGTCGTGGCTTCGTCTCATTTGTTCAAGACACTCACGAGTTCGTAAGTAGCCAGCCAGTCGTCGACGTTGTGATCGTCAGTGCCGCTAAATATAGGAGTGTCCCGCTGATGGACCGCACCGGAGCACACGATGGCCTGGGAAGCCATAAAAGGAGGGCTTGTGGCAGATTCAGTGGTCATGACGGTAGGTCGAGTCCGGCTTCGCAACTCCAGGATTGCAAGAAAACCCAACAAACTCCCCAATTATAATGATGAAGTGAGACAGTCAGAACTGTTATTCGAGACCAGGTAGGAGCGTAGGCCTAGCCAGCGAAATCAGCGACAACGTCCGGGCCGAGCGTCTCGTACTTAGCACAGACAATGTGTTTGCCGAGCTTTGCATGACTCACTACATTTATCATTAGGATATATATATAAATATATATATATATATATATATATATATATATATATATATATATATATATATATATATATATATATATATATAACGTAAGAAGGTAGTGATGGTTACGAGTTGGTAGAAGTAGAAGAGGAAGAAGTGAGAGTGGAATAAACATGGCATATGAGCCAGGCCACGTCTGTCATTCATCATAGCGTCACACGAGTCGGCAGGATGAAGACCTGGCCACCGCTCATCAACCTCACATCAGTCATGAAGCCACCGGCAGTACGCCTCAACTGAATATCGACCACAGAAGAGGTGATAACAGGCGCATGCAGTTACCGGCATCATGACAGAACCATCGACAGACCTTCCCATTCTCAAGTACACCGGAGCAGCGGATGATGAAGCTGTACAGGACGGGTTCAACCTGTTCGAGCTCCACGCTATCGCTGCATCATGGTCGGAACGGAAGATGGTCGCCAACTTTACCGACTAGGTCTCCGGTGAGGCCTTCGAATTCTACCACACCCACATATTTCAAAACGACTAGTAATGAAAAAAGATCAAACAAGAAATGATCGTTTGGTTCAAATACGATGAAGATCTGCCCATACCTCATCAGCGGAAGACTTTTCAACCCACCCATGACAGTTACGCGAAGTCTTCCTGCAGTAAGCCTATTTTCCAAACGAGACCACATGGAAAATATATCACCATTGCAACATTATATGACTCTTCCGAAAAAACGTCACGCATTCGGACATGGACTGGTAACTTGCACGTCGCAACAGACAAGGTAAATCATCCGTTTACCGAAAGGAATCTAGGCCATTTTACCAAAAGACTAAACCGAAAGCCGGCTTTCCCAAGAGCGATAAAATCGGCATTTTCAACGTGTTTACTGCACCACAACACTTCACAATTTACTGAACCACCCGAATACCTTGATGCTTCGTGTCACACACAAGGCTCAGGCGGTTTCGAACGTGTGACGGAAGGTACGCGTGACGAGCTGGTGAATCCTCACCATACCAGCCTATACCCTGACGTTTCGGACCAGGGTCGTTCGACAGACATTCACAGCCTAATCACGCTGCCAAAAGAAAAAACACATGCCATGAGAACCACCCGAAGCCATGTCTGTTGTGCTCTCATCGTCAAGTGATAACACACATGTGAGTCAATGCACTGCAGGAATTTCGAATCCACCAACGCCGGCGCATTGTCAACTGACACAAGCATTTACAATCATTGATGACTCACAACCATCTTGGGAGAATTCTCATCAGTCTGTCACGATGCTTTCATTGAAAGACAAGCCCAGCAGTACAGTATCGACTACCAGCTATCTACTGATCACATCAGCATGCAAAGAAAACCAGACAAATGTTACTAAAAGATTCCCATCTGACCAACTTTAGCAATAAGACGAGCAATTTCAACAAAGGCAACTCTACAAACTCCAGGAACTGCAACGAACACACCAACGAGGATGACGACGCCAAGCAAGCCTCTTAAAACAAATTCAGGAAGCGAGACATCTTCGCATATTGTATCGACACCAGAAACGAATTTGGCACAAAAGTTCAGTACTGCGCCTAAGATTACAGCTCTGAAACCTCAGGAAACACCGAGGAAGACAAGAAGTCACCAGTTCCACCACGCAAGGATTCAGGCACCATCCCATTAGTTTACGAAAACGAGCACGCACGCAGCAAGGACAACGACGCCGAAGAACCATCTGCTGCAACGCTTTCAAACATCGTCCACTCCTCGCAACAATGGCAACTATTTCATGAGTTTCTATGCCCAAGGTGTACTTGTGTTTTCCAGAACGCAACAGTCATCCTCGCCCACCAGAGCTGTGCTAACGCCGGATTGCTGCCCTATCCTGTGAAATCTTTGTGCAGCGAAGTCTCCGAACATTGAAATGAGTCAACTTCTTGATGACCTTCTAGTGGGGCTACCCGACAAGGACGCCGCTTGCACTGGAAGTCCGTGCTTGACCGTCACTGTCGCCATCGCGTATGATCGCTGGTAGCCGGCTAATAAACGCCTTAGCAAATTTGTGGAGAGTGCTGCGTTCCCCTTCGATGCCCTTGGAGCTTCGATCACGTACCCTGCCATCTACTATGCCCCACGACGCTTCTTAGCAAACCACTCCTCCCATGCCAACCCCTCGTCCCGGTGTCCCCAGGATCCGTGATCCACCCATCTTCACTGGAACCGATGGTACTGACGTGGAGGACTGGCTCACCATTGACGAGCGTGCGAGCGTCCCCAACAAATGAGATGAGGATGGCAAGTTGACGAACTTGGTGTTCTTGCTCTTGGGCGTAGCCAGTTTGTGGTACAACAACCACGCGTCAGATTTTGCAAGCTGGTCCGATTTTAAGACAGCTGTAATCAACGTTTTCGGCTACCTAGCCGTTTGTAAGCTGCAAGCCGAGCAGCGCTTGCGCGAACGCGCTCAGTAGGCTGGTGAGTCATTCACCAGCTATATTGAAGTTGTACTGGACTTGTGCAACAAATCCAATCAAACCATGCCCGAGTCTGACAGGATCCGAAACATCATGAAAGGCATTGATGACGATGCCTTCAGGATGCTGCTTGCCGAAAACCCCGTCACAGTGACTGAGGTCATCACATTGTGTCAGAGCTACGAGGAGCTCCGCCGGCAGCGTTCGATGACACGTCGCTCCCCACCACGAGCTGCAACGCTTGCTGGCTTGGAGGCCAGTTGTGACCAAGTGGTGTTGTGTGACAGAGCTCAAGACCTTCATCCATAAAGAAATAGCGCGCCAGTTCTCTCTCCTGCCCTTTACCCACCCACCGGCTGTTCAACAATTGGCCACTACCCTTCTCCTTCCCATCCGTCGGGAGATTGAGCAGGAAATAGCGGAGGCCATGTCTGCGTACTACGCTGAACAACCTCCGGCTCCTTCGTCCCTCAGCTACGCCTAAGTTGTCGCCAGGCCGCCTCGAGTCGTTCCAGCACCGGCCCCTCTGACTTACGCCGAAGCTGCCTCTCGACCTCCGTCCTTGGAAGCGGGTATGCCCGCTACGTATGTTGGCGCAACCCCTCAGCCACACTTTCAGCCCACCATGCAGCCTTTTCAGCCACCGTTCCGGGCGAGACTCACCCAGGCGAACCGATGGCGCACACTCAACAACCGGTCCATCTGCTTTGCTTGCGACTACGCTGGTCACGTAGCCCGTTATTGCTCTCGAGTACAGCCGGCTCCCAGTTCTTCGCCTGTTGCTGGCCAGTTTAGCCTTCCGTATAACTACGAACTGCCATCTATGCCATAGCCGTCTCGCTCAGGTCCGTATCCTCGAAGGTCGCCGTCTTCACGACGTTGTTCCCTGTCCCCCATGCGCCCAAGTTCGGCTGCTCATGAGCGGGAAAACTAGTCGTCGCAGTCCCAGAAGCAAGGACTGCGATGCTATCGCAATGTGAAAGCCCTCAGAGCAGCCCATTGAATGTCATTGACGTGCTTGTGAACGGTGTACATGCATCGGCTCTTATTGACACTGGAGCTGCCGTAACAGTTATGGCCGAAAAGTTTTGCCGCTTACATCGAAGAGTGACGACGCCACTTTCTGGGTTGTCCCTCCGTGCTGCTGGTTTGCATAGTGTTCATCCTACAGCAGGGTGCACAGCTCGCGTTGTCATTCAGGACGGTCTGTGTGTCGCTCACTTGATCATCATTCCGGCATGCTCTCATGATGTCATCCTGGGGTGGGACTTTCTCTTCTGCCACGACGCCGTGATCCATTGTGCCTCCGCCGATATTGAACTGTCACCCTTCTCGCATTTGACGCCAGAAGACAGTCCCTCGACACTGAGCAAGATTTTCATGAAAGACGATACAACAGTGCCTCGTAACTCGACGACGGCTGTGTCGGTCTACTGCGCTGGTCTCCCCGACACAATTGCACTAGTTTCACCTTTAGACCACGCTTCTAGCAAGAAAGTGTTGTAAAACCTTTCGCGACCGTGCAAGTCACCCAGGGCAACGCCGCTATATTTGTAACCAACCCATCTCTGTACACTGTTGCATTGATTCGAGGAGAATGTCTCTGCGGAGTAGAACCAGTCGACCACGCACAAGCCCTGGACGTACCCGATGACTCGCGTTGTCCCAGTTCGCGTACCATCAATGCTGTTTCCACTTCTGATCCGTCATCTGCTGAAGTATTTGGCCCCTCCAATGCTGACAACCTTACGGCGGTACAGCATTCCCAGCTTCTGGACCTGTTGCAAGAATATCATTCTTATTTCTATGTTGGGGAAGTTCTCTCGGTCACGGGTCCACTGTTACGCATCGTATTGACACTGCTGCCCATTCACCATCACGGCAACGTCCATACCACGTGTCGCCTCCTGAACGTCGGGAAATTACCGTGCAGGTTGATGATATGCTCCGACGCGACGTTACAGGGCCCTTAGACAGTCCATGGGCGTCTCCTGTTGTTCTTGTTGCGAAGAAAGATGGTTCTGTGTGGTTCTGTGTGCATTACAGATGGCTCAATAGGATCATTCGCAAGAATGTTCACCCACTGCCGCGCATCGATGACGCTATTGACAGCCTTCACGGAGCCAAATTTTTTTCTTCTCTCTATCTGCGCTCGGAGTACTGGCAAGTGCCTATGGCTTATGATTCTTGACCGAAAACTGCGTTCATCACACCCGACGGCTTGTAAAAATTCAACTTCATGCCGTTTTGTATATGTAATGCACCTGTGACCTTTGAGAGCATGATGGACACCGTTCTGCGCAATTTGAAATGGCACACGTGATTGTGTTAGCTCGATGACGTTGTCTTCGCTCCAGATTTCTCCACGCATTTTCAACGTCTGAAAGAAGTTTTCGCACGTGTGAGCAATGCCGACTTGCAACTAAATCTGAAGAAGTGCTGCTTTGTAGCATGACAACTCACTATCCTAAGGTACATCGTGGCTAAGGATGACATTCATTTTGACCCAGCCAAGTTTGGAGAATTCGGCCATGGCCGAATTCTCCAAACCTGCGTCTGTCCCAAAGCTGCGTAGTTTCATGAGCCTATGCTCATACTTCCGACGCTTCATACGATACTTTGCACGATCATATCACCACTGACGAAGTTGCTTTTTCGAAGTAACAGACCCCTCAATTCGTGGTCGTCCGAGGGTGACGACGCGTTCGCGAAGCTTCGCCATTTGTTGACGTCTCCCATTCGACGCCACTACGACCCTACGGCCCCAACGGAGGTGCACATGGACGCCAGCGGTGTATCCCTCGGCGCTGTTCTGGCGCAGCGCAAACCCGGATTTCCTGAATATGTCACAGCATATGCAAGCTGTACGCTCACGAGAGCCGAGACAAACTACACCGTCACGAAAAAAGAGTGCCTGGCAATCGTCTGGGCCCTTACAATGTTTCGACCTTATTTGTATGGTCACCCATTCGATGTCATCACCGACCATCATGCACCATGCTGACTGTCATCATTGAAAGATCCATCAGGCCGTCTCACCTGTTGGGCTCTTCGCTTACAAGACTACGACATCCGCATACTGTACTGGAACGGACGCCAGCATGCTGACGCCGACGTCCTCTCGCACTCCCATCTACCTGAAAACGAAGTGCCCTGCTCAGTAACCTCAATTGCTGTTTCTGCCATCAATGCCGACATCCTCGCTACAAAACAGCGAAAGAATAATTGGATCGCTCCGCTGACCGACTTGCTCTCTGATCCGTCCGCAACACCTTCCACGCGTGCCTTGCGTTGTGGAATTGTGCGTTGCGTTGTGGAAGCTCACCAATTTGCCATCCGTGACGGCCTCCTAGACCAACGCAATCAGGACTGTAACTTAGAAGTGTGGCAGCTTGGGCTAGTTGGTATGGCATGACGATAGTTATAGCGCGGAAACAAAACGACGTTCTCGCGCTATACCTATCGTCAAGCAATTAGGACGCTGATGGTCGGCAGTGGTTACTCGTGATGCCCCACAGTCTGCGGTCAGAGATGTGTGAATCTTTTCATTCTGATCCACAATGCGCGCACTCTGGAGTCTCCAAAACTTACCACCACATTTGACAACGCTCATTCTGGTGTGGGATGCACCGCTACGAGCAGCAGTTCGTACACTCTTGCCTCGCTTGCCGACGCCGCAAACCGTCAGCACACATGTCGCATGCCAGTCTGCAACCGTCGCCTTGCCCTGACCATTCGTTTGGGCTTGTAGGTATCAATTTGTATGGACTTCTTCCTCTGACGTCGGCTGGTAACCTCTGGGCCATCGTTGCCATAGACCATATAACGCGATACGCCAAAATCACCGCTCTCCCCTTGGCTACTTCGTGCGATGTTGCGTCCTTCCTGCTGCATTCATTCATACTGCGGCATGGACCATCCCAAGAGCTTCTCAGCGATCTAGGCCGTGTGTTATTGACGGAAGTCGTCGAAGCTATTCTGACGGAGTGCCATTCTATCCACCACAAACTACTGCTTACCACCCTCAGACGAATGGCCTCACCGAACGCTTCAACCGCACCCTCGGTGACATGCTTTCGATGTACATCGCTGCCAACGACACGAATTGAGATAATATACTGCCCTTCGTCACCTACGCCTACAACTCCGCCCCTAAAAGCACGATTGGTTTTTCACCTTTCTACTTGCTGTACGGAAGGCACCCGTCGCACACCATGGACACGATTTTCCCGTCAACGCCGGATCCATCTGAGTGTGCACCTATTTCCGAGACAGCCAGGCTTGCTGAAGAGTGTCGCGAGCTTGCCAAGACTTTTACGACGCAAGAGCAAGAGTGGCAGAAGAGTATTCGTGATGGCTCCACCACTTCTGAGTCCACGTTACTTCCTGGTGCGCTTGTACGGCTCTCGATCTCGACCTCTGTAGCTGGCCTCTATTCCAAACTACTTCCCAAATACAAAGGCCCTTGCCCTGTCATCGAGTGCACATTTCCGGTCAACTATCTGATTGACACCGTCGAACAATCTGCGGACATGCGCCACTGCGGGCACGACATTGTCAACGTGGAGCGCCTGAAAGCTTATTATGACCCACTCAAGATAACAAGATGTTAGGTCGCTAGGTGGCTCCCTCTTCGACCCCGCGGTAATTGTAGCAAAGCCTCCAAACTTTGAAATGGGTCAAACTCTTGAATACCTTCTAATGGGGCTACCCAACAAGGACGCCGCTCGCGCTGGGAGTCCGTGCTTGACCGTCACCATCGTCATAGCATATAATCGCTGGTTGCCGTCTAATATATATATATATATATATATATATATATATATATATATATATATACATATATATATTGTTAGCATTATTTATGCGTCCCATCTTTTCATCTGTACATACTCAACATCACCAGTCAAGTTTAGGTTGTGGGGCACATACTCGACTCAATAAAGGAGAGTCTTGAGTGTACTCGACGCCATCTTACAAGTGGTGAAGAGTGCTGCCCGGTTCCTGCGTCCTCTCGCGTTCTCGGACACCCCAGCGTCTTCTAGAACACATCCCTGGAGCTCCGTTCAGGCCGCCGCTTAAACGACCTGGGTCTGGTAATGTCGCAAGCCGCCCAGTGGAGCGTGCCAGCTTCGCCACCGCTCCCACCGTCAAGAAACCCTTCTCACCTGGTCACCAGCCCTCAAAAGGATCCTCCGCTGTTCGCAGGGCTTCCGGGTGAAGACGTTGAAGACAGGCTCGAGGAGTATGAACACGTGAGTGTTATCAACAACTGGGATGAGCCTGCGAAACTCACCCACGTTGCATTCTACTTAAGCGGCGTCGCAAAAACGTGATTTTTCAACCACACCACAGATTTTCTGACATGGCCCGCCTTTACACGTCAGCTCCACCAGATTCGCACCAACCCGTCAGTGCGCTCGGATATCGCCAAGAGGCTTGGTGCACGTGTTCAACGCCCTGGCGAGTCTTACACTTCTTACATCGAAGATGTTCTCACCCTTTGCCGCTGCATCGACAACTATATGGCGGAAACGACCGTGTGCGCCACCTGCTAAAAGGAATTGCGACTGTCGCTTTTAATGCGCTTGTGGTACAAAATCCCCAAACCGTAGCCGATGTTGTCGCTACCTGTCAGTGCCTTGAGGAGCTTCAGACCACTCGGGTACAACCTGATATGTCTGATCTGAGCTGAAGTCAGATACAACAGAGCTGCGTGCATTGATCCGCTCTATCATCCGCAAGGAACGTCATGCACAGGCTTCACCTCGCCACCTCAATATCCGAACGACGCCCCCCGCTGCTAGTTTACGGGACGTCGTTAGGGAGGAACTGGCCTTGATGTCTGGTACACCAGCTCCGAGTTCACATCCCATGCCCAGTTATGCTCACGTTGCTGCAACGACACCTACGCCCCACCAAAGCCTGGCCTCGATGACGGTCACACCTGTCCCGAGCACATATCCTATGACCATGCCAACGTATGCTAAGGTTGCTGCTAGGAGACCTGCACCCCAGCAAAGCCCAATGCAGCTACCAGCGCCCGAAGTTCATGGTTCGGTCAACTCACTCGCACCGCGACTATCTTCACAGCCTTACAACGCCTGGCGCATTTCGCAGCCTACTTGCTTCTATTGCGGCATCCGTGGTCATATTTCAAGGTTTTGCCGACGCCATCCTCAAGACGAACGATGAAGCTACGATAGCCTTGAACGGGACGACTTCTACGCGACTGGACCACCCTATCGTAGGTTGTATCCGAACAGCACACGTCGGTCGCCGTCTCCGCAGAACTTTGACCCAGTTGGCAGTTCCCAGTTCTCACGTCGTCGCTCATCTTCACCAATGCGGCGTTCCTCTTCTCCTTTTCGGCCTTCTACTTCTATTCCCGACCGCCAAGTGGAAAACTGAACAGTGCAGCTTCGGGAGGAAAAGCTGCGTCTTTCGAACTGCGTCAAACTCCTCCGGACCGCCCATCGAATGTTTTATTGGTGTATGTTGAAGGTATACAGACAGAGGCACTGGTGGACACAGACGCATCACTTTCCGTAATTCGTGCAGACTTTTGTGCCCGCTTGAAAAAAGTTAGGATGCCCTACGATGGTCCTCCCCTTCGTTGCGCAGATGGAGTCCCTATTCAGCCTTCAAGTGTTTGCACAGTGCACGTTTTCATAGATGGCATCCTTCACCACATTCAGTATCTTGTACTTCCTTTGTGCACTCACACTGTAATTTTAGGATGGGACTTCCTTTCTTCGGCATCAGCTTTCATAGCGTGTCGTCGGCGAGTCATTCAAATGTCAGCTACTGAGAGTTCATCCGATGTCGATCCATACAGCTTCAGTTCCGTTGCTGCCACTGATTGTTTCATTTCGCCAGGAGATGAACAACTTCTAACGATCGCTTCGGATACTGTAGTTAACGGTGGCGTGTTCATAGCTCCATCAGTTCGCTCCAAACCTGCGGGGCTTACCATAGCACCTGGCCTTGTGCGGTTTAACGACGGTAAAGCATTGGTCACCACCTCGAATCCAACTTCTTCGCCAGTGATGCTACCCCAGGGCACTGCTGTGAGCTGCTTTGCTGACAGTGAGCCCTTTTCGCTGGTTCCCCTTCACGCAGAATCACCGCCTTTGTCTGCTACTACTGATATCAAGGCTACCACTGTTACCTTAAATGACACCATAACTCTTCACCCCTCTGCCGAGCAAAAGAGAGGCCTCTTAGACCTTCTCCAAAAGCACAGCCTTTCGTTTGATGTACATTGCAAAGTTCTGAGCCGCACCTCCGTTGCAGAGCACAGCATCGAAACCGAAGGCAGCTCCATTGTACGCTACCGCCCATACCATCTTTCTTCGGCTGTCACAAAACGAGCGCCCAAAAAAGGGCGCGCCGCCAAATTCTCGCGATAAAGCGCGGAAGAGATAAAAAAAAGAAAAGAAGTGTCAACGATAAAAAAAAGAAAAGAAGCGTCCAAAGACTCCCCGGAAGCGCAACCCTCTCCCATCGGAAGCGTAGGTTCGCCGACGGACCTCCTTTCATCGGCGCCCGAGCAAGCCCTCGTATGTTCTAGATGGAAAGGGGCGTGGTGATGCCGGGTTGCGTCATCCGTCGCCGACGGCCTTCGAACCGTCTCGGCCTCTCCCCAGCCTTCGCTGCGTATCGCGCCGACGAATTGATGAGAATTTCTGGAATCTCGCGCGGAAGATAATTAATCGAGCAGCCGAGATGGGAGATCAGGAGAAGACGGAAGTTAGCGCCAGAGCGCGTAGGGATTCCGCCGTGTAGTCGGCGAAGGTTTTGTCAGTAGAGACAAAGCAGGAGAAGATGATTTCCACCTGAGGGGTGACGACTCGATCTACAGGCAAGAGCGTGTGTCTACCACTATCTAGCGAAGACGCTGGCAACAGCTGCGTGTGTGAAGCCGACGTGTTTCCGGCGAAGACGTTTGAAGCTTTGAGAGTGGCCAATTGAAGACGCGAGGTTTCCTCGAAGAGAAAATTCGGCGAGGTTTCCTGGAAGAGAAACTTCGGGGGCAGCGGAACGACAACAACGCTGGATTTTGAGTGAGTGATTCTCAGAAGAGTATCATTCAGACGTTTTTTCTAAGAACTTTGGACTGAATTAGTTTTCTAACTCTTTTGTCTTTAAGTGCCTTGGTTGTTCAAGGCATGCGACTGCATTGTAGTGCGTATTGTTGTCTGTGTCCGTTGTTTCGAGTGTGGCTGATTGTACTGTGTAGTACGTTGTTTTATTGGTGACATATTGTATTCAACTATTGTGGAATGTGCATACTTGTGTATTGTTTTTGATCTGGCAATATTGAGAATATAATTTTGTTTTGTTTATCAACTCTCGGCTCTGACTTGTTCTTTGGACCACAGCCGGCGTCCGCTGGCGCGCCAAAAAGGCCCACTTCTAAATTGTCCACGCTTTAATGGTGCGGTTCGGGGGGCCGATACTTCGGCCCTTGGAATTAGCCCGGTGATCGCCTCCCGAATTAACGGGACCTGTGACAATTATTCTGGCATCCGCGACAGGACCTTTTGGTTCACAGTGTGTCCAAAGTAGTGAGAAAGAGCCTCCAGTTGTTGATAATGATCGGAACGATTTTGTGTGTTGCTCAGTGTTCTCGTTAACTAGTGCGAGAAAGTGTTCCGATATACTGATTTGGGCAGATATTCTTTGCACGCGGCAAGGTTTTATTTGCGAGACACAATGGATCTCGAAAAGTTAGTCGCTCTTGGTGAGAAGATGAGTCTTTTTGGCGCCGAACTACGGAAGTGGGTCACCCAGAAGGAAAAAGAAGAAAAAGAGAGGGCCAAAGAAGAAAAGGCAGCTAAGCTGGAAAAAGAAATGTTGGCGGTCGAAAGAGCGAAAGCGGAAAAAGCAGTTGAGTAGGAGAGAGAGAGGTTGGCAGCTGAGAGAGCCAAGGAAGAAAAAGCAGCTGAGTTGGAGCGAGAGAGGTAGGCAGCTAAGAGAGCGAAAGAAGAAAAAGAGCAGCAATTGAAGTTGGAGCTGGAGAGAGAAAAGTTGGCAGCCGAAAGGGCGAGAGAAGAAAGAGAAGAGGAGATGGCTGAAAGGGAACGGCAGCGGCAGCACGAAATGGAACTCGAGCGGCTGTGTTTGCAACAGCGAAGTGAAACTCCGGTCCAAGCTAGAGTTGAAAGAGCGAACGGAAAGATCATGGCTTCCTGTTGAACCGAAGCAAGCTGCTCGTAGCGTTTGATGAAAAAAAGGACGACCTTGACGCGTACCTTCACAGATTTGGGATGATTGCAAGGAGCCAGAATAGGCCGGAACATCACTGGGCAACTGCTTTGAGTACTTGCTTGAGTGGTGAAGCGCTCAGTGTGTACGGTAGGCTGACGCCGACCAATGCAGCCAACTATGCAAAGATGAAAGCTGCTTTCCTGAAGCGATTTAGATTTACTGTAGAAGGTTTCCGGGACAGAGTTCGGACAGGAAAGCCAGCTGATGGGGAGACGGCTACGCAGTATGCTGCCCGACTTAGCCATTATTTTGACAGATGAATTGAACTTTCGGGGACAGCACAGGAGTACGATGAGCTTAGAGAGCTCCTTATTAGAGAGCAATTTCTTACTAGTTTCCATGCAAGCTTGTCGCTGTACTTGAAAGAGAGGAAGGCTGAGTCTCTTGAAGGCATGCTCGAATTGGCTGATCAATTCTTGGAAGCGCAAGGTGGAACTAATTTGGCCAAGGTCAAGAAGGAGTGTCCCGAACATTCGAAAGTTGTGGCACCCGAACAAAAGAAGCGTGCACCAGAGAGTGTTCCGCAATTTTTTCTGTGTAACCGAGTGGGTCATCGCGCGAACAACTGTCGTACTAACTTTACGAGCCCTATGGTCGTAAAATGTTTCAAGTGTGGTCAGACTGTGCACAAAGCAGACGCTTGTCGTAACAGAGTGAGTCAAACTAAGTCAATCCGTTGGTGACGCCGTCACGAACGGATTCGTAGAGTTCAAAAATGGGGAGAAACTTCCTAGTGTGGGTGCTGTAATGACAAAACAGCCCACCGGTGTTACGAAGGTAATGCCAACGCTGCCTGGAAAAGTTGCGGGCAAGAACATTACGGTGTTAAAAGACACCGGTAGCTCCACTGTTATCGTGCGAAGAAATTTGGAGCGGGAATTGAGTTAACAGGCAAAACGAAATCGGTTTGCCTAATTGACACTACGGTTCGGATGCTTCCCAAAGCAGAAATTGAGGTTGAAACCCCGTACTTCAGCGCGAAGGTTACTGCTCTGTGCATGACGACACCCCTGTACGACCTCGTCATCGGAAACATCGACGGGGCGGGAGGGCCGAGTGATCCAGAACGATTGGGAGAAGACCCTAAGATAGAGCCCTCGCCAACCCAGCGACCGCGAGACACAGTGGAGGAGCATCCCGTGACGGATTTCACTCGAGCCCAAGGTGAAGCCTGAGCGCAAGAGACCGTGAATGAGAACATGATCGTATTTAATGAGTTTATGTGCTGGGCAGCTGGACTTACGTCGGCACGAACTCAATCGACCGACAGTGTAATGGTGACGGAGTCGGCCAGCCAGGCCAAATGTCGTGACATGAATAAGCGGGTGAATAACCGGGCAGGATCTGTTGAGCGTCATGACCCGTTAACAGTGTCGGAAGTGACAACGATGGCTGAGACGCCGCCTCAGATACCGTCGTTGGAAAGGGCTCGCCGAAAAAGAACGAGAAAAAACAAGAAGAGATCGAGCGAGCACCGCAAGAAAGGACGCAAGCGCAGCTCGAAATATCCGAGATAGGTGCTGAGGTCGAATCCGAGTGTGTTTGGCAGGGCTGAGTGCCATATATTGTGTTAATGTTCTTGTTATCCTGGGTCACAAGTGTATGTTACGGTGATGTGATGTATGGTATGGTACAATTGTTGTAAAGACAGACCTTTGTACATTTGTATTGCTTGAAGTATGTGATGGAGTATTGTATTCATGTACCTGTGTCTATTTTCATGTGTTGTGAGATTGAATTACAATGTACAATTGAATTGAGGGATCTATTGTGAATGTGACATGTCATGAGCGACGGACTAGGTTACAGTCTTTTAGAGTGTGGGGACTGTTCGCGCTCGTTTTTGTGGTTTTGAATATTATGAGATAATATTTTGAAGTGAGGGGCAGTGTCACAAAACGATCGCTCAAAAACGGGCGCGTCGCCAAATTCTCGCGACGAAGCCCCGAGAGGTCAACGATAAAAAACGAAAACAAGCATCCAAAGACTCCCCGGGGGCGCGTCCTTCTCCCCTCTCAGAAGCGTAGGTTCACCAACGAACCTCCTCACCCCACATCGGCGGCTGAGCAAGCCCTGGAAAATTTTAGATGGAAAGGGGCGAGGTGATGCCGGGTTGCGTCATCTGTCGCGGACGGCCTTCGAACCGTGTGGCCCTCTCCCCAGCCTTCGCGGCATATCGCGCCGACGAAATGATGAGAACTTTCTGGAATCTTGCGCGGAAGGCATTTAATCGAGCAGCCGAGATGAGAGATCAGCAGAAGAAGCAAGTTAACGCCAGAGTGCGTAGGGTATCCCGCCGCGTCTGTCGGTGAAGGTTTTGTCCTTAGTGACAAAGTAGGAGAAGAAGAAAGTCATCGCCAGAGTGCGTAGGGTGTTCCACCTTGTGGGCGAACCTTTTGTCCTCAGTGACAAAGGAGGAGAAGAAGAGGATTTCCACATGAGGGGTGACGACTCGAGCTACAGGCAAGAGTTTGTGTCTACCGCTATCGAGCGATGACGCGTGGCAACCGCTGCGAGTGTGAAGCCGACGTGTTTCCGGTGAAGAAGTTTGAAGCTAGGAAAGCGGCCACGTGAAGACGCGAAGTTTCCGGGAAAAGAAACTTCGGGGGCAGCGGAACGACAACAACGCTGGACTTTGAGTGAGTGATTCTCGGAAGAGTATCATTCAGACTTTTGTTTCAAGAACTTTGGACTGAATTAGTTTTCTAACTCTTTAGTCTTTAGGTGTCTTGGTTGTTCAATGCATGCGACTGCATTGTAATTCGTATTGTTGTCTGTGTCTGTTGTTTCGAGTGTGGCTGATTGTACTGTGTAGTACGTTGTTTTATTGGTGACATATTGTATTCAACTATTGTGGAGTGTGCCCACTTGTGTATTGTTTTTGATCTGCCATTATTGAGAACATAATTTTGTTTTGTTTATCAACTCTCGGCTCTGACTTGTTTTTTGGGCCACAGCCGGCGCCCGCTGGCGCACCAAAAAGGACCACTTCTAAATTGTCCACGCTTTCGTGGTGCGGTTCGGGGGGCTGATACTTCGGCCCTTGGAATTAGCCAGGCGATCGCCTCCCGAATTAGCGGGACCTGTGACACCTGCGACCTTCGCATTATGCACCCAATGATCTTACTAACTGAGGCAGTGTAGCGGTAGTCGTCTTGTCGATTTATAGGCTCTTTACTAGCTTCCAAATCCTGCGAGTGCTAGTCAGTGCTGCTCTTATCCATTTAGGCGAGTATGAAACGATTTTTTAATACCAGATGGCATCACTTAGCGCACGCACTTTTGTCGGGTGGACTGTTGACCAATAAGTCCTCGCATACAATCTGAAAGCAACGACTTTGCCGGAACCTCATCACAGGTTCAGTCACTGCCGGCGGCAAGGTGTTTTTTTGTCCACGTTGCATTCTTAGCATGTGTATTCGAAGTGATAAGCCACACATAAAACTGTACATAAATGCCGTGTATAGCTTCCTTCGCTTTATTATGTACTAGTTTTCATTGACATCGTGACAAAGGAAGTAGTACTAAGAAGTTCTGTTTTTTCCTTAACTGTATGGTAATGTAGATATTCCTGGTTGCAATGTCATTCATGAAAATGAATAACAACATCCGATCTTTGATCTCCCTGAAAGCAGAAATGTGAGTCACTCATTTAATATGCAAAAACATTTCCAACGATACAATCGAGCGCCTCATTCTGCTGAAATAACATTTCATTTTCACAACTGTGGCACATAATCATCCCTTCTTCCATCTCAATATTCTACATTTGACGGTATTCTGCCTCCCAATTCGTTCCTATAAGTAGCCCCACAAATTATTCCAGTGTATTGGCCTTTCATCGTAAGTCGCCGCGCTTCGGCCGAAACCAACTTTCGTTACGGTTATTGCCGTTTTTATTGGCAGCCAACCGGTATGGAGCACTCTGCCACTGGTTTGAATACTTGTTATGTGCGGTGGTTTAGCCACTCCATTACAAAAGGTATCGACGCTGGTGAAATAGGCCTCCGTGGCACAGTAACGGGCATTATTTTCACAATGCCTTCGGGGTGTGAGAACTTAGCGGTGTGAGTGTTCAAAAGCTATGATTAAAATTTCTGTCGCCAAGTTAGTTTTTTCGATAGTCAAAGCCTGTGACCTGTTAGAGAGAAAATAACTGCATCATATTTTCTTTGTCTTGTACATGCCATGTTGAATCAGCTAAATATTCTCATGATATCCTTTATACTAAAAGCTCGTGCTCCATACAAATTTTCAATGAGCGGGTAGCATGTTACATGGCAGAAAACTTCCCTGCCTTCACGCAGTAACAACTCCTCCTTCTAATAAATAAACCCCCTCACTCTCTTTCTACAAACACCAAAATAAACGCATCCGCCTTGCTGATTGTACCAATTCATGTATTCGTGTGAAAATTGTACCAATTCATAAATTTATTCTTTTTATGCTCCCCTTTCACAATGCCCTGTTGAATCTGCAAGGTATTATGTATGAATAAATAAACTGTCAACATTCGGTTGCTTGATGCACCTTCTGGTACGTTTGGGTGCATATGGCACCTATACCAACGTCTTTTGGGACACGCATTGAAGCAGAGGGGGATGTGACTTCGGGACATGAAACAAAGAACAACAGAAGGTAATCGCAAAGACTAGCGCTTGTCTTCGCCGTTTCTGTCTTGTCCTGTCCTGTGTTTTCGCAATACAGATACATAAATATAAAAGCAAGAAGCCAATTTTTAACAATGTTGATTACACTATCAACACGTAAATCTTCTTTGTGAGGCTTGCTTGAAAGTCAAATAATGCGACGTATACAGCCTGTCGCTGAGCGCTTCGCGGAACACTAAATCTCGCAATGCATCGCAATGAAGTGAAAGTCCGGCTCGCAACCATCTGTTCGCACCCTGGCATGGCGCCAGGTGGCCACCCATATGCCTCAACGAACTGCGGTCGCGTCAGACTCCACAGGGCTTACGCTTTCATCGCGTAGCGTTGCTCTGCCCTGCATGTTCAACTTTCCGAGAAAGCGCATCGCGTTTCCTTTTGACCAGCCTCGTTTCGATTGGCATCAGGTATTTGACAAACATACTTTAGAAGTTACAAAGTGTACTTCAATTCTTTCGACAAAGTTTTCTCAGGAACGAAAAACTAAACAAAACAAGAGCAATAAGGATATGTTGCACGCGACTAACCTAAGCTTGTGGCTTGTCTTCTAGAGACAATATTTCCAAAGTTTAGTGGTTGGTAGTACTGGTTGAGAGGAAGCAAAAAGAAAAAGGGCACTAACTTGTGCAGCCCATGAGAGATCATGGCTAAGCGTCATCAAGTATTCTAGGAAATGTGGTAGCGTTTAAGGAATGATTGTTGGAATAGTAAAAGACATCGGTTCGTTCCTTACATACCAGAACCACATCACCACACGGCGTCAACATACGCGTACACTTTGAAGGTCATCTATCTTTATTCGGAAAACTGTAACAAGAACAAAAAGCATAATTACTTCAAGGAGTAATTTTTTTGAAACTTTAGGTACGTCAGTAAACTTAAAAAAAACAGACCTTTCGTAGTGACCGTAACACAATAACATCCATTAGAACAAGTAAAGCTGGAAAAGATAGTAAATAAAAAACGGTCTGTGACTTACCTATGCGTATTAGTTCACATTTGTAACTTAACCCGAACTGTGGCTATGTCAGACAACGCGTTTCAAAATAATTCAAAAGCGTGCTCTCCGCTAGGCAGCTTAGTGCATAAGCTTTGCGTGATAGCAGGTTTTGTTACAAGTTGCAGCGCTTTGCCTCATTTCCTGCACATGCATGACAATCATGTATCACTGTGGATTGGTCATTATTCTTGTACTCTGCACTGCTGCACACGCAGTCGAAGTAGGAGATTTGTATAAGGTGAGTAAACAAGCATGTTATACGCTTTTGAATTCTCTCTCATTCTTTCGTTTCGTACAGTTCTATTAGAGCATGTGTTGACACCGTGTGCAAGGAGCTGAATTACTTGAGAATGGTGTCATACGTGGCATTGCTGTTTTTTGTAGGGACTGTTGTTTCGAATGAAATATGAGCACACCGATCGATGCACTCGAGAGCATAAACGACTGTTTCGCTTTTCACTTTTTGGTTGTAACAGCCCAGAGTTACAAAACTGATTTCAAAAAAGCACCTTTATAAGAATCTCAACGGGCACTCGTTTGAACGAGATTGTTAACAACTGCTGTTTTCCTTATAAGTCTTAGACATCGAAAAAAGTTATCATGCTGCTTTGAAAGAGAGCAAAATATTTGGCAGCTTTGCTTCGAATCTTCTAATGCAATGAGCTTTTCTGAAGTTACAGATTTAAGGACAGAACAAAACGAAATCGCCCTTCCACATATTTAGGTACCATACTTTCAAGATCAGACATTTCGTAGTTACAACAAAAACAATAATTGGCTTAGCGAAGTGATTGACCTAGAAGTACCGGTCACATCAAGATGTGGCATGTCACGAAGCTGACTTGACAATTTGTTGTGTGCTCTTTAGAATTTCCTAATGCTTTGACAAATAGCAGCTTGCATTTTCATCTATTACACCATTGTCAGGAGTATTTAGATTCAACTATCTTTAGTAACTTGTATGGAAGCGTGATACCGAGGCATCGCTGTTTGAATGAACACTGTTTGTGAAGCTGAAGTAAAATAAATTAGGAGGTTGTAGAGCTTTGTAAGGAGTGGTCGGGCTGAGGGGTGGTGTATAGGCGAGTTGGGCGTGCAATATGGTAAGCATGTGCACTTACGATAGCTTTTAGACGCATTCGCACCTACGCATAAGGTGAACTGCACATGATACTTCAGACGCGCGGACCAAGAGGGGTTCAAACAATTGAGAACATGGTCTTGTATAATTTTTCATGTTTCTCTTACTACATAAAATACACAACACCGGTAAGATTCATAGTCACTGGATAGTAGTGTATAACTAAATATGTATTCAAGGAACAGGTCATTTAAACAAACTAGATGTAAAAAGCACCCTTGAATCGTAACAAAAACGGGAAGTAACGCATAGTAAGGTAACATATTTGTGGTAGGACATTTACAGTACCGCGCAGTATGTTATCTGAACGCGAAAGACTGTATACTATACATCCAATATAGATACATAGAGGTAGGTAAAGAGTGCTAAGTATGATGTAAATGTTTTTTCAATGAAGAAGAGCTCATAAAAAAAGATGTGCTAGGGTAACTTCGTTTTTTCCGAAGCAAATATTTATTAGCGCACAGAAAAAAGTACTGCGTTCTTTTTTTATTGATATAGTGCATAATTTAGATTTTGACACCCCCAAATTGTACAAATAATTTTCTGTACACATTGTTAGGAAGTGACAGACTGAAAGTTTGTACTGAGGCACGGCTGGTAAGGCGGGAGGAAGATGAATATTATGATATTAAAAAGGGCAGGCTGTATTTAATTACGTTACGGACGGTAAGTGGAACTAATATGGGTGAAGGACCTAGAAGGAGATAATTGTGTGGTTTTCGTTGTCATGGCTGCATTATATAGCGCAACATTTGGGAAACGTATGATACAGTCAAAACGTATGTAAGACACAAAAAAGGTTGAACAATAAGGCATTGCCAATCATAGTTAAACCAGAACTATAAGAAACAACCACAAGTACGATTCTTCTATACGAATCGGCAATTTCAACGTGGACATGATGCATTTTAAGACCCAGATTCACGCACTCTTTTTGATTCACTTCGTGCTGATGCATGGGGATTTCGCTGTCGTAAAAGATGTAATGGTATTATTTCTATTTTATAAAGTTATGGTGGGCTGTGTTTACGATGTCTACCATTTCCTATATTTGAGTGATTGCATCTGTCTAATACGTATGGTGTCTAGATATGTTTTAAATGCCCACCATCATGAATCAATGCGGTATCATACAAAACAATGAAAAATGTTTTATTAAGAGCATGCCTGAGCGACAATGTTTTCCTAGAAGATCAAAAAGGGAAGTGCCGCGAAGAAAACTGAAATTGTGCATTGCCAGACGCTGTGAGACAAAAAAAAATAGAAATATCTAAGAATGTAAAGTTAGTGGGTAGTCAGTGTTGCTTTTTTGTTTCAGTGTTAATTTCCAAGAAATATCCCATTATACAAAAACACAAATGAACTGAAAAAAACAGGCTTGGTTACAGAGCTGCAAAAATTCATCATCGGTAAAGCTCGTGTTTTCACACTGCAGTGATAAAGACAGTAAAATGATATTTCACATTTCTTTTTGCTTAGGCCTTGAATACCAATGAATCTCTTTGGTTGACAAAACGAAACTATACTCGTAATACTACGTGTGTACGTTCCACGAAAGTGTTCCTCAATCTGACTGATTACGAGTTTAATCAGACTTGCGTAAGCAGCACTGGACTGTGAGTACAGTTTTTTCAGCTTTCTTTTCATTTTAGCATTTAAATTTCATCACAATGTTGGCAAATTATAGTGTGCGAAGGGAATATGGAGGATGAGGTAGCACTACGAATTACAATAGAAAAGTGACTTCAAATAGATCTAAGAAGAGAAGAGAGACTATGCCGTCTGACCTGTTTGCTATTTCGCTTTTAGTTCACAGTAATTCACAGTCATGCCCTTTATTTAGCATTTAAGTTACCTGTACTTACCATTTATTTAAATGCTACTTCCCATATATGCCCAATACGCACGTAGTTATCGTGTCTAATCGTTTCGCATGTCCTTCTTTATTAGCAATTTTCTTCACGTTTACAAAAGTTTCATTCTTAACCAGGTTATGTAGACACGCGATACACGAGAAATTTACTTGTGTGTCTTCCAGCTGTTCATGCCAGGTTCTATTACCCATTATTCGTAAAACGAGCTTCCGGAACTCGGCTTTTACAATAAACTTCTAGAGTTTAGCTCTTAGGCGCCCGTTCCTGCGTTGAACTTTGCTGCCGAATTTGCACCCATCGGGGGCGTAATCAATAAACATGATAAAAAATCAAGACTCAGGGTTGACTGAATTTCCAACTCGCGCCCACTACTTAGCAGTATAATATTCTAACACAACGCTACGAGAGTGCTCAAAGCTCATTCCCCCCCGCCCCCCCAAAAAAAGGCAAGGAATCGCGTTTACCCACGTAGTTTAGCATGCCCGATGAGTAAAACAACCACTCATGACTCGATGATAATTGCCCCACCGCCGTGGTCTAGTTGCTAAGGTACTCGGCTGTTCACCCGAAGGTCGCGGGATTGAATGCGGGCGACGGAGGCTGCGTTTACGATGGAGGCGGAAAGGTTGTAGACCCGTGTGCTCAGATTTGGGTGCACTCTAAAGAACCCCATGTGGTCCAAATTTCAAGAGCCCGCCACTACGGCGTCTCTCATAATTATATAGTGGTTTTGGGACGTTAAACCGTACGTATCAATCAAATCAATGCTAATTCCATAAAGTGTGTGTGGTTGTGTGGTATAACCCATATATTCCTGAACGTTATGATATTAACAAACAATTATTTTCTCGAAATAACAGCTTCTAAGGTCTCAAAAAGGTATAAAGGTTCCATTCACAATAAAACTTTTCTAACAACCGCTTTGGCAGCGTCCTATATATGGGTCACTATGCACGTGAGGTGTGACGTTGTGCCAATTTGGAAGGCATGGCGCATGCTGCGCTAGTTGAATGCCATAATTTCAATATTTTGGTATGCACAGTGATGCCACATTTTTTTACAACGCGTGGTGGTCTTTAAGTGGCTGTGAGCACACCTTGCTTGCTTTTGTTGGAAGATCACCAAGCGGCTAGTGTGATCAAGTCAGCATTGCGCTTCCAGCGCAGACTGCCGGCTTCTTCTGCGCAATGACTTTTAAACATATCTTTTTATGTACGACACCACTAATGGCCTTATAAACATTCTCAGGTCTGTTTTATCTGTTCTCTTTCCCTACAACTGGACTGCGTTATTCGCAGCTGCATCAAGAAGAAAAGTTGGCAGTGATGACTACCACTTCATACTTCTCACGGCAGTGTGGTACTTTGCAATATTTTGATCCAGTCGGTGAACCTCAAACATGTTGGCATTGTATTTGGATATCAAGAAAAGATGCGCCACCGTGATGTTCGATTGCTTTCGTCAAGAGTATATTTTCCCGACTTGCTGCTGTTCAAACACATGACTATTTGAGATGACGGCAACCGTGCGTCCTTCCAACGGCATACGAAATTTCCTATTCGGTGTCGACTTTACATTGTAAAAGCCTCGAGACTTCTTATAAATTGGAAACTTTTTTAGCAAACTTCGGCGACTTCAGTCGTATCTATCTATCTATCTATCTATCTATCTATCTATCTATCTATCTATCTATCTATCTATCTATCTATCTATCTATCTATCTATCTATCTATCTATCTATCTATCTATCTGTCTGTCTGTCTGTCTATCTATCTATCTATCTATCTATCTATCTATCTATCTATCTATCTATCTATCTATCTATCTATCTATCTATCTATCTATCTATCTATATAGCCACCTACGACTCTTATCTCGCCTGGCCATCTCGATAATGGTATCAATACGAAATTGGTATGCCATGACATGACTGTATGATCACCATAAGTGAATAGTCATAACATGAAATTTGTGACATATGTGTCATGAATGTCGTGATTTATTTTCCTAGTCTTGCTGCCCTTGCTTTGTTTTTTTTCACATGACATCTTGCACAACTGGCATGGTATGATCAAGGAAGTTATACGTAATTTTAGTATACAAAAACCTCAATTCTGCCATTTTGTGTTACCGTCCAGCTCGACTAACTAGAAAGTAATAAATTTACCTCTCTTGTTATCATCTCAAATGGTGTTTTAAGCGTGTTAGCATGCCTGCCGCCACGGAAAAAAAAAGTGGCCCTGTATCTGCATGTAATCTGCAAATAACATCGAATGACGATAGTCTTGCGTGTGGAGAGAGTGAACAATTATTTGATGTTTTGCCAAAAGAAATCGGTGAATGGTATTTTTGAGGCGCTGCGTTAGAGTGCCTCGAGAGTGCAGCGGAGGCGAACGAGCGCATCAAGTCAAGTCACAAGTGAGACATGAGCGCCACCTGGCAGTCTTCTTGCAAAACGAAGCAGGTGGCTCTGAGACGGGTGTGCGCATCTATCTTAGAGGTGGTGAGGTGAGGAACGCAAGGCGACGGACGGGTAGGTGCCACCACCATCGCATCTTAGCAAAGCGATGGGAATACTCATCTTTTCGGGCAAGCGTTGTATGGTCAGCGCGGCGTCATAAGCACTACCATCCCTAAAATTATATATGTATGCCTTTTCCAATAAAAGATGCACACGCAGAATATATGTGTCGTTATGGTGCCCCAGACTTGCGCAATACTTGTTTATTGATTGACAAGTATGAACGCTAAATCGTGAGGAAAATTGGTGGGCGCTGCGGATAGGGTCATCCGTTTCGATTACCCGGTGCCGTTAGGAATGGACAATCAGACAAACATACAGACAGACAGACCGAAATTTTTGCGTCAAACGTCACCGAGAAAGACTATCGTCTTTAAAATAATTGCGAAAGGAGCGAGAAAATATTATTTTCCTTATATTCGAGGATTGTTTTATACATTTCTTGAAATATCCTGTATTTAACACTGTTCGTAAGATTCTGCAATGTAATTAATTATATGAAACTCAAGATAGTTTCGAAAATAATGATTTTTGGGCAAAGGTCGAAGACGTAATAAGATACATGTAAACATTATGCGTCTAACAAAGAGATTTTTTTACTAATACTGCAATCCAGTTGCAGGATTCTCTTTGAAAATACAAAGCTGTCAGGATATTTATTTATATGAATATCAATTTATGATATGAATACAAAGCAAGCACAAAGAAGAAAAAGATTGTAGGCAATACTACAATGGCAACACAGATTAAAATGAAATAAACTTCAAGCACATCTGAAACAATTTATCAATTGCGACTGCAACTGTTAACAAAGCGAAAAGAAAAATAAATAAGTTACACAATATAGGACATCAACAAATTCCAAGAGTGTGGCATAATCACATCGTTTTGCACTCGATTCCGTTGATTAACGACCCGGGAAAAATAGTATTTTATGAAATCATTGCGGCACGTGAAGAGGGTATTTGTTAGTGCATGCAGCTGTATCGTAGGGTAACCTGTTAAAATAAAATGAGCGTGGCATTATCTATTTTTCAGTGTCCTTTGCTTAGTTGAAACAATTTTTTTTTCAAGAACGTAATTTTAAGTTGAGAATTGAGAAGATTGGCTCTTTTGAACGAAGATGTCATATATATATATATATATATATATATATATATATAGCACGTAGGCAGTTTATTTACCTCAATTTCCTACGATCACTCGTTAAACGTGAATTATCCATCAACCCCGCATTATATGTAACACCTCCATCCACAAGGCGTACACGTCACCCGATCACACACATGCTTTAACCCCTCATTTTGCTAAGACGTATTTTTACAAATACTCATTCTTTCTGAGGACATTGTCGGCGTGGAACTCTAGGCATGAAATGAATGACATTTTTTAAGTTATCACAGTACCCGCGTTAGGTGTTGTGTTTTTGATTTTGTATGTTTTTTGCATGTTGTGTTTTGACATTTTACGATTTTGTATGTTGGAGTGGACATCAGGTAGTACCATGAATGAACCTTTTTAAGTTATCACAATACACGCGTTAGGTGTTGTGTTTCCATTTTGTATGTTTCAATCCATTTTACTTACTCTACTGTGATTACAGTACTGCCATTTTTTTCTTTTATTGTATGCAGCCTGAGTGCCTTCAATAAGTAAAGCGTGAAAATTTGCGCACTCCTTGTACTCACTGTATTGATGTTATTGTATTTCTTTTGTTAGGTGTACTACGAGTGCCCTTCCTGAAAGGACCAAATTCTGGTCTGCAGTAGGTTATGTATGTATATATATATATATATATATATATATATATATATATATATATATATATATATATATATATATATATATTAGGCCACCTATTTTGAGTATCTTCTAGTTTACTATTGTCTGTTTTTGTCGAAAGGATACCAAATTCTAGAAGGATAATTTCATAGAGGTTGGAGAATTGCCTTAAATCCGTGGTCAAGAACCTCAGCAGTTGTTAACCCGAAAGCTCGCCTAAACGAAAAAAAAAATTTTTGTTTGGCACAGTTAGATAAAAAGTTTGTGTTTGTTCATTATAAATTATTTAGAAATCCAAATACTAATATTTTTAGGCGTTCAACGTTATTGAGCGAACCATTACGTGCCAAGTACTGAAATGCAGATTGCTACGTTTCCGCGAAGTTTTCATAAAAAGTGTTTTTTCAAAGATAATTGATATCTGCGAAACACTACATCATTTTACAATTTCTTTAATGATTGCATTTGTTCGCATCCAGTAGGCGACACTATATTTCGGAATACAGTACGCACACAATCATCTACGTACAGCATAATTTTCATGGGAATGTCGTTAGCAATATTGCTTACCGAAAGAAGAAACAAAGGTGGTCCAAGTGCAGAACCCCGTAGGAAGCCAGAATGAGAGGGTAGTTTAAGTGCATGACTTTAAATAAAACATATAGTTGTCAATTTGAAAGATACGCAGCAATACAAGCATGAGTTTTAGCAATGCCGAGGGTTGCCGAATAGCGTTTTGCGGGAAAAGTTTGAAACGCTTTTGCGAACTCCATGAAATTTGCATCAATCCATTAAACTTGCATCAACTCGCTTACCAGAATTTTTCGCCTCAGAGAAATCGCGTACAGCAGTCACCGATTGAGTGCATGTAGAAAATCCTTTTTGAAACCATAGTGATTACATGATATCCTCATTTTTGAAAACAACTCACGCTATGAAGTGTATGTTCCAGAATCAAGTTCGCATGATGTTAAATTTAACAGATAGAAAATTATTTCAAAATAAGGTCTTATTCCCCATACCATACTATTCTCCCATCGATCAGTATCTCCGTTTCACTTGGTTATTTATAAAATTGCGCACACATGAAATTAGAGAAAAAGATTCCCACTACGCTGAAGATATTATCACGCCCCACTAAATAGATAAATGGCGATTCACTATGACTTACACGAATAGGAGCTACACGTTCAAGTAGTTCACATACCTCCTAGGTGGTAGGTTGTTGCCAATCGCCTACAAGGACGAAGAATCTGCTAAGTTAGTTATTCGCATTAGCTGCGAGGCACTCAGAATTCACTTTAGACAATCGATTCTAATATGAACCCCACAGAGCTTACACGAAACAACGCACACTCATTGGGTGTTTACCTTAAACATGCATTCGACTTAAACAACAAAGTAAATTTCCGTTGAGGCCAATGCTCGCAGTACCACTATTGCATTGAATCATCGCTGAAAGCTATTGCCCAGTCCTAATAATGTCTCGCGTACCTCTCGCATGCCGCTGTTGTTGGTTGTTTTTTGGTCGCTAATCGTCATAAGCCTTGTGCTCATGCGCATATCGTCTTTCTGCAAGTTTTAAAATGAATTTTTACTGTCATTAGTAGCGCTGCGTCTTGTGTTTACCATTTTATTATTCGGTTCATTGTTCTTCATTTTGTCAAGTAACAATGCAAATTTCTTTTTCCACTGCCCGCATAGAATAGAACAAATGGCTCAACGTCATTTCAATAGGAATGATAAAATAAATTAACAATCTCGTGATAAAAAAACGTGCCCCAAAATAATTCATCAACATGGGTGTGCGCTTTGTTATCAATGATTCGCCTTATTATCAACTAAATTTTCTCTTGAAAGATGAACACAGAAATAGCGTGAAAATACTGAAATCTCACAGCAATTATCAGCCGGAGCAACGACCATGAGTCTAAAGAAAAGGCACGGTTGGCCAGTAGCTGTCTGGCAGTGATTGACGTTTCGGCTACACGGAAGCGTATGAGCGATCATACTGTTTATGAATAATGTCCCGCAGCCAGCTGTAGAAAGCGAACTGAAAGAGATCCCTTTCTGCGTTGTACTCGTAGTGCATGCCCATAGCTGTCAATATTTGCTAAAGGATAGTTGTCTAATCGCGTGCTGTCTCTGCTGCCGTAACCTTGGCTTTCCTAGCGCTAGCGCTAAATGTCACCGCGCGCTCTCACGCAGGCATCATGTGCAGGGCCTACACTTTCGCGCTTCAGTCATGCAGCGCAGGGGGCTTTTTTGGCAACAGGTGGCAACTCGTAGAAAGACGGGAAGTCTAGACGTACAATTCAGTCGTTGAAAAACTGCGTCCAACCCAGGCCACTGTAGAATTTTTTCGTTTTGAGAAAAAGTTTTCATGGAGCTAGGACTACCTATACCGGGATTCCCCAATAGGTTTACCCAAGGGCTCCCTTTACTGTGAAGGGTCATTGGTTGCTGTAGTTACAGGACTGTATTCCGATAAAGTTTGGTTCAGCGCTTCATATAGCTGACAACTATAACGCATCTGCATATGCAGTAAAACAACTTCGCAAGAAGCGTCCAACATGCGACGTGTTCTGCCTGCGGTATAATTTATATTTATCCCGAATAACTGGAGTAGTGAAATGGCCAGTATGTTTTCGTATTCCACGTCCTTCGGAGCATTACTGATTGTCACGATGCATACAAGGTAACATGAATTCCAATACCACAAAAAGCGTTGGAATTTTAGGCGAAGGTACTTTTATTTTGTAGGAAGACGCATAGATGTTTAGTTTCGCTTTGGCATGACTTCATTCGAAATATTAAAAGGCCGGAGGGATTCATGCATTGCATTAAATGGTTTGCTTCAAAAGGCTATCAGCGCCACTGCCCTCTACACCTCTGACAGGAACAGTCATATAAAAACCAGTAGTGTTCGTGGCCACAGCGATATGGGCAGCAGCCGAGTGGCAATACTTATAAGCTGATTTTCGTTCATCATTCTAGTGGCTTTTTGGTTTCGCAAAATGCTTGTTCTCTACGAACTTCTAAATGAGTACCATTATACCTGGACAGAAACCACACACTGTTTAAAGGGCAAGGAAGCAAGCTTTAAGAGACCTATGTATCAGTTGTCACCTAAATAGAGTGCTAGTGATGACGAGTAGTGGTGCCGTATTATACGTATCGATTGATATGTGGGCTTTAACGTTCCAAAACCACCATACGATTATGAGAGACGCCGTAGTGGAGGGCTCCGGAAATATCGACCACCTGGGGTTCTTTAACGTGCACCCAAATCTTAGCACACGGGCCCACAACATTTCCGCCTCCATCGAAAATGCAACCGCCACAGCCGGGATTCAATTACGCGACCTGCGGGTCAGCAGCCGAGTACCTTAGCCACTATACCACCGTGGCGGGGCGCTTTATACGTATCAACCATAACCTTTCATACGCTGTTGTATCTGCTAAATAACGTTTCTTTCCTTCGCAGAAAAAAAAAACACGCTCTAAAAACGTTCAGAGACAGATGGCGTGCAGCTTCTCCGAAAAAGTGTGGAATTTTGCTTCGAAACGATTCGCTGCATTGATGAATAGAGATGAGTGACATATCACATAAAACGGACCAGGATGCTGCGCGCTCACAACATTTTGCAAGTGTTTTTCACTGTGTGGAGTTGGTAGTGCGCAAGGTTTAGCATTCGCTTGGTGCTCTTGTTTCATTTGTGTCTGTTCATATATGCAGCGCATCATTTCAGACCAAAATGATCTGCCAACTAGCGGTTGTTGAAGCACTTATATATGCAATACGGATGTATAGGCATTGTGCGGCATGGTTATGTGCTGTACATTCTGACCATGACAATCATTTCACGTGTATTCATGGCATGTAACAAGCAGGCGATTTTATGGCATTCCGAAAAAAATCTCAGCAATCGAGCATATTCAATGCCCAATATATGCGGTATGGAAAATAATTTACTCTGTGTTGTTTTATCTACTAAGCCCTAAGTGGTCATTAGGTGATGAACCATTTCCGTGGCATTTTTTGAACCGAGTTGCGAGCACGTTCTGTGGACTTGGCCCTGAAATTTTCGACCAATCATAAGACATTTATAGTCTAGCGGACTCATCCTGTGTTTAACCATTTGTTTTATTGAATCTTTTTTCCTCTTTACAGCCCTACTATCAAGAAAGTGATTATAATTATTACTTCCCAGAGGCTCGCGTGTCAATTCTACAATGCTACTATGACAAGCGCCTTAGTTTACGCCTCCTGGGTAATTTTGAGGGCCTTAAATTGCTTGACTCGTTATTAAACTTGTGTACATAGGCGTCAGTTTATTTGTCCCCATCGAAATGCTACCTGCGTAGCATGGAATCAATCCATGTGGTAGCAGTTACCTGAGTTGAGCTTTTTAAAGGACCACTCAAATATACAAATAATAAATAACCAGTGAAGCACCTCTCTTTGAAACAGTGTATTAAAGTCAAGTCATTGGTCAAGGAGCGAATGTTCAATTAAAACTCTCCTTTTCCTGTAAAGCTTTCAAAATAAGTTAGATGTTTTTTATAAGATTGTGCCAAAACGTTCAGGCTTGAATATATAGCTAGCTAATCTTGTGCTTATCTCTGAGTATTTTTGCTAAGCTATCTCAGGCAGACGGTTCCAGCACAACGAAGCTCCTTTGTGAAGTTCATGACAGATTGCTGTGTTGGGTATTGCTTTTTACTTACGTACCAATAATGTTGAGCAGACCATTTGTGTATAGAAATTGATTTTTCCTTATTAATCTCCAGACAATCGGATCTTCTCTTCGCAAAATTAGGCTGCGATATGACACATGAATACATGAACGTCAGCAAAACTCAAGGTGCGAAAAAATCATTTTAAATACGATTTCTAAGTCTTAATTGAAAAGCTACGACTAATATGTTATATACCTACGACTTCGTTATATTGCTACGCAGCGGCACATCCCCGCATGGATATATCAAAGCGCTTTTTTAGGTTCACCCAAAATATTCTTCAATCACTTTAATATTTTTTTTTGCTTATTCCCACGCACAGTTCATAGCTTTTTTTTATCAGTTTTCGTTCCTTACCCTGCCATAGTAAATTCTAATATTTTGGAACGCATAGAACGTTTGAGTCAGCAGTTATGAGATAACCACAACCGTTTTTTGGTGACAGTTTTCTACACCGCTGCCTGCGTCGGTAGAAAGTATTGTGCTTGATTAAAAAATATAAAAACAGCTTGATCACTTAGTGATAAGAATCAGTAAAACACAAAAGTAAAGTATGTCCTTAGAGTAGTAGTTGGATTTTTACTGTATATTGATATAAGAGAGCTTGTGCAATGTCTATTGTGTTTGGAAGCTATGGAATCACTTGACGCTGATGCATCCATCTTGACGCTTAGTCATTCATCTACATTTCGAAGGTTAACAAAGGCTTGCGGTAGCTGTTGTAGGTTACAAAGAGAGTAGTATCACATAAAATGATGTGACAACCAGAACAGCGTTATTTATTGTACGCGCAACTGAGTAAAAGGTCGCCTACTTGCGACATCTAGAAGTAATTGAACACCAACGCTACGGGCAATGTGTTTTTTCTTTGCCCGCCGTGATTATCCGCGTATTGAGCGTGCGTAACGCTGTACTACATCCAGGCCAAATAGGCGCGTGCCAGAGGTTACAAACTTATGTTTCGTATGGATGAATACTATTAGCCTCAATAACGGGCGCTGGCGTCGCTTCTGTGGCGGCAACGTGACGTCTCCGCAAGGACTCACCTGCTTCGTCAGCGCTCTTTGCTGTTTTCTTCGGTGATGCAGTCATTGTTACTCATCGATTTCGTGATGAAAATATTTCGTGGCACCATTTAGAAGGTTTCATACCTATCGAAAGCTATTGAAGCAGAAGACAATTCTGATAGTATTGCCTAAGATAAACAAAATCCTGCCTGAACAGGAGACCTTTGTTTTTACAGCGTACTCGAAAACATTGGCGCTATGAAAATATGCTTAATTCAGTAAAATTAGGCATGGCCTCCAGCATTAAAATATGTGTGCCAACGCACTCTGAATTATATTCCAAAATTACCAATTCAATAACTGCGTTGCGGTACACCGTGAACGTTACGTCTCCCTCTGCAAAAAAAAAAAAAGCTAGGCGATTCGGAGGCGATTTTACAAAAGGACGCTTTGCCCAACAGAAAACTTCACATGAGTCTCTCTCCAGCTCTCGATTAAAAGTATTATCTCTCGCTCTTCACATTAGTCTGTCATACACAGTTGCTTATCATAATCGGTATGGTACACAAAATATTAAGGCCACACACACGATTTGAGAAATGCGAAGTTGTCCATTTACTCGAATGCTATGCACGATTTCTTCTGAACAGCCACCAGGCATTAGGTGGTGGTTTACTTTAATTTATGTAAAATGCTGGTCCTATCTACTGCCGCATCACAATGAGTGATGTTAACTTCACGTATGAGCCCTGAAGATATCAATGCAAAACCAATGCGGCAGTTGAAATAAACTTTTTCAATGGTGCACTTAGCTAGTGACGTAGCCCAAGTAATAATTGGACATCTTTCGTCTCACAGACTGATCTCACATCACACGTGTTTCTACCTACATAATACACAAAAATAATGAACTGAATGAAAAAGCGATTTACAAGGTGGCCATTGAACGTGGCAATTACGAGCGTGTGCCTTGGAATTGAAGTTTCGTGTTACGTAATGGCATGCACATAAGCAAATAAAAGTGGGTTTGAAGATGTGCAAAAAACAGTAATTATCTTATAAATTTTCTAGCTGCCAATCAGTACGCGGTGTGAGATTTCAAAGCAGGGGTATATGTAGACTTCAAGCTGCTGCTCCAGTAAAAAGCTGCCAAGTCCAAGTCTTGAAAATTTACTTGGGGATGCGTTTGCGTGCCTGTTCTCGTGATCCGTTCATATGAGGGCTGATACTCATGTATTATGCTCATATGATAATTAGAATCGTGATGTGTATGATCATGTGTGAATCTAATGTGATCATACGATCTTGTGGTCGGTTCTTTATAAGCACGTTGCTGTGATGTCCACTTACCACAGTATAGTTACATGACGTACTTAGAAGCCATTAGTTAATTTACAAAGGCCATGCCAATTCATTTTCTTTATCCTATGATTTTGTAAAAGAATCATCTTGATATGGCAAAGGACACGCACATTCAACAAATAGGCCTAAATCACTATTTCCGAGGGTTACCAACACTTTACGACACCAACACTTGACGAATACCAACACTTCGCTAACCTGCATTTCACTACCATCTCTTTTAAAGAGGCTGGCGCTCTCTGTGACAAGCGAATGGTTAGTATTTAGCTATGGAATATGCCAACCTGTATTTTTAAAACCTATTGAGGTTAAGCCTGCCAGCTTAACCTCAATCATTTCGGTGAAACGAAGCACTGAAGTTATTGCGATAAAGACATAAAACTAAGTATTTCGACGACTGACGAAGTTTAGGAGAAGAACTCACACTGCAGCTGTGGCAATATTATAGGATAAGTGCAATTGGTATATTTAGCAAGACTGGATAACAAGTGCGTACACGCTGTTTTCATGGATGCGTCTGATAGTACTATTTCTAGTGCTGGCGAAACTCTTATATCTCTTCTATTATCCCGTAAAAACTTCGCGTAATGGTAAAAATATGGCGTCCCTCGGGTAGGAACCACTACTAGATTATGCAGCAATTATTTTGATGTATGTAACAAGGAGACGCGTATTGTTGCTTTTCATTTCCAACGGTTTTCAAGTCAGGGAAGGAAGCTTATGCTTAGCTGCACGATGCAAACCTCATTGCAATTTTCATACGACCGAGTGCGGGCACCGCTGGTAGAAGCCGCATTAGTTCTAACACGATAGAATGAAATGCCTTGTTTCGCAGATACTCCACCATTGGCAACGTTGATTGTGAGCTAAAAATCATCATTTTTGGATGACCGCAAAATCTAAAGAAATTTAGCTAAAATAAATATTGAAAATTGTGGATGAGAGCGCCAATTGAACCGGTGTCTTTTCCGTGGCAAGTGGCTGTTTTCCCACACAACCATGCCAGTGCTTTTGTGAATACAGTGAAAACAAACTTCATGATTTCCAAACACAGGCGTCCTGTGTACATGCACCTTAAAAGAACTTGAAATATTACCGTAACATTGCGTCGTATCAGCGTAAGGTCCCACTAGGTACCAGACCTTGAGATTATGATAAGGGCCTGATAGTTTAAAGCCAGTGACCCACTACAAAAGGCACACACGCTACAGCATACTTAAGGTCACCAAATGATTGTATAGCAAGTTAAATAGATTTCGTACACTATGTGTTTGAAGTACGCACTACGAACCTAATATTGCTATCACGTTCAACTCCTAAGGCCGAAGCTTAAGGGTCCCGCTTTTTTATTTTACAAGAATTGTTATCGATGTAATTTTCGTAATTCATTTGAATCAAGCAAGAAGCGAATGCAGAAAATGAAACAGCGTACTAAATGTCGAACATTTCCTGCCATGACGTCATATAGGCCTCAAACTTCTCGGGCCTATTAGGCGACGCCCACGCTTGGGGTACCGTCACCACTTGGGGGTGCCTGAAGCCATCAATAAAAAATCATTTCTCCCACTGGAATTGCGCCGCATGGGACGGATGCTCAAGGCATGCTCGCACTTGGCCTCCAAGAGAACGAGAGTGCAAAAACTCGCCGGAGTCGTTTTACTACCTTGGCTGCCGAAAAATCGCCCTGCGAGGCTGGTACAAAAAAATTTGGATCGCGGCTGAATTTTCGCTTTGAAAAAGCGGATTGCCTTTCGTGAAGCCGAAAAATACACTTCGCGAAAATTGCCAACCGGCCTAAAAATCAACATGGGGAAAAGGCGCCAGTGGGGGCTCACGCTCGTGCGAGTGCAAACTACTCATGCAACACAACTTTCACGGCCTCAATAAGGACGCGTTTATCGAGAGCCGTTTTATTACGATCACCAAGAATACTGGACGTAGAGAATGGGCATCAGCAGCGAGTCGGCATAGCCTAACGCGTCTTGATTTTGCACAGGCGGCTGAATCCGCCGCCAATCCCGCCGGTTCTTATCTAGTTTCTGCCGGTCGATCTCCCGTTTGAAGAGCCGAAACAACGTTTGAAAGCGGCTGAATCCGCCGCCAATCCCGCCGGTTCTTATCTAGTTTCTGCCGGTCGATCTCCCGTTTGAAGAGCCGAAACAACGTTTGAAAGCCGCGAACTGTTTAATTTCAGTGCTCCGCATGAATGACTAGAATTCAGTAAAAAAAAATGGCAGCATATCCACGAAGTGAATGATAGAGAGTGGGGCGAAGCATTCGTTCGTCTATTTGTTCTTGCTTCCGTCCGTCGATACGTCCATCCGCCCTTCCGTGCGTGCGTCTGTTCGTGCGTCCGTCCCTGCGTTCGTCCATGCATCCGCCCCTGCGTCCATTCATGCGTTCATCCATACATCTATCTGTGTGTCCATTCGTCTATCTATTCAACACTCCAAGTACCACCATCTCGCATCTTTTCATCATACATTTCCCATATACACTCTAAGCCAAAAGGGAGCAACAGGGGTATAGGGGTTGCTCCTTTCAGGGAGCAATTGCATTGCCACTCCCATTACTCCCCTAAAAGGAGTAACTGCAGAGGGACGAACCGTTGCTCTCCTTTCAGTTCCTCCTTCGGGGTATGAACAGTTACTCCCTCCAGTTCCTTCCTGCGGACCAACAGTTACTCCCACCAGTTGTTCCCTGCGGACCAGCCATTACTCTCACCAGTTGCTCTTTTAAGAGCAACAGTTACTCTTTACCGTTCCTCCCACGTGTTCGCAGCTACTCTTTTAAAACCAACTGCACATGCTTCCAGTTACTGCTTGGAGAAATGAGTATTTATCTCGAGTATGCTTGTCACACGGTTAACACATGGCGAGAGCTCCTTGGAAGAGCCCTGCTTGGGTGCTTCTAACACAAAGAGTGGACAATATTGAAAGGAAAATAAATGCTTTATTGTTCTTTTTATGAGGCGACGTGTGAGCACACGTAAAAGTAGACCTCGCCACACCACAACCAGCACTAAAGAAGCACCATAATACATCAAAGGTTTTCTGCGTCATCCGCGGAAAAACAATCTTGAATTTCTAGCATAGGGCCGTCTGTGTCATCATTGGTGAGAGAAGGGCAACTTCTCCAATGCTGAAGGAGTCAAGTTTCGCAGCTGGTGTTTCCATCAGGCTAGCGCAGCGGAATGTCACCACAGGCATATGTGAAGCATCTCATTGCTGCGAGAAAAAAAAATAGAAGTGTGAGGTTAAACATGCCAGAATCAATACATAATGAGTCACACACTGCAGCATAGCTTACATTCTAGGATGCCTACTGCAAAACGAAATGTGAAAAAAAAGGAAGGTTCGGCCAAACGTTACTTGGCAAGCCATATAAATGCTGATGTGGTAGACGCTTTTCAAATGATGTCTCAGACAGCAATATTCTGGAACAAAATGTTCAGCACCTTAACAAGGCATATTTGTAGCAGTTAAAGATACCCTTAGGTTCAGTTAACTTGTTTTCTATACACAGCTGAGTGACATTTCTATGAGCCCATTCACCAATGGGCATTCTAAGTGAGATCATGTGTGTGGCAAATAACAAGTACCGTCCGCTCATGTTAAAATACCTATTTAGCTCGTGCACATAGTTGCTCTCCATTCTACTGTTCTATCAAACGCTGCTGCGTCTTGAATTGTGCAATACCTGTAGGCACAAGCCAAGCATGCAAAGCCTGCTTGAAAGCAACCATTTGCAAATGCTACATGATAATCTTCAGTATACTTCTTTGTACCTGACGCAAACGACTGGACAAAACTATAGACAAATAAATGTAGACCATGCTACCTTAAAAAAATGCTTTAAATTTAGTAAACTAGGGTGCATTTGTTCACTCGGTTGATGAGTCACAGCCACGAGATGTGTGAACGAAGCAACATATCTGAAGGCATGCACAGATATTCTGATTCTTTGTTTGACAGTGTCACAGATAGCTTGCCAATACATATATATCTGAGAGCAACAAGATGTGAAGCTTTTATTAGTTCAACGTCTTGTTGGTTCACAGCCAAGCAGGTTACTGCTCTGTTAGACAAATTGAAATAAGCGCACCATGGTTTCCAAAAAAAGCATTATTAGAAGTTAGCTCCCGGTGTGAATATGCCTTCCACATGTGCCACAAAGACATTTGTTGAGGATGTGCAACCAATCAAGCCAAGATCGCATACTTGGTCAACGTGATGTAAATACAAACATTAGAAACACTGCCACCTCTAATAAGAGCATCAAGATCTTGGAACAGCAAGGAGGTGCACAAGAAAGTTAAGCCCACTCTTGCAGAACTTTGAATGCGATTTTTTCAGAGTGGGGGAGGTTAACATGCTGTGGCACTTTTAAACGCATGAAACATCTGCAGAAAACAGGGTAAAGGCAAGTCAAGAAACGCTGTTATGAAGGCCTGCGCATGAACAGCTTTGTGAATCTAGGCCCAAGTAATATGCTTTGCGCAAGCCAAAATCCATGTAAATAGGGAAAGCATACTTTTAGGAGCACCAGCGTAAACAAATCTTGGCAGTTGGCTTTTTAGCACAAACAGCGATCCCTGCAATGAAAACATAAACATTTTATCTTAACGGTAACAGTGTGAGCACACACACGGGCCAGCGGAGCCATGTCAAATTGTCAGTGCCAGTGTAACCATGTGGCATGATAAACTATTCTCTTGCCAACACATGCACAGTTTGCCCCTAAAAAGCGATGCTTTCTTATACGTAGTACGAAAAGTCTGCACTTACCAAAATTCACTTGCTTGCTGTACTTTAGCATCGTTGGGAGAATCTTTATCTGCAGTATAACCAAATTTGTGTCATATCCCTGAAAAAAAGTAGTAAAAGACATGCATAAATATTGTTTCATTTGGTAGCAGTGAATTCAGGTTAAGAACAGCCAAGTGGGAACCAGCCTAATTATGTGCATGCGGCAAATCCCAAACGGCGTTAATGAGGTTGTCGAAATTTTCGTCGATTGGTATTAACGTCGATTATGTGACTGCAACGGCATGCCAAGTTTTCACAGCGCATAAAGGTTTCATGATGCAGAATAATGACAACGCTAACGAGAACATACAGCATTTATGATTGTCTTTTACAATATTCAGTTTTGCGAAGGTTTTGCATGACTAAAGAAATCCGAAAAGATTTGGGTCATTCCTCCTCCAATTGTTCTGTTCATATGTAAATTGCTCGCTTGATGGTGCGCTTATAAAATAGTACGTTCAGCGCAGAGGTGAAGGAAGTTACGCAGTGATGTGGGCATTTTTTTTTTTGAGGCGTGCGGGAGGGGGGGGGGGGTCCGCTTATCTGAATTGGAGGCCGGGCAAGCGAATATGGTCGTCATTATGGGCTCGCTACGCCCGGCCTATGTGCGCAACCGCCTGGCTATGCCAGTGAAGTGATGCCACAATGGTTTGTTCACTTACTGATTTACATACACTTTACAGCTCTAAAAAATGGGGCCCAAGGCCCCAACACTCAGCCGTTAACGCTACATAAAGCCAATGGTAGAAAAGTGCCAGTATGAAGGCAGCTACAACCCCGCCCCAATGTTTTTTTCAAGCGAGGTAGTGTTGCGGAAATGAACTTTCACTGCAAAACTACACTGGCACTGCAGTGGTGACAGGGGAAGCAAGAGGGTATGCAGGCGGTATTGAATGATTGATTGATTTGTGGGGTTTAACGTCCCAAAACCACCATTTGATTATGAGAGACGCCGTAGTGGAGGGCTCCTGAAATTTTGACCACCTGGGGTTCTTTAACGTGCACCCAAATCTGAGTACATGGGCCTACAACATTTCCGCCTCCATCGAAAATGCAGCCGCCGCAGCCGAGAATCGAACCCGCGACCTGCGGGTCAGCAGCCGAGTACCTTAGCGTATGCAGGCGGTAATAATAGAGGTAAACTTAGTCCGATACGGCTGGCAATGGATACGGTAAATAAGAAAGAGCAAATCATTTCTCTTTTAATAGCGCAACCACTCAACAAACTATTGTAAGAGCATTAAGTGTTGCTGGAAATGCCACTTACCTGCACGCTGATGCAAGCACAGTCCTTTGTCCGACGAGCGAACAGGCTTGCAGATAGCTTAAGACGTGTTTACGATGTGTTTGTTCCACCTAGCAGCGAAATCTACAACAACTTCGTGCTCCATAAAGATAAATATACACTAACCTTCATCCCGAATAAGTAGAAACGCAAATCTGCGACACACACACACGATCAAAACATAGCTCACAAGCTCACATGTCCATGTGCTCGCCGACCACAGACTATATGAATATGAGTAGTGCAAACGCGAACCTAGTTGCGCCAAAAAAAAAAAAAAAACGTCGAGCAGTGGTAGCACAGGCGTCAGCGCAATGCTTTCAGCGTGTTCTCCTAATACACTTATAAAAAAAACTGAGGTACACTAAAACTCATAAATTAATATAAAAAGTTGAGTGTAATTTTTATTTTGTGCTAGTAAACATAAACATAGAATAAAAATTACTTTGTAAATTACATCGCTTACTACACTAGCGCCACACATGGCGCAGATTTGTCATTCTGCCTTCAAACTACACCGTGAAGCGTGCTACTAAGGGTACGGCTGATGAAAAGCGCGTCTGGGTCCGCTTATTTTTTTTCTTCTCCGATATATCTTGGGGGGGGGGGGGGCTCCTTATGCACGTGTTTCGGTGCTTTATTGACTTTGACGCCCTTCCTTCGCGGACGAACGGCGTGTCTAGGCTTTTTTATCGTTGTTTTGCATGTGTTTCAGCGTTCGGTCCACTTTGACGGGCCAACTCTCCATTCTGCTGCTGCGTGTGTTAGGTACTTGCCGTAGCTGTATTCTGAGGCCTTCTGTGTTCAACCAGTGCTGCTATCTTGATATCTGCAGATGCTAAAATAAATCACTGTTTTGGTTTGGCGAAGTTTGGCACACAGAACAAACAATAATCTGGCCCATGAATATCAATGTTGGCGGCATGAATATTTGTGTGCGGTGTCCTGCTGGGGAGTAACCGTTGCGTGACGAGAGCACTTATAGCGGTTCCTCCTTCCGTTGCTCCCTTACTAACTTAAGATGAATACAGTTGCTCCCCCCTTCTCGAAAGAGTCGTCCATCTTGTTCCGCTTAATCTTTTCGGAGAGTAAAAGTTGGTCTGAAGGAGTAAAAACAGCCGTTGCTCCCATTTCGGCCGTTTTTGGCTTAGAGTGTAGAAGCACCGCCATCCAGCGGACATTCCAAGGACTATACGAGAGGTGGCACACTCAAGCTTTCTTACTGCTTGCTCTTCGGGTCTACTTCCCACATTTAACCACCTCGAGTTCAAAGTATATACCAGTTCACTGTATTCATGGCACTGCGGCCCAACGCTCGCTAAACCTTTCTAAAACCAAGGAGGTTACGCCCAGCGAGTATAACGTAGCAACGTTTTCCTGTCAGATAGTGCTCAATGGACATGCCAAAGACTGCTAATGGGGAATGAGAGGCAAGAGAATTCGGCTTTTACTTTCTTACAGCTGGCGCTTCGTATCTAGTTCCCACCTTTAACCACATCGAGTTCATGGTATATACTAGCTCATTGTATCCATGGAACTGCGGGTCAACGCTCGCTAAACCTTTCCAAAACTAAGGAGGTTACACCCAGCGAGTATAACGTAGCAACCCTTTCTTGTCATATAATGCTCAATGTACATGCCAATGGCTGCTAATGGGGAATGAGAGACAGGAGCACGCGGCTTTTAGTTAATGCGCACGCCGCGAACGTTTTATTGTTCAACAAAGCACAGGATAAATCTCCCACCGGCACCACCTTGCAGGTCAATATGTATCACTGGTTACACATTACGATTACGACTACGACTACGACTACGAGGAACGAACGGGTGCCGCTTTAAGGAGGTTCGCCCCTATTATATTGCTCGGGAAACTGGCAAAATGTAATGAATTCTGAAAGTAGCAAAAGTGTCGGCAGCGATGGCATGCACGAGGACCAGAACGAAAGGGAACGTTTTGATTTCGAGAGGACGTGGTTTCCCGGCCTTTCGGGAATTTTAGTTTTCCCTCCGCTTAATGTCCCATTAGAAATGACGCGTTGAAGGAATGATGCATCGACGCGGATGCCACGGTAATGATGCAATACAGCGCTTTACGTAGAACGCATTGAGAGGACAGTGCTAGATTTAAAATGCGCATTTTAAAGCGTATAAAGCATGTGGAGTTGGCGTATATATGCCGCAGCGCCCGGCACGTGTTTTCGTTGACGCAGGCGTCATGGGTTCGACACCCTTCAACGGAATTTTTCTTCTTTCTCTATAATCTTGCGTATTTATTGCAACTTAATTTCTATGACTGCAATACGTCACTAAAGTCTTGGCGAATTCAAGCATCAAACACTTTCTTGTTAAAAAAACATATATTCAGGATTGAACGGGTTTTGACCTCGGGACTCTTGCAAGGCAGGCGAGTAATTTAACAAAGACCCACACTGTTCTTTCAAACTCGTTCGCTAAACGACCCTATATTGGCATCATATGTGACAAGGAGTCGCTTAGACAAGTGTAATAGCGCGAAGTAGAAGAGTATAATAATGTCCAGCCCTCGCATAGTGTCTATTACGAACGAGTCAGTGACCTAAAGCGTCTAATCCAGTACAAAGGGGTCAGTGATCGTTCATTATTGTCATCTGCTGGAACATCAACAAACAGTACATTATCTTTGCATACAAGCATGCTGATATCTTTATTTTAGTGAATGACTCGCTTCTCCACAAAATGACTCATCTTATGGCGGGTGGTTCCACACTTCACATAACTATGGAGATATATGGTGTAGTGGGTGCCTTGCACTATATTTTTAGTAGCAGGAGTAGCTGGTCGAAAGATTTTATAACGGGATCTAGAACGCCCACTCTTTCCGGCCGCTCTTCGAAGATTGTGTTGAATCTCAGACACACTACAATCACAGCAGTTTTCTTTCATGCAATGACCGGCTTTGCTCTGATTAGCTTAAGCGTTTTATTACATAATGAGACTAATGCAGTCAAGCACATGCAGCATATTCAAGATGCCTCTGTAGTTGATTTAGTTCATCTGTACTCGACGTGTTATACCACTGAAGTTTAAGGTTACAACAAATGCCTTCTCTTGCAGGACAAAACGGGATACAATACACCCTACAATTTTGGAACGACAGTTCAAAGTGTGGTATTCTTACGTTCACGCCACCAAATGGAAGCGAGTATCAAGATATGTCAGTGTCAACTTGAATATACGTAGTCATCAATGCTTGGATATACTGACAGCGCAAAAATAACTGACAATACCTGAAGAAGAGACGCCACGAAACTTAACCAGCAGCTAGAATTTATTCAAAGAAACACATATATATCAAGAACAGGGAACGTGACACATCATAGAGTTGGCACTGCAGAGCAAACAGGGTATGAAAACTTATAATCATTGCGGAAGGCCACACATGCATGCACACCCGAAAAAAAAAGACACAGAAAAAACACAAACTTACTGGCACAAACATGTGCAACAGTCCTAAGAATACTAATATTTGCTTTAACCTAGCACCGCTGAATTTAGATATCGAACCTCATTTCACGAAGGGTCACAGCTGGTTCGCCCACCCAATACCCCCTCCCCTTCAAATGTAAAACGCCTCCATCACTTCTCTAGTGCATTTGTGCCGATGGCCAAATAAACAAGTGCTTTCATCCGCCTTCGGCTGGCAGCCACACTACCTGGAATGAACCGGCAAGTGCAAACCACCAGCAGCCGTCAATGAGGTAGAGTGTTCCCTTAGCCTGCCATCGCGCACCGCCAGGTTTGGCCTGTGTAACCCCCATGTAAACACACACACACACACACACACACAGACACACACACACACACACACACACACACACACACACACACACACACGCACGCACACACACACACACACACACACACACACACACACACACACGATAATGGCAGCGTATAAGCAACACATGATTTACATTCAAAATTTACAATCAATATATCAATCCTTTCGCTTCTTCGGACAGAAAAAAATCTTTATATATGTCGACAAAAAATGTTCCCCCTCTCGCTCTCTCTCTATATATACATAAGATTTAACAGACAATATTGCAAAGGAAAGTATAGGGGAGTTTATTAAACCAAGTGGAGGTGCAATTGTGAAGAAAGAAAAACTGGGTGAAAAGATAACTAGCCGTGAACAGGAATCGACCCAGTGACCTTCGATTAACGCGTTCGATGCTCTACCACTCAGCTACCACGGCGGTTATCCCCCACAGCCACTTTATTGTGAATATATGTGAATTAAACGTGGGAGTGTCAGTCAGCGCCACAAGTAGCCATGGCGGCGAGTGTGGTCCACTCTTGATGAGCCTGTTTGGCGTTACATAGCACGTGAAGTTGTTATGAGGTGGCAGCGGTTCGGTTCCTGCCCACGGCAAGTTATTGTTTCAACCACTTTTCTTTCTTCACATTTTCATTACCTACGAACCTACGACCTTCGAAGGTCGTAGGTTCGATTCCTGCTCACGACAAGTTATCTTTAACCACATTTCCTTCTTCTTGTTTAGAATACATTGGTAAGAATAAATTCTCGTATACGCTCCTTGGCATTGTCTTTCAGAACTCTCTCTCTCTCTCTCTCTCTATATATATATATATATATATATATATCTGTGGGTGTCACTGACACTCCCACGATTAAATTCACATATAAACCCACTGAAGTGACTGGAGGATTTAGCCGCCGTGATAGCTCAGTGGCTAGAGTATCGAACGCGTTATTCGAATGTCGTTGGTTCAATTCCTGCTCACAGCAACTTATTTTCAACCACTTTTCTTTCTTCTGATTTACATCGCATTGGTTCTAATAGCTTCCCCTATACACTCCTTGGCATTATTGTCTGCTAGATCTCATTAATATTGTGTCAAAACACGGAAAGCCGAACCCTTAGGTATACACTTCTTTCCCTTATTCATTCACGAGGGTCTCGTACTGAGACTTGGTGCCGCTAGGTTGTATACGAGAGACTATTGGTCAGCTGCCCGCTCGTAATAAGTTCACGTGCTACATGACGCTACACAGGCTTATAAAAGGGTGTTCCACACTCCCCGCTATGCCTTCAGATGGCGCTGACTGACACTCCCACGTTTGAATTCGCATATAAATACAATGAAGTGGCTGGGGAGCTAGCCGCCGTGAGAGCTCAGTGGTTATAGCATCGATCGCATTATTCGAAGGTCGTAGGTTCGATTCCTGCTCACGGCCAGTTATTTTTCACCCACTTTTCTTTCCTCTTATGTACATCAAATTGGTTATAATAACTTTCCCTATACATTCTTTGGCATTATTATCTTTTAGATCTCATTAGTATTGTGTCAAAATAAGGAAAAACGAGCCCTTCGGTATACACTTCTCTCCCTTATTCATTAACGAGGGTCTCGTACTGGCAGACTTGGTGTCACTAGGTTGTATACGAGGAACTATTGGTAAGCTGCCCATTCGTAATAAGTTCATGTGCTACATGACGCCAAACAGGCTCATAAAAGGGTGTTCCACACTCGCCGCTAAGGCCACAATCCCCCGCAGGGGCACCTGCGCAAGTAGGCGTTTGGTGTGTAGCGACACCACGGACCCGAGCTAACGGGGGAGTTTCTACTCCCTCCCAGGCCTAGCCGTGCGTGGCTTTGCCGTGTCTGTGGAAAAGGGGATCCTGGGGGTTGAGCCGACGCTGGGTGATTGGACCTTTAAGGCCCCCCGGCAGAGGCAACAAACCTTTTTGGCCCCGGCTTCACGTAGACGACACCCGTGAGCTGACCCACCCAGGGGAAATCGGCAGTCGCCTTTTCCTATCTCGCTCTCCCCCACACCTTCATCGTTTCTCCTCTTTAAATCTATCCTGTCTTCTAATTTCTTCTGTTACTTCCCCATTTTCATGGTCGGCTTGGGTTAACCTTGTGCAACTAGCCAACCTTGGCCTACGCGCATTAGGTTATCGTAGCGGTGTACGGCTAGCGTCTGCATGTTTCTGGTTTCATGAACCTTGTAGCGTCCCCTCGTTGGGCTCCGTGGTGGGTGGCCGCCATCGTTACTGAATTACAATCCTCTATTATGCAGAGAAGTTTTCCACTCCTCAATGATCGTGCCGCTTCAAAGCGCGCACGCACCGAAGAATTTTCCTTTTTCAGCCGACCCAAAGAAGTATTCCCTTGTTATCATGTCGTACACAGTGACAAGCCCAACAAAACAGCCAGAACAGTGTCCCCGTTCATAGTATCGCGGTCCCTGACAGCCACATTAGGTGATGGCTACAAAGTTACAAAAAATGGCTAGTGGTGACTTTCTTTTAGAACTCCGTGACAAAACACAATTTGACAAACTAAAGAACCTTGCAACATTCGGCGATATCCCCATCAGCGTAACACCTCATCGATCCATGAACTCTGCACGTGGAGTTGTTTCTGACACAGACCTCCTTGACCTGACGGAGGCTGAACCCCTAGAAGGCTGGAAAGAACAGAATGTGACCAATGTGAAGCGAATCATCATCCGAAGGAACAATCAGGAAACCTCCACGAAACACTTGGTACTGACCTTTGCCACCAGTGAACTACCACAAACAATAGAAACTGGCTATACAAAGACACCGATCAGACCCTACATACCAAACCCCCGCCGATGTTACCAGTGTCAAAGGTTCGGCCATGGCTCTCAGAGCTGTCGTGGTCGACCTGCTTGTGCCAAATGCGGTGCCCAAGGCCACATCTCTGACAATTGTAATGAAACCCCACATTGTGTAAACTGTGACGGAGACCACGCATCATATTCACGTTCTTGTCCTCAGTGGAAAAAAAAGACATTATTACACTGAAGATTCGCGAAAATATCTCCTTCAAGGAAGCACGCCGAAGGTGTTCGGCTTTTCACGGCACAACTTACGCTGATGCGGCGCGTCAGGGGGCAGCGTCGCATCACCCTGCGCCACTACCTAGGCCCACGCAAAGTGAGCCATCGGGTGTGGTGGCCGCCCCCGTGGTGGAAGCAGCCAAGCCTGCTCCACCTACCAAGCCAGAGACTCAGGTGACTCCAGGGTCGTCGAGTCGATCGACCACGTCTCACCAGGCAAGGTCGCAAATACGCAACACCAGCTCGTGTGCGCGGGCGTTCAGCCCTTCACGTGAGGCAATGGACTTAAACACGGTACCTCAGGTGCCGGAAACGCGGCGCGGCTCGATAGAGCGCGCCAAAAGAAACAAGAAACCAATAACAGGACCCGACAACGGCCCTGCTACTTAAGTTACAACTTCCCACTTGAACAGCCACTTCATTTTCGTACACACAGCACCACTTTCCATCAAATATGGAAACACAGATTCTACAATGGAATGTCAGAGGCCTTCTCACAAACCTCGACGATGTCCAAGAACTTCTATACATTCACTCACCAAAAGTGCTGTGTGTACAGGAAACACACTTAAAATCTAAACACACCAACTTTCTACGCAACTACATTAATTTCCGAAAGGACCTTGATGATGCCGTGGCATCATCTGGAGGTGTAGCTGTTATAGTTAAGCAAGGTTTAGCATGTAAACACTTGAAACTTCAAACGTCTCTTGAGGCAGTGGTTGTTCGAGTGGTGCTTCTAGGCAGACTTGTCACCGTCTGCTCTATATATGTACCTCCACATATTCAACTACGCATACATGAATTCCAGTCTTTGATGAATGAACTTCCCGAACCCTATCTTGTTCTAGGGGACTTTAATGCACATAACAGGCTATGGGGCGACTCTCGTTGTGACGCCCGAGGTCGATCCCTCAATAGGCCTAAGCATAGTATCTCCATCGCTTGTGCCTCTACTTCACTGGAAAGTCATCACTAATCCCTACGGAAGTGACCATTTTCCCGCAGTTTTGAGCACACCTACATCAACTGAATGCCCGCCCCAGGTTCCAAAATGGCTATTAAGCAAAGCCAACTGGGAACAGTTTTATATCATCACACATATAAATTGGCGCGACATATGCACTTTAGACATTGATGCGGCTGTCGACTACTTTACAGTGTCTGTGATCGATGCAGCAACAAAAAGCATACCACAAACGAATGGACATCATCGAAAACGACGTGTGCCATGGTGGAACTCAGAGTGCCAAAATGCACGCAGGCAGCAAAACAAAGCATGGAGGGTGCTTCGAAACTCACCGACAGCCGAAAATCTTGCCACTTTTAAGAAAATGAAGTCTCAGGCCAGGAGAACGCGTCGGTAGGCCAGAAGAGAAAGCTGGCATAAGTTTTTATCTGGGATTAATTCATATACTCAAGAAGCTAAAGTATGGAACATGGTTGGTAGAGTAGCAGGAAGACAAGTGCATTCACTCCCACTCGTAAACAGGGTGGCAGCCTGGAAGATCAGGCGAACTTCCTCGGTGCACACTTCGAGCAGGTCTCTAGCTCGTCACACTATACTGAAGCTTTTCAAAGATATAAAGCAAAAATCGAAAAGCAGAAACTGGAATACAAGTGTACAAAATACGAGGCATACAACGAACCTTTCAACTTAGCTGAGCTACAAACATCACTGAATTCCTGCAGTAATTCTGCCCCAGGCCACGACCATGTCATGTATCAAATGTTGAAAAACCTGCCGCTTGAAACGCGAAAAAATTTACTCTCCCTACACAATGCTATCTGGTTTTCTGGCCCCATACCTACTTCCTGGAAAGAAGCCATTGTTATCCCTATTTTGAAACTGGGCAAGGACCCTTCCTCTGTTTCAAGTTATCGGCCAATTGCATAACCAGCTGCCTTTGTAAACTAAAAAAATGATAAACCGCCGACTTTTATATTTCCTTGAACACACACAATCTGCTTGACCCATACCAATGTGGGTTTCGAGAGGGTAGATCTACCACCGACCATCTGGTGCGTATCGAGGCACAGATCCGAGACGCTTTCGTCCACAAACAATACTATCTTTCTGTGTTTCTCGATATCGAAAAGGCTTACGACACAGCATGGCGTTTTGGCATATTAAGAGACTTGTCTCACCTGGGTGTGCGCGGTAGAATGCTTTCCATAATTGAGAGTTACTTGTCCAATCGGACATTCCGTGTGCGTGTGGGATGTGCTCTCTCCCAATTTTTTGTTCAAGAAACGGGAGTACCGCAAGGCGGTGTACTTAGTTGTACACTTTTTATTATAAAAATGAATTCCGTGCACCTTTCCATCCCCCGCTATATGTTCTAATGTACATATGTCGATGACGTCCAGCTTGGCTTTAAGTCATGCAACCTGGCAATCTGTGAACGGCAGGTTCAGCTAGCTTTGAACAAGGTCTCTAAATGGGCAGAAGAAAATGAATTCCAACTGAACCCACAAAAAAGCACATGTGTCATGTTCTCCAGAAAGAGAGGTATGCACTCAGAACCTGACATTCAATTGAATGATCAACGTCTGTCTGTTAATGCCGAGCATAAATTCTTAGGCCTAGTTTTGGACAACAAGTTGACCTTCGTACCGCAAATTAAGTATCTAAAAACAAAATGTATAAAAGCCATGAGTGTTCTGAAAGGTTTGTCACGTACTACGTGAGGTAGCGAAAGGCAATGTCTCTTAAATTTGTATAGGAGCCTCATTTGCACACGCTCAGATTATGGGGCCATTGTTTATCAGTCTGCGACTCAAAGTGCTTTGAAGATGCTGGATCCCGTGCACCGTTTCGGCATCCGCCTTTCTACGGGTGCTTTTCGCACCAGTCCTGTAGAAAGCCTATACATTGAGTCAAATGAATGGTCGCTTCATTTACAAAGAACTTACATGTCCTTTGTATAATTTCTTAAGGTGAAAGCAGACAAGAAACACCCTTCCTACTCCACTATTAATGATTTGTCGAGCTCTATTCTGTTTCAAAACAGGCCTTCGATGAGGCAGCCCTTCTCAGTTCGCCTGAAAAGTCTAGCTGAGAAAACTGGAGCCTCACTTCAACACAGTTTAATGGCTCATGTAGCATATCCGCCACCGTGGCAATAGCAGACTATAGACTGCGATATGTCCTTTCTAAAAGTTACAAAACATGCAATTATTGCTCATATCCGAAACTACTTCCTGGAACTTCAACACAAATACACATGTCCTGAGTTCTTTACAGATGCCTTCAAGTCTAACTCATCTGTGTCCTACGCTGCTGTCGGCCCATCCTTTTCGCATGCTGGCCCTCTACATTCAGGCACAAGTATCTTCACAGCGGAAGCTTACGCGATACTTGTGGCAGCTTAACACATCAAGCAATCACAAATGCAAAAAGCAGTAATTTATACGGACTCCCTCAGTGTGGTTACGGCTCTGCACAATCTTAAAAAACAAAAAAACCCTGTCCTCATCTCACTATACTTTATTTTATGCACACTCTACACACTCGAACAACATGTTGTAGTGCGCTGGGTGCCAGGGCACCGTGAGATCCAAGGCAACGTGATGGCGGATCAGCTTGCTGCATCCGTCCACGAAATCAGTTCCACCACACCCATATCGATCTCGCCCCTCGCCCCTTGATCTTAATCCGTCTCTCAAACGAAAGCTCAGGGACTACTGGCAGAGCAAGTAGGATAGACACATTCGAAACAAGCTACACGTAATCAAGCCACACCTTGGCCATTGGCCACCAGTATCAAAATCACGTCTAACAGAGGTAACACTAACAAGGCTCAGGATAGGACACACATACACGACACACACATATATTTTGTCTGGTGGCGATCCGCCATTGTGTGACAGATGTGGTGAAGCACTAACAGTTCTCCACATTCTAATTCAGTGCAAACAATGTGGCGCTCTAAGAAAACAACACTTTCCTATACCCTACCGACAACATATACCTTTACACACTGCAATGTTCGTCGGTAGGAAACCGCTTTTTAGTCATAAATCATTGGTAGCGTTTTTAAAAGAAATTCATAGTTTTGATATCATATACCCCGGCATCCCGTAGCACGACCTCTGCAGAGAGGTTTTCGCTGCGGTGGCTATACAAGAAAGCACTTGACTCACAGCCCTTGGACACAAGGGCGCTGATGAGGCACTTGTGCTAGTGCCAAATATTTTTACACGTTTCTAGTATCAAAACCTTTGTCACCCTTTTTACTATGCAGATCACGTCACTGTCATGTCTTTAACACTTATCTTTTACCCGCATTACCGCGAGAAATTTTAAGGCCCCTATACAGCCACGCAACATATCATTGTCCACATCTCTGTACTCATTGAAATGGCGCTCTTTGGCCATCGATTGGCCCTTGCGCCATAAAGCGCCACACATCATCATCAAGGCCACAGTCGGCGCTGACTGACACTCGCACGTTTAAACTGACATATAAACACACTAAAGTGGCTGGGGGGATACCCGTCGTAATAGCTGAGTGGTTAGAGCATCGAACGCGTTATTCGAAGGTCGTAGGTTTGATGCCTCGTCACGGCTAGTTGATTTTTCACCCAGTTTTTTTCTTCCTATTTAGATTTCATTGGTTCTAATACCTTCACTTATACAGTCCTTGGCACCATTGTCTGTTATATTTAATTATTTTGGTGTCTAAACACGAAAAAACGAGTCCTTAGGTAGACACTTTTTTCGTTTTATATATATATATATATATATATATGAATATATATATATATATATAATATATATATATATATATATATATATATATATATATACATATATATATATACACACACACATATATATATATATATATATATATATATACACATATATATATCTATATATATATATATATATATATATATATATATATATATATATATATATATATATATATATATGCGCTCATGGTGTGCTGGCGGCCTTTTCGCTAGCTTCACAAGTTCCAGAACCAGTATTACGCGATGTCAGCGGATCACATACGCAAATGACACATCAAAATATCATAATCACGACATGCGTGTCATGTAACAACATGACTACATATACCACGCTGATGATGCGACCGTGGACGTTTTGCTAGCTTCACAGACGCCAAATTTGGCATTACTTGACGCCAACCGATGGAAAATGACATCCAAACATAATAATCAAGACATGCGTGTCATATAACAAAATGACTACATGACACACTAATGATGCGCTCGTGGCCGATTTTCTAGCTTTCTATATGCCAAACTTGGTATTACTTGACACCAATGAATGACAAATAAATTATCCAAACCTGACAATCACGGCTACCGTGTTGTAAAATGTTTGCATGCCAATGTGATGGTGCGCTTGCGGCTATTTTGCTAGCTTCACATATGCCAAATTTGGTATTACTTGACGCCGATGGATGGCAAATGACTCATCCAAAGATGATAATCACGACATGTGTGTCCTGTAACAAGAGAATTCATGTCACACTGATTATGCGCTCGCGGCCGTTTCGCTAGCTTCACATCTGCCGAATTTCGTATTAGTTGACGCCTATTGATGCAAAATGACACATGCAAAATAAATAATCACGACAGGCGTGTCGTGTAACGACATGACTAGATGCCGCACTGATGAGGCGCTCGCTGCCGTTTTTCTAGCTTCACATATGCCAAAATATGTATTACGTGACGCCAATGATTGACGAAGGTATGTCACTGGTGCAAACATGATAATAATGAAATGCGTGTTTTGTGAGAAGAAGACTACATGCCGCAGTCAAGGCATCAATACATTTCGAAGGAACGCGGTGCGCGTGCTCACCGGCATTCATTTTGTCGCGTCACGCCGGCGTTGCCATGCCAGGCGCCTGTCCAGCCATATATTCGGAGGCATGCACCGCGCTTCTGTGCTTTGACGCATGCGCGTCGCAGTGCGTGACGTCCCTCTGTCACTAAACGAGGGTGAAGCAGTGTTGTCAGAGTGACGCACCGGCACGAAAAAGAGAATTTCGAATTTCGCACCGGTTGCCATCGACCCGCACAGACGGACGTTGGCCACACCTGGTGTGTCAGACGATAAAATGCTCTCTCTCTCTCTCGCCCCGCCGCGTTGGTCTAGTGGGTAAGGTACTCGGCTGCTGACCCGCAGGGCGCGGGTTCGAATCCCGGCTGCGGCGGCTGCATTTTCGATGCAGGCGGAAATGTTGTAGGCCCGTGTGCTCGGATTTGGGTGCACGTTAAAAAACCCCAGGTGGTCTGAATTTCAGGAGCCCTCCACTACGGTGTCTCTCATAATCATATAGTGGTTTTGGGACGTTAAACCCCACATATCAATCAATCAATCATAGAGTGCTCGCGTTTTGCTAACATAGCGTCGCTGTGCCCAGCGTGCACACGCGTGGGCGCTACATTGGAGTATAATGAGCCCTCCATGATGCACTCGCGACCGTTTTGCTAGCTCCACACATACCGAATTTGTTGTTACGTAACTTCAATGGATGGCAAAATATATGACTGATGCAAACATGATAATCCTGGCACGCGTGTGATGTAAGAACATGACAACATGCCACGCTCATAGCGTGCTCGCGGCCGTTTCGCTAGTTCCAAATATACTGAATTTGGTATCACTTAACGTGAATAGACGACGAAGATAAAGGGCACATCAAAGCTTAATAATCAAGACACGGAAGACGTGTACGGTATCATTTTCCTCCACCTCGTAGCGTTGTGCTGATTTTAAAGCTACATATCAACATTTCTCATTCGTGCTTCGCATATCATCGATTCACACTGTACGTGAGATCTGCCAATCTTTTTTAGTGGCAGCTCGTCACAATGATTCCGAAGCCACTTCACGCTCCGGCATTTTCAGAACTTCAGCGTCCCTCATGCCACCATACACCATGTGCCACCAATATTTGCCGGACCATAATCCATGAAATGGTGGATAGTGAAATCCACCATTTGTATAGTGGAAGTTTTTTAGTAGGCATGATGTGCCACTCTCTTTCAGTGATCATCATCGTTCACACAAAACAAAAGTCTAATGACGTTGTCGCTTCCACTCTGCACTATATTGTCAGCGTCAAAATCTTCAGTGGCGAATGCCGGAACATCGCTGGATATGAAGTCATCTCACGCCGGCCCTGCGCCTTGCTAGTAGAGCAACCACAAGGACAACAAATAGCTGATAACTCGGTTATGTCGAGTATTGTTGTGTATAAGTGTATACATAACAATGTCATCTTCATACTCGCCATCAGCCTGAGTACGCGCTCTGCAGCATAAAGGCCTCTTCTGTGTTTCGCCATTCATCCAGTCTTCTGCTTGCTGCTGCCACGTGGTAGCTGCAAACTTATTCTGAATTGTCCACCGAAGTTTCCGTCTTCCTCTCGCACGTTTGTCTACTCTAGATATGCAGTAGGTTACCGTAAGTGACCAGAGTGTATTCTGCCTTCGCGCTAGGTGCCCTGTCAATGTTAATTTCTCCTCGATTTCAACTATGATGTCCGTAAAACCCCTTTGCTCGGTGACGCACTCTGCTGGTGACAATCAGTTAGCATCAGAACTGTTGAAAAACGTTGGACCAGGCCTTAGAGACTGTGGCTGCCTTAAATACGATGTGTCTTTTGGTGGTCACTGCACCTTACTCTCGGTAGAATTACAAATCGTGATTACGAAGTAGGCAATGAAGCACTAGATTATGTCTGAAAATTATGCCTAAGAGTAAAGTAGCGTTTATCAGTGTAGAGAGAGAAGAACCCTTTGCGATAAGTAGCGAGACACAAAGGGCTGTAAAAGCATACCCTTACATAGGAGGAATAAAAACCATGGTGCCAAACCATGAAATATTTTGAATATAAGAACAAGAATGGGGTAAAACACATTCAGCAAGCGTTCTGAAAACATGAATGATACTTTACCACTATCTCCCAAGATGAAATAATGCGACAGCTACGTCTTACAGGTGCTTACCTACGGCAACACCTGCATGCTTAAAAACTGGGTTCAAGTAAAATTGAGGATAGCGCAGAGATAGATGGAAAAGAAAATGATACGTGTAACCCTAAAGGGCCGCAATGCATGAGGTTTGCCCAGGGAACAAACCTGTGTTAAGGACATAATAGTTCAAATAGGAAGAAGTGGACATGTGAGGGCATCTAGCTTGCAGGGAGGGTAATCCGTGCAATAGAAGAAAAGGAAGACGTGTTAGGGGGAGACACAACGTAGGTGGGCACATTGAAAAAGAAGTTTGCGGGCAAACGTGGTTTCAGGAAGCACAGGACCAGGTTAGTTGGCGGAAAATAGAAGAGCCGTTGACCCTGCAATGGGCGTAGTGGTAGGCTGATGATAACGACTTAACGTGAACCAATCCAGGGTTATTTGCGAACTCGGCGATTATCATGAAAGATCTAGAGCATGTTATAGCAGATCTGCTAAACCGTCGCTTTGCAGTTGGTCATTCTTCTACTATGCCTTACATGTTATTGAACACAGATCGCGAAATAGTTGGCATCTTGTCTACGTGGTAAAAAAAGAAAGTGTCTATCACACTCAATGGTGTCTGCATATCACCATACAAACGGTTTGAACAGGACTGACTGCGATACATACTGTCAGCAAACACGGGCTCGTGGGTTAAAACTGGAGACTTTAACGCACACCACTTATTTCGGGGTAGTTCGATGATCAAATCTAAAGAAAGAAACCTCGTGTCATCCGCTTCCAAGCACGATTTATGTTTATTAAAGGACGGCAGTACTACACATCTGCTGGGTCTTACGTACAGCAGTTGCCTCGATTTCACTCTGGTATCCAGAAAGTTACGGTCACAAGTGTAGTGGTTTTCAGACATCAAAACTTACGGGAGTAGCCGTATTCCCACTTAAACGCGAATAAAAAGCCTCACTAACTTTTCCCCAAGGACAACATTACGAACTATCGGAGGATTCAAACTTTAGCGACTCATCGAAAATGCATGCAGTAAAAACCCTGACCACAACTTTGGAGGTGTAAACAAAGAGGCTATGAGGGAAGCTTCCTTTCTCCTTTCGTTTATAGGCAAGTGTTAAGATTTTGACGTTGAACTGGAAAAACTGTGTGCGTGGACGAATGCAACATTTGATTTGAGGCCAGCACGATGTCCACAGAAAAAAAAGTCCGATGACATTTGGACAAACTTGATCAGCAACACCGTAAATCATTCTGTGAGTAACTGGATCCCAAAAAGCCGTTCTCGCTCATCTTCAGCACTATTCGTGGCCTGCGCTCAACTCTAGCACAAATACAATTTCTCGTGGCTTTAGCCTCACATTTAGGATGCACTCTAGTTGAAGTGGCGAAGGAGTTTTGCACTCAAATCGCTGGTGTTTCTGTCTTCTCCGCCGTCACAGTTAGGAGTATTTCCCTGAGCCCCGCATCTCCGAAATGTGTGCTGTCTTCACTATAAAAAAGCTTGACGCATCTTTAGCAGCTTCCTGATGGTCATGTTCACCAAGACCCGATTACCAACATTTAACACGAGGTCAGGGGAAAGCTGTTATGTTACTACAACCACTCATGACAGACGGGCATTGTTCCCTAGGAAAGAAACACAAGCGTACTTGTGCCACTATACTCAAACTAGGAAAATTAGCATTTTATTTGGCATAATTTCGCCCTGTTTACCTTGCAAGTTGCGTAGGAAAAGTCATGGAAAGGATGATACACACGTCTCAAAGGTATCTAGATTGCTAAAACGCGTACCAAAACCGCATGACGGGTTTCTGGCGAAGTAGGTCATCAGTTGACAATGTGTTTGATCTCACAACATTTATCCAGCGAAAAAAGTGCCTGAAGCGCATACCACTGGCACTATTTCTCGATGTCAAAGTAGCACATGATAACGCAACACATGAAGCAATCCTTGGACCATTTGAGGCTGTCAGAATTGGTGGTCGGATGTTGGAATGGATCCAGGAGTATTTGACGAGAAGGTCCTCTTTGTGCAGAAAGAAGATGGACCTACCACAAAAAGTATACTTCCCGTGGCGTCCTTCAGGGCACCGTATTGAGCCCCACTTTGTTTACTTTCGTGAAATTTCGTCCAGTACAATCCAGATGTGTATATATACTGACAATATTTGTTTGTGGTCTTCAGCTGTAATCTGTCTGCAAGTACATGAAAGAGTCCACCAGAGTGCCACCCTGACATGCTTGTGTTTCCGCAAACAAGGTCTTTCCATCTCAACAGAGAAATGTGCAATGGTCTTCTTTACTCGCACGACCATGGCACCTTACCCCATTTTCATCAATCGACAAAACTTTCCGTACAATAAGAGTCATCGTACCCAAACTGCATGACGGGTTTTCGGCGAAGTAGGTCATTAGTTGACAATGTGTCAGATCCCACAACATTTTTCCAGCAACAAAAGTGCCTGAACCAGACACCACTGGCACTCTTTCTCGATGTCAAAGGGGCACATGATAACGTAACACATGAAGCTCTTCTTGAATCGATAGAGGCTGTAAGAATTGGTGGTAGGATGTTCCAATGGATCCAGAATTATTCGACGAGAAGTTTCTCTTTGTACAGACAGAAGAAGGACCTACCACCAAAAGTATACCTCGCGTGGCGTCCCTCAGGGCACCGTATTGAGTCCCACTTTGTTTACCTGTGATAGTAAGCCTTTGTGAAATTTTGCCCAGTACTATCGGCATGTCTATATATACTGACGTCATTTTTTGTGGTCTTCGGCTGTAATCTATCTACAAGTACGTGCAAGAGTCCAGCCGAGTGCCACTCTCGCATGCTAGTATTTCCGCAAGCAAGGTCCTTCTGTCTCAACAGAGAAAGGTGCATTGGCTGCGTTTACTCACACGACGGTGATAGCATACCCCCTTTTCATCAATCGACAAAATTTTTTATACCAGCAGCATCTTCAAAAGCTTATTCACCACTACGCCAGATTAGAAGAACATCTTCTTCAAGAATTAGTGAAAAGGCTTTGCGGAAACGCGCACGCTTGCGGAGACGCGCCCGACCACCAAGGAATAAGTGGGAACAGCAAACACTGACCTCGACCAGCTCTTCAGGCAAGCGGAATTTTACGCTGTCCTATCGAAATTAACAAAAATACCAGCCCCGGAAAAGACCAAATTGTCAGCAAACACTCGCACAACTTAGCGCACCAAGCCACCTCTCTAATATTACAACTGTTGCTGGCGGTTCGGAAACACTTAGAAATCCCCATGATTCCCAAGCCTAACAAACCTCTCAGCATTCAGAATTGACACTTGATTTTCCTCACCTCTTGTGTGGGAAAGCTATTTGAGCACATGGTACATGACCGCTTGTCCCTGTACCTAGAAGATAATGGCCACCTACCAGATACAATGTTCGGCTTGAGACAGCACCTCTCGATTCAGCACATGCTTTTGCTACCTAAAGAAGACCTTCTTGATCAGCTCAGTCACCGAACCAAGTACTCATTACTCAGAGTCGATGTCAAGGGGGCCTTCGACAACGTAAGCCATGACGCGATCCTCACGAACCTTGAAAGAACCGGCAGCGGCGTTAGGACCTTCACGTATGTGCGAAAGTTTCTGACGGACCGTAGAGCAACCATGGCCATCTGGAACATCCGCAGCAAAAGCTTCCAACTACCTAAAAGAGGTAGGCCACAGGGTTTGATCATGTCACCGCTACCGTTTTACGTTGCCTTGATGAATCTGCCTAAGGTTTTGGATAAAATACCAGATGTGCGGCATGTGATCTACGCTGATGACATCATGCTCTGGACCAAGGCTTAGAGCATCGGGAGACAAGAGAGCTGCTTACAAGATGCCATAAACACCATCGAAAGGTATCTCTCACACTGTGGCCTCAACTGTGCCCCCGAGAAGTCTGAGCACCTTGTACTCAAAGCAAGAACGAGAGGCAGGGCTCCCATATACGAAGAGCTTGACCCTTGCGTCACCATCAACGGGACAATTATTCCGAAAGTTGATACGATACGGGTGCTCGGACTTCACATACACAAAGAAGGATCGGGAGCGGTCACCATACCGAGACTCCAGAGAACTCTCTAACCGCTCAAGCACCTCGTTAAGAGCATCGCAAACCAACGCCATGGGCTTAAAGAACATGACACCCTACGAATAATGCAAGCTCTGCTCACCAGCCGCATCACGTACGGCATGCCATACCTTTGTTTAAAAACTGCGGAAGTAGAAAAAAATTTATAATATGAGAAGAAAGGCCACCAAAGCGGCCATGGGACTACCACCCATGGCTTCTACTACACAACTTCTTAAGGTTGGTGTCCATAACACGTGGCGAGAACTCGCGGATGCTCACAAGAACAGCCAGCTGGAATGACTCAAGCTCACGCCCACTGGGAGGTCGGTACTCCGGTATGTCAACTACAGCGAATCATACATTGCGGATGCAGACCGGAAATCGCGAGACCGGTTCTCGCGGATGCAGACTGGAAATCGTGCATCCCCGTGGACGTTCGAAAGTCCCTGTCTTTCGCGCCTACTTCACGCAACATGCACGCCACATTCCGCAAAGGTAGAAGAAAAACTAGAGCAGAAGCTCTTCAATGAAAATTCAGGCAAGACCCGAACGCCCGCTAACTGACGCGGCCAAGTACCCCCGTAGAAACGCATATGCCATCAGCGTAGTCGCCCCTCAAGGCTGAGAGTTAACGTCAGTCCCAGTCAAGGCACGTAACTCAGGTGCAGCTGAAGAAGCGGCAATCGCTCTCACCACCACATGCAAAGACGCGGCGGGGATTTTCACTGACTCGCAAGCCGCTTGTCAGAATTACACGAAGAGCTGCGTCCCAGCCGACGCAATTACATCCTGCGACAGCGAAGTTCTCCACTTCTATATACCTGCGTAATCTGGGTTCCTGGACACGAGGGTGTACAGGGAAATGGTGCGGCTCATGCCGCTGCCCGCGAGCACGTCAGCCGGGCTGCCCTGGGACCAAAGGGTACCCCATCCGTGGCTGCGGAGATGGAGGTAGTAGAAAAAACCTACTCGTCGCTATTTCAACACTACAAACTGGAGCGACAAGTGTACCCTCCACCCCATCCCAGACTAACCAAAGAAGGGAGCGTGATCTTCAGATGCCTACAAAGCAACACTTACATGCATGGCATAATAATGCACCACCTCTACCCAACAACACGTGGCTACATGTGCCCGCTCAGCAGCGTACCAGACACCCTGGCACACTTGCGCCTGGATACCAGTGCCATGCAAACCAAGACTTGCAACTGGAGCGAAACCAAGCCGCAAGAATAAACAACGACCACCTATATTGGAAACTTTGGAGGCCAAGATTGTCCTCGAAGATCTGGAAGACCAGCGACAACTTCTCGCCAGAGCCAAGAGGGCCGTCGAAGCCAGAGGGTTCTTGGAATAGGGAATCCTCCCACTTTGGAGTGACACCGGGCCTCGCTCGGAACACTGTTTTCTAAATAAATAAACGGTTATTTCTCCCTCTCAGAAGAACCAACGCTTCCCGGATTTGATTTTTGACAGGGACTTTTCCATGAGCACCACTGTAATTACCTCCAGAGAAATAAACTTCGCTACAATTTCTGCATGGGCGAGTTGGTTCAAGACTATTTAAACTGAGTTATCTGTGCAAATAGGACGAAACTTTTAGAAAAGACACACACACACCAACACTAGGTGTCTGTGTCTTTTGTAAAAGTTTTGACTTTTTTGCGCCGATAAATCAGTCTAAATAACCTGACGAGAACGCTAACTTCCATTATCCTTATAACGTGGTTCCTCTGCGAAAAATCTTTGGGCACGTTGATAATTTCAACGATGCGGCTTTACAGAGGATTGTATCTGAGTTTTTAACGCTACAGGTTGCGGTTACTGTCGAATATATAGAAGAGAAACATCCACACACCCTCGAATGTCTGCCAAGACAGACACTACGCGTGAGCATAGTATTGCTACACTTCGCCTCAACCTGATTTGATTGATTGATTGATTTGTGGGGTTTAACGTCCCAAAACCACCATTTGATTATGAGAGACGCCGTAATGGAGGGCTCCGGAAATTTTGACCACCTGGGGTTCTTTAACGTGCACCCAAATCTGAGTACACGGGCCTATTCGCCTCAACCTACGGGAAAATTATCATTGCAAGAGACCATCCGACTCAATCATACATGCACACTAAAAACTTAGGAGCCTACATAAGACACCTCTAATGAGTTCCCGGTCACCATGTTGCTGTATTATACCTTCACGAACCGCAAGCAATGTTTTCAGAGATTATTTCCTCTCTATCGAGCTTCACTCCAGCAGCAAGGGCACCATCACCTCCGCAATTTCTGCAACAACCACATGTGTGCCTTACTACACCGGGAATCACGAACAAGAGCCACCATTCAACAATGGTCCTGCGACAGACGACATTGTCACTGCTCAACTAAAGTGAGGCCGAATGATTCACATTTACACCGATGGATTTGTCTCGGCTGACAGCTTCACAGGTGCTGTTGTCATCCTGGTGTACCAAGTTATAAGGTTCGAAGTGTCCCACAGGACAACATCAACAGCAGCAGAACTTGCCACTTTACGTGCTGCTATACTTTATACCACGGAAACCCAGTCTCAAAAACGGGCTCTGTTCTGGGACTTTAAGACAACCCTTCAGAGCTTGCGATCAGCTTTACAACAAAGCGTGTATGAACAACTAGTAAAGGAAATGAAAGAAGTGCTCCACGAACTTTTATCGAAAGGACATGGCGTGGTGTTCCAGTGGTTACCAGGACATTGCGGCATTGTCAGTAACGACCTTACTGATGATGCTGCCTGATCCACCGACAAGAATCCCCAGGTAACTCCAATACCTTTGTAGAGAACTGACGCTGCAAGGGTCCTTTGCTTGTTCGCTAACACATTGTCGCAAACTTGGCTGAATGACCCCAGTGTTGGGAAGTGCCGCCTACATAAATTAAACCCATTAAAAAAACTTCAAGTTCCATCAAACCTCTTCCACCAGGATCTAACTTTACGTAACTTCATTGTGCCGCCTGTGCTTAGGAGTAGCTTTCACGAAAGCATACTCTTCTCGCATAGAATAGGCGCATAGTTCCAGAAGTGAATCATGCGATAGTGACGAGACAATAGAACATCTGCTGTGTTCACGTGATCGGTTTGCGAGTGAACGCGACGTGCTACGTGATACATTGCAGAAACTATATGGTAGCCTTTTTTCGGAAGGCAAGATCCTCGGTTCATGGCTCTATGCATCCACGCTGGCAGAGCAATGCGGGCATTGCTATGTTTTGTAAAGACAACCGGACTACATGCCTGAATGCTATGCAATTTACAGGGTCATGTGTACCCACACGGTGCCTTTCACTTCTCCTCTCTTTCTTCTGTTTTAATACCCTCAACCTTTCCGCCAGTGCAGAGTAGCAAACCGGACGTGTGTCTGGTTGACCTCCCTGCTCTTTATTCATCCCTTCCTCCTCCTCCTCCTCCACCGGATAGGGAGTGATGGATTGATTTCCAGCTAGCGGATTAGACTAATCTGCGTAGCTCCACCACTTTAGGCCGGAGCGGCCAAACTTTTGATTCAGGTGTTATTCTAAGGCTAAGCGGCGAAGTTAGTGGCACCGTGGCCTATTCATCATATATTGCATGCCGCGAAGTGGTCATCGCTGCCTCACGTGGGCCACCGTTGTGCTATCGTGCCGGATACCTTCTCCTCTTCCGTTCCGTTAAAATTCGCCGATTTTTCAAGGTAACGAAATATTACCAAAACTTTTTGTGCGCCAAATCACTTCTGTGCGCCAAATAATTTATGCCAAATTACACTCTGGAGAGATCCGCAGATTCTTTGATTGATTGATTTGGGGGGTTTAACGCCCCGAAACCACCATTTGATTATGAGAGACGCCGTAGTGGAGGGCTCCGGAAATTTTGACCACCTGGGGTTCTTTAACGTGCACCCAAATCTGAGTACACGGGCCTCCAACATTTCCGCCTCCATCGCAGATTCTTTAAGAATAAACTTATTTGATGATGAATAAATTTATTCAATGGCGCCCGATTTTCCAACCTGGCTTTCCAGAATTATTGGCGTCGTAGTGCATGTGAAGGCATTCAGGGAAAAGCTAAGGAATCCATGTAAATGAGGTGTTACAGAAGTTCGCGCTCTCAACAACGCAACGATTGTGCATTTGGACGGCGATACGTTTGTTAGGCGTGTGTGCAATGAGCGGTAGGTAACGCTGTGGGCTCGGCACAATTATATTTAACCGTCATGATACACGTGCAGCAATTGATTACCCTTTGTCTCTGTACTAGAGTGATCTACCCGTAATTCTGGTAATAATTCCGGATAACCTCACGAGAAGCACGGTAATACCGTAGCTTCTTAAGAGCGCACGTACACGAACAATATCTTACGGAAACATTGTCAGTTCACCATAACCGGGCTTATCCGTATCTGGTGAAGCGCGTGTCTTATGGAATGTTGCCCATACCTTGCTTATATTAAATTTCATCGACCTTAACAGTGTGACGTCACATGCTGCAATCCGCAAACGCACCCATTTGTTCTATAGCAATACGAAATGGCTTTTGTTTATTCACAAACTGCCTATAGTTAGCATTTCACGCGGTCACAGTAGCCAAAGCTATAGCACCTGGACAGATGGTGGCATTGAGCTGTTGAATGTTCCACCGAGAGAACGTATAACTGAGTAGCTGTTTTTACTTTATCGAAGAGTAATGGCGATTCAAGTTGGCCTCCGAAGGCGTCCAAATCATAGCTATTATTGTCCGACAGCTCCGAGGTAGTTGCGTGAATAGGGCATGGCCAGTCATAGACGGAGTTATGTTTGTCGCGACACGGTCACTTTTCAGTGGAGCGTCTGCTTTTTGCAGCATTTATACTCTGCACTTGCGGGATCAGCATGCCTTACACTACTTTTAGTTTTACAGCGAAAGCTGTTATGAGATCACAACATAGGACGTGTGTGCCGTGTTGTCTGCTGCCGCTACCGGTGGGCGCCACCACTGTTGCGTGAAATGACAAAAAAACCAAGCAAATAAAGAGGATGAAAAGAAAAAGGTATTCGAAACCGGGTCCGCTGCGTGCCAGACCAGTGCCCTACCACTGAACCACCACGGTGCTTGCAACTCCATTACAAACTGACCCGAGAAATGCTTGATGCCGGGAAAGAAATCGCGTTAGTATGAAAAACAAAGCGATTTATTACAGCCAAAGAACAAGCAGGCATCAAACAATGCGAAATGCGAAACGAGGGGGTTGTCGGATTCTCCAACTCTTTACGAAACCTTCAGGCATAAATATTCATCGTTGTCAGCCACATCACGAAAATTGCACAAAACTCATTTCAAGTGTGTAGCGGGTGCCAAACTTCTTCGAAGAATGGCGAAAGAAGGTATGGTGCATGCGTCGTTGCTAATTAAACAATATAGTATATGGTGTAGGGGTACTCTGCAAGTGCGTGTGTAGAAGTAACACAAAGAGCTTTAAAATTGCAGCATCACCAAGGAAAGGATGATGGTGAGGTGAGCCTCGAGCATTTTTGATGCTACCGTGAACCACCCGAGAATCTCGTGCGACAACACTTTGAGAACCTCGCCGGTGCCTGCTCTCGCATTCAGGGGGTGCTTCTCGTTAAGCCCGTTTGGCAGCGACATCCATGGCGCGCACCATCTGTGGATCCATCCGTCATCACGGCCAACGATTCGACACGTACGGCGAAGATCCAGGAGAAGGAGCCCCGCGCAGCTCACGCAGCAGCTCCTCAGAAAGCCGGGGCACCTCCCACACCGTCTAGTGTCCATTCACCCAACTGCCATATTGCACACACCTCTATGGAAAGCGCCATCTAGAAAACTAGGCGAGAAATGGCCATGGCGACACAGAATGCGTACAGCGCCATGTAGCATATTGTCACCCAACTGCAGTTTTTATGCATCTCTCTAAGACAGCGCCATCTATTGCATGAAAAGGAGACTCTACTAGGTACCACACAAGGAGGCATTGCCGTTCACTATTAGGAGCTTCACTGCTAAAAGGCTCTGAAAGTCCAGTCTTCCAGCTTTCGCTGTGACTGTGCTGCGCCTTGTGCGCATGCCTGGTGGTTCTTTACCAGCTTTTGCGTCATGTAAACAAAATATTATTTAGTTTCGTTTCGGTGCTGCGTTTCTTGCAGATTGAATTTTATGTCCCATTTTATGACACATTTCTGCCATCAGGCCTATGGCGGGAGCGTCTCAGGAACACAGAAGCACCAATAGCCAACGTGGTAAAAAAATATCACCTGCTTTGGCCTTTGAGCCTTCTCTCTCCCCTTCTTCAATGCTTGTCTCCTCTCTTCCTCCTCTTCCCTAACTCTTCGGTACCCGTAGAGGAAAACTGACATAAAGTATTACGGGGGCATGCCACTCTATTGTGAAGTAATAAGCGGCGTAATACCGAACACTAATAAAAAGAAACAGATATAATACCAAAAGCAGAAATTTTGTTGAAAAACAGCCGATCGAAAAACCAAAATAGGACACGATAATACACTAAGGGCCTGAGCCGTTGGCTCAGCGAGACCAGAAAGGACTCGCCTAGAGAGTTTACTGCGAAACAATGAAAACAATGAAAGCGGTTGGCAACGTTCCCGACCACATTTCATTGTTTGGGGCACCCAGGAGTGCCCGAAGGGTGGTGTATTTCTAAGGCGGGACGTAACCAAAAGGAAGGCTTGGCGACTTCAGACATTGTAAACATAATTTCATTTCTTTAGGAGTTGCAGCAAGAGCACTTGAAATTCACTCCGTGGGCCTTCATGATGTCTTCATGAGTCCAGTTCTGGCAATCCACACAGTTAATACAGACAGACACTGTTGCTTTGTCACTGCAAACTCTTTGCAGATCAAACGTCGTTAGTGTCGTTGTGCTGATGTGTTTTATGGAAAGCTTGCAATTCACGGGATCATTTAAAAATTGGAAGCTATATGTCCTGACAAATTTTATTCGCCTGTTTTTGCTGTTTTGATGCAGAACTGCACGGGTGTTTGACTTTCAAGTTCATCAGCCGGGCTTTGTGACATGATGAATTTCAGGTTTTTAAGCGCCTATTTTTAAATTGATAACTGAAAATTGTCTCTAAAATTCAGTTTTAAAGCAGGTTTGTGAACTACTGGATGATTTTTCTAATTTTTACTGGGCTTCTTGAGGGCGTCTTTGGGAACGCGTTTGATTAGGCGCAAATGAAACGCGTCGTGTCCTCTAATGCAATCAGTGTTTTTTCACATTTTTCAACCAGGAAGCTTTATAGTATATTCTCTCTAAAACTTTCGGTGGTAACTAGCTATAACTAGAGAGAAAGAAAAATATCTACATTGTTGTACTGACGCTGGAGTAGCTTCATGCATGGATCAAACATTTCGATCGAGCAAAATTTCACCTCTTTTGACGGGTCACTAACACAGTGACACCAGCCGCGTAATTTTTCTCCCGTGAACACTGTGAGCAATGATCAACCTTCACAAACAAAAAAGCCGAACAATTACCAGCATTGTAACTACGCTTGCAATTTGTAAGCACGCTTGCAGTTGACTCACTACTCCTTTAATTTATTCGATGACCGATGGAGATGAAGAATTACGGCCATCCCACTGCAAGACATTGCAGAGGTAGAGCTCAGATTGGGATTATGGACGTAATCAAGATAGTTCAGATGACCACGCTGACTCAATGAAGAACTGGATTGCTCACTTCTTGGCAAACGTCAGTTTATTAAATACGAAGCATTTCTTAGTGAACTTCGGCGAGTTTGAGCGTATCTATCTATCTATCTATCTATCTATCTATCTATCTATCTATCTATCTATCTATCTATCTATCTATCTATGTACCTATCTATCTATCTATCTATCTATCTATCTATCTATCTATTCGCCTACGACTTTTAGCTCTCCTGGCCGTTTCAATAATGGCGTCCATAGAAAACTTGGTAAGGCGTAACATTACTGCGTGAAGAACACACCTGAATAGTCACAAAATGAAAATGATGACATGCTTGTCATGAATATCATGATTCACAGGTCTTGCACTTGCTGTTCTTGCGGTCGATTCATTGTTATGCTATGTTGCAAAAGTGGTATGGTATGACATGACATGGTATGGTATGGCATGATGAACACAAGCGACAGACCCTAACGAGAAAATCATGATATGATTGTCATGTAATAACATGACTACATGCCACGCTGATATGCGCTCGTGGCCGTTTTGCTATTGTCACATATACCAAATCTTGTATTACGGTACGTAAATGGATGACGATGGTAGTTACGGGTGCAAACATGATAATCATAAGATTCGTGTCATGTAACAACATGACTACGTGCCATGCTCATGATGCGCTTGCGGCCATTTCGCTAGCTTCACTTATACCAAGTTTGGTATTACGGGACGTGAATGGATGACGACGGTATGATACTGGTGCAAACATGATAAACATGAGATGCGTGTCCTGTAACAACAAGACTGCATGCTACGCTCTTGATACGCTCGCGGCCGTTTCGCGAGATTCACCTGTACCAAACTCGGTATTACGTGGCGCGAAAGGATGACATAGGAAAATGACACATCTAAACATGATAGTCATGACATGCGTGCCATGTAACAACATGAATAATTGTTACATTTATGATGCCCTCGCAACCGTTTCGCTAGCTTATATGCCAAATTTAGTATTACGCGACGCCAATGGATGACGAAGTTATGTGACTGGTGCAAACGTAATATTTATGAGATGAGTGCCATGTGAGAACGAACATGACTACATGCCACAGTCAAGGCACCAATAATATTCGACAGAACGTGGTGCGCGTGCTCGCCGGCGTTCATTTCGTCGCGTCACGCCGGCGTCGCCGCACCAAGATCCTGTCCTGCCATATACTCGAAGGCGCGCGCCGCGCTGCGTTGCTTTGACGCATGCACGTTTTAGCACCTCCGGTGTCCCTCCGTCACGAACATAGGGAGACGCAGTGTTTTCTGGGTAACGCATCGGCAAACAGTAACGATACTCTACAGCATCGGTGCGAAATGCGGCATGCCTCATTTAGCGCCGGTCGAGGTCGGGCCTAGTGGATGGACGCTGGTCGCACTTGGCGTCAATTATGACACGCAAATCATGTGCGGCATCATGAACCTCCACATTGTAATGTTGTGCTGATTCTAAAGTGACATATAAGTATTTATCATTCACGCTTCACATATCATTCATTCCCACTGTACGTGGGATCCGCCTATTGTTTACACACTGACACTTATCTACAAACAATGGGCAGGGCGGCCACTAAACCTACCGCACAGTAAGCACTGGGCTGTATTAACGTCGGCGTCACTAGCCGAGCCCTTTTTATGGTCCACACTTCGACACCAACTTCTCGATGTAGCATCAACCTTGGATCAGAGTAGGCGCCAAGCGCGACCACTCTTCCCGCTTCCTGATGTCGTTCTCGAGCACCAAGCTCTCTTCCTCTCCATTTAATCTATTAAATATCTCTCGTCTTATCTGAGACCACCTTGTAGGACGAACCCCTTCTCGATGCTCCAACAATGCAGCACGCAACTCCCCTTTCCTCAGAGACGTGTCTCTGCCTCCATCGAAACCCCGTCATTTCGTCAATTATCAGCTCAAAAACTTACGTTCGACAACAAGCCTTTCTAGACAGCCGGTTGGCTGTCTGGAGTTGGTACACATGATGCTGCCGTTTATCCACACGTATTGTGACAGCATGGCGCCCAATTACCTTGTCAAGAGCGGTGTCGTGACAGGAATCACTTATTTCTCAGTCTGGCTCACCATGAGAACGCTCCAGCTGTGTGGGTGGCTCACTAGCACGAGGTGCGGTGAACAAAAGCTCGCGGGGCTTGAGAACAAAGGCGCGTGCAAAGGCGAACGGCTTAGTACGCGTCTGCGCAGCCTCTTTTCATTAAGTTCCCTTTTCGTCGGGCTCCGTCTACCAACTGGCCGTCCTTCGCGTGCCTTAAACATAACTCCTTCCAACACAAGAATGTTTATGTACGCTCTTTGTATCTACAACTTCAAGAACTGTATGGGTTGAAGGAATGGGTCAAACTAGACGCACAGCCGACAGTTCGAGTCGCGCGTAAACGTCATACAAATTTAATCAAAACACCAGCAATAAAAACAACTTGGTATAAGAGATTCACCTAACGCAATTACATCATAACAAACACTATGACACAAGTGTTCCTTCTAAAAAATTTTTGTAGTCATTCACGCGCACAAAGGCACGCAGAAGACCACGAGGAAGAGCCCACACACGAAATACAACAAGAAATGAAAAGAAACACACTCAAGTACCCACAATCGCGCACTGGTCGGACCGGAGCTCGCAGGTTGGACCTTATACCGTACATTCCTTAGTGCACAATTGCAGTCAATATTCATTCAGACCACATGCTATCACTGCCTGCTTAAATCTGACAAACTTTTATACTGTTACTTCGCAACATGCCCTATTGTAGTACTGGTGAACAAAAAACAAATTAAAAAATCTCCTCCCTGTCCCCTTCAGCTTTCTTTACTGATCCCCGCTGTCCAATTGCGACAAGGAATCGGTGCACGTAATAAGAGATCCGTTATGTGAGAAAAGGAGCAGTCATACTTCTGTAATACCAAGGCCCAGTGGGTCACTCATGCACTAGATGACATGGAGCAGGTCAGGTAGGTTAGCGGGTTGTGATCAGTCACAACTTTTATTCTGGCGCCAAACAACAAGGTGTCCAAGGGACCTAGCGCCCACACAAGCACTAATGCTTCTCTTCTATTCGCAGACCACTTTGCCTGCTGAGATCTCAGCTTCTTACTGAGGTATACAGTAGGTTGCTGATCGGCTTCTCCTTTCAGAAGTATCAGAAGTTAGCACAAACTCCTTGTTCACGTGGGGAGCACTTAACGAAGGCACAGCCTTCAGAGTCTCCTTGATAGCATTACAAGCGCTTTCACTTTGTACGCTCCACGGGATGGCGTTAAGTACGCGGTGCTTTGTAAGGTCTGTCGAAGGGTGCATTGGCTCTGAGTACGTGGAGATGTATTCCCTATGATAACTAAGAAGTCCTAGCGCACTTCGCAGATCTCGCTTTGTGCGTGGTGTTTTCAGTAGCTCTATTGCACTAACCCTATCTAGCTTAGCATAGTGACTACAGTCAACGTTGTGTCCGAGGAAGCTTATCTGCGTTTGTGGGACCAAACATCTCTCTATGCTCATCGCGAGGCCCATCGACAATGTAGCAACCAGAACCAAAGTTAGAGTGAGCCAAAAATATGCACTTCGAATGCACTGACGTATTTTATTTCCTATAAAGATTCCCTGCTCACTGTCCAGTTCGTGCGTGCATGCCATTCACAGTGACGTTTCTTCTCGTCATTTTCTCACGGACATCGCAGAACTTGAAGCCTGTACATGTATCGCAGACTCGGAAATCGAAACCTTTGTAGTTTGTCACTCTGGCATCTAATTTGCTTTATTGTGTCTTTACTATCGACCTCCTCAACAATAACATGCTCCATTCTCACTATATGAACCGCCCATTCCGCCGACCTTGCTTCAATCTGTTTGAATTTCTCCAACGTGCTTGGCGTTAGTTGGGCATCTACTCCTGCAAGTTTTTTTCTGATCGCACACAGTTCACTCAGCTCACGGGTAGCACCTTCACCCGCAATGCACAGCGCTAACGGGACGTACATTACGTCAGCTGCAACAGCCTGTCCAAATACTCCTCTCAAACGTGCTTGGCCTACTCCCTAAAATTTCGCTGATTGTGGCTCTACCTCTATGCTGATCACGGTAATATCCACCCATGAGTATAAACAGGCTTTGAACTAGTGACTCGCACTTATTCATTCTATCCATGTTAACCTTTACATTCTAGCACCATTGTGCCCAGGCGTTAAGCTCTCCTCCACCGGTTCACATGCCGCCCTCGCGATTAGTCTCTCCGGAGACAAACGGCCTCATACCTCTTTCGCTGCCAGTCGTGTCGTCCCTGACAGTGTCCGCCCTCCCTGCAAGCTTGACATCTGAAGCCTGTTTCCTCGTTTCCTTGAGCTAGCCTGTCTGTCGAGCGGCGATTGAACGTGTCAGCATTCTTCGAACGTTCAGTAGCTGGATTTTGTGGCTTTCTAGATTTCATGCTCTCATCATATTTCTGAGCCAACTTCGTGAGATCATAAGGTCTTACCCTTTATGCTGTCTCATGCTGAAGCACGTACGTGCGCATGTCTTCGTGCATCAGCTGCTTGACTCGATCTGAGATGAGCAACGCCCACAGATCTTGAACACTGCTTATTTCTCTACTACGAAGGTAACAATAGCAACTTAAGCCTACTTACGAACTGCCACAATGTCTGATTTCCCTTTCGACCAGTGTAAAGACGGCGTTGGTGTTCTGAGAGTGGAGCTTCAATTACTGTAGATTGAGGTCGCAAACCGCCTCGTAAAAAATGACTTGGTGCTCAGCTTGGTTTGCTACCAATGTCCAGGCTTTCTCATTCAAACAATGGCGTAACAATAGCCCCCGGAACCTTTTCGGGAATACCGCAACTTTCAAGCATATTTTCAGCGTTGCGGAACTACGCCAGTACACAGTAATCTGGCATCGGCGGAAGAACTCCTCGAGACTGATCCTCATACCATGCCAAACCAGATCTGTCACTTCGTTCTACCTCAACGTTTGTGTGAGATTGAAGGTTCAATTTTTTTTTAGCTCAATGCGGAGCTTCAAACTCTCACGTTTTGCTTCTTTAACTCGAACTTGACAGCCGGATCCGCGTTTTCATTAGAAACCACATTTGCTCCAAACGTGTCCGCAGATGCCCCATTGCGATCTTGCTCCTGGTCCTCAGTAGTCTCATCTGCCCTCTGACTTCTCGTCACCTTAGTCACCAAGTGCTCCCGGAGAAAAACGGTAAAGAGACCCAAATGTGGGTCACTGTGCGTAGATGAGTCACCACACCACCTTCAGGTAGAAGTTCTAGTCAGCAGAAAGTGGAACCAATTTTTCGCTGTAGTTGAATGTACGCCACTCAGTCTCTCTCTTGATATATGTGCTAATCACTGGTCATTCGCTGGCTCTCTCTATAACTTCATTAGTCACCAGCCACTCTGGGTGAGAAGCCGATGTCTGGGCGTAAGAAGCCGTCACTCGCAATTCTGGCTCAGCTGATCGTCATGGTCATGTTGTGCCGAGTTAGGTTTCTTGAACTGCATACATTCATCTTTGCACTGGCGTCGTCTGATGATCTTTTTCTCTCACCCCCACCTTTAGTAATCGGTGTAAGTGTGTGCCAAAAAGGCAGGATGTCTCATTGTTCTCCAGGAAGCCACTGCGACCTCCTGCTCGACAGGCTGGGATGGTGGATGTTATGCCGATGGTTTAGATGATCGTGATGACACGTTGAAGGACTGGACTACTCACTTCCTGGCAAGCGTCAGTTTATTTAAACATTCACACTTATTTAAAAATTAGCACTAGGCTGTATTAACGTCGGCGTTACTTGCGGAGCCCTTCGTATACTCCACACATCGACACTAACTTCTCGATGTAGCATCAACCTTGGATCAGAGTCGGCGCCAAGCACGACCTCTCTTCCCGCTTCCTGATCTTGTTCTCCAGAACTTAGCTCTACCTCTCCATTTCTATCTAATAAATACCTCCCGTATCATCTCAGACCGCCTCGTGGGACGAACCCCTTCTCGATGCTCCACCGATGGCGCAAAACAACTTTCCTTTCCTCAGAGACGTGTCTCTGCCTCAGCGCTCCCACACTTTGCGATCCTCAACCTCTAAAAAGTCGGCTAATGAAAAACTGTGTCATTTTGTCAATGTACAGCTTAAAAAATACTTTCACGCGACAACAAGCCTGCCTAGACTACCGGTCGGCTGTCTGAAGTTAGTACACACGATGCTGCTGTCTGTTCACACGTATTGTGACAACACGGCACCACATTACCTTGTCGGGAGCGGTGTCTTGACAGGGACCACTTATTTTTTAGAGTGGCTCACCGTGAGAATGCTACCACCGTGCGGGTGAAAAGCTCACGGGATTGGCCAACGAAGGCGCGTGCAGAGGCGAACGGGTTTGTGCACGTCTGCGCAGCCTCTTTTCACTAACTTTCCTTTTCCTCGGCTGCCGTCTACCGACTGGCCATCTTTTGCGTGCCCCAAACATAACTGGTGGTAAGAGCAGTTTCTTGTAAGTGAGGCTCAACGTGAAACAGATTAGCGTACAAGTGAACGATAAACTGTGTGCTTTAAGAAGCACATGAAAAAAGCAAGCATTATAAAAGCGCGTAGAACAAATCAACAATGCAATATTAACACGCATTTTCAGAACACTCTTTGGATCATCTATATTCTCGAAGATCCAGTAATTGGGGCGTTCTGAGCATTCCTGGTATTGTTTTAAGACTGAATTTGACTGCTTCGTTAGTATCATGAAGAAAACACGTGATATATACGCATGGACAATCAGCCGAGATTTCAAAGTTCTACGAACCTAAAATGTCGTGCGTGTGTAGAGTGTAGTTCAACTACCTGCGCTAATTGCAGCTCCATTGCTGTGAGACCCGAGGAAATGCGCAGAACAGGCACCTAGCGATTTCCCTTTGTATAGCTCCCACTGTCCTTATATCAAACAGTCAATGACGTCAATATTCGAGATAAGCGTGTAGGGTTTTCTCAGCACGGCAAAAATCTTTGTAAGGATATTCGCAAACTTGGTGTGCAACATGCGTGCTTTTTTATATTGCGCTTTATTGAATTCTTCTTTTGTACAGTAGCTGAGAGGCGTGACATTTGCAGGGAGTTCCATCAAGAACGTATTATTCAGTATACCTTTTTATTAGTAAAGTAATTTTTCCAGCCAAGTAATAAACAAAAGATAAACGTTAAGGGCTGTGAACTAACCCTAAGTTTTGCGATCAATTCGGCCCCTTCTGCAAAAGTGACTGCTCGGCAGCCTCTCAGCTCTGAAGCTCGCGATTTTTCTTGGCGATGTCACCCTCTCCATCGTCCTTCTGTCCACCGTTGTTGATGCTGTGGTGTTTTCTCAACTGGTTTTGTACACCATGCACAAATACACTGGCTAATATTCCAGCTGAGCAGTTAACACTTTCCGGCCTTTTTTCGGATGTTTCAGGACTTTAATAACTGTATTTTTGTGTGGCTACCCTCCGTGTCACTGACCCAGGCATCGTCCAAATTTATGCGGTTGTCCAACTTTCCGGCGTGTTCGGCAAGAACGTTTAGTGCAGCGCTTAGATTACGCGCAGCGTTTGAATGTTGTATCATTTTGGGGAAGTTGTTTGTTTCCCCGATGTAGGTGGCGGACAGTCTGAGCATGGAATATCGTAGACAAGCCTGGGGAACCTTTACTTTCACTGTCGGTCTTTTGATCACGGCAAAAATTGCCCAATCGTTGAGACAGATCTGTGTGCTATCTGAATGCCCTCTTTCCCTAGCTTCCTGAACAGTTGCTCGCTCATTCACTGCACATATGGGACAGAGACTAAGAGGCCTCATTGTTAAGGTCATTCTTTGCAGAAGGCTGGTGAGGCAGTTTCGTGGTCGCCGAGACGCTGGCGTACTCGACAAAAAAAGCTTTTTGCGTACCCATTAGCCAGCAGGTCGGCGCTGATCGCTCCTTCTTTTTTTTCGCATTTCTTTGGAGCTGCAGATGACCCCTGCAAGATTCAGGAGTGTGTTGACCACTGATTTTTTGTGTGCTGTCGGGTGATTAGAAGTGAACTGCAGATACCCAGTCAGACAGATGTCTGTTGAAGATCTTCACCTCCGTCTACCTTGCCTTGTGTCGTTTCAGTCATGACGTCAGTGCAAGCAGCACCAAACGCCCCATCAGTTGAGACCCTTATACTGAGGCGATGGGGGAGTGGAAGAACTCAATAGGGGAGCGCACACGGTGTGCGTCATTATATCAACAGAGAGAGAAGGCCCACCACGCCTTTCACAACCTCCGTTTTCTACCCGCAATCCTGCGACAAGCACAATGCTTTTCCTGTTTTGCTTCATGTTTCCTTTGTTCGTCGCGTCTTGCTCGCACGCTACGCGCACGCTGGTATTGTTTGCACGTGAGACGTGTGGTCATCGTGAGTCCCCATTTCTTTATTTAGGTATTTATCAATTTATTTATTTATTTATTGGAAAATACTCCCCATGCTAAAGAAATTGCAGAAGTAGGGCATAAACAGTAATTCAAAACAAATTTTACAAATCGTGTTACAATGGCAACCACAAGTAACTATAAAAACGTGCAATAAAGACTGATAGCATGTGCATAAGGAAAAAAAACGCTCTCAATTAGTTGTATGTCAATAAAAGGCAAAAAGGAGATAAAGAAAAACAAAATTATTGAGAAAATACCAGTCTAGCAGAATTCTTCAAGTGTATTTCAGAACTGTGTTAGTGATGTGCTTTCTAAGATGTGTAATGATGTGTAAGGGGAGTGTACTTCAATTTCTTATTGTCAATGGAAAAAAAAACTTGTTTTGAGATGAGTGACTTCAATAATTACTTCATTAGTTATAAGTAAGTACACGAACTTAATTCTAGCTATTTCGGCTCAGAGCAAGAGGTAATCTGTATTAGCACTTTCCATCAACATAGTAGGTGAAACGTTGGACCCGTATTTGTTAAAAATAAACTTTATTGCCGTTCTCTGTACGCCTTCATGTCTTGTTTAGAAAAAGGAAACCATACGATGTTTGCGTATTTCTGTATTGGTCGGATGAATGCGTTATAGGCCAGGAGCTCAATATCCCTAGGAACTACAAGAAAGTGGCGTCGGATGAAAAAGAGTCGCTTCAGTGCCATTGCTGTAATGCTGTTTATATGATTGGTTCATCTAAGGTCCTCAGATATTGTTAGCCCTGTTATTTATTTTCATTGACGGCACCTAATACAGTGTTACTAATTTTATATGGTTATAACGAATATTTCGTTTTGCTTGAGACAATGAGTATGGTTCCTTTTTTTTGCACTTTTTCATTTGCCAGTCGGAGCGCCTCTTAGTAACTGTTTGTAAAGTGTAGTCAAGGACTAAGTGATCTTCAGGCATGTAACTCACATCGTAGTTAATGCAGTTATCCGTCAATTATCTGATGTTTACTTATACATTAGCAGGTAAGTCGTTGATGAATATTTAAAAAATAACCAGGGCTATGCGACAACCTTGTTTAATTCCACATATCACTTCGGCAGTATCATAAGACTGGCCATTATATTTCAACAAACTGTAAACAATCACTTCAGTAATCAGATATCCATTAAGTTCTAGGGCATTCGCCTAGTAATACCTTAAATTTATAAATACTTTTGGGATGTGGCACTCGGTCGAAGGCCTAACAGAAATTGAATAGTATAAGGCCAATTTGTTTTCCTGTATCGATGGCCATGTACATAGACAAATTTCAAAAGTTTAGTGACCATAGATAATCTGTGGTGAAAGCCATGTTAAAAGAGTGTTAGGATAGATCGGCGTATAGAAATGAATTATGTTCTGAGAATAACCGTGTTCCAGTATTTTAGAAGCTGCGGATGTTATAGAGATAGGCCTAAAATTAGCTTCATCATAGTTATTTTGTGATTTGTGTACTGGTGTGATTCTTGCAGTCGTTTATTTTTCGAAAGCCTACCACCCAATAGCAGTTTGTCAAAGAATAAATGAAGATACTTCCTTACCCGTTCAGCATATCTCCTCAGAAATGCGTTGGGAATACCATCAGGTTCAGATCCTTTCCTGACATCTAATTTAGGCAGCAGAAAGAGGACTCCTGACTACGTGGCTGTAATATGTTCAAGTTGTCACTTAGCAGATGAATCCTTATAACGAATACTTTCACTCTCACTTATAAATACTGATTTAAAAATAATATTAAGAGCATTTGCCTTAGCTAAGCTTTCCCAGTAGGAAACTGTTTTTTCATACGACTCAGGATTGAGGTAGTTCTATAAATTTGTAGGTGATTATTTTATGAAGTTATTCAGTTTGGTAGAAAATAAATTATCTCTTGCAGCCTTTAGAGTTACTTTCAGTATAATTATGGCATTATGAAGCTTGTTTCTGTTGTTGTAGTGACTTTTTCTTTAGTGATTTCCGTGGTGACTTCAATTTTTCTTTTTGCTTGAATGACGTCATTCGCTATCCTTGGTTTGTATTTCTTGATTTTTTGTTTTTGTTTTACGGGATACGAGCTTGTGAATGCACTGCCAGACAATATTTTTGAACGCATGCCTTAAGGATTTGACATCAGTTGAGACCTGGCAAAAATTTTTGCTGAAGAAGGATAGTTCGTCTGAAAGATGGTTGATAATGCTAATATTGTCAGCATTGTAAAAGTCGGGAAAAATTTTTACCACTGAACCTTCGGAACTTTTGTTATTGACTGGTGTACTGCAGGTCACTATCTCACGGCCGGATATTCCGTCGGTTACGTCAATTTTTATGTTTTCGGGCGGAAAGTTACTGCTCAAGAAAATCAGGTCTCGTGTACTGCCACTAGAACTCTGATAACAAAGAGGCATATTAGCTGTTCGAATGCACGCATTGTTTCCGTAACTAGGCACATATGAAAAAATGAAAAACTTGAGGCTTGAATAAGAACACACCACATCATCATCATCATCATCATCCTCACTGCGCCCTCTGCATGAAGAAATCATTTCCCACTTTCCGCCATATAACCATTACAGTACTTTTTTCTGCCACTTTATAGCCACAAACTTCCTAATCTTATCGGCCAACCTAACATTCTGTCTTACTCTCATGCCTTTGCTTTCTCTTGGAATCAAATTAACAACCCTTAAAAACCAGCCATTATCATGCCTGCGCGCTGCGTGCCTACCCTATGCACATGTCGTGATTGCAACTATGATACGCGTTGTCACGATTCACTGACCCATCCCTCCTGTATTTTAAAATTAGACCCACTGTTTCTCTTTTTTTACAGATTTTCCTCAATTGAAATGAAACCCTTTTTGTCAGAATCCAGGGTTCTGCTTTATAGTGAATTGCCTGTAAGATGCTGCTGTTTTATACCTTCCTTTTGAGCGATAGGGGTAAACTATCATTCACAATTTCAGAATGCTGGCCGAATGCACTCCCACCCATCTTAAATTCAGTTATTTTGCTCTTGTGGTTCTGCTCTGTGGTTACAACTTATCCTAAGTAGACATAAAGCTTTACAGCTTGCAGTGTTTCACCTCGTGTCACAAAGCGCTGTTCTCTGCAGAGACCGTCGATAACAGCACTTTGCAATAGCTGGTGAGACACCTTCAAGTTTTAAAGCAATATGCCTACTTACACCAAGTAGTAAACGACAAGCCGACATAAGCTCCGCATAAGCACATATAATATTGGCCGCACTTTCCTGACTTGACTTCGCAAACTTTTACTTTATTATCATCAGTTATATTAAACACTGAGAAAATGTACTGGTGTGATTGAAGGATTCATCTCATTTGTCTTTGAAATTTGCCAATTATATGATTCTCCAGCTTTTCTCTGGGCACATTCGTCAGCTGTGGCCTTCAGGAATATCTCGAAAACTCGCCTTTCCTAAAAAAAAGAAGTGACAATTTCTAACGAGATAAAACGAGCTATGGAGTCGTGCAAAAACGTACTCCTTTTTTCTACTCCTATAGTTATACAACTCCTCCCACATCCACGTAGAGCCTTAAAAACATGGTTAAAAGAAATGATATTAAAAGCAATGACAAGTGATTAGCCGGAGGCAACTTCAAAGCACGCATTCAAGAACGTGGACACGTCGGTCAACGAGAGATGTAAAAGTGAAACTAAATTTACCATGTATGTGCTAGAAATTAGCTGCTTGTTCTTTTAACGTCCGCAACGTGTTCTTTTGAAATCAGTCATGTTTAAAAACGTGAAGTCTGGCCTGACTGCAGAAACCAGCTAATCTGTATGACAGCAAATGCGACATGACACATCAAACCATGACTCAATCGGCACGCTCACCAGTTGTTCTTTTGGGATTCGGCCGGAATAATTTTCAGGAGCTGCTGCAATTATGCGAACATTTGCAAAACAGAATGCTGAAACAACATCAAGCTCTAAAACATTGCGGCAAGCAACCACATACCGAGCAAGCATCATGATATTGCTGACGACGGTCAACGCGAGCCTGAGCTGTGGCAGACACGAAACTGCAACGAATGTCACAGCCGGCCGGCGTCAGCGAGACACTTCGTAGAGTCGGAAGAAAAAGGTGCCCCAAGTTCCTGTGTTAGTTCAGTGCGGTTCTTTCGCCAGCCTGGTTCCGTCAAATTGTTTGTCCTTCGAATAGGTAAACGAAGCACCGATGAAATGCTGAAGAAGGAGCCATTGTTCTCCCGGTGAAATAGTGGCTGTCCGCCGCATGCATCCGAAAGGCTTTTAGTGATTAACTAGTGATTATTGTGATAATTTCTAAGCTTTATTTTAAATATATTCTTTTATACATTGTTCGTTTAAGTTGACTATATTGCAAACGTTTTGTAACGTTTTTCGGGCCTCTATTGCTCACTTGACTTTCGACGTGATCACGGCACTTGAGCTCTGAGTATGGAAAAACCGGGACCTTAAGGAGCTGCGAACAAAAAAGTGGTCACTTTCTGCGTTTGATAACTTCGTCCGGCTGCATCAGTACTTGTGGTAAATACAGTAAATGTTTTATTTTTTGCTTATTCTCGTTACTTTTTGGTAAAATATGTTGAACACATTATTTACTTAAATTAAGGCCTACTTGTGTGGGATATGGCGTGGAACAGTCTTGAAAGGGCTCGATTCCGTCGAGGTAGTTAAAAGAGATTTATTTGCAGTGATGATGCCCTAGAGATCCTGCTGCTACTTTTGTGACAATGTACCTCGCGCTTGTTCGTACTTCACCTCCTTCGCCTCGTGGTCCGCCAGCGCTCCACATATAATTCACATTCTCGGCCAAACAATGAAGTGAATCACGGATTTCCATCGCCAGTGGGCTCTGTCACGATGAGACCTCGTTGCTGTTTTACCTAGCAAGAGCGAACAAGCCCATCTGAACTTTTAAAAACCTGAACGATTCTTGCAATATTCATATTAGCCTAGGTGTAGTCTCGGAAATCACTATAATGATGCCACCTTCTTTTATGTTCGTGGCTCGGTAATTACGTGCGAAATGCGCAGATCGGAGTCACACCAAATATTCGTTCCGCCATCACTTCTAAAATTTCCGGCTAGAAGTTTATGTATCCATGGCGGCAAATGGTATTCAATCGTCTCCAGATGGCGTCAACGTCAATCGCATCATATGGCATTGCAGTTAGTTGAGGTGTAAACAGTACTTCGGCTGCACTTAAAGTGCACGGTGCCGATGTCTCTGTCTCGAGAAAGGTTAACGGCCTAGTGTTGACTACTGCTTCGATTGCTGTCAACACTGTCGTTAGTTGTTTGTGTTTGAGGGAGGCTCTGCCGAAAACTTTACGCAGCGAAGTCTTCAGCGATTTTGTCAGCCGCTCCAAACATCCACCCCACCATGATGTCTTGGGCACCATAAATATCCAGACAATACCATTGGCGGTGAGATGGTTCGTGACGTCCTTTTCCTTGAACATGATGAATAGGCGTTTTCGATCCGCTGATGACATTTTAAAGGTCCTCACAATATTTAAGGTAATAAGGCGAGGCAATCGCCTTCGGCTGACAAACCGTCGCAACCCCAAGATGAATGTTTTAGCTGTCATGCAGGAGAGAAGCTCAAGGTAAATTTCTCCCGAAACAGCACAAGGGAGAAATGTCACGTAATACTTTGTGCCGCCATCTTGCCACTTTGGCACCGATCTCCCAGTATCATCAAATGATCCGGCTTCTTCGGCGTGCTGCAAGAGATGTCCTCGGAGCTTCTTGATGACTGCTTGGTCTCGCATTCTCAATTGCTTATTGATTCTCGCTGTCTAGGAGGACTTTTCTGGACCATTCTCCAGGCTCGTCAATCACAGTTGGCTTCATGTCATCTCCTGATGCGGTTGTTCTACGATGTCTGTTTTCTGTTTCATTCCTTGAACCAAATCTTTGTGGTGTCCTTCCTCAACCAGCTTCTACTGCCCCCTGGCCATCACAGATGTTGCCTGCCGTAGCTTCTCGTCTGCTGCAGACAGCAGCTTTCGCAGATCGTACAACTCATTCAATTGCGGTGCTTGTGACTCGTCCTGCACCACCAAGTTTCCCTGAGCATCTTTCAACATAACTTCTTTAAGTTTACATTCCAATTTTTCACGATGTCGTCGGTCCTCGGAAAGCCAAAATTGGAGTGTCCTTATCTCGGTCGTATTTTCACTCTTCCCGTCGACGGTTCATTCTATCCACACACAACACTGATTGCAACTTGATCATTTTGGCTTCTATTGATGCTGCCAGCTCCATGTTCCCCGGAACTTCAGCTTCACACGATGCAGCGTCTTTCTCGTAGATTAGCCACTTGCAGTTATCATAACATGCAATCTTCTTTTGGGTCTCTACAGAAACGGCACGTGCTGTGGGAATAATGGTAACTGCTGTCAACGCAGTTGAATAATGGTCGTGAAAAGTTTTGTTGAGAGTAGTGTAGCCAGGAACGCTTGCCTCTTCTCGAGCCTCAACAGCTGATGTGTTCATTAGTTCCGACTTTATCGCGCTTTTCTTTCTAATTGTCGACTCGCTTGGTTTACTCATACGATCCCTAGTGAAACCTTGGTGCGACTTTAGTGTAGTCCTCTGGAGGTCTCAAATATTTGAAGCATGCGGTCACCTGCACCTCAATAAAGGTACTGTTTGTTTGCATTCACGCGCCATGTGGCCTTTCGCCGTACACCTGAAGCACTGCATATCTTTAGAAAGCACATTTTTCTTCTGTGTCAGAAACGTGTTGGTAAAACACGCTTCTGTGGAGTCAAGGCTTCATGTGCAGAATACACATGTCTTTCTTTCACCTTAAAATTCTCTAGACGTTTTCATCAGCAGAACAGATGAAGACGACTGGTGCCAGCTCTCACTACGGTCTGGCTGGTTCAAAGATTGTTGACCACCGCTCTCTTGTCAGCTGCTATATTTGTGGTCGCTTTTTTCGAGACGCTCTATTTTGATTAAAAGCAGCTTCAGTAAACCGTCAAGTTGCGCAGGATCAGCAGCATGGTACGTAGCCTCTTGTGGGGCACAGCTGTGGTGGTAAAGAACCGCGAGGGATACTTCTTGAAAGGGCTCTGTGTTCGCAGCGTTGCCGAGTGAAGCAAAAATGAAGTGGGGCTTGGGCATGGGTACATGTGGGGTGTAGTAGAAGGAACAGGAGAACGAAGAGAGAATAGAACAGCCAGCCCGCAGCAAGGGAGTTGTTTCTGTATTGTTATTCGTTATAATGGTGCAGTCAGCCCCTAATGGGAAGCGGGCGTCGTCTCCGGGTCAAATAAAGTTCCTCGCCTGCCTGCCTGTCTTGTGGTAGTGCCCTCAGTACGATGCCAGAGAGCAGTGACAAAAATTAAAACCTGGCTTCAGCCAGTGACTTCAGCCCCAATATGTTCACGACCACCTGGTCATAGAGTTATCAAAGTGCTCTTCTGTCACTGGATTCTCTGACAACAATAAGATGACGAAATATTGCAAATCATTCCTGTTCCTGGTGCGTCTTATCACCGAAAGATTTTTGAAGCATGCTTACAGCTTCATTGTAGTACACCTAAATCGTTGGAGTACCAGCCACAGGTGAAGCAGCGTCTCTTTTCAAGAACTATGAACAAATACCAAAACTTCTCCGTCGTCGTGTGAGTGGCGTTGTTGTGGACATTCTGGGCAAACTGGTCCCAGAACTCCATTCATTTACACAAATGGCTAGAGAAGGGCGCAATCGTGACCTTCGGTAGCTTGGTTCCCGTCCTGTCATTTGGTGTAGCGGTTGTATGGTAGCCGTCACCAATCCATCTTCTGCTTGCGTACTCGTAATGTGTTTCTGCCTGGTTAGGTGCTCAGACATGATACGCGTTGCGTTGTCCTGGTACTTTAATATGGTATCGTACTCGGCTTCCAAATCTTTGTCTGATATGAGACTTCAATTCAGCGTCATTCTTGTTCAGCTCATCATTATTCGTTGGAGTGTTTCGCATATAAAAGTGAGCTGCTTCTGCGTCGCGGAGTCATTTCGAAGTAGCACACTTGCCTCAAAGATGCTCGGCTGTTCAGGGATCGTGACGACGTCCATTTTACATTAATCTTCGCCGTATCTTCTAGGCCACTCGTAGGCACCCGTTGGTCAATCCTGGCTTTTGGCATCAATACGTGCAAGATGTGGCATGGAGCACCCTTGTAAAGATTCGATTAGCGAGGTAGTTAAAAGAGACTTTCATTTACAAGGAATGGTGGAGGAGGACGAAGAAGTGTGTTTGATTAGGAGGTAATTCTGCTAACTCCAGTGTATTTCAGTGGTAATGTAAGTCTGTTGATCGGTTTTCGATGCTCCCTTAGAGGGGATGTATGTAGACCACCCCGGGCGCCTGCCGGCACCAGCGGCGTCAGCGGCGGCCGCCTCCAAAAGGCGGATGGGACAAGCGAGTGACAGCGACAGTGAAGATACTCATGATTACTATCTCAGCAGTGATGACTTTTCAGATGACGGTTTCCAACCTCTGCTGAGCCGCAAAGTGAAGAGGAGGAATATGAGGATGTCCTCATCCTCAAGTATTCAAACTGTAAGTAAAGCGCCAAAGTCGAACACTTATACCATCCTGTTTCTGTCTGCACTTCTTACCGTCAGCTTCAAACGCCTTAACAGACAGTCTGTGTCGAGGTCTCTGGAAGCGCTCGTGCCAAATGAGATCACAGACATAAGAGTGAACGCCAGAAAGAATATACTGTCTGTTGACGTTTTGCACGCAAGCGTGTTGGACGTTCTGTGGAGTGTAACTGACTTGGATGGCAATCAGGTGCGCTCTCATGTTCCCTTGGGATGTGATGTAGTAACCGACATGATCTACGACATAGATGTGGCTATTTCCAATAATGACTTACAATTTCTTGTCAAGTCAAAACTGATAATACAATTGTGTATGTAACCCGGCTAGGCAAGTCTCGCTGTGTGAAGATCGCGTTTAAGAGCACATCACTTCCTTCTCATGTGAAAGTAGGATACCTCACACATGCTGTGCGGCCTTTCATTCCAAAGCCTCTCCATTGCCGTAAATGCATGAAACTTGGGCATGTGAGCAGCGTTCGCGAGAATTCGCTGGTATGCCACCGCTGCGCCAAGTCCTGCAGCGGATAAGTGCGTCGTTACTGTCACGAAATGGTCTAATTGCAATGGATCCCATGAAGCCACATCAAAGGACTGCCCGCGGATTCAGAAGGAAATTGCCATCTTGAAGGAGATGGTGCGCGATCACTCATCTCATCGAGAACCCACAGATAATAAAGTCAGAAGGCGTCGTTCACGTCGACGTCGGTCTTCAAGGACGCCTGCTACCTCATCGATGCGTTTGCCAGATGCCTAATCAGTACCATCTTTACCTCCCAGACCACATGCCGTGGGAAAGGCTGTAAAGGACAAAGCCAGTGAGAATACCCTAACTGCGACAGAGTGGCCTGCACTTCAAAGGCAAGCAGCATCAAGCGAACCGAAGGAGTTTCAAAAGGGCGAGCCCGCGATCCCGGTTGGAGATCTTTCCAACCAAGACAGGCAAGTGACTGCAATCGTGCAATCATTAATTGCCACGATTCGCACGCTACTGAGCAGCATACAATCTCTGTCTGCTAAGAGTGCACTGCAAATACTGGATGCACTGAATCCAGTTCTTGCTGACGTCGTATAAGCACAATGGCTCAACAAAAACTCATCTTCCGCACTGAAGTTAAAAGTGCGTCGATTTTTCAGAGGAATGCCAAAGGCACGAAGTCCCGTATCTCAGACTTTCGCTAATTTGTTCGGGCCAATCAATTCCCTATACTTGTCTAATGGGAACACAACGTATCAACGCATTATAGATTGTCCGGTTATGAAAGTTTTTGTTCAGCCACTTGCGAAGAACGAAGCAAAGTAATCGTTTACATTCGCACAAACTTGACTTATCTTTCGCACCCAATAAGTTCAAATGACGACAATCAGTACGTGTGTCTTCGTGTAAAGAAGAATGCAGTTTCGTTCACGCTTATTGGTGAATATATATCTCCGTCATCGCGATTTGACTGCGATAAAATAAAAGAAATCCTAATGAGGATCGATGGGCCTTGGATCATCAACGGTGACTTCAACGCCCATCACAGGCTTTGGCGGAGCACTAGGATGAACGCCAGGGGCCGCAACATTGTTACATTTGCTTCCGACTACGACCTTTCCATCATGAACGATGGTACCCCAACATATCTGCGGGATCTCACGTATGGCAGTTGCCTTGACCTGACATTTGTCTCACAGTGCTTCTCTCACAAAGTTAAACGGTTTAGCAATATTGAGACTCATGGAAGTGATCACATACTTACCTACGCGAAGATCGATGGTATCATACAAATTTCTCTTCCGGTGTTGTAATTGGCACTGACTGGTCGATGTTTACATCGCGTGTTGAGGACGCTTGCCAAGAAGGCCATGCCTGCAGCCTGGAAAATGCCATCGCGGAAGCTATGCAAGCGTGCAAATGTAAATTAGCATTTCAGTCTAAAATAACACAGTTCGACATCGCACTGGAAAGATTACGAGCTATACGAAGGTGTGCTGAACGACGATACAGACGCACAAGATCAATTTACGACCTGAGGGAAGCAAGACGGCTCCAGAAAAAGATTCAACGACGCATTTGCAAGCTGGAGAGCGAACGCTGGAAAGCATTTTGCGAATCTCTAGACCCTCATAAACCGCTCTCATATATCTGGAGAATAGTTCGTGGTCTTCGCTTCTCTCCGCAACGACAACACCCTTTTAAAGCTTTGACACTCCATCATGGAAAAACAGAACTTGAGGTGGCTGAAAAATTTTACACGAGAGTTGCAGAGAATATTATGAACGAGAGCATCGATGCCGTGATCGTTCCTGAGACGTGATTACCAGAGATGAACAATCTATTCACCAAGGAAGAACTGGAAAGTGCGTAAGGCGCTTTTAAGCGCACGTCATCGCCAGGTCCCGATGGTATTACTTATAGTGCGTTGGGATACCTTGGACAAAAAGCCAAAAGAGAACTTTTAGCATGCTTCAACAACTCCTGGCTCATCGATAGTGTTCCCCGAGAATGGGAAATAAGTCGAATAATACCACTTCTGAAAACGGGAAAATCACCATTGAACTTGACAGCGTATCGCCCTATTGCCCTCGCAAGCTGCCTCGGAAAAGTGATAGAAAGAATGGTTCCATTTCGTCTCAAGTGGTACTTGGAACGATACACCAAATACCCTTCCAGCATGGCAGGCTTTCGTCGGGGCCGCTCCTCCATCGAATGTGTCCTTGACTTAACGACATTTTTTCAGCAAGAAAAAAGTCGCAAGCATATATCAGTGGTACTCTTTCTTGACGTGAATGGTGCATATGATAATGTGGCTCACGATGCCATCCTCACTTCTCTCGCAGCAATGGGCATTGGTGGACGAATGCTTCAATGGATAAAAGATTATATAACTGGAAGGGGTTTCTTTGTGCAAACAGATGAGGGTAAAATTGCTGAACATTACACCTACTGCCGAGTACCTCAGGGAGGTGTTTAAGCCCCACATTGTTCAATGTGGCCCTCATTGGTCTGGTGAAGGTTCTGCCAAAGTCGGTGTGCCTATCCATATACGCCGATGATATTTGCCTCTGGAGTGCTGTAGTTACTCGCCCTCAGGTGGGTGCACAAATACAGTGGGCAGCAACCATCACAACAGCCTACCTTCAGAAACAAGGCCTAAGTATATCAACTGTGAAGTGTGCGCTGATGGCGTTTACACGCAAACCAATGACGCCGTACTCTGTTTACATCAATGGGCAGAGTGTCAAATATGCACGGACGCATCGTTTCCGGGGCATAATAATCGACAGAAGTCTTACGTGGAGCCCGCATTGTGCGTACTTGAATAAGAGATTGCTATCTATTGTGCATATAATGAAATTCATGTGCGGGAAAGCATGGGGAACTTCTGTGGCCTCCATGCTACAGCTGTACTGGGCCCTACTCCTGGGTCTATTGCGCTACAGCTTGCCGGTACTGACTAACACTTGCAAATCCAATACTCATTCATTGGAGAGTTTGCAGGGTCAGGCGCTGCGTATCTGCCTAGGACTGCCCCGATGCGCTTCTACTTATGCCACAATCGTGCTTGCCAAAGACCATCCGGTAAGGGCATATAGAGTTGTGGATTGCCTCAGAGCGCACATTCGACATCCTAGCCGTGTCCCCGACCACCACTTGGCCCTTCTATCCTCAGGAAGACCACGTGCTGCGTTTTAATACGTCATAGCCAAGCACCTAAACAGCATTCCATCATGATATATGCCAGCTACGAGAATGGCATGTTCTTTATGGTGTCTCGACCTGCCGCAAGTACGTCTAGAAATTCCGGGTATCAAAAAAGAAAAGCAATCACTCCAGAGTGGTATTGAAGCAAGCAACACTGCTATTATTACATGAGTTGTACTCGGACCGAACGCAGATATACACTGATGGGTCCGTCTCGTTCAGCAGCTCATCAGGTGCCGCTGTAATTCAGGCTGCAGCAATGACAATCAAATTTAGGTTGTCGCATATGACTACGTCTACGGAATCAAAGCTTGCTGCTATAAGGGCTGCTTTGCAATATCTCGTTCAAGAGCGTCCAGGAAAATGGGTCATATTCTGTGATTCGAAGGCAGCGCTTCAGAGTTTGCAGTCTGCCATGCGTAGGAGGAATCATGAACAATTGGTACTTCAAATGAGACATTGCCGTCATGAAGCTCTAGCACAAGGGCATGACATTATATATCAATGGCTGCATGAACATATCCGTATTACTGGAAATCAATTAGTCGATGGTGCAACCCACTCAGCCCATGAAGGAACCCGTGTGGTCCCGATTCCTCTATCAAGTAATGATGGAGCAAGACAACTTTACCTGCTGGCTCGAGATCTTACACGCACGTTCTGGTCGTCTACCAGCTCCCAAAGGTGTCAATTATATGAATTGGATCCTTCACTCAAAATAAAGCTACCATCACAACTTTCTCGCGCCCATGCGACACTGTTATGCCACCTTTGGTTGGGTGTTGCATTTACAAAGGTGTACTCCTTTCGCATTGGTATGGCAGACACCTCTACATGCGACTACTGTGGAGCTGAAGAGACCATTCAACACGCCCGGTGCAGCTCCGCTTGCTACGACACACAGCTATGCCAGCTCAGGATGGTTTTGAATCAACTTGACTCAAGACCATTTTGTGTGCAGAAGATTCTAGGACCTTGGGCATCTGCCTCAGTTGCGCAGAAAGCGACTAAAGCGCTCCTACTTTACTTAAAGTCAACAAACCTAAGCGACCGCCTGTAGACTGTGTGTGCTCCCCCGAGTGTTCTCGTGATTTTGTGTACCTTCTTATCTCTCTGCAACCTCTTTTCTCCCCTTCATCCGTTCCCCAGTGCAGGGTAGCAACCGGATGTGCGTCTGGTTAACCTCCCTGCCTTTTCTTGCGTCTTTATCTCTCTCTCTCTCTCCATGTACACGTTTGAGGCCTTTGAGACACTGCTACTATCAGAGGACCCCGTTTTAAACCTGAGGTGATGATGATGTTCATGATACTACAGCCATTGCTCGTACCCGCTCAGGGGGATCGGCCAAGAATTGATGACCTAATTCAGTAATATTTTTTTCAATATCGAAACTACCCACAAGAAAATAGAAAGAAAAAAGAAAAGACACCCTAGGCAGAACGGAAGGAGTGAAATAGTTGTTTGTCACTCATTCAGATAAGGCAATTATTCATTACTTTGAATATAAATCAGCATGGTTAAACAATGCTCTTGTGTATGTTGGATTTTTTTCACAAATAATAATCATGCAATTGAGAGCTTAATTCTTTTACTTTCATTAGGGTACTTGCAAACTGCATAGAGCATTGTTCGTACTTCATCCTCTTCTTCCGGTGCTGCGCCAGCGCTCATGAAAGAATTCACACTGCGTATAGTTTGTTTGCCACAGCAGCTAGTTGCGTGTTGGCAAAATGATTGTTCTGAAGTGACAGATAATGATGCCAAGGAAAGTTAAGTGGTGTTATTAGCAGTTGTATTGTGTATCTGAAAAAAAATGGACAAAAAGATAACCAGCTGCCGGAAAGGACCCAACCTGCAACCTTGCAATAACGTGTCCGATGTTCTAGCGATTGAGATGCGGTGGCATTCATCCCTACGTAAACTTCAAATGGTATATAAGTATATTTTAACTTGGAAGTGTTAGTCAGCACCGTCATTAGCCGTTACTGTGAGTGTGAAACACTCTTTCGTTGCCTGTGTGTTTTACGTAGCAGGTGATCTTATTACGAGCTGGCAGATGACCAGTAATTCCTCACATACTATCAAAAGACATCAAGTCTACCAGGACGAAATCCTCCCAATAATTGATAGGTCTGCATTCAAATACTCGTTTTTTTGTCAGACAATATTAATCATAGCTAAGAGACAATGATACCAAAGATAGTATAAAGGATGATCTCAGTAGTAATGTAAAGTTCATTGTTGTGCATTTTTAGTAGAAAATATTGCAATACAACGAAGATAAAAAATACCAAAGAGAACCAGCGCTCTCCTGTGAGGTCTTTCTTGTTTCCCTTGCATTATGAGGGTTTATACTGTAAGAAATCACTCACGCGTAGTGTGTGGCGCTTAAATTATTATTTTTTATGATGAAATTGAAAAGGAGTACATTATATGCCGGGGGGCAGGAACAACTAAAGCCCCAGGAGCATTAAAATTAAAAGATAATAAACCAAAGTCGTACGCACGCGTGTGCAAGAAGGACTATTTCAAAGATGATGGGCCTTGTAGCATCATCATCATGATCATTATACTCATTATCGTCAGCATCAGCATCTTCATCATCATCATCATTAGCAGCAGCAGCAGCAGCAGCAGCAGCCTGATTTCGTCCGCTGCAGGACAAGGCCTCTCCCATATTCCGCCAGTCAACTTGGTCCTGTGTTCGCTGCTGCCAGCTTATACCCGCAAACTTCTTAATCTCATCTGCCCACCTAACTTTCGGTCTACCCCTAACGTGCTTGCTTCCTCTGGGAATCCACTTAGTTACCCTTGATGACCAGTGGTCATCCCACCCATGTTCATTTCCTCTTCTTAATTTAAACTATGATATTCTTAACCCCGGTTTGTAACCTGATTCACTCTGCTCTCTTCTTGTCTTTTAAGGTTACACCTGCAATTCTTCCCATTGCTCGCTGCGTCATCCTATATTTAGGCTGAGCACTCTTTGAAAGTCTCCGGGTCTCTTCTCCGTAGCTACAGACTGGCAAGAACCAGCTGTTATATGCCTTCCTCTTGAGGGATAGTGGCAATCTACTTGTCATGATTACAGAGTGCTTTCCAAATGTGCTCCACTTCATTCTTATTCTTCTAGTTACTTCAATCTCGTGGTTCGGATCCGTGGTTATAACCTGTTCTAAGTAGACATAGTCGTTTACAACTTCACGTGCACTATTACCTATCTCGAAGCGCTGTTCTCTTCTGAAGTTGTTGTACATTACTTTCGTTTTCTGCAGAGTCATTATATTACCTACCTTTCTGCTCTCCTTGTCTAACATATAAATAATGAGTTGCAACTTGTGCCCTGAGTTACTCAACAATGCGATGTCATCGGCAAAGCAGACGTTACTAAGGTACTCTTCTATAACTCGTATGCCTAACTCTTCCCATTCCAGGCCTCTAAAAACCTCCTGCAAGCATACAGTAAATAGCATTGGGGAGATTGAATCTCCCTCCCTTACAACCTTCTTGATTGGTATTCTGTTCCTTTCTTTATGAAGCACTATGGTAGCAGTTGTTCTCTGTGGGTTTCTTCCAGGATGTTTATAGTCGCTTCGCCGACGCCCTGATTTCGCAGTATCTGCATGACTGCTGATATTTCTACTGAATCAAACGCCTTCTAGTAATCCCTCAAGACTATGTGTAGTGGTTGGCTTTACTCTGAGCATTTCGATATTACCTGATTGATAGTATAAATGTGTTCGATTGTTAAGTAGCCTGTTTGAAATCCTGCTTGTTTTTTTGGTTGATTGAATTTTAATGTTACCTAATTCTGTTAGCAATCGCCTTTATAAATAGCTTGTATACCATTCAGAGCAAGCTGATCAACCTCTAATTCTTCGAGCCCTTGTGATGCCCCGCCGCGGTGGTCTAGTGGCTAAGGTACTCGGCTGCTGATCCGCAGGTCGCGGGATCGAATCTCGGCTGCGGCGGCTGCATTTCCGATGTTGACGGGAATGTAGGCCCGTGTGCTCAGATTTGGTGCACGTTAAAGAACCCCAGGTGATCGAAATCTCCGGAGCCCTTCACTACGGCGTCTCTTATAATAATATGGTGGTTTCGGGACGTTAAACCCCACAAATCAATTATTCAAACTCTTGTGATCTGCTTTCTTCTGTATTAAGATGATGTTAGCAATCTTCCAAGATTCTGGTACCCTTCCCTTTAGGAGAAACTTCGTAAACAGGGTCGCTAGCTTTTCTAAGAGAATGTATGTTCCATCTTTCAGCAGATGTGATGTTACTTGATCCTCACCTGCAGCTTCGCCTCTTTGCATGCTCTACAAGGTCTTTCTTACTTCTTCTATCATTACTGGTGGAGTGCCGTCTGGCTTACTGCTTGTTCTTATAGCAAGGTCATGGTTGGCCAGGTTCCTTACTATACAGATCTCTGTAAAACTCCTCTGCTAGTTTAGCTATATTATCCATATTGGTAGTTATTTTGCATTCCTTGTGCCTTAATGCATACATCTGTATTTTGCCTATCTCAAGTTTTCTCTTGACTGCTTTGATGCTTCCTCCGCTCTTCAAAGCTTGTTCAATTTTCTCCCTGTTATACATTCTTACATCGGATGCTTTACGCCTAATATTCAACTTCGAAAGCTCTGCCAACTCTATTTTGTCGGTCGTACTTGAGGCTTCCATGGTTTGACACTTATTATTGAGTTTCTTCGTTTCCTGGGACAGCTTGCTAGTGTCCTGTCTAAGTATCATACCTCCAACGTCCACTGCACACTCCATAATGATACTCTTAAATTTATCATTCATTAAGTCAACGCTAAGGCTGCTTTCTTCGATAAGATCCAAGTACCTGTTCTGAAGCGAGGCTCTGAATTCTTGTTCTTTCCCTCTCAGTGCTAGCTCATTGATTCGCTTTTTGCGTATCAGTTTTTGTCGTTACTGCTTCAAGTGTATATGAATTCAAGACCATACTATTCTAGGGTCAGTACATCGTATCTCGACAAGCACTTCGACTTCCTGCACATACTTGTAGCTTACTTCTTTCTAGCTCTACGTGATTGCGTGTGGGCACGAGAAATCTTGTGCGGCAATTTTCGCATGTTTTCTCGTGTTTTATCATTACATTAAAATAGCTCTCTATATGAAATACGATTGCATGAAATTTTATTCCATTTTCTTTGCAGATTTACCAGGATGTGAGTTGCACGTATGGGACAGTCAGGTGAATAAAACCTTACCCGAGTGCGACAAAGCATAGAAGGATTGGTGTAACAGAACTGAATATCAAGTTTACTTTAGCAACTGCACGAGGGGTGCCCTTGACAAGTGCTAATAACGTCTTGGGCACAAGGTACGAGCTCAATGTTACCTAGGACTGCTGTTTCTCTCCCCAGTGAAAATGCAATAAAGTTTGCAAAGCTGACCTGAGAAAGCATCCTGTGTCCTCATTTATTTTTTTTTACAGAATAATATCAATCCCCCATGAGGAATATTACAGGAGTAAGCATCACTGTTACAATTTTGACGTTTGAAACAAAAAAAATTGCATCAGTAAAGAACACATAATCACTAAACACAGCAGTACGGCAAAGAAAAATCATACATAGGCATTTGAACCATAACCAAGTACATAGTACACTAATGGTACACTAACAAAGAAACAGGAGTCGAGAAGAAACGAAGCATAGAAAGAAGAAAACACAGATCGGGTATTATAACGAAGGAACTGTAATGAACAATAAATATATGCAGACAAGTGCTTTGGTATGACAATTGGAAGCAGCAAGGACTGCATGAAAAAAACAGATGATCACTGCAGATGCTAAGTAGGTTAGAATAGATCAGTACTTTCAATTATTTTCATAAATTTCTCCAATGATGGCTGCTGTGTAATGACTAGATTCAGTGTGTTCCATTCTCGAATTACGCACGGGAAGAACGAACAAGAAAGTATTTTGACTAAGTGAGTTTTCTTCGAGTTCCCATGCGTGCCTTCACCTTGTCGGTCTGGTGTCTCGAAAGTTTAAGTAAAGATCTGGGTTTATGCGGAATGATCTGCGTAAAAGTAGATAAAGAAGAATAAGCCGGAAAAACTTTGCATGACTGTCAAGGGTGGCTAGAGCAGCACGGTGTAATATAGCAGTAGGTGAGTCGTTGCGCCCGTATCTGATGAAGAAAAAGCGCACTGCTTTTCGCTGAACCCCTTCCAGTATAGCGATATTATTCAGAGTGTGAGGGAACAACACAATACTAACATACTCTAAGACCGGGTGGACTAATGTGACGTAAGCACGAAGCTTCGTTTCATGTGTGGCGAAAGACAGGGCCCGATTAATAAAAAAATAATTTGCTTATCGCTTTTTTGGACACTTGACGCACGTGCTCTGTTCAACTAAGATCAGGTGCGATTGTGATACCAAGGTATTTGTACTGGTTACCTTTTTGTAGTGGCGCATTAATAAATGGTATTTAAGATCAAACTTGGACACCTTGTTGGAAATGGACACGAATTCAGTTTTGTCAATGTTTATATTCATTTGCCAATCAGTGCACAACTGAGATATTTTGTTTAGTGAATTACTTAACTTCACCTGATCATCGTGATGACATATTTCATTGTAGAGCATACAGTCTTCTGCAAAAAGTCTGAGTTTAACGTCTGCGTAGTTATTTATGTAATTTATATATATTAGGAACAAAACTGGAGCTGTACAGATCCCTGCGAAATGCCAGACAACACCGGAGCTAGGTCAGAAGAGCGGATTCCATGCTGTACGTATTAGTGATGGTCAGTTAAGTAATTAGTTATGCATTGAAAGATCGGGCCATCGCCTAACAAGTGATTAAGTTTAAGTAGTAGTATAGGGTGCGAGACGCGGTCGAATGCCTTCGAGAACTCGAGAAAAATTTCATAAGTTTGAATACGTTCATTCATGCCGTGAGACAGGTCATGAAGTGTTTCAACGAGTTTTTTAACTGTAGATAGTCTTGATCTAAAGCCGTGCTGGCTGAAATGTGGAATGTTGTTTGATTCAATAAAGCTATTTAGAAATTCTAACACCATATGTTCAAGAATTTTGCTGCTAGTGCAGGCGATCGAAATAGGCCTATAATTAGAACAACTAGCCACATTACATGATTTAAATATTGGTGTAATTTTGGCAATTTTCCATTCTGCTGGAATGCACCCCTCTGCCAGTGATTTGGAGTATATCAAATAAAAATATTTACTGACTGGTCCTGCATATCGTTTAAGAAAGCCATGCGGGATTCCATGTGGACAACTACTTTTTTTTTCATTGACGCCTAGAAGCAGTGACATAATACCGACCTCTGATAAAGAAGGTGTGCCTAACAATTGGATATCCTGATCATAAAAAGAAGCATTCATGTTCACAGTGCCATTCTCGACTGTAAAAGCCAAACGAAAATAAGAGTTGAAATCGTCAGCCCTTGCTTGGTCTTGACCGTCTGGTGAAGGTCGATTAGTCATTTTTGTGTGCACACTATTTCCAGAATTTGTGGGGAGAGTTTTAATAAACTCATTCATTGTGGACCCGCAGAAGTTCTGTTTCGCGTTACGCACCTTGTCCTTAAGTGATCTAGTAAGTGAGTTTAGTATAGAACGGTAGCCTGGAACATTCCGGTTTTTGTAAGTTTTTCGCAACCTCTTGATTTTGCGTTTGGTATGGATTATTTCACGTGTGATTCAAAGATTGTGTTTTTAAGTTGATTTGAAAACCCTTGAAACAAAGTTCCGCATACAATGCAAGACATGGAATTTGAAATTCAGCCAGACCGCATCAATGCTAGAGGAAGCAGCAGAACAGAGGCCAAAAAATTCAGTGTACTCGTCTACAAGGTACGTCATTATAGCGGCATCATTGGCCTTGTTAAATGCGGGTATTTCTTGCAATTGGCTGTTTAAGTTTGGTGGGCTAATAAAGGGCAATGTGCATAATACCATTTTGTGATCGGATGACCAACCAAGTACGTCTACTCGAGATTCAATTGTAGGAAGGCTGTCACTTACAAAAACAAGGTCCAAGGTCGAAGATGACGTTCCCTGTACTCGAGTTGGGACTGAAACAATCTGCTCGAGATTGAAGCCAGACATGAGATTCAATAGAATGCTTTGAGGTTTAGATTCAGGTACAAAAGAACACCAGTCAATGTCAGGAAGATTAAATTCCCCGGCTAGTACAATCAAGCCCCCGTGCAAATTCGAATGCATGTAATGAAAAAGAGATTCAAGATATGTACAATCGGCACTAGGGGGCTGGTAGAACACGTCCATTTTAGCGATCGTGTGTTGTAGGTGCACTTTGCACCACAGAGGTTCAGCATTTTTAACGTCTGGCATAGTTGAAAAATGGATACCTTCCTTGAAAAGAAGCGCAACACCCCCACCACGTGATTCCGTGTCTTCGCGCACTATAGCATAACCGGGAGGCACAATTTACTTATCGTAAATGCCAGAATGTAGCCATGTTTTGGTGATAGCGACAATATCAGGGGATTGTGTGAGGAGTATTGCTTTAAGCGGGTCAACTTTACTAACGATACTGTGAGTATTCAAGTTTATAAGAGTTGCCGACTGCGGCTTCGCGTTGCAAGCGCTTCGCTTGGTGCTTGATTTTGCGTTAGTCTCCTTGTCGTTTATTAGGATAGCTCCCATTTTATTGGTAGCTTCGCTGTCGCCTTCGCTTAGTGCTTTTTTTGCGTTACCTTCTCCTTGTTTTTTGGGGGATAACTACCATTTTATTGCAACTTTCGTCCCATGAAAACAGTCTGCCCTCTACTTTAACCTTATCATATACAAAATAAACCTTCTCTTTCCGGTCTCAATTCTCCTTCGTGTGTGCCCATAGCTTCCTTCGAATTTCATGGACAGGCTGGGAGAAGTCTTTACTGACTGATATGAAGGATCCTTTCAACTTGGAGCAGTTTATAAAAATGTTGGCTTTGTCTCGGTAGTCAACAAGCTTCAATATGACAGGCCTAGGTTTTGGCTCGTCACCCTGTATTGCCCTACCAAGACGATGAATACGTTCAACGCCTGATATTTTGACATCAAGCAGATCATTGAAAACTTCCTTGACTACAGCCGTTTCAAGTTTTCAGGCGACGGGTGTTCTTGTTCGTTGACACCGTATAAAATTAAGTTATAGCGCCGACTTCTATTTTCCATGTCATCAAGTTTCTTAGCCATAACTGCATTACTGCATTCAAGGTCAGCTATTTTGTTAACGCAGTCAGTTACATTGATCTCAAGGCTAGCGGTTTTCTCAAGCTTTTTATCAATTGCCGTTTTGCTTTTCGTTAGTCTCTGCTTTGCTTGCCTTCATTTCTTTGATATAACCCGTGATTCGTTTCAGCGGCTCTACCAACTCCTTGAATTCGGGACCAGGATTGGACTCTACATCTTCAGCCATAAGCAGCAAGAACCTCAAATTTGCACAGACATTGCAAACCAGGTCGTACAATGGCCGTGGGCATGGCAGCAAAATAAGGAATACATTATTTCTGCGGGAGCCTTTTCTTGAATGTTTTCGCACCTGGATAAAGAATTGAATCATATTGTTAGGTGGCATTCTGACGCTGCCGCCGTGCCCTCAGCCGAGCGATCCGTGGTGCGCCAGCTTTATACCGAGCAGACGTACTGACGCTGGTGGCGTAGTCATATCTTCCAGGGGAGAGACTGAGGCTGTCCGGGTGCTGCCAACGACGATTTAAAAGGCCGAGAAGTTGGTTGCAACTTGATATGAGAACTTAACGTCCCAAAACCACTATATGATTATGAGAGACGCCGTAGCGGAGGGCTCCGGAAATTTCGACCGCCTGGGGTTCTTTAACGTGCACCTAAATCTCAGCACACGGGCCTACAACATTTCCGCCTCGATCGGAAATGCAGCCGCCGCTGCCGAGATTTGATCCCATGACCTGCGGGTCAGCAGCCGAGTACCTTAGCCACCAGACCATCGCAGCGGGGCAACTTGGTTGCAACTTCACAAGCTGCGCCGTCGATGTCCGGAAGCCATATCAGCTGCGCATCTGTGATCGGTAGTACCGTGAGTTCCGTTCTTCGAAGCAGCAGAATCAGGAGCGTCTGGACAAAGAATTAAAACAGATTCTTGGGTGTCATTCTGACGCTGCCGTTTTGCCCAACAGCTAGTTGCTGTGATAAAATTCTTTATTGCAAGAGAAAAATGTTTACGTAAGCGGCCGACTATCGCAGCGGCAAAGTTTAGGCTAATAGGCAAAATTAGGGTACTGCAGCCTTTCGTAAACTCTGTCCGCCACTCTTGTCTAAGCATATGTAAAAACAAGACAACCTCCGTCGTGATCGCTCTGCAGCGCTCGTTGGTACATTGTGATGGTACATTAGAGTAGTGAGTCTGCGGATCAACTTCTCTTCTGCATTGTGTATATCGATGGAGCAATAGGCATTGCACTGCAACGGCACTCATTTAGAGAATTCGAACCATTGATGGCGCCATGATTTATAAAACATTATAAACAGCGGCCATCTAAAATGCGCACAATCGGGCAGCCAAGCTGGGTTTCGTGGTTGCTACGTAGGATGACTCGGTGTTGCAAGCGGACATCGCAAACCCCGGAAACTCGGAAGCAATTTGACGAGGCAGCATGAAGAGACCGAAGAAGAACTTTGCAAATGTTTAATTATAGTATTTACATGGCGAGCACTTCATAACATTAAGAACATGTCCGAAGATTACTTAGCATGATTCAAATCATTTTATTTGTACTGAAGGAGCTCTTGGAGCTCATTATGAAGCGTTTTTTTCTCCACAGATCCGTCAATAGTAGAATGGCTCAAAATCACGGTGTCATGTTATGCGACACACGCCACTTCCGAAGGTACCGCCCACACTCGCCCTGATCAACGTCTTTGACTGGCGCATAACCACCACACTCTGCAGCTCTAGCACCAAGGTTGTCGTTTCTTGACAAGTGAAGGCCGCATGATGATGGGAGAAACACCGGACATGCAGGCCCATCAAAAAGGTGCTCGGCTCCAAAGTGCCTCGCCACACAATTAGCGGACCGGGTTGTCATCTACGCTGACTATTCGATGAACATGTCACGACCAGAAACCATCGGGATCATGTGGTATCATCCTGCTGTGTCGAACCGCATGGCGCCTCACTTTCTGGCTCGGGAGCACAACACACGTGTTTAAACTGCTGTCAGTAGGTCAGCAGACATTCAGCAATTCGTTTGAAAAACAGGAAACACTGCTTCGACTTCGCTGCAATTGCCGATTATAACGGCTATCTTAGCTGGGGGAGACTGGACCTGAGAATGACCAGCTAAACACACTGAGCGAAGCGTCATTAGGTGTCGTTCTCCGGTTTACTGCCGATTACGCCCAATTATCAACTGTCCCGCTTGTTCCTCGTGCTATCGTCCTGGGAATGTAAACACATACACAGGCTTAGAAGAGCACCCTGCAAGCTTTGAGGCAAATCGATTCAGAGAAAACCCATTTGACGATATGTCTCAAATACTAAAACTAAAACACAAAGCGACAGTTCAAACTTTTCTCCGAGCTCTGACTCAAGCTTTAAATCCCAATACGACAATAGGCTCTATATTAGGCTATACTCAGAAAGCACGATGTCGCAAGGTATGTGTCTTCAGTGGCCCACCTGTGTGCAAGCGCTAGGAATCTGCTGCGAATCCCCTATGCTGCATACATATTAACAAAAGGTGCGCACGCTAAGACGTTAGCGCGTACGGAACAACTGAGCCAGAAGCCACCGTAAGGCGTAGTCTAATGTTTTTTTTTAATTATTTGCTTCTTGGCTGCATTTAATATATTTTCCACATCGTTCCCCACCACGTAAGCTGCAGGTGTCTTTAGGTGAAGTTTTAACAAGCCTCTTGAGTACTTTGCCCTCGTGTGTTGAAGGAATCTCACACTAGCGTACCGTGATAAGGATGTGCCTGTGCTGCTCCAGTCAGTGGCCATCGAGTGTCGTTTTTTTCTGATGCCTTGCAGGTTTACAACATGGGCTTCGATTGAACTTTTATGATATTCATGTGGAGATTAAGATATTGATTTTTCCATATCTCCCAACTCTGAGGGCCTTTACGTTAACCTTGCATCTCGAAAGAACCACTTCTGGTATTCTGAGGCTGACGTGAAGTGCCACAGTTGCTACATTACCGTTAAACACGGATTAACTTCCTGACGAGTAAGCCCGCAGGGCATGCCAGAAAGAAATCAGATATCTTCGATGGGCTTGTGTGCCATTTCTCGAGAATATTTCTCGAGTCAATCATATAAGCCCTGGGTTGTATCAGCGAGTCTTCGAAAGTGTAGTTCTGTTTTGAAGTTCAGGCAAGTGTTCTGTGTTCTCCGCTTGCCCTGTTCAAAGCACTGTTTACCATCATGAGAAAAGAAGGGAAATATTGTAGATGCAAACAGCACGCGTGTCACTCGCCGTTTGTTGATGTTGTCACCAAAATTATTACGATTGTTTTTCCATAGTAGAGCTACCTAGTGTCGGCAGCCAGACTTCTTTCTTGTCTGTTTACACTGTTGATGGTTCCGCTCCGACTGATTTCCGCTGGGGCCCGTAATTTCCACAGACTGTATTATAGAAAGAGACTTCAACATTTTTGTTGTATCCCTTTCTATGTTGTACTGACTCGCAAAGCACTGTTCAGATGAGTACCAGAGCCCAAAAAGGTCATTTTATATTGTGGTTCTTTTAAAGCCGAACCAAGTATGGCGTCTACTTCTACTAAGGATGGGAAAACGTTTATTACATAGGAGAAATGAAATAATGGTTAGAAACAGGTGGGTGGGGCCCCTAGTCCAGGAGTGCCTCTTAGGCCTTCTTTTCCTCGCTGGCGAGCAAGGTCTTCCACTGCTCCATCGTGATTTTTTTTGCCAAAACCTGAGGCGTAATAATTTTAGCTGACCTTAACTTACATCCCCATGAAATGTGAGTGAGTGTTGGCTCTCCTCCTCACCACGGGCAAGAACCCGCGTATGTGATTAGGTGCATCGCGTGTTCTAAACGCAGGTGCGGATATGTATTTGTCTGCAGGCGGCGCCACTTATGCGCTTCTTTCACACTCAGCCGAGAATGTGGCGGTGAGTATCGCCGTCGTTGTCGACACCGGCGTTCTAAGATATCTCGAGGGGTGTGGAGAGCCTGGAGTAGCAAACGGGTATCTGGACGAGAAACGATTGTTCAGTGAGTAATAGCTCGAGCTGAACTGTCTGCCCTGTAATTACTCGTTTCCGCTACATGTCCGGGGCACCATAAGATGCAGTCAGTGTTCCTGGTCTAGTGTTGCACCTAGGTGGCGGGCGACGCACGCAAGTACACGGCCGTTAGTTGTATATCGACAGGCTATTTGAGAGCCTGTGATGATGTAAGATTGCTGTCCCATAGCCTCTTTAGTTTTCATGGCGAGTGCTACCACGAGGGCTTCCAACGTGCCCGCTGAGTTCGTCACAGCTGAAGCACAGGTGATCAAACCCGGGCTGCGCACCGAACCAGCAGTGGCCAATGAAAAGCCATGAACACCGCAGCGGGCGTTGTCCGTATTGAGCGTGTCTGGGTCCGTTCTGAACTGTTTGGTGAGCTGCCGGGCTCTGGAGTCGCGACGCGCTCGGTGGTACAACGTATTCATGTTTTTCGGTATAGGAGTAATTTGAATTTGTTCACGGATGCGAGCGGAAAGGGGCACCAGTTCCTCGTCACTAGATTGGGGCCGTGCAGGATATCCTAAGCCACGTATTATTTCTCTACGCGCAGGTGAGAGGCTAAGTCTTTCTCCCTGTGAGATGAGTACCTCAGCCGTAAGCTCCTCGAAGGTGTTGTAGATCCCCAAGGAAAGAAGCCGATCTGTGGATGTTCCCATTGACTGGCCGAGGTCAGCCTTATAAGCAGTGCGAATGAGGATATCCACGTGTTCAATTTCAGTTTTACTGAGCTTTTGGCAAGGGACACCATGCGTTATTTTGTTATTACGAAGGCTTAGATTATACGAAGCGTGTCCACCTCTCCAATGCCTTTATGGCGATACGTCACTCTGTGTATCATGCGCGCAATTCGTTTAGCCTAATCGCGAAGAGTTGTGAGGGTGTGGTCCACGTACCTATTTTTCTGTATTCAGAGACCAAGGATACGTGTACGCACTACCTCTCGTATGGGATCGTCCCCTACTTTCAGTGCAAACGGTGGTTTACTTCGGTAACTCCTAGTATGCACCCGATTGAATTATGTATTTTAAGGGGAGCAACTCGTACCACAGCTCTCCGCAGAGAGATACACTCTCTGAGCTGCTTCTTGGAGAGTAGTTTTCTTGCGACCGAGAGAGCCTCGGGTCGCCCAAAGGGTTATATCATCGGCATACAGGGCATATCCCAAGTCTGGTATTGACTCAAACTGTCGGGCAAGGCAGGCCATCTTAATATTAAAAAGTGAAAGAGATACTATCGCCCCTTGAGGCGTTCCTCTATTCAGCATTAGAAAAGCCGATGATCTAATGTCTCCTAAGCCTATTGTTGCAGTCCGATCGGTGAGAAAATACTGGATATAGTGGTATATTTTTTCCTCACAGGTGGAGGAGCTGAGCTCCTGCAAGATTAGGCTGTGGCTTATGGTATCAAACGCGCTATCTAGGTCAAGAGCAACCAAGATGTGTTCTGGGCCCGAGGGTATGTCGCGTAATACTTCATCCCGAACCCGGACGAAAACGCCTTGTGTTGAGAGGTTGTGGCAAAAACTATACATGTGGGTAGAGAAAAAACCCATTCCTTGAGACAGTGTTACAGGCACGTGTGAATGATTATCTCGAAGAGCTTCCCGAGGCATGGTGTTAGCGAAATTGGACGGAGATTATGTAAGGGAGGGGGGGGGGCTTTCCCTATGCTTGGGAATCAGTATGATTGAGGCCCCTTTCTATTCTGGCGTAACAATCTCGGGCTCCCAATTGGGCTAATTAAAATAGTGGACTAGTTCGTCGAGGTAGTCATCCCTAAGGTTTCGCAACATGGCGTTAGTAATACTGCTACTAAACTTGGAACGTCTCGGCAAATAAATGACAACACCGGTTATTACTTGGCATAGATAATTTGGTCCCAATAGCAAGCCCATCCCCGAATATGGTGTATCCTCTGCTGAGGAATCGTCTGCCATCAGCTTGCGTTGGTTTGTTAGTGATCACATAAAAGCACTGTCAGCCACCGGCCAAGCTAGAATAGCAAAATACATGGTAACTACAGCTTTCACGCGCACGAAAACGTTGCTTTACAGATATTGAAGTGCGAATTCTACCAGGTCGTGCTTTTGTTGTGGTCAGGTTGAGGTGCTTCAGATGGTGTTGAGCGCAAGACATGTTTCGCGGACCACAATAGGGCTGAGCTTGCAAACTGGTCATCTTCGATAAAATTCCTCGAGATACCTTCACCCAGAATGCCTAAAAAAGACTTAAGTTATTGTTGTCGACTATGCCGCTGCAAGTTGTATGTGGGTAGACCGTGTTTCCCTTCGCAAGTTGGCCAGTGGAATGGCGATAGTTATAGCGCGAGAACAGAACGCCGACAAAGGGACACAAAGGAGATAGTATTTCGGGTAGCACATCGTTGTCGTCATTCTGTTCTCGCGCTACAACTATCGTCATGTCATACAAACTAGCCCAAACTGCCACACTTCTATGTCCAGGGGAAGATGCGTCTTCGCAGGATAAAAAAGCGTTCGAAAAAACGCACACTGTGGGAATTCCTGAGATCTCTGCAGTCACCCAAGTCCTCCGGTAGTTCAGGTAGCACATCCCCGAAGCGTGTCTTCCGTGGCGGCAACTGCAGGTAAACTTGACGTGGTGATCGTACGCTCGGTGACCTTTTGACATGCAGGGAAGGCGCCGGTTAGTTTTTGTAAGCTGCTCCTCCCTGACAGTCAGAGGAATATTGGCATCCCCATTGCGCGTCTTATGCTGATCGGTATGGCAAACGAAGCATGGGGGGGGGGGGGCGACAGAGGCACCAACTTTCTTCTGTAAGGTGACTATCAGGGTTAGTTCGAGCAGATTGTGTACAGGTGTATTAAATTCATGAGGCTACCCCTCTCCCCCATGCTTATGCTTCAGTAATCGCAGTAAATTACAGTAAACATCAGGTAGACTGACCATTGCATCATTCAATAGACTAGTGTTCAAAAACGCGTCATTGGCAAGACCCGCCCTATCGGAGAAGACTTCGGTAATTGTTAATCTCTGTTAGGCGTACATGGCATGGTCCTCTCTGTGGCGATTTGCGTTTCACAACTCAAGGACGGCTCCGCTTACGCAGCATATTTTGTACATTCACATTTCATTTTGATGGATTTCTTGATATGTGGGTTTTAACGTGCCGAGAGACGCTGTAGTGAAGGGCTCCGAAAATTTCGACCACCTGGTGTTCTTTAACGTCCACCCAAATCATAGCACCTGGGCCTCAGTATTTCCGCCTCCATCGTGAGTGCAGGCGCCGCAACCAGGATTCGATCCCACATCCCACAACCTGCGGGTCAGCAGCCGAGTACCCTAGCCACTAGACTACTGCGGCGGGGCATATAATTTTATTTTGGTTATTTCGCTGAGTGAATAATTTCTTACTGTCAATGTTTGTGAGCTCTCAAATAGTGATAGCTTTTAGTGAACACTTTTTTTACTTTACTGCGCGCATCCAAGCAGGCTTGTGAAACGCAATAAGTAATTTTTAAAAGTTATGCTGCACGTTGGCAACACAATTTTCGTACGCGTGATTTTTCAGGCAGACTTTCTCTGAGACACGCTTGACATTATAGTTGCACTGTGACTATTATTAGCAACGAAGTACTGCAATCGTAGAGGTTTGATTGTGCAATCTGGAAGGGCAAGGTAATTGTTGTTGAGAATATTCAGTTGGGCCTAATCAAAAACGAACCTGTGACGAGACTCTACCTACGCACAAAATAATAGCTTGTTTTCTGCGTAAATACACCAGCAATCTTAAATACGCGCAAAAACAGGTATTGCTCTCCTATTTCTCGTAGCTCTCCTAACTCTGCTCCCTGAAACAACAGCGTTGAGACAAGGCGTCTTCCGTTGTTTGCAAGCCTGTACCCGTCATTTCCTTTTAAGCCAGCAGATTCAAAACTATACAGAATATTTCACCGCGCAGCGTAGATATGCGCTAACTCTTCTAACTGGTATGTGCATTCTTGTTTGCAGCACTGACGCTGGCGCGGATAGGAGCAGCCTCGTACCCACTGACGTACTAACTCTTTCGCAACATATAAATAAATAAATATATATATATATATATATATATATATATATATATATATATATATATATATATATATATATATATATACACTACATATACATAATTATGCATACTGCAGCCCCAAATTGGGGGCTGCAGTATGTATAAATAAATAAATAAATATATATATATATATATATATATATATATATATATATATTGTACCGAAGCATAGTGGCGAAGCATAGTGCAACCTTGCTCGTTGCAATATATATATATATACTTCCTTGATGTCATGATCACTCTACGTAACGGAAAGCTGATAACTAATCTTTACAGAAAACCCACGGATAGGCAGCAATATCTTCACTTTAGCAGTGGTCACGTGAAACACAACAAAACCAGTATTCCCTACAGCCAAGCAGTCCGTTTTAAAAGAATATGCTCTGATAGCAGCGAATTTTCCCGCTACTGCGAACAACTTCGGAGCGCGCTCGAAAAACAGAGCTATCCGGCCAGCATAATCACAGACGCCATCAAACGTGCCGAAGAGCTTGACCGTTCAGACCTGCTGAGTACTAACAAAAGACCCAAAGACTGTTCGCGGACTAATCTAATTTTGACACATGCGGCCTCAGCTCCAAATGTGAACCATATCTTAAAGAAACATTTCAACATATTAATACAGAGCGAGCGGCTCAAAGGAATCTTTACAGAACAACCACGCGTGGTCTACCGGCGGTCGCGGAACCTTCGTGATTTACTAACCTCATCTAAAACCACGTGTTCACATCATGAAGGCTGTCATCCCTGCAACAAACCACGTTGCAAAGTGTGCGCGCACATGACGACATCTAAAACAGTTTTAGGTACATCGTCCAGTTTTTCTTTAAAGATAAATGGGAACTTCACGTGTGATAGTATAAACGTCATCTATCTTCTCGTGTGTTCAACATGCGGAGCTCAGTACATAGGTCAAACAGAGACAAGTTTTAGAATTCGTTTTAATAATCATCGTGCACATGCCGTAAGCCTCCCTAATCTACCGCTGTCGAAGCACGTCAGTATGCCTGGCCATGGTTTCGGCAAAATTAGGGCCACTATTATTCAGTCCGGTTTCAAGACAAATCACGATAGGGAAGTGAGGGAATCCTTCTTGATCCATAAATTTAACACCATTCGTTCAGGTATCAATGAAAACGTAGGAAAGCTCACCTGCCTCGCACTATAACAACACGACTTCTTAGGTTAGTAAAATATTTTAGTGTATATTAGAATGTATATTAGTCAACCGTGGTTGCATTACTTCAAAGCTCTTTTGCATGTCCTGCCAACCATACTGTGCCCCGCGTGTCCATGCGCAAGGAAATTTGAGACTTGTATATTCATGTACCCGTCACATGTCAGTCATATCAACACAAGGTTCTCACAGATTACCATTTTTTTACTTTGATTGTCCTAGCTGCTATACCGAGAGTTCATCACGTGAGCCTATAAAAGCGGCTGCATTGTATCATACCTACTTACTCTGACGAAGGCCGTGGCACGGCCGAAACGTTAGTAAATACGATCCTTTTCTTATGTGCTATCTGCAAGTTAATATATATATATATATATATATATATATATATATATATATATATATATATATATATATATATATATATATATATATATATATATATATATATATATATATATATATATTGTAGCGATGCTGAGGCAGACAGGCTAAAAAACAAGCGTATTTATTAGGGCGAACTTGTGCTCACGATTCTAAATACTATGGTCGTCAAGTCCGAGTAGCCGAGTGGCCCAGATCTAACTATCTTCCTCTTCCTCGTTGCCGGAGCGCACGAACGCGTGGCGCATGCCAGCCGGGTCTTGCTGCTGCTCTTGCCACGATGATTGTGGCGGGCTACTTGAACGTGGCCAACCTGCCGCGGCATTATCCCCCTCCTCAGACGCATCGTCCCAATACTTAGGACAGTGAAACGATACATGCGCACTCTCACTCGTTTTTCGACGATCTGTCATGATAGGGTTTCATGCGGACTACGTGTACCACTTCCGTGGAATTTCGGCGTCTTGAACTCACGTGTCCAGCGGTTCTGATTTCATAAGTGATGTTGCTGATACGGTTGAGTACTTCATAAGGACCGAAGTATCGGCAAAGAAGCTTTTCAGAGAGTTCGCGGTGGCGCACTGGTATCGATATCCACACTTTGTCACCGGGTTGATAAAGTGCGTCACTGCGTCGCTTGTTGTACCGACTAGAATCGACGTGCTGTTGGTGGCGTATTCGGTATCTTGCCATTTGCCGAGCTTCTTCGGCTCTTTGCAAGACGTCATCTAAGTCAGGTGGATCGCTGCTTGCGTCCTGTAGTAGTAACATGGCATCCAGCGGGGTGGTCACTCTTCGGCCAAATACTAGTTCGAAAGGAGCAACGTGGGTTCTTTTTTGAACGGCTGTATTATATGCGAACGTTAAGTAGGGTAATATTTCATCCCACTGTTTATGTTCAACATCGACATACATTGATAGCATGTCGGTCAGAGTTCGGTTGAGGCGTTCGGTTAAGCCATTTGACTGAGGGTGATACGCCGTTGTTCTTCTGTTTGTCATGCGCATCAGGCATTGCATTAGGTCTGCAGTAAATGCGGTACCCCGATTCGTAATAACGGCGATGGGCGCACCATGTCTGAGCACTATGTTGTTCACAAAGAACTTGGCGACTTCGGCAGCTGTCGCACTGTACAGAGAGTCAGTCTCAGCATAACGGGTCAGATAGTCTGTGGCTACGACTAGCCATTTCTTGCCTGCACACGATGTCGGGAAAGGTCCTAGGAAGTCCATGCCGACTTGTTGGAATGGCGCATCTGGAGGGTCTATTGGCTGGAGAAGGCCCGCTGGTTTTACGGGTGGAGTTTTGCGCCGTTGACATTGACGACAAGTTTTCACGTAGCGCTGCACTGATGCGAGCAACTTAGGCCAATAGTATTTCAGGCGAATCCTGGCGAATGTTCGGCTCACACCCACGTGTCCAGATGTTGGCTCGTCGTGGCATGCGTGCAGAATTTCCTTCCGCATGGCTGTGGGCCCGACTAGTAAAAACGTTTCGCCATTAGGTTCGAAGTTCCTCCTGTAAAGGACACTTCCTCGAAGGCAGAACGCGGCGTGCCCTCTGGAGAATATGCGAGGGACTTGAACGTCGAGACCCTGCAGGTTTTGTATAAGCGCCAGCAAATCCGGGTCATCTCGTTGTAGTTGAGCTATTTTGGATGCGTCGACAACGCCTAGAAACGGGAAGTCTTCCTCTTCAGGTACACTTGGATCGACGGGAGAGCGTGGCAGGCAGTCGGCATCACTGTGTTTCCTTCCAGATTTGTACACGACCGTAATGTCATAATCCTGCAGCCTGAGGCTCCATCTTGCTAGTCGTCCTGACGGGTCCTTCAGATTTGCCAGCCAGCATAGAGCATGGTGGCCACTGACAGCTCTGCACGGTCTACCATAAAGGTAGGGTCGAAACTTGTTTATTGCCCAGATGACTGCGAAGCACTCTTTTTCAGTTGCAGGGTAGTTAGCCTCTGCTTTTGATAGTTTGCGGCTGGCATAGGCTAACACTTTCTCTTGACCATTTTGCCACTGGAGAAGGATGGCGCCGAGGCCGACATTGCTCGCATCGGTAAGGACTTCAGTGTCGGCTGTCTCATCAAAATGGGCAAGTGTTGGTGAACACTGTAGTCGTTTTTTTAATTCGTCAAAAGCTTTCTGTTGTTCGCTTTCCCATGTGAAGGGCACGTCGTCTTTCGTGAGTTTTGTAAGAGGATCCGCAATCTTTGAGAAATTTTCAACAAATCGCCTGTAGTAGGCACATAAACCCAAAAGTCGACGCACTGACTTTTTGTCTCTGGGTACAGGGAACCTCTGAACAGCGGCTGTCTTTTCGGGATCAGAAGGAACACCATCGGAACTAATGACATGTCCAAGAAATCGCAGCTATTCGAAGCCGAAGTGGCATTTTTCGGGTTTGATTGTCAATTTTGCTGACTGGATGGCTTCCAATACTGTGCGTAGTCGCTCCAGATGTTTGTCAAACGTTGCAGAGAATACCACCACGTCATCCAAATAATACACTAGGCATGACTGGCGTTTCAATCCGGCAAGTACAGTGTCCATCATTCGCTGGAACGTTGCTGGTGCGGAACAGAGGCCGAATGGAAGCGCCTTAAATTCGTAGAGGCCATCTGGTGTTACGAATGCCATTTTTTCACGGTCCCGCTCGTCGACCTCTATTTGCCATTATCCACTTTTCAGATCTAAGGAGGAGAAAAACTTTGCGGATCGCAACCGATCTAGAGTATCGTCGATACGTGGCAAGGGGTAGACATCTCGTTTAGTTACACTGTTCAGTTTTCTGTAGTCGACACAGAATCTAAGTGTGTTGTCTTTCTTCTTAACGAGCACTACGGGGGACGCCCATGGACTATTCGAAGGCTGGATGACGTAATCCGAAAGCCTCTCCTCCACTTGCTTCTTGATAATTTCCCGTTCTTTCTGTGACACCCGATATGGATGCTGGCATATAGGCCTCGTGTCGTCTTGCGTTATAATTCTGTGTTTCGTGATTGACGTGCGCTGGACCTTCGAGGCACTTGAAAAGCAATCAGAGAATTCTTTTACCAAGGCGTAAATCTGTTTCTTTTCGCTGTCCAGAAGGCTCTGATTGACGGTCACGGACTTGTCGATGTTACAGGCCACTGGTCGAGTGGTTTATTCGTTAAGCTGCGTAGTTCAGTCGCCATACAGAAGTCGTGTAAATAGGCAATAGCCGTACCTTGAGCGATGTGTTGAAGGTCATTGGAGAAATTTGTTAGTAGGACATCTGCACGGCCTTTTGTCAAGTGAACAAGACCCCTAGCTACGCAGATGCCTTTGTTCAAAAACAGCCCTACATTTGTATCCGTTATGCCTTCGTGGTTGTACAATGCGTCATTTTCTACGAGCACCATTACACTGCAGCGTGGCGGCACAGTTACGTCATCATGAACAACGCGTAGAGCGGTTAGACGTCGTTTCTCAGATTCCTCCACAGGTATAGCTCGTTCAGTCGAAAACGACACGCTGGATCTACGCAGGTTAATTACGGTGTCATTAACTCGCAAAAACTCCATTCGTATAATGAGTTCCCTTGAACATTCTGGTAGCACAATGAAATCGGCCACGTAAACAAAGCCCCGTATTTCAAGTCTTGCAGTGCATCTGCCAAGGGGCGTAATAATGTGACCGCCTGCCGTGCGTATCTGCGATCCACTCCACTGTGTCACAACTTTGTTTAGCTTCTTCACCATCTTGTGACTTATCACTGAATAGTCAGCACCGGTGTCGACTAAGGCATTCAACTCCCATCCTTCCATTCTCAACCGCAAATCTGAAGTAACGTTTTTGTTGCTGCACCCATCTACCGTAAAAACACAGTCATCACCCTCAAACCATATTGGAGGATCTTCGTAACTGACGTTATCAGCGGCCTCACCTCCACAGGTCGCTTGCTTCAGTTTCAGTTTTCCGGGAGTGGACTTGGAGAGCGATCGCAACTGCTGCATTGCTGTGTATGGTGGGTTGTCTGGCAACCTCAGAATATGTTCGGATAGGTCGAACCGGCTGCAGCTCACGCTCTGGCTCTCGTATCACCTGCCTCAGTTCATCACGAACAACGTGCGTAACGGATAGTGCAGTTGGAGTCTGGGGCATCTGCAGTCTGCTCAGTTCTTCTCTAACAACTGATCTAATGAGCTCTCGCAGGGCTTCAACGTCGTTTTGCACACCTCCTGAGAATACCTGTGCAGATGCGCAGTTAAAATTCCGGTTGTACTGCCGAGCCCGCTGTTCCAGTGTTGTTTCGATGGCTGTCGCTTCCGAGTAAAACTCAGCAACTGTGCTTGGGGGGTTGCGGACGAGAACGGCGAACAGCTCTTGCTTCACTCCGCGCATTAGATGGCGCACCTTCTTATCCTCAGCCATGTTGTAATCCGTACGCTTGAACAGACGGACCATGTCCTCAATGTACATAGCAGCACTCTCGTTCGTGAGCCGGTTCCTCGATTGAAGAGCAGCCTCCGCCTTTTCTTTCCGGTCTATGTTCGCGAACGTAGCCACCGCTTGTCGACGAAATACCTCCCAAGTAGACAACGAGGTTTCATGGTTCTCAAACCATGTCTTTGCGAAGTCTTCCAGGGCGAAGTATACGCGACGGAGCTTCTCTCTTTCGTCCCATTCATTCAAGCTCGCCACTCTCTCGAACAGGTCCAACCAATCTTCAACATCCTCGTACGAGTCGCCGTGGAGTACTGGCGGCTGGTGCGGTTGGCTAATGAAGACTTGTGCCGGTGTTACCTAGGTAGTCATAGTGGTGGCATCTATCGTTTGAATTCCCCTTGGTGTGAAGTGAAGAGGACCGAACTCAGGTGAGTCACCTCGAAGACGGCGACTTGCCCTCTGGTGTACAGGAGTCAATTCCACGGGGTTGAAACGCTGGTCGTCGGGGCTACGCTGTCTTGAGCTCGCGGGGCTTCGATTCATAACCCAGCAACTCCACCAGAAATGTAGCGATGCTGAGGCAGACAGGCTAAAAAGCAAGAGTATTTATTAGGGCGAACTTGTGCCCAAGATTCTAAAGACTATGGTGGTCAAGTCCGAGAAGCCGAGTGGCCCAGATGCAACTATCTTCCTCTTCCTCGTTGCCGGAGCGCACGACCGCGTGGCGCATGCCAGCCGGGTCTTGCTGGTGCTCTTGCCACGATGATTGCGGCGGGCTACTTGAACGCGGCCAACAATTATATATATATATATAATATTATACTAATAAACTAATAAGCCACATTCCATGCACCCTCGCGTCGTACATAAAATACACCATACATTTTCTTCGAGACATTGTAGGTCTGTTTGTGCCGAAAAACTCGTACTTTGTTACTCTTGATGTCTCTTCATTATATACAAATATTCCTCACGATGACAGCATAGCTGCATTACAAATTATGTACACAAACCATAGACAATCTGACACCTCAGATTTCTTTGCCATTGCAACTTTGACGAGGATAGTCCTCGAATTAAATTCATTCGAGTTTAACCAAGAGTATTTTGGACAAATCAGCGGAACCACTATGGGCACCGAAATGGCACCTAATTATGCCAACATATTTATGGGAATGCTAGAATCTGAATTTCTTGCACAAGGTTCCTGAAACCAATGTTACATAGAAGATACATAGACGCCATCTTCTTTATTTGGATCCACAGGGAGGACGAACTTCTCAGCTTTATCGACACTTACAATGCTGTACAACCGAACATACACTTCACACACACATACTCGCAAGTAACCGTAAATTTTCTTGATGTTACCATAACGATAGAAGAAGAGAAGCTCTCTACAACCCTATATCGCAAATCAAAGGATCGACAACAATACCTTCATTACCAAAGCGATCACCCACACCACTGTAAAAACAGTATTCCATACAGCCAGGCTCACCGGTTTAAGCGAAACTGCTCTAGAGACGCTGACTTTGACCCGAGCTCACAGAGGCTAAAACTTATGCTCGAGAAACAAAAATACCCCCACATGTAATTAATGACGCTGTTCAAAAAGCGAGAAAACTGAAGCGTGAAGACTTACTAATGAAGCTACCACCACGAGAAGACCCACAACGAACAAACCTCTGCTTGACTTACAGCACAAACTTGCCCAATGTAAACAAAATTCTTAAACGACATTACAACATTCTGGAACAAAGTGAACGTCTGAAACGCGCATTCCCATCTGCTCCAGGCATCGTTTACCGACGACCACGTAACCTCAAAGACACCCTTGCCCGCTTTCAAATTAACACATCACCCTTCAATAATTCATGCCGACATTGTTTAAAGCCACGATGTCTTGTATGTAAGGCGATGCGAGAAACACACAAAGCAACCAGCACAAAATCTAAGTTTTCGATTAAAATACGAGGAAACCTAACATGCGATTCCTTTAATGTGGTATACCTACTCGAATGCAACGTGTGTGGTATGCAGTACATCGAACAAGCAGAAACACCATTTAGGATTCGCTTCAATAATCACAGAGCCCATGCGAAATCAGCCCCAAACCTACCTCTATCAAAACATCTCAATCTTCCCGACCATGCATTCGACAAACTATCAGTAACGCTCTTTGAGACAGGATTTAAATCAAATCGAGAACGTGAACAATGAGAGTCACACTTTATCCACCGATTCAACACCCTCGATAGAGGAATAAATGAGAATCCTGGTACACTTGCAGCAATTAAAGCATTAGAAAACAATAACGGCAATAATGAAAATAGTAACTGAGTTCACGGCACAGCAGCTGCGAAGGGCACTGGACAACCCAAAACAATTCCAAGTGTAACTACTCTTCCTAAGTGCAGCTGTCGTCTGTTTTCTGTTTTATTTTACTACCCAATCAGTTGTGCCATGCATGACATGCCCAACAGCAACACTGTGCACAGCCGGGAGGCCCCCACTACACGCGTAATTCAGAAGCGGGCAAGGAATTCGCATTGCGCCCGCTTACCAGCCTCTGCCGCAATACGGGGCACCCCTCTTTTTACGACGAAATGTTGACGGGGCGCCGTGTAGTTAAAGGCTTAGAACTTTCTAAAATGCCCGCTTACCAGCCTCTGCCACAATACGCGGCACCCCTCTTTCTACGACGAAATGTTGACGAGACTCCAAGTAGTTAAAGGCTTAGAACTTCCTAAAAAAGCTCTTTTGCCCCACACCGAACCGCCAGCTCCAGAAGGCGCCGTCTGGTCGGGAGGAATGCGTTAGTGAAAGGAGGCATACACAGACCACTTACATCAGAAATGTGAAGGGGAGAAAGTGGAGAGAGATGAAGGGGGAAGTGGAAGGAAGAGTGGAAGGGGGCACCCGAGGGGAGTCCACCGTATATTATTTTTCTCTTCTTTTCCTCTTTTTTCTTCGTTTCTTTTCTTTTTCTTTTTCTTTTTCTTCTTTTTTCTGTCTTTTTTTCCTCTATCCTTGCCCTCTGATTTGAGATTGTATAAAGCTGAGCACCAACAAACTGTACCTTTAGTCCTGATGAAGGCCAGACTCTAGGCCGAAACTTCGAAATAAACCACGTTGTGACCGCTCACGGAGGATCTACTGGACTATCCATCTATCTATCTATATATATATATTTCGACGTTTTGGCCTAGAGTCTGGCCTTCATCAGGAATATATATTTGTATATATATATATATATATATATATATATATATATATATATATATATATATATATATATATATATATATATATAAAGATATATACATATATATATCTATATATTCAGAAAGTCCTGAAGCTTTTATAAGAATTCTCATACGCAGAGCACTTGTTCAATCAGTTTAAGACCAGTCAGTTTTAAAAAGCTAGCACTCCAACAACACATATATTCGTGTCATGTATATACTAGTATTACACGCGACGCTTTTCGTGACGGAATACTTCGCCTTAGTTGTTGGTTTCCCCAGCGTGCAGCCAAGAGTGCCCACTATCGAAAGTGAGAGGCTGAGCTCCCGTGACGTTTTTGAGTAGGTTAGCTCACGCCCTCCTGGCTGCCCCGGCAGATACGCTTATGCTTGTACCACATAAATTCTCGAGAGATCGATTCCCTGGTGATAGCTGAATTACTTCCGGTCTTCTTGAGAGCATAGTGCACCATTATTAGTTGCTCAGGACACGTGAACTCCGACAAAAACTGACAGCGCATGCAACAGGAGTTTACTTACGCTGTACGGTGCACCATCCGTGCCTGTTGGTTATCTGTTTCTGGCATTCTGAAGTGAGTTGCTGGAACTTCACTGCTGGCATCAACACCTTCATGGTCATTGAGGTTTGTGACATGGCATTAAAGTTCAACAGAACCTACCTGCCTTCTGTAGGGGTGCCATCAAAAAACGCGAGAAGTTTCGCACGGACAGTAAGGTACTGCGCAGGCGCGAACTTGCCGGCACCTGAAGGGAAGCGGAGAAAATCCGCACCCGCGAATATTTCCTCTAGGGGAAGAACGAGGGCAAGTGTTCAAAGCGGAACTATACCATCCCATATAAATCGTAGCTAAAGTTCTCGTTTCTCACTTTTAGTGTCACTGCCCGAACTTTGCTGAGCGTGTTGCTTCCTAGCAATGCGAAGTCATTCCCAAGAAATCCACTGCGCACACGTATTGGTGAGCAGTTCGTCTTTTGTGTCAATCAACGCTCTTTTGTGAGACTCGATGGCCACGCCGACACTATAAGGTAACGTTTAATGATAATTTCTCTAAAGGTGACGCTTGCCCCAGTGCACACTCGGCAACTGGGAAAAAGGCTACATCAGCCGAACAAACGGTTCCCAGCTGTAACTCTGCACTGCCTGAACACGAGTAGTGCACCTAAAGAACTCCTGAAAACGGTCGAAGCATGATGCATCCAAGAAAGCCGTGATTCGTGACAACGACGATGTTCTTTACGAGTTCAACAGGCCAAGACGCCCGGAGCGGCAGGGTGATGAGATTACACGATGTTTGCTATACGCCATAGAACCAGGCGCTAAGACAGCTTTCTCTCATTTAGTGAGCGCTAGCTGACTTTTCAAGCTCTCTGGCAAGAAATGTTTTTCAGGCTGGTGTGATCCAAGTGTCAGGAGGTAGCTCTTTGCAAGATATTTGCGCTTTTCGGAAAAGAAATTTGAGGCAACGGCACTCACTAAGTTTTAGCTGCCTTGGTCATCTTTCCGTTTACGCGCTCGAAGAACACGCTCAAATTTTAAAAAGCCACAACGAGTGTTACTACTTCAAGACCACTGCTCTACACGCGTGTCGGTCTTCGTGTTCATTGAAAAAAAGATAACACTATTCTGGTATGTCATATATCTCCTTGCTGCATGAAACGTTGCTTGCATAGAGTTTTTTTATTTCTTGTGATAATTTATTTTTACAATGTGTAATGTTTTTATTGTGCATGCTAACTTGTCCACCCATGTTGCGTTTATTCTGTGCATTTCTTGTTCTGATATATGTCGCAAGTTGCTGAAATCGCAGGGTGTGCCCTTCTATAAACATATCAATGTAAAGGGACAAGCATATGAGGCGAATTAAAAAGTATGTATGTATATATATAACCACCACATTGCTTCGCCATGGTGGCGGTAAGATCTCCAACGCAGCAAGACGCGCAAAGAATCTTTGGATCCGGACAGGCCGCCATTGGAACCTGATTTTGGCAAAGTTTGACGCTACAGTGTGATCTAGTTAGGCACGTCTAGCTGCACTATTCGTGGAGCTGGATGGTATAAATGGGATGTAAGAGGGCTCAGTGAAGTTAAGAGGACAGATGATGCCTCTACAGTGCTACAGAATGGACACGTACTTTGCTATCGGGGCTTGGCTGACAGAAGAGAACTGGAAGCGTTGTTTCTTATGCACAGAATTATAGCTGGCAACAGAGAGGAATACTATGGCATTAATGAAAGGGAGCATGTTTCCTAGTTATACTGAATAAGAGATACAAGAGGAAGGTGCTAAAGGCTTACGCGCCTACATCCAGCTATAGTGACACGGCAGTTGAAAGCTTCTATGAAGACGTGGAATCGGCAATGAGTAAGGTAAAATGAGGTATACTATACTAATTGCAGACTCCAATGCTAAAGTAGAGAAAAAGCAGGCTTGATACCAGACAGCAAGATATTGTGACATCAACACTAGAAATGCCACAGAGCAGGTACTAGTAGAATTCGCAGAAAGCAATAATTTAAGGATTTTGAAAACAGTTTACCGAAAGCAAGGGAACCGTATGTAGATATGGAGGAGCCATAATGGCGAAAATAAGAACGAAGTAGACTTTATGCTGAGTGCACACCCAGGCATCGTGCAGGATGTGGAAGTGCTTGGCAAGGTATGATGCAGTGACCACAGAATGGTACGCTCTCAAATCTATCTATCTATCTATCTATCTATCTATCTATCTATCTATCTATCTATCTATCTATCTATCTATCTATCTATCTATCTATCTATCTATCTATTTATCTATCTATCTATGTATCTATCTATCTATCTATCTATTCAACTATCTATCTATCTATCTATCTATCTATCTATCTAGCCGCCTACAACTTTTAGCTCTCCTGGCCGTTTCGATAATACCATACCAAACTTGGTATGGCATAAAATGACTATGAAAAACACATTTGTCTACTGATATTATGAAATTCATGACATGTATGTCACGAATGTCAGGATTTACATTTCATAGTCCATCAGCTCTCGTGGTGGTTTGGTTAACATGGCATGTTGCAAAACTTGAATGGTATGACATGATTGCAAGGCAAACACAAGCGACAGACCCTAACATGAAAATCATGACATGCGTGTCATGTAACAACATGACTACAAGCTACTCTCATAATGCGCTCGCGGGAATTTCGCTAGCATCACATATACCAAATTTGGTATTACGGTACGTGAATAGATGACGAAGGTATGATACTGGCGCAAACATGATAAACCGGAGATGTGTGTCGTGTAACAACATGACTACATGCCACACTCATGATGCGCTCGCGGCCCGTTTCGCTAGCTTCTCATATGCGAAATTTGGTATTACGTTACGTCAATGGATGACGAAGGTATGTGACTGGTGCAAACATGATAACCATGAGGCGCGTGTTATGTGAGAACTTGACTACATGCCACAGTCAAGGCGCCATTGCATTTCAACGTGATGTGGTGTGCATGCTCGCCGGTGTTCATTTTGTCACGTCACGCCGGTGGTGTGACGCCAGGCGCCAGTTTTGCCATATACTCGCAGGCGTGCGCCGCGCTGCGTTGCTTTGACGCCTGCGCGTTTCAGCACGTCCGGCATCCCTCCGTCACGACAAGAGGAAGACGCAGTGTTGTCTGGGTAACGTATCGGTGCTAATTTCGTGGCAGATGCCGTCGGGCCGCGGCCACCGACGCTGGTCGCCCTGGTGGCGTCTGGCGTCAGACAATACAGTGCTCGCGTTTTGCTAACGTAGCGTAGCTGTGCACAGCGTGCGTGCGCGTCAACGGTACAATTTAGTATATTAGGCCCTTGATGATGCGCTCATGGCCCTTTGCAAGCTGCACATATACCGAATTTGGTGATACATGACGTCAATGGATAAGGAAATATATGACTAGTGCAAACGTGATAATGCTGACATGCGTGTTAGGTAAGAGCATGGCAACACACCCTGCTAATAGCGTGCTCACGGCCGTTTCGCTACCTTCACATATTTTAAATTTGGTATCACGTGACGTGAAGAGATGACGAAGGTAAACGACACATCCAAACTTGATAATCATGACATGGAAGTCACGTACAGCATCATTTGTCTCTAACTCGTAACGCTGTGTTACTTTTGAAGTGATATATAAACCTTTCTTATTCGTACTTCACGTATATTCGATTCCCACTGTACGTGCGATCTGGCAATCTTTTTTTGATCGTTTTTATTGCTTCGCCTTTTCAGCACAGCTGTGACTTTTTTTTATATATAAAGTCGGAGTACATATTATAATCACTAAGGAGCAGAGCTTTATTTTGATGTTGATTTGATATGTTCAATTATTTGCAGAGAAAAAATTTTTATTAAAAAACAAATATTTATAGACTTGCTTTCTTTCATTGCCTACATATTTCTTACCAGGGGCAAAATAATTTACACTCGGTATTCGTGCAATGAGTAGACTACTGATAATCTCCCATACCATATTAATGTCAATGAAAAGTTTTCTTGGCAAAGGGTTATCTAGGCGTCTCTACTATTTAGCTACACCTCTTGTGTTAATTCAAGAAGTGCAACTGTTGACCAGCAAATTTTCGGTTGGTAGTTAGCTCAGCAAACGCTGCTCTCTCTTTCAGACCCGACATTCTAAATTTATAGGATCAAAACAAACTCAACCCAATTTATTTGATTAAATTCCAGTGCGGAATCCAGAGCATAAACTATAACGACAGATGACAGCATACTTTGAGACCTGACTAAGATTTATACTTTTTATTTGCATTCAAAACTAACCGAAACCGGCATGTCGCGCCCCTAGCGGCAGAGCCATAAAACACAATTATGAAGTCCTAATAACTTTGTTGTGATTCGCCCCGCCGCGGTGGTCGAGTGGCTAAGGTACTCGGCTGCTGACCCGCAGGTCCCAGTATCGAATCCCGGCTGCGGTGGCTGCATTTCCGATGGAGGCGAAATGTTGTAGGCCGGTGTGCTCAGGTTTGGGTGCACGTAAAAAACCCCAGGTGGTCGAAATTTCCAGAGCCCTCCACTACGGCGTCTCTCATAATCTTATGGTGGTTTTGGGAAGTTTAACCCCACAAATCAACCAATCAAATTTGTTGTGATTATTTTAAGTGCGCCGGAATAAGGGCTTACATTTCGAAAATGTATGTTATTGTTCATTTTAGTTTGGTTCTACGTGGCTTACAAGGTAAAAGCAGTATGGCAGAAAACGTGTCGCCACTTTTGTGGCCTCTGCTTAGTGTAACGCTTGTAACACCTCTGCAGCGAAACGGTGCAGTTGTGCATACGCGCTGCCACGCGGCATTTCAACAGTAGCTGGATTACCGTCGCATCGAGCACGTTCAAGAAGCACGCAAGCTTTGCAATGCGATCACTGCGGTGCGCGAAATGCCGTCAGCCTAATGCTCTGTGGAGAATTGCTTCATGCGAGCGGCTGGTGTTGGCGATGGTGGCGGTCCGTCCAATTCGTCGCTTCCGCTATCGCCTGTGGAAACATGTCGCTCTGGCGCCACTTGGTTGAGGTTATAAATTTGCACTCGCATGCGAGCCAAAATTTGTTCCTCTGACTCGCTTGAGTTGTCAAGCGATGACATCGAAGCCGACAACTACGGCCAAACGTCCACTACTATGCGTGAACTGTCGATTGCGTTTAAACATGCCGTTTAGTTTTTGAAGACTTGTCTTTACTCGACTTGGCTGAAGTCGAAAATGCATGGCCAGAAGTAGTTGCATAAGAAGCCTACATGGGAAGCCTAAATGTAATTTAGCACGCTAGATAGCAGTGGTTGCGGGACTGCAAGCTTCACTAACACCACAATACGTGTTTGTACTTAGAAGTTCACTTTCCTCACTGCTGGTGTTACACTGGCATATATTCGCTATCGCAATCATATCCACTGTTTGTAGCATGTCTTTTTAATACTGCACAACCACCGCAAATAGAAAAATTCTGAATATAAATGTTCTACGGCCTTTTCCGCATTACCATTCCATGATTAGATGCTCTGACAGGTAAGCTTTCCGTTGCACTACAGAAAACGGGTATTATAAATATTGGTTCTGGGTTTATTCAAGTGAAACTTTTCATTGTTTTAAAATCGTACAAGCTGAGTTTTTGCTATACAGTTTTCACTATAATATTAAAAAAATATGTACATCCTCTTCGTGAGGACGCTGTATACGCGGCTTCCTAGAGGCATTTGCTTTAATAACATGTTAAGCAGCAGATTCACCACAAAACAAGGCTAATTCAGGTACCATTCTTAGCCTTCACTATACTGATATATCTTCTGTTAGCAACATTTTGTCTGGTGCAAACTAACAGAATACCTGAATTTCACGGCATTTCGTTTACAACATCACGTCTTTAAGACACTCATTACTCTGATATGCACCACTCTGTAATGCCTCCGTCAAAGCTTAAAGCATACTGAAACAAAACAGGAAAAAACGATGAACACAACGAAATTCCACTTGAGAGCAGCTTCTGTTCAAATAAATCGTTTACTTTCAGTGTTTCTGCAGATCTGCGTATTTTGAAAACGTTGATAGCACGCCGCAACTGCACAGCAGTCTTTGTGAGAAAGCACATTGATGGGCATGGTGTCAGACGTTCCTGCAGCATATGTAAGCTACACGCTTTCCTGTCCTGCTACATTCCTTTGTCCACCTCTCCTTTGCATCGTTCACTCTTCCTTCCACAGAGGCGCTACGATACCCCCCCTCCTTCATTCGGCACTTTCTTTACAGTGGGTATGTTCCCTACAGTGGGAATGTAGTGGCCTGAGAGACACGAGCGATGGCTGGTGAGGTTAGCAAGCCCATATCCGTGGATGTTAAACGTTATTTCCTCTACTTGAGCACGTGGTCACTAGATGTGGCAGTTTGTAAAAAACACCAGAACGGACGACACGCACTCCTGTGTTCCCTTCAACAGAGGACGCCTGTGTACATATACTGCGGGTGTTGCGCATGGTCCACTTGATACTTATGTCGCTACATACAAAAGCTACCCAAAAAACTATCGTTTACTACTTCCTGGCTATCTATACACAAAGCCCCTCTTCCATGCCTTGCAGCGAGCGAACAAAAAATGGTGATTATATGGGCATGAACGGCAGAATGAATTTTTTGTTTCAAATTTGTTCTAAATTGAAATACAGGAGATACATTGCATATGTTGATTACAAATACAAAATGAGCTCTTAAAACTGCAACACTGTGAGTGAGACCTCCTAAAAATCCTTCATCAGAGTTACAACGCAATAGGAAATAGCGGTAGGGATACAAAAATAAGAACACACAAATGTACAGATAAGTACGAAATAGAGAATACAGATATACGAAATGCGTAGATAAGCACAAAAAATCTCATAATAAATGCAATAACATTTACTCAGTATAATATCAAGAATTATAATGGTGAGGAAACTAAATAGAGATACATAAAAACAGATAAGCACGATGTTAACAAAAATGCACATGAGCACAAAAGAACAAAGAAAGTGCAATAAAACACTGTATAATAGTAAGCACTATCAATTTAATGTGCAAACGCAAGCTTTTTTGAAACATTACAAGGTATTTACTGTTTATGTCCAACGGTAAAAAAATTTCAGAAGAATACAGACGAATATTTTACGGTGAATTTGCATAATCGGCTCTTGGTTTGGTTAAAACGAGGAAGTAGCCTTTGCAAAGCGAGTATAAGATACCTGAGGAGACTCACATGAGTGTAGTAAAGGAATGAGAAGGTTTCCATTCACATATCTGTAGATAAAAATGCCCAAGAATATTTGGCCAGCTTCTGAACTGATAAACCTTCACGTGAACAGAGTAACAATGTTGCATTGGGTATGAAGCTACTGAATGTTATTATTTGAATGCTCGGTTTTGAAGATGTTGTTTGAGTAACAAATGAGTGGCATACGTGTTTCTTCATGAAGAAATGCAATGAATTATGTTGCTGTGAAAGAAAGCGTAGTTAACTGACGGAACATGAGAGAGACCTTTGTCCTGCAGTGGACGTAGTCAAGCTGATGATGATGAATCGTATTTGCGGCTTTCCGGGTAAGCTGTAGAACGTTTGCAATAAATTTTAAATGCTCATCAAGTTCCACCCCATGAAACATTGTACTAAAGGTAGATTGGATTGGAATGTCGCTTACGTAGACAGAAAGGTTATTAGGTATATTTAGATTAGGTGAAAAAATTACCACAAAGCTTGACTTCCTGGCATTTATTTTTATTTTTATTCCTATTGAACCATTCAACGATGTTTTTGAGGTCGGTGTTCATTTGAACAGCATTCAGTCAACATCTTTATCTGCCGTTAATACAGTGGTATCGTCTCCATAAAGAATGCAGGACGAATGAGCGAGGCAATGAGGAAGATTGTTGATGTATATTGAAAATAAAAGCGGGTTCGAAATTGAACCTTGTGGAACACCGATGTGTATGAATTTAGGGCTGGAAAAGGTACCGGACACATATACCAACTGTTCACGATCACGCAGACAGCCACGAACAAGTTCTAGTGGGATGCCAGATACACCAATTGACTATAGTTTTTAAAATAAATTGACGTGGGAAATAAAGTCAAATGCTTTTGTAAGGTCAACAAAGACACCACCAACAACACAATCGTGTATAGCAAACTTAATTTTGTCGATTAGGGATATCATGGCAAGTTTAATGAGTAAGCGGGCCTGCAACCAAACTGATTATTAGAAAGAATATGAAGGTGGTCTAAATAATTTCCTAAATGTCCCACAAAAAACTTTTTTATGAGTTTACTGAAGAATGAACTATGGGTCGGTAATTCGAGAATAAACGCTTGTCACCTTTTTTGGAGACGGGAATATTTTTGCTTTTTTCAGAGGTGTTGAGAAAATCCCAGTTTTGAACACAAGATATATAATGTATCATGAAACGTCAAAGAATAAATGAGCTATAAGATTTATATCGGCAGCAGAGAACTTATCGAGACCAGTACTTGTATTCCTAATACTAATGATGACGGTGAACACTTCTTCAGGTCACGTCAGAATAGGAAAACAATGAATGAGCTAATCGTGAGGAAGTGTATTCGAGGGATGCTTTCGAGTGAGGAATATGTATCCTGAATGGTTCATTAAAAGAGTTCGCAGTATCAGACAGGTTTCTGATCACACAATTTTCTGAGTGAATCAAGGTAATGTTTGAATATACCGTGGTCCTGCCAAGAAAATAGTTTACAGTATTCCACCGCTGCTAACCGTCATTTCCAGCTCGCTTTATTTTATCTTCGAAGTACTTTACTTTAGCGCCCTTAAACAACTTAGCTAATGTGTTTTAGTATTCTTTAGAGCACGTTTGAAGGTGGACACTGCAAGGGGATTTGTTTGTCCTTTTGTATAACTTTTCCCTTTTCCACGGACATTTTAGTAGGCTAGATGTAAACCGCAAAATAATTGCGACAAGGTACTTTTTTCTGCTTACTACTATTGTAGAAGCAACCATGACTGCATTTGAAACGATAGAGGGAAAATGTTGATAGGCTACTTCGGCATTTTCACACTTCTTAACGGACGACCAATCACACTGCTCCATGATGTTTATGAGTGAAGCGGTACTTAGTTTATTCCTCAAGCTTCGAGTTGTTTTACTATTACTGGAAATGCCTATGCATGCATAAAAAATAATCTGTGACAGGCAAGGCACCTCGATGACGGCTACTTCAGATGAACTAATGAAGTTACACAAAATGTGATGCATCATAGTGTCATTACCATAAAGTCGAACACGAGTGGGTGCGGTTATGACGCACTCATTGCCATAACCACAGAAGCGGAAATTGTATTCTGAAACCTTGGCGTTGTGTCATCGAGAAGATTGATGTTTATGTCTGCTAAAATAATCACCCACTTCCCTTCCAATGACATAATATTCAACACCTCCCCTAAAGCTAGGCAAAACTCCTCGACTGATGACGACGGCGAGCGATAGATGCAGACAACAACTAAATTCTTGCTATCTTGTGAAAAATGTGGTTCATGAAGTTCGATTCAAACGGATTCGCAAACAGGAATTTTTAGTGTCAATTCCAATCGCATATGATAGTCAAGGCATGATGACATAAAAATAGCTGTCCCACCATGTGCATCATCGCTTCGATGACAGTATTCAGAGGAACAGAATGGATATGTAAACAAGTTTCTGTCATATTCACTGAGCCAAGTTTCACTGATGCAGGTGATAAAAAACTGGTGACCAATTGCTGATAACAATTTAGTAATAATATTATTAATTTTTTAGACATTGAGCGTTAAAATGAACAAATGACCTGCATGATTCAGACAGCCATGATGAAAGTTGAGACGGTGAAATATAAGCCATCCTCAGTTTACATAGATGTTACTAACGCCAAAGTAAAATATATCTAGGAGATAATGGAGTGGTCAAGTTCGGAATCTTTGCGAAACACTGTGGTATCAGTATATTTCCTTGCTTTTATCTGACAGTTATCAGTCCAAACAGATGCCCGCTTTTTTTTCTTTTTGGAGAACAAGTGCTTTAGCAAAGAGCTTTTTGTTATCAGGTGACAGGTAATTATAACAAAGACAGCATGGGTGCCCTCCCCGAAAAACCTAAGAGCACGCGTATTCAAGTGAGCTTTGCGTGCCCTCCTAAAAAACTCATTTTTTTTCGGGAACAGTAACGGGCCACAATATTCTGTTTTCCAGACTTAGCTGGCACTCTGTGAAGAACGTCAATATCAGTGACCTGTACAGGACAATTCATTTTGTTACGAATTGACTGCACTATAGCGAAACCGCTCTTTCCTTGGGAAGAGGGTACTCTCTTGATCTCGACATTCCTCAGTCAAGTGTACTGCTCCAGGTCAGTCACCTTCTTCTTTAGAGTCTAGTTCTCATTTTCAAAGCTTTGTTAGTTGAACAAAGCTCTTGTTGATGAACACGGACTGTCTCTACAGTGTCATTAGGCATTTTGAGGTGAGCATTTATGCTTTTCACCTCTGAATTTACAGCACCGAGATCAAAGCCCGCTTCTTGAAGCCTCATTGTGACGTCAATCACAACTCTGTCCATGAGCTTTCTCAATCGGCTGTCAATATTTGCCTCAAGGTCTAGGATTCTTTTAGCTAACTCTGCATTCCTAGGAATCGTGATACCACAAGCAGAAAACTTCTTGGGGAAACACAGGTGAATACATGATTGTGCAAATATTAGAATAAGCAGCAGCAGCAGTGGTTGTGGTTTAATACAGAGCGGCATATTACCTAAAGTTAAGTAAAACCAACTGACCTGTAGAAGGCAGGAACAGCAAATAGACAAGTGTTAGCATCCGCAACCACCACTGCTCTGACGCGGGCGTGCCTCCTGGCACTACTTTGTATGCCTAGACTGAAGATCGGCGCTGGCGCAGGTCGACGACAGGAATGCTAGGAACAGTAGTTATGATGTGCCACAGAACAACTTTCCACATTGGCACGTGGATAATGCAGTACCAGGTGCTGCAGCAATCAGTATAGGGGACCCGGCTTGTCTAGGTAGAAGACAGGAACAGCAATTAAACGAGTGTTCGCATCCGCAACCACTACTGATTTGCCAGCCAAAACATTAAAAGCCTCATGCATCGTGAGAAAGATGTATGGCTCGCCACTTTTTTTTTGTAACAAAGCTACTTGAAACTTTCAAGAATAAGACTGGTGATCGGGGTGACATCGGTCTTGATGTGGTGCAAGCGTGGTGAGCAGGAAGAGGGAAAGATGAGGTAAAGCAGCGCGACATTAATACTTGGATGATTGATTTGATTGATTTGTGGGGTTTAACGTCCGAAAACCACCATATGATTATGAGAGACGCCGTAGTGGAGGGCTCCGGAAATTTTTACCAACTGGGGTTCTTTGACGTGCACCCAAATCTGAGCACACGGGCATACGACATTTCCACCTCTATCGGAAATGCAGCCGCCGCAGCCGGGATTCGAACCCGCGTCCTGCGGGTCAGCAGCCGAGTACCTTAGCCACTAGACCACCGCGGCGGGGCTTCATACTTGGAGGGGGGGGGGTCTCACACTTACGTACATGAATTCAGTGCTCAGATTTTGTGAAAAATATAAGAGTCATTTCATACAGCTATAAAACTAGTTCCCCTCGAACCGCAAATGATTTTTAAAAAAGATGCAAAGTGCACCTGTTCAACTCTGAACAACAAACCTAATGACATCATATTCACTTAAATTTGAAATCCAAAAATTAGGTATTGAATTTGATATTCATTTGGAAGTATTCAATTCAATGTGAGAGCTTAATAATATTCACGCTCTCACAAGAAATAAACAGAACAGTACACCTGGTCGGGAAAGATTAGAGGCCTTATCAAGCGCGAAAAGTGGCCGTCGCCGTCTACACGAGCAGTAAACAAAATCATTGGTTGACATCATAGATCACCAAACTTTTTGATAGCGTGACGTCATCACGTGGCATCGCCGCTTGGTCTAAATTGAGCAGATTCCCGCGAAACTGACAAACCACATGAGGTGCTGAAAGCTTTGGGCGAGGAAATACAGTCGACCGAGAAGCAGAAAAAAAATATCTCCTACTGTGTTCAAATCCTCTAAGACAAATGCATACGAGATCTTGGGAGTCTTATTAGGACAGAAATTTTGCGCACAACCTGCACACTTACCGGGCTTTCACGAATGCGACGGCGAACCTGTCAGAACCTGATCAGTTTGTGCACATGGTACGGCAGATTTTTTACTTACAGTTTAAGAATTCCAGCACAATAGTGTGATATACGAAGCGATTAAACGAAACGATTGCGTCATCAGTGCTCACCGTTGTGAGTACTCATAGCACTAACATGGAAGATGGCTATCGTGAAAACTCACGCGCAGCCTTTCTTTTTTCCTAGATTCCAATTATTTTGTTTCAAACTTAAAATTGTCCCCCCCTACCCCCTTCGTGCTTTTACTATTATCAGTGTCTAGACAGCACGCTAGCTCATTGGGACTCTTGGCTTAGCGAATGGAAGCTGCGAAACTAGTTCGGGTATCGCATCGCTCATATGGGGGGGGGGGGGGCGTAGGGGAACAGGCCGCTCACACTTTTGTTGCTGCACTCAGTGAGCACTCGAATATGTTCATCGGAGGAATACGCTTGAGTGCGTCTACATTTTCTGCGAACGCCTCATCTTTTAGATGTCTATGGCGTCCGATGCTGAGAGTAAATGAGTTATGTCCCGCATTGGTAAGTGAAGGCCTGGTGCCTAAAAGGTGAGACATAACATGACCTACATGAGCGAACAGATTATTTGCCAATGCTTAGCTTTGCTAGAGGTATATTATGAACTTCTTGTCTATTTCGCGCAGTTCAAGCTTTATTCCTGCTTCCTCTCTGCTAGACCAGTCACTGCCTACTACAACAAGCAAGTGGTGCCACATCAATGATTGTCGAGGACACAATGATCATTCGCAATTCATGTGTTACCATTATGTTAGTGTAAGTGTTACGCTAGCAAAAACAGTTTTATCAAGAAGTTGGAGTACTGAAAATACCACTTCAGAAAGCGTCCAGACACTTGACGTTTGCTTTACTACGCGTGGTTGGGAAAGCTTTAGAGCTCCCACAGCCACCTGCGCTTTTTGCTGCAGTCAGGAAAATATGACTCATTCACTCACAGTTTACAATATAGTTACTGCGCATATGCAAGTTCGTTTTTCACAAATTAGCCCTCAAGCTATTCACAAACTTGTCGATGGGCCCTTTTTAAGCCTGAATTGCGCCTTCATGGAGGTCATCGAAATCGAAACTGGGGCTCCGTGGCCTCTAAAGTTATCCGCCGCGCACCGGTGAAGAAACCTCATGGGTTTAAGATTTTTCCGGAATAATTTGTAGACGATTCGAAGGCTCCTCAGTCAGCACCTTTCACTACGCTGTGCACGATCTCAAAGAAAAAATACAGATTTTTTGTGTCCTACAAGTCTGGAAGGCTACACAAGGACGCCGACTGCGTCTTCCGTTATCCGATCTCACCTCACACCACCGAAACTGATTCATGTATGTGTTTTGTCGCCCAGCTATTTCGTACACGTCACCGACATGCAGCGCCATGACCAACATTTGTTAACCTTTGTATAAAGCCTCACTTCAACTCCACAGAAAGGCTTCCTTCCTATGCTTGTTCTGTATGATGGTACTTTATATCGACGCATTATGGCACCACGTCGTGCTGAACTGCTGGTCGTTGTTCCCCAGCATCTGCAACCAACCATTCTCTCACAATTCCACGATGCTCCCACCATATTTTTTCTATTCTCTTTTTTTTTCTTTTTTGCAAAATCAGCCGGTACGAACCGATCTGCTTTGAGGTTGAGGCTAGTGCCACGCGTTTTCTTCTATATACAGCTCATGATGGCGCACAGATACCTAGGAAGTACAATATTCTGTACGGCTTGATATACGCCACAGCAGATAGAATACCAATACATGCACATATTATAAAACATTGTTATGTTCGGGGCAGCTTTCTCCGAAAAAGTCATCGGTAGCTGCGTTGTAGACGCTGCTTGGTTGAAATGGGACGACTTTATGAAATGCGAAGGCTTGGGCGAGCCATTAACCAGTTTGCCCCTGCCCGCGCCTTTGTCTCCGAACACCACCACCATCACCCAAGGCTTTTCACAGCGAACCCAGGAAACCGCCCTACAAACAGAAGAGAAGAAAGGGGGGGACTGACTCTACCCGATATAGGCTGGGACGAACCTTATAACCATCCCCAAGACGAACTATGCGCATTCCTAGGCCTAAAGCTAGCTAAGCAAGCTATCGAATGACAAAAATGGCACCGCCATTGAGCTTAACCAGTGGGCTAAATAAAAGTAATTGGCAGAGAAGGAAAGGTAGATAGAATAAATAAGGGCAAGATAACCAGTTTGCTGCACTAAACGTGGGATTGGGGAGAAAATTTTTTTACGTTGATATGCTTAGGCTACTGAAAAACAGAAAACAAGTTCGAATTCCTTACTTTTCCCGTGCAACTGCCTCAGATTCAAATGAAAAATATTTGTGCATCAAGGCACAACCTGGTGTCATCTTCGCCAATTGAAAACCTGTCGTGAGCACGAAAATATTATTTAAGCCAACTGTCGAACTCAAAGTCCTGCGGAAAAGCACTCCTACAAAATATCAAATTATTTTTTCTATGGAACCTTATCATACGACTTTCTAAAGAGGAAGCACACAATCATGCAAATATGGCCATCAGCCTCACTGATTATTCTGCATCACTCAATTAACAAGGCAAAACTCCTCTCGTCGAAACTAAACTTTACCGTCGGTGGCATCAACAGGAGGGAAGCAAACAATCATGACATGAAGACGTATCTAATTGACATCATCATAACGCCACATATCGTCAATATTTGTTATGCTACATGATGATGTCATTGCAACACATGGTCGCTTGTTCCAAGGTGGGCAGATCAGGGAGAGAGTGCAAAAACCAGGTAACGTGCAGAAAGCTTGCAATGCCTTTGATTCTCAAGGCAGGGCAAAATCATGTTGGGGGGCGCAGAAATCTGTAGAAGGCTACGGCGAACGCATAAGGAGCCCCGTCAGTTTTTTTTTATACCACGGTCCTGACCTCTCACAGTAATTTGTGACAGAAGCACATTTTCTATCAAAATGAATTTATCAAACAAAAAGATATGCGCTATTAGAATGCTCGAAGTTCAAAGCTTCGTCTAAAAACTGTACCGCCCTGACCTAGGACTGTAATATCTAAAGATACCTTTTATATGCTGGGGTCTCTTTCTACTCTTTTCTCATCACCAGCGACCTAAGCGATGGCCCACCTGTGATATTATCAACGGTGTCAGCCGTGTACGAGAAAAACAAAAGCAAATAATCGAACATGCCAAGTTTCAGGGAATTACGGAGAGTCTAATGTCGTCTAAGTACAAAATATGATCATTCAAAGCCTTGGAGTCACGTGCAATTTTAACGCGAACCTTAAAATAAGCCTTCGGCCTCAATTTTTTCCTGAATCATGAAAGCTACGCTAGCGAAATAGACATTAATGTTTTTAGAGCAATATTATTCAATATAAACCGCATAATTGCTTTAGTCTCACTAATGCATCAAGGGAACACTTGAGAAATAAATTGGTACCTAATTATAAGAAATAAAGTTGTGGTACCGATTCTATTACAGCACAAACAAAGGCAGTACACCTTCAGTGACATTGAAACTAAACACAAGTTCTTTTTGTCATATTTATGCTACTGCCAGCAAGCACGAGCGATTGTGCACGTGATATAATATGTTCACGCGTCGGGCTGCGAAAGGTTTGGATACATTAGGCAGTTTTAGAAGAGCGCACTGTGCCCCCTTGCAGTGTGGTCGCTGCCACTGCGCATGCGTCGCAAAGCAACTCACCGTCAACGTTCGCGGCCCGCACGCAGAAAACCTGAAATAAGTTCTGGGTGTAGATTCCGTGCATTTCGATTTGTGGTCGGGGTGAAAGTCCCTAGACTTTTCCCTAGGGACTGCAAACGCTATTCTAAAGCTCATACGGCACACGCTATGCCCGCAACGTCCGCAGCACCTGCAAACGTTATTCTAAAGCTCCCTGTTATGTACCAGATAGCGAGTATTTGACATACCTGCAAACAAACGACTCCCTTCTCCTGCGACGGTGCACGGCACCGACAAGACGGAGTCTCTATATTGCTTACGGGCTTCGTGGTGAAATTTCACGAAACAGAACGTGCAATTGCACAAAACTAATGTGTTTCAATAACCATCCGGAACAAGCGCAACGTTTTCATTTACACACGATTATTATGTGAACGCAAGGTGGCTAAAGCAAACAAAATAATTAGCTCACGTATTCGGCGCATATCTGATAATGGACCTCAAGATTGAGCAGGCTGTAAGGTTTGCGTACGCCTTTTTGAGTCGTGCTTCATCCCCCCTCTAAGTGATTAGAAAAAGGAAAGGAAGGGAAAAGTGCCGCCCGTAACTGTGTATCCTTACCACGGCACTTGAACAGGTCGGCACCGGGATGGGTAGTGGAATTAAAGGGTATAGGTAAGGGAAAATTGAAGTCGTTTATTATTGATGGCCTAGCTAGTACTCAAGGTATTGAAAAAGAGGATAATCACTTACCTCTAAAGAGTTGATTGGGATTCAACAACCACGAAGAGCGCACGCCGTCCTCACGCGCTACTCGAATATAGGATGTGCTTAATCAAGAAGGAGACGCCGCCATTACCGCTTCCTTTTGGGAGCGCTGTTATCATGACCACGGCCGCTGGACCTTCTTTTTTACTTCTTCTTTCTCCAGCGGCAGTGTGGCAAAGCACCGCGCCTTCACGAAGAGAAGATGAATGTTGTAAGGAAAGGAGAAAGAGTGGCAACGTCGTTGGATGGTTACGTCTGCTTGCAAGTGATGACTCCAGCCGCAGACGCGTGTGAGAGAGCATGTCCATGCAGGCATGCTTCACCTCCCCTTCAGCCGTCCTCCAATTCTATGGAGTGAAGCGAGCGTGGAGGAAGAGACCACTGCATAGACCGCACGATGCTTCCGCACTCTCTCAGTAACACTTCCCACACACGCAAGCTTTCACTCCTCCATCTGCACTCGTGAGTGCGCGCCATTTTGATAACTGCGGCGTCGAAAAAGTTACTATCTGCGCCGCTCGTTGCGCACTGAAGAGTTTGAATAGTTTTGGCGTGCATTTTTTTCACTACTGCTGAGCACGTTAGAACGTCAATTTTGTGCGCTGCGTCATCCAAGATGCCAAAGATCCGTTGTCTGCTGAATGTACCGCACCTTGAGACAAAGCGGCCGTACTACTTGGAAGCCCCGCCGCGGTGGTCTAGTGGCTAAGGTACTCGGCTGCTGACCCGCAGGTCGCGGGTTCAAATCCCGGCTGCGGCGGCTGCATTTCCGATGGAGGCGGAAATGTCGAGGCCCGTGTGCTCAGATTTGGGTGCACGTTAAAGAACCCCAGGTGGTCAAAATTTCCGGAGCCCTCCACTACGGCGTCTCTCATAATCATATGGTGGAGTTGGGACGTTAAACCCCACAAATCATCAATCATCAATCAGTACTACTTGGAAGATAGTTCCGCGGTCGCCTTGATGATGATGGCCATCAATGGCGCAAGGACCATTGATGGCCATAGAGCGCCAGGAAATGATATCGGATGAGAGCAATGGTTATGGTAAATGGCTGTAAAAGGGCCTAAAATTCTGCGCTCTAAAGATGCGTAAGACATATATTTATTAAAATCATGAAAGTGAAGTTAAGCATGCTTGGTGAGAATGAGTCTTTATCATGACATCATAAAATAGAAGCGTAATATTAGCACCCATTTCTCGCCAGCGCCCTTGGTCCCAAGGGCCGGGAGACAGGTGCTCTTTTGGATGTAGCATCCGCAGCAGCAGCCTCTTTTCAGAGGCCGTGCTACCGATCACTTGAGTAGATAACATCGAAAGTATTTACTTCCTTTAAAAATGCATTCAATGCATTATATTTAAAAAGAGGTTCGCGACCAATAAACATAGCTGGGTGAAGGGGTATGTGTTTCTTGTACGCTAGTAGAAAATGTTTTTTCCTGTAAGCCTCTAGCTCAGAGCATTCAAGGACTATGTGCAGTACGGTAAGTGGACGGCCACATCTGTGACAGCTGGGTGGGTCACCACCGGACAAAAGTTGTGTGTGCGTGCTGTGTGTGTGTCCTATTCTAAGCCGGCAGAGACTGGCCTCTGTACTGCGTGTTTTCGACGTGGGCGGCCAGTTACCGAGGTATGGTTTAATCAAGTGTAACTTGTTATGAGTTTGTTGATCCCATAACTTCTGCCAGTAAGCCCTTAGCTTTTTCCGTATGTTTGGTTTTAGGTCCATTATAGGGAAAGCAACTGAGGAGTTGGCAGAGCTTCCGTTAATTGACCTGGCGAGCTGGTCGGCCAACACATTTCCTTCGATCTCGTGATGTCCTGGCACCCAGCACACGACAATATGTTGCTTGGAAGTATAGGCCGCGCGGAGTATTGAATAGAGGGATATAATTAGAGGGTTTCTGTGTTTTTAAAGATTTTTCAATGCTTTTACGACACTCAGGGAGTCTGTGTATATAACTATTCTTGGCGTATTCAGTTCTTTGATGTGTTTAACGGCTACTAATAACGCGTAAGCCTCGGCTGTAAAAATGCTTGTGCTGGTGGACAGAACGCCGGCACCCGAAAAGGATGGGCCGACCGCCACATAGGACACGCCAGTATGGGACTTGGGTGCATCAGTATAATATTCTGGACAGTCATATTTATGTTGCAGCTCTAAGAAATACATCTGAATGTTTATGGGGGAGGCATTCTTTGTGACAGCTACGAAAAAAGTGTTACAGTCTATAACCTGCCACTGCCATGGCGGGAGCCGCAGAGCGGAAGGGCTGAGGTGGTATTCAAGCAGTGGGACATCTCTCTCTTCAGCTAGGTCTCTAACACGCAGCGAGAAAGGGCGTGCCATTGCGGGTCGATTGTAAAAAAGTTGAGAGCTGGAGAGGTCGTTAATGGTGGAATATGCAGGTTGCTCACTGTTCGCATTTACTTTAAGGAAATATATGAAATAAGAACATGTTCTCTGCAGATGGAGTGACCACTCGTCCGATTCTACATAAAGGCTTTCAACTGGGCTTGTTCTAAAGGCGCCTGTGGACGGGCGGATGCCTTGATGATGAACAGGGTCCAACATTTTCAGAGCGCTTGGCGTGGCAGAGTGATAGACTATTGCCCCATACTCAAGACGTGAGCGAATAAGGCTTCTATACAGATTCATGAGGCACTTTCTGTCGCTGCCCCACGTTGTTCGTGACAGCACCTTCAGGATATTAATTGTTTTCAAGCATTTATTTTTAGGATGTTTTATGTGCGGTACAAAGGTTAACTTCGCGTCTAAGATTATACCTAGGAACTTATGTTCTGTGTCTACGGGTAGACGCTCACCCTTAACGACCAGTTCAGGATCAGGGTGCAAGCCTCTTTTTCGTGAAAAAGGACACAGGTGCTTTTCTGTGGGTTCAGTTTCAACCCGTTTTCATCAGCCCATTTGGATACCTTGTTAAGGGCGAGCTGAACCTGTCACTCACAGATCCCAAGAGAACACGATTGAAAACCCATCTGCACATCGTCGACATATGTTGAATAAAGGTATTACGTGGAATGTACAGACGGAGAGAATTCAATTTTTAACAAAGAGCGTACAGCTGAGCACCTCACCCTGTGGCACTCCGGTTTCCTGTACAAATGTTCGGGACAGAACATTTCTCACTCTAACGCGGAAGGTACGATCGGACAGATAGCTTTCAATGACACTGAACATATTACCGTGTATACCTATGTGTGAGAGGTCTCTCAATATTCCAAACTTCCACGTAGTATCGTAGGCCTTCTCCATGTCGAGGAACACAGATAAGAAAAGCTGATTATGAACAAAAGCCTCACGTATGCGTGCCTCGATACGCATAAGATGGTCGGTGGTGGATCGGCCCTCTCTAAACCTGCACTGGTATGGGTCGAGCAATTTGTTTGTCTCTAAGTAGTGGAGTAAGCGGCAATTAATCATTTTTTCAAATAGTTTGCAGAGGCAGCTTGTTAACGCTATAGGTCTGTAACTTGATACAGTAGAGGGATCCTTTCCCTGGTTCAAAATTGGAATTATAACAGCCTCCTTCCAGGAGGAGGAGGTCACACCTGAAAACCATATGCGATTATAAAGAGAGAGAAGGGTTTCTTTAGTTTCGGAGGGTAGTTCCTTCAGCATCGCGTACATTACGTTGTCAGAACCTCTGGTAGATGTATTACAGCAGCTAAGTGCTGTTCGCAGTTCTGCTAAGCAGAATGGTGCATTATATGTCTCATTTCTCGCGGATTTTTTTTCTCACTTTTGTTTTTCTATTCGTGCCTTGTAATTCTGGAAGGATTCGGAGTAGTGTGAGGAGCTCGATATATGTTTGAAATGTGTGCCAAGAGAGTTGGCTTGATCTTCCAAGCTTTCCCCGAGGCTATTTACTAGTGGAAGGGAATACGTTTGTTGGCCCTTAATTTTCTTTACCTTATTCCACACTTTTCCCTCATATGTGTACGAGTTGATACTCAATATAAACTTTGTCCAGCTCTCTCGTCTAGCTTGTCGACGCGTTCTCCTTGCCTGCGATTTGACCCGCTTGAAATTTTCCAGGTTTTCAGCTGTAGAGAAATCGCGAAGCAACGCCCATGCTTTGTTCTGGGTGGTCCGTGCTTTCCTGCATGCGTCGTTCCACCATGGGACTCTCCGTTTAGAAGACATGGCGCTCGTTTTGGCATTACATTTAGATGCGGCATCAAGTATAAAAGCTGTAAAATACGTGACAGCGTCATCTATGGTCAGGGCAGACAGCTCAGTCCATGTCATGTGTGTAAGAGTTCTATACCCTTCCCAATCAGCTGAATCAATCTTCCATCGAGGAACCTGCGGGGGTAGTTGATCTTTGTTCGGCTCACTCAGGATGATTGGGAAGTGGTCACTCCCATAAGGGTTTTTAAGAACGTCCCACTTAAAAACAGGTAAAAGGGATGGTGATGAAATGCTAAGATTTATGGAGGAGTACGTGTTGTTTGCAAGGCTAAAATACGTAGGCTCCTTTATATTTAAAAGACATAAACTAGAAGAGAAAAGGAGCTGCTCAATGAGACGTCCTCGCGCATCACAGTGAGCATCACCCCACAGGACATTGTGTGCATTAAAATCACCTAGAACCCGAAACGGCTCGGGGAGTTCATCTAATAATGATTCTAGTTCACGTCTGTGTAGCTGTTGATGCGGTGGTATGTACACAGAACATATGGTAATGAGTTTGTTAAAAAGTACAGATCGAATGGCCACAGCCTCAAGGGCCGTTTGGAGCTTCAAATGTTGGCATGCTATACTACGATCAGCTATAATGGCTACACCGCCAGATGGTACGACAGCATCCTCCCGGTCTTTTCGGAAAATAATATATTGTCGTAGGAAGTACTTGTGCTTAGGAGTTAAGTGCGTTTCTTTTACACACAGCAGTTTCGCGTTGAACTTACTCCGAGTTCTTGGACGTCATCTAAATTTCTAAGTATTCCCCTTACGTTCCACTGTATGATGTTGTCCTAGTGGAAAAAAAAGGGAAAAGTGCTGTGTGCAGAGAGGACGGAGATTAGCTCATTTTACAGGGCCTTTGTCAGGCCCTGTAATCGGCGTTCACTGCTTTTTGGGGCGCTCGAGAGAAGCTCGCCGCTCCTTCGGCGCTTCCTGCGCCGTTTGGCTTGGACTGGTGTCCATAGCCTCTTGCGAGGCACTGGACGCCCGCTCTAAAGAGCGATCTGTGCGTCGCTTAGACTTCGCCTCGATCGACGAAGTCTTTGTCCCCACCGAGCTGGGGGTCGATAAAGCCACCTTGGCCTCTTGAATGCCCTGGCTGCTGCCAGAGCTTGTAGAGGTCACTGGTGTGGACAGCCTGAATGTGGGCAGGGCAGCGCTGGCTGCTCCCGCCGTAGGGGCTTGTGGCATTGGCCTCGGCTCGCAAGGCGAGGTCCGGGCAAATGCCAAGGGCCTTTGTGGTGCCACCCCTCGTTGCACCACTTCGGCGAAAGGTGTTTTTAGTGCCAATGTTAACGACATCCGTTGTCTTGCTTCTCTGAATGTGATATTTTCCTTTACTTTTATAGTTATTATTTCTTTTTTCTTTTTTCCAGGCTGGGCACGCTCTGGAGTATGCGGGGTGACTACCTTCGCAGTTAGCACACAGGACCTCATCATGACTACATTCATCAGCACTGTGGCCGGTTGTGCCACACTTATCACAGACCAGCTGCCCTCGGCAGCTCTGGGATGCATGACCAAATCGCTGGCATTTGAAACAACGCCTCGGGTTAGGAATGAAGGGTCGGACATGGAGTTTTATACAGCCAGTTTCGAGAGTCTCAGGTAAAATGGTTGAGTTGAAGGTGAGTATTAAGTGCTTTGTTGCTATTTCGTTGTTGTTGCGTCTGATTTTGATTCGCTGGACATGTGTTACACCTTGATCCTTCCATCCATCAAGAAGCTCTTTTTCACTCAGTGTCATCAAATCTTCGTCCGATACCACGCCCTTCACTGTATTCATGGTACGATGTGCGCTCACAGAGACGGGCATGTTACCAAAGGCTACAAGATGCGAGAGTTTATTGTACTGTTCCTTGTGTTTTAATTCGAGAAGCAGATCTCCACTTGCCATCTTCGTGGCCTTATAACCGGTTCCAATGGTCTCTCTCAAGCACTTGGCCACAAGAAAGGATGAGATTGCTCTAGCTTTCGTAGATGATTTTTCGCAGTGGAGGACATGGTATTTTGGGAAAGTTTCTCTGTTTTCGGGCCAAAGTAGTGAAGTTGCGTCGGTGCGTACCCTTTTCGAGGCACGATCAGTAAGAAAGGGAGTCGAGGATCCCATGGAAAAATGTGTATTTTTCGGTAACGGCGCCTACCACCCACCACGGAGTCCAACAAAGGGACGTGGCAGAGCATGTGGGCATGTCTGCGCAACGCCAGCAGTACGCAATTACTATAACCCAATATGGTTTATCCTAGTTTGGATAGCCACACAAGGTTAACCCTTGCCGCCAGGAAAAACAGAAGTAAATTGAAGAAAGGAGAGAACAGGAAAGATTGAAAGTAAGAGGGAAAGACGAAGATGAAGAGAACGAGAGACAGGAAAAGGCGACTGCCGGTTTCCCCTGGGTGGGTCAGCCCAGGGGTGCCGTCTACGTGAAGCCGGGGCCAAATGCGTGTGTTGCCTGCGCCGGGGGGCCTTAAAGGTCCAATCACCCGGCGTCGGCTCAACCCCCAGGATCCCTTTTTCCCCGGACACGGCAAAGCCACGCACGGCTAGGCGTGGGAGGGAGTCAAAACTCCCCCCGTGAGCTCGGGTCCGTGGTGTCGCTACACACCAAACGCCTACTTGCGCAGGTGCCCCTGCGGGGTCCGCGGTTGCCTTCAAACATGCGGTTGCCACATGTCCTGCTCTTGGGTCGCAAGTACAACTGTCTTGCAGCAAAATTCAGAGAAGTGACCGCTTATATGTTCAGCTGTGTATTTGTTGAAAGCGATAAGTACTTTTCATGGTCGTTGAAAGCTGAGGACTGTTTTTTGCTACGAGCTGCGCGCCTGCAAAGTTACCTATTTAAAGGCTGTGGATGTTTGGTTGTGTACTATTGTGAGTGGGGTCTGGTTTACCGAAACAGCATTGCTAATATGAAAACTAAGCGCGCAAATTTTTGTACAACTTTAGAACTCATGCGTTTTCGTTGTGTGAGCCTCATACATTGTACGCGCGCCCACATTGGCAGTATGTCGAAACGCAACTAAATGTTCCGCATATGGACATTGTATCGAGGCCTTTCTGGATGCATGTTAATGATCGCAAGCCTTGTGTTCACGTTCATTAGCCTCTCCCTTATGTACTTTATTTCGCCCCGCACACACACAACAAAAACGTGTTAATATTCGGGATAACATGGGCTGCGATGGGGCCGAACGAGTTCGCCATGCGCCTTTGAACTTGGTTCGCTGAGCATGCAGCCGCATGCTCGGCGAAATACATTCGCCTCAAAAAAATCTTTTATTGTTAACGTTTGACAGCACAAATCACGTTTTAAAGAATGAACAATTAATGCACGAAAATTTTGGAAGATGCTTGCTTTATTTTTTTAGGAATGTTACTCTTGTTTTTTTTTTCGTAGAGAAACGTGTGTTATGGTCGATCTAAAGTGTATTGTGAAATGGAGCGTTCTCGAGTGTTTTGTATTGTTGAAATAACATAGCGCACGTGATGCGAATTGTAGATTCGTCTCAAATGCACGTGAGTGGAATGGCATAGTCAGGGGATCAGTCGAAAACATATTTCGGGTGAAGGGGTTTCACACCCTGCCTATGCGTACTCGTCTGTGTCTGTGTGTGTTTGTGCGTGTGTGTATATATGCGAGAAACTCCAGAGGCCCTGTCTCCAACAGGCCACGCTTGCTGGCAGCTGAGCCGTGCCCTCGCGATCCAGGAACAGAAAATAGCAATGATAGAAAACTAACCCTCATACATCTTTATAATTTCAGTGACAATATACCGGGACAGTTTGCAGGTAGTAGATTCGCTATTCAATCAACTTGTCGACCTCGCTACTGAAGACAGCATACCTGATATGTCGAAAATCATTCTTGTGGCCTAGTAATGTAGTAGCACGAAAAAAACGCCGTCATGTTCATCGTCACACGTAAGTTTTCCCGGTGTTACATTTCTATTGCTCTTTATTAGAAAGATTACACGCTGCTTTCTAAATAAGTTATCAGTTCTTTATATTTGATAATCAGTTGCAACTGTCAGCGCGAGCAATTTTCGGCAGCGAGAGCAAAACTGCATGGAACGTCCTAGTTTGTTATCAGCTTATGTCATTTGATATATTACCAACTCTGAGTTATGCTGAGGTTTTTGCAAGCCTGATGTTAACGGTTCTAACGCCTGATGCTCTTCTGTAGATTATTTGTCGAAAATAGTACAAATTCTTTTCGGATGTTGCAATCTAGCTGTTTTTAAGTATTACCGGCCTATGTTAGTTTGAATCCATTTGGTTATAATAATTACGGCTAGAGACACGTACGCTGCGGATGAAAGAAGAAGTGGGATTGTGAGCAACAAGGCAGGGGGATTTTACTCAAGAACAGTGTTTCTTCGCTGAAAGTGCGGGTAAATCAGTGTTGTTGCGGGATAGCAGGAAAATAATAAATGAAGTGTAAAGTCTTTTATCTAAAGAATTATTCAGATATAAACTTTTTATTGACGAAATTGTTTTACTATCTCAACTTTTCACGTGCTGTCTCGCAAGGCCCCGGTTACCTTTTTTTTTTGCCTGCGACACGAACTTGAACAAACTTTCACACAATTGTAGCAGGGTGTTCATTTCAAGACAGTAATTTTTTTTTATATAAGAATGTTTAGGATATGCTGGTTCCTGCCTTTTCGCACATAAACTCGATGTCGAAGCGAAAGTACATTTTAGCCGCTAAACTGAGGTCCACGTGACAAATAAAAGAAATGTTCAATTAGCACTTTTTTCCGGACTTTCGTGCCGTATATATCAAAGTTACAGTGCGAAATTAGAAGTATTCGTGCCCAGCCGACACGAAGCACAGCATGATACTGAAATGACCCACGGAATGAAAATGGTGAAATTTAAGTGAAATGAAATGCCAAAGCAGAATCTGATCGTAAAAAGTCTGCAAGCATTCGAAAATACCCAAGTAGACAGCTTATCGTTTACCTAAGATGGGTTGTCCTGATCTTTTCCATTCTAAAAATATAAAAAGGCATAAAAAACATTTCACTTCTCTGCAAAAAGAAATGCCAAAAAGGCTGCGCCAGAGGTTTATGCTTAGACTTTCGTGTGTACATTTCAAAAGAAATTGATAAGCACCGCACATTACAAGCAAAAGCAAAGCGATTCGCTGGCACAGGTGAAATGACTTAGGGCAGCTTTTAAGGAGGATATACGACCAAAGTTAACTTTCACTCAAATTCTGTCACTTCCTTTTCACGGGTCTCACAAAACTGAACGTTGCGCTTTGCGTATGCCTTGCGTAGTCAGTTACAATTTTGCCCGAAATTCAGTCATGAACGCATCGAACTATGTGCAACATTCGTGATTTCTTAGAAATCGCTGCACCAATAGTTATCCCGGTGGCGGCGGCTGCGTTTCCGACGGAGGCGGAAATGTTGTAGGCCCGTGTGATCAGATTTGAGTGCACGTTAAAGAGCCCAAGGTGGTCGAAATTTCCGGAGCCCTCCACTACGGCGTGTCTCATAATCATATGGTGGTTTTGGGACGTTAAACCCCACATATCAATCAATCATCAATCAATGCTGCACCATTATCGGTAGGCAATATGGTGTTGTTTTATCAGCACCTAATATTTAGTGAACAATCAAAAAGGGACAAATTATTTTTCACTAATTGACCACAACGGTGTCATTCAAACAGCTATAAAACATTCCCCCTCATTATAACATTTGTGTGAAAGAATGACAACGGCCTTGTCATCAAATTGTTATGAAACTCTGTATTTCCTGAACGAAAAATACCCTCTAGAGTTGCAGAGTGCGCTCTGTCGTTCACATCGTTTAAACATGATATATCTGTTGTAATCTATTTTAGCTAACCTTCAATTAGTTAAACTTAGAGCTCGCCCCACCATATGGCAGACATATTATACAGGCTCCAAAAAGCACATTTACTTGCCCTATCACACATGTTCATGCCATACTATAGTTGCATGGGTATGGCGGGAGTGTCATCTAATAATTTAACTGCTAGAATATGTCATTGCTATGTGGTTTTACTCCACAAGACTAGTACTACGTGTAATAAGTCATTTTTTGTATCTTCCGCTTTCTTCTATGGCTGGCTTCCTTTTTCGAAACCTCCTATTTCGTTGCCTTAAACTTTTTTATCTGTTTTCTGTCTTATGTTTGTGTGTTTCTGTTTGGCTCAATTCCTTCTATGTGTTTTTTTTTGCTCTCTGTACTCGGTTTTTCGCCATCAAAGGTATTGCATGCCACGCCGGACGATTATGCGCCTGTTCTTAAGAGCGAAGCAGAGAAATTATATGAGATAGCGTGAATCAGTTCATCATCAAGATTTTCACTCACACTGCCTGGTGCAATGAAAAGCTTGAACAGCTCTGCTGTTACTATCGTAAAAGACGACCCTGTCATCGCCAAGTATGAATACCACCTTGCCGCTGCCCTATATGGTATATATCGTGTCTTAATATGCACATTTTGCATTCCCAACACTGAAACTGACCGCGAGGGCTTACAATATTTAAAAAATAAATTAATGATGGCAATATGAGCTAGCAATGAGTTTACAGTTTTGCAGAATGTGTTCTGAAATCCTGGCGTGCATTTAATTATATCTGTGCTAGATGGAATATCTAGTACATTTACTGCCTACAGTAATAAAAGATGGAGCTCTCAATTATTGGCGTCTCTCATAATCACATGGTGGTCACATAGCAATCAATATCAATATCAAATATTGTAACACTGCAACTTTACGAAATACAGCTAATTTAGTTGCACTTGCTCTTTTATTACTCACTACTCACCAACAGCTAGCAAAGTACCATTGAACAACGTTACAAATGGTGTGCAGTGGAGTTCATTAGTGTGCCTAATGAGACATCAAAATGTTGTTTATAGCGCATAGTACAGATGTTAACGAGTACTACGGGTCTTTTCAGCCTTCAGAAATGTCAATGAGGTATTTTAAATGAGTTCCCTGGAGACTTGCAAGGTGGCAGAAGGTATCTTGTAAGACGTTGTGTTTTTGTTCTGAGAAGAGATTCATTAAAAAAACAGTTATGCATGTAATATTGTGTGCATGAATATATTGAGCATCTCCATTTTCCGAATTGACAGGACGTTTGGAAAGCAGCCCTCCGCAATAGATATAAAATAAGGAAGGTGGATGATCAAGATGATGTGTTAGCAAGTCGCCAGAAATTTGGTGCCCAAAGGAGAACAGGCGGCACCTGTGAGCATCAATGAAACAAGACAGTTTAAATGGTGAGGATAGTTTAATACCGTACTCACCAAATATCCCAGCCATTTTTTAAAGCTGCATAAAGAGTCTCAACAATAGCTTCCAGTTTGATTCCAATTACAGAGATGAGAATCATAGATTTTACAGCACAAGATGACTGTATTCGCAAACAAGAAGATCGGCTTGTTTAGGATGGCAAAAAACTATTGCCAATCGAGGACCTCTTGGTAAGGTTAATGGCCTTGACAGCTGGGAAGAGGCTTCCTGACGTTGCAACGAAAACCATTCGTGACGTGAAAAAAACCACCCCTATATGATGGACTTCAGCGAGTACATTGGCTTTTTTTTACTTCTAGGTAGTTTTTTATAATACTAACACATATTTCGACTCAGCCTTCATTATGCTCATCTTGAAACACTATTATAAAGCAAAAGTAATCTTTGACTTGTTACAGTTTTGCGATATATGCTACTGGCATGAGCTTCTTAGTTATAGTGTAAACACAGTATAAGTATACATCAAATATAAGTTATTGAACATGCCGAATACCAAGTAGCAATGCGATTTTCAAGTGATAGTGCTCTAAGACAAATAACATATTAAGGACAACCTGAAACAAACAGGTGACTATTTTCATATTTTAAAGTGTGCTGTAAAATAACTAAGCCACCATTTTTCTATGGTCATGCCCTATTTTGCAGGAAAAATAAGCAGCAATAAACTATCAATCAGATATTTTAGAATATGAAAAAAAATCTAATATCGGAATATACACAATTGTGTCAGTTTGTGGAGCTTTATGGGCAGACTTGTGCCTTACACACACACAAGACCATAGTTCTAGAAGCATGACTTGATTGGCCAGAAGTCATAACCAGCGCATAACTTAAATGCCTAAAGGAATAAAATGCAGCAAGAAAAGTGAAAAAAACTTGTAAATGTGCATGGTAACTATGAGTGGGGACCTTTGTCTATAGTGCCCCACCAGCTATTGTGACCCATTATGTCTGCGATAGATGAACCTGCTGTAGGACTAAAAAGACTATTGGTTTGAGACCTCGTTTGAGGGTCACTGCATAGTAGAAAACACTGCTTTGGCTACAGCTATTGGTATAGTTTTCGAAATACACAAAAAACTAATATTTCATATGTTAACAATGTTAAACAACACCAATATACAATGACAACAAGAAAGGTATAGGGCACATCTGTGGTGTTTAACTGCATTGCTGCGATTTTAAAAAAGTGAAGAAAGTAAACTGGGTAAGAATACAACTTTTTGCCACTGGGGTTTCAGCTTGCAAACTTCAAGTAACTCATATATTGCTCTGCCAGTCAAGCTACGGCACCAGTCTTCATCCTGTACAATATATGGGGTGGATGTGCGCACCTAAACTAGGGAGTATTAGCCAGTGCTGCATGTTTTAAGCTATAGTGGCAAGTGTTGAACACCTTTTACCCGGTGGCACCACACATCATATGACTTTCGTACTAGCTGCAGTTTACCAATAATTCTCCGCATACTTCTCGATGGGATCAAGTATCCCGAAACGAGGCCCTTCCCATACCCCTAAGAAAAAAGTGGGAATATTAGGCCTTAGTTTTCTTCCGATGAAGCTGCTTTAATGAAAACCAGCAGACAGTGAAAATAAAAAAAACGTAAGGAAATGATTTTTAGTTCTTACTGTATATTTATTTAAATTGTTCCAATTCACGGTCGAGGACGTATAATTAGTGGGAAATGTTGTATTTGTATTTCGTAGACAGATTATTTGGGTGCCCCCAGAAAATACTGTAGAATATTCGAACAATTATGTAGAACAGGCTGGTCATCGTGAAAGGCCTGACATTTTGTTTTAGAATGTTGCTCGGCGTTTATTCTATGCAGTTCTGCAATGACTTTACTAGACTGAGAGTTACCAAATCACTCCTGAAGTTTTCAACAGCCATCATTAGATTGACCAAGTTTGCAGTGATGAAGAAAATATCTTGTATTGAATACGTGAGGCAAGTGTTGGAAAGAGCATGCCAAAAGGACCCCAAAAGAATGAGAACAATACGTGAGTGCAAGAGAATTTTATTGTAGCTAAGCTTGTACTTGATTCTTAAAATAAGAGAGTGTAAAAACAGGGAAGAAAGCAGACAAGGATAACTGCGTACTTGCTAGGTTTGTAAAACACAATAAGTTACGCTTTTGGTAACACCATAGTTAATTTTCTACACTACACTATGCATGCATTGACCTGCATACAACTAACATCTATAAGCAAAGAATTTGATTCTTCGCCCTATCATGAGTCATAAAAATTACCTATCTCTTATGAAACTAACCCAAACTGTTCAAGAAGCTTTTGCCATTTAACTCGGAGTTACTCTTGCTTTCTCCCTAGTGCATTCAATCATTTACATTGCTCAGGTCACATGCTTTTTTAAGACTGAGTTTTTTTATTGACCTACTTTTTGGTAGTACTTATAAGAGCAATCTGAATTAAAATAAATAGCTCATTACTACTCTAAAATTATTATAAATCTGCAGAAGGAGTAAAACATGTTCGTGAAATTGCGTATTACTTACTTCTTGTATACCTTATATGATTTTTTAAATTAAGTGCTTTCAAATTTATTGTTTGCTTTTTTTATTTACCATTTCTCGCTGCAATGAATCAGCTGTTTTTATATAAATGTAGAAGCTGAATAAATATGGAGAGAAAAAGTGTGTTAACAACACACACATGCTGGTATTCTTACGATACTTGAAATGTTGGCAGCCGCACACCATAGCTCTCGTGGAGCCAGACCTTATGCCGCTCTCCACTGAAAGGCTCGTACAATGAAATCGCATTCATATGTATCGGGAGGGTAACTTATCACAGGAAACCAAATCACAGGCGGCCGTATTAGGAGGCCATATGTCTCACAACGTGTTACAAAAGTTCTTTTAATGTGCCCTAAGTTCACCGCTTAGAGCGCATGTGTGTGTATGTGTGCTTTTTTCATGTTTTCCGTCAAGTGTTACACATCTTATAAATGGATGAACAACCGGCACAGACTGGCACCATTACACTTCCTGTTTTGAGCAGCATAATTGAACAAAGACACAGACGAAGATTCACAAACAGAAGTGCCTGTGTGGAGTGATTTTTTATGTTTTTATAGTTGTTTAAAGCATGAGCTCACATTATCTGGCCCAACTCAGCCTTTTGATACATTTCAATACACTTGCATCATTGACCCTTCCCTAAATGTACCACCCTCTCTTGGGGCCAAGAAGAATATTTTTCTCTCAAGGAAATAATTAGCAGTCTGCTCGCTGCCCTCCTTTGTGGAAGTTGCAGCTAAAGTAAACCTATATTCAAAGTAAGTGCGATTACCTTATTCATTCCTATGATCAATGTGCTTGCCTACATGTTCCGTGAAAGTTGGCTATCACTTTTGTGTTTTATGCAAGCGTGATAGAAGCCAACACGTTACTTTTTGAGCCACCTTACTTACCACAAGTGTCCTGTTTAGAAATTTTGCATGACAAGCTTGCATCTTCCCCTTTCTAGGTTTATTGAGACAGCATTTATAGATGTTGAAATGCTTCACTGCCTGTTATCACAGTTTGAAATGATTTATTACTGTCCGTTGAAATCGCCTTACATAACTTCATTTTTGACAGATAATATGGCACTTGTAGCTCTGAGCATCCTCTCTGAGAATGTCAAGGAACAGTCAGCATGCTTACTTATATTTGTGAAAGACAGTGTGACTATACGAAACATTGGGTAGCGAATGTCTTTGCATGTTAGCAAACGAAAATTTAGACAGACTTTATCTCAGCGACCTCACCATTGCTAGCACAGGCCAATAGTCAAGTTATGACAAAGCGATGCCAGTAAAGTTAAACACCTTTATAAGAGTCATGCTTTGGATGGCAATTCTTGTCTTTTGTACAAGATGTCTCTTACAAGCAGAGTACCTCATGTGCAATTCCTTATCAAACCATATTATATTGTCGGTACACTGGTATCTCTAACAGCCATTTGTCACTTATATCAGTGTCTCTTATAAATGGGTTCAGCTGCAGTACAAAATTTAGAGACGGCGATAAATAACATGCTAAACATTATTTTGTAGCTGTAAGCTGTAACCGACGTAAATGAAGGAATGCTGAGGATCAGTCAGCCAGTATTTTTCCTTCAAGTGCATGACATTGCTTTGCGATTTTGCATTCATTTGCTCCTAATGATGCCTTGCATTGCCTTGCAATACTTAGTTTAGGTTTTTTTACGCCAAGATGGTGTTTTCTCATTCACAGGATTGGTTTACTTATCGCTTTGCCAGCTAGCAGTAACTTGTTCTAGCATATATTTGTTCTTCCTATGTTATCGGTGTCATCACGAATTATTTTTGACATAATTATTGAAATATGTGAATGCAAGTCCTCGGGCCTATTTTATGCTTCGTTTGCTTTGTCCTATTTATGCTCTGGCCTATTTTATGCTTCCACGCTCTTTTCGTCAAGTTTTGTTATCACACTGTTACACTACGTTCAGCTCAAAGCACGCCTTTGATGTTTAAAAAGCTTTTAGGCTGTAGCATATCGTTTTGTTAAGATTACACCCACATTGTGAACCTTTCAGATTATTCTCGTACCTACGTCGCCGCTAGCAATAACGCTAGAACATTCGATGGCAAGTGTATAATTGCATACTCTCTTGCTGCTTGTCAGTTGATCGACTGCCGGCGCTCCGTTCGCCGCTATCAGTGCAAGTCTTTCCGTTTACCAGCACAGGTTTGTCCTAATAAACAGTTTATTATTAGACCTGCAGCCTGCTTCATTCATCCACATCACGACTCATTGACATTGCTGGACGTGTTGCTTTTATGTACCGGATGCCCACTTCAAGCCGTGAAGCCAGCCCACGTCGCAAGCCACGGAGACAATGACAGCCTCTGTGCCACCTGCACCGCTTCTGCTTTAGCAACCTAAGAAGCCGCCACTTTTCCGTGGTTCGCCACTCGAATACCCGGAAAGCTAGCTTGAGAGGTTAGACCAAGTCACCGCCTTCAACACCTGAACCGAGGACGACAAGCTTCAGCATGTCTATTTCGCTTTAGAAGACACTACTCGGACCTGGTTCGAGTATTAAGAGAGATACCTGAAAACGTCGAACGTTTTCGGGCCAGGTTTCTCGCCACTTTTGCATGTGTGGTCGGCTAGAAGAAGCCTGAAGCTCTCTTCGAAACCCACATGCAGCTGCCAAACGAAAACCTGGCACTATTTCTGAAAGAGATGACTAAACTCTTCCGTCACGCTGACTCTGAAATGCCCGAGGACAAGAAAGTCCACCACCTCATGCGAGGAGTTAAGCAGGAGATTTTTGCGAGACGGATGCGGAACCCTCCGAACAGCGTCCAAAAATTTGCCTCCAAATCGGCGGCTATTGAGAAGACCCTTGAAATGCGCACACGTCAATTCAACCGCCGCCCGACACCAGGCTATGCAGAGATCCAGCCACTCTGCTCAGACGATCTACGAGATATCATTAGAGACGTAGTCCGCGAAGCACTTCGCCGAAAGTTCTCCTCATGCCATCCTCCACTTTTGCCAATCGCAGACATCATCAGAGAAGAAATCCAGCAATCGCTGGGCATGCCTGAGTCAGCGTACACACAACCCCAAGCGATGAGCTACGCTGCTGCTGCCAGACGCTACGCTCCTCCGCCACGTCCACGTCAAGATCCCGCACTGTCGCATTTTCGTCACCAGGCACCGCTGCTACCACCACTGACGACATACCACCCACCTGCCTCCCAGCTTTACGTGCCGAGGAAGACCGACGACGAGGAAGACCGTGTTTGGTTCGTCCTTTTCGGGACTAATGGGGCTGCCACAACCATAAATTTCTTTAAGGTCTAATGGCACCAGATCCAACAGTTATTCCCTTCAAGGGACTAATATTTAGTCCTTACATTTACACCTTAGTGAGTAACTGTTAGTCCCACATTTCACCCCAAAAGACTAACATTTAATCCTCACACTTGCATTTTAAACAGCAACTGTTAATCCCCACATTTACATCTTACCGGATAACCGTTAGTCTTCACAGTTGTACCATGCCGGATGAACAGTTGATCTACTCAAATAATCCAATCAAATGAACTTTTCGTCCCCACTTCAAACATTCTTTTTGATTATTTTCCGCCGTGACTGATACTTTTTTCGCCTGTTTTTCTGCGCAGTGAGCAACGAATTCCGCAGAAAAAAACACGCAAAAAAGTAGTTAGCCTCTTATGTGTAACTGCTTTCTCCGTCACGGCAACAACGAAAGACAAAATTGAGACATCAAAATCTTTTATTTGCCTACATACACATGAAGTTTCCCCCTTTTTTAAAGTGAATTCATGGTGAAGTGTACAAGTCCTGTCTCGTTGTGAAACCTTCTCCACTCCTTGGAGAGCTCCTCCGACGGAAGCGATACATGACAGGCATTGCAGACGCCAGCGCACGCAGCCTTCTGCCTGTTGTGTTCCTACGGCTGCACGTACAATAATGTACAAGAAATAGTTGGGCACACATCACAGAAGTTGAAAATGCACGTATCTGACAAGTACGTGCACGTTAATATAAAAACAAGCGTTAAAATATGACACACAAGTAACTTTACCCTCACATCTCGCATAGACCTTCTGAAGCTGCTCTGGCGAAAGAGATGGATGACGGGCATCGCAGACGCCAGCGCAACAGCCTTCAGCACAGTGTGCGCCCATGGCTGCACAATTAGTATTTAAAATAGTGAGTCACACGTGACAGAGGATGAATACAAATGTATATAAGAAATACGTGCAAGGTGAAATGAAAACATATGCGAGATATAACATGCTAATAATTTCACCGTGATGTCACACATCGTCAAAGAATCATTTCGATGCCTGTAGCACAACAGCTTAGGAGCGGCGGCCGCAGTCACAACTCCGCGAACCACCGTGCCACTAACAAGTCGGCGAATCCTAAGCGAGCGACGTCGTTCAGCTCGAGCGAGCGAACGCGAGACCAAACACGGCACTGCACGCGGAGTGTCTGCCGCCAGTGAACTTCGAACAGGAGGGCGAGCGTACGCTTGGCTGCCGCCACGAACAGCGCCGAGCTAGTTTGGAGCAAGCGCTGAAGACATCGACGGTAATGCGGCCCTTTTCCACACACTCGAGCGAGTGCAGCGCACCAACGCGAGTCCACCACCGCGGTCAACGGACTGCGCCGAGCTGCTTGCGACCTACTGACTGACGGGGAAGCCAACTGTAATGGCGACCAATTTTCAGTGAGTTCCAATGCTAGCGAAAGTCCCGCCAGCCCGAGCTGGTGCACTTACAGCGCGCGACATACTACAACCAAGCTCTTTACGAGAACCCGCCACGTGTTTTCGACGACTCCCAACACAGCGATGAGGTCTCAGCCCGATAGCGTCAGCACGGAGCTCATCGCGGCGGCACAGAGGCGAGCACTCGATGAGTGAGCGTACAGGAGGCTGACGGCAATGGCGGCCAATTTCCAGGTGGTCGCAGAGCACAGGTAAACTGCAGACGCCCAAACTAACCTTCGCGGTGAAGTTCGTGCGTGAGATATACAAAACGACCGAGCTGGTTGCCCGCAAGCGCGATCCGTATCGCACACGTGACTAGCAGAGTAAAATAAGGAATGATGACCTACTTGCCTTAGAATCCAGCGTTTTTTTCTGCCCTGAGTCGGACTGATGTATATATCCGATAGGCCTGTTCTTCTCGGCCGCTATATTGGCCTTCCCAACTGTTGCTGTCGTGTGCTGGTCGTGACTGTCTTGTCGCCAGAGATATACAGCGCGCCATGGTGACCTGTCGAGGCTAGCTCCAGACTTCATGGGCGCAGCGAAACGCTAAAGCAGCAGCCAACGCTCATACAGGCGTACACACAAGCCCCACGTCGTAATTTTTAGATCGTCGAGTCCAGGCAACCGTGGTCGAGCACTCCGAGCGCGACGCTACGCAACCACCGCCGGCAAAATATGGGGAAAGACTGAGCCAGCAGAGGACAAGAAGGACATGTGTTCTCTGGAGAAGGATGGTTGGTCACCTTGCCAACGTTTTTCGCGCTGCCTGCAATGCCCGGGCGCTTCATCCCTAGTGAAGTCTAAGTGGTTTCGCGCCTCACGCTCCCTCTGTGGTTGCTCCTCAATGGTCTATCTCTTCCTCGCCTGCGCCCGTTGGGCTCCGTTACTCCTTTTTCGGGTAATTTTGCCTTAGAGTGTATGCTTACTCTTCAAAGGTGACGTGCAAGACTATGCCAGTGCTCACAAAATCCAGTGGGGCTTCATAGTCGAATGTACACCAGCTGCATTGGCTTCTGTAAACGCTTCATTCGCACTATTAAAAAAGCACTCAAGCGTTGCCTCGGTTGCGGCAGTTTGCGTTACAACGAGCTTCTCGCCGCGATAGCGGAACTTGAAGCGACTGTTAAGTGCCGACCACTCAAGTACTTAGAGGATGACGTCACATACGCAGAAGCTCTGACAACATCCCGCTTCATAGCCGGCAAGCATCCCGTCACCCTGTCTACATAACGGAAGATTCTTGCCCTCAGTGCAACCACGTGTGACCTGCGACGAAGAGCGCGGTACCGCGAACAGCTACTTCGTAACCTGTCGAAGCGGTGAAAAAAAAATTGGCAGCATACCCACGGAGTGATTGACGGAGAGTGGGGCGAAGCATTCGTCCGTCCATTTGTTCTTGCTTCCGTCCGTCCATGCGTCCGTCTGTGTGACCGTACATGCGTCCATTCACCCGTCCGTGTGTGCGTCTGTTCGTGAGTACGTCCCTGCGTTCGTCCATGCATCCGCCCCTGCATCCGTTCATGCGTCCATCCATGCATCTGTCTGTGTGTCCCTTCGTCCATCTAATCAACACTCCAAATGCCACCATCTCGCATCTTTTCATCATCTATTCCCCATATAGAAGCACCGCCATCCAGCGGACATTCCAAGGACTATACGAGAGGTGGCCCACGCACACTTTCTTACGGCTTGCGCTTCGGGTCTACTTCCCACCTTTAACCACCTCGAGTTCAAGGTATATACTAGTTCACTGTATTCATGGCACTGCGGCCCAACGCTCCTTAAACCTTTCTAAAACTAAGAAGTTTACGCCTAGCGAGCATAACGTAGTAACATTTTTCTGTCATATAGTGCTGAATGTACATGCCAATGGCTGCTAATGGGAAATGAGAGACAGGAGAATGCGGCTTTTACTTTCTTACGGCTTTCTCTTCGTATCTACTTCCCACATTTAACCACCTGGAGTTCATTCATGGTATATACTAGTTCATTGTATACATGGCACTGCTGCTCAACGCACGCTAAACCTTTCTAAAACTAAGGATGTTACACCCAGCGAGTATAACGTAGCAACACTTTCTTGTCAGATAGTGCTCAATGTACATGCCAATGGCTGCTAACGGGGAATGAGAGTCAGGACCATTCGGCTTTTAGTTCACGTGCACGCCGCGAACGTTTTATTTTTCATCAAAGCATAGGAGAAATCTCCCACTGACCCCACCTTGCAGGTCAAATGTAACACTTGTGACACACTACGACTACGACTACGACTATGAGGGACGAACAGGTGCTGCTTTAAGGAGCTACGCCCCTCCCCCCCTGTCAATTGTATAATTATGTGTCTCGAATCTGTTTTCTGTACGGACTAACCCCTTAGTTCTCTGGAGCCCGAACAGCGGCGACCATCATCTCACCCTTTTTCGCCTGTAAACGGAAACGGGTTCTTTTGCGCGCGGGCCGTAAAGCGCTCTTATAGCCTTTGTATAACGAGTGTTCGAATGATCGTGCTTCTGTTGTAGTGTACAGTCTAAACGCGTTTTTGCTGTTCATCGGTGTCTTTACCGCGTGTGTCCGTGATAAGTGTCGGAGAAGAATTATGTATTTGATTACTTCTCAGAAGTGCAATAAACTTCTTTTTGTTTCGCCCCTAAAAGAGTATCTTCTGTTTCTGTATGATGCTCACCACAGTACGCTGACGTCGTCATCTAAAGTAAAGCCCAGTGATCGCGTCTTGTTAGAAGATTTATATACTCTGCCTCTAATATGTAATATGGGTCGTGTCCTTAAGGCATTCCCTTGTGAAGGCGGTACTGCGCGTTCCTTCCTGATACTACAGTCGCACGATCAGCAAGTTCGACGGCCTGTGCAGTGACATTACCAGCTGGAGGCACACTCAAGCAACGCGGCCGAGGCAGTGTGATAAAAACTAAATGGGACTGTGCAGGGCAGTGCGCATGCGACGCGTAGTTACGATAGAGCCGCCAAAAGAGAGAAAGGAAAAATGGCGTTCCATCAATAAACCGTAACCGAGGGCACGTCAGTCTCTCTATCATCTACACAGGCCTCTTCATCGACGACAGCAGTACAGCAGTTCCAACAGGGGCCGTGTTGTGAGCTCATATTGGGAAGGGCAGCAATCTATTGAGGTTCGGTTTCGGAACGACGAAACACCGAGACCCTCTGCCGCCGACGATGACGCGACGAAATGTTAACACGACGCAAGCCGGACAGAACCCTGAAGTAGAAACGTCTCGGCCAGAAGGAGATCTGATGGCGCCACGTGGAAACAGTGGAGCTAACCGACGTAGCCATGACCCGACGCCACGACTGAATCACAACGCACAACGACGAACAAGCGACCTCGACGAATTACTCGACGGCCACTACGTCACCGCTCTCGTCAACACTTGGGCCGACTATTGTGTCGTTAGAGGGCCTTTTGCGGCGAAGTTGAAGAAAGACTGTTCGGCAAGGACCTGAAATGCGGACTGCTGGTGGTCATCTACTAACACCAGCCAGTGTTTGCACAGGAAAAGTCACCATTGGTAACAGGACTCATCGCGCCAGCTTTCTAATTCAACAGCACTGCTTCAGGGATTGTGATACTTGGGATGTACGTCTTACGACAACACGGCACCGTCGTCAACCTGAGGTCTGGGGCAAAAACGCTATCCACAGAAAAAGCGGTGCCGCCGCACACGCCGTCAGGGGGACACGCCTTGAATGTGCTTGAAGACCAAGTCGCCGTTCCCCCTCGCTCCGGCGTCAGCCTTTCTGTCAGCTCTCAAGAATCAACAGACATGCAAGGCGTCATTGAAGGCGACCAGAACTTTTTGATCAACCGCGAAACTTGCGTCGGCAAAGGAATGGCTAAGCTGCGAGGAGGGAACGCAACAGTGTTGCTCACGAACTTCCGCAACTTCAGCACGTGAGTCGAAACGACGGTTGCCCACATGGAAGATATACTGGAAGCAAGCAATGCTTTCGCCGTCATCGATTCTGCCAATTGCACTTCGACGACTGAAGCGTTTCAACCGGCTTTTGACATTAATTTGAGCCTTCCGACGCATACACATGAGCAGCTCAAAAACCTGCTCATGAAATACAAGAACCGCTTTTTTTCGTCATCGAGAATTTGGCAGGCTCCTGTTGCGAGACATCGATTTGTAAGAGTAAAAAATGCCTGGCCACTCCGTCAGAGTCTCTACAGAGTTTTGAAATGAGAACGCACCCTAAAAAAACTACTTGACGAAATGCTCCTCGATGACGTCATCCAGCCTTCAAAAAGCGCATGGGCGCCAACAGGGGTGTTAGTGACAAAAAAGAATGGAACAACACGCTTCTGCGTTGACTATTGCCAACTCAACAAGATAACGAAGGGGGACGTATACCTTCTCCCCAAATAAGTCACACCCTTGATCGACTCCACAACGCAAAATACTCCACAATGACTCCACAACACAAAATGGACCTCAAGACAGGCTATTGGCAGATCGAAGTAGGTGAGTGAGACCGAACAAACACGGCGTTCAAACACCAGACGGCCTCTTTGAGTTGAAGATTATGTCTTTTGGTTTTCGCTCAGTGCCTGGGACGTTATAGCGTGTTATGGACACTGTGCTCGCTGGATTGAAGCGGTGAACATACCTCGTGTACTTGGACGATGACATCGTGTTTTCCTCTAGCTTCGACAACCATCTACAGCGCTTTCAAGCTGTACTTCGAGCAACTAAAACCTCCGGACTCACTCTAGAGCCAGAAAAGTGCCGCTTTGCTTACGAGCAACTCTTGTTCTTGGGACAGGTGATAAGCAAGTCTGGAGTACGCCCCGACTCGCAGAAGACAACAACCATTACTGCATTTCCGTCACCCGCCGACAAGAAAGCCGTGCGTCGATTTCTCGGCCTCTGCGCCTATTACAGGTGTTTCGTCGAAACATTTTGGCTACCTCGCCGAGCCACTCACTAACCTGAAAAAGACCGACATCGAGTTCAATTGGGAAACCCCGCACAACGAAGCATTTCAAGAACTAAAACGACGCCTGCAGACACCAACAATACTTGCTCATTTCCACGCAAACGCCGACACGGAAATCCACACCAACGCAAGCAGTGTAGCAGTGTAGGACTCGGAGCCATTCTGGTGCATATGATTGACAGATTGAAAGGGTCAGCAGTAATGCGAGCCGGTCGCTACTTAAGGCGGAAGTAACTATTCCACAACAGAAAATTACTGTCTTGCCATTATTTTGGCTACCTCAAAATTTCGCCCTTACCTCTACGGCATGCCTTCCAAAGTTGTGAGCGACCACCATACCCTCTGTTGGATAGATAACTTGAAGGACCCTTCAGGTCGCCTCGTACGGTGAAGTCTGCGACTTCAGAAATTCGACTTCTGCGTCGTTTGCAAGTCAGGGCGAAGGCACTCCGACGTCGACTGCCTGTCTCGTGCACTGGTCGACCTACCGCCACAGGACAACAAGGACGGTGACTGCTACCTGGGAACCTTAAGCGTCGATGATTTTTCAAAACGACAGCGTGCCAACCCTGACATGAAGGACCGTGTGGAATATCGAGAGGGCAAGGCTGCCAGTGTTTCAAAGGTATTCAAGCGAGGAGTGGTGTCGGTTTTTGTTTTGCGTAACGGCATCCTTGTTAAGAAAAACATTTCACCGCTTCGGGCCAACTGCCTCCTCGCAGTACTTTCAGCGTTACGTCCAGAAGTTTTTAAAACTCGACACAACGACCCGATGGCTGGACAGCTCGGTGTTTCGCGTACACTCGCCAGAATAGAGGAGAAGTATTACTGGCCACGGCATTCCGCCGACGTCACTCGTGATGTCTACACATGTCGAGACTGTCAACGACGAATGACACCACCGACTAGGCCAGCCGGACTTCTCCAAGCTATCGAGCCACCTCGCCGACCGTTTCACCGAATCGGCATAGGCTCACTGGCGCTGTTCCCGACTTGGAATTCCAGAAACAAATTAATCGTCGTAGCTACTGACTACCTCACTCGCTACGCCGAAACAAGAGCTCGGCCCAAAGGCATTGCCACCGAGGTAGAAAACTGCTTCGTCAAAAACATCATCTTGCGTCACGAAGCTCCAGAAGTCCTCATCACAGACAGAGGTACGGCCTTTACGGCGGACCTAACTCAGGCAATCCTAAAGTACAGCCAGGAAAGTCACCGCCGGACGACCGCCTACCAACCACAGACCAATGACCTCACAGACCGTCTCAATAAGACCATCACCAACAGCTGGCCATGTACGTTGACGTCGAGCACAAGACATGGGATGCATTTCTTCTGTACGTGACCTTCGCGTACAACAACACCTCACAAGTGACGATGCAGATGACGCCGTACAAGTTGGTCTACAGAAGGAAACCGAATACGACGCTCGAAGCCATGCTGCCGAACGTCGCTGATGAAGGAACCCTTGACGTCACCGTCTACCTTCAGCACATGGAAGAAGCTAGTCTATTCGTCCGACTGTGCAAGAAGAATCAGCAGGCGGCCGACAGCCGCCGTTACAATCTTCGACGAAGCTTGGTGGAGTACCCGGTTACCGTGTCTGGGTATAGGTGACGATACGCTGACGTGCAATCAGTGAAAAACTTTTATGACGGTACTTCGGACCGTACAGAGTACTTTGACGTCTCAGCCTAATCGACTACGAGATTGTTCCCGGCGGCATTGCGAACTTTGAATGGCACCGTGCTCGACCTCAAGTCGATCATCATGTCGTGCGCCTCAAGCCATTTCATGCGTGAACCTGAGGACTCTAAGTTGTTGTTGATGATGTGCTTTATTGCTTGTACGTCGGGACAACTTCTTCAGAGGAGGGCAATGCCACGTTCCTTTTCTCAAGCTTTGTTATCACCCCGTTATGCCACGTTCAGCGAAAACCACGCCTACGAGGTTCGAAAAGCTTCAAGGCTGTAGTAGATAGTTTTGTCAAGGTTACGCTCACCTTGGGAACATTTCAGATTATTCTGGAACCCACGTCGCCGCTAGCGATAACGCTGGAACACTCGCTGGCAAGTGTGTAAATACCCACACGCTTCGCCGCTTGTCAGTTGATCGACGGCTGATGCTCCGCTTGCCGCTATCAGTGTAAGACTTTTCCATTTGCCGGGCACAGTTTAGCACAAATAAACAGTTTATTATTAGACCTGCAGTCCGCTTCGTTTGTCCACGTCACGACTCCGTGACAATATGACCCCTTTATCACTCCTGAGAATGCAGAATACACATGCATGCGGCAATTACCATTCCATTGCTTTGTATTGCGATTGCCTAGAGGACTTGTGACACTCCGAATGCTCCCTTCATATTTTGAGATGCACTATATGATCTAAATCTTCCGGTTAAAGTGTAGTTTGTTGCAAACATTGACATTGTTCTTAATGCTAGATATCACATCTGTAAAGGTAAACAAAATTTGTGTCTTCTGAAGTTTACGAAACCTGTTTTTTGAGCTGTACAGGTATTTGAAATGAGCTACTCAGTGAAGTTTATTGCTTAAAATGTCATTCTCATTTTGTCAGTTCAGGACGACACATCAGCAACGCCATGTGTACCCTATAATGGGGATAACCTCGAAGATGCAGGCTTTTTCTGGCTGAAGGTAGACCAGACGAAGTGTTTCCAGGTGACAAATGAGAGGAAGGACTCGCAGCAGTTATGTATGCCAACTGGCTGTTCAATCTTCAATGTGCTCGCTTAGTGTTCAACACACTCGTCGTGCTGGAAGGACTTTTTCTTGGTCTCAAAAAGGCAACACGAAAGTCTGTTGTTGCTATGTTCCTAAACATTGTTGCGAAGTCCCCATAGCCTTAGATTTGCTCTGCCATATGGTAATGTTCTTACATATTGATCTTACTGCATATATTCTTTATCGTTCATAGTATAAGTGGTTGAAAATGTATTGAATTGTATTGCCGTTCTTAGTGTTGTATTTCTTTCATTTGCATTCACTACACAAGTCATGCATGTTTCTGCTTTTGCATATCCGTGCACACTTGCTGTAAAGTAACTCATGGTAAATGAACTTCTTAGTTACTACCTTATTACATCCTTGCAAGAGAGGACTATTGTCCAACAGTTTTCGCTGCTTCTTTGTTAGTCCAATGAAAATTGCACTGGCTTTGTTATGGCAAGATTAGATTATGTGTGTCATTGTGATATAATGTACATCGCAAGAAGCATGTGTAAAATTTTGTAATAAATGTAAATACCTGAGAGAAAAACTGCCTTGTTGTTCATGTTCTAGACATTTATCCTGCACAAATCTATATTTCTGAAAAGCACGAGAAACAGATATTTTATAAAGTGAGAGCGATCTGTATCAACACAGCATTGTTGTCTTAATATATGCACAATATCTTCAATTGCATTGGTGATACTGAACCATGATTTAGCCATGCCAGGTTTAACGGCAAACTAAGGTACTGAAATATGTGCATTGTCTGCAACCTACATTAGACAGGCACACTGCTCTGAGTCCCACATATCTTGAATTGAAAATGTGGGTATGTGTATGTGCATGTGTAGCAACGCATACACACAAATACAAAGCACCTTCTGCATGCGGCGTTAGCTCACAGCCTCCAGCAGATAAACATGAGACGTGCGGTATCTATTAAAAGTCCAGATATTCAACTTTATGACATTGATTAAAGTATGCCCGACATTTCACATTGTCAAGTTAAATGTTATGTATTGACGTTATACCTATATATACTTCAAGTCTTGTTTGGGCACTTAGAATTATTAATAGCATGTATCATCATACCCGTTAATGCTCTGTGAGAGTCGATGGCATGGATATGTGCGCGCATGTGGAGAGCGGCCACCCTTCTGGTTATAAGAAGTGGGTTGCAAAGTCAGCCCTATATATCGAGAAGTATGGACGGGCAACTACACCTTGCGGGAGGAGCGCGAAATCAGCCCCATATATTGACTTCACCCCCCCCCCCCTTGAGGCGAAACTCTCCAGCGCACATCTATGAATATAGCAGAGGGTGCACACCCTTCCAACACCCACATGAAAGGGTCTTCACATAACACCTTTTCAGTGGGATGTATTCGAAAACACCCATGGTGTGTCTTTCTGGCAACAAGGCAGTTTACACCCTTTAGTGTGTAAAAAAAATTACTGTGTTGCCTAGAAGAGAGCGAGGAGAGGACAAGCGTAGGTTAGCAGACACTGCCTGCGTCACTGTTGCGAGGCGAGAGAGGGACGGGGGTAGGAAAGGATAGAGGAAGAGGAGACGTGCATGCGCAGAGGAAGTGTAAACGCCGTGATGAGGGATGCCTAGAGGAAAGAATGGGGTGAGTGAGCGTAGGCTAGCAGTGGCTGCCTGCGTCAATGTTGTGAGGCGAGAGAGAGAGGAACATAGGAGAGGGGGAGGGTACAAGCATCTGCAGTATAGCTGGTCACGCCACACACCGGATTGCAGGCCGCTCTAACATGTTTTGCATCTAAAATGTCAAGGTCCCAGCATAAATCAAACCCCAGCTTGTTGCGTGGCAAATAAATGTATTGTACCAAACAGCCACTCCAGGTCTCGCAACTGATTTTTAAATAAACTCTAAAGGTTTCTGAAGCGTAAGATGCAGATAGAGTGATGGCTATTTCATTTTATAAACATTACATGTATGAATTTATAAATATTACATTCTACGAACATGCATGAACTGACAGATGCATGTATGAATGGCTGAATGGATGAACGGAAAGATGCGTGGGCGGACGGGCAGACGGTCGACGCGGGACGTGTGCTCGGAGAGATGGATAGGTGGACGTATGCCCGAATGCATGGGCCGTAGGACACATGGACAGATGGACAGATGGGCGGGCGCATAGAGTTTCCCAGTATACACTATAGGGAACTGTGGCGCTAGTGTCTATGGGACCTGAAACACACGGCGCTTCAGCGAGCAAGGAAACGATGGGTAGTACACAGATTTGTCTGATCTTCATAATTCTGGCTCCGCGTGTGTTCATGTGGCTCGGAGCAGTTTTCTCACGAAACAAAATCAGCGAATGCTCAGCGATTGCGCTTCACTACTGTATTGCTTTATGCTAGTCACGAAGTTCAAAATGATTTGTTCTTCTCTTCGAAAGAAAACTGAAACCAGCAATCAACGAAGCGACAAGTGCGATTCGCCACCCGCAAGTGCGAAAACTAGCCGGATTCGTGTACTACTCATCATTCCCATGGTCGCTGAACGAACGCAGTGCCAGGGCCTCCTCTAGTTAATTTTAGGAATCTCTATGGGTGGATGGCAGATGCATAGATACATAAATGGACGCGCGAATGGACGGATGAACGGTGGCGGTGATTATGTATTGTGCTGTAATATAGCTCACTACACATAAAGTTGGCTCTTTTAACACGTTTTTGTTTATTCTTCTTGAAAAAATGTTCATTTTCAGTTTTGTGGGACGTTATCAACGTCAACTAGGCTGGTCCTATGGAGCTTCACCACCGTTAAATGATATGGGTCACGAAACGTAAAACAAATTTGTCAAAACCATATTGCCAGAAGCATCAACGTCCATCGATAATTGAACGTGGGGAGGGGTAAAATGACAAAAGCTAAAATTCTATACAATTTATTTTCACGTAGTCGTAATTTTTGAACTCTCAATGTTGACTACCACTTTATTTAAAGGCTTATCTGACACCCGCCTAAATGGTTAATTGCTTCAATTTTCGTTCAAGTGCTTTAAAAAAAGAAATGAATGGGGGTCATATCCAGGCATTCTGTTATCAATGCTTGTGTTAAGTTGAGTACATTGGCGGGTCAACGAAACATCGCTAACTTTGGCGTGGTGGTTTCGTGCGTGCCTTGTGTTTTTATTTAATTGCTTATGTATTGTTTGCTCGCGTTAGCCATATGATGGTTTAGGTACGTTAAGCACCACACGTAAAATCATTAGCCATTTACTGGCGTGAGATTTCAGAGCTGAACCAGATTACAGAATGTCTAGGTAGCCACTTCTGTGACTGCCAACTGCCTTCGCTGGGGCACGGCCGCTGTGCCCTCGCCTTTAGTGGTGATTAGTGTGACACGACGTTCATCAAGGCACTGAACTCTACGGTTTTCAATGAGACATTATCAAGGTTGCTGCCTTGCTGCAGTGCTTTTCCATAATCGGGCAACTTGAGTACTTGAACTATTCCGCTATTGTGCTCGTGAACAGTTGTGTCACATTTTCATCTGAATGTTTTTGATGTATGTTGCAAATACACATTTTGGTTATCAAAACAACTTTTCTTTCTTAATTTTTTGTTGGTGTCTTTTATTTCACGCAATCAATTCGCATGTCAGAATGCGCAATAAAGTGACCTATTTAATATGGCACCATAACGATCAGCCCCTCCGAAAAATTTCAATTTTGTGCCATGTAGGCAAATGCATTACGCCGCTTCCACTTTCGGTTGCGTCGTAATATTTCAAATTTTATTGGCTTCAATTTGTCCTCTCCTTACGTAGATGGCGACGATGGCAACGAGCCGCCATTCACTGGACACGTGAGCTGCTACGGAAGGTACGCTACCAGTTTACACATAATTGGCCTCACCCTTAGCTGGCATGCGCGTCGTTCACCCAACGAACGCACAAGATAAATATCATGATCCCAGCGAAAATTAAACCCCAGCATTCTGCGTGGCAATCAAATACTCTAGTACAGATCCGCGCCAAGTCTTGGAACTGCTTTTCAACTACACCATATTATACGTGAAAGGTCAACTGTGGCTGCAACGCTGGCAATTCCATCTCTTAAACAATAGATACGTACACCTATCACACAGCCATGACGTTTGGTTCCCGGCAATTGTAGTCAAGCACCACTCAATAAAGCTCATTATTGTTGCAGTGTTCAGGGCTACCATCCTCGCTGGCACAAGCGCTCCATATCAACCTACCACTTTTGGTAGTGCTAATATCCATGTTGCGGTTGGCACCGCTACGCTACAGTAAACACGCGAATGTTTACCATATGTCTTTGCGTACATTTGTAAACACTAAATGGCGTTACCATACTCACTTGTATTCCTTTTTCAAGATTTGTAATAGCCGCCTTAGGAGGACAATAAAAACCCTAACATGGGGTCACATTTTTCGAGAGAAGAAATTTAATTGATTTGTGCAATATTTTACATCCGCTCTACATCGTGTCCCGCCAAGAAATTTTATTGCTTTATCACAATAATCAGTAAAGCATGAATAGAAAGTGTTGTTTTTCTGCATTTGTTTTGCACGAAGCGTGCGCATTCATGTGGTTTAGATGTGTTGTACAAATATTCTTTTAGTGGAAGCATGTGTGTGTAGCCTAGCAATATAGGCATTCGCCTTCGAACCATGAAGGTATGGGTTCACATCCCAGCATAGGGAAAAAAATTTCTTTGCGCTGAACACATTATCGGGTCTGACCAGCCACTTGGGAAGGCAGCAGCGTAGCTGGGCTGTAGGGCCCTACAGGAGTGTCCCCTCTTTATGTTAGTATGTTTCTCTAGGACTCAGTCACCTTCCGTCCACATAGCGAATTCCCTAGGTACACGGGGTTTGCCGAATTCTTTTGTACTCCCTGTTCTGCTAGCCCATCGGACCGACAAAACAGCGGCTTTGACGTAATGCATTTGAAATCGTACAGCTCTGCCAAAAACACACCTTCGTGACTGGGAAACCGCAACCCATCATCAGTGAATAGTTCGCGGACCTTCCAAGTTCAGAAATGGTGACCCCAAGCCTTTCGAGGAAGCCAGTTGCTGTTGGGTCACGGAGATATTCATTAATGGAAAAGTCAACGCTGTATCGTAAGCGACGAGTTACTGTGACCGGCATTGGAATGTGTCCCCACCAACCGCCACCAGTCATGCGTTAATTTGGGACGGACAATCAGTGGCTCCGACAGTTGACATAATTCTTGAATGCTGAACAACGCTGACTCGCAGCTTAGACAACGGTGCTCTTGTTCAACCAGTAAACGAGTTGCCTTGACTTCCTTTTGCAATTAGCTATGCGCAGAAGCCTTTCGTGAGTGTGTTCTCGTGTATCCAAGTGTCTGCTTGTTGGTATAACGACTTTTACACCTTTTCTGCAGTATCGCATTCAATATTGAAACTTTAGCAGCCTGAGATTTGAGTGAACATTTCACCAGTTGCCTAGTGCAATATGTGCGACGGAACCCATTTATTGGGCCATTAGATGCCGTTTCACGCGGAGGTTGTGCAACCATTCTATCATTAGTAGTGCGGACACAATGCTGACGGCATTAACTTCAGCACCTTGCGTGCTGAAGGACATTACACCCGCAGTGTTCGCCGACCTTCACAATATCGCTGCCTAATCCATCTGTTATGCGAGAACATTTTTTTTACTTAATTACACTTGATTAGTGAAAAAACCAAGAGCGACCTCGGCTGCATGTGCGGTACAGAGCTTTTTTTTTTGTATAGATATCAGATATATGGAATTCCCACTACTCCCTCTCACACAAGAAAGCCAGAGCTCCCTTTTCGATCTGTGAATATTGTTGCAGACTAAGTCAGCACGCTCCCATATTTACGCCGAGTTGCTGCAGAAATACCGAACCATTGCCGCTTTGCCATGCGTCTGGTGTCACTTTCGTTTTAGGGGCGAAGCTTCTTAAAGGGACCCACAATTGGCCAGAACGAGTAATTAGATTCTGGTGCAAAATAATAGAGCATGAATAATGGTTACAGGTAACAGCATACTTTTCGCGCTCTGAGTAGGATTGATATTTTTCAATCGCGTTCAAAAGTAACCGAAACGCATGTGGCGCCCATAGCGCCAGAGCCGTCAAACACAATTATGAAGTTCGATAACTTTGCTGTGAGTATTTAAAGTGCGCCGAAATAAGGGCTTACATTTCGAATGTGTATGTTATTGTTCATTTTCGTTTGTTTTCATGCGGCTTAGAAGATAAAAGAAGTACAGCATGAAAAGTGGCACTAGTTTTGTGGCCTCTCCAGGGAAACGGGTGCAGTTGTGCATACGCGCGGCCGCGTGGCGTTTGCACAGTAGCTCGATTCCCGTCGTGTCTGGCGCGTTCAAGAAGCACGCGAGCTTTTGAATGCAATCGCTGCGGCGCGCGAAATGCTGTCAGCCTACTGCTCTGTGGAGAACTGCTTAGTGCGGGCGCCTGGTGGTGGAGATGGTGGCGGTCCATCGGATTCGTCGCTACCGCTATCGTCTGTTGAAACACGTCGCTGTGGCGCCACTTAATAGGCGTCTTAAGTTTGTGCTCGCATGCGAGCCAAATTCGTTCTTCTAACTCGCTGGAGTTGTCAAGCGATGAAATTGAAGCTGACCGACTACGCCCGAACGTGAACCACTATCCGTGAATTATCGATCGCGTGTAAACGTGCCGTTTTGTTTTCGAAGGCTTGTCTTGGCTCGAGTTGGCTGGACTCGAAAAAATAATCCGTGCATGGCCAAAAGTATTTGCTTAAACAGTCCCGGAAAAGTGCTGTAACTTTTGTAATTTAGCACGCTAGAAAGCGTTGGTCGTGGGACTGCAGGCTTGACAAACACAACATTACGTGTTTGTACTTAGAGCTTCACTGTTCCTCACTGCTGGCGTGACACTGGCGAATAGTCACATTCGCGATCACATCCACTGTTTGCAGCACGTCTTTTTAAGACTGCATAATCGCCGCAAATCAAAAAATCCGGATTATAAATGTTTTACGGTGTTTTTCGCGTTACCATTTCATGTTTGCAAGCTCTGACAGGTAAGCTTCACGTTGCACTCAAGAAAACGGGTACCACAATTATCGGTTGTGGGTCCCTTTAAGGCGTTGGTCTGTACGTCCTCCGATGTATGCAGCAGTAGTAGGTAGCCACCCGTGGCACATACCTGCTCTAGAGCGGGTATGTGCCGTAGGGGATGCGAGATGGCAGTACTTGGAGTGTGCACTAGATGAACGAACAGACGGACGAGCAGACATATGAACGGATGGATGGACGGACTCATCGACAGACAGACGAATTCACGGATGACCGCGCGGACGGACGGAAGCAAGAACGAATGAACGGACGGAATCACGGACGGGCTGACGAACGCTTCGCCCCTCTCATTATCATGCATTCCGGGGATGTGCTACGATGTTTTTTTTTTTTCGGTGGATCGCACACGGGTAGTAATGGTGTCTTTTTGAGCGCGTTTCTCACATGACCCCGCTCTCAACCTATTGCGTAAAGCCGTTGAATGGCCCACTTTTGAAGATCTGTCTGTACTAAATTGTAGGGCATAACGTAAAAATTACGGTCAGCGTTCATGGTCAGCAGCGTAAGGCACCGTTAAACTAACGTGTCCAGTTAGTAGGCGCTTCTGGCGGTGTATGCTTTGGAAGGAAACAACAGAACATTTGGGATGGTTTTATACCAGAGATCCTGCAGATGTTTGTGGATCTCGCAAGATTGCTGCGCACAATGTAGCGACCTGCATGGTTGATAATAAAAAAAAAAGAATGATACAATCTCGTAAAGTGAAAGTTTTATTCGCTGTTTCATATTTATTCATACTTCTTGGATCTGTTCACCTCCGGTTGAGAATCGTCAATGCTTAAAATTGAGAGAGTGTGTTAAACGATCGACACATGTCTAAAAAAATATTCACATGCTCAGCCCAGCCGCGCTGTTCACGACTATTCCCCGAGACGTTTTTTTCTCACTGCTTACATTTACTCTTGTGGGCTGTCAGAGCGCTTGCGCTTGCAATAGCGTTCGTTGGAAGAGAGGGAATTCACAATCTCCGGAAGTTCATCTTCGTCGTCCAGAATGTCACCAACCTTGAGGTAGGAGCGAATGAGCTGCAACACATCCTCGCCGACATTGTCGAGCTGGCGAACACTAGCGCCGTCAGCCGCAGCAGGTGCTTCGTGGCAGACAATCCGTCCTGGAACAATGCCACAAAGCTGCCAGAAATGAGCCTGCAAGAAACGTGGTAATTTATTTCGGTGAAAATTCGGTAGGTGTTTCAATAATAAAGTACAAAAATTTGATCGCTCCACTGTCTCGAAATCCGCGGCTTAGGGTTTGAGAAAGCAAAAAGCTTGTTGAAGAAAGCAGCACTCGTGGATATCTGAGCGATTTTAACGTTATCATTTCCTACTTGTGAAACGGAATGAGTTTCTTGCGAAATTAACTGGAATGCTCAAATCACCAGCATGACGGTGAATGAGTCGGTTGCTGACAGGGTGGAAGAACGATGTCATTCTACGAATGAAGCAGCTAAACTCAACAGAGTTACCAAAATAACAAGTTGGACACCTCGTTTTCGTGGTACAGGCATTATTCTTTCACGTAGCTATTACTTCAATAGTAGGAAGACGGGAGACGCGAGATTGCTGCCTTTCTTTGCAAGTATGTACCGTATGTTCTGAAATTAGTATTCGCAACGAATACAGGTACAAAGCTTAACACAGCGTCAGAGAGTGTCTGTCTGTCTGTCCGTCCATCCATCTTGTGAACACTTCAAGTACCGCCATCTCGAATTTTTACATCATTTTCTTTTTTTTTCATTTTATTGAGGTTGTTATGACTACATTTCAAGAAATGCACAACATTGATTAGACACATAGCCATAGCCTAGTAGGGGGTCTAATTAGAGAAAGTATAAAAGCAGAATACAATTTGTACATAAAAAAAACAGATCAAAAAACGTTGATTTTTCAAAAAAAACGAACAAAAGTACATGAAGATATCATTAAGATTTAAGGTGACGTAAATCCTGGAGAGAACGTACAGAAATGTATATAGAACACATTTTTGCACTTTGTTCATAAATAATTAAATATTCAAGTACAGACAAATCATGAAACTATGTGTAAGGCTTAGTACATGGTCATTACTATTGATCCACATGTAGCAAATATTTTTTGAGTGCGCTCAAGAAAGCCCTAGAATCTTTAATCTTAAGTGGTATGTTATTCCACACTTTAGCTCCTGCGAACTTTAGTAAACGTTCACCATACACATTTTTAGTAGGTGGGAGATTAAAATTCCGCAATGTCATGCATCTAGTGACGCGGGACTAAGAAGAAAAGATGGATACATCGATCGAAAGGTACACTGTGTGCAATAACATTATTGATGATGACTGCGGTTTTATGCTGCCGTAAGTAATCAAAAGGAAGCCTATCCAACTTGTGAAACAAAGACGCACTGGGTTCATTGTATGCCGCATAATCTATTATTCTAAGTGCACGCTTTTGTAATATTTGGATAGGGTCAAGGTAAGTTTTAAAGGTCAATCTCCATGAGTCTAAGCAGTATGATAGATGAATATAAACAAACGAAAAATAAAGGACTCTGATAATATTTTTGCTAAAATAATTTCTAGCAGCCAGTAGCATACTGCAGCCAGATGCTAGCTTTGTACAAACAGAGTTAATTTGTTTTTTTCCAATGTAACTGGCTCTCGAACACTACACCGAGATATTTAAATTCTTTTACATGCTCAAGTTGACAGTTGCTCACTGTAAGTCAAAATGACTCACAGTTTACATTTCGGTAAGGGGACTGAAAAATGGTGTATTTGGTTTTCTTTGCATTGAGTGTTAAGTTGTTCACTGTAAACCCCCTAAAATATTTTCTAGTTCTTCATTAGCTTTACATTATAGATCGGCTATGTTATCGGCAATAACTATTAAACCTGTGTCATCAGTGTACATTAGCAACTCGGCCGGTTTGAGTGTGCATGTCAAATCATTTACGTATAGTGAGAATAGCTGTGGCCCCAGGACCAACCCCTGAGGTACCCCTGTGTTTATGTTGAATAATGACGACGTAAGATCTTGCATGTTGACCTTTTGATGACGTCCATCAATGTAGTTAGAAAAGAGACTGAAAACTTTGCCACGGAATCCATAGTGTTTTAATGTCATAAGCAGAATATTATGGACAACAAGGTTCACGGTATCGAATGCCTTTTTTTAAATCAATGAAGACAACTGTCACAACACGGTTGTTGTGCAGTGCTTTGTTATTCTTCTGTGATAACGATAACACAGCTGTTAATGTGGAATGGTTTGATCTAAATACATGCTGCTCCGGGCAAAAGCAATATATTTTTCTAAGAATAGGCGCATTCTTTTTCCAAGAATCTTTTCGAATATGGTGTTTTTAATGCTTAACACAGATATGGGACGATAGCTTGAATGATCTGAGCGATCACCCTCTTTATATACCGGCACAACTTTGGCGTTTTTCAAACAAAATGGGTATGTCGACCTACGCAAGCAATGTTTAAATACATGGCACAAGATGGAACTTAAAATATCAATGTTATCTTTCACTAAGCGAGCAATATTACCATCTATTCCACTGGCATTGTTCGTGCTTATATTGGCAACGGTGTCATGAATTTCATCCTCACTGATGTAGTGAAGAACAACCGTATTTGTTAAGCAGGTTGAAAAACATTTCATTTCTCTACTAGGGAATTTAGCGGCTAAGTTATAGCCGATTTCAGTGAAGAATAGATTAAATTTAGCAAGTATACGCGCATCGACTTGATCAGGTGATACACGCTGTGTTAGTTCTTACCGACAACTTTTTTTTTACAATTTGCTATGTTTTCTTTGAATCGCCTTGTGCTTCCTCATTAGATTCACGGATTGGTATCTTAACAGTTTGAATTGACCTAAATAATATTTATTTTCTTTCTGCTGTCGCCACTTGTGGTACCAGACGTCTTTCTTCTTCAGCAATGCAAGGATCTTTGTTGTCATCCGAGAAGTTAGCGGGGTGTTATATGAGCGTGTGGACACGTTTGAACGACTGCATTCAATGGCATGGCAAAGAGCTTTTGTTATGTTCTCTAATTCAATGTTGGCGTCATCGTAATACAATGTTTCAAATTCGATGGAGAGAATGTGATTCCGTAATAAGTTGTAATTGATTTTGCTTGCATTGCTGAAAAATTGTGCATTCTTGTTTGGAGTTTTCCTTATGGTAACAAAGGTACAAAGGTGAGCTGCTATCGGTTCATTATAAACACCAGAATTCACTTTCGATGATACGTTAGTTAAGATATGATCAATCGTTGTTGCCGACGTACGGGTTACTTTCGTAGGGGTATGTATGAGATTACGAAAATTGAATGAACTAACCAATTGTGTGTAATGAGTGTAACTAGTGTTTGTGGTGTCGATGTTCATATCTCCAACGATGAGTGCTCGGTTCTGGTACTTAGTTGAAAGACAGAAAAAAATTTCTTCGATCCTTTCGAGGAAATCCGCTGCATTGCAATTTGGTGGGCGGTAAACCACGCCAATTGTGCCAAAACAGGGGAGTCTGATAAAAAGTGCTTCTAGATCGGGAGAGCTGTGGTTCAGGAAGGATATAACTGTATATGCGCCACCTTTTTTTTTTACAAAAAGCGCCACTCCACCACCACGTGAACATGAGCCTCGCTGATGTGATATGATTTTTGTGTCAGGGAATGTTGACATTCTCTGCTGTTTTTAACCATGTTTCTGTAGTTGCAAGCACATCAAAGTGGTTTGTATGTTTAGATAAGAAAGCAAGAAGCAAATTTAGGTTTTTCCTTATACTGCGGATATTGCAGTAGATTATGTTAGTGCACGTCTTATCTATGAGCTGATCTACTTGAGCTATCATGACAGCAATTTCTCTGAACATTCTTGTGCCAGGTGATCAAAAAGAGCAGCTACACTAGTTTCGCGAGATCATCCTCGCATGTAACGCGAACTACCTTCGAGTTCTCAGAATCGCTAGCAAGGATTTTTCCTTCAGAAACCCAGACGAATCTCCAGTTCTTATCTTTCTTTCTCTGTATAGCCTTACCTAATTAAACCTTATTTTCAAGACACAGATGTTCGTTCACGAACACAGGTTGATTTGTACTGAAACCAAGAGTTGACCTGTTAAGCCTGTTCTTCCTTGCTGACTTTACTATTAGATCACGTTTGAAGCGAGACAAGAACTTAACGACCATATTTGGAACATTGTTTGCCTTCGTCGGCTCTCCGTGAACAACATCAATATCTTTGGCGCTGACCTCAACACACAAACAGTCGGCATTTTTTTCCACAATCTCCATCAGGTTTTTCATCTCAATATAGGGAATGCCTTTCTGTTCAATGTTGTTCTGTCTCGAGTGTTGCTGTAGATCTATCAACTGTTTTCTTGTATTTCTTGATTCTTTTTTAATTTCAATGTTTTCTTTCTAACAATCGATGCTACGATTTCTCGCCTCATGCAGTTCCTTACGCAGCGACTTTCTTTCAGTCTTTATTTCGTCAAAGCTGTCACTAGCGAAGCTTACAGATGCCCTGATGGATATCAATTCTACCGTGATAGCATTGTAGAATGAATCAGTAGTGTTCACGTCTGTTTTGATAGCAGAGAGACATTAATCATTATATATAAGTTTCACCATCTAGCGGACATTCCAAGGAATAAAACAAGAGGTGATGTGATTACTACATACATCAGACGCATGACCCTCGCCTTAAGAAAAAACTTCAGTCCTAAATGTTCTAAAAGAGTGGGGACCAAATTAGGCTTGTTTGGGTCCAAGTGGGGGTCGAACAAGGGTCATTTGCGTGGCAAGCAGATGTTCCACCACATGGCCAAGTATCTGTTTGCGAAAGCAGTGAAAAGAACTTCCTCTGCATGAAAATGCAGTGAAAATAGCTTTCATGCTTTAAACACAAGCTTCCTGCATACACGCTTCACAATGCAACATGAAATACTGTAATATTGCTGGTACAAGCATTCATTGCCGACGGGCGTCCGAATATGTGATTATCTCAATGGCTTTGCGGTTGAAGCCAGTACCTCACTAAAAAAGGCACACACGCTACTGCGCCTATTCCCTTAAGACCACGTATAGCGAGCACATAGCGAAATCGAAAAGGTTTCATGCACTAAGTTTTTGAAATACGCCTTTGAAATAGGATGTCGCTATCGTGCTCAATTCCTCAAGGCAAATCTTTAGGCTCCCCCAATTTCGGACTTCGTTATTAGTCGTGACGGCTGGTGCTTAGGACATCTTGTCGTATTCACCTATGCTTGTATTTTTTATGAAATCTGCCTCAGATACCTAAAGCACGTGCTTCTGAAACTTTTTGTATGCGATTAGATGGGTAATTATTAGTTGAAAAATTCGTCAATGCATACTTGTAAACAACCTGACTGATGGAAGAAACTAGAATAGCTGCTCTGCCACCATGCTAGGCTGACTAAGAGTCCTGGGGCACACACTCCTGTATGCTGAAGTAGTATATACAAAATTATGCGACCTGTTTCTAACTTAGTTCTGACAGTACTTCGCAACGTAGCACAACGGGGACGATGACGTAAACAAAAAAACTATGTATTGCGATAGATGTTCTTTCAAAAAAAAAAAGCTCAAACAGTAAATTCACAACTACGTTTTAAAAAGACCGAGCGCACTGTTGAGCTCATCTCGAAGAGTAGAACGCGACAGCACAGTCGGACCCTAGATTCAACGCCTTTTTAATTACAAGCTTGCCTTCGGTTCTCGGTGCATGCCTCAAACACGCTGCAAGGAAACGCTCACGCGTGAAGCGTACGGTGTTTCAAACTATCCTAGAGTGCCTTGGAAGTAAGCTTTAGCAGGGCCCAGCTTGCTCTGCTTTCGGTCTAAGATAGCGCAAATTTTTCGCTCAGAGCCAAAGACGCGCCGACACCAACACCTCAAATTCTGCAAAACTCTTTCTTTTCTGTTGTCGCGTTTATATTTGATAAATCTTAAGCTTTGTAGTTCATTTTTATATCAGCACACTGCAACAATATTAATAATAATTGTTTTGATTTTACATCCCGAAATTGCATTATGTTTACGTTAGAAGCCGTGGTGGAGGGCTACTGAAACTTTGATCACCTGAGTTTTCTAATGTTTACCTAAATCTAGGCCCGTGAACTTGAATCAATTTCGCATTCATCGAAAATACTGTCACCGCAGGCGGTATCAAAACTGCCACCTGCTTGTCAGCAGCTGAGCACCATAAGCAATGCTTGGCCACGGCAGACCAAGCAGAATATTGACAGTGCCATCTATAAGCTCTGGCGAAGTCAGAGAGATTAGGAATGCTGAGGCTGCGTTCTACTCGGGACGCCGACGTGTACCTGCCAAGAAATCTGTTGGGCAATACTTGGCAGAATAAAAAAAGGTAGCTGAGGAATCCTTGAAAAAACAGCGAGGCTGCTTACGTAATCACAAATAAGGACATTTTAAGCCTTGTAATGTCTATTGAACATTTAAAACCACACAGCAGTTCAATAATATATTTATTTTACCGGGTTAGCATTCTTGAGCTTTCCTAGCGTAATTGTGTTAAAGAGCTTGTTCCGCCGATATCCGGTGTCAATGTCGTTGGTTGTGAGCAAACAACTAGTTTTCTCCATCACCGATAATTTTAGTAACATGAAAATAAAACAAATGCTAAAATCTTTCGACTCGAGCGGGAATCTCTCACCTAAAGACACTGTTTTGACTCAATATAAATAAAGTTCTCTCGTTCGACTGAGAGTCTAAGCCGACTATGCGTTGCCTGCAGGTGTTAAGCCGACTATGCGTTGCCTGCAGGTGTTATACCAAAGAGCCACGCAATATCCTAAAACCTCACCGAAAAAAAGTTATGGAATTTTTCCCCGAAGGGAATCTTGATGGTATGCGAAGAAGCAGCGATGCGGACGGCTTTTACACGGGTCAAACGGGTGATGACGCGAGTGCTGGAAGAACGGTCTGAAGCGAAAGTTGGTGTAGTGTTTGCTATAGAAAACGTTCGTTCGAAAAGCAAGGACTTGCGATGTGGTTTGGGTTTCGTGTAAGTTTTATCAGAGATAAAAAACAGTTCCATTGATATGCGTTCGAACATTGCGATCGATGGAGAGGGAGAAGCGAGAGAGATGACACAAGGTGAGCGGCGACAGGCTAGGCAGAGAGTGACGCCAACGCACGCGCACTGCAAAGGAAGGCGTGACCTACTCTTAACCGCCCCAACACCTGCGGTCAGGGGAGCGCGGTGTGGACGGAGGGGTAGCGTTACACAGGGTAATCAAAGAGCTTCTTCACGCCCAAAAAGCAGTATATATGAATGTAATTTAGTTGATGGCAAGTCTCCTTAATACATGTAGTATAGCGAGACTAAAGCTTGTAGTTGCGCTAGGCGTCAAAACATGATTTGATTGATATCTAGGGTTTGACAAGTAGGGATTGATATGTGATGGATATGTAGGGATAGATATGTAGCCATCAAGCCGTTAAAAAGTATACAGTATACAGTATTACATTACTCCCAACATAAACAACTCTGACGGCTCCGCTAGCAGTTTTTAATAAAAAGTTGTTTATGGCTTGTTTCGTCATATGACAGGCCCTGTCTCAGGAGCAGGGTGCCATCCTGATTGCCGGAAAAAACGAAGCATTTGTATTACGGTAGCGTTAATCAGTGTACTGCATGAATGCTACTATCATGTTACTTATATACTGAATATGATCAAATATTTTAATAAATGTATAAAACACCATTGACATTTGCATAGCGCCCCAGGAAAGTATAATTTGTGACTTTTAATATATAAAGCTGCAGGGCTCAACTGGAAGTCCCCACACATACCCAATTTTCGTAGTGGACCTCTGTTGGCAGTGGAATGCCGATGACAACCCTATTCTCATTTCAATTTCTCCGAAGAAAGCACCAATTATGATGTCTGTATCCTAGGTCAGTGGGCTTCTGCTGAAGATTGCCCTTGCGAGAATGTCATGCTGCTTGAGATACGAGGTTGAAAAGCTGGTGGCGATACATAATTTCAACAAAAATATTTCGCAATAATACCCTCTAGTAACTTCATCTATTTTTATCAAATACATGGGGCTTTCAAATAACAAGTCGTGCATATTTTGAGTCCTACTATCAAAGAATTTTCGGGACAATGAATTTGATGCCTTCCTCCAAAAAAGTAAAATTCACATATTTTTCAGATCATCTGATATATCTTAAGCACCTAAATTATTTTGATTTTATCGCATGTTAAACAGGCAACCAGCACTTATTTTATATGTCTACTTTGAGGTTGCTGCGTTCCCTAAAAAAATCAAGATTTAGCAAGTTTATTCAATATTACTCGTGGTAAGTGCTCTCGATGAATATGTAAACAGAGGTCATAATTTTTACAGTTACATTTCTTGATTACCTTTCCACAAATACTAGCTAATGAAGTGCATTCCAAAAATGGCTTTAAAAAACTTTACACCCTCTATCTCAGTCAGCGCAATACTACACACTCTCATAAATGTGCAGAAAAATTTTGTCAATGCAAATAAACGAGCACGGTGAGTTTGGAACTTGCAGAATTGTGTGGAAATTTGATCAGTCAAATTCGTCATGGTCGGAAAAATTATGAATGATTTGGCATAGAATGTCAAATCATTCACGCAGAGCTCAACCGTCACAAGTGGCTGCAGCTCGTAAGCTCGGTCAGAGCCACCTGTTAGGCCCTTGTGCAAGTGTAGACTTAAGAAATGACCACCAGAGATTGTTATGGCAAACATAAAACAAATTACCGCTTTGAAAATTGATTGAATTTCATAGCAATGCAAACTTCTAGGACTCCTTTTTTGACAGTCTGTTTCTAAATTTCTTCAACAGCAACGTGTTCGTAGCGTGAAAGGGCGATTTTTTGTACACAAAACAGCGGCATTCTATCGCACGAGGAGCCCCGCACGCATGCTCATTTATCAGTTGAGCATTGTCGAGCTTCACCTCACACCGTTTGAGTTTCTCCGCTGGTTGCCGACACATATCTGTAGGTGTCAGCCCATTGAAAGACCGTTGGCAGAATGTATCATCAGTGTCTCGCCCACGGCCATCTCTTTTCTGAAGGTCATCGAACGATCTAAATAACGCTAATCTTTGCCTTGCGTACGTGAGTGGTGACTTTTAGTGCGTTGGCGCTGTAAACGAAGCCGAGGTGCACGCAAAACGCCCACTTCACGCTATTCCGCTGGCTGATCGTATGCCGCCCTTCTTTTACAACGTTGCCAGGGCCCGGGAGGCAAATTCGGCCAGAGAATTCCTGAAATAAGGGATCCTCTCACCTAAGGTGACCCCGAGCTCACACTATCGGGAACACTGTTTCGAAAAATAAATGTTTATTTCATCATCATCACCTTCGCATGGCGAAGACGTACTAAAACATTAAGACGCGTGCATCCTGGTTGTGGTTTCAGACGACTGTGAATATAGTTTCAGAGATATCGGGTGATCTGGCATCTCGCGTAAGTGTAAAACTAATAGTGAATAGTTCCTAGTCCAGAGAACCAAGAAAAAAAACTCGGTCAGGTATGTGCCACAAAAGTAGGAGAGCCCCACTACCAAAGAAAAAGAAAATTAAATTTCTCAGCAAGCAGGAAGTTCCAATCCCTATTTAACACAAGAAGATTACCTTGCTGAGCCAATGATCAGCTTTCGATATTTACTAGCCAATCTAACATTTAATATTTAACTATTACACTGTAATGACTAAAAGATTATTTTGATATAACGATTACACCTCAGCTATTGAAAAAATTCTAATACTGCTTTTTCAATTTTTTACATTGCGCCAAAATAATCCCGCCAATTCAAAACAAAGTAATTTTATTTTTCTAGCCTGGATAATCTGAAATAATGAAAAGGATCAAGCAAGCAAGCCCACTATGCAGCGGTCGCGCGTCGCGTGACTATCCCAACTTTGGAGCAGCCCACTGCTCGTTGTGTCGTGCACCTCAGGACTTCAAGTAAAGTTCCGCATCTATGCAACCATCGGCCTGTAGACCACTATCACCACCAGCGCTATAACTAGGCCGGCATGTGCTATCTTCACCCTCTTCTCCATTTTTTGCTTTGCTCCGACGTCGAATTCACCAGTGCTAACTTTGATAGGCAAGAGATCGACCACCTAGGGAGAAGAAAAAAGAGGAAAAAACAGATATAGAAAGAGAGTGGAGAGAAATAAAGACGAAACTTAGAAAGTCATAAAGAGAAATAGGGAGAGAAAGGAATACAAGAAAACAAAAATGTAAAAGAGAAAAATAACTAAAAACAAGAAAGGCTGCCGAGCTTGTTTTTCGTTTAGGCTTGGCCCAACTGTTCCAACACTGCGTCAACATTTGGGACTTTCTAAAAACGACTTACTTTAGTGTCACAACATACGTCTTGTTTCTTACAGTTCTCATCTATCTTGTTTTTAATGACGTGACATTACCAAAACATAATTTCACAAGTGAAATTGGAAGGTCACATTCTCTATTGGATCAGTCACGGTTCAACGGAAACACTTGAATGCTTCATCCACCAGCCGCACTTCCTATGATATTTCACCTAATGAACAATATTCGCATTGAATTGAACAATCGACTGCATGCAAATGGGCATTATTGGCATTATTGCCAATTTATTGGCAATATGGCATTGGCAATATTGGCAATATTGGCAATATGGCATATGGCAATAGGGCATTATTGAACTGCCAATTTATCAGCCCAGAATTCGCATCAATTGTCTTGAGTTGGCAACGAGCACCTCTGCCTCACATTGCCACTACTAAAGTTTAGAAGTAGATCTGTTTTTTTCTCTCGTAATGTTGTCTACCTGGTCACGCAGTCTCCGGTTACTTTGCTGAATCCTCTCCATGGCTTCGCCAGTGCTCAGGTTTCCCATGGACTTGATGGTCTTACAAAGCTGTGGATGCCAAGAGACACGTTCGTAGGCGACCGCAGCTCGCTTGTGCGAGCTTCCCAGTGCGAATGCAGCCGCGCACTGAAGTAGTCCATAGTTGCGCTGAGCCTACACATAACGTAAAATCATTCTCAATTAGTCGATATTATATAAAACTTGTCCCAGAACAACCATAAGGCCTTAGTGCAGGTGCACGCAAAAATAAAACATCAGAAATAAATAATACAAAACAGACGGTCTTCAGAAAATTAAATCTAATTAAGAGTGGAAACGCACACACAAAAAGAAATTTGAGCAAAATGGGTAAAGTAAAAAAAACAAGAAATAATGGAATGGGAAGTAAAAGTACCAGGGAAATATTCACAAACATGTAGAAGCCTTCCTCAAAGAGGAATAAGGGAATAATTTGTACATTGTGATAAACTATGTAAAGACACTGCAGAGCTGAGATAAATACAATGACAGTGGACTTTGAAAAACGTGAATATCATGAAGGTTATTATTGCAGAGACTTCGTATTGCTTAAATAGTACAGCATCGAAAGAAGGTGGCCGGTACATGAAATGGTAAATTCTCTCTGAATAATTTATGGGGAATCTGAAGATTCACACAACTGAGAAGTAAAAGGTAAGATATATTGCTACGAATCAGTTTGTAAAGAAAAGGGAGGCCTGTGCGATTGGTCGGCAGTGAAGTGATGACAATAATAATAAAGTGGCAGTGTTCGAACAAGATCCAGAAGATTTCTAGTGAAACGATGGTTCAAAATGCTGATGATTTTTTGCTGGACTCGTTAAATGGTGTCACTGCCAGATGTAGCAATGCCATCCTAGCAATTCGTAGTCGTTACCTGAACGAATTTTTTTAAATATTTTGATTTCATCGGCATACAAGAGAAAAAAGTAATAGCAAATCTCCAAAAAAAAAACATCATTACCATAAATATATTACCAGCCCTTCAGGGACTCCACTATACTCTGGGACAATTTTCTGTGGCAACAAAGGGAAGGCTACAGAACCAAAGTGGGCGTGTGCCTCCGCTGAAGAGTATAGTTCCGCAAATGCACCTGTGTTTCCCGCGTGAAGATAACAGAAAACATTACTTTATTTTCTACGAGACCCTGTTTGTAAAGAGACGCTAAACAAATCAAGGAGCTGTTATTTGTTTTACTTCATGTAGAGTCATTTATCGTTTCGCACGTCTGAAAACATCGCACGTTTTAGGTGCACCTAACAGTCAAAATAGCGTCTCTGTCTGTAGGTAAGTGCTCGTCACTCTCCAGCTATACCAACGACTCGCCGAAGGAGCTTGTGTCAAGTCCCATTCACAAATCACTGTGTGAGCAGACGTAGCCAGTTCTACGCATTGACATTATTAGATTACGGCCAGCATCCCGAAAACTAGTCCAGCCGGACTTCTTCGCGGCGGACTACATGTGCTGTAGCTCCACCCCCATAGCTTTCCCTTCATCGCCATAGAAGGTTGTCCCCGAGTATAGCCGCGTTGTACAAGGAACCCCTTTGACAATTTCAACTACATATCATAATCAATCAAGCAGATGAATGTGCAGGAGATTTTCAACCAGCGTATCAAGCAACAAAGTTTGCAAATTCAACCAAGAACAGTGAGTGACTGACTACATCATCAGCCCGACAGAGGTCACACTAAACTACATCAACGTATGCTCTCTGAGAAATGGTCGGGGAAATTCGCGCCATGAAGCTAGCAAAAATTTGAGTTAGTTGAGCGTCCAGTAAGAAACCCGTCCTGATTAGGAATCAATGATTTATTCACGCTAACATACAATATATAAAGAAGAGCCACCTCAAAGTTCTTTGATGTCGCACACAGTGGTGAAATCAGGCAATAATTCGAAATATACATCCATCCATCCATCCATCCATCCATCCATCCATCCATCCATCCATCCATCCATCCATCCATCCATCCATCCGTCCGTCCGTCCGTCCGTCCGTCCGTCCGTCCATCCATCCATCCATCCATCCATCCATCCATCCATTCATCCATCCATCCATCCATCCATCTGTCTCTGTATCTATCTACTAGATGCGAAAAAGTTTAAGGTCGACCTCAATTTCATGTGCGGTGTTACGACCTTCACTGCACATGCGCGTCCGTTCCCCATCTCCCCTGGCAGCGCTGTAACAAACAAGCGCTCTTTAGGTGCACGTTAACCCCACATATCAATCAATACCAATTAACCCCACATATCAATCAATCAACAAACGAGCGCTCAACAAAGCACGCGCCTTCGAACTTTAACCGCTACGTGAAGTTGAGGCGCCAGATAGACGCGACAATAGCTGGAGCAAAGAAGAAACTAACATCAAAAGACGCCGCACGCGCGCCTCGGAAGCGCCGCCGCCACGCCGACCAACGTCTTCGCTTGTATCGCCGAGCGATCTCTAGAAACATCTCAAAGGAAAGGGGTGTGGTGCTGCAAAGTAGCGTCACGTTACAAAGGGCCCTTTCCACAGCATGGACTGTGCGGCGCGCCAACAGAACGCCTCGAATATTCGGGAACTCAGTGGCTAGTGCATATAAGAAAACAGCAGAGGCAAAGAAGTGTGCTTTCCACCTGCGCGTGAATGCTTGTCTTACAAGCAGGAAAAGAGTGAGTGTTTACCGCTCGTGGGCGAAGATGTGTTCTGCCTTCGCAGCACGTGAGTGGCAGACGCGTTACTGTCGAGGTTTTCTTATTTCATCGCGTGCATACATTTGACGACGCGAGAGTTTTCTGCAAGAGCGACCTCGGACGACAAGCGGCGGTGGACTTTGAGGGAGTGTTTCCTTAAAGGGAATCATTCAACCTTTGTTCCAAGAGCTTTGGAATGAGTATGTTTATCGACCATTTTATTCAATGAGTGTCTTGCTCAGGTAATGCATGATATTGCATTGTAGCGCGTGTTGTCTGTGCCTGGTCTATTTAGTGTATCTTGTTGTGTAGTGTAGCCCGTTGTGCGGAGTATCCTGTGATTGGTGATGTATTGTATTAATATATTGCCGATTGTGCATGTTTGTGTGTTGTTTGTCCTGCCGTATTTTGAAGTATATTTTCGTTGTGTTTTCAGCTCTCGGCTCTGTCTCGTTGTTTGCACCACATGCGGCGTTTGCGCATTAAGAGGACCAATTATAAATTGTGCACGCTTGTGTGGTGCGAATCGGGGGGCCGACACACCAGCCCTTGCAATTATCTCGGCGATTGCCTCCCTAATTAACGGGACCAGTGAAAAACGCCGACGCAGAGAGCATCTGCTCTTTTTAAGTAGTCGCAGAATTTTGAGCAGCAGCAGAATTTACCAAACCGACCACCATAAAAGAACTTCGCAGTTTTGTAGGCCTATGTTGTTATTTACGGCGCTTTGTTCGCAATTTTGCATCCATCATGTCACCATTAACGCAGCTTCTTCGCAGTGACGTGAACCTCTCCTCCTGGTCCCCTGCATGTTACGTTGCCTTCACTACTCTGCGCCGTGTGCTTACCTACCCACATATTCTTCGCCACTTCGACCCGACGGCTCCTACCGAAGTGCACACCGACCCCAGCGGCGATGGGCTAGGAGCTGTTCTTCCTCAACGAAAGCCCGGCTATTCAGAATACGTTGTAGCATACGCCAGCCGCACTCTGATGAAAGCCGAAACTAATTACAGTGTGAAAGAGTGTTTGACTCTGATGTGGGCGCTTGAAATGTTCCGGCCATACTTATACGGCCGCACGTTCGATCTAGTAACTGATCACCACGCGCTTTGCTTGCTTGATTGATTCATTTGTGGGGTTTAACGTCAAAAACCACCATATGATTATGACAAATGCCGTAGTGGAGGGCTCCGGAAATTTTGACCACCTGGGGTTCTTTCTACATGGTATCTACAATATCGCTTTCTAGAATATTCACATGGGGACAAACCTGCTGGGCGTGTCGATAAAATGCTACTGCTGTGGAGTAAAATGCAGGCACGTTAAGGGCTTGCGGTGCACAATCAAGCCGCGTATCTGGTAGTAAATAGCGCAACTTTGTACTTAAGAAATACCTGAAAAGATCATGCGCAGGGCACTGATTGCCGTGAAACACGCGAAGAATCGCAAGGTAAGTAGTATTATTATTAGTAGTAGTAAACATTTATTTAGAAAACAAAAATAGAGGTTGGGTAAGTAGCCGGTAGCTAACAGGCATGGTTGAGAATGTAAATCCACTGCCATTGCGTGGTCGCCCAAGTTCTGCTCGGCAAACAAGCTCTTTTCCACCTGACCAAAGCCCAGTGGTGGTGGTCTAGTGGCTAAGGTACTCGGCTGCTGACCCGCAGGTCACGGGATTGAATTCCGGTTGCGGCGGCTGCATTTTCGATGGATGTGAAAGTGCTGTTGGCCCGTGTGCTAAGATTTGGGCGCACGTTATAGAACCCCAGCTGGTCAAAATGTCTTTAGCTCTTCACTACGGCATCTATCATAATTATATGGTGGTTTTGGGGAGTTAAATCGCACATACCAACCAATCAATCCATCGATCGATCAATGCACCTGACCGAAAAACTAAGCCCCTGAGGGGTTTCAACGACCTAGTTATTTGTGATGGGGGCTGTACGATATCAGATGTGGACAGTCTGTGCTGTGTACCTTCTTTTAAGCATTGGAAAATCATACTCTTGCGCTTACCAGTCATGTCTTTCTACATATTTGACTACTCAATCCCACAAGGAGGCTGCAGCATATCATGATATGGCGTATCAGGTATAATCAAGTCACAGAATGCGAATGGAGTCACTTTTTTGAAGACCGAAAAATGCACCTAGGCAGGTGTCTGGGGAACCATTAGAAAAATATCCACATTTTGAAAATGTGGACACAGCACCTGAAAAAGTCCCATACTCAACAAAAAGTCGTATGCTATGGGATAAACTGTCCTCGGTCTATGAATACAACGTGATGTCATCAGCAGAAGCTGTCACCTTCGCGGTACCACTACCTGGTAGTGAAATCCTTCAGTGTATGGATCAGCAATTAACGAGCGAAGGAATCGTTCGAGGCTGAAAAGTACTTTTCATTCCACATTTTATTTTCTTTATACATGTCGCTTCTTCAGTGGGCCCTGCGACACTTTTTTACGGGGTAAAAAATGCGGCCAATCGGTAGTCAAAGCTCCGAGAATACGCGAGCCCTACATTATAGCGCAGCACGCGTTAAATAACTACACTTACCTGTCAGCAGCTTAATGGCGCGTCGTCTTCTCTCTACAAAATGATGCCATATATTGAATTAACCATGTCATATGCTTGATTACACGGCCATTTTTGGCTGATTTCAGCATCGTAGTCATGGTAGTTACTGCGCCCGTCACTGGACGCCGCCACGTGCCTCGACGAACACTCGTGATCACTCCAAAGGTAAAACGCGCGTTCAAAATTTCTAAAGGTCGTGATGCACCGCATGCCAGGATTTCTTTTCCCGTGATACTCCTACTTGCTTGGCAAACTCGTTGGGACGAGAGAAGACAGATGGCCATACCCGCGTATGAAATACGTCTCACACAGGTCATGCTCTAATTCTAAAAAGAGAATTTGTGGTGGTCGATATTTGAGGCATCAAATTCCTTTGTCGCTACTTCGAAAAGTGTTATGGGGTGCCTTCAAGCTTTTGGGTCAGCCAATTTTCAATCATACATTCTATATGACAGGCACTGTATTCTTTAAGATATGTTTGGTTCCTTTTTATTTAGACTTCATTTAGTACTCCTCTCTGCTACCAAAATATTTGTGCAGATTTAGTAGAGGTTTTCTAAACAAAAGCAACAATCAATATATAATAAGCACGTTCGCATGAAGCGTTCTATCCATGCATCGCTCGCTGTCTCCTTACCATTTGCTTTACTTTTGTCCATAGTGTTTGTCCTAAGAAAACGTCATCAATTTTGACTGTGATGATGCAGTAGTTATCCTGTAAGCACTCGACCAAAGGGTTGACCAGGGCCTCATGGCCGATTGCAGGAGGTGGCACCTCGAAGCTGTGCACACGCCGATTGTCGGTTAGCCAGTTGGTCAAGAGTGCCCAGTCAGTATTCTTCACGAAGAATCCTACAAACAAAACAGGCAAATAAAGGGAGCTAATATGTGACTGTGCAGCTCAACCACAAATTGTGGCCCTAAATTACACATTATTGTCATAATTCATATTACCCAAAAGAGCTATATATAACTTGAGAGGTAGCCGTTTTACTAGACTATTCGTAACGAAGTGAAAGGAATTTGAGAGTGTTAAAACAGATGCTTAATTCATGATCAAGTAATTTTGCGAATTAATTGTGTTATTGATCTCGGCAAGCTGGCATGTTCCAGCAGACCAGAGGTTAGCAGCTCAATAGGTGCACAAACATGTCGCTAAATACGGAAGTTTAGCAAAACTTTTTTCAATAATTTAACTGTCGCATTTCACGGTTAGGTGATCCTTAAGTTTAGTCATTTCAAAATGCCGACATTTAAAAGACAATAGCGAAATCTTCTCAAATTCTTCGTGAATATGGTTTTTTGTTTATTATGCAGATCTGTTCATAGTACCAGATGCCCAGTAGCCGTGGCTATGAACTGAGCTTGATTTTGGTAAAATAAAATCAAAAGTCTAATGAATTAGTCTTGGACGTTTTTCTTGTGTGCTGTGTTTCGTCCCCTTCGCCCCTCACACTCTGTTTTCATTTTAGTATTCAGATATTCATACTGGGAAGAAAGTAAGAACAATAAATTTTGGTTACAGTAATAATAGCTATCAAAATGGCTAATTTAGACTCGTAGCCTCCCAACGAAGAACGTTTGGTGGAAACAAAACTTTGAGGCAACCTTGAAATCTTTTCTTGAATCAATGTAAAATCCGTGTGTAGCTGCCTCAAGCGAGATTCACACCAGTCATACTCCGCTAAAATAAACCGAGTCCTTGGACGCTATCTGCGAGAGTTTTCTATCAACTTCGCACAAATACCCTGTAAACGGATATGTCAATCAGAGCGGAATGCTAGCAGTGTAGCTATGAGATTGACACGTACAATTCTAGCTTTTATACAGGTTACTGATACTGGTTACCTGATAGTGGTTACTTGCAGTGTATATGCTATTGCTCACGCTTGCTGTGTGGTGCGATCTTTATACATTCCTTTGGTTTAGCTGCATTCGATTGCACGAAGTCTGTTGATTAAGCACGCCATAAAGCTGATTAAGTTGTCTCTCACTAGGGGATGTCTGAACAGAGAGAGAGGCTTGATGGGCTGCATTTTCCTGTTTCTTCTTGTCTCAAACGCAGATCAGTTAGAACCATCTTACATGCTGCGTTTTGAAATCGTGTCATAGTTACGAGAATATTAGTAGCACTTCGTAAAACTGTGTTGCTTGTCCTGACAATAGAGTAACAAACATTATACAGCCCATTCTCACCGCATACACGAAATTCTAAAACAGATGGGGAGATGTCGTCCACAATGATGAAAAAATATAATACTGACGCTATAGCGCTAGCTCTTTTTAACATGCGAAACACGTACTCTCTATCTGTAGCTGTTGGATGCTTGTATTCTTTGCAATTCCTTCTAGGATGCATCGTGCCTGATCAGGAGGCGCTTCAAATAGCATACGCAGCTGTCGCAGACTGCCCGTCGAAGCCAAGTAAACGCCAAATTCTTGAGCCAAATGAAGCAGAAGTTCCACTGAGTTGTTGCCTGATATGTGAAGAGAGGATATATGATCCGCACATAGTGTGGCTCCACATTTGTGACCGAGTGGTGCAAACAGTAGGCTTAAGCGCTGTCGCCTGTCTGGGTTTCTCAGAATATCTTGAATGGAGGCAAGTTCTGTGGCTGTACTGAAATATGCAAATATTCAAAGCCTGCAAATAACAAGAAGCACATCATAAATAATCTAATCTTATAGTAGCGAGCAGTGGTCCTTAGCAGTATTACTCAATCACAACTAATAGAATCAAATGATGTAATCAATTTTTGAGAAATTACAGCCTGACGAAAGTAACTGTTTTTTCAATAATACACATTGTGTTAATGACTATTTCTCCAAACAGAAGGCTCAAACTGCACGTATGGGCTGAAAACTGTTCTGATATGGCTAATAATTGTGACCAAGGAAAAAAAAACGGCAGATCACACGTACAGCAAGAATTGAAGATATGCGAAGCACGAATGAGGAAGCCTGATATGTCACTCTAATATCAACACAAAGTTACGAGTGGGAGGTAAATGATTCCGTACATGACCTACGGGTCATGATTTTTATGTTTGCATGTGTCGTTTACCTTCGTCATCTGATCAGGTCACGTGATACCTAATTTAGTATATGTGCAGCTAGCAAAACGGTCGCAAGCAAGCTATGCGCGTGGTATGTTGTCATTTTCTTAAATTACACGCTTGGCAGCGTTATCATGTTTGCACCAGTCATATACTTTCGTAATCCATTCCCTTCACGTAACACCAAATTTAGTTTATATGGAGTTAGCAAAACGGGCGCGAGCGCATCATGAATGGCCCAATATACTTCAATGAAGCGTTGACGCATGCGCACGCTGGACAAAGCTACGCAACCTTAGCAAAACGCGATCACTCTATAGTCTGACGCCAGGCGTGACCAGCGCGACCGGCATCCGTTGGCGTGGCCCGACGGCAAATTCGACGTGCTGCATTTCGTGTCGATGTGTTAATCAGACAGCACAGAGTGTCCCTCTTTTCGTGACGGATGGCCGCCTGACGCACTGAAACGCACATGAATCAAAGCAACACAGCCCGGCGCGCGTTTACGAGTATATGGCAAGACCGGCGTCTGGCGTGGCAACGCTAACTTGACGCGAGGAAATGAACGCCGGCGGGCACGCGCACCGCGTCACGTCGATATGTATTGGCGCCTTGACTGTGGTATGTAATCATAGTCTCAAATGACACACATCTCATATTTTCATGTTTGCACCAGTCACGTACCTTCGTCATCCATTGACGCCATGAAATACAACATTTGGCATTTGTGAAGCTAGCAAACGGCCGCTAGCCATTCATGAGTGTGGTATGTAGTCATGTTGTTACATGACACGCATATCACGATGATAATGCTTGGATGTGTCATTTACCTATGTCGTCCGTTCGCGTCGCGTAATACCGAGTTTCGTACATGTGGAGCTAACGAAACGGCTGCGAGCGCATCATGAGCGTAGGATGTAGTCATGTTGTACCTGACATGCATCTTATGTTTATCATGTTTGCACAAGTATCATACGTTCTTCATTCATTCACGTCCCGTAATACGAAATTTTGCATAAGTGAAGCTAGCGAGACGGCCGCCAGCGCATGATGAACGTGGCATGTAGTGATGATGTTACATGACACGCATCACATGATTATCGCTTTTGCACATGTCACATACCTTCGTGATTTATTCACTTACTGTAATACCAAATTTACTATATGTGGCGCTAGCGAAATGGCCGCGAGCGCATCATGAGCGTGGCATGTAGTCATGTCGTTACGTGACACGCATGCCAGGACTTTTATGTTAGGGTTGGTCGCTTGTGTTCGGCATGATATCATGTCATACCATACCAGTTTTGCAACATGCCATGTGAACGAAAGCACCGCAAAAGCTGCAGAGCCATGAAATTTAAATCATCACATTCGTTACAAACATGCCACGATTTTCATGTTATGACTAATCAAATGTGTGCTCCATACATTCATGTTATGCCATACGAAGTTTGGTGTTGATACGATTATCGAAACGGCCAAGTGAGAGAGAAGTCGTATATATATATATATATATATATATATATATATATATATATATATATATATATATATATATATACTCAATGTCGCCGAAGTTCGCTAAGAAATGCTTCGCATTTAGTATTTCACATGGCACTATACAGGCTACGTCATAAACAATGGCTTGAGGCAATGAAGCAATGAAGGATACAGTAGGCTTAGAATCTAATCGGTCTCAGGTAACCAAATTATGAACGTAATAAAACTATATCAATGCTTATTGAAATCTTGGACATAAAATTGATGTTACGAAGCAGTAACATGTTTTTAGCTGTGTCTGATACACGTACAGGATACAGCGAGCGATTGTATGCACGTGCAATCAAGACCATGAAAACGGCCGAGCAACAAAATTGCTCAGCAGGCAATTTCTCTACATGACCTTTCAGCTTGTTCTTTTACATTCTCCTGACACTTGTGAAAGTGACGGAGAGCCGTCTCTATCGAAGTGCACCGAGGAACTGCGAGGGAAATATTGTTTCAGCCTGGAAACATTCACCGCAGTGCCAATCGAAATGCAAAGATTCAATCTGCTAGTTTACGCCGTGAACCTTGGTGATGCCCTCTTTAGAATACTCAATGATGCCCTCTTCACAGAAACAGGGGTTTATCGAGGGTGCTGTCATGGTACGCAATTATGAGCGCAGTGATTGGTCTGCCACTAACCTGATCATGAGAATCTTGTGAAAGCATTTTACGTGGCATTGAAGTCTCGTGCCACAAAGCCACGCCAGGTCATGAAACTCCTTAGGACAAAGATCATACACAGGCGCAAAATTGGTGAAATGTGAATACAGAGCCACCTTTCTAATTTTACGAACATATACATATGTTCTCTAATGATACAGGCATCACGTCAAGTTAGCGTCAATTATACTTAAACGACATACGCTGAAGCCAGCCTTCTCATACCACTACCCAGGGCTACCATCTTCCCAAGCCGAAGCGCTACATTAGAGCTTAGCGCTTTTGGTGTTGGTAATACCGGTGCTACTTTTCACATTGTTAGGCAACTGTGAACATCTCATTATTTAAAACACATGCCACTGTTCAACAAACACGTCTGTACGTATGACATGTGCACATATGTTTAGCGTCATTTCATAACGTTTCGCTCAATAAAATAATTACACATCACTGACGTACCCTCCACATGCTTCACATGACAGCGATTCCCATGGTACGTAGGACCTGCCAATTTTTTTTTTTACATCTCGTGATGATGGTTACGGACATCGTCGGCGGTGACGGTGGCAGTGTCGGAAGCAGCTCTAGTTCTAAACGCATCACAGCTTTTGACGTAAAACATTTCTAATACCGCTTGATTATGGGCGTTGACAGTGCGCGGAATTACATAGGCTCTAAGAGGAGCATGCTTGGCAAAAAGAAGCAGGGCTTTTTTAAAAAACACAATGTTTGTTTTGATATTCGTAAATTGTCAAAAATGTAACAGCAACAACTTTCAAAATAGCATTGTACGTGTCTATACTTCAAGAAATTCATTCAACAGTAGAGTTCAGGTAGTCCTATTTTTGCAACTCGAATGCACATTCTTCTTGGTGAATGAAGCCTTCAGTTTCATATTATCCTGAAGGGACAAATATTCTGAAAGAACAGCAACGTATCAATTTTAGTAAGACTACAGCTGACTCACATAAAACAATGTTCCCTCTAAAAATATATGATGCTTAGTTTAAATATTTTCCCCACAGTTTTTCTGTAGTGTTCTGTTCGTCTCTGCCTTCAAGTGCAGATCAAAAAACGTAATCATCGTGTACGTACGGCTAGAGCATATCTGTTTAATACATTTTTTGTCATGTATGTATATCGTAAGGTTATTATTGACCTCATGCTCTACCGTGATATGTACATTCTGAACGCGAATCTTGGCAACAAAATAGTATCCATATATTTGTATAGTATAATTCGCCGCTAGAATTCTTTCTGATCCGATTTTTTTCTGGTGTAGATGACACATTCTTATTATTGTTTTCGATCAAAGCCTTAGAAGAAGATACAGAATATAAAAGAGAGTGCTAGTGCAATTGTTTTCATTGGAGATTTATGTCCAGTATACTAGGCACAGTCATTCGTTTGTTGCCTGTCTGGGTGCATGCATCCCACTATATGCCCTACAATATTGCTGCTTTTGGCCTCTCGGATGCTAGATCGCCTTATAAAACACAAAATTATTCGTTTTGACCAAAGAAAAAGTCTTTATGGCTAGTTGTCGCATATGGTGGTCAATAACCCAAAAGCAGAAAATTTTTGGAGTGGGCGCATCCAGTATCCGCAAGTCAGCCTCATTCTCTTCTCGTGCTACACCTTTACACCTTTTAGTTACAGGCCCATGTGCTCAGATTTGGGCATACGTTAGAGAACACCAGGGGGTCGAAATTCGCGGAGCCTTCCACTACGGCGTCTCTTATAATTATATGGTGGTTTTCATACGTCAAACTCCACATATCTTTATCATCCTGTAGTTAGATTTCAGGCGTGCTGCATTTTTCTTTTACAGCAAGAGCTGTTATGAGATCACAACAAGGGTCACGTGAGGTGCTGTAGTTATCCACTGCCGCCACCGGTGTCCATAACCACTATCGCACGAACTAAAAAAGAAAAATTTGTAAAAAAATGAAATTACCAGGGACATAGTGGGATTCGAACTCGGATCATGCATTTTACCGCAGAGCCACGTCACTCTTTGTTGCAAACTTGTCATGGCAGGCTTGATGTCGGGAAATTATTCACCTCATATGAACCATTGATTGATAAGGGGCTTCAACGTACCAAAACCCCCATATGTATATAAGATACTTATTGGAGGGCTCTGGAATTTTCGACCACCTGGGTTTCATTAGCGTGAACCGAAATATGAGCACACGGGCCTACAGCATTTTCACTTCCATCGGAAATACAGCTGTCGCAGCCGGGATTTGTCCCGTCATCTGCGGGTCAGAAGCCTAGCCATCCGTATGAACAATAAAACATTTTAGCAGGAGCAACCAGGCATCCCGCAATGCGAATTGCGTTACAAGTGCGTCGTCCTATGCTTGCTTGCTTGGCCTTCTATCCTGCCACAACACACTATAAGAGATCGGCCATGAAATGAACGGCACCTTGATATTTAAAAGACGATTCATAATTTCGAAATGTTAGGCAAAAATAGTTCAGAAATTATTTTTTAGGTTATTCTACAAGATAGACATACACTAGTATTTCTAATGAATATGCTTAATTTTTATAACCTTACAATTTATTCATTTTGATAAATAAAAAATATCACTTTAAAAGTACGTTCGCAATGGAACCCGTTATTGAACCCATTAAAAAAGCTTGTTCTAGATGACTTATTAACTGTGGTGCATACCCACTTCAGGCTTAATTCCTCTTTGTCGTCGGACACTGCATAAAACATTTGCACAACATGCCTTGGAAGTGTGTAGCGTATATCACGTTTCTCGTAAGAATGAAAAAAAATAGCATAGTGAATGCTGGTCTGCAACACAAAAATTATGATTATTTATATCGTAGTGTGTACGCAGCAAGTGTGCTTATAGCACTCACCCAAAGCATGTATAGGAAAGCCTCTAAACGGCTGCTCTTCGAGCTCTCGCTGTGTCTGTGCTACACGTTCAACGCAGACCTCCTGTTCTTTTTTTTTAATAGCTGAGTTTTCAGGTTCTCATTTGACGCTGCCCCTTGTTTGCTTTTTTTCCCTAAAGTGTTGAGGACAACGTGCGCCAATCGCATCCTCATGTCCAGTGTACTGGATATTTTTGCATTGCCATCAATCTTCTGATTACAAAATAAACCTCTTGCAACAATGTTTCAAGAAAACATAAGACAGCCTGCACGACTTGGATTATTTGCATTCTACAATGCATAAGAAAATGGGGCTGAAAGAGAATCAACATTATAAAGCATATATTTAGGTTGTATAAAAGCTGCCAAAATGATTTGGATCGCAATAAGAGCTCTGCTGGCTTTCAACACCGCTTCTTTTATCACAGCCAATACGCTGATTGCGGGTTCAGAACGGGATTTTATAACTCAATTTAAGCCCCTATCGTTGGCTTTGAGAGCTCCTATCTGATTTAAATTACGGGACTGTGTACCAAAAATGTCTGTATGTTTACAACTTTGTGTAAAGCGTAACTCTTTCGCAGATTAACGAACTTGAAAATATCTTCAATTCGAGAAACGTTTACACAGGTCATTTCGTGTTGTTTCGGCCAGCATCAACTGCGTGAGAATCAGATGTAGTAATGGGAAGCCAGGAAGCTTGGGGAGCAACATTGTAGGTTTTTTAGGCATTGCACGGAAAACGCTATTACTAGATTCATAAAAAATGATATAACTGACCATCCAATCGTGACCTTCCACTTCTCAGCCATCTCTTCTTTATAGCGAATATCGGACCGACGTCTTCACCGTAGATATGGAATAAGTGCAGCTGTTCCAGGGACTCAGATTGGTAGGCGGCCTCGGCGATGCAGCGAAACTCAGCATCGGAAAACTCTTTAAAAAGAGCGAGGCGCCTGAGAGACGAAGTCTTCCGGAGACCTTCTGCCAGGTGACTGGCATGCCATCTGATCGTCGCCATCTTCATACAGAATTGGGTACAATGTGATTATTTTTGTGTTGGCATGCACAGCAAATAAAAGAAACAGAGCACATCTTTGTGTAAATGCGTTGTTAAAGGGGCTTTCCTCACTTCTCGAATCTTTTTTTTTTTCAAGTATGCGGGTTGCATAGAGTGCTGACTGAGGATAGTTTAAAATAGGTGAAGCACCAATATCAGTATCTCAGCCTGAGGGGGAAAGAAGGTTGCGCAGGTTCGGTAAAGGCTTAATCATTTACCAGCCGTGCTTGTCAAGCCACAGATGCGCACGTGTTAGTTACATGTATAGCGCTCACCTAACACGTTACCTCGTTATTCATGCAAGAACAGCCACACGTTTGTTTTTTGTTTTTTTAGCTTCAAGACTCACTGAAAAGGCAAGCACATTCCACTTCACAGCTGCAAACTACAAAACTTCCTTCTCACCTCATTTTCATTTTGTCTCAAGTCTCACTCAGTATACACTAGTGACACATCTCGAATGGTGTTGTTTGAACCAAGAAACTCGAGCAGTCTTTCGGAATCAAAGAAACCTATTTTAAAGCTGTCAATGACGAGGGTGGTCACTGTTTTGTTGCTGACGAGTGCTTCGAACACAAAATTCGACTGCAAGCGGTGACAGGGACGGCGACCCAACACTGTAAGCTCTGTAGGAGCCGACGAACTGGCAAGCATTCGCTTGAATGTTTCACCACGTTGGTGTGCAGGAAACGATCCGTCCACGGTGAGGTACCTGATGCTGGTGTTGTTGGTCAGGGCATGTGACACCTTTCCAACGAAGTCGAACATCTCGGCTGAAACCTGCGTTTACGATTGGCGTAAGCAACGGTTCAATTAGCCGGAGAAATGCTATTCGTATTGTATACTCGTTGGCAGACTGAGCAGCTACTAATTACTGTGAACAGTCGCTTCCTAGTAAATGTCCGTTTGTATAGGGCTAGTTAAACTTTACATAGAGGTGAATGGCTATGATACTGTTTAGACATGAGCATGAATATTACTCGGCGCTCTCACCAACATTCAACTTGAAGCAGACGTAGTCGTACACCTTTTTCATGCTTAGGCTAAGCCTAGGACGTTACAGTATTCCGAAGATTGGCTAGTTGGGCAAGTTGGTACTGATCCATAGGTGTACTGCGCAAAAAACAAAACATAAGTGTACTGCACTTGTCTGTCCTTTTTTCACTTATTAGTGTTTCCGTCTGTTTTTTGCGCAGTACACTAATGGACGTTACAATATGGACAAAACGGTCCGCGAACTGTGTGAACGCAAGAAATGTCGGCACTACAAGAGACTTCTTTAAGTTCTAAGCATTCAACTTCACATAACTTGCAGTGTTAGTTACCCGTAGTCACACGAAATATGTAGCATATTTTGGACCATAAGTTGTATTAACAACTGCATTTATTAGTACTGCATTTAATTTGGAGTTTTAAACACCCATTCTACTGGAACTAGGTACCGCAACCTATCAAAAGTAGTACGCAGACGATCAATGAAAATGTCTACAGAGAGCAGAATCCTCGTAAGACTACGTGCTAATTAGAAGTATGTCTCATGGTTATTCGAAAGAAAATGCATTTAGGACCAAAATATCGCGTTATTAGAGCTACTGCATGGGGAGTTAAGCAAAAAAAGGGTGAGTAGCGAGTCTGTACTGGCGTTTGGGATAATTGAGCCGCACAGAAAAACAGTTTTTCACCGAAATTTTGTGGGCTACCTCATCTATGCGAATAAACAAGACAATATGTAAGCAGTCATAAACTTAACATAGCGTTTTGTTAAATTAAATATTTAAGTTGTTAAGCAAACAAATATAGTGAGAAATTATTTTTTAATATCTGTAACCAAGCTTGCTATTCGGTCATCCCCAGCTCTTATTCACGATTCTAACTCGAATGATGGAGCACATTTAGCGAGTCTTATTTTTTCTGGTTCTTGTTTAACGCTTATACTATAATTTCGCTAAATAAATCTGTCTGTTCAGTTATTGCTTCTCGTAACTCACAGCCCCAAGAGAGTGCTGGCGACTCTCTTTGCGGGAGTTGAGGCTTGTCCCAACTTTCACTCACTTTTCAGGAGTGCTGGGAACTCTTCTGCACAGAGTAAGCACACTCTCTATACAGAGTGCTAGTACTCTGGCTGAACGAGAGTGAACAAGCTCCCTCTCGCAGAGTACAGGCACGCTTCTGAAATAGAGTTCATACACCCACTGCGGATGTTGTGCTACTCTCTCGCAAAGTTGTACAATATGGTAGGGCTAGAGTGCATCAACTCCCTCGAAGAGTTGAATCACTCGCGCTGAGCTAGAACTAACGCCTGAAAAAAAAAATGCTATGTCAAGCATTTTGTAAAAGCAGGGAACTTCATAGATAGTGAACTTCCAAGCTTACGCCACATATGCAGGACAGACATCAGCATGCACATTATAATACGCAACACAGCAAAGAACAAGACTGAACACATGCCTCTCGTGTTGTTTTTTCTTTATTACATATTTTTGCACATCAGACAATAATATTATAGTGCATAAACGTTACATACAGCGGTAACAAACGGAATGGTTACATAGTAACTAGAATTCCTTTATACGAATAAGTGACTCAAAATGTTTGAGCCACTCATTAAATATATATATATATATATATATATATATATATATATATATATGCCTATCGTGCTACGGCGACCATTCACGCAGCAACTGGTATTTATACTCTTGATGCCTAGCCCCCTTCTAGTGTGGGTGGCGCCACACTTCCATTACGCGTTTTGAAGAGCAAACATACATTTAGTATGTATAGCTATCTGGGGACCGTTTTGTGCCCTGTGGGCACGTTGACCTTTTATGATAAAACTACATGACACACAACGCCGTTTTCAATAGTAAATTCTAATGATCAGATGGTATTCTGTCATATCGACTCAATGCGATGAAGCCACTTGTGCCCAAGCCTGAGAGTTGTACTTAGGCGCCTACAAACAGAGTTGGGACGATCTGTTAGCAGTGCTGGCCGAAAAGTAATCTACGAACGTTACGCTCCGGCGTAACGTTAGTAGTTTTGCTCACCTTATAGTTTTGCTCACCTCGTCTACACTTTAACACAACAATGACAGGCTTGTGAATCGCTCAAACGTCAACCTTTGCGAGCTACCTGCAAATGATTGCTATGCCGACGAGTAAGAATAACTTCACAGTAGACCCTTGCCATCGGTTAACTTGAATGAACCATTGCTTCTTGCGTACGGTGTGCGCACAAGAAGCGATAAGTAAGCATGGATGCTACGCGCTTTCAGCCTGTGGCGCAGCGAACACGGGCCACCGCCGAAAGCCACTGGGCGCATTTGTTGGCACTTTGCTGACCCATACGTGCAAATGCAGGCTTGTCGTTCAGTGCGCATTCATAAAGTAACACAATGAGACACTCTCGTGCACATGCAGTTTGGTTTCTGCTATTGGCTATGTAGTCCAGCTATCGGTTTTCAGATCCAAATCAGTACACACTAACACGGCCGCTGCACTATAGCATATCGTGACTTGCCCACGAAAATTCACCTAACTCCATCAACTACGCGCGTGCTTCTCGAGCACTTCACTTGATTTGAAACTTCGGCGCACGTCAACCAGCAGATTAAGCGAGTAACGGCTATTGCACTCGGCAGTAAATATTCGGCTCCAGGTTCTCGGTAATTTCTGTACATTTTCTTTTCTTTGTTGTGAACTCTCAAAAAAACTTGGCGTCTTGGCATTAGTGGCATGAAATGCGTAGACTTCAGTTTTTCGCATATCATGAACACGCAAGGTTTAGTTAGAAACAAAAATCGCGTATGTCTTCAAACTACGACCCGTGAAGCGAAACGGTGTGTGTTCTATCAACCACTTTTTTTTTAACCAGGCAGTGAGCATGCCACAACGTGGCGTAGTGGTAGAGCAGCCGCCTCGTTTTACGTAAGTAGCGATGGTGAGCCCCCGCTGAAAAAGCTTTTTTCAACTATTTTTACAATATGTGCCGTGATTTATCTCACCATAGTAGCAATTTGTGCCGTGAACTAACTTTTGGTGATGCTTTAGGTGTGGCCGCTGTTTCTTGCTTCGAAGGTGTTGGTGTTGGCACTCCGTAAACTAAGCGTTCATGAGCACACAAGCATGCTTCTGTTATCACTGAAAGTTATCCTATGACTTGGCGCATGAAACTTGCATCTGGGGCGTCTACGCTCAGAGGCGTGTGGTTACAAGACAATCACATTGCTTTGCGGCGATGGTGGTAGCGTGCAAGCGCTACATTGTACTCCATTAGCAAGGACGGAGTGCCAGATCTCATTAACGCCTTATCGGCACGAGAGTTGCACAGATTGGGAACTACGATTGAGTAGCAGAGTTCACCGTCTCTTTTACTCTGCATTCAACGAAAGAGTACTCGTGGCCAACTCTGCCCTACTATCACAAACGACTGCAATTTTCGTTTCGCCCGCACGCCCCACCATCCAAGAAAGGGCGCTTTTGTGTTGGAAAGACGACATCCGGCGACTAACGAAGCAGCCACGGCACTGCCGCGTTTTCCCTACACTTGTACCAAAAGGAGAGATACGTTCGAGGAAAAAGAAATGACCTAGAGAGGAAGGAACGTCCCCAAAAAGTTTTGACTACTTTGAAATCTGATTTCGGGAGCTGACGTGCAACCAGCAACAAGCGTGGTCGTTGGTGTCACGAGGCTCGCGTAGGCGGTGAGTAAGGAGTGACCCACGCAACGTATTGAGACGGCTGCAATACCGGGCACCCTCGTCGTCTACTTAGCTGACCAGATCCTCAGCGGCACGCGTCAAATACCCTACGTGTACCAAAACCTGGCCTGGTCCGTATCACACTTTGTATGGTGACTTTCTTGAAACCTATTTTAATACAACCAGCTTTATTAAATATATTTTAGTTGTGCGCGCTGCGTCACACGTCGAAGCTCAGATGAGCGAGCCTGAGATTTTTTAATACTTTTTGTCTTTCTTGCAGCTTCATCATGTTCTTATTTTATTATAATTCTGCGTATTTGTACTTTGTCTGTACCTCTTGTAGTGTTCCATCGCTTGCTTTGTTGTTCTTTTCATCGCCTATTAGTCTTGCCTCTGTTATGTTTATTTGTAATCTCTTGCCGTTGCCCTAGTTTTAAATAAATGTTTCTTTGCGTTTAAGCAAGTGTCCGTGTCTGCTCTATGATTGCTTCAGTCAAGCTCATACATCACTACACATGCAACTATGCACGGGTTGACTGACCTGCTCAAAAATTCAATATGTGCCACTTCGAGGCCTTTCAGGCGTCGCAGGCCGAAGCGTAAAGTGGAAGCCTGCGAGTCTAACGCACGTCGATGTTGGATCGGCGGGGCCTCACCCGAAGTGTGTGACAACCACTCCCCCCACGGAGTCAAAGAACTCTGGGGAGAGTGACACAGTTCCTCTGCTCTTGCAGTACCCCTTCAAATTCTGCGACGGATATATGAGTGTATAAGCATTACATTTTAGGTATGAAGTAACGCATTTTCTGACAAGGAACATACTTAGCGATATTCATACAACCCCTCATTATTGATTTAATTATGTATTGGTAATTATTTAATAAATAATTATTTATTAATTGATATGTGGGGTTTCATGTTCCCAAACCACCCTATGATTATTAGAGACGCCGTAGTGCAAGGCTCCAGAAATGTCGACCACCTGTAGTTCTTTGACGTGCACCGATATCTGAGCACACGGGCCTACAGCGTTTCCGCCTCCATCAGAAATGCAGCCGCAGCAGCCGGGATTTGATCCCGCTACATGTGGGTCAGCAGCCGACTACTTTAGCCACTATACTACCGTGGCGGGGCATTCATACAACTCTATAAGTTCATCTGTATGAGCCCAGTATAAGTTCATTTTTCAACGACAGAATGCGTATGCAATAAATAGATCGCACCTATGTGGTGTGAAAGCCCATGTGTGCACTTCACAGCCTGTATTGAGCGCGATTCGCCAGTGCTCAACAAATTGCTTAACAGCGAGAGGAATCTCAGATTTCTATCACGGCTGCGGTTTATGCTAAAATTCGCAATTTATTGAAAGAAGTAATATACAGTCACACATAGACACCAGACAGTATCGCCTTGACGCTTTCAAAGCCCTCACATTGTTGTATATGTGCTCTACAATAAACACATACCTACGTGCACTTTCGCTTCCTCACACCTCAGAAAATCAGCTTATACTAGAATACGTTCTGAAATTCACCGCGCGCGTATGCTATGCCAGCTTATTAGTACGCGTTTTCTACGAATATCTACTTATTACACTTTGTGGTGCATAGTACCGATGCTGGACACAAGGCGAACTTTTCTTCCTACGACGCGCGAGTAAACATTTTCCTGCACCATTCTCAGGCGCGATAATGAGAGTGCAAAAAAAAATGACGATTCAATGGCCCAAGCTTACCAAGCATCACTCACTTACCACAAATATATGGCCACATTTATATATGAATTGCATTTTTTATCTAGATCTTTTTTGTATTAAGACTGTAAGAGGTCCAGATTCAGTTTTTGTTTATGGGACCTCGTTCTATATACTGACAACTTGTAACGCTCCTGACGACCTAATAAAATCAATTCAGATTCTGATTTAGGTCATTATTTCCCATAACTTACGCGCAACAGTTCGAAAGTACTTTTATTAGGCAATCTATCTGGGATGACGCTTGAGCTTCACGTTCAAGTGCGAAACAAAGAAACGTAATCGCACCCAATTGGGATCTATTTCTAAGTCAATTGGCTGGCTTCCTCTGTTGGTGCTTCAACTATGCTGTCACAAAAGGAGCACCTGTACACATAAAAGTTCAATTTCAAACTATTTTGAGAACAGTTACTACAATTGCCAATGCGATGGGCCGACTACGCCTTAATTATTCCCTTCGATTGATTGATTGATTGATATTTGGGGTTTAACGTCCCAAAACCACCATATGATTATGAGAGACGCCGTAGTAGAGGGCTCCGGAAATTTCGACCACCTGGGGTTCTTTAACATGCACCCAAATATGAGCACACGGGCCTACAACATTTCCCCCTCCATCGGAAATGCAGCCGCCGCAGCCGCCGCAGCTGGGATTTCAACCCGCGACCTGCGGGTCAGCAGCCCAGTACCTTAGCCCCTAGACCACCACGGCGGGGCTAATTATTCCCTTCGAATGTTGGCAATACGCCAATAGACGTCCGCGAGGCAACGCACACTCTTTACAGTTTCTTGATGACCTAGATAATAGCAACTGATCTTGCCCTAATGTACCTGGATGTGTTACTGGCTATCTATCTAGGCCATACCCACGATTTCTATACATAACTTAACCTTGTACGAATGACCATCTTCTCCATATGCAATGATAAAGATGGCACATGCAATGATAAACAGTATTTGTCGTGAATGCTCAGTTTACCTTACAATCGTTTACTTCACGTTAAACGGTGAATACTTTAGCACTCTAAACGAGACTGTGTGTGACGGATATATATTTGTGAAATATTTCAATAAGCCAAAACTTGCGGTCAGAACGACTACGAAGGCCCCATTATGTAGCATACGGAAGAAATAAGTAATAAGGAGGATATAGATTGTTCAGTAAATGTTGCTGAATATGCAGATTACCAAAGTAAACCAAATAATTTGCGATATCGCATCCTTCATCAATGCGCGGCTCTTTTCTATGGCAACCAATCTTAATACCTTCAGCAAGACTTAATCGCTAGCACCATCAATTTCCAATGACAGATTGCGTGGGCAATAAATAGATCGCGCTTATGTGGTGTCAAAGCCCGTGTGTGCACTTCACAGTCTGTATTGAGCGCAATTTGCCGGTGTTCCGACCACGCACAGAGAATTACTCTGTCACACGTGCACATACCTCGCTTTCGATGAGAACCTCGACGATTTTGAGCCGCTTGAGCTTCCTACTCGCCGATAGTGCCGTCTCGAAAGCGTCTAGCGAAGCGCACGCCTTCTGGGAAGGCTTGGCCAGATCTAGACATTCCAGAGAAAGCTCAGCTAGTTGCGATCGCAACAAACGAGCAATGGCTTTGAAGGCAATAGTGGTCGCGTCATCGGTTAGCTCAGAACCCTTCAGAGCAAAGCTGCGAAGTGAAGACATCCGCTGTAGGACGCAGGACATTAGTGAACTTATGTCATATTGTTGCCGGGGCTGCAGCGTCACCTGCAAAAAAAAAATTGAAAAAAAAGGATGTCTTGGTGACGCACCTTACAGGTTCTATTGAAGTATCCGAGGGGGGTTAGTTAGACTGCACTGCGCAGTGATATAGAAAAAATATAGCGACGATGTTGCTGAATAGAAATTATCATCTAAGCAAACTAATCTCATGTTGTCGCTATACCTTCGCATTACACAGCTTGAAATAAAAGTACAAAATATATCAAGATAGCTCTATCCGCGTGTCTAGCTTGCAGGCTTGTGCACATTATAAAACTCTATGAACCAAGTGAAATCTAATTGCTCGATACATGTGATAAAAAAAATGTCCTTCACACAAATGCTGCTTTTAACAATGAAAATTCATATTTTGAAACATTTCCCAATTAAAATTGATGCCCAATGTTATCTCGAACGTCATGATTAGGAGAGAATTAAAATTAACAGTGTCAGCCTTACACAAGGAATGTGTGGCTTGTTAGGGGCGCTGCAACACTTTCTGAGCACGATGTAAAAACGCTACAAATCAGTAGTAAGGGCTCCCGAAAACAAGCGAGCTAAATATTGAAGTGCAGCACAGGGCCTGGACATCGCAATAAATTATCAAAGTGAGCTAAAATAGCTGTCTCTTCTCTCAAAAATAGCGGAAGACGGTTCAAAAATCACTTGTATCACTAGATGGCTTTCTATAGAAAGCCATCTATCCGCCATTGGCCGATTTGAAAATGGCGCGCTTAATTGGACTTCACAGAGATCGTCACGGGGCCACGAACGTTCCACGCGTGGGCACCTAATTACACTGAAAAAGTCGCATATTCTAAAAAAAATTACATGTTATCTACAGAGTGAATGATAATAGGTGAGGGAAAGCATTCGTCAGTCTGTCCGCGCTTCCGTGCGCTCATTATTTATTGCTTCCGTCCGTCCGTGCGTATGTTTGTCCTGTCTGTTCGTCCGTACGCGCGTCCTTTGGTCCATCTGTATGTCCGTCCATCTGTCTTTCTAGTTTACTCTCGATGTACTGTTATCTCACATCTTTTACAGCGAAAGCTTTTATGAGATCACAACTGGCGTCACGCGCAGTTGTCCGCCACCGCCGCTGGTGTCCGTAACTATATCGCGCGAAATTAGAAAAACCTAGCACCAATGACACAGTTGGGCTCGAACCTCGGTCCGCTGGGTGCCAGTCCAGTATTCTACCACTGATCCACACCAGTGTTTGGGACTTGTTTGCAAACTTGACATAGGCAAGCTTAATGTAGGGAAAACAATCACGTTACTACGACTTGCAAAGTATTTTAAACAAGCGAAAGAACAACCGGTCGTCGCACAATGCGAATAGCGTAACAAAAGGGTCGTCAAATGCTCCAACCCATTACAAAAGCTTGTTCCTTTTCCCCTGTTAACTGTTGCACACACCCACTTCAGCCATAATTCCTCATCATCGTCAGCCACTGCATAAACAATTCGCACCAAATTCCTTGCAAGTGTTCAGCGGATACCACGCTTCTCAGAGGTATGACGAAAATTAACATAATGGCTGCCGCCCAAAACCACCAAACATTTTTATTGTTAATCCCTAGTGGGTATCAAGCAAGTGTGCGTGCAGTAGTTACCCAATGAGTGTTTTGAAAGGCTCTGAAAGGCCACTCTCCCAGCATTCGCTGTGATTGTGCTGCGCCTTCCGCGCAGGCTTAGCGTTTTTATTTATGTACTCAATCCATAGAAGTACCGCAACCCTGCGGAAATTTTAAGGACCGCTCTTTCGGGTAAGTGTATCCGTCCATCCATCTATCTAGTGAACACTTTAAGTACCACTATCTCACATATTTTAATCATGAATTCATCATACACAAGTACCACCACCGAGAGGACAAATCGTAAGGCCCGCTCTCTCAAGTATGTCCATCCGCGTATGTGGTGAACACTTCAAGTACCGGTATCTCAAATCTTTCAATCTTGTATTCATTATATACAAGTACCACCATGCAGCGGACATTCTAAGGACCACTCTCTCGGGTATGTGCCACCGGTGGTTAGATGCGAGAACGGGGCACACAAGCCATGCCCTATGGATCTTCGCTCCTAAATAATGCTCAAGGTCACGAGGTGCACGTGTCGAATTTTATTTTTTTTTTGCCCCTGCCATCCCTCCTCTCTTGACTTACAGCGCTTTCGTCGGAATAAAAAGAGAGAATGCAATTGCAGCATGTGACAAATCTTTGTAATTCCTCGCACTGGACATTTTTCTTAAAAGTTTTGTGGTGTTGAATTGATTGATTTGTAGGGTTCAACGTCCCAAAACCACTATTTGATTATGAGAGACGCCGTAGTGGAGGGGTCCGGAAGTTTGGACCACCTGGGGTTCTTTAACGTGCACCCAAATCTGAGTACACGGGCCTACAACATTTCCGCCTCCATCGGAAATGCAGCCGCCACAGCCAGGATTCGATCCCGCGACCTGCGGGTCAGCAGCCGAGTACCTTAGCCACTAGACCACCGTGGCGGGGCATGTGGTGTTGAATTCGTGATGCAATAAGCTTTTCCACTAATTTCATTCGATGGTTACTTGAAAAACATTTCTCAGGGCCACGTTAAGTGGCAGCTCTACCAGTAGGGGCAAAATCTATCAATGAATTAGTATCAAAACTAGTTTTTTCTTTTGTTTCAGCTGTACATACGTTTTTCCAAAAGTACACACTTTGTACGCCGTTGGTAATACAGAAAACCTTCTGTGAATGGGCACTTCTTTTGTTAAATCACGTCATCAGAAATATTATATTTAAAATCCTGGGTTGGTGGATGCTGGAATCGTTGGTGGATATAGTGGAAACAATAGTAGCTGTGGTGGAAATGATACTGATATGCTGGAAGCTGTGGTAGTCATAGTGGCTGATGATAGTGCAGAAAATCGTGACAAATAGCAGTGGTGGTGGTTGGCAGGCAGCGACAGTGGAAATGAAAAATGCTAGCTGATGGTTGCGATGCAAAACACTTTTGGTGGTTGGCTTGCTTAACAAGCTGGATGGTGGTGGCGTATATCATAGGATGGAAGCACGATAAAAAAAAGTCACATGACACTGTGTGAAATCACCTGGTTGTAATGTTTCCCTCTCTAATACGCAGATAAGAATATGTTTGCATTTGAAAGAAGCCAACACGTATGATAGCCGCTTCTGATACGCTTGTAGTTTACAAGGTGCCGCCTTGTTAGCTTTACCGGCAATGCCATCTGCTCGCTTTCACTCCAGTGTGCGCAGATGCTCTTTAACTCGCCGAGCAGGCGAAGTAACTTTGCTGGAGATATATTAAGCCTATAGTCGGGGCACGGAGATGGCCGCCGTATACAACGGCCATGCTGTGATGTTTGTGCCATTTAGATTTGATTGGACGAACCAGCTGCAAAAAATCATCTGTAAATGTGGTCCAAGTAGGTGTACATACAACGCTGGGAATAAATGTGTTTTTAATATATTTATCTTGCTGTGGCCAGGTGGTACTGTTATAGCATAAAAGAAAATAAGTCTGCTAGTCGAAATATCAGCTTGAGCACGGACGTTCTACTTAAAATTTTTGGAAGCACTAAAGACAAGCGCTACAAATACAGAAGAGTACGACTGGGCGAGTTCGTAGAGCACTGTTTAATTTTTTCTGCGGAGTGCTTCAGAGCAGTACAACGACTGAAAACCTTGGGTTCTGTTATTTGTCCCCTTTTCTTTTATTGAGCTCGCTACTGCAACTGAAATTAAGCTGCAAATCACTTTTGCTGTTACTATATATACAGCAAAACGCATAGCATTTACAAAAGCTTGTGCTAAAAACAAATTAGAATAGGTACGGTATGGCGCTTTTGAGAAACGTTCAGCATATACCGAGTGGGTCTACTAAGCAGTTTTTATTGGGAAGCTTTTTGTGCTCGAGGAACAACTGTAGGTTAAAGTGTGCTTGTTAGCGATGCACAGGAAAAACAAACGGAGAATTGTGCTACTTGAGGCGTTCTTTACTGTCGATACTATGTTCTAGCATTCTATGTTCTAGATTCTATGTTCTACTTTTCCTCATCTGCAATAACCGCCTGAAGTAGGTTCCGGATGGGTCCGACTCTCCATTTAAGCAACGAGTCCAAGACAAGTGGGTGAATATCGACAAGTATTGGGCCCAGACCAAACATCACGACCCATGCAGTGCTGTAGTGCATTGTCCCTTAAATTTTTTTCCCACACCGGTTTCCATGCACATACAAACATGGTGAATATATATGTATACCGGCACTAATGGCGTAAAAGTAGCGCAAAAAAACGATGAAAAGGAAGTGAACACCACAAGCGTCTACGCTTTAACACACGCTCTAATCGGTGCTTAAAAGCACCCACGCTTTAACCTACTCTTGAATAGCGTGGGTTCAAGCGTGATGACTTGTAAGGAATCATTGCACCTTCGCACTATAGCAAGACGCCATCTTGATGAGCCTGTGCGACGAGCAGTAGGTACAGCAGACAAACGAGAACTTCTTAACCGCATCGCTTAAATTTACGAAAGGCCTTTATAAAGTATTGCAATAGGGGGGGGGGCGGTAGTGAACCTTTAGGCTTCGAATAATCTAAAATGTCGAGGCTCAACGTATGCGGCGCGGTATACGAAAGGGTCGGCCCAAGGACGAGACAGCTACGCAACGGCCATTATTCCGGGCCGCCGTAATCAGCCAGCGCGAGTGACTGCCTTCGTTCTTTGTGGCTGTCAAGGCATCTCTCTCCCGGGCAGCCCGCAGGCTGACCCTTTTGAAGAGCACAAGTGGACCCACTCACCGCTACTGCGTGCGCACTACGGGGCGCTCTTTATTGCCGGTGGATGTGGTTCCCACAAGCGACTTGACAAGGTTTGTTTCTAGTTTGCTCATACGTCGTTGCTAGGCTATGTAGGTGATGCTGGTTTGTTTCTACTTCACTTCACATGACAGAAAAAATGGAGTTAAACCTACACAGAGTAGTGGACACCACACGAGCACGTCATTGTTGGCTTGTGTGTTACGTCGCTTCGCGGTATTCTCCCAGCCGCCGTCGCCTTTCCAGTGCCCTAATATTATTTCGTACACCCTCGGTGTCTTAGTTTTCCCGCCGTCGCTTCGCAGACGTGCGTTGAGCTAACTGTTCCATTCTTCTTTATTTAGTAGATGTTTGTAGGGGCATTATCGAATTTCAGTGGCAGATATACACTTATGATGTTGATAGTTTTCTTCCACGCTGCAGAAACGTCTGTGGCAAATATCCGCTCGTTGGTCAAACTGTTGACTTCGTGATCTTTAGTTGACCAGTGTTGAATAGTGAGATTGACACCATTTTCCTGGCCCGGACATGTAGACGGTTATAAAATTTTCTTGGCGTGAGGTGAACAAGGAACGATTCGCTGAACGGCTTCATCATGTGTAAGAAGAGCGCAGTGTGTCGTCTTTCTGGTCTTTTTGCCCGAGCGCTGTAAGCCATGTATATGACGAAATGAGCCATGTAATGCCCTTGCAACAACTATTGCCGGAGTTGGACACCTGATTGCGTAGTGTCACATTTGTTCTTTCATGAATGTGCTCAAATCGAAAAAGAACGGCAGCTGGACTTCCGCTCAAGTTTAAACATCGCGTATGACGTATCTATGCCGGTACATGTTCTTTGCTGACAATAGAATAAAGTCTGCAAACAGTAGTGCAAATGAAGGCATAGGTTGCATTATTTGTGGTCATAAATTGGTCTGTGTTCATTAGGATAGATATAAATGTAAACAAATTCAACTGCATCGAAAGAGCAGTTGCCGCTGGTAGTAGCCGAAACTAGTGTCGTTCCGTAGCTGTCGCAAAGTAGAACGGCGAGAGTGAACGTGTTGCATGTGTTGTGTAAGCGCATTTACCGCGTTCTCAACAGCCGCCCTATCGTACATCCTCGCGCGGTGGGTGGTCGAATCGTTGGTGGATATGGTGGAAAGAATACTGGATATGGTGGAAATAACAGTGGATATTGTGGAAGCTGCTGCAGCTGTCATAATGGCTGATGACGGTGAGGGTGAAAAAATAGTGGCAGACGGTGGTGGGGGTGAAGGTGGCGAGTCAATGGTGGTGACAGTGGAAAATGCCGGCTGATGACGGCGAGAGTGAAAAAAAAAACGGCAGCATATTCACGCGGTGAATGATGAGTGGGTGAAGCTGGGTCCGCACGCCGCTGCCGCACCACTTCGGCTTCCCGTTGTCATACTGCAGGGTCCTCGCAGCACCGCCGCGCAGCTTCGTGGGGCGCTTCTGCCTCACGCACCCGCACGTCGGGGTCCCTTCTTCGATCACGAGCCGTTGCTGCCGCCCTGCGCGCACGCCGCTCAGCAGCTTTGTCCATCCTCCGTCTCCGAACCTCTGAATGCGCGCGTGTGCCAAAAGGGTGCTTTATTGTACTATAGAGTGCCCCGTGGCATACGGTGCCACCAAAAAACACGCGATCGTAGTTGTGCGATCGTCTCTCTCGTTTCGTACGTGTGACGTCAATCCTTTTCTACAAGTAACGCCTTCTAGCGTTACTAGCGTACTACGCCTTACTAGTGTACTACTACGTTACTACGCCTTCTAGCGTTACCTCCCTCTATGGCCGGTTCAAGAAATAATGAGGGGCGGTTAGCTGCAACGGGGACGCACAAGCCACGCCATAAGGAGCTTCGCCCCTAAACTGGAGGCAGATAGTGGATGTGATGACGAGCAAATGGTGGTGAAAGTGGGAAATGCTGGTTAATGGTGGCGATGCAAATTGTGTTTTCTGGGTGGCTTGGTGAACAAGCTGCATGACGATGGCGTGATGGAAGCTTGGTGGATGATCATGGCATGATGAAAAGCGGATGGCAGTGTATAAAATCAATTATTTGTGGTGGTTCACTCTGGAATGCGCAGAGAAATATGTTTACGGTCGAATGAAACCAACGCTGGTCATAACGCTTTATACCACGTTTTTTTTCTATTCCTGCGATGTCAACAACGCTTCAATTTTTGTGTAGTGCGGAACGCGGCCGTGAGTGTTTACATTTCGTGCACCTACTTGCACCAGTATGACATGCGCAATGTTTTGCTTTGTTGCGATCCTTAGAAGACAAGAGGTGTCACTGTCAATAGCAACAGTGAACGTGTTACATTGTCGCCGAGCTCTCGAGAAAGAAATGAGCCCCTTTCAGTGGTAGATCATAATACAGCGGTAATTTGATGTCGCCACGCTAGATACGCAACTCGAATTTCTTGCACACTTCATACCTTGAGCCGTATTTCAATGTTAACAAAGTGCGTGCGACGCTAGAATGCATAAACCTTTAACTTCGACAAGCATCGAGATGAGCCCAGCGAGTGTGACTTCCATCCTTCTGTTCTACCACCATGGTTTTCACCAAAGGTAAGGCTATACCGAACGAGCCATTTCAATTGTTATCAGCGCTTCTTGGTTTCTTAATACACAATTTCGACGAGTAAGAATCATAATACAGCAAAGCCGTGGCATCATGTAACCTAGCTAAAGCATTTTTATTGCGTTCGGTGTCTACGCAAGAAGCTACAAACAGCAATGCGACGCGGTTAGAGCACTTGCAGCGAACGCGCTCCTCAGCTCACCTTCAGCCGCCGGTCGCACTCGCTGGCACTTCTCTGACTCTTATTGAGAGCACAAATTTGTCAATTCGTATGCTTACTGAAACAATATGATATCATAGTGTTTCCTGCACACTGCATTCGTTTTGGCCAAGTCGTGTACGTAGTTGTTTCTAACGATAGAGCTGCAGCAGTACGACTACGCACGACTATACATGTACGTTGCGCGGAAACATCACAATGAGCAACAAATTCCGTGGGCGTATCTATTGAATGAGCCTGGAGGGGTCAAAGCCTGAGCAAATTTCGCCCCTCGGAACGAGTCAGAAACGCACATTAAACTTGACAGTAAGCGCCGGTAAACGGTACATGCTTCTCAGTGCACTCGATATTTTTTTTCTTGTGGTTGTGAATTGTAACAAAAACAGCGCTGTTGCCATTATCGAAGTGGTCATTGTTACAGGTAGCAGTTTGCGTTTACTAAATGTGCTCATTTTAGTAGCAGGTGCAGATCCCGTCTAGCTAGAGTTTGTGAGATACAAAATTTAACTTCAACGGTGAGTTAGCAAGAAGAGTAGACATTTTACAGCTTTTGTTATGTCGGCTTGGCGCCGTGGTTAGTTTGTTCACTTGAAAATCCGAAGGTTCCAAGCTCAAAACCCCGTGTTCTCTTTTTACGGGTGGTTTCTACATCGCGTCCTATACATTTATTTTTTTAGTAGTACCTCGTCACGGTGGTTCTTACACCGCTTCGCGCTGCAGCATTGCCGGCTTTCCAGAATCCACTAAGCGCCACCATACATGACGTGTCGCCAATATTTCTAGCACCATAATCCACCCAAATGGTGAATGGTGGAATCCACCATTCCTGTGGCGGACGTTTTTCTCAATTAGGGCACTCGCTTGAAAAAGTGTGATAATTTAGGTCCCCTGTTATTCTTTTGAGTAGCCTTGATGAATTAGAATTGTAAGTTAATGAATCTCAACAGAACCTCTGACAGAGGTTCCCGCCTCGCAGCGATAGACAGGTGACGCGTGCGATGAACATCGTACACATCGGGACCAACCATAATCTGAAGTGGCTGCCATGACTCAGCCTCGCGCACGCACGATTTCAGGGCACTAATTTAAAATTCACCTAGCAAATGCTTACAAGTACGTCCTACACGCAGATCGCAAATTGTTTGTCGTGACCACAATACCGCTGTTCTTGCAGTTAGTTTCCGCGAATGCCGAAGCTGTCTGGGAGGCCTCGTTTTTCCTTTTTGTTGTATACTGAGAAAGTAGACACGCATGCGTGTATTCCCATTTGCAGTATATTTAAGCGGAAGACAACCGTCAACAGAGCAATTCACAATGCACAATGAAACGGTACAGAACACAAGAAGCAAAATATATATCGAGAATGCAACTGCAAAGGCTAAAATAACCAGGTACGTTCTGCCGGATAAAGCGTGCTTCATACCACTGTTTGTAAGTGCTTGTGTATGCTCTTCATCGCTTTAGCGTCACGTCTATACCCAAATCTAGCGCATTTACACACAGAACGCACGTCGGAGCACTTGCCTCAAACTTGATGTCATGCCAGAAGAATGGCGGTTTGGGCTAGTTGGTTTGAATTCATTATAATAAGGGTTGCAGCGCGAGTACGAAGGTGCTAGAAGAAACGGACGAAAGTCGAGGTACGGAAGGCAAAGAGGACAACACGCAGCGATCGTGTTGTCCTCTTTGCTTTCCGTACCTCGACTTTCGTCTGTTTCTTCTAGCACATTCGTGCTCGCGCTGCAACCCTTATTATCTTGATGTCATGCGATACCCGCTTGCGCTCAAATTGCAAGTTGCAGCACTCCGAAACAATTGAAACTTCTTTTTCGTTGTACCGGCAGTTCGCTTTGATAAGCTTACAACTTTTCTGAATCGAGGTTGGATTGACGGAAGAAGCTTGCCAGGTCCTCGATTTTCGAGAAACCATGCCTCAACACTAACGAAAGAGGTGGGCAATTGCCTGCTCGCTTGCGGACTGCTCACTTCACACTGCCCAGTTATGGCCAGCGCGGTGATTAGGGCGCTGGTGGTGGCGTTTTTTGCGGCGCCACCTTGGCAGAGTCTGACAACCATAGAAACCCGCGTCAAGAATAGGAGTCATGGTAAAGTAGTTCGTATGACGCTCTCTACGAACATAAACGTGATAGACTGCCACGAAACAAAACTCATGGGCGGAGAAATAATTGTAGAAGTATGGTGAACACACGCACAATCAATCAGTAGTAGACTTTACTTTTGAAGTTAGATTTCATGAGGACGTTCAATTCTATGAGAGCGCGTGAGTGCATGTTCATTTTCACAAAATTTTACAGTTTACAAAGCCTCTTATAACCAGTCGCTTGCCAACATACCTCAAGAATGTCGATGCAGCGGTGCTTAGCGACGATGCAGTAGAGGACCATCACTGCTTCTACCATTCGGAACCCGGATTCGATGGTCAGTTCAAGATAAATGCTTCTGTAGCAGCGCGCCGCAATTCTGCCGGGTGCTACTTCCGTCACTTCAGCCCCTAAGTAGTAGAGCAGCTCATTCAGTGTCGGGAGAAGCTTCACGAGGTGACAGACCCTGGTCTCGCTTGCGGAGCAAAATTCAGGCAGGGGCACGTGCGACCCATTGTGCTCTATTTCACCGCTTTCCACTACGTATTTTGCGAGTAGAAATACATCGTGCCTTCTGTGATATTGCGAGTCTAGATGAAAAGCCTTTTGCAGAAAAGAATCCCATATCGAGGCTTCCGCCATGGAATCCTGAAAACAAAAAAATATGTAAGCACTTTCAGTCACAAGAATTCAATAATGCGAATGCCGTTGACAAAGCTTACACACAAAAAAATTAAATGAGATCTATAAAGTGAATGATGATGAGGGAGGGAATCTCCTACATTAGGAAGTGTTAATAGTTGACATAAGATTTTTACGAGTTGTAAACTTTATGTACATAAAGTTGGGGTTTGCATTTCGCTTTTAACGGCACTGCTTTATGATCGCAGAATGAGAAAAATAGCGGTGTTTCAATCATGTCCATTTGAAAGTTCACAAACACTCGGTCAATACACTCATCCTGGATGTTGGTCGGTTGGTTGTTAGACAAACAAGCATACCGAACTAACATTTCTGGGAACACAACATCTTGCCAGCGGTAACTCTTTAGTATACGCCGTATCCTAAACCAAGACTTATGACACCTCCCCCTTGCCTGCATACGGTCTACGTTTTAAATATAAGTGCGCTGTGCACACTTCGTATACCATCTTCACAACAGCTGTTTTTCGGCACGCCGCGAACCTACGCCGACAACGGAAAAGGCGAGAGTTTGAAGTGCTTCTTTTTTAAATATTCGGCTAAGTGTTTGAGTAATAATGAATAATTTCTCTGTATTTGAACAATAATATTACCAGGAAGTGACGCTCGATATGTTACCTATGATTAAAAGGTATTTTCAAGTCTAGCGTAGTGGATTGCTGTGTCGTTTCTTAAATTGTGAGCAGATTCAGTGCCTTGCTTCAGCTTTGGTCTTAACGCACGAAACTAGAGAAGGACGGAAGAGATGTTAAAATAGGAGAAAAGCCGAGCTTAGCTATGCAGGGCAGTGACAGTAGACGTATAGGAGAAGTATGAATCAGTATCGTGTGTCCCACACCTCGTTGTCAGCCAGAATCTCCCACAGCTGACCCTGCATGGGGATCTACGCTGAGCAGCATTGTCTTCCTCTGCTCGTTGTTACGTTATTCTTGGTGCCAGCTATCTTAGCCACCATCTTCAATGTATTGAAAAAAATGTCACGCTGATTTATTTCCATGAAAATAGTAAAATTCTAGAATATTTAGAGACAACTAGCTTCTTTTGCCGTAAACACTGCTGCCCTCAGGTTGTTATTGATAGTCCTTAGACATGCCGACGAACGCTGAACTGGCGAAAGAAATCGAAGTGTTTCGAGTTGAAATGGTCGAGATGCGCGAAAGTATGAAGTTACTGAATGAGATCTGTGAAGGCGCGAAGAAGGAAAACGAAAATTTGACCAAAGAAAACAAGTCCCTGAAGGTTAAAAACAAGGAGTTGCCTAAACACCTCAGTGAACTTGAACAGTATTCACGCTCTAAAAACGTTGAAATAAGAAGTGTGCCCGTCCGGAAAGATGAGAACTGCCTTCAGATCGTGCAGGAAATCGGGAACAAAGCAAAATGCCCTGTCGCGGCAGCGGACATTGACATCGTTCATCGTGTCCCTGTCAAGAAAGGAATACCACACATAATTGCTCGATTCTGTACGAGAGCCAAGAGGGCCGAATTCTGTGAAAAAGCACGGAAGGCACGTTTACACACTTCCAACATTGGATTTCAATCTCAAAAAGACGAGCCCATTTTTATCAACGACCACCTCACTCCAGAAAAAAAAACGACTGTTCGCGCAGGCTCTGACCCTAAAGAAAGAAAAAAAACTACAAGTAGCTCTGGACAGACAACGGTATTATCAAGGCTAGGAAAACCGACAACAGTAAAGTGCACCGCATCGCTGACATGGATGACCTAACAATCATATCGTAGGCATGCCGACTGATTAAGGAACACTTTTGGTTTTATTATGGCTTCTAATAGGCTCTCTTGGGCTGAAGCAAAACATCTTCTTGAGCTAACACCCGCATTCTCGCTCGTGCATTTTAACACTCGTAGCCTTCGAGGGCATTATGACGACCTTGTAGCCTTCCTTTCCATTGTCGAACACTCATTTTTCGTAATTTGCCTATCAGAAACGTGGCTGTCGGCAGACGAAGGGCATCTATATGCTTTGCCAGGCTATGAATCTGAATATTGTAACCGTGTCACAAATCACAAAATGGTGGCGGATCTGCAGTCCTAATAACTTCATCAATACCATACAAACGCCGTCAGGATGTGTTTTTTGACAACATTAATTGTGAGTCTGTTTGGCTTGAAGTAGAATCTTCTGCTATGCCATTGAACAATCGTCATACAGTCATTGCATCCATCTACCTTTCTCCCTCATCCTCGAATTCCGAGTTTTGCGTGCAGCTTGAAAGAATCCTTGCTACTCTAACCCTGGAAAACAAAAACATTAATATTTGCGGTGACGTAAACATAAATATCCTTGATACTAACACTCCAGTTTGCTTGGAATATGTTCGCTGTTTTCTTAGTTTTGGCCTACAATCTCTGATTCACTCCCTGACTAAATGTGATATGAATCGGTCTAACACATTATTCGACCATGTACTGTTGAATATCTTTGCTGATTCGAAGTCCGGGGTTATTGACTATTTATTCACCGACCACTATTCTGTATTTTTCTGTCTTGGTGCCTGTATTCCCATAAAAATAAGCATAATACCAAGACAGTATTCAACTCAGCGGAATTTGTTGAGATAGTGCGTTATGCTGACTGGGACTTTGTTGCACAAGAAGAATGTGGCGAGGAAGCGTTTAATGAATTTTCGGCAAAAATAAGCGCATTCATTGCAGAATGCACAACCACAAGTACCGTCATACATTGGTTTCGCACGCCTAGAAACCCATGGATAACTCCTGGTCTCTTGCATTCCATATCTAAAAAGGAAAATATGCGAAAAAAAACTAAAATCTCAGCCTTCAAACAGCTCTCTAAAAACGCGCTTAAAAAGATATTCAAATCTACTTTCAATGCTGCTCAAGAGGGCCAAACGCGAGTATTATGAAAAACAAATAGATAAGAACGGTAATGATACCAGGAAAAAGTGGCAGTTAATAAAAAAATTATTGAACAGCAGCGAGACCACATGCTTATCAAAAATAACGGTTGATGGACGTTACCTTACCGAGCCACTCAATATCACTAATGCTTTCAGTGATACTTTTGCATCAAATTCCCCCGATTCACTAGTTGACCTTCATTTTCCCATTCTATCTCGTTCACCTCAGTCTCTTTACTTACGTCCTACATCTGCAGACGAAGTCTTTCAAATCATGTCATCTCTTAAAACCAAAGGGCCAGGCTTAGATTCCATTCACCCGTCTAAGATAAAGCTGATGGCACGTGAACTGTCTCCTATTTTAGCTGAAATAATTAACAAATTGTTCAAAGCAGGTGCATTTCCTGATGCTTTAAAGGTAGGAAAGATAACACCTGTTTTCAAAAAGGGCGATCGTTTGTCAACTAATAATTACCGTCTGATTTGTGTACTTCCTTTCTTTAGCAAAGTAATCGAAAAGCTTTTTTACTTGCGTTTGATGTGCTATCTGCATAAATTTAACCTACTCTCTCCCCACCAATTTGGTTTTCGACCTGGCTACTCGACAGAGCTCGCCTTGCTCAGCTTTACTGACCGAATTAAACAAGCCATAGACGATGGATTACTTACTGGGGCAGTTTTTATTGACCTCACGAAGGCTTTCGACACAATTAACCACCGGATCCTTCTGTGTAAACTTGAATCTTTCGGAATCATGGGTCCCGCTTTGCAGTTCATTCGCAATTACTTGACAAATCGCTCACAGGTAGTTTATGTCAATAACATTGCGTCATCTGCTAAGCCAGTTACCATGGGCGTCCCTCAAGGTTCAATCTTAGGCCCTCTTCTATTCCTACTTTTCATTAACAACCTACCTAGTTCCCTTAACCATACTAACTGTCTTCTTTACGCCGATGACACTACTATTTTTACATCCCAGAAAACAACTGCTGAACTTGAAAGTAGCTTAAACTCCGATCTCTGTAATATTTTTCAATGGTGTGTTAACAATCATCTTTATATGAATCCTTCTAAAACTACATTTGTGGTGTTTTCATCCGCACAGAACACATTTCCCTCACCAGTTTCAGTATCTCTTAACAACCATATTATTTCCGTATCGGATCATGTGAAGTTCTTAGGCGTAATACTAGACAAGCATTTGAAATATAACTATCATGTACTCTCAATATTAAAAAAAAGCTTCTTTTGGCATTCATGTTCTCATTAAAGCCCGCCCTTAGTTTCAGTCACGCATTATTTTATCATTATGCTATGCATATATTCATAGTCATCTTTCCTATTGCATTTCATCCTGGGGTAATACATATGCCAGTCACCTGGAGCCCCTTCTACATCTTCAGAAACGGGCACTACGTCTGATCGCCTTCGCTCCATTTCAGTCGCCTTCTACGCCACTCTTTATTTATTTTTCCGTGCTTCCAAGTAATCTTTTATTCACTCTAAAGTTAGCTATATTGATGTACCGCCTCATTTATCATGGTCTATGTGTTTCAGGGCTATCCACACAACATCTTGTCAATACTAATAACACCAGGTTTTCAGCCTGTCACAATTTCTTTCTCCCTAAAGTGCGTAGCAATTATGGAAAACTAACTCTTAAATATACAGGTGTATCCGTATGAAACAACATACCACTTGAAATAAAGTTATGTCCCACATTCTATTCGTTTCGCAAAATGTTTAAAGAGTACCTAATCACAAAACGTGTTTGCTATACTCTGCCGTCGTGCCTTACTCCTAATTTTAGTATTTCTTTTACTCACTATACCACTTGCTGTTACACAGAAATTTTCTTGCCTCGTTGTTATGAAATTTTAACCATTCATTGCTAAATTCGTACAAAGTGTTTTTCACTGCTTGCTTCAATGTTATCGCACTTGACTTATTCTCTAACGGAGGTCCCCCCGACAGTTTTCTAACTTCGGGACCTCCTCTGTACTGTAGAATTTTATTCATGTAAATGTATGCATTCCTGAAATAAAGTTTGATTTGATTTGATTTTGAAAAAAAAAAACTGAGACGCAAGCAACGCTAGTCTGGCACTCGCACTCTTACAAGATGAAAGGCTTTTGTGTATCGAGGGGCACCACTTCAGTTGGTAGCGGGGCAAATGTCGAGAAAATGTTCTTTAAAAAAAAACTTGCTATTTGTTAGTGCCCTCTACTCATACCCTCAAGGCAAAAAAGTTGGTGCCATTTTTTCAAGAGAATTTACAATAAACTAATGACTGTAAAACAAACAGTTGTGTCATTTACCTCAAACACGGACACAGCGCGGTTTCTCCTTCATTGTGCTCATGTTTGAACGAAGGCCGCAACGTGCGATTTGTTGTTGTTGGCCTTGTTTTAGCTGGCCTGTGAAGCACGTGCTTGCCCAAGTGTGTCTGCTAGCTCGGGCGGCAATTATAGAATTACCGAGCGAAGGAGGGCCGCCAATGTTTTCCACGAGCGCTGCCACAATCGACTTCCTGGTAACGAAGAAGACCAGAGAAAGGTAACATCGATGAGCGGTCGGGACAAAAACGAATTATTCCGGGCTTTGTCCAAAACTGACTTCCGTAGTGCCTTGGAAGCCGGCCGGATGGAGTTATGACTTCACTCTTTGTCGACCGTTTTTTCTTTTTTTGCGTATCTACAGTACACTTCGATATCTCTGATGCTCCATGTTGCGATTTTAGGCGCCATTCAAAGCCCATGTGTACAGATGACCTTGCCAGACATATTTATGTATTTGATGATCATTTATTCGAAATACGTGCTAAAAGGAGAATAATTGTAAGGTCATGTGAATGCATCCCGACACTTCGGTAAGGTGATGCCACGAGGACGAATCTGACAGGTATTACTTGACGAGGGAACAATGTGTCGACTGATATACGCAGAGATCAGCCAGATGTGAGAGAGTGGTAACGTTGGTTGTTCACTCGTTTGATTCTAGTATGTGTGAGTGCATGTTAGTGTGTCTTTGTGTGCTATAATAAGAGAATCAATGTTGGACTACGGGTGACTATAACTTTGTGAACAGTGAGTAAAGTCAGTAACTCTGATATTGAAATGTGTCATACGCAAAATTGTACCATTCAAAATTCTTTTATTTGGCTGTAGCGCTGGTTTTAAAACTCTACTTCAGCAGCATGTGCACTGCACTCCTAATTTCTTCTTATAAAATTTTATGTGTAAAATTATTGACTTTAGTTTAAATGTCAGAATTTTGCTGCATATGTGTTATAAATACCGTTACAAATGATGCGCCGAATATAAATTGGCCAACCTAGCAAATGTGAACCTAACTCCGGCCACGCATTAGTTATTACCAAAGTTATTTCTGAACATTGATTTGCATTTGAAACAGATGTATGCTATGAATATTGGAATACTAATATTGGAATACAATTGCATTAAAATGCCAAACAAGCGCCCCATCCTCCTGCCTCCTCCACGGTGAAGGATAATTCGACAAGATTTGTAGGGGGCCACTTGCTCGGTCACGAATCAAAATTCAATGTAGTGGTGCTCCTATGAATATTGGGCATCTGTGCTTAAAATGGAAAGCTTTATTCAATACATACGCATTCACTCTTTTCATTCTCCCTCATCAGGCAGTGAATAAAGCGGTGAAAGGGATGAAAGACGTGGTCACATATTTGGAATCTCCAAAGAATGAAGGAAGAGGAGTGCTTAATTGCTTGGCATTTACGGTAGGTATTAAACATACATATGAGCCGGTGACACGATACTACTCACGAGATCACATGGGAGTATAACCTTTCTTGGGGTTTTCATGAAATGCTTGTAATTCATGTTTTGTAAGACTTCTCATTTTCTAATGGGAATAAGATTAAGCATATGAACGATGAAAAAGAAATGAAGAGTGCCGTGCACATGCTGCTGCACTGTTGTTGCTATTGTGGTAATCTACTTCAATGTAGTTATGGATAATGCTGGCATTTTTACAGGTTTACAATGGTCGCTTTAGTGAGATGTTGAGGTTCCAGAAGACTTCGCATTTTCCGATGGAGACAAGATAAAACTTCTGAGCGATAAAGAAGGTGCAAACTGCACATTACTGCAGCTAAGGTACCAAATTCTTTAGAGCTCGTTATTCAGGCTTGATATTTTGCCTTTTTTGCTGTACCTGTGCACGGCTTCATGTTTTTTTATTATTTCCACTGAAGCCTATCCCCAGAACCACCATGACACCTGGTGTCACTGGCAGCCAGCCATCCTCTTTGACTGAAAGAGAATATACTTTGCCTGCAGTGCCCCTGGACATACAGATTGAGGTAATGAACATCAAACAGGGGGAATGGTCCAGCCGTCTCAAATCAAGGATTGTAACCTGCATCGCAAATAATTTAGTAACAATTAGCCTGTAAGTATAAACTTGTAACTTGCCTGAATGGCCAGAGTAATGTACATTGTGCATTTATGTCCAGATATCCAAGGGGCCCATACGAGGATGCAGCAAAAGCATAGGTGTTAAAATATCCGCAGCTGACGGTCACAATCGGCACGGGCCATGTAAGTGCAGATAAGTTTTTGAAGCTGCGTCTTATATGCTATTGAAAATTTCAAAATTTTCTTTGCCACAATTTATAAAAAGCAGTTGTGGTTGAATGCTGTGAGTTACAAGCACAGCTCAATTTTGCATTCTGTGGTAGGCATTTTTCGAGAAGGTTGGGTAGCACTTCACACGAATTGAATGGGTTCTTACTAGCATTTAAAAGAAGTGTTCCTCTTATTTTTGCCAAGTTCAGGCCAGGGCTCATGCGATGTTTATGCCACTGCCTCTCATTATTTTCCTGTTCCCGAATGTTGCCAGGTAACATTACTCTGTATGGTTGTTTCAGACTTTCAAACATTTTACGAGAGCACTTATGTTGGCTTTTTAAGCATCACACAGTAAAACTTGGTTGATACCTTGTTGATAGGGTAGTGATTCACAGAAATTCACCGAAGAATACGAATGAACTGGAATGCATATAGCAGATACTCCCAAACCACTTAAGGAAATCTGGCACTATTGTTAAGGTGAAAAGTATACAACCACCTCCCAGTTCTAATCACGGGGCTTAAACGTGGAGAATAACAAAATAAGTGGAGAAAATGCGTAAGCCACTCAGCGTGCAATAGAACGTAGATGGGTAGGAACAATACTGAGAGATTAGAAGACTGCAAAATACTGAAGAGAACAGACAGGGGTTTCAGATATCTTAGCTGACATCAAGTGAAAAAAAGTTCGACCTGGGCTGGTCACGCATTGTGTAGAACAGAAAATCGGTGGACAGTTAGGACAGCAGGATTACTCAACACAGGAGCAAGGCATGAACCTTTACTTATGCCCTCTTTGTTGTGTTGAGTGATTTTTTGGCTAGCCTATACAGGTAATTGCGGGATGCCCTTTTGGGCCTCAGTGTCCTCAAAGTCTTATGGTACATTAATGATTTCCTGGTGGCGTGCAAGCCAAGGCATGTTGCCGGGCTAGTTGGTCGGGGTTCATTATTCATATGGGTATAGCGCAACATGACAAGGACTAAAAAAATGACACACACACGCAGCGCTAGCTTGCAGCTAATGGTTTACTTGCGATCACACATGCTATTTGTACAGCAAGAGTATATCAATAAAACGCAGAAAACACCATCTAAAGATAAAGCACAGCTTATGCGCGTGTCATCATCGATTACGGCAATCTGCACTCGCCTATGTCAAAGCGAAGATTCTAGATACGTTTTTCCTTTAGCAGACAAAGCTAAGGAAACCACACTCAGATATTTCTTTCGTTTCGTTGATTTCATAGGCCTTCATTGATTTCACGCATAGTTGTGACATGGGCCTTTAGAGAACATGGGTATTTTGAAACACAGGAACACAACCACACCTCTAACAGAACTATGCGTGAAATCATTTGGGCCTGTGAAATGACAAAGTTAAAAAAAATGAGTGAGTGTGGCTTCTTTACCTTTGTCTGCTAAAAAAGGTTTCTAGAATCTTCGCTTTAATGTTGGCGAGTGCAGATTGGCCCAATCGATGATGACACGTGCAGGAGCTGTGCTGTACCTTTGCATGATGTTTTATACGTTTTATCGATCTGCTCCTGCTGTACAAATAGCATGTGTGATCGCAAATAAAACATTAGCTGCAAGTTAGCGCTGCGTGTGTGTGTCTCTCTTTTGCGTCATTGTCGTGGTGCGCTATACGCATACGAATAATGGCATACAAGACTGACAGGTCCATCGACGAAAAAACACAAGGAATTTTTGGCGTGTTTGCGGTGGTTCTCAACGCATTCATGCTAACCAAGGAACTGCCTACAGATGAATGCTTAAAGTTTTCGAGCCTTGTGCTGAATGTTGGTGGTATGCACATATGCTTAAAGTATGCACCAAGGTCACCGAAGGGCCTTCTACTGTTAACTCAGGCCATAAAAAGTAGTGAAATGCAGAGTCTCCACTAGTGTTCTCAAGAGTGCCTTGAAATGTCCTGCCCTGATCAGGCGCAAAGAAGCTGGATGCCGAGGTCAAGTGTCTGAAATGTGCTGCTGCCTATCTGGTAGAACTGCTGAGTGCCTTAGCAACAAAACAACTAAGTGAGCCTTTAAAGGGACAGTAAACGCAACAATTAAGTTGACGTAGATTGTTGAATTAGTGATTATGATACCTCGTAGTGTTATTTTTCAGCCAAGAGAGTGCTTATTTTGACATAAATTAACATTTTAGTTGTCGGCATTGGTATAGTGCACTTCAAAAATTGGCACTGTTTTCAATCAGTATTATGTACCAACTGGCCCTTCAAGACACCCTTTTGCAATCTTTTCATGAGCCAGCAGCTGAATAATAATCTCTTGCATACAATCTGAGGACATCAAGCCTGCCAGAACGAGAACCTCGTTATGAATAAACAAAAGAAGAATTTTGGGCTCAAAAAACGAGCCCTTTACATTTGCCATTTTTAATTCTTATAAAGCGTCTCTTGTGTGTAATGAAATTTTAATGCACTTGTACTGGTTAGTAACAATTCATCTGCGGATGTTGCTCCTTATTTATCAGTTATTTGTGTATAAGCCTTCGTCTAAAATCTATATTTACTGTTGCATGAATAATTATAACTTGCACACACATTATCCTGAAGGATTGCTGGAAGATGTTGTTCAGGTATAAGCTGGGAATTATTCGTAAGAGCCTTGAATCGATTGCCGCTGTGCAATTCGCGCGGCGGAAATTTGGCAGGAGGAGTGTTATCACTCAGCTTGAAGATAGACAAGTCAGAAGGGCATGCTGCTTGGTGAGTTCTATGTTGAAACTTGTGTGCATAATGCTGAGAACTATCTAACTATTATGTAACTTCAAGATGAATGAACTTACCTGAGCAGTATAACTTGGTTTAAATAATAATTTTTTTCACATCACAGAGTCACAAAATATTCTATTTCAGATGCTTTGTAACCATACTTATAATCAACAGTCCATACCTTTAGCGTCTGCCATATTGTTCTGATTTCTGCAACTTGGTCTGATTGGTCTGATTTCCGAGGCGTGTAGCGTTGCAAATGTAGCCAGGCATGATTGTTAGCATCCGCTGTGTGCTCTAAATGATCAAACCTATAAATGGGTCCTTTAAAGCACAACAATTACGTGGTGCTTGTCATGCAATTTGCTTGTCAGTTCAAAATGATCAAACTGGTGAGGGGCCTTTCAAAGCACAACAATAACATATGAGAAACTAACTGTCAGGTTTACCTATCATGCCAAGAAATGATTTGGGCTTTAGTTGAATGAAGATGTCTGCTAATGTTCTCAATTCATGGTCATTTCCTTTCAAATGTCCCATGTATTGCTCTCGACGCTCTACAATGCTATGCTAAAACATTTATGCTCTAGGGAGTGAAGTGTATGTTGCTGCAATAAAGCTATTGAACGTGTAATACTGCTTATAACAACAGCTGGCATGCCTGGTACGTTGTTGCTAGAAAAGGAATGGTGCATTCTTATTCTCTTTTAGTGGCAGCCACTATTGTCTGGCAGTTCATTTATTGTGAAGCAGTTTAGCGATTCTGCGTCCAATTAGATCATTAATAAATAAATGCTAACAATTCTACAGACATGAGTGAACCATGTCACGATCTGGATATTTGACTGCAAGTATATAAAAAAGAGTTTTCATGTAGATGGCAAAATACTTTGGATATGGAAGTGGCTCGAACACGTAAATATATCCCCCATGGTGGTCTAGCGGCTAAGGTACTTGGCTGCTAACTCATACGTCACGGGATTGAATCCCGGCTGCGGCGGCTGCAGTTTCAATACAGGCAAGAATGCTGGTGGCCCGTGTGTTCCAATTTGGGTGCACTTAACGTGCACGCTAAACCCCATCTTCAAGCATATGTACATTTATGAGGCGGGACAATGAAAGAAGCATGCTTGCCCAGAGTTGATAGGTTGTACTGAGATTAGAAGATTTACTTGGTAATGTTACAGCAAAGTGTTTTTGTTTTCTTTTTCTCCTTAAGAACTTGTGTTCAGAGTTCACTGCGTAGAAGGGCGCCAGGCCAGTGAGTCTGCTTCACCGTGCTGCCATGCATTTGGGGAAACTGAAAATTGCAGTTGTCACACACTTGGGGAAATTGCGAGCAGCGCAGCTGGCTCGCAGACGACTTCAGAAGGGCATCAAATGGAGCAGGTAATTCAACTACTAATTTGATTCATGTGTGCGTGGGAGAAATGCAGAAAAATACCCTTTTTTCTTTAAAACATATCATTCGATGAGTTGGAAGAAAAAACAGTATTGCAAAGCAACATAAGCATAGACAAGTATGTTTCTCAATAAACAGAAGTTGGAAATTGGAGCTTTTTGCCTTCTACTGGTCTCCCATTGTGCGCTCTTGAACTATGGTTTCTACGTCTGAAGTAAAGTTACATGCGTAGCTTTCAGGCATGATAGTAGGCACTACTAGGATGGAATAAGAAAGCACCATCTCTTTTCAAGCAACTACATGAAATGCAAGGCGTTTTGTGTAGGTATCGTCGATTTGAGAGCATTTTTTGCCAACCTAGAATACACCCACTACAGCAACATTTGAATCACTGTAAAAGACAGTAAAAGGTTTCACGGTTTCTGTGCGGTACCTTTACATCAGTTCCCAGGAGATTTCGCAGTGGCACAAGAGGAAACTGCATTATCTGGCCACATTGGCTTTATGTCAAAGGAAGTAAAACGGCAGTCGCCCATAATGGCACATATTGCCGATTCAATGAAGAAAACACGCTCTTCCCAAAAAGTTTAGATTACAAAAGAGCTTCCTTCCACAAAAAAATAATTGAGCGCTATCCAGCACTGCAATTTCCTAAAATGGTGACGTATACATTGTGCATGTCAGTGTATGATGTATGCATCTTGAAAGGAAGAGGCAGAAATATATTTACCAAAAATGTCGCAAGCTTTTGAACTAGTTTCACAGGTCTGTCTCTCAAACATGAGAGAGAGAAAAGACTTTATTGGACACAATGGGCCGGCAATTTGGTCTCGGTGGCTTTAGGTGGCGGCTCGTAGTTCCTGGACACGGGCGGCATCCTCAGCCTGCCAGACGACCCAGAGTTGGTCGTTCAGCTCTGGGCTTTGAAGGGCCGCCTCTGAGCGGCGGCGTCGCCGACGAAGAAGGTCCCCCACGGCTCCCGCAGCCGGGGCGGAGGCAAGAACGAGTGATCTCGAGGCTTCCTGTGATTTGGTATTAACAGCCGCTATATGAGCATCGCGATTGGTGGCGTTTTCACGACTGTCATCGCCGGCACAGTCTCAGAGCATGTGGCTTAGCGTAGCTCTGTGCCCGCATGCTTTACACATATCGGTGGGGTATCTATTCAGGTAGAGGTGGCGTAGAACGACCGGGCTAGGGTAGGAATGGGTTTGGAGTAAGCGAAAGCTTACGCCATATCGCCTGTTTAATTTCTCGTGCGGTGGCGGGAACCTACGCCTTTCGAGCCTGTAGTGTTGGGTGATGTCACGGAACATTGCAAGACGATCACACCATGATCATTATGAATCTTGTTGCTGCGTGCCTATCAAAGTGCCTTGATTCAGCAGATGCGTCGCCCCGCTCTCGGATTCAGAGGTGGCGGCCACATAGTGAGCCGTGGCTCAGCGAGTGAGACCTCGAGCCGTGGCGTGGGCCGCCTCGTTCCCCGCGAGCGGAACACTGGTGTGTGCCGGGGTCCATAGGAGGAAAACCGTGAGAATTCGGGGTTGTGAGGGCGACGTCGAGTCGTCATCTCCACACATTTGAAGGATGCGCGCCGCTTCCCGCGAGACACGGCCGCGCGCGAGACTGCGGACTGCCGCCTGCGAGTCGCTTATCACAATCTCTGCATGCGGCGCTGCGGTGAGTGCTAAGGCTATCGCGGCTTCTTCGACCGCCTCCGTGTGTCCTGTCGTCAACGTGGCGCTCGCGAGGCATTTGCCCTGATGGTCAACGACCACAGTTGCGAGGGTTCTTCTCCCTTCTCCATATCTCGCGGCGTCTACTTATTTCACGTCCGTACTGTTACCAAACTTCTTTGAAGCTGTCTAGCACGTTAGTTACGCCGTACGATGTGGTGCGTCGGGTGCATATTCCTAGGAATCGGCGGAACGATCAAGCAGTCGCGGACTGAGGTAGGGACATTCACCTTTTCTCCTTGCTGAGCGTGGTATCTGATGCCTAGAGACTCAAGCATGTGTCGACCCGTCTTTGATTTGGTTAAGCATTAGTATTGCGCAACGTCATGGGCCTCAATTAACTCGTCGAGTGAGTTGTGAAGTCCGAGCTCTAGAAATCTTTCGGTACTCGCGTTGATCGGGAGGCCGACAGCTCTCCTAAAAGCCTTTCGTATCATGCAGTCGATTTTGTTTTTTTCTGAGTCTATCCACTTGAGGTAAGGGCCAATGCATGTTATTTGGCTTATTGCGTAGGCCTGCACGAGATGGATCGTGCACTGTTCGCGCAGATCGTTACGTATATTCGTGATACGACGCAGAAGTCTGATCGCGTAGTCTACTGAACGACGGAGTCGGCGCACAGTCTCACCATTATGGCCATTTGCCTGTATGTGTAAACCCAGAATTCAAATTTCGCCTACGTGTGGTACGGGAGTGCCGTTTGCCAACAGAACACGTATTTTGAAGAATTCCCTTTCCTCGCCACGTGGGGTTTTGGGGCCTCTGCTTGTGGGATGGTATATTAAAAGTTCGGACTTGGTTGCAGAGCACTCGAGGCCCGTTCCTTGCAAGTACTCCTGAACATTGTCTACTCCCGCCTGTAGCATTCTCTCGACGTGACCGTCACAACCTCCTACGGGAACACAGACGGTGATGCCGTCCGCGTATATACTGTGATACAGTCCAGGTATTCCCATTAATTTCTCTGGTAGCCCAAATAGCACTAAATTAAAAAGTAATGGTGATATTACGGAGCCTTGTGGCGTGCCTGGCGAGCCCATTTCAAAATCTTGTGACTCTTGGTTGGCGATCACTACACTTGCGCGCCTGCTTGCAAGAAATTCACGTATGTAATTGTACATTTTTCCACCTATAACTAATCCCTCAACTTGTTTCAGTATCGATTGGTGTTTGACGGTATCAAATGGCTTTTTGATACCCAGGCCAAGAGTCGCCTTGGTGGAACTCGTAGTTTCGTCAACAATGTGGTGCTTTAGCTGAAGTAGGGCATCCTGTGCGGAGAGATTGCGGCGGAATCCCAGCATGGTGTGCGGGAGTGCGTCATGGTCTCCGAGAAAGTTGGTTACCCTAATAAGCACTGTGTGCTCCTTGACTTTTCCTACACAAGACGTAAGCGAAATTGGCCACAGATTATCAAGCGCAATTCACTTGCCTGGTTTAGGTATCGTGACAACTCGAGCTCTTTTCCACGCTTCGGGAAGGGAGCCGTCTTTCCAGCACTCGTTGACGTAAGTTACCAATCGGGAGATTGACTCATCATCTAAGTTTCGGAGAACCTTGTTTGTAACCCTGTCTGGTCCTGGCACCGACCGGGAGTCAAGTTTGAAAAGGACTGCCCGAATTTCTGCCTCACTAAAGTCTGCGTCTAATTTATCATTAGCAACTCCATCGTAATCAGGGTGTCGGGCGCTGTCCTCTATCTTAAAGTAACGATCTCGTATTGCGGCGAAGATATTCGCACCTTTGTAATCTTTAACAAGCCTCCGAGTTTTCTGGCCTTGGTCGACCCGAGTCTCCTCCGGATCCAACAGATGCCGAAAGAGACGCCAAGCACCCGCCCCACGCATCTGCTTCTCCAAGCCATTACACATGTCTTCCCACTGTGCCATACATACTTTGAACGCGTGTTCCTCGATCTGTCTAACTAACTGTGCCATTCGTTTTCGCAATGCCCGGTTGTGTCTTTGGCGTTTCCACCTTTTAAGTAGGGCTTGCTTTGCTTCCCACATACGTAGCAGCCGGCTGTCGATTACTTGAAGCTTCGCCTCGGAAGAAATTTCACACGTTGCCGCATCTACGTCCCTATTGAGCGTCGCAGTTCATTCGTCTATATTCGTGATCGGCTCGTCACCGCGTCCTCCTTCTTCTCGTTTCTTCCGGAACGCGTCCCGCTTTACTAGTTTAAGTTTACGGCTGTCGCCTTTTGAGCATGCTCCACGATCACTCGGGCCCGTGTCAATCATAATCTCTATAAGCGAGTGGTCACTCCCCAAGTCCTCTTGCATGTTTTGCCAAGACGCTGCGGTTACATTCGATACAAACGCGAGGTCTAGCAGCGTGTCTGGACTCGCGCTATTGCCCCTGCGAGTTAGATTGGCGGGGTTCGCCACGAGTTCAAGTCGTAGGTCTTGCGAGTGTTCTCAAAGGTGTTTGCCTTTAGGCGTTTCACGCATGTATCCTCAGGCCCCATGCGGCGCATTAAAATCATTCGCGACTAGCAGAGGTTCCTCGTTCACGGCCTAGCTAGCCCTTCGGAGAAGCTCCCCAGATCGGTTCTGCAACGTGGGTTTACTGTATACGTTAAGGACAAACAGTTATCGCCCACGCCTAGGAATTAATTCTGCGAAAACGTGTGGAATACTTCCACACTCAAGTAGACGCTGCGCCACTGTGACGTTACGTCTAAGAAACACGGCGACGACCGGCGCCAGAGGCGGCGAGCGTGACGGCGGCGACCACGGGCGCACCGACGACGTGAGCGGAACGCGCCACCGCCAGCGCCCCGCGGCCACCCTCGGCGACCTGCCATGTGCCGAGCAGGATGACACCCGTTGTTTTCTCTGTCTGCTGTCAGTCGCTGCCACGTTTATGGCTTTGTAACCAGCAAGTTTTGCTGGACAGTTTGTCTCCTGTAAAGTAACATTAGGTTTCGTTGCGCGGCCGCGAATATATTGCTCGAGATTGCCCCGCTTCCTCCTATAACCCTGGCTGTTCCAGTGCCAGATCTTATACTGCTGTTGGCTAGTATTTGTGCAATTATGCACGTGTCTGGCCGTGGTTATAGTCACTTTTAAGAGCAAACCTCATAAGCGCGAGAATGCACGTGACAGCGACGAGCGATGCTATGAGCGACAAAACAGGGCGTTCGCGCGACGTGTCGCGTGCTCGTTTTCGCGCGATTGCTCGGTTCTCCAGATTTGGAAGCCGTCGCTAATCACCCGGACGTGCTGTGCTCAAGCAGCCAATAGCAAAAAACTGGAAAAGACAAAGACTACACAGGTGTTTTGCTTCGCCGATGTGGCACGGATCCACTGCACGTGACCCTGCCCGAGTCACGTGTGCGCAACAAGAAATAACGCAATGTTTACGCATATGCTTATAAAAAAGCGCTGCAAGGCATTCATAAACAATTTCCGTTCCATTGCGCAACAATATATCTTATTTTTAAATTGCATACCGCTCACTACGCGGTTTTCTTGTTGCGAGTAGACGGCCTCATGCGAGCAACAGTGGAGTTCGCTCGCCGAAGCCGTCGCATGAATGAGGTTTGCCTGCGCTAGCGACTGATCCCGCGAAGACGATCTACGTCGCATCGCTCGTCGCTGTCGCGTGCATTTTCGCGCTTATGACCTTTGGGCTTTATTTTAACCCATCGCCTTCAAGGCGACTTGGGTTCGGCTGAAGGTGTCTCTGCGTATGTCAGCGTGTTATGCTGTTGCTGACTCGGTTGCTGTCTAGCGTACCGCTTGTTTATCGTTGTAATTGGTCCGCCCCCCTCCCTCCATTAGCGGCAGTGGGACCTCCATATTTTCTGTGTGCGCCACGTGCGAGTGAACATTTGCGCTATTGGCTCAGACAGCTTAGTCATCGCTATGTTCCACATGTCGTTCTTCTGCGCCACATGGTGTGCAAAACGCTCCTCGAGGCTGTTTTTCTATAATATTGATGTGCTATCGGAGTTGCTCATAATGTTCACGTCCGGGATAGGGGGGGTTCGGGTCTCGAAGGATCTAGTGCAATTCTTTTCGTTGAACCGGGCTGTCGTCTCGGCCGTCTGCCTCAGCGACATCCGCTCATCTCACCTGTTGCCCAGTGCTCATGTGCCCGTGTTGCGGCTTCCGCCGCGTTTGGTGCTGCTGACTTTGTGTGCCTTGGTTAAAGGCTACGCTGCCTGGATCGGCACCACCACGCGTTTTCGACGTGCTTCTCGGCGTCGGTGAGCGGCTGCGAGAGCAGGACTGGCGTTTCCTCCTATCGCCTCTCGCGTTTCGACAAGTCGAACGTCTCGTTGGGCCGTCGTTGCAAGAATTATTGTCCAACGATAGATAATGACCGTAGTGAACTGCGTTGCCTCCTGTGCCGATTCTGCTGTTGTATCTGCTGCCGTACACTTCGGCCGCTTTCTCTTCTTCTCGTCGTCTTCGCTCAAGTTGGCGGTGCTTGACTATGTACGAAGTCTTGTATCTCGCTTTGCAGCTGCGGTCTTCTGTCTTGTGACCTTTGCCACACAGTTGACACAGCAACTCACATACATGTTCAGACGACGGGTTGTTGCTTCCCCAACCCCGGCATATTTTGTCTTTAGGGTTGGGGCACACGTCAGAGCGATGTCCCAGCCTGCCACACTCATAGCACACGTTGATGTGGTTCCTGTACAGGTAGCACCTTACAAGCATAGGTCCGTAGTACACGTGTCTGGGTACGTGGAAGCTGTCAAACAATATGATTATGTTGTCCGTGGTGCCCATGGGCTTAGCGTGCAGAACTCCGGGGTTGCGCTGCGTCAATAAGTTATTAACAATGTCCGCCGGGCTCTCATCATTGGAAATGTTCCTAATCAGGCCTTTTGAAGTGTTTTCCTGGGCGGCTTGATAAGCATTAGCAGCGAACTCTTTGCCACCGATGCAAAGCTTGCTGATGGCTCCGTAGCGTATGGCTCTATCTACTGACGGTGTGCTGAGTACAACGACGTTTTGCATGACATGGAGGCATATGCTATCTTCTCTAGCTGTTTCCCTGCCAATACCCGCCGCCTTACGTCGGCAGCAATAGAGGTGATAAATTACATATTCCGCCCCGTTGAAGCTATCTCTAGGTCGTACGATGATATTGAAATCATCGGGTGGTAGTTCTGGCGTTTGACTCGCCATAGCAAGGTGCGGCAATCGACGGGCACTCTTTTTCTTGATTGAGGCGGAAATGATGTAGGCCCGTGTACTCAAAATTGGGTGCACGTTAAAGAACCCCAGGTGGTCAAAATTGCCGGATCCCTCCACTACGGCTTCTCTAATAATCATGTGGAGGTTTTGGGACGTTAAACTCCACAAATCAATCAAAACATCTTCAACAGCTAGCTGTCACGCACCAACACAAAGTGAAAGGCAAAAAGATAATAGCGTCGATTACTCTCCTATACACGCTCGGTCAAGGTCTTTCACAGCTATCGAGAAGCTTTAACGATGGCCTTCAAGACTACGCACTAGCGCGCAATCTCGGACGCCATGCTTTAAATTGGTCATGCTTCATTAGTTCTCTTGAGCCCCTACAGACGGTAGCACCAGCCCGCTTGGCCATCGAAAGCAAGGAGCGGGGGAGTGCATGAAAGATGAAAGAAACTGAATCATTGGTGCTCCATATGGCAGATGAAAGTTAATGCAGATAAAACAAAGTACATTAAGTTTAGTACGGCAGCAAATTCTCAGACCAACTCATACACAATTGCAGATATGAAAATTGGCACAACTTATACATATAAATACGTAGGTGTAATATTTATTTAGACTTTAACCTGGAAAAGCCACATAGAGCACACAACGTCTAAAGCCCCAAAGAAGCTCGGTCTTTAAAAATGACGCCTGCATCTCACAAACGGGGACACCAGATTATTCATTCTCTGTTAGAATACATATCTAATACTTGGCATTCACATCATGTCACTTGGTCTAATCACCTCGAAGAGGTCGAGAACAAAGCTGCCGGGTTTATTTATTATATTATTTTCGATTTCAATGTGTTACAAAACAAAAAAAGCACTTCTAATATGCGCTCACGCGCCTTGAGTCGAATACTCGCCTGGTTATCTTTTTTTCAAACCCTATACTATGGCACCACTTGTTTTTCGCAATCCCTTATTTTGCTGGTGCACCACATCTCGTCTATAACAGAGGACAGTTATGAAGTCAAGCCATTTTTTGCTCACACAAAAATATGGGAATTCCCTTCTTGCACTAGCAATAGATCAATAGAATTCACTGCCATCTAGCATTGCCACTATCAACGATCAGCGATCTTTTCAATTAGTGCTCCACTTGTTTCAGGAGCGCGATAGCACTTTCCAATAGATCACTTCATTGTATTTTATACTGACCTTTGGTTGTGTTCATCTGTGAAATGTCATCCTCTACTTGTGAAACGTTACTAGTTATTTGGTAAATGTCATTCTTTCTGCATTATGTATCTAAGTTTTCTTTTCAATTGCTGTATACCTGAAAGGTTATTGCAATTTATTTCTTATGAATAACTCTCCTCCCCTATGTATTGGCCTCCAGGCCCTTAGGGTATTCAAATAAATAAATAAAATAAAGAAGTATATGGTGCGTTTGTACAGAGCTCCGCTATTTTTTGAATATCTCAGTCGGTGGAACACCGGGCGACTCTTGTCGATTCCAAAGAAATAGGTTCAACACCCGGGTGCGGGAAGTTACTCTTGAACTTTATTTTCTTCCTCATTTGTTACTGTAATTTTACTACGTCATATCTGTGACGAAAAGACGTCACTGAAGTCTTGTGGGACTCCAGAAAAAAACACTTCCGTGCGAAGAATTGGCTGCGGCTTAACTCAGTTGTGATGGGTTGTGGGTAATGAAAGGAGTGGTTATTTGTAATGCTCAGCTTGGTTCTCTGTAATGTTACATTTTTATCGTTTGTGCACGTGAGTGTTCAGATCTGGTTGCGAGGCTTGCGGCTCGCTCTTGCTCTGTCATTTCGGATTAATGCCTAGTCTTGGTTTCGGTCTGACTACGAAGCCTCCCTTCTTGCAATTTCTCCAACTCACTTTCCCTTATGTGACGACGAATCCCACCTAGCTGTCACTTTCACGATGCAACGTCGGCTCCTATATTGTTGCAACGTGGTTCCACCGTTACCTTCTCTGACGTCTCGCCATATGGCACGTTGAGGCAGAAGAGCTTAAAGTTACATTACCGCAGCGCTGTCATCTGTGGCTGATGCTAAGTGATGGCTCAGCTCGTGGTGCGGCCACGAGCTATAGCCAAAAAACGAGAATATTGTCAATCTGGCTCTCGCCACAAAAGGCAAGTCATACGACATACACAAGTACAACTCTTCATTTTGAGCGTTTGAGATGTGGCGCTCAAATATGGCTTCCTTAAAAGTTGGTATCACATCTATCTATACTTTAGAATAACATTTGAAGAAACTATTTTCAAGTGGAGGAGCCATAAGGAGATCCCCTAAGGTAAAACTCAGTACTGATGTCTACGAAAAGCTCATTATTGGCTTTTCCTTGCACACAGCTTGAGGGCGACAGATAACATACTTTCTTAAGAAGGTATATTTACCATTTTTTTGTCTCTATTGTGGAGCATGCACTTTTTTGTACAACCCACTCGTGCTTATGGCTTGCAAAGCAAGCTCAAACTGAAAGAAAGAATTAGAATGAATAAATAAGCAACCAATGACATCCGCAGTCTCTAAACTTGTTAGTCAGCGTGTGGTGACATACGTCTGTACGATATAACTAACCGCCGTGATGAACCTTGAACTGAATTCTATCGGCTATCTTCGTGCGGAGCTTCATTCTTATGTAAACTTGTAAGCCTTCTTTTTTCATTATGAGTTATTTTTCAATTAACTTGGGATTTTTTCTATATGTATCACATGGCATTTCAAGATATGGTGGCCTTCTACGACTTTTTTAATGGACTGGCCTCAAGTCGACCTTCAAGAGTTGAATTACCAAGGGTTTGTTCATTATTCTCTCCAGGATAAATTTTGTGGTTCTAGTGAAGTTTAGCCTTGACTTGGTGTTTTGTCTACGAACACACAGGTGTCGTATTAAAATTTTCGAAATATTTAAATTATGTGCAAGTCAGGAAAAGCTGTATTTATTTTGCCTACCATTAAAAAAACGAAATGTTTGCTGGTTCTTTTTAATATTACACACAAAACAAGTGACATGAAACTTTGGTGCTGGCATTTATACTTTTATTTGGCAGCAACCTTCGCAGATATATTGCCACAGAGATTGCTCCAACTAATTATATTACGAAGAGGACCAACGGGACGCTATGTAGGCGTCTACAGCGCCTCGCAACCAACGGGACGCTATATGGGCGTCTCTACAGTGCCTCGCAACCAACGAGACGCTATGTGGGCGTCTACTGTGGCTCGCGCGTGCTCACGCATCTTGGGCAGGGCAGCGCATGTCTCTGGTGCACGAGCACGAGCCGGGAAGACTGACGGAGTAGTTGTTCAGAAAGGACACGTAGGCGGAACGCTTTTAGCACACTCTTGTTTGTGACATAGCTACTTTTCTGGGCACAAGTTCGCCCTCAATAAATCATTGTGTGTGGTCTCCCTGCTGTATTACGTGACAATATATTTCTTTCAATTGTGCAATTTAGTATTTTTCCCGAAAGTGATACTGCAGGTGATTTCTTTTGGTATCTTTTGTCGAAAGCATTAAACCTGATGAGCTATGCGACTTATCGTCAAGACAATCGAATGCGCTGAAGAAATTTTGATCGGGAGGTGGCGTAGGCATGCGTAAACACGTAGCTTCATTTCGCACCAAAGTATTGAGGCGCGATGGTCGCTCTAGCGTTCGCTTTCATCGTATACGTGTCAGCGTCAAACCAAGATCATCAATTCATTAGTTCATAATGCCCGGAGTTCATCGCCTACAATGGTCCTTTCAAAGGCAATGTGCACTGCATCAAAATTCTTTTTTTCTTTCTGGTGGTTTGCTTCATACGCAGCATAGTGTGTTACAGCCAGGTGCGTAGAATCCTAAAGCGCATTGTTTATCACCTCCAGGAAACCTTTTTACTGCGGCCTGTTTAGCGGAACAAATTATTAGCGGCAGTTGCTAGGGAGTTTCTGAACAGCGTACGCAAAGCATTGCGTTGCCGTCGTGCGCCACTGTGCATGCGACGTATAGTGAGCGTTTGCGGTCTCCCACTAAGTGACGGAATCGGTGGGCCACCGCAAAGCCTGCTGACTTAGCGTACGCTATTCTAGAACTACCTAGTACTGGCAACCCTGAACGACACCATTCCAGGCTCGCTTTTGCGCAATAAACTTCTCAAAGAATTCACTTATGTTCGCCAAAGAGTAGAGTCTCACAATGGAAATCACTACGTGTGTCTATACGTTTACAAAAAGTTGTCGTTTACGCTGGCAGGTGCATATAAAGCACCGTCACGTCGACTAGATCAACAGATAATGAATGGTATATTCGCAACGACTCCAGCACTCTAGATATTGATGGGTGACTTCAACACCCATCATTCACTGTGGGGAAGCATCAGGACAAATCGAAAATGCACGAACCTAGTTGATCTCGCGTCAGAACACGGGCTTCAGGGGCTGAACGACGGCAGCCCTACTTATCTCTGAGGAGTAACTTATTGCAGTTGCCCGGACTTGACATTAGTGTCGCATAGCATTGTCACGAAAGTCCAAAGGTTCACAGATATTGAAACCCACGGCAGCGACCATATCCCGACGTACGTGACAGTCAGAGGTCTGGACGATCCTCCTTCCCCTGGACGCTCAAGACCTATTGACTGGGAAGAGTATCAGATATCAGTGGAGAACAAGTGCACGCACGAACCACTGGGATCCATTGACGAAGCGATTTGTTGTGCGATGGAGACTTCCAAGAACATATGTTCGAAAGAATCGAGACGTACCGCACTCGACCAAGAGTTGTAACAACTTCAAGCGGTTCACCGACGTGCCGAAAGACGATACAGATGCGTGAAATCTATCTGTGACCTCCGAGAATCCAGACACTCTCAGAAAAAAATCCAGCGTCGAATGCATAAACTCCAGGAACAACGATGGAAGAGTTTTTGTGACTCGCTAGACTCTCGAAAGCCTTTGTCTCCCGTATGGAGGAGTCTTCGAGGTGTTCACTCGCATACGTAACAGCGTCATCCCTTCGGTGCTCTGGCGCTACATCAACGTCGCTCACAACTTTATGTTTCTGGTGAATTGTGTGCAAAAATCGCTGGCGACATCTCTATACCGATCGATCTATTGCCACAGGATGTTCCAGTCGCACGAGATGAGCAAATGAAGGTTGCATTCACTATGGAAAAACTTCAGGCAGCATTGAACACATGCAGGTGCCCATCGTCCGCAGGTCCGGATGGGGTTACCGATACTTCCCTACGTCAAGTTGGCCCGAAGGCGCAGCACTGTCTCCTGGATATTTTCAATAAGCCTTGGCATGATGGAATGGTGCCTGATGAGTGGAAGTGCAGTCGCCTGGTGCCTTTGTTGAAGCCCGGAAAGTCTCCATTGGATTCGGCATCATACCGTCCTATAGCACTAGCAAGCTGCGTCGGCAAGGTCATGGAGAGGATTCTGCTTACACGCATGGAATGTTACCTGGAACATTCTAACATCTATTCTAATGCTATGGCTGCCTTTCGACGAGGTTGGTCTACAACTGATAGCGTTATTGACTTAGTGACATCCGTTCAGCAACAGAAAGTTAAGAAGCAGCTGTCGGTAGCTTTGTTCTTGGACGTGAAAGGTGACTATGGCAACGTGACCAATGAGGCTTTTCTCAATGCTCTCGAAGCAGCTGAACTTGGAAGTTGTGTCTTTCGATGATTAAAACGCTACTTCAATGAAAAATTTATGTTCTTTCTAACTGAAGATGGGCCTACGAACATGTTTGCGACTCACATGTCGTGGGGTGCCACAAGGCGGCGTTTTGAGTACGACTCTTTTCAGCCTCGTTTTAGTGGGATTCACGGAAATGCTGCTACAGACGGCTTATATATTTCTCTACGCTGATGATATCTGAATTTGGGCCTCTGGCGTGACATAGCCTCAAGTGCACGCAAGGACACAGAAACAACGACATCGGCATACCTTCGCCAGCAAGGTTTGACTATCGCCACAGAAAAAATGCAGAGTGGCGGCGTTCACACGTAAACCGAGCACCGCTACGGTGGGCTAGTGGCTAAAGTACTCGGCTGCTGACTCGCTGGTCACGGGATCCCGGCTGCGGCGGCCGCATTTTCGATGGAGGCGGAAATGTTATAGGCCCATGTGCTCAGAATTAGGTGCACGTTAAAGAACCCCAGGTGGTCGAAATTTCCAGAGCCCTCCACTACGGCGTCTCTCGTAATCATATGGTGGTTTTCGAACGTTAAACCTCATATATCAATCGAATCGAAACACGCAAACCAACATCTTTCTACCTATTGTGCGTCGATGTGAGATCAATCGCATATAAGAGCAGTCATAGATTCTTAGGTACCTAACCTGGAGCCCGCATGTCGAATACCTGAATAAAACGCTCATTCGCATTGGGAATGTATTCAAGTTCGTCTCAGGAAAATGATTTGGCCCATGCGTGCACTCCATGCTGCAGCTTTATACAGCCCTCTTTTTCGGAATTCTCCGCTACAGCCTTCCTGCCCTGTCCAACATGTTCAAGACTAACATCCGTGCAATACAGAGCGTACAAGCCCAAGCACCTCGGACATGTCTTGGCCTTCCAAGGCGCTCATCGACAGTGGGAACCATTGTTATCGCACAAAAACAGCAGGTCGCAACGCATATTATTGCCGAGGCGCTGAGAGTGTACATTCGGCATTTATCACGGCTTGTGTCACATTATTTAGCGTGTTTGACAGCGCAGAGGTCCCATTCTTCATTCTGCGGTATTGTGACAAAACATCAGGACATATTACCGCCTGGTTTAATTGATTGATTGATATGTGGGGTTTAACGTCCCAAAACCACCATATGATTATGAGAGACGCCGAAGTGGAGGGCTCCGGAAATATCAACCACCTGGGGTTCTTTAACGTGCACCCAAATCTGAACGCACGGGTCTACAACATTTCCGCCTCCATCGGAAATGCAGCCGCCGCAGCCGAGATTCGGACCCGCGACCTGCGGGTCAGTAGCCGAGTACCTTAGCCACTAGACAACTGCGGCGGGGCTATTATCGCCTGGTTTCAAACTTGCGATGCATCCAGCAGAAGCGTTATGGTGTCTCCGTCAACCTGACGTGCGCTTATCAGTTCCTGGAATTGTTAAGAAGGCACGCATGTCACCGCTAGTCCTGAAGCAATTGACTTGGCGTCTGTTGGACGAAAGGTACTTCGACCGCATACATGTTTACACCAATGGCTCTACTAATTCCAACAGCCCTACAGGAGCAGTGAATGTTTCATCTGATAATGTGTGGCTTCAGTACAAGTTTTCTCACACCACGACGTCGACAGCAGCAGAGCTCGCAGTGCTTCAAGGTGCAGTAAAATACATTTTAGAGCAGCAACGTAATCAATGCGCCATTTTTTGCGACTCCAGGTCAGCCTCACAGACAATACGGTTCTTTATGTAGCATGGGTCACACAAACAATTAGTATATCAGATAAGGCACGACTACCACGAGGCGCTCAAGGAAGGTCACGATATAGTGTTTCAGTGGTTGCCGAGTCATTGCGGAATTGTCGGCAATGACCGCGCGGATGAAGCGGCTCGATCAGCTCATAACGAAGAGCTGCGTACGTCCATATCGCTCTTGAGAACGGACGTGGCAAGGCAACTACAATCACTTGCTCACCGTATAACTCTCATACAATCGAATACGCTGGATTTCTCCAACACGCACCTGTATTCGATCGACCCAAACTTGCAACTTCATTTGCAACCTGGGCTCTCACAATGCCCTGAAACTTTACTGTGTTGCATGAGGTTGAGCGTGGCTTTCACGAATGCGTATTCTCGTCGCCATAAATGGCGAGCACTTCGGCATACAATATCTGCGCCAGCGAGGAAATGCTCGAGCACATTCTATGCCATTGCCCAGCATACCAGTCTGAACGACGTTTTATGGAAGCCAAGCTCTCTCAGCTGCATTCACGGCCGCTTACAGAAGAGAAGATCCTGGGACCTTGGCCGACAGTTTCACATACGCGCAAAGCCACGAAAGCCCTCTTGTACTTTTTAAGAACCACCAGACTTCAATTCTGCTTGTGAAAGAACAGTGTGCGACCGCGCTGTGTTGTTTCAAGCTGAATATCCATCCTTCCGATTCTTACTCCTCTTCTTTTCTATCTCTTTCCTTTCTGTTATTCTCCCTTCCCCCCCAAGTGTAGGGTAGCCAAGCTTGGTTAACCTCCCTGCCTTTCTTCTCTATTCATCTCTCTCTATTCTCAATCAAAATAGAATATCGAATTGACTAGCTGTTTTTACATATGCCTTCGCGATCATCTGTCTTTTTTATTTCAATGAGTGCTGATAATCGCTTGTTTTTGGAATAATCTATGGACTCGCAATATTTTACGTACTCGCCTAAGTGAAATGTTACAGGAACTCCTCAAATAACTATGAGGAAGCGTCCATATAGCGCTGTCTGCACCACGTCAGCACACGACCGACTTAGGGTAGTCTCGTAAGACGGCAATTTCATTCCTCTTTTTCGGGTTGGCAGCTAGGCGTAGGCAAAGTCGGTTCTTGAGGTTGGTCACAGACAAAGATATAGACGTTATTAATGATAGGAAGTTTCGATGATGGCATGAACGGCGGGTTCGCTCTAGGGTAGCTGGCTCCCCGCCGTCGTCCGAACAGCCGATCTTCACCAGTGGGGAGATGCATTCGTAAAAGAGGTAGGACAAAGGTTTATTTACATTATTGAAGAAAGATAGGAACTGTACAGGGATCCCACAGATCCTGCATTATATACAATAGAAAGTCAGTTCATGAATCAGCTCAAAATTTCACTCAATATTCAGCCCTTGAGGCAGCTTAAGGTTTAGCTCACATGATTCAGCCCATGAGGCAGCTCAAGATTCCACCCTCCTGATTCAGCACTATTTACAATAATGCTGCAGCTTTTAAAGCCCACCGTCACCACCGTCCGAAAGAGGCGGTGACCACTCTTGCCACGAAGCAGGGGACAAGTCTTTGTGGTCCACCCACCAGAAAGGGTGCAGATATTGCACCACTCGGCTGGGCGAAGTGGTCCAAAGGCAACAGGAACGCACCACACAAAGAGCACCCGGCCCACGCCTTGAAGGCACCGCAGAGGGAGGAGGAACAGTCCGGAAAGGGAAAATTGAGCTCCTCCGGAGAGATGGCCGCTAAACCAACCGTCACCAGCGGTCCATGCTGCTTTCAGCTTCAGGCAGTCCGAACGCTCGATCCCGGTGAACGGCTTCTTCGACGCGTTGCCATGCTTCGGGGCTTTCGGTGCGTTGAGATGGCCTCGCGTAGATGGCAAAAGCCGAGTCAAGAGGTTGACCAACGCCTCCTATACTTTGAGATGCCTGGCACGTCGGCCGCTATCCTATTGTTCACCCGCGGCCACCGTGTTTTACCGGACTGCCGCGAGGCGGCGCCAGCTTCTGACACTACGCTCCGCCACAGAAAGTCACTACGCTGGTCGCTCTGTGAAGCTTCGCAGCGCTCATCTTTGTGAAAATTTTGTCCTTCAAGGTTTGTAGGGCTTAGCATAGTGAAAATAAAGTCAAGAACGAAAATAAAAAGTAAATCAAGTGGAACTACAATAGCACAATATTTATTCACTGCAGCAAAGGCCAGCCTAAGCATTCTCTACCAAGAGCTGGGGTGTGCTGCAGATAACGCAATATCACAGTACGGTAATAATACGAATAGATATTGCTTCAACATAAAAAAAGAAATAACATCAATGTAAAGCAAGATCAACTGCAGGTTTATGCACATAATGGCCAGAAAATTGTAAACAGAAAAAGGAACATGTATATATTTTATAACAGGAGTAAGTATCCCAGCTATACAAAATAGCAGTAGCCACGGCTGTGAAGAAAAAAATGCAAAATATTGGTAGTCAAAGAAAGTGTAAAGCAGAAAATGACTTTGTTGTAACAGACAATGGTAAAAAGCGAGAGGCATCATCATGCATATGTAGCGAAACTAACAATTTAAAGCAAATAGGGTGGAAGAAGAGTTCCCCAATCCATGACACTGCTATCACAGTTGATGTCTGCAGTCTAAAGAAATCACTTCACTGAAAAAAATCAAAGAACAGAACCAATATATGCCGTTGCAAAGCTTCAGAACTTTGTGTGACAGCGGCTTGTTGTGATACATCTTAGCCACTGCATTTCTGCCACTTATGTCTAATGCATGGTTTGAAAATAGGGGCTTCATAATTTTTTTGCATATTACTCTAACAAAAGCCTCTGGTGGGAAATGTCTTGGTGGGAAATCATCCATCCACAGCAATCATCCATCCACAGAAATAGTGTCTTGGTGGGAAATCAACTCATCCACAGCAGAGTTTCTTTTTGCTTTCCTAACTAAAGACACACAGTTCTCACACGCACTTCTTTCGCTCACTACGCGAGCTATGTAGCCCCCAACAAGTGATATGGCTGCCATATCGCTAATCGGCAGAAAAGGCTTCAATTACAAGCAAACTTCTCGCAGCACTTGTTGCGCCCTTTTGGCGTTCGCACAGACAGCTGCTGTGCTGCCCTTCACTTCACTTCCGCTAACAGCCCGGAAAGAGCAGAAGGAAGTGACGTTGCTTCTGTCAGATGATGCGACTATTCCTGTCTTCAAAATTTTTTCTAGTCCAGAAACAGCACTTCTCACATCCACGACGTCATTGCAACCGGCAGTCTTTCTTAGAAATCCAAACATTGATTCTATTGGATCGCTTGAGAATTTCCTTGTGAGTACAAACGTGAAGTGGCACTCATTCAGCAGAAACTGTATGCATTGCACGTTGGAAACTGTGGTGAAAACTAGGGCATGGTAGGTTTACTTGGTGAGAAAATTTTCGGGTGAGCTAGCTTCCTTTAGCATTTCGATGTACTCGAGAAAGACGAGCTCAAGCCAGTGAAGTCTGGGATCTTCTGCGTCTGAAAACTGCATAGTGTCCGGGTTGTTCGGGTGGATATGCTGCTCACAGTTGCTCACATCCATTAGAACAAACCACCTGTACACGTACGTCATAAACTCCACTCTAGGTGCAACATTTGCAAACTTGGTATCACATGTGTGCCCTGCTTGGTCCTTCAATAAGCTCAGAGCAGCTGTTACAGGTGGTGAAAAAATTTGGATTGCTGTTTACACCCATCTTCTCAATGTTTGTCGGATATACATGTTTTCTTGTGAGAAAACGGACTGGTTTGAACAAGGAGCCTTGCTGCATCCTGTATAGGTCCTTAAGGTAGACAGCAGATATTTCCTGTTGACCTCCAATTTGTTTTGACAAGAACTGGGAGCGAATGTTTTGATAATGTGACTCTGATCAAAAGCTAAAAACAGGTACCTTGAAGGGTCAACTGGGTGGCGTATCTTGGTTTGAAGATGCCCTTGTGACGTCTTCTCCATTGCTGCAACGTTGACTTTGTGGTTGTCCGTTAGTAGGCGTACAATTCTGAACCCGACCTCTTCTGTCTTCATAATAACGTGGTGTACTGTCTTAGCAAGCAATTCCCCGGAACACCCCTTCGTAAAAAAGTATCACACTGGAATCTTGAAGCTTGCATGTAGTCCACACAGCAAGAAGCACAAGAGGGAATTTGCAAGCTGACCCTTATTAGATGCTAGCAAAAGATGATTGAGGTCGGCACTCAGGTCAATGTCTCCGAGAAATGCATCTCGTTGCTTGTGGTAGTCAAGCTTCTGCCGAATGCGCATTTCATCTACCACGAGACTACATAGTTTTGATTGGGGTGTTGTGAGACATTACAGCTCTGCAATCAGCCTTCTCTTGAGAAGTTCACTAAACCCAACCTCTCCTGATGAACTTCCGAGGTATTTGCTCAGAGTATTTCTGCACGGAAAGGAGAGCAGGTTCTCATATGTTCGTAGGATTTTGCTGAGAGGTGGCGCAAATAATTCCGCCATATCCACGAAGTGAATGATGATGAGTGGGCGAAGCTCCGGAGGTAAACCTGGTAAACCACGAATCCTCTGTACATTTTGCCCACTCGATTTTATTACATCACTCCCCCTAGCGTACGTCGCCACACTAAATCGAACGATTGCCTTCAACCAATGACACGCGCCATATGTGACATCATTCCTATTTTATAAGATCTCGCGTCTTTCATCAACTACAAGTACCGCTTTCTAGTTTATAACATCTTGCATCTTTTCATCATCAGCTACAAGTACCACCATCTAGTAAACACTACAAGAACTAAACGAGAGGTGGCTACATACAGGAGACGGTACCGCCATCTAGTGAACACTGCAAGAACTAAACTAGAGGTGGCTACATACAGGGGACGGTACCGCCATCTAGTGAACACTGCAAGAACTAAACTAGAGGTGGCTACATACAGGCTACAGGGGACGCACAGCCCACGCCTTAAGGAGCTTCGCCCCTAAAATGGTGCATTGCCTAATAGTTGTTTCTGACCATATAGGCTTCGTGGCCTTATAATTAATCACTTGGTTCAAAATAAATTTGGCCTTCGTGCACGCAAGCTCCGAGTCTCTGACGACGTTAAAAAATTTGCTGACGTGGCACTCCTCCTTCAATCGTTCGAGCTCCTTCTTGTACGCGTCAACCGTTGAACGCAACCTCTCATTCTGTGCCTTTAAGGCCTTTTCTTTCTCATGCCACTTTTTGCTCTGCAAGAAAGCCGCTGACGAACTTCGCTCATTAGTCTGCGTGCCAAATGACCTCATGGCGTATGCGGCCTGGCCGGCATGTAGCAGTCTATCTGCGCTATTTGGATCAGGCCTCTCATCGGAATTTTCGCTGGCACGGGACTCGCAGCATTGTTGCATGAAGTCCTGAGAGGCGGCGCTGCTGTTGTCACACACGGGCACGTCCACGCAATCAATGGACATCATTGACTCCGACACATTCTGCTGCGTTGAACGAACACGAGTGAGGTTTTCAGACACGCCACTGGAAGCTGATTTCGTCAGTGAACATTCGCGTTTCCTTGTTGCAATGGTTCTCTCACCTCGCGGCTTTGACGGTGCTGGCCTGAGGTAAGAAGGGTATTGTGGGAAAACACTGGGCACAGTACCTGGCTTCAGAATGCGTCTCTTGGTGTCTTCGCGAAAGTCTGCATCCAGAAAATGAAGGCTGCAGACAGCTGAGTAGTTGTATGTGGAATTTGGCTGCCAGTCCTTTCTTGATATAACTTTCAGCCATTGTTCCCGGAGTGTTGCATCTGCAGGTATCTCGTGGAACGAAACGCCAGGCTATTTCTTGCGCTGGCTCGAGGTGCAAAAAGGCACGCAGCAGTACCGCATGGCTTGGCTTCAGCTGCGGTTATTAGATCGAGCTCCGAATAGGCAATACGCCCGATAAAAAGTAGCACGTGGCACCCTGAGAAAAAAATGACCAACAGCATTAGCGCTCACTCCGAACGGGCTACCGCAAAGACTGCGCGGGGAGTCGCCTGCCGGCAAGGCGCACGATAGTGTCAGAACACAGCGCCGCGGCGCGGCGGTGGCGTGCGTAAACACGAGAGAGTCGCGCGGAGAGGGTCGCGCCGACGCGCCAGGCATCTCAAAGTACAGGAGGCGTTGGGTTGACTTAACGAGACCCGCCACAGTGGCGCAGTTCCCCCGCTGGACGAGCCCGTTGAACGAAAGGCTTGCCTCCTGAAGCTTTCGTTGAGACCCGACTGTTTCTTAGAACATCTACCGAACAGCGTCTTGCAGACTGGACGCCGACGGGGTTGAAAGCCTCCCTAGTAGACCGGCTTGCGCACAATGAGGCTTGCCCAGACGAATTGCCGGGCCAAACGTAACACCATTCAAGCTGCATATTGAGAGAAGAAAATGCAAAAAAGTCCTATTAAAAATACGTGGAACTTAAGTAACTGCAAGTAATAAATTATCTCTTTGGCTGCGACGAATCTTTTATTATATCGTGATTTTTGGCACGCATAACTTTAGCAATTCTTATGATGAACATAGCAAGATAATTATGATCGATATATTGTTTTGCAAGTTAGCAGTGTTAAATGTGGTGAGGACATTTTCGTGTTCGCGTTCAATAAACTAAACTAGCATTGATAAGACTTATTCGTTCTATTGCCTCTTTTCAGGTTCTAGTAATGTCCAAAAGTTATTCAGTGAATGAGGTATAGCCGAATTAACCTAACTCCATGCCAGTGCGCTTTGTTGAAGAAGTGGTTCTTTATTAGAAAACAAAGGTGGTACTTTCTTCTGGCACATTTTCGTTTGTATTTAGGAACCACTTATTTCACTGAGGACGTTGGAATTCAGTTTTGCGTAGTTCGACAACAGCTTTCTTGCGAGCTCTTGAACTACGAGTGCGACATTCTGTGCCGCAGGAACAAGTGCCAAACTGAACCACTGCACCTTTTCCTGGCTTCATTGATGCATTCGATATCGCGTACACTGCATAAATCAGTTCGATATCCGTACACCACAAAAAAACGGGCCTCTGGAGCATTGCATATAAAACCAATGAAATATGTTCAAATATTACATGTAAAATTGCCCAGTGATGATGTTATGGGCAAAGCAGTTCTGGCGTTTTCAAGACAGCTGCATAAGTGACTCCCTGCGCCGAACTTCTAGTTATTGTTCACACGTGTTTGAAGCAAACAAAATACAACTTCTCGAACCTAACAGTAAAGATTACAGAAAGCGCAGCGATAGTAGGACGCACGTGTCCGGCGTGGTGGTGGTCACAATTTTAGCCATCCACAGCAGCATTTATCTAAAGACAAATGTCACGTACTGGCTAGTTGTGAGTTACGTCAATGGCAAGCCGGAAAAGTAAAATTTTGTGGATACTAAAAAAACTTTTACCCTATAGTAGTTGTAATGATCTAGAATTTATTATGTGCTTTTTAAATCGACGGCTCCTAAACAGATTATGAAGCGGCCGTTGTAGAGCTTTGAGGGGCCCTGACACCTTTTATTTTTGAAAACAGAATTGCGAAATCGTGCACACATGCTATCGAAAAACACACCCACTCAATGCATTTTTACACAGAATGCGAACGGACTCTAAAATATTCACAGCATTTGTTTACCCATGTTCCCGCCACTCCGACCGACTATTTCAGAAACGCTTCCCAGATCAAACTTAAACCGGGACACCCAAGATTTTTTTTTCTTTGGCGACGTCAAGGATGTGGCGCCTTTGTGTCGTCGAGGCACATTTATTGACATTCACAGGCTTGCTTTTTATAAATAGTTTTTTATCGCCACGGGCGCTCTGGTTCTTGATTACAACGTGGAATATTGTAACAAGTGGCTCAGCATTACCAATTAGACAACAAAGTATAACACGCAGGAAGTACTTTGAAGCTATGTTGTGGGGGACAAGAAATGTAAACAAGAAACAGAATATTCTTTGTAGTGAGCGCTGTTATATTTGCTCATCTCTGTCAGTGCAGTTCATTTCGAAACATCATTACATCTTTCATGATTTGATACTGATCACAGAATTGTGGGTATGCTCATTTGTTTCTGTACCACGCCTAGTTTTTTTTTTTGCGCATTTGGCAATGTCAGTGCAGCACTAATGAAGGCTTAATTCCTAGCAAATAAAAGAATGAGGCGAGGATTTCACAGCACCGGCAGACGTCGGTACCCGGTGTCATAAGACCAGTTCTCCCTCATACTGTCACCCACGCCTTAAGTAGGCAATGAGTGTGCCGGACAAAACAAGAATATATGAATTACAGGTTACTATGACCTAATGGAGACGTGGTTCAGCTAAACAGCGCTTGAAAACATTTGTTTGACAGTAAAACAGAAAGTGAGAAAAGTTATTAAACCAAAACTGGCAGACCGAGCTCTTGCCCTTTCACCTTCTTCCACAAAATTCTTTAAGCTATGGCATACCAAGCGCGAAAAGACATTCGACCAAATTTTCCTTCCCTCTACCCACTTCAGATCAAACGGCGCCCTTTGCCTTTTCCCCGACTTAGTGCTCCACACCCAGGTGGATGCGAATACCGAACTTCGTTTGTCGAGAAGTGAAATTTTGTAGCGTCATACGACGCTTGTGAAACATAACAATTCATGTGCAACATTACCTCAACTTCTTAATATCCCGCTCGGAAAACTATAGGATTGGGCACTTTGGTACTATATGATCATTATTGTAAGTCAGCGCAACCGGCAAAAGGGGAAAGAAGAGAGACACAGAGCGCTGAACTTCCAAGAGTTCATTTCGTTGCAAATCCTTCACTTTTATACACTCACACACTATCAGAACAGTGGTGCACGGAACACAATGACCACGTGGAGATACCTAAATGCATTCTTTCTTTGTCAGGGAGAGCGACAGACGATGTACATAGAAAATCATCATTTCAATAAAAATCTTCGTTGCCTCGATGAATTCGCATATAGTGCGATCCCTGCTTTTGCCCACAATACTGCAATCTGAATATATTGCTATACAGCCATACGTGCTACAGTCAGTGGACTGCCACCCCTGCTTTGATCAACCAACATTGTGCAGAAGTTCTTTGAATCTTTCATTTAAATGACCCGTCTGACCAACGCAAATTTTTCAACATGACTTGGGAAGCTGATAAACTACGTTTGTTCTTGTGATAAAATTCTATAATTTCATTTTGTTTGGCGTATGGATTTTGTGACAGTGTAGGACTGTATATGCACAGTACACTGACTAGACGGAGCTGCGTTGCTCACACTACCCCATCTCCAAGCTTCTGACATCCGCCGTTAGGGGCACGCAGAAAATAGGTGCGTGCTTGCGTCCCCCTTGTATCTCGGCCACAATCCGCCGACAGATGCAGGCGCTAAACGCACGCGTCGCGTTCCCTTTTTATTCAGGCCATGTCAAGGTTGCTTTTTTTTTATCCGCTAGGCTATCTATTATGGCGCTGTAATCAGACTGGAAAACTCGACATTACGTTGCCAACGGAAGCGAAGCTTTTGCAAATGAATTGTCGGAAGTATCGGCGCTCCATGTTCTTTCTCCTGTATCCTCCTGTTGGTCGCGCCGATTCTCACTCATAATTAGCGTTACTATATATGCTACCTTTGAGTAGCAGAGTTGCGCCTACCGTTCTTTTTGCCGCTCACGCCACTATTCGGCAATCGTTGTCAGGTGGTGGAAAGTGACGTCGAGTTTGTTCCGTTTTTGTGGCGAAGCTAACTTTACGTGCCCGATGGGTACAAAGCCCACGCGTTTTCTGCCCGCACCGATTTCATCGTGACCGCCTTTAGGGGCTTTTAGCTTGTAAGTATACTTATTTACATTACCGTGTCACCAGATAGAATCTGTGCACGTTCGGGCGGGTGCTTACAGAACGTAAATCTTGCAACCTCTATATAAGCTTTACGTTGGCGGCGCTATCTCGCAAAACCTCTTTTGTTCGTAGCAACTTGCGATATCCTCACTGCGGAAACTCCAGAAATTCTGTCAAAATGAGCAGAAGTGAGAGCACTAACAGCTATTTCATTGTTTCAGCCGGATTACCAAATGGCCAGAACATCGAAGCCGCAACCGTGTTTGTCTCCGAGAGACTGGATATGTGGCGCAGACTAGCGGGGTCAAAATGTATCAAGCACCCAGAAGTAGAAACCATGCAGCGGCATTATTTCGAATAAGTTGCCTTTTCAATCATTTTCACCTAAATTATTTATTGTTCAGTTTACGTCCCAAAACTACCACATCATAACAAGAGACGTCGTAGTAGAGGGTCCTAAAAATTTCGACCACCTGGGGTTTTCTTAACGCGCACTTAAATCTAAGCACATGGGTCTCAAGCATTTTTGCAACCTATAGCAATATACCACCTCACTGCAACAGTGGAATCTTGCTCAGCGCGCGCGAATTCGTCTGCAGCGTGCTCTCGCGCGGGAACATCGCACCATAATTTTTTTCTCCTGCGCACGTGACGAGTGGCTTCACTGCACAGCCGTGGAACATAATGGCGGACTTATGCGCAACTCTGCTACAGTACAGTAAGTAAGTCTACTCATACAGTAACTCTACCAATAATCCCCTCGGCTTACCGAACCACTTTCAGTGAAACCTGACTTTTGCCCTTATTACGACATACTTGAAATGATTTAGCGCAGATTTTTTAGAAACAAGACCAGAAAAAGAAAACACATACAGGCGATAAACTTCTTCAAGTAATGCACTTGAATTTAAATCATACAGATTTATGCACTGATCTCGTTTCAATGAAAAAAATGGCAGCATATACAAGGGGTGAATGATGGAGAGTAGGGCGAAGCATACGTCCATCCATTCGTTCTTGCTTCTATCCGTCCATGCGTCCGTCTGAGTGACCGTCCGTGCGTCCATCCGCCCGTTCATGCGTGCGTCTGTTCGTGCGTCCGTACCTGCGTTCGTCCATGCATCCGCCCCTGCGTCCGTCCATGCATCTGTCTTTGTGTCCGTTCGTATATCTAGTCAACGCTTATAGTACCACCATCTCGCATCTTTTCATCATACGTGTGTCCATCTGTGTGACTATCCATGCATCCATCCGCCCGTCCATCCATGCGTTCGTCCCTGCGTTCGTCCAAGCATCCGCCGCAGCGTCTGTTTATGTGTCCATCCGTCCGGGAAGCAATCCATGCGTCCGTCTGTGTCTCTGTTCGTCTATCTATATCAACACTCCAAGTACCACCATCTCGCATCTTTTCATCATACTTGTGTCCGTCTGTGTGACCGTCCATGCATCCATCAGCCCGTCCATCCATGCGTTCGTCTCTGTGTTCGTCCAAGAATCCGCCCCTGCGTCCGTCCATGCGTTCATCCGTCCGTACAGCCATCCATGCCCCCGTACATGCATCTGTCTGTGCGTCTATTCGTCCATCCAGTTAACACTTCAAATACCACCATCTCGCATCTTTTGATGATATATCCCGCATATAGAAGCACCGCCAGTCAGCGGACATTCCGAGGACTAAACGAGAGGTGACACACGCACAGTTTCTTATGGCTTGCGCTTCGTGTCTACTTCCCCCTTTTAACCACCTCGAGTTCATGGTTTACACTAGTTCACTGTATTCATGGCACTGCGGCCCAACTCTCGCTAACTCTTTCTAAAACCAATAAGGTTACGCCCAGAAAGTATAACCTAGTAACACTTTCTTGTCAGATAGCGCTCAATGTACATGCCAATGGCATGCCTATGGCTGCTAATTGGGAATAAGAGGCAGGAGAATTCGGCTTTTAGGTAACGCGCACGCTGCAAATTTTTTTATTGTTCAACAACGCACAGGAGAAATCTCCCTCCGGCACCACCTTAGATGTCAAAGCGTAAGACTGGTTACGCACTACGACTACGACGAGGGACAAGCGGTTGCTGCTTTAAGGAGCTTCGCCCCTAAAATGAGTTCCTTTTTGTCCGCGGCAGTGACTGGTGTGGTGACAGGCAGTGCAAGAACACGGCCTGCAAGGGACACTCATCGGTGAGCCCTCCCAACGCAGTTCGTGTCCTGCAGGAATGCAATAGGTGTCCGTGTGCGCTGCAGGGAACGCGCACCGGTGTCGCTGAGACATGCATTTGGCGTTTGAGAAAAATCACAGCATATCCATGGAGTGAATGATGATTAGTGGGCGGAAGCGTGCATCCATTCGTAGGTGCGTGCGTCTATGCGTCCGTCCGTCCCTGCATCCATCCATTCATCGCGCGTTCATCCGTCTATGCGTCCATCCACTCATCTGTTCGTCCGTACGTCTGTCGTTAGGTGTGTCTGGCCATGTGTCTGTCTGTCTGTCTGTCCGTCCGCCCATCTAGCGAACACTCCAAGTACCGCGATCTCACATCATTTCATCATTCTGTCCCTGCATCTGTTCTTATGCCCTTCCATCCGTCCGTCCGTCTTCCTGTTGGTTGGTCCGTCCATCTATGAACACTCCAAGTACCACCATCTAGCATCTTTTCATCATATATTCATCATATACAATTACCGCCTTCCAGCGGACATTCCAAGGACTAAACAAGAGGTGGCTACCTACTACTATCACTACTACCACTACTACTACTACTACTGCTACTACTACTGCTATTACTACTGCTACAACTCCTACTACATTAAGGGCGCACAACCCAAGGCTTAAGGAGCTTCGCTCCTAAAACGCGTCACGCGTGCACTGGGAGCTATCTGCCATTCATGTGTCGGCCTGTCGTGTCTGTAAAGGTGCGTTTCGACGCCTAGTGTGTTGGGCTCTTGTTAATGTGTAAATAAACCGAGTATTTTGTCGGCATGAGTTCTACTTCCCCTGCTCCTGGGTGACCGCCTGTGCTCTTAAACCTGGTCACATAACTGAAGGCTAGCACAATTGTCACCCAGTCTATGAATAGTAGCCGATCACCAATTGCTCTAAAATACCAGCTGCATCCACACACAAAAAAGAAACGGGAGATTTCCTGTAAAGCTTTTGCTGCTTATTTTACACTTTTGGTACTGTTCCAACAAAGTACACCCCTCGACTGGCAAAGCACTGTTCCCATTGTCCCTTCCACTTTTATTAAGGCCCTTCAAGGCACTATTTGGAATAGCACCCGCGTTTTCTAGTGCATAGCTCATAATCTCCTCTCTCATTAGGAAATGACTTTTCAACGTGATTTTGAGTGTGGGAAATAGAAAAATCTGCCGAGGCTAGGTTCAGAGAACATATACCTTCTGAACTCGTGCACAACTGCAGCATCCCAACTAAACTTAGACTTTGAGTGGCAGAAGTGCCCTTGCAGTTAGCACACGCTGTCATTATTTTAAGCATCCAATACATCCCTGATTACTTACTTTTCAATTTTAAAAGTGAAGGTTCTTATACCATTGCCCATAGTGAAAATAATCATGAAAACGAGAACTGCTTGAGAGACGCGGCTCATTTTCATGCACCACATGATCCGCATGAAAACAGAGACAATTTTAAAAGTCTACGCCGTGGTTACGGATATTCAAATCAAAAGGTCGTTCGAAACAGGCCTGTACCGGAAAGGGCGCCATAGAGTCCCCTTCCCCATTCCCACCGCCACCCTTAAAATTGGATGTTTGGGGGAGAGATATTCCTTCAAATAAATCGTGAGAATGGTCATTTTTAGGGCCTTCACCAATGCACCACCCCACCACCCCTAAAAAATATCCTGAGCATGGTACTGGTTCGCAATTTATGGCTAAGTAGGCGTTGTGTTTTGCACCTTTCCCAGGGTCAAGTGAGAAGCACGCGCATTCTGTCACGAAAGGTCTCAAATGATCGAAGTCTCTTCGATGTCTTATGGTGCCATTTCATTTTACTGCTGAGGAGCACAGCGTTATGCTAGACGCTGCTGCTAAGTGTATGTCAGTCCAAGAGTTGTGCTTGGCCCGCATAGTACTAAAAACATTATGATTATCAAGTCTTGCTTGGGCTTCTGTTGGAATCATCTATCATAGTGGCATGCTTTTTTTTTTTGCATAGGTGCACCTTTTTCATCTGAAGAGAACATCAGCCATTCTTTTGTAACGTCTAAATCAGCTGCATCAGTTTTATGGAACAGGGTAAGTTTTCCAGCAGGGAATGAATAGAAAACTTTTTCTTCTTTCAAAAGTCATCTCTTGGGCAATTGCTTTCACCATTTTTCAACACATCACACAGAGAGAACCTTTGTTGAAAGGCTAGTTTGTTATGCATGATTATGAGGATGACATCCCCTTCAGATACAGGAAGAAAACTATTTTTAGACAGCATGGTTCATTTTCTTTTCACTTTCAACTACAAGTGTATTACTGTGGTAGCATGCATAGCCACGCGAGGATGCTAACAACACGAGAAAAAAAAGATGAAGAAAAACATACTTGAAAAAGCCATTCTATGCTCGCACCCTTTTGCAGAACATATGCTCTCTCTATTGAGAAAGCGTCATTTTTTCCTACAGCATTGTGAAAGCATTGCGAAAGCAGCATTGGCGCACAAGAACTTAATGGAGTCCCTATTTTTTTCTGTATGTACGTATCTTTAAATTTATGAACAATGCTGGGATAGTCCATGCCCATTTATTTACTCAAGTTATATTTGTCGTGTAGCTTCTGTTATCAGTTGACAGTCCTGCCACTTAAGTGTGCAGCTGGCTTTTTAACAATAAACTTGTTGTGCGCTCTTAATCTAGGCTTCAAGAAATCTAAAAGTTGATACAACAGAAAGTAGGATTCTACAACATTGAAGTGGTGAACATATGGTAGCAGTAAAAGTTTTTCAATGCTCGTTCTTAGTGCGGAGTGCACAAGATAGTTTTATTCGGGAATTCAGTATATATATTCTGAAAAGAATTGCGTCAGTAAGTCAATTTAAAATGCTCAGTTTTTAAGAAAATTTGTTTGCTGCTGTTACTGTCGGTCACCATGTTCTTTATCTTAAGCTGACTATGCCTTTATGCTTAAAAAATGGGCTAATTAGACAGTCATCGTAAATGCTATCTAAGTAGCGCAACTAAACGTGAACACAAGAACAAATGGTTTAATTTGCCAGTAACCAGCCGTGAGATGCATCGACAAAAAATGATTTGCATCAATACGTTCGTCCAAGTCGTCATCTGTTCATGGAAGTTGATTACGCACTTCATTATTTACTTCAGGTGACTGTAACAGACACGAAAGTGTAGAGTTTTGTCCTTCTGTGCAAGACTATTTGTCGTACAGGCAGTCTTTTGGGCAGTTGGATGACGCCACGTAGGATATCGTCAATATGCCGCTTCTCCTTCTCGCCTCAAGAGACCGTAGAAACTAAAATGGACGCGCATATTCTTCTGCCATGATGTGTTTAGCAAGTGGCGTTTGCCCAACCCTTCTTAATACGAAAAAACTTCTTGTATTCCTGGAGAAGGCCCTATAGTTTTTACTGTTTGCAAACAGAAAAGCTTGAGTTGACGTTGAACGATGGTCGAGTGCTGCGTCTGTGACAAACGTGAACGGCATGCTTGCGAAACGACCCCCCACATGACGAAATCACACTTTAGCTAAAAAGTGCTGCCGTTCAGTATCTGAGAAGTTAAAATATGGAGCACTCACACACTCGCAAGACGTTTTTCTCGAGTGTTTTACACTCACACACACACACACACACTTTATATATATATATGTATATATATATATATATATATATATATATATATATATATATATTTATATATATATATATTATATGCCCTATAGCCACGTGCCTTTGGTGATATATATTCTTGTTTATTAAACTACTGATAATGACTTAGCCATGTGGTACGCAGACCTTTTCTTTCTACAGCATTTTTCACCGGATCCATTGAATTTCACCCCACCATATATATATATCTATCTCTCTCTCTCTCTCTCTCTCTCTATATATATATATATATATATATATATATATATATATATATATATATATATATATATGGTGGGATGAAATTCAATGGATCCGGTATGAGATGCGGTAGAAAAAAGGTCTGCGTTTCATATGGCTAAGTTATTATCAGTATTTTAGGAAATAAGAATGTATATCACGAAAGGCACGTGGCTATATGTGCTTATACAACTGTAAACGCGTATTATTGTACAATAGTGAATTGGCACGTATTATAAACCCTACTGCTTGTGTGCAATAATACAGGTCTCCAAAATAACAAACTGCGCACGCAGTCGCTCACTTGGCCATAAGTTCTACGGGATAGTCACAGCCTAAGGAAATTCAGTAAGCCTTTAAAAAGGAAAAGAAGTTTTGAAAGATAAAAACAAAATCAAAAAGCAGGCAGAGCTAAATGAATGCGAGTAAAATGGTGAAGCGACGAAGGCCACCTGCATTATGTACGTAATAATAGACAATAGGTCAACATCGTGCAAAGAATATACACTAGCCAGTAAGACAAAACGGCGATTTACTAAGGCAATAGAGAAGTAAGTGTACCTGGGCTCTCGTTCATGCCATCAGAGAGTGTTTTGAAATTATGAATTAGAAATTACTCTTTTACTTTGCGTTCATGGTGTGGTTTAAAACCCGATTCCAGTATTGTAGCTATTATGTTACTGAAATAACGACCTGCCTCAGTCACATGCCTTGAAATCGCTAAGTTAGGAAGGGCATGCTCATGAGCTTTATGATTATTGAAAAGGTATCAAAAAGCAGTTTCAGTTTTACCTATGTACTGTACATGACAGATTCAGCATTCTAACAAATATACGACAATTGCAGTATCACAAGTGAAATTTCCCTTAATATTGAACTTGAAGTTCGTCGCAGTATACCGGCTGCCAGAGTTGTTGTGGTCATGTGCGCACACACTTTACAGCGGGGTTTTTTACAAGGATGACAACCAAGAATTTTGATGTGATTGCTCTGTCTGGTTTTAAAGGAAGTTAATAAATTCCGCAAATTTTTGCCTCATCTGTACACAACACGTAGTTGTTCTGGAAACGCTTTTGTAAGGCGTTCGCTCTAGATAAGTATGTTGTTGTGTTTACGGAGAATAGATGCGACATTAGGTGCCGATGCGTTATGGGTGAAAACCAAGTTAACCTGTGAATGACTTCTAGGATTTTCCTTGGGGATGCAGGGTGCTGTACGGTCTTGTGTGTTGGCGCGCCTCACTGCGTCATTGATTAACTTGGGCGTATATTTCTGTTTAAGAAGTGCAGTGCGTAGCTGGTTACAGTTATTATCAAAGTCAGATTGCTCAGAGCAAATTCGCTTAAAGCGCAAGGCCTGGCTGTAAGGTTTGCTGGAGTTGCAATGTCTTTTGTGGCTGCTATGAAATCGTAAATACCTCTGTCTGTCAGTCGGCTTGCGGTACAGTTTAGTGCCAAATTCTGCATTATCGAGACATACTGTGACATCGAGAGAGTTATTAGTCTCTGGTAAACATGTGTGCGAAAAGGATATAGAAGGGTGAGCATTATTAATACTTGTGAAGTAAAAACAGCGCAAAAATATAGACAAGGACAGAGGAAAAGACGACACCACGCTGAACTTGCAAGTAAACTTTATTGAAAGATACACGCACATATATCAAGCATGTGATCCGGTCACGTGGTCAACCAAAGGCATCTGCCCATCAAAGCAAACAAGGTATGAAACAAGCCTAATCATATAAATTATCAACACGTGTGTAACAACCACTAAAAACACAAAAAACGTGCCTTCCTACTTGCCAAATACTTACGAAACTGTCCTCAACAAACTAACGATCGCTTTAACGTGGCAGCGCTGAACCTAGGTACCGAACTTCTTTTTCACCAAGGGCCGCAGACGGCTTGCTTACACATCTTTCCCCCTCCTTTTCAATGAAAAAAGTCTTCATTACTTCTCTGGTGCACTTATCTTGATGTCTAAACAAACAAGTGGCTTTTTCTGCCAAAGGTTGGCAGCCACACTCCCTACAATTAGCTGGCAGGTGCAAACCGCCGGAGGCTGTTAAAGATGTGAAGTGTTCTTTTAGTGTGACGTTAACGCACCGCCCGGTTTGTCCTATGTAACCCCCCCCCCCCCCTGCATGACAATAGCAACATTTACACAACACACGACGTACACTGAACATATCTATTCTTTACTCTTCTCCGGACAGTTCGAGAAGGTCTTTCGTGGACCGGAACTTCTTTATGCATTTCCCGCGTGCATAAAAGAAGTTTGTCTACGAAAGACCTGCTCGCACTGTCCGGAAAAGAGAAAAAAATAGATGTGTTCAGTGTACATCGTGTGTTGAATATATGTTGTCGTTGTCAAGCAGGGGGGGGAGGGATTACATAAGACAAATTGGGCGGTATTAACGAGAGACTGAAAGAACACTTAACCTCCTTAACGGCCGCTGGCGGTTTGCACCTTCCAGCTCATTGTAGGGAGTGTGGCTGCCAACGTTTGGCAGATAAACGACTTGTTTGTTTGGACATCGAGATAAGTGCACCAAGGAAGTGATGGAGGCTTCTTACATTGAAAAGGAGGGGGAAAAGATGAGTAAGCAAGCCGTCTGTGGCCCTTGGTGAAAAGGACGTTCGGTACCTGGGTTCAGCGCTGCCACGTTTAAGTGATTGTTAGTTTGTTGGGGACCATTCCGCAAGTTTCTGGCAAGTAGGAAGGCACATTTTTTTGTGTTTTTTCGTGGTTGTTACACTCGTGTTGATTATCAATATGATTAGGCTTGTTTCATACCTTGTTTGCTTTGATGGACAGACGCCCTTGGTTGTCCACGTAAGCGTATCAAATGCTTGATATATGTGCATGTTTCTTTCGGTAAAGTTTAGTTGCGAGTTCAGCGCGGTGTCGTCTCTTCCTCTGTCCTTGTCTATATTTTTGCGCTGTTCTTACTTCCCAAATATGAACCACCAACTAGCCCAACTTTCGCTAATCTTACAGCATTATTAAAGTCTGAAATACAAGACATAATTTTCTTCTCTCCATGTGACCAAATCATGAATATGTCATGAATAAATATTTCATAGTAAAAAGGTTTTAGCGAACGAGCCAACAAGAACTTGTTCTCAAGGGATACCATAAATATATTCGCGTAGCTTGGCCCGATCTTAGTACCCATAGACGTATCACTTACTTGAACATAATGTACTCCATTGAATTCAAGGTGGGTGTTTTGAAGAATCATTTCAAGCAGTATAGCTATTGTCGAGCTATCAATGTACTTGTCGAGAGTGGAGTGATCGGATGCCTCAACCACGGACCTTATGCCATCCAAGTGTGGTATGGTTGTGTAGAGAGACACAACATCGAGAGTGACAAGGAGAGCGTTCTGAGGTATAATAAGGTTGGTAATATCGGAAAGGAAGTCATTAGTATCTCGCAGAAATGACTGGAACATAGGGGGAATCTGGTTTATCAGGCTATCTACGTAACTCGACAAGTTTTCTGTCACGGTACCTATGCCGGAAACAAATGAACGACCAGAATTATTGTGTTTATGAATTTTCGGCAACAAATGAAACTACCAGCTGCGGACTAAGAGGGATCAGAGAAACTGCCCAACAATTTAGTTTTTTCTCCTTTATTAGCTTTTTTATTGTGCCGTCTAACGTCGCTTAATAATCTTGCATCGGATCGGCCTCGAGTCGTTTGAAAAACGACCTATCAACAAGCTGACTGTTTGCTTCAGCGATATATTTGCTTGTGTCCAAAACAACGATGGCACCCGCTTTGTCCGCAAGTTTTATCGTGATGTCAGTGCGTTTGCTAAGGTTTGCTATAGCTTTTATTTCTAAAATCGATAGGTTTCCACGAAAAGACTGGGGTTCAATATAAGCTGGAATAATATCTTATTGTACTGCTTTAAAAACATGTCCAAGTGTTTTTCACGTTGTGACCACGGTTTCCAACGTTTAGCTAAGGGTAAAGCAGTAAGATCGTCGGCGGGAGCCGGTTGATTGAAGAAATATTCGCGTAGTCTTAATATTTTGTGCTAAGTTGTCTAAATCCTTGTATAACTGAAATTTATTATAGTTACCACTCGCTGGACAGAAGCTGAAAGCAAGAGATAAAAGGATGAGTTCTTCTTTAGATAAGATAGTGGTTGAAATATTAATAATGTTTTCGGGTGCAGGTTTACATGTTCTTTCCTTGGCCAAAGATGGAGGCGTTGAGTTTCGAAGTTTCACACCATCTCTGGGCAACTTTTTGCATTTCTGCACGTTAAGCTTAGAACGTTTCTTTTGCTCATATGCTCTTAGGGACGATGATTCTTCAGGAGAAAGGCTAAAGTGATCGAGTAGTTTGCGCTCCCTGTTTATCAGGGACTTCCGGGAATATAGATAATGGTTTATTAAAATGTGTACTAGCCAAAGTGAGGCGTCCTTTAAGGTGTTAAACACTTCCTCGCGTTGCACTTCGATAGCTTTGATGTTGCTGGCTGTAGACAGAGACTTAAATCTCTAGGCGGAATGGAAGACGCTGAGTATGCTTCTAGAGTAGACACATGTAGCTCGTAACGGACATGTTTCTCGACAGACTTCCTAATTATTTGAAACTGCTTAGAACACTTTAAACTCACGATACTATTCGACAATGAGTGCGGTAGTGAATTATTTAGTTTTCGTTTTAAAACGTCTGAATATTTGCGTCGAAGTGGGTACCTGGAGCCCGTAAGTGAAACTGCTATCTTTCGTGGGTCTTGTGAAGCCAAGCTGGCTGATGTCCCTGGTGCGGACTTCGTCTGGGCAGAGAAGGAGTAGCTTTTCTCGTTACGAGACACACAAGGATGACCCGATGACCGCTGGTTGGCGGACGCTGTAGATATTGATTTGGCGAGCATGGCGTTCCGGCGTGGCTCCATTAAGGCGGGTCCGTTGCCAGAAGAACTGGCGTAACCCGGGATACTTTTGGTCGGCCGGCCAGCACCAGGTTGCGTTTTGCGGGTCTTGGCAGTTTCTGGCGTAGTCCGGTGGCATAATTTTGGAGTAAGCCCCTTAAAGTACTGGGGCGAAGATACAGCGTCGCCCCAACCATTTGAAGTAGCTTCACCTTGGGAGTCGAAGCGAAGCTGGCGTATGTGACTTGCCATCACTGTGACGCCCTCAAAGCTAAGGTGTAGTCCATCGGCTGCCACTACTCGTCTAGGTGGCAGCCATTCGAACATGTGGTTCAAAAAAAGACACATTTTTAGAACGTTCACATAAACTTCGTAATAGGTTGTTGAAATGGCCTGCTTCGCGGTTGAAACGATGGACAAACACTTGGTTATTGTTTCTGTGACGTTGATTCATGGCTCTTGGCAAGACAAGCGTGGCGTACAAATGGCTTATTTCGGGTCGCTCTTCATGGATTAAATATAGAAGGTTGCGATAACACCAAATAGTTGCTTGAACACTTCTTTTTGCCAAGTCGTTGCTCCCGACGTGTAGATCTAGAGTTCTTGTCGACGAAGGAACTAGGTCAAGCAGTAAAGGAACATCCCTGACCAAAGCGCCCGACTGCGTTACGAACGCCGGTGTTCCTTGTAGCAGTGGGTACAAGTATTGAAAAAAGGTACTTTGCCTGTGAATCAGTTAAAATAGCCGTGGTAATTCCCAACTTGGGATACTTCTAGGTGGTGCGTTTCGACTTTGTCTTTCGGATGTCCATACAGAAAAATATGGTGGGGTGAAAATCAATGGATCCGTTGGAAAATGCGGTAGAAGAAAAGGTCGACAAACACAAGTTTTACTAACGTTCCGGCAGGTGGGCCTGCCTTTGTCAGAGTGAATGGTTACAGATCAGATGCCGCACAGGGCATATATATATACACTATCACACACACACACACACACACACACACACACACACATATATATATATATATATATATATATATATATATATATATATATATATATATATATATTGTGAGCACTTACTATGTACTTCAATTTCATCTGTGATAAAACCATCGTAGTGATCATATCATCGCATGTCACGCGGACTCGGCCTCTTTGGCTCGTGTAGCTGGATTAAAAATATAACCTGATTACTGCCGTACCGGACGTGGTCTCGTAAGTGGTGTAGGCGCTTTGGTTCGCTCGTCCTCCTGCTCTAACCGTCATCCCTGATCTCCGGTCTGGTCGACGGCTGTGCCCTCAAGCAACAGCGATGGCAGAATCCAGCACGTCCGCTGCTGCAACCGCTCCTTCTCAGCCACTCAGGCTTCACTACACCGTGAGTACCTCTCGCCGAGACCCTCCGGTAATTTCCGGCCTTCGCGGCGAAGATGTCGTAGAATGGCTGGACGGTTATGATCGTGAGTACCTCATAATAATCTATTCCCGACATATGCCAATAAATCTAGACAGCATTTAAATAAAGATAAATAATTATGCACTCGAACGCATCAATTCATTTAAATACCTAGGTGTAGTTATCGATAACCATTTCCACTGGCAACCCAATATAAGATGAGTGTTCTCGAGGTTATCTTCGGGCTGTCATGCATTGTTGCAAGCGAGAAATTATTTCAAGCTTGCAATATTACGGACCTTGTACTTTTCTCTCATCCACTGTCATCTGTCCTACTACATTGATTCATGGGGTTGGACTCACACTACATACCTTGAGCCTTTACGAAAACTACAGAAGCGCTCACTAAAGATAATAATGCACTCAAGCCACGATCAGCCCAGCGCACAACTGTTTAGTAAACTACAAATTTTACCATTGGACAGTTTGCGTTAACAGAGAACAGACATTGCTATTAATATTATCATAAGGTATAATAGTCCTGTTCATTTGTCCAATGTTTGCTCCTCATCCTGCCTTACGAGGAATACTGCTGCCAGTAATTTTAACCTTCTCCCCACGAACAGCGTTTATGGAGAACGGCATCTGCAGTTCGTCGGTACCAAAATCAGGAATAGATTGCCCCAGGATATAAAATCGGCTGTTAACTTTCGTCTGAAAATAGAAAAAAAAAACACTTCCTTGCAATCCCTAATGTGTCTTCGTAACCGCCTTAAAAGTAACAAAATCGTTCAAATCTTCTATATGAGTACCCCTACGTCCAGTGAAAGTTTACTGCGTAGTTGTTATTAGTCATTGTTTTCTTCAGTTTGTGTATAACAATTAAACGTCTCTGTAATCTTACCCAAGTTCGAGTATCTGAATATATATGTCTGTACAATGCCTAACCTTCTTTACTATATCTGCAATATTTAGCATCTTGTATCCTGGTTCAATTCCTTGATCTATTGTTTTTCTACATGAGATATTGTTGCCTTGTGCTATCGTTTGGATACTGTGCCATTTTGTAGCACATCGTCGGACCCTATTCTAGCCTTTCGCTATGGGTCCAAACAGTTTTTTTATATATCATGTTGGAATTGCAAATAAAGTGAAATGAAATGAAATGATATTTTAAAAAATGAACCAGCGTTTGTAGTTATTAGGAGCAGGCGCACGAACTGCGCTACGTTTATTTTTACCTCAATGGCGTCGCTAAAACCTGGTATTACAACCACGAGAGCGACCTCTCCGATTGGTTGGCCTTCATGGGGCATTTTTGTCAGGTATTTGGCACGTCTGCAGGATGCTCTTTGGTAGCGAAACAGAAGCTCACAACCCGCATCCAGGGAAACGACGAATCATATACGTCTGGCATTGAAGATGTTCTGGCTCTCTGTCACCGAGCACAAAATGACATGACGGAGGCCGATCGCATCCGACACATACTGAAAGGTATCAACTCTATGGCCTTCAATGCTTTCATTATCCAGAACCCAACGACTGTCTGGAACGTCATCACCACAAGCCAATGCCTAGACGTGCTTCATTCGATGCGCCTTCCACACGCCTCCTGCGACGCTCCCAATACTGGAGAGCATAAATTGCGAGCCCTCATCCACACAATTATCAGGGAGGAACTCCACGGCCTTATTCAAGGAAACCCAACCAGTGCGTCTGTGCGCACACCTCCTCCCAACCGGCGTAAAATAATCAAGGACGAACTGGTATCAATGACGCGCGCTGCACATGCCCCGTCTCCTGTGCACTTTCCGGTGCCTTCGTACGCAGAAATTGCATTACGGGCCCCTGCACCAGTTCCAACCGTGCCTGCAGACGTCCGATGCGACCATTTCGCTGCGATGGCAACGCAAGTGCCAACGCCGCCCCACTATTCTACATGGCGTCTTCCGCGCCCCGTCTGCTCCTACTGTGGCATAAGGGGTCATATATCCCGTTTGTGCCGTCGCCGTCAGCAGAAGGAACGACGTGGTCATCCAGCTTACGAGAGAGACTTTGCCCCGAGACCCGATGAATACGATCCGGCACCGTATTCGTCCACCTCCCGTCAGTCACCCTCCCCTCCACGGTCTCAAGCTGGACCTCAACCTTCTCGTTCATCTTGCCGCCGTTCTCCGTCACCGTTTCGACGTACGTCCGCACCCCTGCGTCCCGCACCAATCTGTCTGGACTCGGAAAACTAGAAGATACAGTTTTTGAAGGGGAAACTACTTGTTTTCGAAGCGTTACAACTCTTCCGTCTCGTCCAGCTAATGTACTGCCTGTTTGTGTGAAAGGTGTTTTTGTTGACGTCCTCATAGACACTGGAGCCACCATTTCGGTAATTGATCGTGAATTGTGTTTTAGCCTGCGTAAAGTGCAAACTCTTTATGCCGGTCCCATGCTATGCGGCGCCAATGACAGTCCAATTTGCCCGACCGGATTCTGTACTGCCCGTGTCATCATCGATGGAATCCGTCATCACATACAATTGGCTGTGCTGTCTTCGTGCGCTCATCAGATAATCTTAGGCTGGGACTTCTTGTCAGCTGCGTCTGCTGTAATTTCGTGTGGTTGGCCCCTCATTTGTATTACGGACACTTAGCTTTCTTCTGCTGCCAACCTTTCGTCACCCAACCTTGTCACAGCTGCGGATTTCCTCCTGTCTCCCGGACAAAAACATGTCCTTACGTTCAAGTCACGAGATATTCTAGATGTTCAGGTTGTCGTTTCTTGCCAGCGCTGTATTTTTTGAGGGGTCACCATCGCATCTTGTTTAGTGCGGTTCTCACGTGTTCATGAAAGCATCACCACCTGCAACACGATGCCAGAACCACTACATGTGCCAGAGACAACCACTGTTGCCAGCAATACCAAAGAAGCACCGGTTTGTGTCGTCACTGGTTCATCTGCTTCGTCATTCTGAAAGTGTATGCCAGTGGAAGATTCGTCTCCCGCTCTCAAGGCCACTTTGTGTAAACATCTCAGCCCAACGCAAACTGATGCCTCGCTAGCGTTATTAATGAAGCACAAAACTTGCTAAACTTGCTTCGAAGTTTGTTCCGAAGGTCTGGGTCAAACAACAGTGGCCGCTCATCGTGTCGACACCGAGGAATCCCGTGTCATTTGCCGCCGCCTTTACCGTGTGTCGGCTTCTGAACGCAAGCTTATAGCCGAAGAAGTCAACGACATGCTCGCGCGCAACGCCATCAGGCCTTGGACAAGCGAGTGGTCTTCTCCTGTCGTACTAGTAAAAATGGCTCGGTATGGTTTTGCGTTGATTACAGATCACTCAACAAAGTTACTCGTAAGCACGTCTACTCGATGCCTCGCATTGACGAAGCTCTTGATACTTTACAAGGTGCCGAGTACTTTTCAAATCTCGACTTGCGCTCTGGTTATTGGCAGATTCCGATGCACGAGTCTGATAAAGAGAAGACTACGTTTGCTACGCCAGATGGGCTCTTTGAATTCAATGTGATGCCTTTCGGCTTATGCAACGCCCCAGCCACATTCGAACGAATGATAAACATGGTACTGCGGCGATTAAAATGGAAGACCTGCCTTTGCTATTTGGACGACATTGTCATCTTTTCATCCAACTTCTCACAGCACCTCAAACGAATAGACGAAGTCCTCACGTGCTTAGCTAAGGCCGGTCTCCAGCTCAACACTAAGAAGTGTCAGTTTGCCAGTCACAGCATCAAGGTGTTAGGTCACGTCGTCGGTAAACATGGCGTTGAGCCCGCTCCCTACAAGGTTGCTGCGGCACTGCACTTTCCTACACCAACCACACCAAAAAACCTCTGCAGCTTTCTTGGCTTGGCATCGTATTTCCGCCACTTTGTACGTGATTTCGCTACTAGTGCAGCTCCTCGGCACAAACTTCTGACCACGAGTGCGCACTTTGTCTGGTCGGATGACTGCGAAACCGCTTTTCAAATCCTCAACCGATGCCTCACATCACGACCAGTGCTTCGCCATTTCGAACCTGCAGCACTTACTCTGTTACACACGGACGCAAGCGGACTTGGCATTGGTGCTGTCCTTCTTCAATGTAACCACACTTTTGAAGAACATGTCGTGGCCTACGTGAGCCGTACTCTTTCACCTGCTGAGTGAAATTACAGCATTACTGAGCATGAATGTCTTGCCATCGTGTGGTCCGTCCAAAAGTTTCGCCCTTATTTATACGGCCGGCAATTAAGAATAGTGACTGACCATCATGCTCTGTGTTGGTTATCGTCTCTCAAAAATTTGTCGGTACGCCTTGGCCGTTAGGTACCAAGATTGCAAAAGTATGTTACAGCGTCATATATAGGTAGGGTCAACGACACCAAAATGCCGACGCCTTTTAGCGTTGCCCGCTCTCGCAAAGTGCCGAAGTGTCACCTTTCATCTGTTCGTCACCGCCCACCAACGTGACCAAGCGGACAGCTGCTGGTTCGAAAGAGTTCGTTGCCTCGGTGGACCTTCTTTCATCCACAGATCTCGCCTCGCTCCAACATGCCGATACCTACTGTCACACAATCATCGCTCGGCTCACTGGCTTATTGCGTTCTCCAAACAGCCACTTAACACGACAACTTGCCCGTTTCACGCTTCAAGATGGAACATTATGTCGGGAAATTTACCATCCTCTCGGTAACCAATGGGTTCCCGTCATTCCTCGCTCATTTCATCCGGAAGTTTTACAAGCGTTTTATGACGACGCGACAGCTGGCCACTTAGGGTTCCAAAAGACTTACGACCACCTCAAGACTCGCTGCTTTTGGTTTAGCCTCACCACTCCTGCCGCCAAGTACGTCATGCCAGCATGTCATGCGCATCATGCCAGCACCAAAAACGCACCACATATCTTGCCGCGGGACCATTGCAACCACTGCCCTGCCCGTTTGCTCCCTTTGAATTTGTGGGCATAGATTTATACGGACCTCTTTCGCTTACGCCAGCCGGTCACAGTTGGATTGTTACTGCCGTGGACCACCTTATTTGCTACGCGGAGACGGCAGCTCTTCCGTCTGGTGCTACTCCTTAAGTAGTCAATTTTTTCCTTCGCGCCATTATTTAACGACATGGCGCACCACGTGCGCTTCTTAGTGACCGTGGCAAGACATTTCTTTCACATTTCCTTGCTGAAGTCCTCCAGGCCTCTAACACCATCCACAAGACCGCATCAGCGTATCACCCACAAACTAATGGTCTGACTGAGCGTTTTCATCGAACTTTGTCCAATTTGATCTCTATGTGCGTTCAACCAGATCATAAAAACTGGGACACTACACTTCCTTTTGTCACGTTCGCATACAGCTGCCATACAGCGTACGACGAATTACAGCCCATTTTTTGCGTGTATGGCCGTGTACCAACGTTGGTTCCGGACACCCCCTTTTTGTCTACATTTTCCGTTCCATGTACATCTCTCCCGGAAGAGTTCACCGCTCGCGTCGCCCGCTACCGTGAAATCACCCGCGCCAACACTGCTACCATTGAGGGCGACAGAAAAATTGACATTGATGCAAAGCCTCAAATTGTTCTGTTCCGACCAGGTGACGAAGTCCTTTTGTGGTGATACGAAGCACGCCTCCGATGACGTTGTGAAGGGCGCCACGAATTTCGCCGCTGCCACCACTGTTACGAAGGACGGCGACGCCAACACAGTCCCGAAGGCGCCCCTGCTTCGAACTCTACCGGAGAGGTCACCAGCCGTTTGGTAGCGTAGGTTTCTAAGCTCGCGACTGCTTCTGCGCAGAGCTGATAGACGAGCGGACGAGATGACGGTGAGTTAAACAAGGTTTATGTACAGCAAAAAAATAGAGGTGTTACAAATTCGGCACTGGGGTCGACAGCTTAGAGACTAGAAGAGCCGAACTTTCTTCTCTTACACATAGGTCAACTGCTCGCGACGCGCCACAGGGCTTTTTTTATAAGCACCGAGAGGGTTCTTTGAGTAACCAAATGTCCAACCTGAAGCGCCGCTGGCCGTGAGGTCAGAATCTTCCAATGGGGTCGCCGCTGGCCCGCGTCATTCTCATTGAATTCGGATCCGCTGCGCGTGGTTGCAACAAAGGACGAGTCACGTCACCACGCATTGCGTAAGACTCGCCAGCCAGGAAGGCGCCTATTGCTGCTATGGGCTCGCTGTGCGTGCGCGACAGAAAGGCACCGCCGCGTGATGACGCCGTTGAGTTGTTCACGTCAGGCGGGCTCGCGGGCTGGCCTTGACACAGATTGCCTTTTTCAGAGGCATGGACGTTCGCTGTGGACTCGCAGGCATAACAGCACCCCCGCCGCCAGACAATGCACCGGAAAGACGAGCTCCTTCCACATGGCTCAGATGTCAGGCGCGCTTGTTCGCCAGGTCCCTCCAGGTTCGCCTCCAGGGCCATGGGGAGAATGCAGCTCCAGACTCTGTTCCGGGAACGCATCTCATTCTTGGGGACGGATGCCAGTTCCACTGGCTCGTTGGCACAACTGGTCGGCCAGCTTCGCTCTTCTCTTCTGACAATCTGTGGTCTCAGCACTAGTCGATGGTTCTGCAACTTGTCAAGAATGGTTCTACAACAGAAAACACACGACACAAGCAAGTGCCCTCGGTCACCCGACAGAACACCAGACAAAGTATATTACAACATATACCTAGCTACGTGTCTACCAGAATTTTGTTCCCTCTACATCAGAAGGCGCATGTGGGACACAAGACTCTTAAAATGAGAATTCAAATGTTTACACGTACAACAACGTAACTAAATAGAATACAACATAAACTTGGCCCCTTGAGCTCATTCTGGACGAGAGCGCTCCGCTAAGCCCGTGATGCGGACAAAAGTTTGCCGCACATCGCCAGCGATAAACCAAAAGGTGGAGAAGGTATACTAGTTAAAACGCGCGACTCAATGCGTCTGCATTAGCGTTTAGCTTTTCTTTTTTGTAGCGAACGTCAAAGTTGTGCTGTTGGAGTATCATGCCCCACCTCAGTAACCGGCCACGTTTAGGCGACGATACCTATGCGGTACCAACAGCTGCTCACACTTGCGACGTTGCACAGGGGAACAACGATACGGCTTGCTACGGAGTTAATTTCCTCCCCCTCGACTAGCTTCAACACTAGCTAAGGAGGGAGTATGTTTGAGGTTCGGAATGGGTCCCCTCGATGACTCGAGTCCACGGTGGCAGCGCGAAGGAATAGCCGTAGTACGGTGAAGAGACGCTTTATTGCACCTCAGGCTGCTGCCCGAGTCGAAGCCCGAACCTCCGCTCTCCTTTCAGATTCAAACATCCTCTTTTCAACCCTCGGTTGAACAAAGGGTCTTCCCACAAACCAATCACATGTTGGGACTCGCATTATGACAACCAATTACAGAAACACTTTCATAACACGTACTACATTGGTAAAAACCACGTTACCAAATAAAACACGCGAATGGATAGGTTCTCCGCGTTTGACACTCTCTTCCATGCCAGGCCGTGCTGCCTCCGTCGGCCGGGTTCTGTCGGCGCCCGTTCTCACGCTTCAGCCCCGTCAGCTCTCTCAATAAATGATGCTTCGTAGAAGCGTTCTTAAGAGCGGTGAGTACACCGTTGGGCTCCATGTGCTTACAAGGTGTGCATGCGACAGTGAGGCGCCCCAACATCCTAGCAGCACTCGGTAATGACGTACAGCGGGGGAGGTCATGCTCGTCTCCCTGCCGCCACTAAGTCATTATCAGCCAAGTGGTCGCGTCCCCGCGTCATTCTCAATGACACGCGTGCATCCCAACAATGGCTTAAACTCAGACGGTGGCGCCTGACCTGCCTCTTGCCAGACGCTTTTTCGTGTAAGCCTTCTTCTTGTAGTGTCGAACGGGGATCACTTTGAGGGCTCCGCTTGTGACCGGTGCGAACGAAGGAGGCTTCTTTCTTTCTCATGTTCGAGGTCTTCCGCGTTCGCCTTCGCGGAACAGATCGGCTTCGCTAGTAGACGGGTTGGGAACTGGCTACGCGCTCTACATTAGCCGCACTGATTGCGCTACACCCAACATGCTGGTAATTGGTGCCTCATACTAACTCCTTTCCCCTCAAGAGTGTTACTGGATACTCAATGTCCAGTAACGAGATACAAGAACAAAGAAAAATCGCTCAAAATAAACTCACTCCTTGAGAGCATTATGTATATGTGTAGATGGAAGTGATAATCGGTTCACGTTTGTGCGTTCATCGATTATCACTTCCATGTCGACAGGAGAGCTTTCACGTCCTCCTGCGGAACAGAAACAGCAACACATATACATAATGCTCTCAAACGGTCCTCTGAAAGGAAACACTCTCGTAATGCGCAACACTGAATAACGCATTCAGAATTGTAAGTCTACAGCGCCAGTCAGTTCGCATAAGCTTGTCACAGGGCACACGCACCCTGCATAGTCTGGTGGCATATTGTCTTTTAAACTCACAACACCCCACGGTCATTGTCCCAACACGGGAGAACCACTCCGTGCACCCTCCAGGCCCCGCATGACACACTCAAAAAGAGCGACGGACCCAGCGGTATAGGTAATTTTAGTCTCAACGGATCGCACCAAGAAAAAAAATTATAACAAACTCACTTCACAAACGCCGCCTTATTTAATCTACAAAATTATTCCTACACAACACATAAACTACACCTAAAAGCAGTTCTACCACTTAGAGGCAAGCTCGCATCTCAATAACAACAACACGACAAAAAAATGTCTAGTAAAACAAACAAAATATTTTTACATCACGCCGGAACAATTGGTCTCTTCGACCCAAATAACATCACGCATAACACTTAAACGTGCAATGCAAACTGCTGTACAGTCATTCACTTCACAGGAACTACTTGAGTAGCTACATAACAACAACAACCAAAAAAACTTAACCATATGAAATGGACAAAACGTCACATTGCCTTTAAAGAGTCAATATCACTGATTCCAATGATTATCTGATACTCTAAAGAGCAGCAGCAGCCTCGCTCAGAGTGCCCTAATTACGAACAATTTTTTTTCAACATTCATCTCTCATTCAACTGTGGACACCTCCCATTGAGACTGGCACGTTGTCTTACTGAATGATGTGACTGATCGTTCCCATTCCCCGATCATTTGGGAGAGGCAACATGTCATTGCCCTTTCCGATGCGTTCGTAGCCAAACAAAAAGCTTCGCTGGGTTGGATGTCGTCAACTCAGAAATCAACGCGAAGGCCTCTAACTCTGTCAAACGCTACCTGTGCCTCTACGTTTCATGGCCGCGTGCTCAAAACTCTCGAACTGCCGTTACCAATAAATAGCCGACTTTTCTTTAAAAGCCTTTCACCATGCCACCACTCTTCGTTAACACGCCATACCAAAACACTAAAGAAATATCGCAATACCTGTTACTAAAATAACCTGTCGTCACTTAAGATAACTGTTTCAAGCCTAGAAAAACAACGCAAACCAAACAAATCCGGTAGTTCTATTCTCCAAACTTACGGCTCCATTTTACGCTTCAGTCGGGCACGCGATGGTCCTAATCTGGGGACTTTTCCTTTTAAACTGGGAATACGCAAGACGTAGAACCCCCTCGCTGCACTGCCGAACCCCAATGCTAGCCGCTATTCAACGCGCTTTCTACTTTTCTTTTCCGGGAGGTTACCACTGGAAAGGCTGTCGTGTGCTAACGCTATAGCAGGTTCCACTGACTGGCATAACTGCTCCGGTCCAACGGCGCCCTGTCAGTTATCCTGACGCGTGACCCCTTTTTCAGCTGACGCCGCACATCGGCAAGTGGCTCATCATGTTCCTTCTCTTCATCGAGAGCATTTCCATCGAATGGACTAAGCCGCGTGCTGTCCACTTTATTACATTCACTGCAACTTTTCAACTGCACCTGCTTTACAAGTGACGCGAAATTTGTCGGTTGCGGCTCTCTTGCTCGGCTGTTCCGTTTCTCCACTGTCTACTGCACAGCGTTAGCGCTAAGGCTAAAACCTCGAGGCACATGCTCTGGCGCCCTCAACAGTGAATACTGCTCCGGTGTAATGCCCTGTCTTGAACAGCTGATCTCTCTCTTATTACCCTCATTGAGATCGTGCGGCGGCTTTTGTCGGTGATGACGAAAACACTCATAATCAGCAGGACTGAGCAATACCGACTCACTCGTATTTAACTGATCGGTCACTGCGCATCGCAATTTTACAGGCTGAGCAGCGCTTCCCGACGAGGTTGGAAGAGCTAGAGATACGTACGGCAGACGTGCAGTAACACCATGCCCAAAAGCGTCAGTTAGCCTTATTGTGCCACTGCTCTCACGCAAAATCTCAGCGCATACCTCATTCGCCCATATCACCGTTATATCCGCACCTGAATCAACTCGCGCGAAACAGGGTTTGTCCTCCACGAAAATGTCAAGATGCGGGTCTCTCATGAGTGAGTTTTTCATGACGGCACGGTGTCGCGACGATGTAGCTTGGCTCTCAAATGATCGCTTATTCTGGGAAGCTGTTGAGACACGTTGCTCGGCAGAGCTGCGCAAGTGAACAACTCGCGTCCCAAACAACAACTGACTTTTAATATCATCCTTCCTCTCGAAGATAACTTTCTCGTGCGGGCGCATGCGCTCTCTGCACCACACACAGAAGCACCACTTTGCACCGCCACAGTACTCCCCCTCCCCCCCCCCCTAGTGAGTGCGCGCACAACGGCCGCACTCGGACGACCCACTGTGGTTCATAAGTTCTTGCGCACCGGGGGTCTCGTACACCGTCCACTCCGCGTAAACCGTTTGAGGACTTGTTGGGGCTGCGCTACGTGGTCTGCTGGGGGTGCCTGCGAAGATGGAGCTCGAGGTGGTGCAGGTGCTTCGCTGTCGGAGTCCACGTGTGCTGATTTTACGCGGTCTAGAGAAACCACGACCACCTCTGTCGATTGTAATGTGCTTGTCTGCCCGTCGCAGCACCTTGAAAGGCCCGTCGTACGGGGGCCGGAGTGGAGGCTGTACGGCGTCGTGCCTCACAAACACGTGAGAGCAGGAGGAGAGTTCCCGGTCCACGTAGACTGGCCGGGCTGCGGGCGGACGTGGAGGAACAGCGCGTAGCTTGCTCATGATGTCTCGCAGTCACACGGCGTAGTCCGCGTTCGCATACACGTTTTCGTCCTTACTGGTAGTGAAAAACTCCCCTGGGAGGCGAAGCGTTGTTCCGTACACCAGTTCAGCGGAGCAGCATCCAATATCTGCTTTCAGAGCCGTCCTAACGCCCAACAGAACAAACGGCAGTGCCTCTACCCAACTGTGACTCGCAGTAGCCGTCAGGCTCGTCTTCAGCTGGCGATGGAACCTTTCCACTATACCGTTGCTTATCGGATGGTAGGCAGTTGTTCTGATGCGGTGAGTACCCAAGAGCCGGGTGACGCTTGCGAACAGGGCGGACTCAAACTGTGTTCCACGATCCGTAGTCACGTTTACCAGCACTCCGAAGCGGGCCACCCATTGGAAGATAAACGCGCGGGCGACGGTATCAGCAGTCATGTCTGGAATGGGCACGGCCTCCGGCCATCGAGTGAAGCGATCGATGCAGGTTAGCAAGTAGCTTTGCCCCTGGCACAACGGCAGTGGTCCCACAATGTCAACATGCACATAGGCAAATCGACAGTCCGGCAGAGGGAAGGATCCCAAGGGGGTCACAGTATGTCGCTGAACTTTGGAGCGCTGGCATGCGATGCACTCTTGTGTCCAGTATCGGACATCCCGATTTATTCCTGGCCACACGATCCTCGCTGTGCATAGCCGTTGCGTGGCTTGAATACCGGGGTGCGCCAGGCTGTGTAGCAAGTCAAAAATGCTGCGACGGAGGCTCGAGGGGACGAACGGTCGCGCCTTGCCTGTAGACATGTCGCAGCATACGGATCCTGTGGGTTCTGCCAACCATTGCAGCTTCAAGGCGCTGGTTGAAGACGTCAGTAGACGCTTCAATTCTCCATCACTGCGTTGAGCCGTCGTAAGTGTGGTGAAGTCCACGCCGCTCGGCAGGCTGATGGCATTCACTCAACCGTGCGAAAGAGCGTCGGCAGCAGCATTATCCGTGCCACTAACATGGCGTATATCTGTCGTGAATTATGCAATGTACGACATTTGGCGGAGCTCCCGTGCCACGTGCGCACCAGAATCGGAATTCGCGCGCAATGCGTAGGTGAGTTGCTTGTGATCCGTGAGCACAAAAAGTTCTTGTCCTTCCACACAATGTCGGAAATGCTGGATAGCCGCGTATATGGCCAGGAGTTCCCTACCGAAGGTGCTGTACCTTCATTCGGACGGGCTCAGTTTTCTGGAGAAGAAGGAAATGGGTCGCCACACTCCGCTCACCCTCTGCTGCAACACGGCTCCAATCGCTGCATCGGAGGCATCCACCATGACGCACTGAGGAACACCCAGCTTCGGGTACGTGAGCATGGTAGCATTTGCGAGAGCTTCCTTTATCATCCAGAATGTTTTTGTGGATTGGTCGTTCCACTGAATGGAAGTTGCCTTAGATCCAGTTGCCGCAAGTAGGCTGTGGAGAGGGTGAAGGATGTTGGCGCATTTCGGGATAAACGTATGGTAGAAATTCACGAGTCCCAGGAACTCTCGAAGCTGGCGGAGGTTTTTCGGCTGTGTAAATTGCCGTACTGCTTCCACCTTGTCTTTCTGGGGCTGTACTCCGGCACTTGAAATGCTGTGGCCCAAAAATGATAGTGTCAGTACCCCAAACACGCACTTTGCCGTATTGATAACGATGCCGTTCTCTGTCAGTCGCTGAAGTACGTAGCGCAGATGCCGCTCGTGCTCTTCAGGAGTGCTGCTAGCAATCAGAAGATCATCGAGGTATACCTTGCAAAAGTCGAGGCCACGGACAACGCCATCCATAAACCGTTGAAAAGTTTGGCCGGCGTTGCGTAAGCCTAAAGGCATGCGTAAGAACTCAAACATTCCGAACCGCGTTGTTATTGCGGTCTTGGGGATATCCTCCGGTGATACGGGTATCTGATGATATGCTCGCACTAGATCTATTTTAGAGAAAATGGTAGCACCATGCAGGAAGGAGGTCATGTCATGAATGTTCGGGACTGGGTAACGGTCTGGCACGGTTACCCGGTTCAGCGCTCGATAGTCCCCGCAAGGGTGCCAATCACCGTCTGTTGATTTTCGGACCATGTGGAGAGGTGACGCATACGGGCTGGATGAAGGACGTGCTATCCCGAGTTCCATCATGTGGGCAAACGCCTGTCGAGCCAACCGCAGCTTCTCGGGTGACAGGCGCCGTGGTCGCGCATAGACTGGTGGGCCTGTGGTTTCGATGTGATGCAGGACGCCGTGCTTTACTTCTGGAAATGCCTGTGGCTGTCGTGTCAGCTCTGGGAACTCTTGTAGTATTGCGGTGAAGTACGCTTCTCCAACCGGACTAAGCAAGGCCGGGCTGATAGGGGGGTGCCAACACGGCGTGCCTTGTACCGCTCCCCGAGAAACGGGATCTTGAAGCCGTTTCTAGCGGACGTCAACCAACAGACCGAAGAGCTGGAGAAAGTCTGCGCCTAGTATGGCGAATTCGACATCAGCAGCTATGAACACCCAGCTAAACGTTCTGCCGAAACCGAAGTTCAGCGACAGTGAACGATGGCCATATGTTGTTATCACCGTGTTATTGACAGTTTGCAAGGGCGATGTACAAAGTTTCTTTCAGCTTGTGACGCCGGTATAACGCTCACCTCGGCGCCTGTGTCCACTAAGAAACGTACTCCGTTGTTGCGGTCAGTAATAAAAAATACTGAGGGACGACTTTGAGGCAACGTAGCAGCACTGGTCGCCCTCAATGCCGGCCGCGGCTGTTTCCCGAGTGCGCGCACGGTGGGACACATTTACGCGCACTACTTCCGAACCTCCGATGATACCAGCAGATATGCTCGTGCTGCTCTTGCGATAGCGGCGTGTTAGGCTCGGTTATCGTTTGCGCCCTCCTGCTAGCGTGCAAAGCTGATACTGTTTCGGCAAGTCGAGCAATCTCCTCACGCATCTCTTGAAGTTCGTTTAGAGGCTGTTGCGCTTGCACGGCAGCCATGGGTGTGGGCGGTGTCATTGCTACCAGTTTGTCAGCAAGCTCGGCGGCTGCGGTTAAATCCTTGTGCTCTGAGGCCGCGGTGACCATGCGGACGTCTGAAGGCAACTTCTGCAAAAAAAGTTTTCGGAGCAATACTCCATCTATCGTGTTTGATGTTCCGCCAAGCAACTGTTGCAAGTGCCGCAAAAGCTGACTAGGAGTATGGTCGCCGAGTTCCGTGCCGCGAAACGATTGCTGCAGTCGTTGTGGTTCGGAGGGCGTAACTCGGCGAATAAGGGTTTCTTTTAGCGTTGCATATGCGTTTTCGACAGGTGGTGCGAGCAACAGATCCTTGATTTCACTGGATATGGCGGGCGGCAGACGTCTGACTACGTAGTGGTATTTCGTAAGGTCTGCGGTGATTCATCTGACTGCGAACTGAGATTCCACTTGTATGAACCAAAGTGCGGGGTCCGCAGCCCAAAAAGGGGGCTGCTTACCGTCGACTGTGGAGACTGTCGGAGGAGCGTCGGTCGTGGACGTTGAATCCATATTGCGGCTGGTTCGACACTCCGGTCCCCGTGTCTGTATTCCGAGTCCGGGTCACCAATGTTGAGACGCGTCGCTCGGTAGAGCTGCGCAAGTGAACAACTCGCGTCCCAAACAACAACTGACTTTTATTATCACCCTTCCTCTCGAAGATAACTTTCTCGTGCGGGCGCATGCGCTCTCTGCACTACACACAAAGCACCGCTTTGCGTCGCCACAAAGCCACGCACAAAACTTCGGCTTTATTAGTGGCAGTTTCACATGACAGCTTGCAATCTTTTTGAAAGTGGCCTCGTTTTCTGCAGCGAAAACACGCTCATGAGTTAGGGCGGAAATTAGCACTAGAAAAGTGCTTGTCTTGCGGCCCATTATTCGAATAACCGGGCTCTGCATTGCAATAGCTGCCCTGCCTGCCACTGCCGAGGCTTTCTTTGAAATTGGCGGCTACTTCGGGAATATCCCTGTGCCTCAACCAGCCCTTCACTTCCCGCTGAAGCACGAGTGAGCGGAGCTCACTTGGCATTAACTGCTTGAGTCTATCAGCGATAAGTAATTCCCTAACATCTTCAAACGACTCCACCTCTCAACTTTTTAAGTAGTAAGTGAACATAGTCTTCAAGCGCACCGTCACTTGGCTCCAAGACTTACCTGCTTCTCTTTTGATTTCCACAACCATGCGACGGTACTCGCTCGGACTCATACGCAGCTCCTTTAAAACTCTAAATTTTAAATCCGAGTATGGCATAGCCTCAGCTTCTTCCTGATTGGCAACAAACGTTCGCATCTTATCGGTTAAGAATGACAAGAGAATCGTGCCCTGAATTTCCTCAGGAATGCTCATTGCCGCAAAAAGAGCGTCCACGTTCTTGAACCAAGGCGGAATCATCGGCTCACAACTGGGCATTGGCGCTAGGAGTTCTTTCAGCTCTTTCGCGTACCATGCGATACTAGCATGCCGGTTCCGTTTTTCCAACTCCTCTGACAAGGCACGCGATGGCTTCACTTTCTCCAGCTCAAGCTTCAGCTTTAACACTTCTATCTCAAGCAGCAACTCATGGGTGCGATCCGATTAATTCACACTCTCACCTTCCATGACACCTCGCTCTAAATCCGCCATCTCCCAGAGTGTGCCTGAACGCAAGTGCATTCAGTTAAAAAAATAGGGGCCCCGAGAGAGCACAAAGCAGGCCTCACCTTGCAGTGATGCGTCGCCCGATGCACTTGACAGTTGTAACTGCGTCCGTCTCGTCACCAACGCTATGTGCGATGACTACTTCCAATGCAGCAGGTCTTCGCCCGATCACCCCTGTCGCTGACTCAGTCTGTCACATCGACTGCCCTGCTGCTCTGCTCCTGAAGCAGCACCCTGGAGCGCCTCTGCGGTAAGTCCATCGCTCAACGAAGACTTTTGGCTCTGCATCTCGTTCTGTGATGCGCAGTGCTCTTGCACTGCCAAACTCAAGGCTCCAATGTTTACCGGCAGGATCTTACCGAATGGCAATGCTGCTTCTCGCAGCGCAACAGCAGGTCCCGAATCAGCATGCGTCTTGGCAGCTTCCCGGACTTTAGCACCTTCCTCGCTGTGGGCTCTCCACTCCTGTCGACTGCTCCAGTTAATTTTCTCCCCCTCGACTAGCCTCAACACTAGCTAAGGAGGGAAGATGTTTGAGGTTCGGAATGGGTCCCCTCGATGACTTGAGTGCACGGTGACATCGCGAAGGAGAAGCCATAGTACGGTGAAGAGACGCTTTATCGCAGTCTCAGGCTACTGCCTGAGTCCAAGCCTGAGCCTCCGCTCTCCTTTCTGATTCAAACATCCTCTTTTCAACCCTCGGTTGAACAAAGGGTCTTCCCACAAACCAATAACGTGTTGAGTCTCGCATCCTGACAACCAATCACAGAAACACTTTCATAACAGGTACTACATAGGTAAAAACAACGTTACCAAAAAACACGCGAAGGGATAGGTTCTCCGTGTTTGACACTCTCTTCCATGCTAAGCCGTGCTGCCTCCGCCAGCCGGCTTCCGTCGGCGCCCGTTCTCACGCTCCAGCCCCGTCAGCTCTCTCATTAAATGATGCTTCGTACAAGCGTTCTTGAGAGCGGTGAGTACACCGTTGGGCTCTGTGTGCTTACCAGGTGTGTATGCAACAGCGAGGCGCCCCGATATCGTAGCAGCACTTGGTAATGACGTACAGCGGGGGAGGTTATGCTCGTCTCCCTGCCGCCACTAAGTCTCGGTCAGCGAAGTGGTCACGTCCCCGCGTCATTCTCAATGACACGCGTGCATGCCAACAATGGCTTAAACTCAGACGGTGGCGCCTGACCTGCCTCTTGTCAGACGCTTATCCCAGTAAGCCTTCTCCTTCCAGTCCCGAACGGGGATTACTTTGAGGGCTCCGCTTGTGACCCGTGCGAACGAAGGAGGCTCCTTTTTTTCCCCTGCTCGGGGTCTTCCACGTTCCCCTTCGCGGAACAATGCTGATAATTCGTGCCTCATACTAACTTACGGATTGGCTCCTCACAAATTAGCTCGATATTGTGTTCGATCACCGTCGTGTTTCCGGGACGGTCTGAAAACACGCGTTCAAACTCGGAAACAATCCTTCCATCGTTTTTCTTCTGGACTTTACTTAACCGAGGCTCCAGATTCAACTGCTCTAAGATTTCTTCCGATCCCCTTTCGCATACATCACTAGAAGTCAAAATGTCTGCTCCCTCTTCCTCTGAAGCATTCAACAGCCGATTTACGACGGCTTTACGTTGAATGTATGGTTCCACCAAATAACTGTGGAAAATTTTGTTCGACCGCCTTCCTAATTTTACTTCATAATTGGTTTCAGAAAGCTTCGATATTGCTTTGGCGGGCCCTCCCCAATGAACCTGAAGCTTGTTCTTATTGGACGGCCGCAGCAGCATTACCTGTCTTCCTACTGCAAAAGCGCGCTTCTTCGCCGATTTGTCGTAGTACTCCTTCGACAACACTTGCGCAGCCTTCATTTGGCTTTCTTCGTTTTCCCAAGCCTCTGAAGGAGGTCTTGAACATACGCAACTACATTAGGGTCCTCATCGAATCCCCTCCAGGACTCGCGTAGCATTCGCAACAGTGTTCTCAAACTCCTGCCATACACAAGCTCTGCAGGGCTAAAACCAGTGCTCTCATGAGGAGCTGATCTCAAAGCGAACATATCAGGAGGAATACACGCTTCCCAGTCGCATTTGTGCTCGAGGCAAAGAGCTTTCAGTATCCGTTTCAGAACGGAATACGTATGCTCTACTGAATTAGATTGCGAGTGATGGATCTAGCTGTGCACTACTTTTATTCCACATTTATCCCTAAACGTAGAGGTAAGGCATCTGTTGAATACACTACCATTGTCGCATTGGATTTCAGAAGTAAATTCGAAGCTTGCAAATATGGATAGCATTTTGTCCACGACATGAGGGGAATTGAGCTCCTTAAGTGTCATCGCTTACGGAAATTTTGTGGCTACACAGGGAGCCGTCCGGATGTACCGACAACCTTGCCTTGACTCTGGCAATGGCCCGACAATTTCAATTACTAGGCGCCGAAAAGGTTCTGTGATAATTGGCACAAGCTTCATGGGTGCCTTCCACTTGTCCGTGGATTTCCCTGCTCTCTGACAAGTGTCGCATGAGCGTACAAAGTCATCGATATTCTCCCAGCATTTCGGTCATTAAAACTGAGGGGAAAACTAGCCTTGGTTTTTTTTATGCCGAGATGCCCTACCCATGTGTTTTCGAGCGCCAGTTCCAATAGTTGGCGACGATACATTTGTGGTACCAAGAGCTCCTCATACTTGCGACCTTGCGCATTTGTGTAGCTCCGATACAGGAACCCTGCTTTCTCAAGAAAAAAACATTCTTTTTTCTTTTTTTCCCAAGTTTACGCTTTACATTAGCCAAATAATCGAGAGGTCTTCACGCTGCTCTCGAATGAGCGTTTCTCGATCAACCCTGAACAGTTCATTCCAAGTTTCCGCTACAGGCGAGAGCGTTGCACTCCCATCGCTCTGACTCAATGGCGCCATGTCATCTCCCCTGCTACGGAAACTGCGCCGGTCGCATCGGCGACGGGCCACTCGAGTGACTGCTCACATGACTCGCACGGAGAAATTCTTGTCTGAGGTTCCCTCGACTCGCCGCCAAGGTCACTTTATGCTTCACCACATTGAACGAGATCAAGCTCCCGCGAAAGCTTCCACGCTTGCGATCGCGTGAGGGCCTTGTACGCTAAGTTGGGGAAGAACGATTTAACCTGCTCTTTGCGAAGCTGCTCTGAATTTTTAGAGAAAAGATAAGGAAAACAATCGGGAAGCGCAGCAGACACTACCGCTTCGATGCGAAGCTTACCGAACGGGCCTTCAATGACAACCGCAGCGATTGGTAAGCAAGCACTCTGCTCCTCGGGGACTTGCCTGATCCACGCGCATTCTCCTGTAAAGTCATCCGAAGACACCAATAAAGGATGAACAACGTCCAAGGTTGCGGCTGAGTCTCGAAGTGCTCGACACGTTTTCCTATTCAGACTAATTTCTCGGAGATACGGCTCAGCAACCGCATGTTCTTTTCCGATTCTCGGATTGTTGCAAAAGCATACTTTTTCTTACAGTTTATCGCGATGTGCCCTTCCTTTTTGCAGTTGTAGTGGATTAGCGGCTTCTGTGATTCAAATGCCCGTGTGGTATCAGTGCGTTGTTTAGGAACCTCACTCGTTTTCTCCGCTTCCGTTTGCCCTTCCCCTACAGTGTCCTTCGTAAGAGACGGGTCATTCTTGAAATGACGGTGCGCAGCTGGTTTTCGTTGATCAGGTTTCTTTGAGAAGCCCTCTTTCCTTACATCCTTTTCAACGCGCACTGCCCTGCTATGCAACTTTCGGCCAGTATAATACTCCTCAGCTAACTCTGCTGCCTTGTTTAGCTGTACTTCGCCAAGTTTGTCCTGCAGCCAAAGCTTGACATCCTTCTCGATGCAGTGGTAGAATAGCTCTAATGAAATGCATTTTACCACTTTATCGCGATCGTCATAAACACCTTCGCCTTGGAGCCATTCAATAAAATCGTCTTTAAGGTGAAACGCGAAGTCAACGTGTAACTCATTCCCCTTTTCAGCATACCGGAACCTTTGCCTGAAAGCCTCGGGTGACAATTTATAACGTCTCAAGAGCACTTCCTTAACCTTGTCATAGCTCTCAAACGCTTCCCTCTACAAGCAAGGTATCATGTCGGACACTTGGCTGGGAAGAAGAGCTAACAGGTTCTGCGCCCAAAGAGACCGCTATAAAGCATTTCGCTCACAGACGTGTTCAAACTTGACGAGATACTTCGCCATGTCCTCGCCTACTATGAACTGTGGCAGTTGGTCGCGACTTCTATAACCGCTGACCTGAATTGTCGGAGAAGCTACGCTAGGCGCCTGTGAACACTGTAGAATTACCAATTATATTCGTTTCAACTCGAGGGGCTCCTGTCTCTCGGCCTCTTCACGCTCGCGACATTCGCCCCTTCCAGCTTCCTAACGTTCGCGAACTTCTCGCCTTTCAGCTTCTTCACGTTCGCGAGCTTCTACTTCTCGCCTTTCAGCCTCATTGCGGCGTGCTTTGATATCCACCCAAGCATCATCGACTTTCTCAGCAGGCACTCTTTCATCCATCTTGATCTCAAGGATCGCTTGCTTTCGTTTCGCACGGCTCAAAGTAATGCTGAGATCCTCACAAATTTAGATGAGTTCCTCCACTTTGAGGTTCTCCATCGTTCACACTAGCCTCTTGCTGTTTCCCCTGTTAAGAATCGACTTGCCGTACCCACTATGAGTCTACTAGCAAGACGCACAAGCAATTTAAAGACTGCCGTGTTTACACTCTCCGCATTTACTTTGGATTCAAAGTGCTCTGACTTTGCTTGAAACGATCAAAGCTCACTCTAATGTTTCACAAAGCCCGTCTCTAAACTACTATAACCTGAGCTAGAGTAGTCGGGTGAACTGAGGGGAAAACATCAGGCACTCACCGCATCGATGTCGCTGATGCCGGCGATCCCGCAGCTGCCAACCACTGTTACGAAGCACACCTCCAACGACGTTATGAAGGGCGCCACGAATCTCGCCGCTGCCACCACTGTTACAAAGGACGGTGACGCCAACACGGTCCCGAAGGCGCGACTGTTTCCAACTCCACCGGGAATGTGACCAGCGGTTTGGTAGCGTAGGTTTCTCAGCTCGCGATTGCTTCCGCGCAGAGCTGATAAACAAGCGGACGAGACGACGCTGAGTTAAACAAGGTTTATGTACAGCAAAGAAATAGAGGCGTTATGAATTCGGCACTGGGGCCGAAAGCTTGGAGACTCGAAGAGCCGAGCTCTCTTCTCTGACACGCAGGTCTACTGCTCGCGACGCGCCGCAGGGCTTTTTTATATGCACCGGGAGGATTTTTTAAAAAACCAATATTCAACCAGAAGCGCCACTGGACGTGAGGTCAGAATCCTCCGATGGGGTGGCCACTGGGCCGCATCATTCTCATCGAATCTGGAGCCGCTGTGCGTGGTTGCAGCCAAGGACGAGTGACGTCGCTACGCATTGCGTAAGACACGCCAGACAGGAAGGCGCCTATTGCTGCAACGGGCTCGCTGTGCGTGCGCGACAGAAAGGCACCGCCGCGTGATGACGCAATTGAGTTGTTCGCGTCAGGCGGGCTCGCGTGCTGGCCTTGACATAGATTGCCTTTTTCAGAGGCATGGACGTTCAGTGTGGACTCGCAGGCATAACAGTGGACACCTATTTGTGCGCCTGGTTTCTGCGAAAAATTTCTTAACCGATATCTCGGTCCATACACCTTCTTGGAACGAACATTCGAAGTCAACTATCGCGTTGCTCTTGTCAACGCGGCTCGTAATTGTCGTCGTCGCCACACCGAGATTGCCCACGTCTCTCGACTGAAACCATATATTCAGCGTTCCAACCCTTTCTAATTTGCTGCCCTCTTTCGTGAAGGGGGAAAATAGTGTGAGCGCTGAATATGTACTTCATCTTCATCTGTATGACAAAACTATTGTAGTTATCATCATTGTATGTCACGTGGACTCGGCCTCTTTGGCTCGTTCAGCTGGATTATAAATATAACCTGATCACTGCCGTACCGGACTTGGTCTCATATTATATATATATATATATATATATATATATATATATATATATATTGTTACGGAAAGGAAGAGAAGCTGTTTTGGCGAGGCTGTGGAATAGATGTATTTTAGACCAGCGGTAATGGCGTGACTAGTTCACCAGCGAGTGAACGGAGACCACCCTTCGTCTTCGTCGTCAGGCACACGCGCGTCGTGCCCTAGAATCTCAGTATGCATGCATGTAGTGTAATACCCGGTAGCAGAAGCGCCGTCTCGGCGCATCTAAATGTCAACGTCACTAGGAGAGTGGGAGGGCTTCAAGCGCGCAACACGTACAATATCGGTAGCCTGTTGGGCACATGAAGGCGACGGGGTTACAAGACCTATTTCATATGTCACAGGATTAACGATACGAAGGGCACGGTATGGACCTGTGTAGGGAGTAGGCAGTTTTTCTGACAAGCTAACTGGACGGGTCAGAGACCAGAGCAGGACCAAAGAACCGGGTGGAAAGTGTACGTCGCGGTGTCGTTGGCCATAAAAACGCCATTGCTTCTCTTGAGAGGTCACAAGGCTATTACGGGTGATTTCACGTGCGTGAGCGGCCCGAGTGATAGCGTTCATGGCATATTCACTGGTCGGTAGTGCAGGGGACGGTATGACGGTGTCCAGAGACAATGTTGGTTCTCGGTAAGACAGCACAAAAAATAGAGAGTAACCGGCAGTGTCATGGCGCGAAGAATTATAGGCAAATGTGACGTACGGCATCGCAAGATCCCAGTAGGTGTGGTTCGTAGAAACATACTTAGCGAGAATGTCTGTAAGAGTTCGATTTAGACGCTTCGTGAGTTCATTGGTTTGTGGATGGTATGACTTAGCTTGTGTCTCGTATGACAGGACTGCAAGAAGTCGGCTATCGCCTTCGACAAAAATTGCGGCCACGGTCTGGCTGCCGTGGGGCTCCGTGTTGCAATATCACGTTCTTGAGGAGGATGTCGGCGAAGTCTGTGGCGCAGCTTGTTGGAAAAGCTCATGTGACGGCATAACGCATGGCGTAGTCAGTGGCCACAGCTATCCATTTGTTACTCGAGAAAGACAAGGGGAAATGGCCTAGTAGGTACAAGCCAACGCGGGCGAACGGTTCTGACGGAATGTCAAGTGAACGAAGGTGTCCTTCGGGAAGTGTCGATGGCGTTTTGCGGCGCTCACATTTCTCACAAGCCGCAACGTATCTTTGGACTTAGCTTGCAAGCCCTGGCGAGAAGAAGCGTTGGTGTATTCGGTCTTAAGTGCGTGACACACCAAGCTGACTGGCAGTAGAAAGGTCATGAAGTTCACTTAGAACTTCCGAGCGAAGGTGTTTCGGAAGGACAAACAGCAGGGCCGGTCCATCCGGCTCAAAACTTTGGCGGTGTAATACACAATTTTGAAGCACGAAAGAGCGATGGGACTGACTGGAAGATGGAGATTCGAGGCGCTCAATGATAGCACGCAAGGACGCATAATGGCGCTGCTCGTCACCGTCTTTTCCATTTCATTTGCGAAAGGAAAAAGACGCTAGGCTCGGTGTCAGTGTCAGGCATGGTGCTTGACTCAGCAATCGGGTAGCGGGACAGGCAGTCTGCATCCTGATGTAGGCGTCCGGACTCGTACGTCACCATGTAGGTATACTCTTGCAGTCCCAGAGCCCAGCGCCCGAGCCAGCCAGTAGGATCTTTCAGTGACGTAAGCCAACATAGCTCATGGTGGTCCGTTATTACAGAGAAATTTGTGCCATATAAATACGGGCGGAACTTTGAGACTGCCCAAAAAAGAGCAAGACACTCACACTCTGTAATGGATTAGTTGCGCCGAGCAGCTGTGAGGAGGCGGCTAGCGTAGGCGACAACTCTGTCGTGTCCCCGTTGGCGTCGGGCAAGGACGGCTCCGATCCCGTGACCACTAGCATCGGTTCGGACTTCCTGTGCAGCGGATGGGTCAAAGTGAGGCAATATAGGTGGAGTCGTCAAAAGCGTGATTAGATGAGAAAAAGCAGCAGCTTGGTTGGTGCCCCACGTCAACGTGGCGGCCTTCTTCATGAGCTGAGTGAGGGGTCGAGCGATCACAAACCTTTAAAGTAGGAACGAAGCCCTACAAAACCCCAGACGTCTTTGACTGACCGGGTAGAGGAAAACTGGTGACTGCACGAATTTTTTCCAGGTCCAGCTGCACTCCCGATGCGTCGTCCACTTTCCGGCACAACGTGAGCACGTCCTGTATGAACGAGACATACGACTCAGGTGAGGACTGCGCATGAGTGGCAAGTTCTTTTTGCGCTTCCACTTGGTGGCCCAACTTCGTAATTTGCCGGCGTCCGAAGTGGCACTTCGACGAGTTTAATTGAAGGCCCGCAGTGCGGAATATGTCGAGAATAGCTGGAAAACGCTGAAGGTGGGTCTCGAATGTTGGAGAATATACAACGAAATCGTCAAGATAACAAAGACATGTTGACCATTTGAACCCTTGTAGCAGAGAGTTCATCATGCGCTCGAACGTGGCTGGGGCGTTGCATAGCCCAAACGGCAAAACCTTGAACTGATGTAGACCGTCTGGAGTTACAAACGCATTCTCTTGATCTTTTTTGTCGACAGCAATCTGCCAGTAGCCGGAACGTAGGTCTATTGAAGAAAAGTATCGGGCGCCGTGGAGACAATCGAGAGCGTCATCGATGCGGGGTAAAGAGTAAACGTCCTTTTCCGTGATTCTATTCAGATGCTGGTAATCCACGCAGATGCGCCACGTGTCATCTTTCTTTTTAACGAGAACAACGGGGGACGCCCAAGAGCTCGAAGAGGCTTCAATAATTCCTTTTTCTAACATTTTGATGACTTCTTGGTGAATTACTTTACGCTCGGTCGCAAACACCCGGTATGGTTGCCGATGAAGTGGATGAGAATCACACGTGCTAATGCGGTGCTTGACGAGTGAAGTCTGGCCGAGTAGATGGCTGTCTATGTCAAATATGTCGCGCTATCAAGCCAGAAGGGGGCAGAGAGCGGCTGACGTCTCAGGTTTGAGGTCCTTGGCGATCATGGAGCGTAAGTTTGCATCGAGGCACGTGGTATCCTGCGAGTGACGTGGGTGATCGGGACATACGTCTGCCGCAAAACAGGTGACGTGGCCGTCAATTAAGGGTCTTAGCGCGGCGACCGATATTCCTTGAGGCATCCTTTCTTTCATGAAACCAATATTGATGACAGGTAAATATGTTCGGTTAGAGGCCATGGTTACGATGGAGTGCGGGACAGTAATGTCATGCGCCAAGAGAACATCAGGAACTGGCGTCACGACATAATCACCGTCCAGAACGGGAGAAGGTTCTGCAAATTCAACGAATGTGAGAGCTTTAGGTGGTATACGGAAGAAGTCAGTGGTGCACAAGCTGTTCGAGATTTCAGGGTGAGAATCCGGTAGAAGAGGAAGTTCTAGGCAAAGAGTACCGGCGGCACAATCGATGAGGGCAGAATGCCTCGATAGGAAGTCCATGCCAAATAGTAGATTATGAGGGCAATTTTCAAGCACCGTAAATGAAACGGGGACATGACGGCCGGCACTAATAACGTGACCGGTACACATTTCAGTGATGGCTGCAATTCCACCATCAGCGACACGGAGGGTTTTAGTTGCTGCAGGCGTGAAAACTTTTTTGAGCAGGCGACAGAGATGAGCACTCACTATAGACACTTGAGCTTCGGTATTGATCAACACCGTCAAAAAATACCGTCCACATGCACCTCAATCGAGTTAGTATCAGTGGGGAGCGTAAACGGAGGATTTGGATCACTCGCAATTGATGCAGCATTACCTCCCGAAGCTGTATGATCTAGTTTTCCGTCCGAGAGTATTCATAGTTGACCGGCGACGGATTTCGGCGTGGTTGGGGCGATGAAAAACGGCGGCGTTGAGGTGACGGCGAATGAGCGGTGGAGCGGCTGTTAGGGACGTCGGAAGAAGGGTACACATGACTGGGCGAATACCGACGGGAGTCCTCGTATGATGGTCGAGTAGAGTGAAATGGGCTCCAGTTTGAGGGCGTCCAAGTGCTGCGGCAGTTGCGGGAGATATGACCAACTCGGTGGCAGCGGAAGCAGATCGGTCTGTCGTCTACAGTTTTCCATTCCATCGGATTGCGGGATCGTGGAATAATATGTAAATCATGACGTGGTGCATTTGATGTCATTGGTCTGGAGGTGGGTCGGGAGGCAGAGCAAGCCACAGGAATACCGAGCTTTGCGATTTCTTGCCTCACGGCGTTTTGGATAACGGAGACCTCCGGAGGTGTTTGAGTGGCGCCATGGTCGAGCGAATGCGGAGGAAATGGTGCTGGACTTTGCGCCTCAAGCTCCCGTCGAAGAATACGTGTCGCACTGTCCTGCATGGGTGGTGCAGAACCGAGATCGGTGCAGGTTGACGTAAGCGCCGTGCTTGGTAGCCGCGTAAACTGAGGCAGAACACGGCGGCGTTTGGCCATTTCGAAGCGGCGGCATTCCTTAGTAATCATATCTACTGTCGTGACGTTGGTATACACGAGCAAGTTGAACACGTCGTCCGCGATGCCCTTGAGAATGTGGCCTACCTTGTCACTCTATGTCATTTGCTCGTCCACTTTCCGGCACAACGTGAGCACGTCCTGTATGAACGAGACATACGACTCAGGTGAGGACTGCGCATGAGTGGCAAGTTCTTTTTGCGCTTCCACTTGGCGACCGGACGGGTCCCCAAAGAGGTCGCGTAGTCGCTCCTTGAAGATACCCCAGCTGGTGAGCTTGGTCTCATGGGCGTCGAACCAAACACGTGGGGTGCCCTCCAAGTAAAATATTACGTTGGCGAGCATCATTGTAGGGTTCCATCGGTGTGTCTGGCTAACACGCTCGTACTTATGAAGCCAGTAGTCAACGTCAAGCCCAGGTTGTGCGGAGAATGTACAGGGATCACGGGGGGGGGGGGGGGGGAATCGTCAGATATGTGGTGGCTGGAGCTACAGATGGCGACGCTGATGGGTTGTTTTTATTGGTAGCCATGGCCGGAGAGAGAACGGTGAAGCCACTGCGAAGCTTCGTGGTGAGGACGGGGAACGTTCCACCTCCACCAAATATGTTACAGAAAAGAAGAGACGCCGTATCGAAGAGGCTGTGAACTAGATGTATTTTGAACCAGCGGTAATGCCGTGACCAGTCACCAGTAAGCGAGTGGAGACCACCCTTCGTCTTATGCGCATCGCCCCCTAGAATCTCAGTATGAATGCATGTAGCAATCTATATATATATATATATATATATATATATATATATATATATATATATATATATATATAGTCCAGTACATCCTCCGTGAGCGGTCACAACGTGCTTTATTTCGACGTTTCGGCCTAGAGTCTGGCCTTCATCAGGATTAAAGATACAGTTTGTTGGTGCTCAGCTTTATACAATCTCAAATCAAAGGGCAAGGAAAGAGGAAAAAAAGACAGAAAAGAAAAAAAGAAAAAAAAAGAAAAAAAGAAAAAGGACAAAAAAAAGAAAAAAGAGAAGAAGAAGAGAAAAATAATATACGGTGGACGCCCCTCAGGTGCCCCCCTTGCACTCTTCCCTCCACTTCCCCCTCCACTCTTCCCTCCACTTCCCCTTTCATCTCTCTCCCCCTTCTTCCTTCACCTTTCTGATGTCAGCGGTCTGTGTATGTTTCCGTTCACTAACGCATTCCTCCCGATCAGACGGCCCCTCTTGGCACTGGCGGATCGGTGTGGGGCAAAAAAGAGCTTTTCAGGAAGTCCTAAGCCTTTAACTACTCGGGGTTCCGTAAACAATTCGTCGTAGAAGGAGGGGTGCCGCGTATTGTGGCAGAGGCTGGTAAGCGGGCCTTTTAGGAAGTTCTAAGCCTTTAACTACTCCGCGCCCTGTCAACATTTCGTCGTCAAAATAGGGGTGCCCCGTATTGTGGTAGGCAGTGCAAGCGGGTGCAATGCGAATTCCTTGCCCTCTTCTGGATTCCGCATGTAGTGGGGGCCTCCCGGCTGTGCACAGGGTTGCTGTTGGGCATGTCATGCATGGCACAATTGATTGGGTAGTAAAATAAAACAGAAAACAGACGACAGCTGCACTTAGGAAGAGTAGTTACACTTGGAATCGTTTTGGGTTGTCCAGTGCCCTTCGCAGCTGCAGTGCTGTGAACTCAGTTACTATTTTCATCGAGCATCGTTTTCTCAAATGACGCAAATGCAGAATCGCTATGAGTGCTAATATGGCAGGCCAAGCTTATACTCTGAGCACATTTCATAAATAGTGCTTCAACAGGTATCTGAAACAGCTACCTAAATATCATAGCTGGTGCTTTAGTGAATAACTAACCAACATAAATAAATAGTGTGATGCCACTTAAAGATATAAGGTTACTACGCGGTAGAAAACAGGGACAGGAAAAAAAAGTCAAGCGCTTATCGTTGTTTCTTTTCGACCATGTTTTCTACCGTGTAGTACTCTTAGATCATGTATCACCAACTGGCCCAATCGTCCACACTGATCAGCCACTTCAAGCTGTTTTTGCTCCACATTCACTTTGATTATACTCCTCAATCACTGCTCTGAAAGTCATGCTAACGTGTCCTTCAAAATTTCGAATTCAAAATACTGCCACAGTGGTTTGGCAGAAGTCATGGTTCCTTTTTGCTTTGTGCATTTATGCCAGTGCCTCAGCCATGTGATGAAATATTTCTTGAAGGCATGAGCATGGTGCTATTTTGGAAGAAAACAAGCATAGCCAAAAAAAAAACAGATAATAAATTCCAACATATGATTAATACTGTGTGCATTATCTTCTTCGTTGCAGTTGCTAATGCAACATGTGGTTAGCATTGCATCAACAATTTTGCACTGTCCAAGAGTCTTCCTTCTTCCTTGCAGCTTTTAAGTGGAAATTGTGTATCACAGAACTAGTAAAAAATTAAAATTTTACTTGTCACAAAGCTTTCTTCATGATCACCACAAAATTGCTCTTGTGGCTGTGTATGATCATCTGAGGACTAGTTTGCCAGACTTTTATTCTGTGCTAAAACAGCTGCCAACAGTCTAGAACACAATAGTGTTGAAAATAATGAGAGTTCATGCTGTAATTCATACGCATAATCAGTGACAAGAGTTCCAAACACCACAAACATCGAACAGATTACTACCACTTTTCCTACTAACTGTTGAGAGAACTCGTCATCCACCTCTCTTGAGCACTCTTTACTTGATTAAAACCACAAACACTTGATCATAAATCAGAGGGAAGAGTTGTATCTGGAAAAGGAGGAACAAAAACATTATGCAGATGCACTCAACGTGGAAGCTGTAGGAAGGGTGAAGCAGTCATGAAATCGTGCTAGAAACTAATCTGTAGAAGCGAAGTTTCTCGCATTTCGCGTGGCTAAAACACTTCCTTGTGGCACTGTTTCAATTGCTTCTGATGCATATGTTCTATTGAGTCATCTGTTGACACGAGCGAGCTGTCTGGTGTCCATGATGAAAAAGAGCGCTTATGAAAGCGTGAAGTTTTTTCTCGGCACTTACTGCTGTCTTGCCAGGTGTTCAGGTCCTTTAACACAGCACACAACAGGGCTAGTTCTGCTCGTCCCTCCACAGATGTCACCGGTGAACGCAAAAAGGAGGCTTCCTTTTCTAATTTATTCGGGAAGCATTATTTCTGGCTTTGGAAGCTACTCAGAGTCAAGGTACAACTCCAAGATCTGATTTGATGGTGGATCAGTTGGCGTTATACGTTTCTGCTTCATTGTCGTGCACACTTCAAAAGACCAGCGATGTTGGTTATATGCCACGATGTGAAATAAATCTAGAAGAATGAAAATACAGCCACAGTAGAGATACAGCTTACATATATGCCCAAAGACAGGTAGCTGAATTTTTCAACAATTACCACATCTGAGACTTTGAATGTCAAATGTTCCACTGTAGCAGACTGCACTTGCCTAATAGGAAAGTCTTGATAAAAGACTTCATTTAACAATGGGGAAACGTCTGCATGCTGTAGTGCTCTGGCTTTTGTGTGTATACTACAACTCCAGTCTATGTTGGACAACTCAAAGCTGTGCTATAACTGATGACGTTCCGCAAGTGAGCTGCAGATGTTTCTGAAGTTCTTGTTCCGTGAAGCAAGTAACTTGAATTATTGATGTTTCGCCTCAAAGCGCACGCACCAATATTGCTTCAGTGGTCCTAACTGAGCAATAAGTCTAGGATAGTGCACAAGAAAGCGTAGCTTTGGGATGATTTTGTTGGGGTATAGTGAAGTAAATTCTGACAAAAAGTAGAATATATTATTTTGTAGACAGGCAAGATGATAAGCGCACAATTCATCAGCAAATACCACGTGAACAGCTTTCCTCATGAGCAGGGACACTTGCCGGTGCACATTGTTCTCTGAAACATCACCTAACATGAACGAAAGAAATCTGAGTAAACAACACTTCTGGGAAGCAGTGCCTTTGTAAGTGCTCACTTCATTGACAAAGTGCATGTCCAATGCTTCAGGAATGTTTTTCGTTCCATGTGAGCCAAACTCAAATGATCTTATGACATCTAAATCAGTAGAACTCAAATCCCTGCAAGCAATGAGCCCTTGCAGCACCTGTCTGAGTACATGCGGTATGGCCCCTTGTAACAAATCATGCATGATATCGGGAGGAAGCTGCAGCGTCACATCAAAAGAACCAATGCCTGAGAGTGGTGACGGACATTTTAACCCATATGGTGCCGTACTTAGTTGCTGGTTCACTAAGGCACTTGCGACATAGGATTTGTGCAAACTATCAGAGGAAGTTTTCGCATCTTTGTCATGAAAAACTGAACCAATAATTCTGTAAGGCGCAGTGCCAAAACGACAAGGACGTCCTCTGTTGAAGCAAAGGGTGAATACACCCAGCCTATTCATGCAAAGATTGTCACCGCTGATAGCAACAAGGACTCCAGTGATCTTTAGGTTTGCACGATCAAGGTTCATGGAGATACCCGTAATGTGCAGAGACTACACATCGTCAAGAAGGGGCTTTAGCACTTTCTTAATGCCATATTTCGTCACAAGTCAATAGGGCGCAATAAGTGCCAGATGAATAGCGCAGAGCTTCGATCTGTATCGTGCGTGAAGGTTCAGCACACTGAAATGCACCACAATATTCTTGTGCAGTCCACGCTTAGCTCCCAGAGGGTTAACTATTTCTACTTCATCACTGTAGAGTGCCCAAAACAAAGTGTACTGAGCACATTTTGCAGAAGTGCAAAACGTTTTTTTTTGGTACATCAAACCATTTAAAAAGGGGCAAAAAACTGGCTCTAGCTGCCCAGTTGACGACAAATCATTGTTCACATATGTGCAAAAGTTCTGTGATGACGCTAGTGTCTGCAGGACACGATTGATTGATTGATATATGGGGTTTAACGTCCTAAAACCACTATATGATTATGAGAGACGCCGTAGTGGAGGGCTCCGGAAATTTCGAACACCTGGGGTTCTTCAACGAGCACCTAAATCTGAGCACACGGGCCTACAATACTTCCGCCTCCATCAGAAATGCTCCGTCGTCCCGCCGAAACGTATTCGTAGTGGCAAGTGGACCGATGGGCATACAATGTTGTTCTGGTCGATGACGCCTCCCGAGCATAGGATGGGTGGCTAAAATATTTAGTTAGATTCTAGGCACAGTAGTTCGGGTCTGCGCGCTTTGACTGATGGTGCAAAGCCGCAGGTGGTCTACATGGCCTGCATTGCTCACCGAAACTAGAACACCTGAAAAAAAATGAAGCTGGATGGGCATTTTGGTGAAGCGTGGTACAATTTCAACAATTTCACCGGTTTGGCGCAGCTCGGTGCAGCAATCGGGAATTGTGTCGAATTGGCGCAATCAGCGCAGCTGTTGCACCCCTGCTAAAAGGACCTGATATTAAACTGTTCAAGCTTTAGCAGTGCATTTCGGGGGCTGTTAAGTCAGCCATTTGAAAGTACCCTGTGTGGTGAGTAAGAGGGTTTTACTCAATGGGCCCAGGTCATCGGACGCACACAAGACAACCTGATAACAGGAAGACGTTCCTTATATCGGACGAGGACGAGAAAATACACGAAGAAATCTCACAAAGAACATCAGGATGATACGAGGTTAAAGAAAGTGTACTGGCAAGTTCTTTTTGCGCGAAGAGAAAGTCTACGTTGTTGCAGTCAGCATGCTTCGCTCCCGCTAGAACAAGTCTAGAAAAACCACACTCACGCGCACCTTCGTTGCGGTGACCGTAGTACCGGGCAACGTACGTTGAGTCCCTCGCGGAAGCGTCCACGATGGGAACACACCTTCTCGTATAGCTCGTTGGCTCGAGATTACGTCGATGTCCCCCACGCTGACATCTTGCTGGCATCCAGGTCACGCTTGACGGAAGCGAGCGCCCAGGACACGGGGTCGAAAGCCCTGACAACTACTGAAGCCGGCTTCGTATGTTGGTTGGTTGGTTGTTCCTCAGAGTCCTGGCGCAACCCACCATGGAGGATCGGCCACGAAACGGACGGTGCCTTATTTGTGAGGTGGAGTTGTTTTACCACCCTGATTATTTAGATAACGATGTTTAAAACAAAGAACCAATTGGGAAACGATAGATTAGAAATAAAATAGAGGTAATAAAAAACGAACAGGCTAATACATTTTAAATAAAGTGAATGGTATGCCTCAGCTTAACAATCTAATCGTTTTGTTGCCTTTAGAAAGTTCCTGTGGCTAAATCCCTTTTCAGTTGCTCCAAAAGAGAGGACCACCAGAAGGGATAAATTTAGAGCCAACCTACGGAGAGGTTCTTCTAACAGTCTCCTCAGTTGGTTTGTGTATAACGTGCCTGTTAAGAGGAAATGGTGAAGGAATTCACTCTCGTTGCAGTGGAGGCTTAGGGGAGACTGTGCCACACCAGACCTGTGTAGATAAAGGTTCAAGGGGGGGGACTCGGCATCTTAGTCTCGTAATTGATATCTCCGCCGTTCTGGAGGAGCACCATCGAATTTTCCAAGGGTACTTAAGATGGGAAAAATCCGATGTTGCCAATCGAGAATTTTTAAACTGATCTGACATGACAAATTTTTCAAAGCGTGCTACGGCGATGAATGCTAGCGTCGGTAATATAGAAATTATGGGGTAATTATGTGAGGCCACTGCGAGTGCATGTGCATATTCATTGAGGGTTAAACCTATATGCCCTGCCCCGCCGCGGTGGTCTATTGGCTAAGGTACTCTGCTGCTGACCCGCAGGGCGCGGGTTCGTATCCCGGCTGCAGCGGCTGCATTTCCGATGGAGGCGGAAATGCTGTAGGCCCATGTGCTCAGATTTGGGTGCACGTTAAAGAACCCCACGTGATCTAAATTCCCGGAGCCCTTCACTACGGCGTCTCTCATAATCATATAGTGGTTTTGGGACGTTAAACCCCACAAATCAATCAATCAATTAATCAAACCTATATGCCCTGGTATCCACACTAAGCGAATGCGTCGTAAATGTCTTGGGGCAAGGTCGTAAAATTTTTTTAAAGCATTGGACATATTAGGCGCAGCTAATGAACTACACACACACAAGCAGTCTGAAAGAATAATAGCATCTGTTATTGCTTGATGTAATTTTCGTAACGCTAAGACAATTGCCAGTATTTCCGCTTGATAAATAGGTGTAAAATAGAGTAAACAAATCGCAAAAGACCAATCAAACACTGAAGATGCAATTCCGACTCCTGCCTTCTCTTCGCGAACTGAAGCATTTGTTGCTATTACAATCTCTATGTCTAATCTTGCCAGGTGGTCTTCTAAGATGGCATCTAAATATCTACTAGGAAGAGTTTTGTAATTATTAGTGAAAAAATTGTCAAATTCTATTTTCACTGTTTGAATAAGTGTTTTTAGTACCCGTACTTGACGAAGGTTAACTTGTAATGTTTCCAAGAGCTTCTGTACGACGATGACTTGTGGACATTTTAATCTAAACCACTGATGGTTAAAAAAGGACGTCGGCTCATTATAGAAAACATATTGTGACCTCCTATATGGGGATGCGTATATTTTTAGGAAGGTACGGACTGCTAGTATTTGGAACCTAGTACGAAGAGAAGGCAGGCGCGCTTCCTTATATAAAATATTAATTGCGACAAATTTTAGGAGCCGAATACATAAACGTAGTGCTTCGCGTTCTAGTAGTACCAGTGGTCTAATTTTGTAGGCGAGTGCTCCAGAAAACAAGACACAGCCAAACTCCAATATTCGGCGAATATACATACAATATATCATTACTAGCACATCACGACGTAAACCGCAACGTTTATTGCAGAGTCTACGAAGCATTCCAAGCACCTGTGCTCCTTTAGCTGCCATATTTTTATGTGTGGACTCCAATTTAGGTTTTCAGTATAAGTCACTCCTAAGTATTTATTCGATGTCACCTGCTGGATAAAGTCCTGTCTGTAAAGTACGTAAATCTGCACTGGAACATAGAAAAAACTACGACTGCACTTTTCCTGATGTTTAATGATAGATTAATGTCATCTACCCATGTGTCCAGAGCGTTCATATAAAACTGTAGCATCTGATATAATGTATGTATATCTGTAGCTGTGGCAAAAATGCTATATCGTCAGCGTATACATACACCTGTACATCCTGTTGTACTGGAATTGTGCACAATAAAATATTAAATAATAATGGTGCAAGAACCGATCCTTGGGGGAGACCTCTAGTTTGTTTATAATTTGAAGACGACATGCCAGATTGAGAGCCATTGATTTCTCTATCTCTTAGAAAGGAGTAAACCCATGCCACGAAATAATTTGGTAATACGATGTGCGTTAGCGAATTTATTAGTTTAATGTGTTCCACACTGTCATAAGCCTTTGCAATATCTAAAGTTACTAAGGCGGAAACCTGTTTTTTTAGAACGAGCTAGTTGTATCCTGCTTTCCAGATAAACATGGGCACACTAAATGAAGCAGCCACGCCTGAATCCAATTCGGCATGGGCTCAAAATTGCATTGTCGTCCAACCGGTTGTCTATTCTATTGTGTAGAAGTCTTTCAATTAGATTTACCGTATTAGATGTGAGTGAAATAGGCCTAATGTTATCCAAAGTAAACCAAGCTCCATGTTTCTTTAATAAAGGAGTTATTTTCGCGATACTCTACTCAGGCGGAATCCACGGATGTCCAATGGAGTGGTTAACTATTGCAAGTAAATCTTGAGGTGATACTTTATGGATTATTTTTATTACCGATGCAGTTATTCCATCGGGAGCTGGAGCAGAATTGGGTAATATTTTCACTGCTTATGCTGTTTCCGACGCTGTTGCCTCTTCAAAGTCATCGCTGTTAACAGGGCATGGCGAGTGGTAAAAGTTAGCAGCCGTGAAGCGGCTTTCCAGTCCTTGAGCAATATTTTCCAGAAACGTAGGCAACTAACGTGGCGTTGAAACTATCGATTCGAGCTTTGTTGATTGTGGGACTACTTTTTTAGCTTTAAGGAAGTTGAAAAACGATTTCCTGTGCCCAGGCTTTGAAAGGAACTCGGAACGTTGGCTACCATAGTTATCCTTCGCAGCGGCAACTGTTCGCTTGAAAATTGCAGCCGCGTATTTGTAATCGCTCCAGTTTCTAGGGCACTGATTATAAAGCAGTTTTCGCCACGCCGCTTTTCTTAGCCTATAATGACGTGAACAATCATAGTTCCACAAATTATTCAAATGGTGCTGTTTGGAGACATGAACTGTGAATTTAGCTTTATTTAAAAATTGTTTTATAACATCCTCAAAGGTGATACCATTTCGCTCTTTATTTACCTCGGTTCGTTTTGACAAAACCACGCGTAGTGTCTGTCAAATGCTTTAAAATTGATGTGAGAAGTGGGCTGCCTGATGATTAAAGGCACAGGACATACAAGTTCAAACAATATAAGAAAATGATCGCTATTTGTACCCGAGTTTACAGTAGACCAAGTAGAAATACAGAAGCTAGGACTACAGAAAGTCAGATCAATCGCAGAATGACACTGATTGCATACAAACGTGGGGGTTCGCTGGTTAATGCATGTTAAAATATTTTTAGCAACAATATCCCACAAGCGCTTTCCACTTACATCTGTTCTGAATCCCCACGAAGTGTGATGAGAATTGAAGCCTCCTACCATTATTATGTCTTTTCTCCAAGATGAAATTACGGTATCTAAAACACTAGAATTTTGAACCCCTGACGTAAAATGAGCGTTTACTAACGAAAAGAGAATGTTCCCTAGAACAGCGATATCTAATGTTAAATTTTCACTTTCTAAATTCATTATTTGATTGTTTGACCTGTAACTTTTGCCCGATGTGCAATTTTTGAAGCGATAAACACTGCTAAACCACCTCCTCGAAAGGGGCGGTCTAAGCGAAATGTTCGGTAGTTTTTAAGATGAAAGGTTTTTTTTTTAGAAAGCCAAGTTTCTTGCAACACTAAAACATCCGGGGAATGCCGATTACAAAGGCAAAATAAATCAGTAGTTGCGGAAAAAATTGACCAGCAATTTCACTGCAAGATTCTTAATCCACCTATTTTGAGGATATGCCGGCCGCATTCACTGCCTTCTGCAATAAGTTTTCTTTCAAAAAGTCCTCTTTTGATGCTATTTCTTTCTGATATTTTTTACTTTTCCCTTTAGGACTCACTGGAGATCCACTTTTTTGTGGCGACGCCCACCGTTTCATTTTCTTTGTGTCAAATTCCATTTGTGAGTCCTGCGAACCTGTATCAGAGCTCCAATCCAGATGTTCAATGGGATTCGTTTTACGGCCTTAGTTCGATGGAGCAGCTCTTGATGAATATAACTCTTGAACAGATGTTGTTATCGGTTGGCTGGGTTTAGAAGGCCCTGTTTCTACAGATCCTGCATTCACCTCTTTAGCTGAAGAAAGCATAGAGGCTGCATGTGGTTGATTACCATTCATGAGGATTTGAGCGATTTGTGCATTTACAATTTGAGCAAATGACTCCGTCAGCGTCGCAAAAATGTTCCCCAATAGCTTCGTCAATGTTTTCTCAACGGTCGAGGCTATCACGTCTGAGAGTGACGAGTCCATGACATGGTTATTACGGATCTCAGCTACTGCATAACCACGAGAGCGCTCTGCGATGGCGATGTTCACTCTGCGTATGTTCGCTGCACCAGTCTTCTTTCTTCTCTTCTTCCTTTTCGTTTCAATTCCGTGCTCAGGGTTTCGCCACTACGGCTCACTCGTCGCAGTCACAATATTCTTTCCACCTGTTTCAGAAAGTTGCACGCACTTTGGCTGCTACTGTTGAACTAGTCCGCAGAGCGCGCAACTTGACGATACCGAAGGATGTAGAGGTGTTGTCAGATAGACACTTTGGTTGCTGACATTCACCGGTTCAAAGTCCATTGTCGGGTCGAAGTTCAGACTCACATGTTGAATACGGAGTTGCACCAATGTTGTAGGCTGGAATATCTAAGTATTTCACCAGCACTTAGAGAGCACTTCAATATACACTCAAAGATTTACCGGTATAGAAGGGCACTATTGGCAGCACTCGTTCCGATGTCACATTGAATATATTCTGTACGTTTCACAAAGGAACATGTCTTGCACAGATTTTACGTGAGCCTATCTCAAAAGTGAAGAGCGGTTCAACTTATTCTGTTGTCATTTGACATGCCACAATACCTAAGAGGCGCAAGTGGGCATCACAAAAGTATACATACAATGGAAGCACAGGTCAGTTCCGTATCAGTGCACCAGCTTTACTGGCCGATTCTTTTTTCTTCCAAATGCTGGTGCAGAACCAGCGTTTTTCATTTCGGCTCGCTTCTGGGTAACGCGCAGCCTTGTAGATGCTGCTAAGATCCAACCACCAGTACTCAACCATGAAATCTGTACCTGAGTATCCGGCTGGGTGGTACCCACAGCACGGCAAGCTTCCTCTCGATGGATTCGCAGTTATTCTGAAGTGTTACCAATCGCCATACATCGGGCTCGTGGCGTTTCTAACTGCTCTAGTGCTTTGGGCGTTCAGGTCTTTTTTGCCTGACCTTTGCCCTTGCGGCTCTATTTCAGGAATGTCATCAGGAAGTTCATTTAACTTGAGGTTCTGAACGATCACTTCACCGGCAAGGTAGCTGTCTGAATCAGGCCTAGCATACACTCTGCTGGCTTGCTTTCGCAAAGTACACAAGCTTCCTGCACGTCAAAAGTACCATGGTTACTGGCTGCGCTTTCCTTCACATCCCTCCTGCTACCGTAACCACTTGGCGGTTCTGAAGTTACAGACGGAGATCTGTTTGCAACAGTGTTAGTTTCACTAACAGGTCCTAACAGAGGCAGGCAAAGATTAGCTTGGTCTCTATCACTGCAAACTGTGTTGTCGCCGCATGCCCGCTCCGCACATGTAGTTGCAGACTGTGTATCAAGAGCAACCACGTCAAGTTCTTTATCATTCAGGTTTTCGCGTCTGAGCGAACCAGCGAGATATGTCTCGTATTGGTGAGGTTTTACCCTATCCACTTCATTAGCCTCATTACATGCTGCTTTGCACCTTGCCATATCTTTCGTATGTCTGAGATAGCCGTGCGTATTTCCGACCGTAGCTTCTGTCCTTCCCGTCTTAGACGCTCATAGTCATTATCATCTTTGCATATGTACTGCAGTTCGAAATCAATCCTCTCGCGTTGCTCTTCGAGGTCTTCTCGCAACATTCGCTCTAAATCAGAAAAGACCAACCGACCTCCTCTCCAATACATAGTAGTCTTTGCAAGTTAACAGGCATATTGAGCGTGATGGATTTCCAGCGGGAAGTTGGTAGTGCCGATCCTGGCAAGGCTCGCCAATTGTGGGCAACTTCTCGTGTAGCTCGTTGGCTCGAGATTACGTTGATTTCCTGCCCCCTGACATCTTGCTGGCGTCCAGGTCACGCTCGACGGAAGCGAGCGCCCTGGACACGGGGTCGAAAGCACCAACAACCATCGAAGCCGGCTGCGTATGTTCGCTGCACCAGTCTTCTTTATTCTCTTCCTTTTCGTTTCAATTCCATGCTCAGGGTTTTGCCCCTACGGCTCGCTCGTCGCAGTCACCACACCGGTTACTGACTCCTGTTAAGGGGTTGTGACAATAACTTTTCTGGACCATGTATCCACTTTGCCAATATTGAATAAGAGAGATCTGCGTGTGTTTGTAAACTCTGCCTTATTTCAGAGCACTGTGTCGCTTAGAGTAGACCGGGCAAGTCCCAGATTTCTACCTATTTTTTACGCTATCGTAATCATGTGTGAGCATGTAATAATGAAAGCGACCAGATGTTTATACTAATTTGTTCAGTTGTGTGTTGTAATGATCGAACCAAAATATGGTTTGTTTCACAAAAATATTGCATTTTTTACTCCTGTGCATGATTTTAGACAAGTTTTGCACACTTTTCATTAGATCAAATGAAAGTTATTTTAAAGCATCAAGTTCTGTTCAGTACAACACTAAGTTTTGCTTGAGTATGTGCACAAACAATCAGCATGACACCTTTTGCCATTTTAAAATTATCATACTGAAATAACAAAAAAATGCCATTTCGAAAAGATGGAGTTCAAAGTATGAAATGGAAATAGCACATTTTTTTCTGTGCCGACTTCCTTTTTTTTACTGTGCCAACTCATCCATTTCACTGTGTCTGACTTCGGTAAATACTTAAACATTACTAGTTGAACGGCTCTTTTCTTTTCGCTAAAGTGCTGAACTTCATGCTTTTTATCAATTTACAAAGAAACGAAGCTACAAGTATACCATCTGTAAAAGGGCCATTTGCTTTCAGGTCGCTTTTTTCAGTTGATTAAGAAAAGATACGCAGGATGAGGAACAATACTGTAAGATCTCAAGCAAGCGACCCCACCTAAGCAAGTGCCATCCTCTCTCTTTTAACGTATTTAAAACATGCGCGAACAGCTGAGCAAGCACCTCCCTCTTCACCTTCCTGCCATTTCGGCAGTTTCCTTCACTTTCTTTATTTAGAAGCGCAACGAGGTTGCAGAAACATAGTGAATGCATGCATATCTATTAAAGTGTATCAGTTTCATTGGAAACACATGCGGCTTTCCCACCGACCTCTTAATTTTTGATGCAAGACCGAGCAAGAAGCCCCCCCCCCCCCTTCCAAATCTCGTCACTTTCACTATTGTGGGAACACTTGCTCAGGATTGCACGGTACATGAAGTTTGTAGAAAAGGAATCTGCTCTCATATCTAGTAACCAATGGCAAAGTATTTTTTTGAATTTTTCCTTGCCCTGCTTTTTTCATACGTAAAATTATTACCATAACCCTTAAAAATATCATTTAATTCTTCACACCGCTTTGCAATTTAATATGCTGCCCGCTGATATTGTGAACTGCTCTTCTGTCAAATTCATGAGCAGAATTCAGAAACTTTATGAACACCTTGTTTACAGTACAATGTACATATATCTTGCTCTTACTTGCTCTGTACATAAGTTTTAGTTTTTTTCTCTCCCAGTTTTGTGTATTGGTGTACAAATTATTCCTGGATGGGCCTGAGAAGGGGTCTGCAGTATTGTAAAATAAAAGAAAAATAAGCTACTTTGAAATTCACATAAACTTTTTTGCCTGCACTGACAGACACACGTAGTTTTAACCCTGCTCAAGAAGCATGAAGTTGGCAGACTTGTCAATTAATTGAAAACATTAATGCCATTGAAAGCTGAATTTCTTAACAGTGCACACTTGCCTGACAGCTTCCTTTTGAAGCATTTGACGCCCTGTAGAGGTGAGGCATCATTGGAAAGGACTGTGGTAGCGGCTCAGAAGTGGTAAATTTGGTTGTGATGCAGCAATGCCTGAAGTTAAATCTAGGCCGTGGTGGTAGTGGCAGCAGCTGCAGTGTTTGTGCCGAAGGTGGCTGGCTGACCTGGAGGATATGACTGAAACTTAAGGGGTGAGAGATATTAGGTACAAAAAAAATCACAAAAAAGAATGTTCACTGTTTTATAAAAATATACAACTTAGAGTGACGAACAGCTGAACTTGGTAGAGATTTATGTTGGACTTCTGTGAACAGAATAAGTGAGAAGCGTAGCAAGTAACGGGTGTGTCGTGGGTAGTCCTTACATTCACAATATAGCTCACAAGCTAAAAAAGGTGATAAATAGATACAACATCAATGTATTAAGGCCACCGAATCACTAGGTAGTAGGTAAGGTATGCGCCGTCGTGCTGAGAAACAATTAGAGGAGATAAGAAGCTGGACTCGCATTTGTTTTGTAAACGCACCTATTTTTTGTTCATTACCATACAGGTGCAAAATGAAGAGTTGCTTTTAGCTTCGGGCTACCTACATAGGGCAGATGGGCCAGTGTTAGCCAGAGATTGAAGAAATGTAAGAGAGCGCGAGCTACAGGCTCACCAAATACTCTATGTTTAAATTTTCGAAGGTGTGTTGAAAGCACAGGCCGACAAAAAATGTGTACCTCACTCAATCACAAAGTGTGTTTGCACACATGGCTCATTCAGATACTCATTTATGGCCCAATCCGAGTTTTAGTGACTCGGCTTGTGAGGGAGTTTGCCGACCTGTGGCTGAGAAGGGTTCTGAAGTCTCCAATTACTTTCCTCCAAAGCCTTTATTTCTTGTTCAATTTGCTCATTTCATTCTAATAATTTTGTTCTCTTTCAGGAGGAGGCTCAATCAAACAAGCTTCTAATTACCAGAGCCATCCTTCAGGGCTCTTTTTCTTTCTTGAATCGCTGCCTCTGTGACTTTTTTGGAAGGGGGAGATGGGGGTCTTGGGAGTGTATATATAAACCCAAATATTACCATTCAGTAGAGATGCTCTAAATGCCACAAAATCCAGACTAATCACTCATAACAGAGCAAGCAGCTCCCGACTTTCTTTGAGAGTTGTTAATTAAGTAGCCTCTTCTCCTCCAACACAATTTTCGCTGTTTCTATTTGCCGAGTGAGTGCGGAATAAAGCTGTGTATGCATGAGCATTCACGAAAATGCCTAAGTAGACGCATAGATGTGCGTTTTTTATTCTCAGTAATTTTTACACTTCCACGTTAAGCGTTGACCAATGACTGAGCAAGGGCTACTCTTCAAACGTTGTCGGATTATCATTCACTCTCTAGGAGCACTTGTTGAGAATTTTTCGGCAAAGACAACATACTAGGAAGTCTGTACTTTCCAGTAACACGTACCTCAAAACTAGAGTTATAGTAACTGCCTTACTTAAGTCATCTATTACTTCATAGGTAGCCACGAACATTCACTTGTCACGTATTGCACTGCCTGTTGTGTTGCTGACCGCAACAGCTGTTTGTGCTCCTTAATTTATAACTATGCAATTGTTGCACATCATATTTTCAGGCTGATGTTTAGTGATTTACTCACATCAATTTATGCAAATTATTACAAAATTAACTGCTTTATGAACGTAACGAACAAACAGTCAGCGTGAGTGTAACTTGAGAAGCTTGCTTTGGCATGTTGGCACTCCAGAGATATATTTTAGCTTATAAAATACAATGCCTATATTTTTCAAAATTAAACTGACCCCGAAAAAAAGCAATTAAAATTTCTTGATATAACGCATATGTGTTGCATGATTTCTTTGTGTCCCTGTTTATCTTATGAGAGCACAGCTCTCAGTTCTTGACGCAAAGCGCCCATGTACACATGTCTCTGATTAGTGTGAAGTGTGTGCTATAATTCAACTTCGGGGTGCTGAGAAGTGCAGTGCAGCTCAATTCATCAAATACTGAGCAATGTGTACAGCACAACTTTCAATACATTACATTAAGGCACTGCAATAGTGTAGGAAGGTAGAAGCATGATCCACAATGTTTACAATGCAGACTGACCTGGAATGAAGCCAGGGTAAAACATTGGTCTTGTTGACTGAATGCATGAGATAATTCGAGAAAAATATTGGGTGTTACAAAGAGCGGCGCGGCAGCTGGGGGCCATGGGCTGAAAAGCGATGAAGAAGAGGCAGAATAGAACAGCTTGCCCGACGAACGGGTGTTGTGTCTGTCTCGCTTATTACAATGGCGCAGCCGTTCAACGAACCTGTGTGCGACGACCTACGTGAAGAAACCGTCCTACAGAGCGGACGCACTCTCCGGCGGCCTGCAGCTCCTGCTACCGTGGCCATGGCATCCGACCTGACTACCCTTGTTAGCGAAGCCAGTGTGCTGCCTGCAGGCGTCCTTGCAAAACCACAAGGTTACTCCACTGACTTGGCTTCGCCATCCCCCTTCTTGCCCAGGGACGCCGTACACGCTCCCTTGGACTTCACCTCAGGTACCATCCCTAAAGCAACGTCAGTACCGTCGCCAGAAGACAGGCGTTATTCCTCGCCTGTAGTCGCCAGCGAACTCTGCACGGTTCTGCAGGCCATCGCTACTTCGAGCCAGCGTCTTGCAGATGCCACCGTCACCTTCTCAGCAGCCTGTGCACGCACCACGTTGCCTCCTCCGTCTATGGCGGAAATTCCTGAATTTATTGGCGTTGATCAGGACCTAACCATCTGGCTGGATGAAATCCATTCGTTGGCCTGTTGACATGCATGGACTGACGATGTGACGATATCGCTAGCCGTAAGCCGATTGCGCAAGTCCGCCAAAGCGTGGCATCAATACAATGGCTACAAGTACAAATCCTGGAGTGACTGCACTACAGCCTTCTTCACCGCCTTCTCATCACTTCCATCTGCATACGACGATTATTTCATGCGCATGCCATCGCGTCGGCAGGCTCCATCGGAAGACGCCCGTAAATACGTCGACGATAAGCTCGGGCTTCTTGACAATGGTGGCATTACATGGATCTCTCTGGCTGCCCGCCATGTCGTTGATGGCTTGGCTGACCCTACCCATGCTGCCATCTTATCTTGCCAGTCACCTGAAGCGGCACCCCAGGTTTTCGCTCAAAAGGCAGCCGAACTTCAGCAGAACTCTCGAAGTCGGCTTAGCTTGGACACATTACCGACTGTCCGTTTGACTTGTGCTTCCACACGACACGAATGCTTCAAGTGCTGTCACATTGGCCACAACGCCAAGGAGTGTCGTCAATCTTTCCAGACCCGAATCCACTGCCAAGCTTGTCAAACTCCTCGGATGTCCATTCATGTTGAGGGAATAGGTGACCTATCTGCTCTGGTGGATACCGGTGCGGAACAAACGGCGCTACACCGACGTCATGCTCCGGACACTATCCGACCGTGGACGCAACCTCCCCTCTGCGGACTTGGAGGAAGTGCCATGCCAGTCGGAATGCTCGACATTTCAGTCTGGACGGCAGCGGGCACTAAAGTTCTTCCAGCCATTCCCGTCTTTGAAGACCTCCCTGCCGACATGATCTTTGGTGCTGAGTTCTTGCTATCTGATGACAATGAGCAAACCATACATCGCGGCCACGTCGAGCTCCGGTCTTCGATAGCTGGCACTACCGCCACAAACCTGCCACCACCGACAGGTGAGCCTTGCACTCCGCCTACCTTTTCTTCCATATTGGCTCGCCATCAGCCAGTATTCGCTAGAAATACAGCAGAACTGTCAGGCACTAATTTGCTGCTCCATCGCATACCAACGGAAGATCATCCGCCATACTGCGTACCACTGCGACGATGCGCTGAACGAGAACGGGAAGTCATCGTAGAACAAGTAGATGAAATGCTTGCCGCGGGCATTATTAGGCCGTCATTGAGTCTTTGGGCAGCACCAGTCGTCCTTGTTCGCAAGAAAAACGGATCACTACGCTTCTGCGTGGACTACAGGCAGCTCAATAAGTGTACAATGCCTGACTTTTACCCTTTACCCCGCATTGATGACGCTGTCGATACAGTACGTCACTGCATGTTCTTTTCGTCGCTTGATTTACGCGCAGGGTACTGTCAGATTACCGTCGCGAAAGAAAGATAGATGTAAAATACACATCTTTCGCACATCTTTCGGTTTGTATGAATTCAACCGCGTGCCGTTTGGACTAAGGACGGCTCCTAGCACTCTTCAGCGTGCGATGAATTCAGTTCTCTGCCCATTGAAAAACCAAGCCTCTGTGGTGTACTTAGACGACATCCTGGTCGTTGGCAGGACGGAGGATGAACTCCTTCGATATTCGGACGAAGTACTACACAGACTCTATGCAGCAGGGTTTCGTTTGAACAAAGAGAAATGCCAGTTTGGGGTGTCCAAGATTTCTTACCTGGGACATAATATATCTCATGTCGGCATTCAGCCACTCCCGGAGCGAATAGCTGCCGTGTCGCAGTATCCCACACCAACCGGCTTCAAGCAGGTTCAGTCATTTCTGGGTATGGCGTCGTATTTGCGAAGGTTTATTCCCCACTTCGCTTCAATCGCAGCTCCCTTGAGCGGTGTTTTAAAAAAGACGCGCGGCTTGAATGGGGCGTCTCACAAGAAAATGCTTTTCGAGCTGTAAAACAAAAGCTCACTTGTTACCCCATACTAAGTCACTTCAATGAAGACTGGTCCACCGAAGTGCACACTGATGCCAGCCAAGTCAGCCTAGGAGCTGTGTTAGTGCAGCGTGATCCAGATGGAGTGGAACACGTGGTCGCTTATGTCAGCCGAAAACTTTCAGACACCGAGCGCCACTCTCACTCCAACGACCTTGAATGTCTTGCAGTGGTATGGAGCGTTGATGATAAGTTTTGTTATTATCTTTTCGGGCGTAAATTCACTGTTGTGACTGATAATGCTGCTATAGCATGAATGTTCTCCAAGCAGCAACTTAAGCACAAATTTGCCCGGTGGATAATCCCGCTGCAAGAATACAATTTTGACGTGCGCCACTGCGCCGGGGGGCTAAACAACGTCAGCGATGCACTCTCACAGAACCCCCTTGACTGCGCGCAACAAACCAGGCGAACCCACGTTTTTTTGCCTAAATGGATATATCCCGAGCTCTACAGGAGGATAAAAATTTGGCGTCCAATATTGCATCTATCACTGACAAGGGAAATCACAGTTTTTTGGTGGTGCGCATTGCCGCATTGTACCGGCGTCACTGGCGAGCGGACCAATCCGAAGAACGTTACCTCCTGGTGATGCCGAAATCCCACAGGTCAGAATAAATTTAAGCCATTCACGACTCCCCAGAAGGCAGACACACTGGTCGACAAGCCACGCTTCGCAAACTACAAGAACGTTTTTGGTGGCTGAAGATGCAAAGTAGCGTTCGTTCTTATGTCGCCAGTTGCAAAACCTGCCAGCAGTTTAAGCGACCGCCTGGGTGTCAACCGGGATGACTAACACCAATCCAGATACCTAAAACAATTTTCCACACGATTGGCATTGATTACATGGGACCTCTACCAACCCTCACTTCGGGAAATCATTACGTCATTGTAGCAGTAGGCTACCTGTCAAAATACGTGGAAGTGGGGGCAGTGCCATCTCTTGCATCCACTTACCTAATCGACTCCCTCAAGCACCGACTTGAATGGAGACATGGCTTACTAAACAAGTTAATATCTCATCGGGTTACAACGTTTCGTAGAGGGGAACTGAAAAAGTACCTTTGCACGGCAGGCGTGCAGCACCACTTCGCATCCGCGTTTCATCCTCAAGTAAACGGCCTTACTGAGAGAACCAACCAGATCATCCAGGCACGACTCGCTCCATCATACGAAGGCCGGGAAAAGAGGAGAGGCCGACTGGGACGTCCTGCTTCCATCAGCCGCTATTGCGAATAACACCGCACTGCAGACGTCTACCGGGGAAACGCCTTACGAAATTGTTTATGGGAAACTACCACAGCTCAAAGCGGTCCTCAGTCTGGATGCTCCCACTATAATTCCACGTGCCAACGATCGCAAAGCGGCCTGTCAGAAGATCCAAACTAAGGCGATCAAGAAAGCCACCCACGCACAAGAAAATCAAAAGCGCCACCATGACAGACGCCGTAGGACCGCTCTTGCTTACATCGGTGACGAGGTCTGGGTGTAAAGGGCACCAGCGGGCCCGGCAAAAAGCTACTCCCCAAGTTCGACCAGCCATTCATAATTACTCAGCGTGTAGGGGGAAATACCTGGCGTGTGAACACCTCAGATGCGAACTTCACTCTCGATAAACGCAAAAGAAACAACTTTGCTGTGCATGTGTCGCGCTTGAAAAAAGCAGTCGGACCGCTAAAGGTGCTATGAACTGTAATTAATTTTTTTTTCTTTGTCAGGTCCACAGGGTAGCCGAAGAGCGGCACGGCAGCTGGGGGCCATGGGCTGAAAAGCAAGGAAGAAGAGGCAGAATAGAACACCTTGCCCATCGAACGGGTGTCTTTCTCGCTTATTACAAGGGTCAGAGTTTTTGGGCTGAGTAATTCATTTCCCAAAAGATTGCAGTCAGCTCAATACAACACAGATGTTATACAATTGTTGAACACAGAGAGAGACTCCGGTGCTGCAAACTGCGTGCAAAGCCATTTCCTAAGATGCCGTTGTGGCTCAAGAATGTTGTCTGTGATAATTAGTTGTGTTTATCACTGAGAAGGTGGGCAAAAGGAAATAAGTCTCTACGCTTAGTTTGGTGTGCTTGCATGTGATCCTTTGAAAAGAGCTAGCTGTACGCATACTTGGAAGCATGGTCCTCACTTGACAGCGTGTAACTGTACTTGTGTCTTGCAAACATAAGTCGCTCAAATTTTCGTTTCATTGCTTAGATTGTTTCAAATTCTTTAGACTGTTTTGGTGACAAAATTTCTCTTCTTTGTGATCAGTACTTCACCTTGGTTATCACAGAAAAGGTGCGCAAGAGCAAATACTTCTGAATGTTTCGTTTCGCGTGCATCCCTCTGAGCTTTCCAAAACAGCATGTTACAGCTTATTTCACCTATGCATGGAACTCTTCTGCCAAGCAGAGAACTATATATGTGACGCCATGATGACTGGTAGTCGTGGCCCGGCTCATTCACCATGTATTTCTATTGTCACTTCTTCATCCTCGGCTTTTACCTACCATCGCTACCTTCTTACGTCGCATGATTTCCCCTCCTACTGGAAGAAGTCGCGTTAGACACTTCACGAAACAAAACGCAAAGTGTTAAAGCGAAAAAATGTCAAAATGCACCCTAGTTACATTTCAGAAGGGAGTTCCTTAACTCGCACAAAAAATTCACAGCAGACGGAAGCAGTCCGGCCATATCTAAGAGAACTCGGGTGGACGAGGCTAGCTGTTGCGTTCTGAATGGTATAACCACATCCTGGAGATCTGCACTGGTGGTGACATGGGTTGAGTTCTTGCGAGGAACGGACAAGGTTGAGAGTCCCTGAGCATTTGAAGTTCGGGTGTTGAAGGCGTCGAATTGTGTTGTGGTGGAAACAGACGGTGTGCGTCCAGTTTGCGAGTGCGATGGTCGCAGCTGATGAAATCAGAATTATGTCTTGGTCACTGCGTTGTACAGATGGTGCTCTCGTCTCTTTCGTCGTTTTCTGTGGTTTCAGAGCTCTAATTGTAGGCGCAGTGTTGATCTCTTGGGCCAAACGCGTTTCTGGCGCCGATCCCTTATGCGAAGATGCCTCACGTCTTGAATTTGTTTAAGAGGCTTACTTTGCGTCGGCGTCCTTGTCGTTGTATCCGTTGGAGTGTCTGCGAGTCTTGGACTTTCTTTTTCTGGCGTTGCTGATGATTCTGAGGAAGGTATGGCGGTGGGATCCCTTTCTGAACATCGCGCTGGTTTTCTTGACAACTTTATGTGGTTGTCAGTCGGCAGCTGGTAGTCTGTGGGCTGTTGTCATGCAGTTCGTGCAATGAAGATACTGCTTCAGAGTTGGTAGAAAGTTCTTCAGAAGCTTCTTCTATCCTGTTCACAAGAAAAGGCTCTTGCGCATTGCAGCGTGCGACGTTCGATGTGTCTGAGCCTTCAGTGTCGCTTCGACTGTCGAGTGTGTATGCACCGGACGGCGATGCATGAGTCCGTGCGGAAGAAGCATGGCTCGACAGGGTATTTTGCCGGTGCTTCAGCTCGTCTATCGTGAACACGGCGTCCTTATAAGGCAAACGGGGAGCGTCAGGAGTGCTTGAAAAGCCGCGTGATTGAAACCTGGGTAGTTGACCACGTACGCAAGACGAACCAAGAAGTGCATAAGGTGGTTAAGCAACATCTCGTGTGATGTGCTGGAGTGAGGACTTTGAAAACGCTGACTTTCGCGAAGAGAAACCTGGTAGAAACCTATGTTCCTCGAGAAATGAACGTGGATTGTGACGGCTGAGTGTTGTTGTGTACAGATGGTCTTTACTGAGGAAGTCCTTGTCGTATTCGTTAAAATGGGCAACCATCTCTTCTCTGACTTTTGCCATGATTCGTCGTTTTCGAATATGTGTGTCAGGTAAAACTTAAATGCCCAAACAGAGACGTAGTCAGTGAAGTTGGTGATCACCTCCTGTTCCGACCATGACGCACCGGTAGCGTGGAGCTCGAACTGGTAGAGCCAGTCCTGCACGGGTCCATCGTTTGCTGCCTCGGTGTATTTGGGGATGTCAAGGTAGGCCGGTGAATCTGTCATGGTGCTGGTCGTTGTGTCCTGGTTGGAGATGGTTTGGTAGTTGATGTATGGTCAGGGCGTCTTGTGGAGAACGGCGTCGATAATGAGCAACTGATGAAAGGGTAGCCAGGTCTCCATCCTGTCGACTAGTGTGACGCTATGATGACTGGTAGACGTGGCCGGGCTTATACGCCATGTTTTTTCTATCAACCATCGCTACCTTCCTACGTCAACTTTGAAAAGAGCTTGTACGCCAGCATGGAAGCATCGTTCTTACTTGACAGCTTGTCACTGTACCTCTGTCTTGCAAACATAAGTCGCTCGAATTTTCGTTTCAGTTCTTAGAATGTTTGAAATTCTTCAGACTGTTTGTTGGTGGCAGAAGCTCTCTTCTTTGTGATCAGTACTTCACCTTGGTTATCACAGAGAAGGTGCGCAATAGCGAATAGTTCGGAATGTTTCGTTTCATGTGCATCCACCTGAGCTTTCCAAAACAGCTTGTTACAGCTTCTTTTAGCTATGCATGAAATATTTCAGCCAAACAGAGAACTATATATGTGTTGCAGTACTTGTGTTATTGAAGCAAGATGAATACCTTAAATGTTCTGTTCATGTTTTCATGCAAGGGTTCACATGGAAGCATACAAAACAAAGCGTGAAAATTTATTTCCTCATGTCCACCTTCTGAGTTATAAACACAGCCAAGTATCACAGACAACAACTCTGTTGCCACAAAAACACTTTCATCAACCATTTCAAGCAATACATGGAAACTCAAAATGAAAAATTGAGCCCCTTTTGTTTGCAAGACTTGAGTACCGTTACAAATAGGTGCCTAATGGGGACGACGCTGTACTTGCAAGCATACAACAAGCCGTTTTTAAAGGTTCAGATCGAAGTGCACGAAACAAAGTGTCGAGAATTATTTGCCATTGTGCACCTTCTCTGTGATAGTTCTGCCAAGTATCAGGAAGAAGAAAGCTTGTGCTACCAAACACACTGATAAACTATTTAGAGCAATGCGTGGAAGCTCAAAACAACAACAAGAGCCACTCTTGTTTGCAAGACATGAGTATCGTGACCACTAGCTGTTCTGTTGGAATTATGTGGGACATGAATAGATACAAGCTGTTTTCAAGGATTCAGATGGAAGCACATGAAACAAAATCTTGAGAACTATTTGCTCTTCTTCAGCTTTTGAGCAATAAACACAGCCAAGTGCATTTTATAAGCAAGCAAGCTTGTGCCACCCAAACAATCATTCAAACATTTAAAGTAATGTGTTGAAACTTGAGCTGAATATTTGAATCAATTTAGTTTTAAGACATGTGTACCATGAGAAACACTTAGTTGGCCAGTGGTGAAGATGCTTTCACGCATACGTACAACAAACTGTTTTGAAAGGGTCAGATGAAGGCACGGGAAACAAAAAAATTCATAATTATTTGCTCTTATTCTGATTCTAAAGAATAAACACAGCCAAGTACTGTTCACAAGTGATCAAGCTCGTGCCAAGCCAGCCAAACTCTCAGATCGACCATTTCGAGCAGTGCATGGAAAATTTAGCTGAACATTTTATGTAGTTTTGTTTAAACAACACCAGTACTTCAAAAACTTTTTAATGTGGATTTATGTAAATGTTTTGTATTTGTATAGAATAATGACTTTATTCGAATCTTTCAGTGTGTGTGTTTAGACCCCACAGCGCAGTTTATATGTCTCAACAGAGAGGCCTTGCCCCTCGTTCACGTCGTGTGCACTTATGCCTCGAGGCACAGGCCAGGACTTTGCCTCAACGTCCAAGCTGCGTAGAGCTCATTCGCACTCTTTCGTGGTAGTCCTGCATGGGCCCCTTGTGATTTTTGCCTTTGGGCAATGACAGAGCATGTGAGCCAGACTTGTTCGATCTCACCTGATTATATGGATGAATTGTCTTTTATCTTCTTTTCTATTGTTCATGAGATAGGAAATTACTCAATCACTATTTAACGTTAGAGATTTTTAATAGAAAGGTTATTGATTGCACAAATACAACATTTAAATTATAGTTTTTTCATACGCTGCACAGCATTATTTGTGCAAATATAACACGTGTACAACCAAAGGTGATCAAATGAAATAAAGTACCTTGGTAATTATCCTATGTACTTATCGGTTATACTTTAGCACATAATTGCAACTCATGATATGTACTAGGTAAAATTGGTTATTTCTTGAGGTTGTGTACAGCCAACTAATGGAGCTGAAAATTTGAGTATTTTATACCCTTCAATGCAAAAGAAACAAAATGTTATGCATGCCTAAGGATTTAGTCTGATAAGTTTATTCATCTTCAACATTGACTATTAAGGTTGACATTGAGCCCTATGCAAGTCCTTTGTATGACCCCATTGAGCCCCATGAGCTTTTATATTGTGCTAGATGGGACCTACATACAAAACCCATGATCCCTACATAGCTCCTACGTACCACCAAGTAGATCGTGTATAATGCCTATTCACTCCCATTTGGTTCCTGTACAGTTCCTGTACCAACTCTTTTAACTGCTGTATTGAAGCATACGGGTGCTGTATGGAATTATATAGGTTTTTCAATGAGGTATATATATATAAATATATATATATATATTCTATATATATATATATTGCAAGCCCATTCCAAGCACTCTATTATTATCACTTGTACATACTCATCATCATCGTTCCCTCTCGTTGGTGTTCTAAACCAAGGAAGACATCGCGGAATGAACGCTTCTGCTCACCCTGCCTGATGAAGTCTGTCTGCGTCTTTAGGAGCAGTTATCCCTCCAAAAACTTCAATCCTTAGTTTTCTGAACATTGTTCAACAGGATGAGAGATTATAGGAGGAAGCAGTGATGTGGAGCGTCAGTAGGTCGTTGGAGAGCGTCGTCTGGAGGAGCGGTATTGCTGACGTTGACGAGGGGACGCTGGAGGATAAGGAGGCCGGTTCTGTGTAAACGAGTAGGTGGCTGGAGCATAAAGATGTGGTCTTCGGAATCGATCTCGTTTAAACTCAGCATACCCTCCGTCGTTCCTCTTGCCAGCGGTGACGGCAGTAACGAGAAATGTGGCCTTGTATACCGCAGTAAATGCAAACAGGACGAGATTGACGCCACTGAGAATACGAGAGTGCAGAAGTCATTGCACCGCGCTCAGCAGTCAAATGACCTCTAGCAATGTCATTAGAGTGAAATGTCTTAAGAGCCGGTGGAATCGCAGCGATCTCCACATATGTAAGCATCAAAGTTTGAGCAATCGATGCGCAAGGTGTCGACCTGGGCGTCCCATCAGCGTATGTGGGCATTGTTACGAGCCGCATCGGTGGCCGCAGCGGACCCAGTAGGTAGCGTGGAGCTGGGTGGTGGTCGTCATTCCGCAGGCCATGGGGACGTTCAGAACTCCAGAGAGCTGAGGCAGAGGGACAGGCGTAGAGGAAAACTTACCAAGACGTTTATTTGCAACATGTGGGACAGTAACATCCGAACGACGACTCTTCTCGCGTCTCTCTCCTGTTCCCTTATGGCGGGCTGCTTCCCGCTCCCTCGCCGTCCAGTTCCGAAGATAAGGGCGGATTGACTTCGGGGAACCAACCACTCATGGAGAGCACAACACAACACAAGTATCCCTTCACGCACGTGGCAGACGCACTTTGCACAGGCGCGGGGTCTATGAGGCGACAACGCAGGAGGAATTCACGGGAGTCGCTCCTACAGCCCACAACCGGCCTTCCGCCCATTCCAGAGGGGCCCGATTGTAGCCACTGCCCCACAGGCGAAGCGCGCAGCTGAGACAAAGACAGCCGGTGCAGGTGACAAACCCGTACCCCATAAACGAATGTTCAAAATGACCGGAAGGCACGCTTGAGGGCAGCCGGCCAAAGGACTTCGTTACTGCTTTGTAACAGCATCGGGAGAGCTGGAGGAGTGACCGGGGGTGTCAGTGTCGCCATTGCCGCTAACGCCCTTGTCACACGGGCACCCGCGAAGACCGTTTAACTCCCTCGTCCTTACGACAAAGAAGATGCGGTACGTGTCACACGGCCACCCTTACGCGAACGAAGGTAAACGGAGCGTTTCGCAAAGCACGTTCAACGATCTCCCTTCGCAGCGAAACGAGGTACTCTCGTCCCCAGCAGTCTAGAGGTCAGAGAAAAATTTCGAGCACAGTGTGGCCGCAGTGAAAGAATAATACGTTTTGGCATTTTTAAACGTTCTTTCGTTGTAGTGCTCATGCAAAACGCGTGTTTGTTTGAACATATTTACGCCCGCCAGAGTTCACTTACTCTCAACACCTATGCTCTACACTCCGTTCCTCGCACGTGGTGCCTCGCGAGTCGGGCCGGCCGGCGCCATTGAAAAATATTTCGCCCATTCGTGTGGTTGTCGTCGTCGCTGTGTCACTCATGGCTGAAGAACCCAAAATGTGTGCTCACGAGGCAAAGAAGCACAACAACTTTCGTACACAGGGATGAGCACAGGCAACAAAACAACTAAAACCACATTGTGGCCAGCGTCACTAGCAGCATCGCTACATTTAGCAAATTCGTTTTTATTTGAAAATATTTTAAGGGTTTGTTAGCCTCTTCCCTACTTAATAGTGTTTTTTTTTGTGAAAACCCCATAACAAAGACTCAATAAAAATCCATAGAGATGAAATCAGAATACTTTTCCAAAAATCAAACAGCGCCAGCTGAGCCCCCTCGCGCCAACTGTTACAACCTTTTCATTGCCGTGTGTCACTGCCACAACTCCTTCTCCGTCGAACCACCTAGGGGAGATTTACGTTGACGGTGTTCAACGGAGTTTAGTGGTGACCGTGTGACAGGTGTATAACTCCTGCTGGGGCTATCTGCACAGTGCGTGTTCAGAAAAAGTGTACACAATCTGCTTATTTGTCTTATTTGTACACAATGTACTTTACTGTATTTATTTTTACAAAATGTGCTTTATTTACCAGTTGTGCACAAGTGTTTACTGCTTGTTACGTCACGGTACAAAGTACACCAGTGTTACCCGACTATCAGGCAGCTCACGTGTTTATAAATATATTTAGCCATAAATTAACCGCTTGACTAAATGCCCTAAATTTTCTTCACTTCTTCACTGTATTACCTTAACACACCGGTTAGGAGGTATTACTTAAGAGGTGGGTTGACAAACGGGCAACTCACGCGTTCATAAATATATTCAACCATAAATTAACTACACGACTAAATGCGCTAAATTGTTTTCACTTCTTCACATCACTTCATTAGTTTAATGACCTGGGTTAGGGGGTATTACATAAGGGTTGGGTTAACAAATGTGGGCTACCGAAAATGATAATCATGACTAACAATATGCAGTTATGTTGTTCGCAAAAGATGATGGATGCGTGATGGTTGCGATGTCACGGCGGAGGCAATTCCAGTCCACTGCTGTGCAAAGAAAAGGTGATGCTGCAAAGGTAGTATTGCGAGCACATGTGCGTGCGATTGATAAAGGATGGGTCATGCGGCGATACATGCGCGTTAGGGGCCAGTTTGTTTTTGAATGCACAAGAATTAACTCACAAAACACAGCTTACGAACAAAAGTTGGGTGTCTTGGGCCCTCAAAAGTCCGTCATTTAAACTTTTAGTATGAACCTTTACTCGGTAGTATCCTAAATAAGATTGCTTTGAGTAGCAAGGGTGCCACTGTTTCTGCTGGGTCCCTAGCCGCATAAAATGGCAGTTAAGAAAAAGCAGACATATGTGCATGTCCAGATTCGTGGTGATCTTACCTGATGTTATTGTTAAACAGCACCAAATTATTTCCAGCCACTCATAGTGGAAACTAGGAAACTCTTGATGGTTTCATTTACAGCAATCAGAACACCACCACCAATCCTCTCATCACGGTCACGTCGGTCCACAACAACTTTTTGTTACAATCAAACAGCTCGTTGTTTTTTATTTCGCTTGAAAACCAAGTTTCACCTAATATAACAACATCTGCTCCCGAATCGTTGATAAGGACACTGAGGCTCCTTTTTTTATTACTAAGGCGGCGGAGTTGGTATAGGGGGTTGGTATAGAAAACAAAATTCCACCACTTCTCGCAGTATTCTATTTTTTTGTGGCTTGCGTTGTTGTAGAGCGCGTCAACATAGGCGAGAGAGGGTCATTCTGACAAGAGCGGCAAGTTGACGCAGGCTTGCACACATTGTCTGAAGGTTCTTCGCAAACAAGCTCATGCACACCGTCTTCACCTGAATTGTAAATACAGCACTTACCACCTGCGAGAAGTTCGTTGTGGGTTAACCAAGCGGTTATGTTACGCGTTTTGCTTAACTCACTCAGTTTTTTCCGGGCAGTGCTGATAACGAATGAATAGTCTTGCTTTATATTTATTTCCGTTCAAGAAAGCAGAGAATGCTTCACGAAAAGTAAGTATTTGCTTTCGTCTGCAGCAAACTTAGCAATAATGTGTCTGTTACTTCCTGTTTTGTATCGTCCCAACCTATGGGCACATACATACTATCTGACGAAAGCTGAAGCTGTAGTCTATTCGATGTAAGCGCAATAATTTTTGTTCAAGATCGCTCCCAGTTCTCACGATAAGTATCTGCAATGCCAAAAAACAGCAGGTTGTCCCGCTTAGGACGATCCTCAGCATTTTCAAGTCCAGCCCGCATTGTAGGAAGTTCTTTTTGAATTGTAGATAGACATTCACGTGTGTGAAAGACGTCTTCCTGAAATCCCTCGAAACAAGCTTTTTGTTGTTCCACTGAGAGCAAGCGCTCATTAATGCCCACTACAGTGAACACCAAAAAAGTGTGGGCAGCTTTAAGGTCGTCGATTGCCTGCACAGTGTTGTTTTAGTTTGCCTCAATTCGATCGCATCAAGCATTTGTTTCTTTCACCATTTTTAGTATTTTATCGGTAGGACCGGGATTTTGCTCGACGTCTGCGCACAACGCCAAGAGCAAGGCACAAAAAAGGTTCAAGCCGGACGTATGCTGTCTGTAATAAATGTTACACTATAGAGGCGCTTTAGTCTCAACAAATACTGCGAACTTGAGGACATGTGCAAGATTTACTTGTTGTTGATATTATACAATTTACTTATACACACAGAAAAGCAACGCTGCTTGCTACTCGGATAATTGAGGAAAACTTTCGAGAAGCCTACTCGGTGCTACTCAAAACTGCAATCGTTGTGTACCACAATGCCTGACCAAACGAAATCACACGACTCATGCGACAATTATGATGAAGAAGACTTATGATGAAGACTTATGATGAAGAAGAAATATGATGAAGAAAACTGATGAAGAAGAATTATGATGAAGAAGAAATTTAGGGAGACAAGTTCTCTGAGTAAACGCTTCTGAAGAACGTCTTGTATGATTTGCACGTAATTCAAACAAATGTGAGTCGATCACTTTTTCTTGCAGTTTCCAGCACGACTGTTTCCGATTGTATAGCATGTTATGTACGATTTTTATACTGTTTAGCCTATCGGTTTTCTAGAAAACGCGACCGTACTCTGCGTGTATATGTTTATGTGTATGTGTATGCATGTGGGTCAGCTATCACCACAACAAGCAGCCATATTATACGGCTAGCATAGGTACCAAAATTGCTGTTGGTTTGTGGCTTTGGATGGCACAAGGCCAAAACCACAATTGCTGCACGAAATTTCAGGAATAACAGTACACAGTGTATGGCCTCATCCCACTTGTCTAAAAATTTTCAGGCCGATGACTTCATTTCAGGCCAACAGTTTTGTGAGGAAATATGACGTAGAACTAACGCATCATGATTAGAGCAATATTGTTTGCGTGTTTCACCGCGAAAAATTACCTTTAACACTCGTCATCTGGCCGGCTCCGATGGGAATAGAGGTAACACAGGCCAACTTATGGCTCTCAAAACTTGAAATGGTTTACCACAGGTTTGTCAGAGCAATATTCGCCAATGGTGACCTATTGTTCAGAATTGTTTAGCTCTCATTTTGATATATGCCTACGTTATTGTAACACCTTCAAGACACTATATTGCCTCTCACTTACTTTGTGGTTTTTCATAGCGATTTATAATTGTTTAAACAAAACGCCAAGGAATGGGCAAGTGTGTGCGCTGCTTCATTTTCGTTAATAACAAACCTCTCCCAAACAAATTATCATTACATATCAAAATAAATGGTACAGTGGCCTCATCTGTAAAAGAAATGTTACGAGTTATTACAAATTGCACAAGTACATGAAAAATACTTAGCTGCATGGACAGAAGTGGGTATATTTGAGAACGCATGGTTTAAATGCATATGTAGTGTAACGCAGTCGTCTTCAGTAAGGTGGAAAATTCGGCGTCGTTCATTGTGTGTACGGAACACAGACGTGATAATATCGGTAATTGGCATTTTTGGAGTCGGAGTAACCAATGCAGAGGCTGCGTAAACCGAGATATCTTTCAACACCTCGCAGATGTATCGCAAAATAATACATGTGTACTCTGCTTGCAAGGTCACATTGGTCAACACCAATGCGGCTGTCTTTCTAAAGCGTGGTAATTGTCATGTTCGCAGTGCAGCTCCAACTTTTTTGCAAACTTCTGTGAGCTCTAATTGCATTCCAATGTCAAAGATCTTTGACAAACGTCTGTAATTGAAAAACTACCGAAAAATTCACAGCAAGCAGATACTTCTATGTACAGTGCTTGTATCCAACGCACTTCCATACAACGATAATTAGTCGGGATGCCACTCCACTGAACGTAGTTAGAACAGGGGAACATATAGAGTTTGAAATAAATCCGCACGCAGCATATGTGCACTTGTATGTTCCCTTAGGAATATTTATCGTGAATTAGCAGCACTACGGTTGCGCTGGTTTGAGTGCACACAGAAACAATTCTTGGCGCCCTGCGACCGTGGCCTTCTGGACATACGCATCTACTATATGCTCTCACTACTACCTTCAGGAAAACAAGTTACTGGGAAAGCAGGCCTGACGCTCGGCGATTTGCTTGGTGTGGGACATGAGGTACTGCATTCTTCCTAAGTAACGTCTGCTATATGTACAGGCTATTTAATCGCGCACGCATAAACACGCCTGGCAACCGGGCTGAACACCCTCGCGACATAAGTATTGCGGCAGCATTCCAGTTATACTTTTGCGGATATGTATCTCGCTATCTATATTCGACCATTCTAGCGACTATAGGCGGCACGGCAGAAGATCGAAATGACGGACGAGACGGTCATATCGCGACCATTTGCGTCAGCGTAGTAGAGCGTGAAAACGCGCTCAATGGTTTATGATTACTGAGAGACCGAACTGCGTCACAGCTTTACAACCGCGTGACAGCTTCGGAGCTCGACGGTAAATGGAGCGGCCTGATTTGCTGGAATGACCTAATACATTTTAGTTATGTATTCTTATCTGTGTAGTGAAATACTTCTAGAACGAGTATAATCTATCGCCATAATGTGAAAGCAATCATACCACGCTAGTATATAGTCGAAACTAAGTGGAAGTTTTATGAAGAGAGAAAAGAAGACTTTTATTGTGCTAAGCCAAGCTAATGCTTGCTGCCTGTTGGTGGCACATGAATATCGGAAAAGGTTCCCAACAGGGACGTATTGATCAATGTGGTAAAGTGGCCAAAGTGGTTGATGGCAGAATTAGGAAGGATGCTATCACGACCATAATTCAATTTCAATGCTGGTTGAGGAACCCCGTTTTCCTTCTTGGGTGGAGTTTCAGCAATCAGATGCTAGTCAATGATGCTAGTCAACTGGCACTGCCTAGAAACCGTCTGCTTGCGAAGTGGCTCCTAGTGAAGGGCAATTATTGCAATACATTCTTAGAAAAACAAAATGTTGTTTGTTATTAGGTACATAGCCTTTCATAGTTTGCCATCATTATCATCGTCATTTATTTTCTCTTCAGTTATTTGTTATTCAATTATTGATTTCAGCGCCATGCATAGTTAGCTTTTCTATTTGACTGCATCAAAAACCGCAGTGTAATGCTGCACTTAGTACGCCTACTTACGAAAAAAGGTCCCGCCGCAGTGCAACGATAATTACACGCCAAAAAGGTCCCGCCGCGGTGGTCTAGTGGCTAAGGTACTCGCCTGTTGGCACGCAAGTAACGGGATGGCATCTCGGCAGTGGCAGCTGGATTTTCGATGAAGACGAAAATGCTGTAGGAGCGTGTGCTCAGATTTGGGTGCGCGTTAAAGAAACTCGGGTAGTCGGAATTTCCAAAGCCTTTCATTACGGCATCTTCCATAATCATATGGTGGTTTTGAGACGTTAAACCCTACATGTCATCTTATGAAACAAGCCTTCACACAACTTAGAAAAATATATTTAGGTATCAATATTGTTGTGTCTATTTTCTGGTACATGTACAGCTATACCCCTTTTACTTCATTTATTCATGTACCTTTCCTGTATCTTCTTATGTCGTAGCCATATGTATCTTAAGTTGTTGTGGTAAGGGCTTCAAATGCGTGTATTTCGTTATGAATAATGAATTGCAAATTAGCAAAGTAAGTACGCGTCTCTAGGGCAATACATTCATGCGCATGGTACACCTTGTCATGGTATTGTTGCTTAACAATATTCACCATGCCTTGAAGCTTTGAAGTGGGTGAACGTTTTAACCACTCACTCAAAACACCAAACACGTAGTGTAAGGTCTGTTTCGATGAAACGTTGTTACTCGTGCAATCTCACGCGCATTGCATGCGTAACTAGCACGAGAAATTCTGTACACGAGTTTTCCAGCACCAGATTTTTATTTAAAAAAACTCAGTAGCTCGCATTCATCACAAATTTACTCACGATGATTTTTTGTAGTTATCATTTTTAGTATACCGTGTGCAGTAGCGCTGTATATGCAGCAGACTGCTGCACCTCAGGGCTGTCTGCGTGCACATTTTTTCTTCGGATGTCCAAGTGAGCGGTCGCAGACAGGAATGTTGTATTGAAGCTCTCCTTTATGATGATGTTCTAATTCTTTCTTCTTCCGCCTTTTTTGTCATCCTTTTATCATATTCGTCGTAGGAATGGCAAGGGTCGCTTTTTGTGCCTTCCACGGCAGAAACCATATCGTCACACACCAACGAGGAGGTATCGTAGCAGTCGTTTTCTTCGTACTTTCCTTCTGCACGTATTCCCCATATCATACACTGCAGTTTACCTGTGTAAAGTGCGAACACGTTTCGGTGACAACATGACTCATTGTCCACGCGGATTACGCAAGCAGTGGTTGCAGCATATAACCATTTTTGAACCAGAGCCCTAGCGGTTTCATCAAATAAGAAATTGACCCACGTCTCTCATCGATGTCCACTACCGGTGGCGTCAACATGAGGAATGCGAGAAAGTTCTCTTACGTGGTCACTGGTATGTCACTATATGACGTCAGCATGCCTGGAATTCAGTTATTTTTCTACTATGTCCAGGGCATTATCAACTAGGGCAGAAGAGACGATCATGTCACTTTTAATTACTAGGAAGAAATCCCTCATACGTGATGTTTTAGCACGCTCGAGAAATATTTTGCAGCCTTTAATTCCTGAGGGACCCTAGCTGAATTCCTACAGATCACTTCGTATACTCCATTATATGCGGTATCTGTGAAGTATATACGGTATATATACGGTGCAGTATACGTATAGTTTATTTATTTATTTATTTATTCATTAGAATACCCTCAGGGCCCGTAGGGCATTACAGAGGGGGTGGGTACAACATATATAACACACAAGAAAAAAAGAGAAAATAAAGAAACAAGTATCAGATGCGCAAATCAGGAAGGCAACATAAGTCAACTAAAAATGTATAAGAATTCAAGCACATACAAGACAAAGATAGATAATGGAAACTGCGTATAGTTACAAGCATTGCTGAGAAATTGCAGTCTTGAATAACAAAGGGTCTGTTATTGATACAACGGAAGAGGGAAGGTGGTTCCAATCGGCGGCTGTTTTCGGTAAGAAGGCTGCTGAAAAGAATTTGGTGCGGCAAAACGGAATGGCAACCTTATGCTGATGATCAATGCGCGATGAGTGGTATGACGGTTGTGAAATGAGGTCTCACTTCATTGATGAATAGTGAAAAAATATCTTATGAAAAAAATGCAGTCGCGCCAGTTTCCTCCGGACCGTTAAATTGGGTAGGTCAATGTTAGATTTCATTTCTGATATGCTAGCAGTACGGAAATAATTAGAACAAATGAACCGAACTGAGCGGTTCTGAACAGATTCTAACGCGTTAATTAAATTTTGCTGCACGGGGTCCCATATAGCGGACGCGTACTCAAGCTTTGGGCGAATTAGTGATCGGTATAATAGAATTTTGAGGGACAGCGGAGCGCGAGAAAAGTTGCGGCGTAAGTATCCTAGCGTTCGGTTAGCGTTATTACAGATGTAGGTAACATGCGTGTGCCAAGATAGATTGTTGGTAATGTAAACGCCGAGGTACTTATATGAAGAGACATGCTGGAGGGGAACGGCGTTAATTCTGTAGGTACAGGGGGGAGAAATAGATCGCCGGGTTATTGACATGCATTTAGATTTGTTAGAGTTGAGAGTCATAAGCCATTTATTGCACCAGGTTGAGACAGTGTCAAGGTCTGACTGTAGAAATTGGTTATCATATTCATTGTTTATTTCGCGGTAAATTACACAATCATCTGCAAATAACCTTATAGCGGAGTTAATGCTGTCTGGGAGATCATTAATATATATAAGAAAGAGTAAAGGGCCTAATATGGAACCTTGGGGTACGCCGGATGTTACTTTAGAAAGAGGTGAGTTATAGCCATTAGTTGTTACAAACTGAGTTTGCTTGATATACTGTCCGAATACCCCAACGATCTATTCCTGTGTCCCTTTAATCTCTTCCTGTTAGCCTTACGTGGTGGGGAAATACAAATTGTATGTGATTATTTTACCACGCACCAAGTCTCGTACGCTATCGGACGCACTTTTTCTGCAGCAAAATTCTACAAAAGCACACCTTGCTTATTCATTCTTTTGTCTATATAACGCACATTTAGTTCTTAGAGCTCTTTTTTGGCTATGCGTGTGGACTCAACTAAGTTGTAGTATAACAACCTTAGCTTTTGGAATTGATGTCATGTACCCTATAGCCGCACGCCTCAGAATGATATCGCGGTTTTGGTGGAAAAACCTGAGAAGGCGGCTAAGGTTTCTGGTTTTATATTTGCTACCTACTTTTAATATTAAGTAATATAAACCTAAACAATCCCTTTCATAATACTTTCTTCGATGTCTCGATTTTAAGTAAAACTCTTTGATGCACAGACAGTAAGGCGCGGAGAACATTGGGACAACATTTTCTGCTAAAATTTTGTAGGACTCTGGTAGTACTCACCATCAACAATTGACACAAACGTAAGAGTTACGCAATTGTTTTTTGCAACAAGTACGTCATATTCATTCATTAGGCCAAATACTGAACTGTCGGATTCTGATGTACCGTCCACTGGAAAAACCACAACAAGGAAATAATGGTGGTCGGTGCAAGCACGTCTCAGCTGAATAGAAATGTCAATGACTGCTTCAAATCTAATACCGTAGCGCAGCATTCCTGGTCGATAACCATGCCGTGATAGTGTTAATGTAGTCAATCAGAACACATACAACACACCATAATAGGCGAGTTTGCATTCAGTCACTAACCCGTAGTCTGCAGAATAGGTATGTAACATAGATTTAGCATAACATATTATATTGTTCGGCTGGAGCGGGAACGTCTGGCCGAACAAGAAAAGGGAATGAAGTGTTCTGTCTTGGAAGTAACTCCGGAACGATGCGGATAAGCTTCGCTAATCAGCCTTCAATAAATACACCCCATCGCAACACTTTTGGTGTAAGTGCCACGTAGGATAACGGCACCACGATGAACGACGATGCACCAACCACTGAGACGAAATAAGTAGAGGTTCGCCAAAGTAGACTACTTGCTGGTCTGCCACCTGCGATGGCTCGTAATGGTAACAAGAACCAGCCACCTGCTCCCCGTATTCCGTGGAAGCGCTACATCGAGCCTCCAACCTTCAACGGACAAGCTGGGAAAGATGTCGACGCATGGCTCAGCCCCTACCAACGGGCTAGTTGGTGTAATTGCTTGGATGCTAGTGGCCAGCTCAACATCGTGGGGCTCATTTTAAAGGTGACCACGTCTCTATGGTTTGAAAACCATTAAGAAAGCCTGATCACCTGGCAGAGGTTCGTCGATGAAATCAAGAAATGCTTCACGGATGTGGCAGCTAAGAAGCGCACCGAGAAAATCCTCGCGCGATGAGCTTAAGTATGCGGGGAAACCAGCACGACGTATATCGAAGCGACACTCACGTTGTGCAAGACACTGGACCCCTGGATGACATCTGACAAGTGTGGTCATCTTTTAAAATGAATTGCGAAGAATGTCTATCAGATCCTCATTGAAAAAGACAGCGTGGAGACCGTAAGTGATGTCATTAGGCATCGCCGCACGTTTGACGCACTGAAAGTGTGCCGAATCACATTAAAGTTTGGCCGCCTGGCCAACGTCACTACTGTCGCTGGTGTCGACGTGCATCATGCCCCACCGGACCTCGCGTCAGTGATTAGGCAACTAGTGCGCGAAGACCTCGACCCTCAACCGACATGAGGTGGCCTTTTGGCTGGCACGTAAAGGCCGTGAGCCCTTGTCTCTGTGCGACTTTGGAACATCGACTACCAAACGCCACCTCCCTTGATGCCTCTAACTATATGCCTCGTCCTGGAGTGCCAAGCCCCACTATTCATTTGCATCCAAGTTACCAGTGGTATGATGACTATACACGTAGACCACCTGCATTTCTCAGGAATGGAATGGCTGGCCCATTCATCCTTCTGTTGGCATCTATAGGGCACCCCGTGAACGCCTCATATGCTTCCACTGTGGCGTCCATGACCATGCTGCCCGATTCTGCCCCGATCACCGTCGCACGGCAGCACCGTCCTATGGGCGACCGCGTACATTCTACCGGCGCAGCAATCAGCACGTTAAGGGGACACCATGGGCCTCTGGCTCGGACAACAGGTCAAAATATCGGGATAACCACCACAGTGACTCACCAGCGTCTATGCGTAGCTTGACGGCACCGCCTTCACGCTACCGACTGTCCCCATCTTCTCGACGAGATCCCACGTCACCGTCGCCGGAAGACTAGGCGGCACGACCAAAAGAGTTTAGGTCGCCAGTCATCGACAACTACACGCCGCTACGCCTCCGCCGGTGACCACGTGTCATAACAAGGTTTGTGTTTTTGTAGACATTGTTACTATACGAGCTTTTGTTGACACAGGAGCGGGTGCCTCGGTTATCAGCATGAATTTTCAAACCAAACTAGACCGTAAGGTGATGTTCCACTGGGATGTTGCGAGCACTTTTCGTGCTGTAAGTGGAGAATCGCTCCGGCCTCTTGGTGTGTGTACCGCGAACGTTCATTTATCTGATAACATATACCAAGCTGGGTTCACCGTACTCACTTAAGAGATGCGTAAGGTGATTGTGGGTCAGGATTTTCTACAACAGTGCGGTGCCACTCTTGACTGCGGTACCGGCAAGGCTTTTGTTTCACCTCTTGCCGACCAACCTGCTACTTGTTCGCATAAACTCGCCGTCTGGGAAGATTCCTTCTTACCACCACGTTCGTCATCCAGTGTTCAAGTTGCTGATGCTATATATTGATTGATTGATATGTGGGGTTTAACGTCCTAAAACCACCATATGATTACAAGAGACATCGTAGTGGAGGGCTCTGGACACTTCGGCCACCTTGGGCTCTTTAACGTGCACCTAAATCTGAGCACATGGGCCTACAACATTTTTGCCTCCATCAGAGATGCTGCCGCCAAAGCCGGGATTCGATCCCGCGACCTGCGGGTCAGGAGCCGAGTACCTTATCCACTACACTACCGCGGCGGGGTCAAGTTGCTGTTGCTAGTGCCAACAACGGTGAATTCGACGCTATAGCTGTGCCAATGCCTTCACTCATTGCAAAGAAGGGTGTGCATATGCCTCGCTGTATTGTATCTGTGGTGAGTGATACAAGCAAACTTTAGTGTAAAATTTATTCAACCAGTTTGCTGTGCTTCCAAGCAGTATGCGACGTGTCTTGTTTGAAGCAGATATAGGCATCAGCATAGACGCCTTGAGCAAAGACGCCACGCAAGAAGCTCGTGTGCAAAAGACTAGCCCCTATGTCCCTGACGACTCTTCGCCGCTTCTGACTATGATCAAGACACTACCCTCTGTGAAACGTCAAGTCCGGCGAACGTTCTTAGCAAGCATGCTTGCTAAGAACGTTCGCCGAGAGCAGCGCAAGACCATACTGCAGCACCACTAGTTCTCGCCACCGCCGTTCAGCCTATCCTCCTCCGCTGGCGGAGATACGGAGCTTTGAAACTGAGTTTGTTCTAGTAAAGTTGAAAGAAGTGCTATGAAAACGAACAAAAAAGTGATGTCATAGGAAGAATATTCGTAAGCAGTTGAGGTACCAATCCTTGAATGCAATTGAAGCAGTGCGGTGTTTAAAATGATGGGCTCGTGACACACTTACTTAGACGGGCTCTGGTCTAGGGTGTGCCAACCAGAACAAGCTCCGTAATCGAAGTCTACGAAAGCGCATATGGATAGGTCGTACCTACCCTTCGAACTCATAAATTACTGACTGCCATTACCGGGTGGCCGACAAGGTACTACCCGATGGCATAGCACAAATGTTATTTTATGGACGCGCCGATGCCTGTTCGGGACCCCGCAACCATGCCACATGTACCCACGTTTGAATGGATGAGCACACCTAGCTGGAAATTAATCTCTGTTACCGTCAGTGTTACCGAGATCACCCGCGCGGGTATAAAGTTTTCCGTGTCATGAAGTCTCGTACATTCACACCTCTGGACATAGGTGCAGACAAAGACTGTTTAAGCAAAAATGACGCTTGAACTGCACAAAAACAGGAACAGGAGCTGCTCTTTACAGCTCAGAAAGACAGATGATACACATATTTTGGCACCAGAACGCATCACAAACCTAGCGGTAGCCGAGAGCAACTCGAGTAGTTGAGCGACGTGCTCGCGTCGCTAGTTTGTTCACCTGTCAATTTCTACCACTATTACCGTACAATGAGGCGTTTTTTCACAATGAGAAAGGTAAGCATCCTGCTTAATTTTTCTTCGCATCTCTCTGGCGTGTTCGTAAGGTTGTTGCAGGTGCACTGAGAATAGGTATATCGAAACAAAAACATTCGAGATGAAAGGGCGTTTCACAACTTATGCGCTAAGGAAGTGAGGTATGCCATGGAGTGTTGGCAATGAGGTAGATTTTGCAAATTCAAATCTTATCCCAAGACTCTACCATAACATCCATATACTATAAAATAGCTGTGCCACGCACACCTGCCTAACATGATCATAAAACTGCGTTCGCCAACTTGAGCACCAGCAAAAAGGTATTTCGCTGAAGCTAATCACTCCCGCAGGGGCATCTGCGCAAGTAGACGTTTGGTGCGTAGCGACACCACGGACCCGTGCTAGCGCGGAGGCTTCGACTTCCTCCCACGCCTAGCCTTGCGTGGCTGAGCCGTACCCGAAAAAAAGGGGATCCTTCAGTTGAGCCGACACCGGGTCATTGGACCTTTAATGCCCCCCGGCAGAGGCAACACAACTCTTTGGCCCAGGCTTCACGTAGACAGCCCCCCTGGGCTGACCACCCAGGGGAAATCGGCAGTTGCCTTTTCCTATCTTCATCTTTTTACATCTTCGTCTTTATTTCTCACTTTCTATCTGTCCTGTCTTCTACTCTTTTCCGTTTACTTCAAAACCTCTTGGTGGCTAGGGTTAACCCTGTGTGGCTGACCAGTCTTGGCTCACCAAATTTGGTTATAGCGGTGGTGTAAGGCTGAGGTTGGCACGCTTGTCATCGCGCATTCCCTGTCGCGTCCCCTTCTTGGGCTCGGTGGTGGGCAGCTGGCACCGCCGCCGAAACAGAAACACTTACTATGTTAGGTACATCCTTTCCCCAACTTGATGGTACCCTGAAAAGTGCACGTACCGAAGCACCACTGCAATTTTTTCCAAGATATCGAAACGTTTTCCAAACTACCAAATTGTGCACAGCGAGCAATTAAACGAAAAAGCCAGAACCATTTCCCCACTTCTGGGGGCAAAAAGCCTCACTGAAAAAACTAGGACTAGGTTACAAAGCGAATAAGATGGCCTATGGCAATCTACTCCTTCATCTCAAAGACAGAACACAGTGTGAAAAGCTCTCCAACTTGACCTCATTTGGGAACACCCATGTCACAATCACCCCACATAGGTCCATGAACACCGTTCGTGGTGTCGTCTCAGATAAATATCTCCTGTACCTCTCTGAACATGAGCTACTTGATGGATGGAAACAGTAATTTGTCGCAAACGTACAGCGGATCAAAATAAGAAGGGGCAATTTAGAAAAGCCAACCAAGCACATAATTCCAACTTTTGAATCAAGTATACTGCCAGAAAGCACTGAGACAGGTTACATGAAAATATGAGTTCAGCCGTACATGCCAAACCCACGCAGATGTTTTAAGGGCCAGAGGTTTGGCCACAGCTCCCATACTTGCAAAGCTAAGTACACTTGTGCCAGATGTGCCTCAACGGACCACGTTTCTGAGCGCTGCGAGGCCGCCGCCTGCTGTTTCATTTGTGGCGGTAACTACCCAGCATACTCGCGAACTTGTGAATCACAGAAAAAGGAAAAAATAACTTCATTGAAAGTCAGAGACAACATATCTTTTAAGAAAGCCAAGAAACGAGTTGCACCGTTCTATGGCACCACTTATGCGGATGCGGCGCGTCAGGGGGCAGCGTCACACCAGCCTTTGGCCCCAGCCAGGCCTGCGTTGAGCGTGCCGTCAGCTGTGGCACCCGTCCCTAAGACGACAGTAATTCAACCTGCTCCGCCAACACAACAGAACCGGCGACTCCAGAGTCGTCGGGTCACAAGACCTCGTCTCACCAAGCGAGGCCTGAAACTCGATCAGCCTGCATACACGGGCATCCAGTGCCTCCCAAAAAGCAATGAAAACTACTCCGGTGCCTTTGGCGCCGAAACAATGGTGCAACTCTGCGGACCGCAATAAAAAAGGAAAGCAGAAAATCATGGGTCCTCCCAAGTACCCGTGAGCATCAACTTCTAGTACCCTCACATACAGAACACCTCTGTCTTTGCTAAGATGCCGACATTAATAATGTTTTGGAGTCTAAGGTGCCTCATTTGCAACCTAGACGCTCTAAATGAGCTGTAATGCTCCTACCAGCCCAAGGGGTTTTGTGCCCAGGAGACACGTTTGAACTTAAAACACACGAATTCCCTCTAGCGTTATGGCATCTATAGAAAGAATGGTGAAGAAACTCTTGCTTCATCGGGCGGTGCGGCAATAGTTATTGACAAGTCTGTGCCATGCCATCATGTAGTCCTCCAAACGCCTCGTGAAGTAATTGGAATCCGTGCTATATTATTTAATAGATTGGTTACCATCTGCTCGCCCCACCGTGGTGGTCTAATGGCTAAGAAACTCGGCTGCTGATCCGCCGGTCGGGTCACGGGATGGAATCCCGGATGCGGCGGCTGCATTTCCGATAAAGACGGAAATGCTGTAGGCTCGTGTGCTCAGATTTGGGTGCCTGTTAAAAAACCCCAGGTGGTCGAAATTTCTTGAGTCCTTCACTACGGTATCTCTCATAATCATATGGTAGTTTTGAGACGTTAAACCCCACATATCGATCAAATCAACCATCTGCTTCATTTACAAATCTCATAACTACCACCTCACTAAACCAGAATTACACAACTTAATTAACCAGCTTCCTTAGCCCTACATTAGCGTTAGAGATTTCAACGCACATAACATACTCTGGGGAGACTTGCGCTGTGATGCAAGAGGTTGCCTTCTGGAGAACATTCTCACAACCTGTGGTCTATGCCTTTTCAACAAAAAGGAACCAACATATTACAATCTCTCAAACAATTCAAACTCATCTATTGACCTAGAAATTGAGTCAGCAGCTCTTCTCCCCTATCTTAAATGTAATGTTGTGAAAAACCTATTTGCGAGCGACCACTTTCCCAAAAGACTGCAGTTATCAGAGCAAGATGATTTCCTGCCTAATACACCTAAATGGAAACTAGACTCTGTTGACTGGAAGTTTTTCAGACTATCCACTTATCTGTAACAAGATTTTATTGACGATTTTAACAACAACGCTGTTGTTGCATATTTTACCGCTTTTAATTTAGACGTAGCCGAAAAATAAATACCACAATGAAATGTACACTCTAGAAGACGACGAGTTCCTTGGTCGAACAACGACTGCAAGCAAGCGCGAAGAAATCAAAATAAGGCATGAGATACCCTACGGAAATATCAAACTGCGAAAAATCTGGTACAGTTTAAACTGATCAAATCACAGGGAAGGCGCACACGGAGGCAGGCCAGACAGACAAGCTGGGAGAACTTCCTCCCCTGCATAAACTCGCACACTCAAGAATCTAGAGTATTGAATGACGTGAGGAGGTTCAAGGGGCAACAAGTCCAACAACTGCCACTTGTTAACGATGAGGGAAACACCTTAAAAAATCAGGCAGACGCCCTGAGAGAGTACTTCGAACGTGTATCCAGCTCTAATAACTAATGAAAGTCATTCCAAAAATATAAAGAAAAAGCAGAACCCAAAGCACTGGATCTTAAATGCCATGAAAATGAACTTTATAATCGCCTTTTTTGCATAGTAAAGTTCAGAGCCGCCCTCTGTTCATGTGAGAGCTCTGCTTCGGGACCTCACAGAATCGTATATGAAATGATTAGGCACGTACACCCTAACACACAAATCACACTGCTTGCAATCTACAACACAATTTGGGCTGATGGACACATTCAAGGCACGTCGAAAGAAGCTATAGTAGTTCCTATATAAAAACACGGACAACACCCTTCTTTGGTAACAAGCTACCGTCCTATTGCCCTAACGAGCTGCCTCAGCAATGTGTTTGAAAAAAATGATTAACCGCCACCTATTGTATTATCTCGAAATAAACAAACAGGGCTGGTTGACAACTGACCACCTTGTGCGTGTAGAGGCCTACATTGGTAATGAATTCGTTCATAAGCAGTACTTCCTCTCAGTTTTTCTTGACATTGAAAAAGAACACGATACGACGTGGCGCTGTGGAATTCTTCGTGATTTGTCTACAAAGGTTGTTGGCGGGAACATGCTTAAAATTATTGAGTTACTTATAAAACCGCACACTCCGTGTCAATATTGGTAACGTCATTTCAAGGTCATTCATTCAAAAAACTTGAGTACCACAAGGCGGTGTACTTAGCTGTATTATTTTCATTGTAAAAATGACTTCTTTGCGAATCTCAATTTCAAAGGACATGTTGTACTCCGTGTATGTCGATGATGTGCAAGTAGGTTTCAGGTCCTGTAACCTAACTCTCTAGGAGTGACACGTACAAGTTAGCCTAAACAAAATATTAAAATGGGCTTAAGAGAATGGCTTTAAACTTGATGCGCAGAAAAGCTCCATTGTCTTTTTTACTAGGAAAAGAGACTTGGTCTCAGATCCAGCTATTGAACTTCACGGACAGCGTTTAAGGCTGTACGCAGAGCAAAAATTTCTAGGTGTTACATTTGACTCTATGCTTGCTTCTAGTCCACACATAAAATACCTCCAGCCTAGATGCCTTAAAACAAATATTATCCTTAAGATATTGTCACATACCTCATGGGGTAGTGACGGGAAACGCCTGGTAAATCTTTACAGAAGCCTTGTTCGATCACGGCTTGACTACGGCGCTGTAGTTTATCAATCGGCTACACCCAGCGCCTTGAAGATGTTGGATCCTATCCATCATTTAGGAGTACGCCTCGCCACTGGTGCTTTCAGAACAAGTCCAATGCAAAGCCTATATATCGAGTCAAATGAGCTGTCTCTTGACCTACAACGTTCATACTATGCTTATAATTATTTTCTGAATGTACATTTTAATAAACACCACTCTTGCTATCCCACAATCAACGATACCTCCTCTACACCACTTCTTCACAACAAACCCACATTAAGAGAGCCATTTGCACTTCGATATGGGGGCTGTGTGAAGATATGTCTGTCACACTTCTTGAGTACCGCCTCATGGCTCCATCTGAACCGTTCGCGCCATGGTTGTGGAACGTTTTGGAATGTGACACTTCATTTACAGAAGTAACCAAGCATGCTTCAGACGCCCATATCCGCACGTATTTACTTGAGGTGCAGTCAAAATACTCCCCTAAATATTACACAGATGCGTCCAAGTCTCAGTTCGGCGTGTCTTTTGCAGCCGTCGGTCCATTCTTCTCTGAATCAGATGTTCTACATCCCAATACAAGTATCTTTACAGCAGAGGCATCTACCATACTTTCTGTTGTAAAACACATCAGACAACTTAAACAGGCCAAAGCAGGTATATACACGGACTCACTGAGCGTGCTACAAGCCATAATGTCAAGCCGGAAACTCAGAAACCCAGTAGTCGCGGACTTTTATTCGCTATTGTAATCTGTCTACACTTCTGGCCAACATATAACAGTGTGCTGGGTGCGTGGGCACAGAGGTATCGAAGGAAATGTACTGGCGGACCGAATCGCATATTCACTCTACGCAACTGCAAATAAAACATCTATTGCTGTCCCTAAACAAGATTTAAAGCCGGCCAGCGAAAAAACTACGAACTCACTGGCAGCAAGACTGGGACTCTCAATCTTCAAACTCCGCATAGTTAAGCCACAGTTAGGACATTGGCCATCATTAACCAAGTCAAGGCGAAGTGATGTCCTATTCTGTCGCCTCCGAATAGGACACACGTACGGTACGCAGACGTTTTTATGAACTGCTGAAGAGCAACCCCTGTGTGGTAGATGTGGAGAAAGGCTTACTGTTCAGCATGTCCTGTTGGATTGTCATGAAGCAGAAATTGAAAGGGTTAGACACTTTCCTTTAGCACACAAAAATGCATACCGCTTCATTTGTCTCTCTTCCTAAGCAGCGAACCACTATTTAGCGCGGAATCTGTTTTAGCTTTCTTGAGCGATATCCGCATGCTGAACATTGTCTGCCATAGTAATCGTGACACTGCCCCCTCAAGAGGCACTAGTTGCGATTTTTATTTGTCATGGCACAAGCCTCCTGGACCTTGTACTCAAAACCTTTGTGAGGCACATGTGCTACTTCATATTTAATTATTAAGAGTTAAGACGCTATATTTTAGAATTAGAAATACCCTGCTCATGGCATTCATTCCACTACAGCAGCCACTATAATTTTAATTTCCAGTTACTTCAAAACATATACAGTTTTTATTTTAAGACTTTTCTACAGGCACCATAAAGCCATGCAACAGTACCCTAGTTTTGGCACTCTTTGGCCAAACCATAATCCGTGCGCCACTAAACGCCATACATCATCATCATAAAGCTATTCACTGATGCTATGAAGCTTTTTGATCAGCTCTGTGACAGGTGACAGGATGGCGACCTTATTCCAAGTTAAGCGTACAAGTAACAATGATATATTGGCAAGCATACCGCTGTCTCTGATGATATATTCTCTCTCGAAATGGAACGACCTGGCCAACGGAGCGTTTCAGGTGCTAATCGTGGCAGCCACTATCGTTACGCAGTGATTGGCTTCACCACTTTTACACGGTAGCACCATCCTAAGCAAGTAACATCACAGTTACAAGTACTTGGGAGTGTTATAAGTCATAGTTCTGCAGCTGTGTGAGTGAGTGCTGGGCGAGCAGTTGGTGATGCGCCTGACCCATTGTTCCAGTTCCAAATGTTCTTGATTAGATTCCCACACAAGGAAACTACTTTTTATCGTCCTGGTGACATTAGTTCATCTTTTCTTTTCATAGCATTAGTTCAAGACTTGGCGAGCGCGGGCGTAAAGCATTTTTAATTAGAAGCTACCTGCACACACATTCGTTAAACGACCTTTCTTTCTCACTCGTTGCAATAGCTTGTGCATGTATGGTGCAGTTATGATGACGGGACACTTACTCGTTCAGTGATGTACTCAGTTTTAATGCTTCGTAGGGGTACATACTACAACTGACGCTGTTTGTCTCCGTCTAAGGTAGGGGTACGCTGGACTGCTTGTCTTTTCGGTCATGCAAGTAAAAACTACCCGGCGTTCCTTACGGCATGAAAAATAATTGCTCTTCCCCACCCATTAAGTGTATTTCTGAAATGAAGTTGTATTAATGCCTTTGAGAGGGAGCGCAAAAATAGTGAAGAGGCGCCTGGTATATCGCTTTGTTCATGTTCTCGTTCGTTTCAAGCTCTGAACATTCACTCACCAACACTACATCGTAGTTGGACGAACACTTCACAGATATCATTTGGTTTCATTTCGTATCTGAATGACAAAAAATTGTGCCGCGCCCAGTGTCTGAGAAACAACAAAAGTCAAGTGTTTATCACAGAGCAGTGTGCTCAAAAATTGAATACGTACGTCGCGTGGCAGGCTTGAGGTAAACCTTAGTTTTACCTGCTGTGCTTCCAACAGTTACTTCAGTATCCCTTGTTCTGAAAAATTGAGATGCACAAATATTAAAAAACAGATCCCCCACATATAAAATGCACTGCATAACTCTGTACAAATGTATCACAATAACTCTTCTGTCAAAATTCAGCAAGTTGAGGTTCAAATGAGAGCACCTAAATCAAGCAAACAACCTGTTTCGTCACGGCAGATTTGGGACTGGTATCGCAGTAGTAAGCCAATCCATTTTGCTTTATGCTATCCATCAGTTCTTCATTATTTCAATATTGTTGTAGAAAGGGCCATTGAGTAATTGAATGGAAGAGTTTTAACTGCACTTCTAGAATGACCGAGGTTTCGTAAGTCATCGCGGTTTCGTAAGTCGTTGATACGCAAAAAAGTTTCAATATATTAGGATGGTCACGATGGAAAAATTTTCCAGTATAGTGGAAACTCGCATATATATTTAAAATAAGCCATGCGCCTAAGCGCCGACCTCACAACTTCAAAAGTGCCCACTACCCTCGAATTTTAGTGTTTGCCTTGCTCTGCGTAATGCAGCAATATTCTGACGTCCATGTGTCAAGTGCGCATTGCTTGAGCCCTCTTTATCCATTTTTCATTCCACGTAGTGTTCGCACAAAAAAGCTACATATATGAATGTAGCTTTTTCGTGCACACAGCATAACTCTGTAAGAACCTGAGATAGATAATGATAATGAAAGCATGGATATCAAAATATCAATAAACCGCGTGATATTACAGTCAGATTGCGTTTCCTATACACAGCTCAGTTATTGTGATATGAATAAGATGAGTAGTTGATGCTTTTATTGTGCTCGCACGTTCAAATAGCCTTGCATATATATATAATGTAATGCGGCTGAAAGAGCGAGGAGGAAGAAGAGATAGGAAGAAAAGTATGCGGCCGAATGCAGACAATCAACAGACGGCGTTGAAACGGCGATAGTCTACAAAACATCGCCAAGAGTAGTCTTTCTTTTTTTTACCAATATAACAGGAGCTGCCCAGGGACTGCTTAACTCTTGAATAACGCCTTTCTGCAGCATGTTGTTGACCTGATCGGCGATCACTTGCCTCTCTGACGGGGATACGCGATAGGGTTTCTGGCGTATCGGTGTAGCATCTCTCGTGTTGATGCAGTGGTGCATACGGGATTGGGGCAACATGAAACAACGTTCGTTTTGAGCGAAATTAATGGCTCCCGCGTAGCGTGTAAGCACCTCCTCAAGGACATTTTGCTCGGAAGAAGGCAACGACAAATTGATCATACGTTTAATCTCGGCTGAGTAGTTGGGCGCAGTCGGACTGATGGCTGGAGACACTGAGACCATTCTGACGTCAATCATGGCCTGCTCCTCGAACGTACCAGTTTGAATCCGGCTGGTAGAACAGCAGGCTCTGAGGCTGTGTTGAGCACCCACAAGCAAGCATGGCCATCGATGACTGTAAGGACAGACCGTGGGACCAGCACATATTCTTGATGGCGTTTGCATGATCAGGCTCCACAAATCCAGTGCAGGGTCCTGAGCGGACATGAGAAGAGCATACGGGTACAAACACTGCTGTCCAACCAGGGATCTTCACATCTTCAGACAACGAAAGTGCATCGATTGGCAGAGTCGGAAAATCGTCAACTATTGCAGCGGGCAACGTACCTTGTAGAAGAATCTGCCCAGTTCCACAGTCAAGCGTAGTGTTCCATTCATGAAGGAGGTCTATCCCTAAAATGACGTCATGAGTTGGGCGAGCCAGTAAAGTGAATTCAACTAGAAAATTTGTCCACCAATTGTGAGTACAACTGAACAAATACAAACAAGGCAGAACGCTTCGCCTCCAACTTCACGAAACGTTTCTTTACGATTCCACACGAACATAACTTTGTGACCAAAGTAACGATCTTTGAAACGAAGGCTTATAACCGAAACAGCCGCACTATTGTCTACTAGAGCAAGAGTATCTACACCGTCTATACACACGCGCACTTTGTTCATCAACATCACAGCAGAAGGAGGAATTGGCGAAACTGACCGTCCCACGAACGCACCTCCATCGGTCGCACCAGTTAGTTTCCCAGCTGATGCGGGGAAGGTGACCGACGACGTGGAGACGGCGACTGGCGGGACCGTGTCGGAGGAAGCGTCAGGCTTCGCTCGTAGGTGAGGGACTCGCTGCGAAATTCGTTAGGCCATTGCTTTCGGGGATGGTGGTTGGCCAGGTTAGAGGTCCAGGTTTCCTGCATACGAGGCGGGTGCGTCGAAAAACGTGGCAGCACAAGCGTTTCGTACATACGTGCCGGATACGTCGAAAAACGTGGTGGTGCAGGCGGCCGTCTGGGGCACAAGCGCGAAATATGCCCTGGGAACCACATGTGTAGCAAACGGGGACTTGTCGGCTTACATTAGCAGGAGCAGAGGTGGCAGAAGTACGCGGAGACGGGTCGTACTCAGCAGGCACATTTTGTGTAGACGCATAGTAATCTTCTGGTAGAGGCCTTGTTGACGACGGTCGGAGGTCCGCAGAGGCACGTCGAGATGATGACATCCGGTGGTGGCTGCGACCCGTCGGGGAAAACGGAAGCCACGGGGTAAAATCTGCAGTTTCTGTGCACGGTCGGTTTTCGACGTGGCGCTCTCGCATACAATAGGGAGGTGGTTCGGGGCACGGGGCGAACGAGCACTGGGAGTGAACGTCACCTGCTTGAAGTCGTACGAGCTCTTCTTGAAACGCCCGACGTACGAGGAAGGGAATGTCTGTGCAGGTGGCGACGTCCATACTTGCGAGAGTGGGAACATTGTCCAAGTGCCCGAACTTGGGTAAAATTCTCCGGGTCTTCAACGCCTTGAATGCGCGACACTGCTGCCTAAAAACCGAAGGCGTGTTCAAGCTTTCTTGTATTATCAAAAATCGTACACGTCCTCAGCGATGCCTTTTAACAAATGACCGACTTTGTCTTCGTCAGACATATTTGTGTTGACAATCCCGCAAAGCTTCAATATTTCTTCAATGTAGGTTGTGCACGTCTCGCCGGGCAACTGAGCCCTACGTGACAGCGTTTGCTCAGCTTTCTTTTTCATGGAACTCGTGTCCCCAAAGCAGGCCTTCAGTTCCTTAACAAATATATCCCAAGTGGGGAGGACATGTTCATGGTTCTCAAACCAAAGTAAGGCTGTCCCGGCAAGGAAGCATACTACGTTCACGACCTTTGCCGTTGCGCCCCATTCGTAGTAGCGGCTCACTCTGTCGAAGTGTTTTAGCCAAGCGTCCACGTCTTCGTCAGTTTTACCTGAGAATATTCGTGGCTCAGGTGCCCAGTAGTCTGGTTGTCGAGGCCGACGGCCACCTTGTGCCGTGTTGGTGGCACTGGTGGATGCAGCAGCATAGTACGTCAGTGGGATTGCTATGTCGCCGTTCATGCTGATGTTGTCGTCCGGGGATAGGCCAGCTAAGCGTCTGCTTCTTCGAAGAACTTCTGCTGCGGGGTCCAAGATGGCAAGTCACCCAGCACCTCCACCAAAGCTGTTACGAATGTGATGGGTTTATTTACACTGAAAAATGACAGTGCTCTACCGTCACTGCTGAGTCAGCATCGCTCGAGAGCGTCCAATTTTTTCTTCTTCCTCGCTCTTTCAGTCCGCCTTACAATATATATATATATATATATATATATATATATATATATATATATATATATATATATATATATATATATATATGTATGTATGTATAGTCTCTTAAGATACGCGCCTTGTATTTAATTAAGGTGAGAAATTCGTGCACTGATATCCTATTAATGAAACTCTATTCTCCTCACTGATTTAGCAAGAAAACCACCACGCTGAACGAAGCAGCCTCAGTTGTTGACATGTATTCAACCTGGTTATTTTACAATGCTTCGTACCTCATCGTTTCTTCTGGATCGGGTTCTGTAGAACGTTCTTACTTAACAATTCATCTCTAAACTAACTACGACTGTGCATAGTAGGTATTGCCAAATTCGACTGCCTTATCACGCATTCAATCTTGCTAACTGATCATCTGTGCTGATGTAAATGTGGCACGCTAGGGTAGAAAGCTTTTTGTGATTAGGGTATGCGCTTTCTCTATAAAATCCTAAGGCCGCCTCTTTAACGGCGAAGCTTCTAAAGCCTTGGCTGTGTACATGTTTCTCTCTTGGTACGCGACCACCTAGTTCTGTGACTCACTCTGCTAGTGCAGACTGACAGATAGACGAACGGGCAGACGGATGGACAGGCAGACGGACAGACAGATTGTTACACAGACAGACAGACAGACAGACAGACAGACAGACAGACAGACAGACAGACAGACAGACAGAGACGGACGTACATACGGACGAATGAAAAGACAGAACAACTGACGAACGGACAGACAGACAGACGGACTGACAGGCGGCTGGCTGGACAGACAGACGGACGGACAAAGAATTCTTGCCTTACCAATAAAACCCTCCCAAGCTTCACCCCACTGATCAGCATGCACTGTGTGGATATGCTGTAATTTTTTTACAGGACCTAGAAAAAGTGCATTTCAATTTCATTTATTATGTACAATGTATTGATAAGACACTCATGCATGAACGGATTCTTTCGCACGTTTCATACGAAATACCATAAGTGTACAGTTTGAAACACTTCTTCGCTCACGAGTGTCTCGATCAGGACACCACTTTTCGGAACAAAAATGTTTATTTATAGCTCAGTTTTGAGCATTTACGCATACAAAACACAAGAAACAAAAATGTTTCTTTACTTACATTTTGAGCAATTTTTTATTTCCTTCCCTGGAAGCAACAAATATATTTTCAGCAAAAACAACAGGAAATATTGGGGCCTCCATCATGAAAGCACTGTATTGTAGATTGACAACGGGTGTATAGTCTGTCTCAGCAATCTCCATTTTTTCCCAACTTTGTGGTAGGGTGATTCCACGAGAGAACGACACGGGTCCAAAAGTTGATATTTTAGATTTCATTGAGTATTTTATATTTCGAGCACCTCTCACCAGGTAGCCCAAAATTCAACTTTGTTTTATGATTAACGGCATAACTTACGAGAAAAAGAAAATATCAAACTTCACCAACACGGAGGCACCAATTTCGTCACCTGTCATTTTCGAAAACTGCAGATGCTATAAAAAGACAAATAATTTTATTTCAAATAAGATATTTTTTACCTGAAATTCATGTGTAATGAAGATTGAAATCATACGGTTTCGGGTTTGTAGACCTTAAGAAAATAGCTTTAAAAATGTCTACTTTCGTGACAGTTTAAAGTAAGTTACGTATTCCTCATTTTTTTTCTGAAAATAACGCAAGCAGCGGTTTCGAACTTGACAGCTTTTAAGAATATAGTGTGTTCATTAGGTACACAAATTGTTGCTGCCGTAAGGAAAATGTTTATTTTTCTATATTGCCTCAAAGTTCTCATATTGGCAAAAGTGTACTCCACTGAAATTTGATTAGTAAAAAAACCATCAACAATTTTTCTTAAAATCTCGTAAATAGACAAGCGAAGGCTATCATACAGTAATATAGAAAAACATGTTGCATTATTGTGTTTTCGCGACAATATTCGTGGTTCAAATCAGAGCTTTTCGAGAATGCGCTGATAAGTTAAGAAATCTAGAAATCGGAACGGAAAAACGGCAATATGCTTCAGACGCGAGTAAACGTGACCGCATTTGGTGAAGAAAGGCTGTTTTAGCACTGTGACAAATACGTACTTATGAAGGCGCATATATGCTCCTGATAGCACAGCTCTAATGGAGGAAATAGTCGACACTGTAATTCAGTTGCAAAACATCTCTCTATATTTGCACACAAACTCAAACATAAAAATGTTCCAACGCAAGTGTTGGGTCTCGCTAGAAAAAGCATATTCGCTTGAAGTACCCTCACTGGTATTTTGGTGGTGACTGCGTGAAACACGAGATGCGCTCAAAATAGCCGCATCTTTTGCAAATCACATTTAGCAGTACGTCACGCTAACAAAACACGACCACAATGAGTGCCCTCAGATGTGCTTAGCCAAACATGCCAAGAATGTATGCCTGGAACACGTTTCAACGATTTCCACTGGCTCTTCTTAAACTGACGGAATGTTTCTAGCTTGTCTGCATGCACACAGCAGCTTGACATTCTTGAGCTTCGCGCTGCACCATAATTTGGAATGCTGACACAATCACAGCTGAGCTTGCCGCTCTGAGTTTGTAGAGCGTAGCCGTATGCTTTAGTAGGCCACCAACACCGTCACAAGACTTCTTGCCATGTCCTGTGGCTCAAAAAATCCACTTTGTTAATATATGATCTTTCTGACATAACTCGAACAACTGGTACTTTTTTTTATTGATATGATATATAAGGAGATGTAACTGGTACTCTTTTTTGAAGTGACTGCATGCACCATCAGAAACATAAGTAACATGCTTGTCAGGCTTAAGTTGTTCCTTCATATAGTTGTGAATTATTTGCAGAGCAAAACAGGCATGTGCAGCATCAAGGCATGTGTAATCACTGATGATGGCGAAACTTTGAATTGATTGCTTCCTTGTGACTACACACGTGAATATAGACACCTGTCTTTTGGGCCAGCTATACGACTGTACCTCATTCGGTAAAATGGCTGTCCAAAATTCGGCAAAATCAAAGTGAAAATGCAAGATTCTTTTTCTTGGTTCTCTTTCGCTTAGCGTATTGCTGATTCTTGAATGTATCTTATGTAATCATGGGTAATCCCCTTCACGAACCATAGACTTAGCTTTCGCAGAAAAGCACTTGCCTGGGCTATTCTTTTTTACGAGATCGCCATTTTCCCACACTGCATAGGCTGCCTCAATATCTTCAGGGATTCCTAAACATGTGGCTGTCAAAGCGTCCTCCTTAGCACAATAGTCACAATGGCCTAAAAACAATCACTTGTAGGGGAGCTGCAAAGACATAGTTCTTTCAAGAAGTACGCCGTGTAGGCACCATCGGTGACGTCTTGTAGGGCAGAAACACACTCCGTGGAATTAGCACAGTATATACAAAGGATCTTTCTTGGTGTGGTGCAAAAAGAACCCACTTCGGCCTCAGTGAATAAAACTTTGAGAGCGCAATAGACGTGTTCGCATTAGCTTCTCTAAAGAAACGGTAAGCACCTCGCAACGAACAGGTCATAAACCTTTTCGAAACAAGCTCCTTTTTTCCGTCAATGATAACAGATTCTACATCTTTTTTGTTAGGACTCTGCCAAGAGCAGCTCTACTCATCTTTGTAGTAGTAAGCCATAGCTGCCTGGACGTTCATTGGGTTCAGCCGTGTCCTTTCTACCACACTTGGTGCTAACCATGTGCTAACTAAGTGATTTGGTGCTAACTAAGTGCTTGAACAACTGGGCACACACGCTGCATTTTAGATCTGATGGTTGAAAGAGGCGGTTACACACGTTACGATGGCATTTCATGGTTACTGTGGAATTGCTGCTAAGTTTCCTTGGCTCTGCATGAACTTTGCTGTTTTGCGCATGCTGCTTCTCCAGTCGCATATGTGACAATGCTTCAGGCGTGTTTACGCACCGCTCTTGACTTCTGCCTTTTTCTTCTTCCGGCAAAAACTCATCAGCTGCTTCAGCTGAGAAGCCATTAGACGAAGACAGCATATATCTGAGGTGTCTGGAGCAGTTCGGGCAGACGTGCTCGTTGTTATGTGTATGGCGGGCAGCTTTCGGCAAAAGCTTCTGGAGGGCAAACAGGCTGATGTCTTCGACCTTGCGGAAGTTTCTTTTATAAGGTATTTTCTCTTTATGCAACATGAGGTAATTTGAACAAAAAACTCTATTCCGACTGAAGTGGTCACCCATCGCCACGCTCCTTGAGGCTCAAATTACTGGCAATGCAACTATGCGTTAAACCAGCTGCACGAAAGTGATCTATCTGTCGTCTGTTCCTATGTCTCTTACCTATAATGAGAGCAGACGTAAAACAGCGTGCCCAAGTATCCGCATGCGATTGCGAAACTGAAGTATAGTACTTTAGAATGAATTTCACTACGTTTTATCAATAAATTTACGGGAGGCGTAATCTTTGTTCCCATTTTGAACCATATGATCTAAAGCATTGCCTCCGAGATGCGGACCACAGCAATTTATCTGTAGAGCAGACGACGGATGACAACTTGACCTAAAGCGTATTTTTCAGTCTAATGTGGCAGTCCTCGTGCCCCGAATGATAAACATTTGTTATGAATCTTTTATGAACTCATTCAACACTCAATACTCTTACCCAACGTGTTTCAAACACATGGCCGTCGCAGCAACTCCATCTGTGTGTCAGTAATGGAGAGGCACCACATTTTACAAGTCTCAGTGCTCTACGTATAGGAGTGAATTCGGATACTGTAAAATATCGTGCTCAAAATAGTTACTCCTATCTGCTAAAACAGCCTTTCTTCACCAAATGCGGTCACGTTTACTCGCTTTTGAAGCTCATTGCCACTTTTCCGTTCCGATTTCTAGATTTCTCAACTTATCAGCGCATTGTCGAATTGCTCTTATTTGTACCACGAATATTGTCGCTAAAACAAAATAAGGCAACATGTTTTTCTACATGACTGTATGATGACCTTCGATTGTCTATTTACGAGATTTTCAGAAAAATCGAAGATCGGGTTTTTTATTATTCAAATTTCAGTGGAGTACACTTTTGCCAATATGAGAATTTGAGGCAATATATAAAAACTTACATTTGTCCTACGGCAGCAATAATTTACGTACTTAATGAACACACTATATTCTTAAAACTTGTCAAGTTTGAAAACGCTTCTTGCATTACTTTTGGAGAGAAAAATGGGGAATACGTAACTTATTTTAAACTGTCGCAAAATTAGACATTTTTAAAAGCTATTTTCTTAACGTCTAGAAATTTGAAACCATATGAATTTGTTCTTCATTAGACATGCATTTCTGGTAAAAAATATTTTCCTTGAAACAAAAATATTTGTCTTTTTATAGCATCTGCAAATTTCGATAATGACAGGCGACGAAATTGGTGACTCCATGTTGGTGAAGTTTGATATTTGTTTCTCGTAAGTTATGCCGTTAATCATAAAACAAAGTTGACTTTCGGGCTACCTGGTGAGAGGTGCACAAAATATATAATACTCAATGAAATCTAAAATATCAACTTTTGGACCCGTGGCGATCTCTCGTGGAATCAACCGGTAGCTAGTTTTGAAGGGGGTAATGATTTGCTCCAGGAGCTGTCACAACACGTTCGACGTTTATGACCACCAGGAGAAGAAATGTGATCGGGCTACTGGAGAGACAAGACGCGCGTTTCGGTTCCCCCAAATTATGTAGTGGTGGTCAATACTTTAACACGCTAGCCCAACTTTTGCGTAAGTCAGCGATGATATTGTGTCACAACGCTTTCTTTATTACGCTGTCACCATTTACTACTACAGCTACCACAAGAGTGCGTTCAAATGTTATAACGGACGTCGGTCACCGGTATCAAAATGCACGACCGAGCGTCAACGTGGCCACATGTAAGCTAAAACACCAATACTTTTTGTGCAAGTTTTCCTTTACCTCTAGAGTAAATATTCAACGTTTATATTGTGTTATACGGATGCCTCTTGCGGAATTAATCAGGTTTTCCCCCCAAAAAAAGAGTTTGCCTTTGTCTGTCTCTCCATATTTATAACGTGATAGCGCGCGTTTATTTAATCAAGTATACCGTTTGGGCGTTTAGGGTGCATAGATGCCCAACAATGCCAGACCAGTTTTGTTAGGCAAGGAGGGTTCTGGAGGTTGTTTACAACAATTCAGTTTTGCTTCATATACGAAGACTGAAATATAAATAATACGGTTGGCATGTAAACAGTTGAAAGGATGATAAATTGACGTAAAGCAGGCCCATAGCCAAAACATTTCGCCCTAGCCCCCCCCCCCTCACCTCCTCCTACTTTTTCCAATGAGGATTAGGGGGGTGTTTTACAGAGTACCAATCATAAAAACTTGCGGTTTTTCAACGTACTCAACAAGTCCACCCTGTCCCCGAAAAGAATCTAGGCTACGGTCCAGACCTAAACGTAAAAATGTGCCTTCCGCTGTGTAATGGTCTATTGAAAGGCGAACCTTGCCCTCCGATTCTAGCTCCTAGGGCTGAGTAACCGTGGCTGCACCAATGCAGACTAGGTCTGGCAAAAAGGCAGAATAATCGCTGTTAAATTATGCATTTTAGAACTTTATACCAAAACATGCAGTAATGAGTGGCAGGTGAAAGGGGGAGCAGTTTTTCTCTATTAATATTTCATGTTTTATAGAATAAGACAGCCACCACTTGAAGATGCTTTTTTTATAGACAATTTGTTTCCTCAAGCTCCGAACCTATATATTATTGAGAGATGGCTTTGCTATAACTCCATTTGAGCAGCAGTTCCTACTAGTTTACAATTTTATTAAGAATATCAACATGCAGTTAGTTTGTGCAATAGAGTTAAGCATACTTACAAGTGCTTTATTGCAGGAGCAGCAATACTGCAAAATACGCATTACGTTTAGCTTCTACCATCGTCTATAAGATCATTTGGTTGTCAAAATTTAGTATTACGCAAGAAAAGCACAAAAAGACACGTGAAAAGTTGGTGCAATGAGATCAATAATAAAATAAGAATATAGCTTAGTGGATATGATCGTTAGACAAATTTTGACTTTCTGTAAAGAATGCAGAAAACGAAAAGGCGACACTTTTTGCACCTAAACCGTGAGGCCTAATGAACATACAGGTATTACGATCCACATTATCCTCTCGTAAGTAGACATAAATTTTCGACAACGAAACATGCCATTAGTTCATTAAATGCTGTGTGTCCCTCCAAATCAAGCACAGTTAACTCCAAAAAGTCAGTACATTGCACGCTACACTGATTCCGAGTACCAGAGGCGTGAATATACAGGAAACGAGAATGAAAAACTAATAGGCCCACTCTATGAGACTGAAGTTATAATACGTAGGAGATAAATGTTTCTAACCAAAGGTGCCTTGAGCACCTCTATGCCCCTAGCAAATATTATGTCTCACTGCCTACATAGTGCTGACTTGCTTGTCGCCAACAGTCATCTTGGCTTTTGCTACCATCACCCGATCCTTTGTTTTTATATATGTCTTGCCCTAATTTACCTAAATCAAAGGTACCGGCTCTTCCTTAGCCTCAGCTAATCCCTTTTCGGCCATTGAACTGCACTTTCCTTCGGACCATAGAACGCATAAATTCACATTGCATTGCCCCCGTCCTGAAGGCCACCTTCCCTTCCGTTCATATTGGCCATGAAATTCGCTTAATCTCGACAGTCTGCAACTAAGGCACCACCATTATGAATAAACGTAGGAGTTGCCTGACTCCAACCACCCTAGTCTTTACAGGTAAATAGTATCGAACCCCTATTGTTCTCTTATGTTTATTTTTAATCCATACCACGTACACCATAAATAACACCGATGAAACTGACATACCTACTCCGCTCATTGCTGAAATTTTTGTTTTCTTTGCTACTTAAGCCGACATACTGGAGAAATTGTACTTTCTATGTACCTCCTTCCTGAGTAAGGCCGCATAAGTATTCAGTTAGCCACCTACCAATTTGAAACTCATTATGGAGATTTTGCGATGAAACTGGGGGACCCTCAAGCTTCGCCTTTAGAAGTTGAACGCAGAGCCTATATTCTGTTTTTAATGCGCCCTTCAAACACTTAGTGACTGAAGTCTTGTCGAACTTGCTATGCACCAACTACGCAGCCTCATGGGTGCCGTAACGTGTGTTCTTTCTGTAACGTGTGAGTGGCTCTCAATAATAAAGTCATTATGACAATCCAATGTTCTGACGCCCGATGGTAGTACACGCTCGTGCCGTCCATAATTACACATATATTTCGTGTTTTATTCTGAAGCGTCTATACAGGACACGTGTGTTTGTAAAGCATGCGTGTTACTTTCTCCTCATTTCTAAGCAGAGGTTGGTATTTTCTCTGTTTTGATAAGCAGAGGCGTGACTGTGTGACAGAACACCTGCTTTGTATTTGAACGAGATGGGTTCGATCACTACTCTTACCCTAAATGTTCATTAGTTAATTTATTTGCATCTTTCTCGATTTTTAGTCACGCAGAGATTATGATTTGTCTTTTGTAACCAACGAAACCAACGCTTGAGGTGTGGCAGCTTGACATGACACACAGGTGTGGCCGCTTGACATGACACACGCACACACACACACAACGCTTGAGCTTCTGCTAAGCAAGGTCTTCAAAGCTATCACCTTAATACCGGTGTGTTAAGACATTGTTCTTATTAATTTCACTTCTCGTACCCAAAATCGTTATACTATGGATGCTTTTTTATATGTGGCCTGGAATCCTTGGCACATAGGAACTCTGGGGGATCGGCCAAAAGCATTTAGTATCGTATGAAGGGTAAGAGCACTATTATTTGCACCCTAAAATTGATGCACAAGAAGGCAGATATTATCAAAAAGGAAAAAGATCCAGAGAGAAGTTCAAAACAAAAAAAAACAAGAAAGTATTCACTATCATAATGCCGATAGCCTAAGTTTCGAAGCTGACCAGACAGCTTAGTTTGCCAAACCTGAATGTTTTGGGATGTATGCCTTATAATTATTGACATTTTAGAAATCAATTCCCGACACCTTCTTTTTTTTCAGTATTTGTCAACGTAAGCAATATGTGGAAATCCGTTTAGTTGCTTGAATGAAATTACTCACCACTTCGAATACATCTCTGCGGCAATGTCTCAAAACGGTGGTACCAAAATTTAAAACACTTTCTGTGGTTAATGCTAAACCTAGCTTCCCAAACGAAATAGGTAGTAGGCTTTTATGAAATCGAATACAGTTCAAAAGTTTCTGATTCTTCGCAGAATGGACAAGTAGGTAAAGCATCAAACCAGCTCTGTATAAATAAATATTTAATGGGGAGACGCAGCACGTGAATCTGCAAATAATAAGTTCAAGATTTTTTGACTGACTCCACGGAGCTTTCCATGGAAGTTTGAGGAGCTAATAATCTGCCAATTCTGTGATATTTTGCAACCAATCTGTAAAAAAAGCAAATTTTCTATTCTCCCTGTTAATTATTTCAACTCTGGAAGTACTGGTTAAGTATGGATGCAGTGAGTGAAGCTTGTACTTCTTTTTTTTACGATCAATAATCAAATTCATCCTACATTGTTGCCGACCATACGGTATTTGTCTAACTTGAAAGCATTTTTATGGCTTCAATGCTAATAATTGCTATGTCCCAGCTTAGTGAGATAGACAGGATGCTCGCAAAAAGAGTGTTCTTAAAATTTTTCTATCCCAGTTTTGCTGCTGAAAATCCTCAAGTGTTAGCTGTTCCTTCATTGCTTTTTTTTCTGATACTTTCTTTCCACGAGGAGTCTCCTTGCGGTTTTTTTAAGCTGCTCCCTTTCACCAGCACGAAAAACTTCGCACTCTAACAATATATATCCTCTCTATTTGAAAAAATGTCATTGCAAGACGACAAACTTTCTGCAGAGTAACTTCCTGTTGATGCGAAATATCCTGCGCCTGGTCTTCTTTATGTCGTGGATTTTTGTCACTGAGCAATCATTTTCACTTTGACAGTTTGCTTAGACCGTTCAACAAATAGTATCAAAAATATAGTTCTTATTTTACTCTTTCACTTTGTCTGATGGCGTCTTCTATTTTACGCGTCTCTATGCTTCCGTGTTGTTCCATGTCGCTTCACAATTGCCTTCTTTTCTGCGGGTCCCAAAAGGTTTCAAGCCTTATTTTTTTATCAAACTTTAAAATACAACTATGCCATAAATAGGCATTCAAAGATTTCTGCATCGACACTCTCAGTGCTAAGAAAGAAAAAAAATCTACAGTTTGCCAAAGCTGTCAATTTCATCCCTGCATGCACTAAAAACGAGAGAAACGAGAAATAAGGATGGCAGGGAGGTTAACCAGATGCTAGTATCCGGTATGCTACCCTACACTGGGGTTGGGGAATAGGGGGTTGAAAGAGAAAGGAAGAGTAAAAAATAAATAAGAGAAAAACACCGACACACACGCACGCACAAAATCAGTCCACTCAGAGGCGTTCCGACAGGCCAGTAGTTCGTAAGAAGCCCAGTAGCGCTTGCACGGCTTTCTTTTGTGACGATGAGTCATGACGATGGCGCAGTATACTTTCTTCTGACAGCGGCTGGTCATCTAACCTGTTTAGTTTATTAGAAAGGTGTTGTCTTTCCAGGTTGTATTTCGGGCAGTCACAGAGAATATGTCGAATTGTTTCTTCATCTCCGCAGTGTGCACAGTCGGCAGTGTCGGCCATACCTATGCGGAACGCGTAAGCACGGGTAAACGCGACTCCCAACCATAGTCTGCACAGAGCAGTAGCGTCGCCTCGTCGAATTTTTGTTGGAAGCTGCATGCTTAACGTTGGATCAAGGGATCGTAATCTTGCATGCGTAAAGAGAGGCTCATTTCAAAGACCCAGGGAGCGTTGGCGAGCAAGCATGCGGAGCCTCCTAGCAGCGTCCGTCCTTGAGAGAGGTATTGACTGGTCGTTGTCTTCTGTATGGGCTGAACGGGCAGCTTGATCAGCTCGTTCGTTACCGATAATTCCACAGTGGCTTGGCAACCACTGAAATATAACGTGGTTCCCTTTCTCTGCTATATGGTGTAGCATTTCTGCTCTTTCAAACACCAACTGCTCGTGTAGACCACGGCGTAGATTTGACAGAAGTGACTGCAATGCCGGCTTGCAGTCGCAGAAAATCGTCCACCGTTGCGTGCTCTGGTCGTTAATGAAACGCAGCGCAACGCGAAGCGCTGCAAGCTTAGCCGCCGTTGTTGTGGTTGCATGAGCTGTCCTGAATTTGATGGTTGTGGCGTGCGTTGGAATAACGACCGCTGCTGTTGAGCTGTTTGGCAGGATGGAGCCGTCGGTGTAGACGTGGGTGCAGTCTTGGTACTTCTCGTACAGCAGAAGTAAGGCGAGCTGCTTGAGGGCTGGTATTGAGAAATCTCGTTTTTTCTGGATGCCTGGTATTGTCAGGTTGATGACTGGATGTTTGAGGCACCATGGAGGAATTGAAGGTCTCGCCGCGGGCGTAAAACCAGTTGGTAGGGAGTCACTATGTGTAGTTATTGTTCGACAAAATGACGTATGAGGTCTATCCACTGGCAAAGAGGCTAGGTGGTGACGGGGAGTATGCATGCAAGTGGTTTAATATTGCTATGGGGCAAAGAGAGCGCAAGTGGGACAGGGGCTGAGCATCCTGAGCGTCTACGACAGATAAAAACATGAAGAGCGTGAAAAGACGATGTCTGACACAATGAGCACCATAAGAAAGCAACTTAAGCGTGCTTTTGTTGAGCGTGAAGAGTTCTTAGTTAGAACCAATACTCGTACGACTCAACTACCTATATTACAGCAGTGCGTGTCCTCACAATACAACCATGGCTTTGCTGGTACTACGTTAAACAGAAATGGTGTTTCAGACGTACTGTTTTTTAGCTGTACACTAAGCAATAAGCCACCCTATATTGGTACTTTAGTTATTGCGTCTGGGAAGCACACTATACGCTAAGACGAAATTAAATCACACACTAGAGTGCTTGTTTGGGCGACTTGGTCCGGCATTTTGTTATCTTGAAACTGCGTGAAATACTACTTTAAGAAAAACACAGAGAGCACCACTACTTACTAGAGTGCTTGTTTGGGCGAGTTGGTCAGCATACGTTATCCCGAAACAACGTGAAGTATCAGTTTAAGAAAAACACAAAGAGCAGCGCTGAATAAAACAAGCTGCATTTGTCAGAATCGTGAGTATATACTTACGCAGTACATACTAAAAATAAATACAGAACCGTACATATGGCAAAAAAATTGGCAGATGTCACGTATAGTGGGAATCGATGATATGCGAAGCACGATTCGGAAAGGTAGATATGTCACTTTAGAATCAGCACAGCATTACGATGCGGATGTAAACTATGCCGTACATGACTTCCATGTCATGATCAACATGTTTGGACGTGTCATATACTTTCGACGTCTATTCACGTCATGTAACGCGAAAATTGGTATCTGGGAAGCCAGCAAAACAACCGAGAGCGCACTTTGAGCGTAGCCTGTAGTTGTGTTTTACGTGACACGCATGCCATGGTTATCATGTTTGGACGTGTACTTTACGTTCGTCGTCCGTTCACGTCACGTAATAGCTAATTTATTGTATGTAAAGCTAGCAAAACGGCTGTGAGCTTTTCATTAGCGTGGCATGTAGTCATACTGTTATATGACACACATATCATGATTATCATGTTTGTATATGTTATAGACATTCGTCGCCAATTCACGCGCGTAATGCCAAATTTGGTATATGTGAAGCTAGCGAAACAGCTGCGAGCGCATCATTAACGCGGTATTTTGTCATATTCTTACATCACACGCATGCCCCGCCGTGGTGGTCTGCTGGCTAAGCTACTCGGCTACTGACCCGCAGGTAGCGGGATCAAATCCCGGCTGTGGCGGCTGTAATTTTGATAGGGGCTAAAATGCTGCAGGCCCGTGTGCTCAGATTTGGGTGGACGTTAAAGGTGGTCACAATTTCCGGAGCCCTCGGCTACAGCGTCTCTCATAATTATATCGTGGTTCTAGGATGTTAAACGCAACTTTTAAATCAATCAATCATTTACATTATACGCAGTTGATAATTATCAAGTTTGCACTAGTTATACGCCTTTCGTTATTCGTTCACGTCCCGCGATGCCAAATTTGGTATACTTGATGCTGTCGAAACGACTGCGAGCGCACCACAGACGTCAGACTCTGCTCAGGCAGCGCTGCGAAAAAACGCCGACATCAGCGCCCTCATCGACGCGCCGGCCACCAATGGGTAGTGCAAAGTGAGCCGCACGCAAGCGAACGTGCTTAGGCCCTCCTCTTTCGTTGGCCTTGAGGCGCCATCTCCTGAAAATCAAGGACCTGGCAAGCTTCTTACTACAATCGAACCTAGCCCCAGAAAAGTAGGAAGATCATCAAAACAATCTTTGTGTAAAATGCGAAAGATGTTTCTGTTAATTCGGCGTAATGCAACTGACACTTAACGTAGAAGCGAGCATTGCATGACATCTAGTTACAGGCAAGCACTCCGACTCCGACGTTCGTTCCGTAACACCTAATTGCGTTAAACATGGGTATAAACATGATTCAGAAGCGATGAAGTGCATACACGAGCAATCTATCTTACGATCAGTGGAATGAAGTTCACTATCCGTCACAAAGAGCCCTGGCAATTTTCGCCATTGCAGTTGCATTCTCTATCAATTTCTCGCTTCCTGTGCGTTGTACTGTTTTATTACGCGTTATAGAATGCTCTCTTGACGGTTGTCATCCGTTGGTTTATACTACAAACGGGGATGCACGCATGTCTACTTTCTCGGTGTACAACGAAATGCAAAACCAAGGCCTCCGAGATAGCTCCGGCAATTGCGAAAGACCGACGGCAAGAAAGAAAAGTTATTGTGGTCACGATCATCTTGAGATTTACCTGTATTACGTGCATGTTCGCATTTCATAGATAAAGCCGGAATTTAGAGCCTTGAAAGCTCTCAAGCGTAATGATGGGGAGCTTCAAGTTATCGGCAGTCGCCGCGTGTGCGATATTTATCGTGCGCGTCCCCTGTCTACTGCTGCACGGTGCACACCGTGGTCAGAGGCCCTGTTGAGTTTCACAATTCAAATTACCAGAATTATCTTGCTAATAAAGCTACCCAAAACAATAACAGGAGACTTATATTATCGCACATTCTCACGCGAACGGCTGTGGACAACACGAGTGATTAGCTTGCCCGACACAACAGCCCATGCCCAGTGCTCTCGCTGTTCTAGTTCACGAAAGCTGCAGAAAACAGTAATAAGACGAAGTCCTTAACTCCCGTAGCAATTCACAACGCAACTGTAGGGTCGACTGGGGTCTTTTTTCGTAGAGCGCGAAGCAGTTGCGTCTGCTCTTGTTTTCGCTGTCGTTCTGGCGAGTGAACAAGCGAGCACTTCACGGCGGTTCGGTGACGCACCTTACTAGCGGCAAAAAACTCGTAGCTCTTTTTCTACAAGTTCGGTGCTCAAATACACTCAATATTTAGCTCAATCGCTGTTTTTTACGCTGTAGTAGCAGCTGGTTGCGCAGAAAACTGTGCAAGAGAGTGAAGCTTCGCAATACTTAAAACTGCGTCGGTGGGTGGCGCTGCGTGTCCGCAAAACTGCAGAGTCGGACGTCTACGAGTGTGGCGTGTAGTCATATGTGTGTGTGAGTGGGAATTTATTATAAGGCAGAGAGGTCAGCCTGAGCTAGTTCGCTGCAGCCTGCTACTCTACACAGGGGATAAAAAAAGAGCAAGATTAGAGGCAGAAGGGTGATAATGGGGACTAAAAGAGGTGGTGCGTATTTATAGTAGCCACTTAGCATAGCACTTTACAATATAGTATCTGGTCCAATGCTTTTGATGAAGTCTAAACAGTCTTTGTAGCAGTTTTCGACATTGTTTGGTCGTTCATTTCTGACAAGATGTGGCTTTCCCTCAGTGCTTTTCGTCCGATGCTTGCTAACGTTGAAGTTAGGCCTTTTTCTTTTCTCTGCGTATAATGGGCAGTCACCAAATATATGAGCTTAAGTTTCTCGCCCTTGGCAGCGCTCGCAGTTCGAGCTGCCCACACGGCCGATTAGGTGGGGGCAGTGACGAGTGAAGGCGACGCCCAGGCAAATCAGGTGCAGTATATTAGCATGTCTTCGGCTGATTCAAGCCGAAAGATGAAATATCATGTCGTGGTCTGTTTCCCGTAGACGCTTGTTCCTATGATATCGTAGCGACCAATAAGTGGCAGCGCATTCGCGCGAAAGCAATCTCTACATTGTGTTGACGTCACTTCGCGAATACGGTACTTCGACTTACATTGGGGCGTTGTATTCTGCCGCTTTTGCTTACCTATCGGCTAGCTCGTTGCCAACCAGGCCGCAGTGTTCGTGAATCCATTAGAGTGTAATCAATTGACCACTACTGTGTGTGAGGTTGAATGCCTGGGTGATTTCTAACGCTAACGCATAAAATTGGCCTCTTCTTGAGCAAGAATATATACACAGCTCATATATTTGAATGGCTGCAAGCGCTGATTTTGCATCTGACAGAATCGTTCATTTACGCGGTGTCTGGCCATTCACAAAGTTTATGGCTTCCTGTATAGCAACAAGTTCGGCAGCTGTCGAAGAAGATTTGCGATCTAATTTGAACTGTCGGGAAATACCAAGTTGAGAGATCACGAAGGCTGAAGCTCAGGTGGACGAAGCCAGCTCAACCACGAATTCATTGGTGAAGATGTGCACAAAGTCGCAGTATGGGTCATTCAAATGTGCCAAGGTGAGCTGCTTGAGGGCAACACAAGAAACATGCAACCTATACGAAATCACACGCGTGTGAAGGCACACCATTGGTTCAGTCGATGTTCATGGAGGCACTCCAAGAATTCCGGCAGGTGCAAAGCCTAAAAGGATGATATTTCTATGCGTATCGAGGCATCGTGAATAGGTACAGCCTGGTTGGTCGGCCTTTAGCGGAGACAACGGGTGCTGTGCGTGTCAGGTCAGTGGACGAAGGTGCACTCGAAGAGGCTCACAGAACATGTAAACTAGTATAGTGTAGGTGCAGGAGTCCTCTATAATGCCAGACGTTGACGTGCCCCGTGGCTGGCCCAGGCTTGTTCTCAGTGCTCGTGCCTGAATTCTCTCCTAAATATGAAGGCACGTTACATCCATGTCAGATAGTACAGGTGCGCTGTACCATATATACCCACAGAGTGTGCCTCGTACAAATGCAGAAGACTTTTCTCTGAAGGACCTCATCTCAGTCCTTACCAAATGCTTAAATGTTACTGAGGTGCCTTGTTGTAGCCTTGCTCGTAATTATCGTCACGTTGCTTTAAATGTCCATATGCATATGTCGTCCGCATACGCACTGATTCTGACAAGGTCGGGGAGCTCAGCTTTAAGGACAATGAGTGCTATGGTAAAAAGCATGGTGCTCAGGAAGGTGCCTTGCGGAACTCACGGCTTGAGTTGTGTCTGGCGGAGTCGCCATCAGATGTCGACATAAAAATAGTACGACCTCTGAGATAGCTCACTATCTATGCGTTGAGTCGGCCACCAACGCCGATGTCTTCAAGTGCATCGAGAATAGCTTCATGAAGAACGCTATGGTACGAGCCCTTATATTCAAGAAAATGAGCCTTACCAATCTCCGACGTTGTCTTTCATTTCAACAGAAAAAACTAGGTCTGCAACACCGTCTATAGATGATCAAACCCTGCGGAAGCTATTTATAAAATCTAGTAGGCCAACATTATTCCCCAACAGCCATTCTAATTTCGTCAGCACCATGCGTTCTATCACCTTGCCGATGCAACTGGCTAGGCAATGGGTCTATAGGAAGACAACTCGTGTGAACACTTGCCTGGCTTCAGTAAGGCCACTATGCGGCTGCACTTCCAACTGTCTGAGACTGTCACCGTCTCCCACGTAGGGTTGTTGAATGGCAAGAGAGCTTGCCTTGCTTCCTGGCTGAGGTGATATATAGAGTAGAATAGGTAATTTCATCAGGCCCTGGTGTGGATTAGCGTCGGCACGCGGAAATTGCAGCGTTGAGTTCGTGCATTGTGAATGGTAAGTCGAGGCAATCGTTGCAAGATGGCGGTGAGGCTAAAGACGAAGGTGACGTCGGTGAAGAGGACATACCTACCAGTAAGTGGCAGAAATCTTCTACAACCTTTACTTCATTTCGACTTTGCTTTAGCGCCCAAACTCGGAAAGGGAACAAATGTTGCGTGAGCGTCTCAAGGCTCAGGACAATTTGTCATATTTGAGATAGGGGTTTTTTGAAATCAAGAGAACCACAAAATACCCGCCACCATTGCCTGTCAAGCTTATCGAGATGTCGCAGTAGATGTCGTTGTGCTTGGCGTGCTGTAGAGAGGTCGGATGGTGATTTCTTCCTCCTGTATTTCCTCTCTGATTGGCGACAGATTGCACGAAGGTTTTTATATTGTTACGCGACTTGTAAACGAGGTTGAACAGAGGTTTATTTACAGGAAATTGAAGGCAAGTGCGTGCCGCAACTGCGCGTCGTTCTATTCTTTTTTCTTTTTGTGGTTGTTGTCGCTGCTGTTGGTTGAATCTAGTGAACCCATTGTAACATTACTCCCTTAGCAGACGAAACCCTCTGCGTGAGAAGTCAGCTGGGCAGTCGCTTAGTGAATGGCTTTAGCTGGGCTACATGCGTAACTTGTGCCTTGGTTGACATTCTCCTATTGGCACTGAGGCGTGCGATTCGATAATTCACTTCACTAAGACGCTTAGTTATATCAAACGGTTTAACATAGTCCGCGAGTACCTTCTGGCACAGTCCGCGTTTGCGAAGGGGAGTTTATAGCCACACATTGTGGCCAGGCTCGTAAGTTACTTGGCGGTGTCTGCGATCGTACCATGATTTAGACCGTTTTTGAGAAGCAAGAGTTCGCAATCTAGCGAGTCTTCGAGCTTCCTCCGGCCGGCTTAGAATTTCCGTGATGCAGGCATCGTGATGACTAGAGAAAGAGAAAATGGTATCCAAGGTGTACCTTGCTGGACGAGCGTGTAGTGCGTGATCAGTGGTCTCATGTTGCGCGGTGTTAAAAGCGTATGTGATGAACGGAAGCACTTCGTCCCAGTTTTGTAAGGTCAGAGCTTACGTACATGGATATGTTAACAAGTGTTCGATTCGTGCGGTCAGTAAAGGCGTTGGTCTCAGGGTAGTAAGGGGTCGGAGGTCGCAGATTAGAGGCACACGGACTTAGAAGATCTTCAACCACACCAGCCATGAGCTAAAGGCCACGGTCACCAATTATCGCGTGAGGGGGACTATGACGAAGTATTATGTTACGCAGAATAGACTGTGACACATTGCCTCCAGTTGCAGAGGGTTGTGCTGCCGTCTCGCAAAACTGAGTCAGGTAGTCGGCGCACTACATTATTCAGCGATTGCCTTTAGATGAACGCGGCATCAGCCCTATAAGGCTAATGCCGACTTGTTGAAAGATGAGCTGGGAGGTGCTACTGGGATTAGACAACTGGAGGGGGCGTTGGTAGGACTTTTATGACATTTGGAACTCTGTGCAGCTGGCTACGTAGGTGTCTGTTGTCTTGCACATTTGGGGCCAGTACAATCTTTCTTTGGCGCGATAGAGCGTTAGCCTAGATCTTAAATAACCGGCAGATGAATGGTCGTGCACGACACGTAAAGCCATCAATTGGAGGGCTTCTGGCACATCAGGAAGATAGCGCGCATCCGTGGCGGTGAAGTTCTTTTATATAGGTGTCCATCTGTTATACAAAAAGGGCCATTCGATGAGTCTTTGGCTGCGGAGAAGAGCGGCTCTAGAGTCGAAGCATCACGCCATCACGCTGCTGTCTCGCGAAAGTTGCGGTGTCAGGGAAACTTAGTTGTACGGTTGCGATTTCCTTGTCGAAGCTATCAGCGTGACATTCCGTCGTAAGGAGGGGCAGCCTGGAAAGACAATCAGTGTCAGCATGTCGTTGCCCACTTTTGTATGAGACAGTGAAAATGTAGTCGTGCAGACGCAGAGCCCATCGTGCAAGGCGTCCTGATGGATCGCCGAGATTGACGAGCCAGCACAGAGAGTGATGATCGGTGACGATTGTAAACAGACGTTCGTACAGGTATGACTGAAACTGCTGAACAGCAGAAATAACCCCGAGGCATTCTTGTTCAGTTACCGTATATTTACGCTGGGGTTTACTTAATGACCGACTTGCGTAGTCAATGAAGTGTTCTCTGTTATCCGAGTGTTGAACAAACACAGCAGCACGACCAATGTCACTCGCATCTGTGTGGCTCTTCGTCGGCACGGTAGGACTGCAGTGTCGCAGTATCGGCGATGACTTCAGCAAGAACTTCAGCTGCCGAGAGGAAGCTGAACACTCAGGCGTCCTTCCGAATGGGCATGGGGCGTTCTTGTGCACGAGACTTGTCAGGAGACAAGCGACGTCCGCAAAGCGAGGAATGAATCTCCTGAAATAGCAGCACCGCCCCAAGAATCTCCGGAGTTCTTTCACAGGTGGGGGTGGCTGAACTGCCTCAACAGACTCAGTCATTGCAGGATCGGGCCTGACGCCGTCTTTGTCCAAGAGATGTCCCACCACCAAGCTTGGCGCTCTCCGAAATGACATTTCGCGGAGTTAAGTACAAGACAAGCCTTTTGTATGCAGCTTAGTGAAATGCCAAGATGCTCGTTGTGCTCCTCAAGTGCGTGTCTGAATATGAAATCATTATCGAGATAGCTCATACATATCTCCCATTTTAAATACCGCAGAATGATGCCCCAAAATTTTTCGTAGATGGCGGTCGCGCTGCACAAGCCGAATGGCATAACGTTAAATTCAAAAAGTCTATCAAGCGTTACGAACGCCGTGTTGTTTTTATCATAAGTGTGCCTCAAAATTTGCCAGTAGGCGGATCTAAAGTCAAAGGTAGAAAAGTAGGAAGCCGAATTAAGACAATCAAATGCATCGTCTATGCATGGAAGCGGGTATACTTCTTTCTTTGTAATGTCAATAAGCCGGTGGTAATGAACACAAAATCGCCAAATGCCGTCCTTCTTTTTAACGAGAATGACAGGTGCAGCGAACGCACTTGCAGACTCCTGAATGACTCTCTTTTGCAACATTTCTTCAACTTGGTCACTAATCACTTTGCGTTGAGTCAGTGACACTCGTCACGGCTTCTGTCGTGTAGGGTGCGCTGATCAAGTGTTTATAAGATGGCGTACTGGAGACGCTGGAATCGGGGATGCCTTATCGTTTCGCGAAAAGCCAAACACTGGCGTGTGCTGCAAATACACGACTACTAACCTGAGGCACTCACTTGTGCTGAGGGACTTGCTCATCATTTGTAGAAGCTTCGAATTCGAAGGGCACGAGTGGAAGGATCCGACCGCAGCGACGTGAAGTACAGCAACTAAAGCCGGTGTTTTCTCTCTGAAGAGTTCGTGCTTCATACCAGAAGGTAGAATTATGGGCTGGGTAGCGTAGTTCATCGTAAATAATCCGGATCGCCCTTCTAATACTGAAACCAAGCAATGGGGCACCAACACGAGTGTAGAGGTTCTGTGTCGGCGTCAAATGTAGTAGGAGCTGCACCAGATCAAATAACCAGGACGCACACGCTACCCTGCGCAGGAATCACTATATCCTGGGCAACACAAAAGGCACTTTTTTGACGCGGCAAGTTTCGACGAGTCCGGTCATGAGCTCGTAGTGTACCGAAAGCTCCCCACTTCGACAGTCAACTGTAACGCCACACTCCCGTAAAAAATCTAGGCCTAAAATAACGTCGTGCGTAGATCGAGGAATCATGGCAATTTCAGTGGTATATACTTTGCCGCACAAACATCTCTGTAAAAAAGGCGACCAGGCACAATGTGTCACCACATACACTGCAAAACGACAACACTTTCTTCCACGAAAACCCAACTTGTTGTCTCAAAAGAGTTTGAAAACTAAAACTCATCACTGAAATGGTTGCCCCAGTATCAACAAGAGCCATAGTAGGGCATTTTCAACACACATGAACTTTGTTCTTAAGCTTGAAGGCTGGCGGAAGTACATCGGTTGGCAGCGCACAGTATCCAGCGACCTCACCTCCATCGGCCGCGCTGCCTAGTTTTCCGGTGGTGGTGACGGGAAGCGACGCCGCGGTGACGGCGACTGCAGAGCACGTGGAGCAGGTGGTGGCGTTAAGCTGTGGTCGGAGGCTGGTGACGAGTTCCGGAAGTTGCCTTGACGAAATTGACGACTGGTAGTCGGATGCGTTGGCTATGAATATTAAAAGCATCGATTGCTACAATTGTAGAAGCCTTGAGAAGGCGCTCCTTGGAATTGCTGTCGACTGTCACTAAACCCTGAGATGTGGCCTGGGACGCCGCACCTATAGCACACAGTAGGTGGCCGAAATGCACGGTGCGGCTCGAATCCCTCATTTTCGTTAGCTGGCATGTGATATCTGCCCTGACCACTGCAATACCTGTATACAGTTGTGGTCATGTAAAAAGTCTGGAACTGCGGTGGGGCACAGGTGTTTTGTCGATGCTGCCCGTTAGCGAAGGGAGGTCGGTTTGCCAGCTCGGACCGAAGCACAGCTCGGTAGTTGGCAAACGAAGATGGCATAGCTCGTTTACGTTCGCCTTACTTTGTTGAGTTCCTGTTCCTTCTTAGTCCCGCCATGTCCTTCTTGCTTCTTTGTAACTTTTCTTCCTCCTTTTTTTCTTCTTCTTTTCTTGTTGTTGTTTTTAATATTTTCTTCTGTCCCCTTCTCTCCTGTCTCGAGAAGCTATAAAAAGACACGGAATTGTGTAAATTGTATTTTGCCCCTTGAAAAAGACGGGGCTCCCGTCGAAACGTCGGATCAATAAACATGTTTTTATGCGAAAGCGCATGAACTTTTATAGTTATAAAAGAGTTATATATATATATATATATATATATATATATATATATATATATATATATATATATATATATATATATATATAAAATAAGGGAAAGAAGTGTATACCTAAGGGCTCGTTTTTCCGTGTTTTTAACACAATAATAATGAGATATAACAGACAGTAATGCCAAGGAATGTACAGGGGAAGTTATTAACATTAATGGAATGTAAATGAGAAGAAAGAAAAGTGGATGAAAAAATTACCAACTGTAAGCAGGAATCGAACCTACGACCTTCGAATTACGCGTTCGATGCTCTAACCACTGAGCTATTACAGCGGCACTCCCTCCATCCACTTTTTTTGGGTTTATCTGTGAATTTTAGAAGTAGGAGCGACAGTCAGCGCCATCTATAAGCCAAACAACGAGTGTGAAAACACTCTTATGCGCATGTTTGGCGTCACGTAGCACGTGAACTTATTATGAGCGGGCAGCTGAATAATTGTCCCTCTTATACAACCTAAACACACCAAGTCTGCCAAACACACCAAACATGCGCATAAGAGTGTTTTCACACTCGTTGTTTGGCTTATAGATGGCGCTGACTGTCGCTCCTACTTCTAAAATTCACAGATAAACCCAAAAAAAGTGGATGGAGGGAGTGCCGCTGTAATAGCTCAGTGGTTAGAGCATCGAACGCGTAATTCGAAGGTCGTAGGTTCGATTCCTGCTTACAGTTGGTAATTTTTTCATCCACTTTTCTTTCTTCTCATTTACATTCCATTAATGTTAATAACTTCCCCTGTACATTCCTTGGCATTACTGTCTGTTATATCTCATTATTATTGTGTTAAAAACACGGAAAAACGAGCCCTTAGGTATACACTTCTTTCCCTTATTTCATTGAACGAGGGTCTCGTACTGGCAGACTTGGTGTGTTTAGGTTGTATAAGAGGGACAATTATTCAGCTGCCCGCTCATAATAAGTTCACGTGCTACGTGACGCCAAACATGCGCATAAGAGTGTTTTCACACTCGTTGTTTGGCTTATAGATGGCGCTGACTGTCGCTCCTACTTCTAAAATTCACAGATAAACCCAAAAAAAGTGGATGGAGGGAGTGCCGCTGTAATAGCTCAGTGGTTAGAGCATCGAACGCGTAATTCGAAGGTCGTAGGTTCGATTCCTGCTTACAGTTGGTAATTTTTTCATCCACTTTTCTTTCTTCTCATTTACATTCCATTAATGTTAATAACTTCCCCTGTACATTCCTTGGCATTACTGTCTGTTATATCTCATTATTATTGTGTTAAAAACACGGAAAAACGAGCCCTTAGGTATACACTTCTTTCCCTTATTTCATTGAACGAGGGTCTCGTACTGGCAGACTTGGTGTGTTTAGGTTGTATAAGAGGGACAATTATTCAGCTGCCCGCTCATAATAAGTTCACGTGCTACGTGACGCCAAACATGCGCATAAGAGTGTTTTCACACTCGTTGTTTGGCTTATAGATGGCGCTGACTGTCGCTCCTACTTCTAAAATTCACAGATAAACCCAAAAAAAGTGGATGGAGGGAGTGCCGCTGTAATAGCTCAGTGGTTAGAGCATCGAACGCGTAATTCGAAGGTCGTAGGTTCGATTCCTGCTTACAGTTGGTAATTTTTTCATCCACTTTTCTTTCTTCTCATTTACATTCCATTAATGTTAATAACTTCCCCTGTACATTCCTTGGCATTACTGTCTGTTATATCTCATATATATATATATATATATATATATATATATATATATATATATATATATATATATATATATTGTCACGGGGTGAGGGTACGCAGAGGGTAGATATATATTTACTGATGGTTAGACACGCCGTGTCCTTGAATCAAAATAGAGGAGTGGCAATCACCCACGAGCTCTTGTTCAATCGTCATCTTCATCACCTTTATGGTGCCTTTGTTGATGTTAAGGATGACTTGTATCATATAGCCGCCGATGAAAGCACCGTCTCAGCGCTTAAGAAATCGTGCGATCCTGCGCAGAGAAGTACGGCTTTAGGCGGGAGACGTGGACGGCAGACACGATAAGGATGGAGCTTTCAAGGGGGCGATCTCATAGGTGACCTTGGTAAGTTGGCGTAAGACTTTGTAAGGCCCGTTGTAGTGAGCGAGGAACTTCGAGGACAGGCCAACGTGACGGGAGCGAGTCCAGAGCAAGACCAACGATCCTTGGGAGTAAGAGACAGCTCTGTGACGGCTATCGTGGCGATCCTTTTTAGAGAGCTGCGAGGCAGAAAGGCAATCCCGGGCAATCCGGCGGGCCGCTTGAGCCCAAGTAGATGCATCGCGAACGTATTCGGTTGGAGTGTCAGTATGCGACGGCAGAGGAGTGTCAAAAGGCAAAGTGGGGTGACGGCCGTACAAGAGATAGAAGGGAGAAAAGCCAGCGTTGTCATGTCGTGACGAGTTCTAGGCAAACGTCACGTAAAGCAAAGTGGCATCCCAATTACGATGATCTGCGGAGACATGCATCGATAGCATTGTCGTCAGTGTGCGATTAAGGCGCTCAGTGAGTCCATTTGTTTGCGGATGATAGGCAGTGGTGAGTTTATGTTGTGTGAAACACGAGCGAAGAATGTCGTTCACGACGTTGGAGAGAAATGAACGACCACGGTCGGTCAGCAGTTGACGCGGTGCTCCATGGTGGAGAATAACTCATGAAGGAGAAAGTTCGCGACATCAGTAGCACAGCTTGTTGGTAGCGCTCACGTGATGGTAATGCGTGTCGCGTAGTCTGTAGCCACCACTACCCACTTATTCCCACTCAGAGACGTTTGAAATGGTTCAATGAGATCGAGGCCGACGCGGTAGAACAGGTCTGTTGGAATGTCGATAAGCTGAAGTGGGCCTGGTGTGGTGCCAATGAAGGATGCTTGCGGTGCTGGCAAGACTCACAAGATGCAACGTATCGGCGCACAGAGCAGTAAAGGCCTGGCCAGAAGAATCGACACCGTACGCAGTGATACGTGCGGGCTGCTCCGAGATGCCCAACAATTGGGGCATCATGAAGTTGTTCGAGCACAGTGGAACGGAGCGTTGCAGGAACTACCACAAGAACTTCTGTGCTTTTGGTGCTTGTGTTTCGCTGGTAGAGAATTCTGTCATGAAGCGTAAACAGGTGAAGGGAAGGATCCGAGGTGTCAGAAGCTAGACTGCGTATGATAGACCTCAAATTGGCATCACTGAGTTGTTCCCTACGTATGTCCGTGAAATCAGAAATGGCGAAGACACAGGCATCAAAATCGTGCGCTGAAAGGTCAGGGGGATCCACGGGATGGCGAAGTATATAGTCAGCATCGTGGTGCATTTGGCCAGATCTGTAACTCACGTCAAAGCTATATTCGTGTAGCTTTAAGGCCCAACGACCCAGGCGTCCTGAAGGAGCCTTGAGGGAGGACAACCAGCGCAGAGCGTGGTGATCCGTGATGACCGAAAAGTGGCGGCCGAACAAGTTTGGTCGGAATTTTCCAACTGCCCTTACAAGAGCGAGGCACTCGCACTCAGTGATGGAAAACTGGCACTCGGATGGGGAGAAGAGGCGACTTGCGTAGGCGATTACACGATTTTGACCCTGTTGCCGCTGGGTGAGGACAGTGCCAATACCGTGTCCGCTGGCGTCGGTGCGAACTTCGGCAGGCGCTTAAGGATCGAAATGACCTAAGATGGGCGGGGAAGTGAGCAACGCAGTAGGTCGGCGAAACAAGTTTGCTTGCTGGGGACCCCCAAAAAACGGCCTGTCCTTCTTCAGTAGCTGTGTCAAAGAATGGGCAATGTCGGCGAAGTTGTGGACGAAACGCCGAACATAGGAACAGAGGCCGACAAAGCTCCGTACATCTTTCATGGAACGTGGTGTGGGGAAGTCTTCGACGACGTGAATTTTGTCGTGATCAGTTTGCACGCCTTTAGCACTGACAAGATAGCCTAGCACAGTGATTGTTTGGCTGCCGAAACGGCATTTGGAGGAGTTGAGCTCTAGGCCTGCCCTTCTTAAAACTTCCAGAACATCTGACAGACGGCTAAGGTGACTTTCTAATGATGGCGAGAATACAATGATGTCATCGAGATAACAGAGGCACGTTCACCATTTGTAACCCCGTAGCAGGGAGTCCATCATTGTCTCAAATGTAGCGGGAGCATTGCATAAGCCAAAGGGTTTTACCTTAAACTGGAAAAGTCCATCCGATGTAACAAATGCAGTCTTTTCACGGTCTAATTTATCAACGGAAACCTGCCAGTATCCTGAACGCCGGTAGATATAGGAGAAGTAGGCAGACCCGTGCTGGCAGTCGAGGGCATCGTAAATCCGTGGCAGTGCGTAGACGTCCTTGCGCGTGACCTTGTTTAAGTGACGGTAGTCGACGCAGAAGCGCCAGCTGTCATCCTTCTTTTTACTAGAACGACTGGTGAGGCCCATGGACTGCAAGATGGTTCAATGACGTCTTTTGTGAGCATTTTATCAAGTACACGTTGGATGACTTGTCGCTTTGCATGTTACATGCGATAAGGACGTCGTCGGATTGGGCTGGCGTCTCCCGTGTTGATTCTGTGAGTAACAACTAATGTTTGACCTAAAGGGCTGTCGTCAAAGTCGAAGATGTCCCTGAAGAACGCCAAGATATGCCCGAGATCGGCTGCCTGTGCTGTAACGAGGTCTGGCGCGATCATCTTGTCAAAGTCGGCATCAGTTGAGCTCTGTGAAGAGGATGCAGTAGCGGGCGAAGGAGCGTCTGGAATGAATGCAGAAACAGAATGTTCACTGTTGGAAGATACGTTGGCTAGAGTCTTTCATCTGGAACAACTTGAGCGCACCAGCTGAAGTTCAGTATCGGTAGCGACGCCACATTATTTTTAATCGTCAACAGAGTATGAGAAAGGGCAACATTTCTGTCTAATAACACGTCCATAATCGGTGCCAGCACATAATCGCTGTCGGGTACCGGAGGAAAAGACCTCATAGCTGTATAGGTAACAGCTTGGGGTGCTAGGCGAACGTATTCGACAGAACACAAACGTGGTAGAGGTGTAGTTGTAGTCTCATAGCAATAGCGTAGGTCAAGCTGAAGCAAGCCTATTTCACAGTCAATTAAGGCAGAGTGCGCGGCAAGAAAGTCCATGCCCAAAATGAGTTCATTAGAGCACTTGTCGAGCACGGCAAAAAGCACAGTTGTGGAGTGGTCAGCAACACTAACACGTGCGGAGCACATCCAAAAAACAGAAAAAGTTCCACTGTTGGCGACTTGGATGAGCGGCACTGTGGGCGGTGTTAAAACCTTTTTAAGGCGACGGCGAAGCTCCGAGTTCATCACCAAAATGTGGGACCCTGCATCTACAAGGGCAACAAGTGCATCGTATACTTTAACGTCTATGATGTTGCGTCGTGTCGGCAAAGTCAGAGGATTTCGCTGGCGAATCGTCGATGCAGCATCACCTCTGGGAGCTGCATCGTCTAGTTTTCTTGAGCCATTGTGCAATCGGTGAAGGACTTCGGAATTGGGGCGAGCGCGACGACGGGCGACGAGACAGCGCTGAGCGGGACTGGTGGCCGGGAGGGGATGGTGACCGACAATGCACCGTTGACGAACCGTTACCACCGGCTGGCCGAGGCGACTCATGGCGAGTTCCGAAGTGGCCATAATCTGCCTCTGCACGACGGTTGTAGCCATAGGAAGGCTGACGCCAATAACGCCTACTATTGCAATAGCGGGCCACGTGACCAACACGATGGCAGTTAAAGCAAATGAGCTGGTCATCAGCAGTCCTCCACTCGGCGGGATTGCGAGAGTGCTCTGGGAACCTCTGGCCTTGGGCGTAGGAAACTGACGGACGACGGTCAGTCGGTCGGGAGGAGCCGGCGGTGCACACAGATTCCAGGCCAACGTTCGAAAGCTCTTGGCGAACGATGGCATGAACTAAAGGCACGATTTGGGACTGGACTCACAGGCACGAGAGAAAGTTGAAGCGGGAGAAATAGGTTCAAGTTCTCTACGAATGATCTTCGTGACGTGCTCTGCAGTCAGCGGTGCCTGTGGTACAGGCATGTCTTCGCACGACCTTGTCGCGGCGGCGTTGGGAAGTCGAGCGAACTGATGGGAAATACGTCGGCTTTTGCCGGCCTCAAAACGCTGGCACTCTCGGATAATGGCATCTACTGTGTCACAGTCTTTCAAAATTAACAAATTGAACGCGTCATCGGCGATGCCTTTTAATATGTGCGCTGCCTTTTCGGACTCCTCCATGCCGTCGTCTGCTTTGTGGCAAAGGGCGAGCACGTCCTGCATGTAAGACAGGTAAGAAGACTCCGATGACGTTTGAGCGCGAAATGCCAGCTCCTTCTAGGCCGCTGACTTCCTGCCAGTCGATTTGCCGAACAGTTCTCGCATCTTTTCTTTGCATGCATCCCAGCTGCTAATTTCCGCTTCGTGGTTCTCAAACCACACTTTGGCTGTCCCCTTATGGTAAAATAGGATGTTCGCCAGCATGAGCGTTTCGTCCCAGCGATAATTCCTGCTTGTTCGCTCGTACAGCAGCAACCATTCTTCAATGTCGATGTTGTCGGTCCCGTTGAACGTGCCAAGGTCTTTCATCTGGGGCAGAACAACTGTCGTCGTTGTGGTGGCCGCTGCGGGAGCTGTACTCTCTTGTGCCATCGTGGAAGAAACCAAGCGTCGGCCGCTGCGTAGCTCCGTCTAGTTACCCGGCACTTCCAGCAAAATGTCACGGGGTGAGGGTAGGCAGAGGGTAGAACTATATTTACCGATGGTAGGAGTACACAGTGTCCTTGAACTAAAATGGCGGAGTGGCAATCACCCACGAGCTTTTGTTCAGTCGTCATCTTCATCGCCTTTATGGTGCCTTTGTTGATGTTAATGATGACTTATATATATATATATATATATATATATATATATATATATATATATATATATATATCAAGAAGTGGAGGACGGGCAAAACGAAAACTATTTAGTTTTCCTACGTTTCAGCCGGGGACCGGCCTTCATCAGGGAAAACACATTACAAAAATGCGCTTTTCTTAAGTAGGCATAGTATATCAAGGGCTCCTGACACGTGAACTATCACTATCATGCACTATCTACACTGACGTGGTGAGTAATGAACAGCAGAGAATGTCAAAGCAATGTCAAAGAAAGAGTATGAGAATGCATGAACGGTGTTTACATCAAGAATATCACATCAATATCACTTTGAAAAGTACAGTAATATCTACAACCAAAACTATCGAACCCATACAGCAAATCACACGCAGAAAAAAGACAAAAAAGTATAGCAAAAAACGTTCAAATGGAACAAGATGCGTAACTAAGAATTTCACGGGGCACAAACAGAATCGATGAAACAAAGTAAAGAAATTCATTGCACCGAAAAGGTGTAGTAAAAATCTGCGTGTACAGTGATTATGAACATACTGTGATGAAACTAGAACTTAGTTCTGCGCCGAAAAAAACGTCAGTTTGCCTGGATCTTCATTTATACCCGATAAGATTGCGTTGAACTTGTGTATTAGACATGACTCGCGCAGTTTCCTATCATAATGTTAAGGGAAACCTGATTCCAGTGAAGTACCTCTTAGTTTATTGAATGAGTGACCAGGAATGTTAACGTGCTTAGAAAAAGGTAGATTGGGTAGGCTTGTGGCATGTGACTTATGGTTAATTAAGCGTAGTCTAAAAGGTGTTTCAGTATGTTCGATGTAATGAAGTTTGCACACAGAGCATTTAAGCATGTACACAATGTTGCATGTGTCGCAGTCAAAATCCCCTTTAATTTGTAGATGAAAGTTTGATGCTGTACTTTTAACCAAAGTGGTCGTCGTCATATGGTTATAAACTTCGCAACGGGGTTTGTTGCATAGATGACAACCAGAAAAATTGGTGGCGGTAATCTTTGATGAGGTTAGTATGTCGCGTAAGTTCTTCGATCTGCGATATACCACACGTGGGGGATCAGGAAAGATTTTTTAGGGTGATCATTCCGTATTAGTATGTTGTGATGCTTCGGAAGAATGCTGTTGATGTGTGGTGCTGATGCGGCGTGTGTTAAAACCAGGCTCGTGTTGAGGGTGCGGCCTGCTTCTTCCGAATAAAAAGTTCCTTACGGTCAATGTCCTCAGCCCGTTTAATAGCATCGTTAATAACTTGTGGTGGATATTTTTGTTTCTGTAGGGCCTCCCGAAGTTTGTGCAGTTGTCTGTAAAATCTGAATTGTTCGAACATATTTTCTTGAAACGCAGTGCTTGACCATATGAGATTGCCGTTTTGCAGTGCTTCGGATGTGAACTATTGAAATGTAGGTATGACTGCCTATCTGTAGGTATTCTAAAGAGTTTAGTCGTCACTTTGTTAGCACGTATAGTAACCGTGACGTTAAAAAATGTTATTGCTGCGCTTGAGTATGATTCCGAAAAAGAGATGGTGGTATGAGCCTTGTTGAAGTCTGCAATGAACGACAGAAGTTCTGTCTTTCCGTGCTGCCAGATCAGAAAGAAGTCGTCAATATAACGCTTATAATAAAACGGTTTGAGACTGCATGCGTCTAAGAATTTATCTTCGAGTTGGCTCATGAAGATACTTCGCATAGCTTGGTCCAGTTTTCTTACCCATAGAAGTGCCACTAGCCTGAACATAATGCACACCGTCAAATTCAAAATTGTTCAATGTCAGGATTAGTTCCAGTAACTGCGCTAGTGTGTTGCTGTCCACTGTTTTGTTGGAAACTTTATCTTCATAAGCCTCCAATATTGCTTGAATGCCATCAATATGAGGGATATTCGTATAGAGTGAGGCTACGTCTAGTGTCACAAGCAATGAACCAAGTGGCACGTCAAGGTCAATGATGTCGAGCAAGAAATGGTTTGTATCTCTTCAGGTATGAATTGAAAGTAGGGTGGGATATCCTTAATGAGATTATCAGCGAATCTAGACACTGGTTCAGTGACGGTGCCAATAGCGGAAACAATAGGGCGGCCGGGATTATTTACTTCGTGTATTTTTGCAGGATATAAAATCCCCCGGGATGGGGCTAAGGGGGATTAAGAAGCGTATAGCTCTCTCGTTGATTTTGTCTTCTTTGACAAGGTGTTTTATGGCTATTGGAAACCATTTCCTTGAACTGCTCTGTCGGATCGTCATCAAGGCGCTTGTAGAAATGGGTATCATTCAGCTGTCTTTGAATCTCAGTAGTATAATGAGACATATTGATTATTACTACAGCGCCACCTTTATCAGCTGGTTTGATAATTATGTTTTCGCAATCGTGCAGCTTATGGAGGGCTTTTTTCTCAGAAATGGATAGATTATGTGTAAAGGACGTGGGTTTCTTACAGGCTTCCAGATTGTCGCCTCGTACTGCTGAGATGTAGAGATCAAGAAACTTGTCACGTTGTGTTGGAGGCGTCCAGTGCTCGCGGGATGGCATGTGCGAAGAAGATGGCCATTCATGAAAGAATTCTCTTAAGCGTAGGTTTTGTGCAAAATTATTTAAATCCTTTGCCAGCTGGAAATTGTTAAAGCCACCAGTGGCAGGACAGAAGTTTAAACCCCGAGCAAGTACCACTAATTCCGCTTCGGAAAGGATAACCGCAGAAATATTGACAATGTTAGTGGACGTATCTTCTTATGTATTATCAGAATCCGCTATTTCTTTTACAGCCATCTCAGGAAGTAGTTTGTCGCGGAGCAACTTAGCCTTTTTTGAGTGGATTTCAGCGTATTTACTTTGTTCGTATTCGTTGAGGGCCCTGATCTCTGAAGTACACATCGGATGCGAGGCGCGTAGTTGTCGCTCAGTGTTAACTGATGCTTTGGAGGATTCTTTGTAATGGTCGATCACGACACGTGTTAGGTCTAAAGAAGCATTTGTTAAGATCGCATTCCATTCCTCGTTGTTATAGCCCGACATTTTGGAAGTTGCTGGTTTCAACGAAAGTCGAAGCCCCTTAGGTACCGTCGAAGCAGTTACTAAGGTACCAAGTGTGGACGCGTGGAGAGCATAGCGGATTCGTTTTTCAATAACCTTCCTGATTTTACAAAGACTTGAATAGTTTGATAGATTGACTGCCGATTGGAATGCTCGTCAATTATTAGAGACCTTGCTGAGTTTAGCACTTCTAAGTTTGTATGGGTATGAAGCAGGAAAAGTAACGGACCTTTTTTGTGGTGGCTGCGTCTGCAAACTTGAAGCGTTGTTTGGAGAACACTGGCGCTCTGTCGTTTGACACCCGCGAAGAGAGTCACCGGTGCGCTGGTCTTGTGCGGGAGACGGTCGGGTGGAGTGCGCTTACTTTGAGGAACTGTTCAATTGTCCAATGAAGGAGGGACCCTTTGTGTATTGCTTCTGTTCAGCATGGTATGCGGTTAGCGTAGCTTGCTTCGGAGATGCACTGCGTTGTTGACTGCCCGAGGATTGGCTTCGTTGTTGGTCCAGGGATGACGGCCGTCGATCGGGAGACTTCTGTTTTCGGGAACAGCTGGTTGCGTGATCAAGCCATGAGGCAGATACGACGTTGCGCATGTAACGAAGGCAGAGTTGTCGGATATGGCTCGCCATCAGTGCGACGCCCTCGTAGCTGGAATGTAGGCCATCAGCAGCGAGAACACGCGCAGATGGGAACCACTCGGAACCGTGGTCCAGAAAAAATACAAGACGAGAGTGGCGGCAAAACTCTCTCAGGCAGTGGTTAAATTCACATGCCTCTCGGTTGCAGTGTTGTACAGTCGCTGTGTTGCGGTTGCCACGGCGACGATTGGTACATCGGGGAAGGACGAAGCTTGCATGTATCCGGTGTATTTCAGGGCGTTGCGAAGCAATGAAGTTCAGCAGGTCTCTGTATTTGTCAAACGCCACACGACCGTTGTTGCGGGTGAGGTCAGCAAAAAGGGGCCATTGATGTACCATGCCTACTTAAGAAAAGCGCATTTTCGTAACGTGTTTTCCCTGCTGAAGGCCGGTCCCCGGCTGAAACGTAGGAAAAATAAAGTTTTCGTTTTGCCCGTCCTCCACTTCTTGGTATTTTTCCACTGGATTCAAGGACACCTTCTTTTTCATATATATATATATATATATATATATATAGTTCCTCCGTGAGCGGTCACAACGTGGTTTATTTCGACGTTTCGGCCTAGAGTCTGGCCTTCATATATATATATATATATATATATATATAGTTTTGTCTTGTAGATGTAGTAGCGCACAGGCGCGGTGCGTGCTGGGCTACCACGATGTAGAAGAAAAAGACAAGGGCTCAATAAGAACGTCTTGCCTGTATAAAGGGTGCTGTCTCTTGTCTGTCTTCATTAGAATATATTTATATTGGCGCAGAGTTGGAAATAACTTGCCTCAGATGATTCACGTCTTTCACAAAAATTGGCTCACTGGATTACGAACAAGGGCAATTACGAATGCTAAGGTATAAAAATTGTAGGTAGAATTGAACGTGTAACAAGTTGCCGTCAGGGATCATTTAAACCAATTACAAAACAGCTAATTATTCAGTTATAAGATAAACCCCATGCTCACTCACATTCAATTATACACTGATGGAGCCGCGCTGTCCGGGTATGAGTAAACATGGCTGAATAATATTTTGGGTATTTCAAGTGAGTTAGAGTGACAAGAACTTTCATAGTCTGAGTTGACCTGAGCCCTAAGAGCATAACCCAGTCTTGAGTGATCTCCATGTTTGTTCTAAGTTATATTATTTAAAGTTGCTGATCTAAGAAATTTAAATTACAATATCAAGAGAAAAAAGTATACTTATATAATAACTAAACATTGTATGAGTTATTCAATCTTAAAGATACTGACAACCACGTTCTGTAATCATAACAATTGATTGTTCTCTCTGCTCCTTTAGGAGTGTCCGCCAGCCTTGTCGACGTAAGGCAAAGGCATGTATCATGGACATATGATTCGGTCGACATCATCAGCAATTCGAGGTTATTTGGACTTTGTATCAGCTGTAAAAGAACAAAGGGCAACATTAGTTTTTTATGTACCTTACGAACAGCGAATAAAGCAATTTTTTTAATAAATGAAAGACCCAGGTGTCAGTCTGACTAAAAATCTTCAGTCATAAGCAATTGAAGATAAAAAACGTGTATTTGAATACATCCTGAAAAATTCCGATGCTTTTTTCCAACCCGCTAAATTGTGCCAAGCGATGCTGGTGATTCGCATGGCATATCAACTTTTTATTTTTACTTGTTTCGTTTTTTTTTCTTTGTAGAATTCCAAAATGCACCCTCCAGTAGTTTTGTTTCCTACAATAAAGAACTATGAATTTTTCACTTTAGTTGGTAATGACCACAACGTGGTTGATGTTCTAATGTCAAGGCCACATTAAAATGTAGTGATGGCAAGGTACAAGTCACCTAAGATAACTATTATTGTGATATTGTAAACACGGCTGATCACTGAAAATCTTCGGTTCAAGACATCATTAGTTATTGGAAAATGCCGGCGAACAATAAGCACGTCATAAGTGCCTTTTGGAGTGCCTTATGTCGGTACATTCGTCACTGACGGGTGTTTTGTGCACAACGTGTCAGCCAATAAACTCTGTATATAATGACGAGCTTTGCTGCTGAAATTCGTTAGAGACTTGAAAATATACTTCCACCTGACATTGACAGATTTACAATTAGTTAAGACTTCCTATGTCCCTGGACAGCTTCATATGCAGGTCTGTTGTTTCTCAAACAACTTTCAATAATTTACGTTTTCACAAATGCTGACTGTGAGTGCCAAGACTCTAGGTTTTTTACCATGTGTTTCTCTCCTTCTTACTGTACGCTAATAAGGGTAATCACTAATGTCAACAGTATCGTTGGGGACATTTCTTTGTATAATGAAGAATTGTCTACTGAATTAATTGAGGTCGCAGATGTCGCTGACTCCAACAGCTCTGATTTTGTGTGCGTGAGTGGTTCTTTTCATGTTGTGCCCATTTGTGTGTGTGCACGCGCGTATTGCTTTCATTTATATTACAGGTTTACACGCCGTAGTTTCTTGCACAAGAGAGTGATATTACATGTTGCTCTACATAAATACGTGACGTCACAGCAAACCTTCTCGCGTTATGCTGCCACAGTGTCAGAGTTTGCGTACCGTTGAACACTGGCATCTGTGTACTCGGGTCTTAAAAGGGTAATTGTGGCTCAGATGTAAGTGCTCAAGTAAAAGTTATGCTGTAAGAGAAGCTGTAATTGAAGGTACCTTAACTTATTAGTCCTAAGTATTCACATCTGCATGGGACAGTACCGTACGCAGAGAAGTGCGTGCGTATATACACTTGAAGATACATCACAGAAAATTGCAGCGGTTGGCATAATTTAAAAGCTGCCGAGTCAGACAGGACGCCTGCAAACCTCATAGACAAGTTTATTGGTGCGACTAAGAGACGTATAAACCTATTTTTATGTGCCTATAGATTCCTTAGGTTTAGTTTTTTATTTTATACAAGCCGCCTTCGCTGAAGCTATTATAATTTATGCTATTTCTTCTGTATCCAACAATACTTTAGTTATCTGTCCCCTCCTTTTGTGTTTTAAAAAATGTGAGTGACATAATGGCGACAAAAATGACCAAAGCTATCATAGGCCATATTTGCCAACTGGTTATTTTTTCGAAGACTTTCACTTAAGAACCCTGATATCTGATGAGATCGGATCAAAGTAAGTCGTCAGCAGGGATATTGCTTAGGTAGTTATCACAAAAACATATTATAATATAGCCACGGCCAGATATGATGCAGACAATAAAGAAAAAAAACGGTATTCGGTGATGTTACTTCACTATGTATTATCTGATAGAATGCCGTATTCTAGCGACAAACTCGGTGCCATTTTCTTCCCAAGCATGCAACGGAAGGGTCACTAACACACAATTCCTTTAAATTTTTTATCTAGAAGGCTTCCTACGTCCCTTGATGTCTGATTACGATCTGTCTTATTCTTCATTAGTTGTGCTGTATATGTTCGTCGTGTGGCTCCTGTGAACAGCTAAAGCACGTCATTTTAGAATGCTCTAAATTAGTAGTACAGCGCGCACTGTTCAAAAAAATATAGACTGATTGGACTTAGATAAATGACCCTTGACAATTGCTTGTTTCCGAGAGCATGTGCTTCTAGGCATAACCAGACTCACAGAGCTTTTTAACTTTCTTTAGCAGCGATGCCATAGTGGTTAGAATATCAGCCTCGTTCGCAAGAGGTCCGTGGTTCGAATGCCGGTGCCGCGCAGTTCGCAATTGCATTAAAAAAGTCCGCGTGGTGATGGAACTGCATTAGGAGGCCTGGGATATGGCCTAACTGGTGACCACCGCCGGTAACGCGCTTCCTCACCAGAGAAGGATCGGCCACCCTAGTGCAGTATCTGGCCACTACATCCCACATGCATACGTCAATGAAGTCACGGCACTCAGTCCGCAGTGGTTGCGAAACAACTTACCATGGCGGTGGTCAGATCTGCAACACAGTAGAGGGTGCTAAGAAATTATGTATCTGGACAGGCCGCCATTGGAACCTGAACTTGGTAACGTTTAACGCTAGAACCCTATTTAATGAGGCAAGTCTAGCTGTACTATTCGAGGAGCTAGAGGGCATTAAATGGGATGTATTAGGGCTCAGTGAAGTTAGGAGGACAGATGAGGCCTTGACAGTGCTACAGAACGGGCACGTCCTTTGCTACAGGGGCATGGCTGACAGAAGAGAACTGGGAGTGGGGTTCCTTAGCTACAGAAACATAGCTGGCAATACAGAGGAATACGATAGCATAAATAAAAGGGTAGCAGGTATCGTAATATAAACTAAATAAGACGTACAATACGAACATAGTACGCGCTTATGCACCTACGTCCTGCTCTGATGACGCGTCATTTGAAAGCTTCAATGAAAATGTGGAATCGGCAATTAGTAAGGTAGAAACACAGTATACTATAGTGATGGAACACTTCACTGCAAAAGTAGGGAAGAAACAGACTGGAAACCAGGCAGTAGTAGATTATGGCATCGGTACCGGAAATTCCAGAGAGGATCTACTAGGAGAATTCACAGAATGCAATGATTTACGAATTTTGAATACCTTCTACCGAAAACGAGGGAAACGTAATTGGACATGAGCAGCCCTAATGGCGACAATAAAAACAAAATAGTCTTTATACTGAGTACACACCCAGGCATCATGTAGGATGTAGAAGCGCTTAGCAAGGTACGATGCAGTGCCCATAGAATATTACGGTACCGAATTCGCCTACACGTGAAGAAGAAACGACTGAAACTGATACGCAAGAAGCCAATCAATGAGCTAGCACTGAGAGGGAAAGTACAGGAGTTCAGAGTCTCGCTTCAGAACAGGTACTTGGCTCTTATCGAGGAAAACAGCCTTAGCGTTGACGCAAAGAATGATAATCTGACGAGTATCATTACGGAATGTGCAGTGGAAGTTGGAGGCACTGTAGTTCGGCAGGACACTGGCAAGCTGTCCCATAAAACAAAGAATCTCATTAAGAAGCGTCAAAGCATGAAAGCGTCAAGTACAACAGGCAAAATGGAGTTGGTAGAGCTTTAGAAGTTAAGTAATAAGCGTAAGGTATAATATGTAAGAAGGTATAACATGTAGATCATTGAACACGCTCTGAAGAATGGATGGAAGCGTCAAAGCAGTGAAGAGAAAACTTGGGATAGGCAAAAACTATATGTGTTGCACTAAGGGACAAGGAAGGCAAAGTTACTAGCAATATACCTAGGATTGTAAAATTAGCGGAGTTTTACACAGATCTGTAGAGTAGCCAGCACAACCACGACCTTAATATGAGAACTAGCAGCAACCCAGATGACACACCACCAAAATAATTGAAGAAGTCAGAAAAGACTTGGCGAGCATGCAAAGAGGCAAAGCTGCTGGAGAGTATCAGGTAACATCAGATATGCTGAAAGGTAGAGGACAGAGTGTGTTAGAAAAACTAGCGACCCTGTTTACGAGGTGTCTCCTGACGTGAAGAGTACCAGAATCTTGGAAGAATGCTAACATCCCAATACATAAGAAAACTGATGACAAGGACTTGAAGAATTACAGGCCAGTCAGTTTGCTCTCCGTAGTATAAGAGTTATCTACAAAGGTAACAGCGAACAGAATTAGGACAGCATTAGAATTCAATCAACCAAAGAAACAGGTAGGATTTAGAAATCAGGTAATCAAGTAATAGAAAAATGCTCAGAGTATAGCCAACCACTATACATAGCCTTTAGAGATTACGAAAAGGCGTTTGATTTAGTAGAAATATCAGCAGTCCTGCAGCAACTGCGAAATCAGGGCGTCGACAAACCATATATAAACATCATAGAAGCAATCTACACGGGATCAACTGCTACCATAGTGTTCATAAATAAAGCAACAGAATACTTATCAAGAAAGTTGTAAGGCAGTGCAATACAATCTCACTAATTCTATTTACCGCGTGCGCACAAGAGGTTTTCAGAGTCCTAGAATGGGAACACTTCGGCAGAAGAGTTAATGAACAGTACCTCAGTAACCTGCGCTTCGCCGATGACATTGCATTGCTGAGTAACTAAGTGGACGAATTGCAACTCGCTATTACGGAGTTAGATAAGCAAAACAGAAAAGTAGGTCTTAAAATTAATCTGCAGAAAACGAAAGTAACATGCCACAACCATGGAAGAGAACAGCGCTTTGAGATAGGTATTAGTGCACTTGAAGTTGTAAAAGACTGCTTACTTAGGCTAGGTAATAACCGCGAAGGCTAACCACGAGACTGAAGTAACTAAAAGAATAAGAGTTGGATCGAGCAAATTTGGCAAGCACTCTCAAATTATGACAGGTAGACTGCCACTATCTCTCAAAAGGAAGGTATAAAACAGGCTGCATCTTGCCCGTACTTAGCTGCGGAGCCGCAAGCCGGAGACTAACAAAAATGGTTCAGTATTAAATTGAGGACGACACAGCGAGCAATGGAGAGGAAATTTTAAGTGTTACCTTAATAAACAAGAAAAGAGCAGAGTCGATTAGGGAACAAACCGGGGTTAAGGATATCATAGTTAAAGTCAAGAAGGAGAAATGGACATGGGCCGGGCATGTAGCACGTAGACAGGATAACTGCTGGTCTATAATGGTAACTGACTGGATTTCTAGAGAAGGCGAGTGGGTTAGGGTGCGACAGAAGGTTAGGTGGGCAGATGAGATTAGGAAGTTCGCGAGTATAAATTGGCAGCAGCAAGTGCAGGAGCGAGTTGACTGGTGGAAAAGGAGAGGTTTTTGTCCTGCCATGGACGTAGTCAGGCTGATGACAATGATGATGTTGATGATGACTTTTTTGTGACATTTTTTTGCGTGTCTGCTTTGTTTCTTAATTTGCAAATCACCTCCTTTCTTTCATTCTTTCTTCTCTTATTTCCTCTATACCTCCCCTTTCCGAAGGAACAGGCAGCCGTTGTGCCCCTATGGGTGGAATTTGTCGGCCTGTTCCCTCCCTAATTCCTTTTTCTTCGTGTTTTCGTGTACCTTAACCAAATAATATTATAATAATCGGTGGCCTACTTGTGGTCTGTCCTGGGACTATTGTAACGTGGTATTAGAAAGATTGGTTATCTTCTGTACTTACAGACATTACATTGGTTTAATATTTTAAACTATTGAGACTTAGCGCTGTGTACGTTCCCTTTCCTTAGTCCTGTGTCATTTTCGTGCTGTCTTCAAAGTTTGATTATGGTGGCTGAATTTATTGGTAGTGCTACTTAACATGCTGAGCATCTCACTGTAATGCAAAGCTGAGTGTAAGGCCAGCTGTCAGACTCTACGTCAGACTCTACGTACGATTATTCAGCATTGGAAGGTCTGCTAAATACGTACCAATGATCATAACTGAAAGGTCATAACTTTTATTGTACACCTACTTCATTTACATATCCTCGAAAACGGCACCTCTGTTTAGTTCTACAATCCACTCATATAGACAAAAAAATTTTAAGGTGGTTCTAAGTCAGCTTCGCGAACTGGCCCCTCTGAGCCTCTCGGCTGGCAGCCGGCTGCTCCTACGTTTGAATAGGGACAGAGCTGACCAGTATCAAAGATACCTTTATCTTAGGTGCTATCTTGGGTACCCTTTGGGTAACGTGTATCTCTACCGCAATACGACTAGCAAAACGAGTTTATGTATTCGTAGCAACCTCCCATGGTGAAGCAAAAAATATTGAGCTGAACTCAGCTTCCCAAGGTGATACTCCTCTCACTAAACCCCCAAATAGAGCGACATTCTTTCATTTTTCCGCTAGAGTTTTCTGGAGAGGGCAAGCATTGAGATGTGAACATTGATATTGGTGGAGCATAGCCACGTGGTGATGCTTGCGTTGTTTAACAAAAAGCGTGCCACCGTGCGCGCATCCTATCCTTCACTTTCTCGTTATTTTTTTATATAGGTGGTATTGCTGGGACGCCCTATTGCAAAAACAGCGTGATGCCGGTACGTTTTTTTGCACTTGTACACGCTGGAGACGCTGGTACACGCTTGTATTCACTGGGCCTTCGCTGGGCGCACTGGGAAAAGGCTGTGTCGCACTGGTAGGGGCGCTGGCGCAACCGCTGTGATGCTGGTGCGTACTGCGAAGCACTGGAAGCGCTGAAATTTTCACTGGCAAGCACTGGTGAATACTAGAGCACGCACTTTCTACCAGCGCAGCTGCAGCGTGCATGTTTCGGTATCTTTGAATATAAAACGCTTGATTCGACGGCTGGGAGAGATGCTACCCTAACAGATACCAAGCATACGTAATTTTTTTTAATAGATACCGAGCATACGTAAGCAGTCTTACCCATTGCGCGGCCCAGCGAGCAATAAACTTGTCATGCCAGCCGCGTTGGTATATATGTTACCGGCGCTTCTTGCTTCCTGTACACACAACTTTAAAGTGTGAAAGTAACTGTAAAGCATAGTTTAGACATCCATAAACCTAAATCACCTGATTTTGGCTTGTGTCAATGTTCGTCAGAAGGAGCGCTGACGATTGATCATCGCACTTTCAGCTACGCAGGCTGTCACCGAAAGCTGCCGGCCGCACTTAGCCGGTAATTCTTCGACGGATATGTGACAACACGCAATTTTCAGTTGGTAATTTAGTACTCCTTCGTGAACTGATTCTCTGGCGTACGTTTTCAGCGGATTACTTGGTATTTCTATGGGTGTTTTTTGAATTGTCGGTATTGATATAACTGTATATATCTGTGCACTGGCACGCCCGCTGTTAACTGCCAGAGTAGGCCAGAAAGACGATGTCGCTCTCCATCACCACTCCGTAAATGCATATCTGGCATTGATTGACCTTCCGCTTACTTCAAGTACAGCTCAGGTAACAGAAATATTGCGAAACCCAAATGCAGAAACTTCAAGCATCGCAACTCAGCAGCTTCAAAAGCAGCCTTACTCATACCCCATCCCAGCAAGGCCTATCGTGCCACCCGTGTCGGTGTACCTGCTGGCGGCGCTTTTTACTTCAAGTAGTCACAATTTTAAAGTGTAAGAATGATTGTAAAGGACAGTTTAGACATCCCTGAGCCTAAATCGACCATTTTTCCGCGTGTGCGGTGCCCGCACAAGGAGCCGCGACGATCTATGTGTCGTGCTTTCAGCAATATAGGCTGTCACCGAAAGCTTCCTTCTGAGCGCAGGAGCCAGTACTTCCCTGACTCGTACGTAAGAACACGCAATTTCGAGTTCGCGATTTGGTAAGCCTTAGTGAACTAACATACTGGCATACTTTTTCAGCGGATTGCATTAGTCAATCCTTCGGCGGTTTCTTAGTTGCAGGTATCGGTATAACTGCCATTATGTAATTTGGCACGCCAGATGTGTACTGCTACATCGTCGCTTGCGCCAAAGAAAAATACTCAATATTCACTCGTGTGCGTGGATATCTACCAAACAAGACATATAAATCATCTGCACTTGTTGACTAGTAGCAAGTGCTAGAAACGACTATCAAAAGAAAAAGACTATCGGCAGCAACAGCTGACAATCTGTGGCTGCTCCTCAAGTCAATTTGAGATTTCTCAGAGTTAAGATGTAGATGCTTGAAAAAAACTTTGCGCTCTGGCTAATATTCAGCACGTCATTTGGTGCCCAGAAGCCATTCGTCACTGTCGAATCAAGACGCAATTGTTATCTGGAAAAGAATATCGTGTCAGTCTTGACTGTGTGACTTGTACATGAAGATGAAGGCGCGTTCTTCGGATAAAAAGTCGTTTTACAACCCCATAAGCATGTTCTGGTGTGGCGTAGCACGCAGTTACACCACATGCCTGACTTCTTTGTATCCTCATACAGGGAAAATGACACACCTTGTCACCGTTCATGCGCGAAGTTGTGTTCTCATATCGTTTCTTAAGGGCAAGGTTTTTGATAGCCTACCTAACTAATGTGAAAAGAAAGCGCCTTATGAAAGACCTAATACAGAATGTTTTCCTGTGCCTCTTCACCGTTCAAAGTATTAAAATTATATGGACAGGACGTACTAAAGCGAGTGAAAAACATGTGTACACCACCCAATGTTAAAACCTCTTTTTTAAGCTTCATACTAGAACCTTGCCAGTAAAAACGTGGCTTGAAGAGAGAGGGAAGTATGTACCATGGGGAAGCAGCTGTCTCCTGTGTAACAAACCTGAGACCATTAAACACGTGTTTATTTATTGTAGGAATGCGATTTTCTTTTAGGACATTTTACAGAGGACTTTAAAAAAAGATTTACCTCTTACTTCATATGGAATTCGATTTTTGCCTTGTGAGATTTCTGTGCTAAATGTCGATGTTATATTTTTACTTGGTTTTCATTTACTCTAAAAAATTTACACCGATAAGGGTGTATTTGTTTTGTCCCTTGGGCAACACACTTTTAGGGTGTCTAGGACTACCCTAAACAATAAGGTGTTTAGAAACACCCTGAAACCGTAGAGTGTAAAGAAACGTTACACCCTACTTTAATAGGTGTTTATAAACACCCCTAAACTATGGGTGTTAGATGAAGCTTACATTCATGCGAGTGGGGTGTACACTGAAAACCCCCTTGAAACGATGGAAGTATATGGATGAGCATACTTGATCAAATGAAGCGCATTTAACGGGCAACAAAACCAGAGACACAAGAGGTGACGCTTAGACTTGTGTGTTGAGGGGAGCCGTTCACAGCACTTCATTCCATCAAATATGCATCACCAACTTGCCCAAGCCTCAATTGTTCTCAGGGAAAAGCATATATGAACCTTCTCTGCGGCTGACAGGGAAGAAGAAGATACTGGTGTCACCCACTGCACTTATACCTGCATGCATGCAGCTGATAAGATAAAGTGTCATGGTCTTGAATGAGATGCATGAGACCAGTGTACATATGTGTGTGTGCGCGCACACACACACACACACACACACACACACACACACACACACACACACACACACACACACACACACACACACACACACACACACACAGTAGTGCCAGCAGTAACCTGTAGCGTAAGGTCCAACCGAACAAAACGCCGAAGCGAAAAACAATTAAGCCCATATGTTAACATCTACCTTTACTATAGGAAAACTGAAGTATGTCACGGGACCAAGTTTCTTTGTCTCTATACTAAAGATTAATTGTTTTCAATACAATAAATCTCCACAACTTTCGAAAACATTTGCGCTAGTCGGGCAAACGACTGAGACGTATGTAATTCAGTGTTGTAATTTCAGTGTTGGTATACTTTCAGTGTTGGAATACACTAATGTAATTTCAGTGTTGGTATACATCTAACACTCGTCCCCTGCTGCTCGCACAATCATCTTCAGCTGCTGAGATGACTGCTGTCTTCGAGAGAAGTGGGGTGAAGCTGTTCTTTCTGTACAGAAAATTCAATCCTGGAAACCTAAAATAAATACACAAGGAACAATGACTGAAACTTCACAAACAGTGCAACATACAGTGTGCAACATGCATAACTAACTGCTTTCTTATGTGTAAGTATATTTTGAGTGCATAGCAAGCATATTCAGAGGCATCAGGCTCTACTACAGTGATAAATAGTAGAAAAGGTATGCTGAGCAATAAACGCAATAAAAAGCGCGCTGTGGCAGAATCATTATACCTTTCGTGCCGTAGATATGAACCTTACTTTACCCTTTCTGCTTGCGTGCGCAGGCAAATAAAAAGGTGCTGCTCCAAGTTGGTAATATTCCTTTACCAGCATGCAACGACCAATCTAAATGAATGTCAAGTTCTATGCTTAAGTATGCATCAACACAGCTGCATGTGTATTTCTGTAGATTTACCATGGTACATCATTCGATTACTTTATTAAAAGGAAACAGTACTACGCGCAACAACATATACTTATTTTATCTACATTGCTCAAAAGCACAATGCCACTGAGCATACATGACGGTATGCACATTGAGAAGGTATTCAGTGCAGGTGACTTGTAAAATGAAGTAGTGCATAGTTAAGTGTTAAAATGCGAATGATACTAATGTGCTTGATCTGGCTCGCATTGACACGATTATATAATGGAAGATTCGGTTATTCGGTCCTTCCACGTCATACGTCGCAGCAATTTTGGTGACCATCTCAAATGTATTCGAAAAAGAAATCGCGCTGTTTTACTGATATAAAAAGTTAACTGCTAGAATATTTCGCAGACAAATAAATTTTGGTCACGTGGCTGCCTCCTAAACTTCTCAGAATGTCGTCTGGGTGTTTATGAAAAATTTATTTTATAAGTACCTACTTCTTCCGTGCCAAACTTGGTCCACAAGTTAAGTAAAGGGCTTGCGTAAAGTGTTTGAAGCTCAGTAATATTATTACCATTTTCCGACCATATACTCCTCAAATACTTTAGCCAAATGTGTTATATCTGCATTTTTCTATATCAATACTGCACTTTGAGTGAAGATCTGAGGAGTGAATACTTAATCCACTTAAGGTATATTTGGAGGAAAAAATATTTTAGACCTCCCAAGCTGTCAAACTTTACGAGAAAAAATCGCAAATTTCACAAAATAATTGTTTTGTCTATAAAGAGACGCAACTTGCACCATGTGGCGGTTAAAATAAAATAGACTTCGTACCTAAATCGAAGCAAATACACAGTTCTTTGATGTGCCAAATTTTGTCATAGCAATTTATGTTTTGAGAAAAAAATCACAGCATATCAACGGAGTGAATGATAATGAGTGGGGCGTAGCGTTCGTACGTCCGGACGCACAAACGGATGGACAGACAGTCTGACGCCAGTATGGATGGGACGGACTCACGGACAGACCGACACACGGAAGCCCGTACGGATGGATACACAGACGAACGGACGAAAGCACGAATGTGCGGACGAACGATTCGCCCCACGAATCATCATTTTGTCCGTGTATATGCTGTGAAAACCACTAACGCTATCTATTGTGCAACTAATCAAGTGGCTACACAATACTAGTACGACTACAGCGGAGGGAACGACCCACGGCCTCAAGAGCTTTGCCCCTAAATGATTTTTGAAGTTACAAGTTCCCAATACGCCATTTGGTCATACAGCAGCCGACGCCTCGAAGTTCCCCATTACCGTTGATGGGAAAATTCAAAAAATATTTTATTCCTTGAAATAAAATTGTAATGATGAAACTTGTCACATACAAAGAACTGTTTATTTGCTTTCAATTCAGGTAAAAGGTGATTTTTAATTGGACCACGACATGGTGCAAGTTGCGTCGCAATACGGACAAAAATGACAATTCTTTGAATGAGTTAACTTTTCTCGTAGAGGTTAACAGCTTAAGATGTCTAAAATAATTTTTTATCAAAATATCTTTTCTCTGAAGTAAGTAGTCACAGCTCAGATATTCCTACAAAGTGCAGTATAGCAATGAGAAAATGCAAACATAACACACTTTGGCTAAATTCTTGCAGACGTATGTGGCCGAAAATTTGTATAATATTGCTGAGTTTCCAACACTTTACATGAGCCCCTTTACTTAACACGTACCGCAATTTGTATAAAAAAGGTGCGGTACTTGTAATTTTTTTTCACAAACAACCTTCAAACAGCAGTCTGAAAAGTTTGAAAGGCAACCACTTGACCAAAAACTTTTTTCTCTCCGAAATATTCAAGCGGTTCACTGTTTTCAGTGCATTAAATCAGCACGATTTTTTTTTCAAACACATTTGCCATAGCCGCAAAATTGGCTGGGAAATGTCGAATAAAGTGACCCTGTTACCTTCACTATAAGACCATTGCATACTGCTAAATTAGGACCATTTGTTTCAATCATGCTGTTAGGGTGAAAAAGCATTACTCCTTCCCTGTGCAGCGTAGGCTGTTCAGTGGCTGTGCGTGTTATGTTTCCAGATAGATATGCTGCCCAGTCCTACATTTTGGCTGCAATACATGCTTAGATACCGTGCAGTATGTATAACATTAAAGTGTTTTTGTGCAACATAAAAACTAATAATACGCTTCACATAGCGAAAATACCTTTAACATCTGAAGTACTTAGCGAAGTTAAACGCCAAAGCGAGGCGAAGGCGATAAAACTGTGAATAACAAAAATATTTTGAAAATTACACAAGATGAAAATATTCTGAATAAAATGTGCTCGAACGTTAGCTGTTATGTTCTAACAGGCGTTTGCACTGTTCAAGTAGGCAATTCGACCACATACACAGACTAAAGGTCTTTCAAAGCAAAAGTCCAGCTTCAGTGCTCGATCCGCTACATAGGCATGGCTGTCGGCAGTGTCACGCTACGTTGTGGGTGAACGAAAATACCGGTGCAGACAAATTTAACGAAATTGCATGTATTATCAAGTAGGCAAACTTCGCGAAGCGCACCTAACGCGAAGCAATATGCTGTGTTGTCACCCGATGCATCAACCCGAGTTATCACGGTAGTGTTACCGCACAAAACGAAAAAGAACCGAAACGAACGACATGGACACCACGCCTTGTTTTCCGTTCTCGGTCTTTTTGTGCAATAAGAAAAAAAAAAGAAAATAAATGAACTACCGACATGCCCAAGCATATGCGTCTTACATACGTTTGATGCTTAGAGCTAAAAGGCGCCGTCCCCACACATGTAATAATTAGTAAACTAAAATTGATGAGCCGCACGAGCGGGCCCTGTTAAAAACCGCTGTTAACAAAGGGCGCCGCAAAAATCTGTTCCATTTCTTCGCTGAACCGCAGCGGCGCACGCTCACTCTGCTTTGTACTCCAAGCAATCTAAACAAACAAACAAATCTTGCCCACAATCACACTTCGCCATCATCCCCGTGAAACAGTTCGGACAGATATTCTCGCTAAGTAAACATATGGTGATTTGTCATCAACTTGTTGAAAACAAAATTGTTTGAAGGCGTTATTCTCGTGCTCACGCAGTTAACAAAGCGCTGAACGGAACAACGTGAGAGCGGTACTCACTATTTCACTTCCAGTGCTCCACAATATAACTCCACAGGTCCGGTCTTAAGGATGGTGCACCTTCGCAATAATCCGCAATGACAGAACACACAGGTCGAGCACAGAGCGCAGGCACATTTCAAACTAAACACCAACTAATAAACTTTACCGATCGAGAAGCCACGCGCACCACACACACACACACACGCACACACGGGAGGATTATTCGCCAGCGCACGCAGTGACATGTAAGACGATGTCGGTCCCTTTCCCGCGCTGCGCGGCCGGCGCGCAGCAGTAGCGGGCAGCCAAGGTTGTCTAGGCGACGAGACTTGATGGCGCCTTGTGGCGCTCTCAGACCGGCTAGAAGATAGTGCGGGCGCTGTTTTTTTTTATTGCGACAGTGATTTGTTGCGTTATACTCGTTCTTTAACAGTGCATCTGAATTGCAGAGAACTTTGTGACGGCGCAGTGCGGCCAGCACGAGCTACTAGTCAGAACGCGCATTTGTAATATTCAGGAGCAATGTTTAGCACACCTTCACCGACCTAATGTACTGAATTTGGTAAAAAAGCTAAGCTGATGCTTTTTGCTTAGCTCTATGGGTCTTTAGGGACTGCACATTCAAGGTCACGCAGGCGATATTTTATCAGTACTTTCATTTCGGTAAAGGCATTGCGACATTGCATGCATCAGCCGTCACACTATTCGATGAGAACATATTGCTACGTGCGTGCTGCTAGGAAGACGACAGTGCATACGCGCATCTGCACGCTTTTATGCAGCAAGTAATAACAAGAAAGAAGAGGAACGCCCTGTCACGCAGTAAATAAAAATACTGACCTGCTGCTACTTTCTCAACCTGTTAATTCCTACTTCTGTCTTCACGTTGCGGCAATGCATTTGTACTTAGCTTGCAGTCCTTGGAACAAGACCACGGCTGAAAATATTTCATCAATGTTGTTTTCTCACTACCTACAAAGTCAAGGCTTTGACCGAAGCACGTCTGCTGAGGAAGTTACATAAGTTAAAAGAAGGGGATCCACAAAAAAACGGAGAGAGAGAGAGAGAACTAGAGAATGCGTTTCGGCTCCCCTGAGGAGAGCTTTGTTCGCAAATTATTCCACAAGGCTCCCGTCATTGTGAGCAAGGCTGCGTCAAGGTCACCGAAATGTCCTTATTTTGCATTTTGTTATGGTTGGTGTCTTCTTTCTAATTTCCATGACGCACTCTTAAGTACGCATAAAGAGGAACATTCGCTACAGTAATTAAATGAAACGTGCCTGCTAAAAATACATGACGTCAATGTTCGTTTTTCAGGGACCTGATGGCCTGCTGACGTGGTGGTTATGGCTAAACAAGTTTGCTGTTGTTTTTTTTTTTGCAGGTGGTGGCCGTTTTATCTCAAGCTTTAAAAGCTTCGATCTTATGGGGGACGGGGGGAGGGGGGGTGTTCTATGCATGGCTACACCAATGTGCGCTACATTACCTTGTTCAGGCAAATCACTGCACTTTGTGAGTGTTGAGTAATCACGCAAATGACACAGATGAAAGAAACAAATACAGGAGAATTGACCCTTACTCTATTAAACAAGCGGCGCTCCTATTGTATCTTCCATTTTATAGTAGTATGCGTGCTTTATCGATGAAAACTGCGTTTCGCTCATATTACTATCTGCTTCGATTTATTTCTAGACTCGCAAGCAACTAGTAGTGGGAGCCTTGCTTGTATCAAGACGGTTAACGTATATTAACAGTATAAGCAAAACGGCCCGAAAATGTCGTGCAGTTGTAGCCTTGTAGGCACGTGTGCTCAGATTTGGGTGCACGTTAAAGAACCCCAGGTGGTCGAAATTTCCGGCGCCCTCCACTACATCGTCTCACATAATCGTATGGTGGTTCTGGGTCGTTAAACCCCACATATCAATCAATTATTTGTAGCCTTGTTCATTACACCCCATACATAAGGGTGTAAATAGGGTGTTTTAAGAGTGTTTTAATTACGAGCACTTCTAATTTTAAAATTGGGGCGTAAAAGGGTGTTCATATTGGTGATTTCAATGCACACACCCGTTTTACACCTTTTAGGGTGTAAAATGTTTAGAGTGTTCGGTTTGGCGTAGTATGCTATTGTACAGACACTTTGACGTAAGAGTTCTATTTCTTAATGAGTGTTTCGTTGAAGCTGTTATGAAAGTGCGAGATGTGTATAAGGCAACCGACTGTGCTGAAGATTTAATATCTTTGTTTGATGCGTTATCACACATGAAACACGCGTGATGGTGTTTGTCACATTATCTTGACCTGTAGTCAAGAAGGCGTTAAAAGAGAGAAAAAAATCTGGCGCGGCGTAGTGGGTAGCGTACTAGTTTGGAGATCAGGAAGTAGGGAGTTCAAATCCCGTCAATGGTGTTTTATTTTTTCTCAATTTATTTTTTTTAATTTTTTTCTGAACGCGCGTTATTTTAGTCATATATTTATTTAATTTTGGCGAATAGGCACCCCCGTTTTATCCCTGGGAACCCGTTTCGCGCAGAGTACTGGGACGCTGCCGCTCCAGCGTCCCAGTACCTGCGCTGGGTAGCGCGGTACCAGCACCATACTGGGCCCATAATCAGGCATGGCGCAGGACGCTGGTACCCAGTGGCGCTAGTTCTTGCAACAGGGTGGCCCCTACTCAGAGCTAGCGCACTGTTTTACATCCTTCAATGCTTGCGGTGTTCCTAGCGCAAATTATTCATCCGCTGTATTGTTTTTTACGTCACTATTTCTTTCGTATTGATTCACTACGAAGTCCATAGAATGCAAGAATCGGGTTGCTTTGCGTATAACGCCTAGCACAAACAAACAATTTAATAAAAGCATCCACTTCATATCCGAGAAGTGAATGATGACGAGTGAGTACAGCAGTGGGAATCATCGGGTAATCATGAATTCCCGTATATTGCCTACTCCACATATTACAGTGAAGGAGAGTGTTTGCGATCTTGGAGATGTTGCTATTAAACTACAAATGATCGCACACCTTGCAACTGTCTGTAGCTGCAGTATAGGACTTCACGCTTGAAGCAGGCGTCAGAGCAATTCACGTCGGGTAGCGTTAGGCTTGTTGCGTTTCGCCTCAGCTTATCGAGGTGCCAACTCCGTGTACGCCTGCCTTCATTATCGTTTCGTCGCCGCTTGCCACGCTCTCACCACGGCTTGTTCCGCTTGGCTTCATTGCCTTTGTGCAGCGGCTTCCGAGGCTTTCACTACGCCTGGTTCCGCTTGTCTTTTTGGTCATTTCTACGCCGCTTCACGAGCTCTCAATGCCGGCAGCGCCCCTGACGGGCATCACTGTGATTAGATGGCTACGCTGGGTGTATGTTGCAAGCTCGATTCTAAGGTGCATCGCCCCTAAAAAATCGTAAAGCAAGTTCGACTTGTACAGTGTACGATTGGATTATAAATAAATTAGAATATACGAACCATTGCCCAACCAATGTCGACGCCCGGGGATGTAGAACAAGCATCTACTGAATAAAACATGTCTTGGCATATTATGTGTTTCTTTCTGCACGTTATATAGGTTCTTCTAGCGATAATTTGATTGAAAGTATGGCAAAATCGCAGAATACGCAGCTGCAGTGTGGGATACCTTCACTGAGTCCAATAAAAAAAAACTAGAAATGGTTCACGGAAAGTCTGTTCGATTTGTGTTTAGTTTTTATAGTTGGCACACATCATCTTTATTCTCTTTTAGTTAAAGCGCAGCTACAAAAACTACAAGAGAGAAGAAAAGTGGTGACCTGGAAAATTTTTTCTCACTTTCCATAAGAGAACTGGAATAAGCAAATTAGTGCGCATTAGACGAATGACCGAACGTGCTGTGCACTCATACTATTGCATGAAAGCAGTTGATTGCGTAAATTGCGCAGATACGTTCATGTATTCTTCTTTTCCAGAACAACCTGTGAGTGAATCTGCCTAACAGCAGATATTGTAGAGCGTGCAAGAGTAGATTTATTCATAATGCTATCAACTATTCAAAATTGTAATATTACTTAGAGCCTAATCATGCCTAGAGATACGCAATGCTTCCCTTTGTATTAGGTACGTTTCAGTGAGCCAATTCATGCAATTTGTTGTAATATTTTTGTTTTCATTTTCCGAAATAGTTCAAAACTGTTCAAATGTATGCATTTTTCCTTCTATATAGAGCTTTTTGTATAGGTTTTTGAAATTAATACCAATGTTACTATGTATGTGCGATGCTTTTAGTTGTTTTCGCTACGAACTTCTGTATGCCTATTTCTGCTTAAGACCTGGTAAACAGGTGATTCGAATGTAATACATCAAAATACAATTGCTAGCACAAGTGGTTTATGTACTGCACTGAACCCGCCTGTTTAGTGTGGTAAGTAGTTTTCACGCAGTTTCTGAAAATGTTTTGTGCTTCATTTTTTATTTTATAGTTTTCAGCGTCAAGCCGCTGTTTGCCTTGGCATAACAGCAAGCTTTAACTGCCATATATCTCAAACTGAATATTCCTGTTGAGTTTGGTGTTACGCGAAGGCGATATTAATAGTGAATGTTAAACTATCGGCGTACCGAATGTATACCGAAAAAACAAAAATCTGCCTGCGGTAGGGTGAATTAGTGCAACTGCGTTTGCGTGTTAACATTAAAAATAATATGCAAATATACTTTGAAGCTACGGAGATTTGAGCAACATTACACCAGCTTCGTTTTCATTATTCGCGTCCCCACGAGCCGTGTTCCGCTATTTTAGCTAGTCACCTTGTTTTCTATTATCTTTTACGTTGTGCACGAGTAAAATTCAGTAGTCATATATTTTAGAAATCGGGTGTGTTTCAGGTACCTAACACCATATACAACAAAAATCAGTTGCTTGAACTCGATGAAAACAGCGGCATATAATTTGACGTCATGCGGCGCTTGTCAGGGCCCGTTCACACTAGCGGCAAGTCTGCTTCGCCGTTCCCTGTCTAAGATTTTCAGGTCGCTGTGCGCGAACTGTTTTCTTTGTGTATATCTTTGCTTCGCGCAGGTCTGATATTCTTTTTCGGGCCGTTTTCGGTTTTTTGCCGGGAAGTGACGTAGTCAATCAACGACAGAGAATCTACGTTGGTGAGCCACGTCAGCTGCGTCTTCCACGGGACGCTTCGAGCTGCTGCTTCTTGCACCGCGATTTTCACATTATAGGTCACATTGGTCCTAACAATAAATAGAGGTTTCAGCCTTTACGGTATTAAAGAAAGCTCAATGTGAACCCAAATAACCAGTCCCAAAGCTGGCACTCGGACAAGTGGTGCCAGCTATTCAGAATTTGAAACAGCTAAAAAATGGTTACAGCATGACCTCAGAGATTAATCAAGCACCCATAATTACAAGCCTACAACATTTATCAGCTGAGTATGGCTCTTAAAAATGATGCTGAAGCGAATGATGTAATGTGAACGCAAACATCAGTTTAGAGCTTGCAAGCTACAAAGCACGCGCTGGCTCCTTGGTAGAATCAATGTGGTCGACCATTGCATTCGGAACAGCAGCCATATTTTTTCGAGGCTCAAATGCGTCGGGGGGAATCTTGTGGTGCACTTTGAACAGCTCTCCCGCGGACGGCAGCGGCCGATGGTGTATGGCACAATGCCGTTATGGCAGACTTGCCGTGAGTTTGAGCGGGCCCTATGAGTACTTGTACGTCACACTTCATTGGTTGATTATCAACGATGTATTATCGATTATTTCTATTTTCTACTTAAAAATTGATAATGTTTTATTATGCTGTGTAGGGCATTTAAAACAACGTATTTGCTGTTTTTTTGTAACCTACATATTGCGGGGGGAGTTTTTGGGGTGTTTAGAGAAAGCCAGCAAATTATGGCCAGGTGACTGCATTCGTATGCTACCATTCTACAGTGCTTTCAAACTGGCTTTCAGTGAAACGAGTAGCGCGTAGACCATGGCGGAATGTGCGGCCACAGCTCCAAGCAACGGCATCCATGTGCTTTGGTATTTCTGACGGCTGCACATGGCAAAGAAACGCCATTGGTTCTAAAAGGCAGGCTAATGGCCTGCGCTTGTTTGTTTCTCCTGAAGTACGTTTCAGAGAGCTGCAGTACGGTAGAACAATAACGCAGAAACTTGACATTATTTTGTATTTTTCACCTTTTTAAGAGCCACAAAAAATTGCCATGCAGCATGCACGAAGTCATAAAGATTAGATTGATCATTTTGGAATGCTGATTACGGTGTGACAATAGCTTACTTGACCTAACGCGGATAAAAAAAAAAAACTTTGCATAATTGACTTTTGGTAGTCAGCCAATTAGGCGCAATATTATTTAGACTATAACGAGCGTCATATGACGTATGTCGTTGCTTTCATTCAATTAGGATGTATTCGTTTCTTTTTTCTGGGTCGCTGTAAATTTTGTAACTGTTACAAAGCAGGAGGTAATGTGAGCTATACATATATGAGAATAGTGTAACTAGCAATGATACAGTGTGACACTTTGCATAGCAACAATACATCTGAGACATTTCTAGAGGGTACAACTTGGTAACAAACACTTTACGCTAACAGAAAATTTGAATATGAACAGTGATCGTATTTTTAAGTTGTTTATGTGCATATGACGCACCAAGAAGTGAGACTGAATGTCGCTAACAGCATTCTTGCTCCCCTAAAGCTGCACCTTGCTTCGGTATTGCTAAAATAGTGTTACGTTTACGGACAATGCAGATCTGCATAGCGATATTTGCAGAAGAACGACTATTGGGGCTAGTTTGCTAAAGTATCGTTAGAAAGCTTCTTACAAATGTTCTTGTAATCAGCTGGGAACTGACTATTTGGTCAGCGAGTAGAGCAACGGCGCCCATCAAAAACATTAGTGAACCACAAAAAGCACTGACAGCGTAGCCTATAAAGATCTGTCATGTTAAGCAGCCAAACCATGCCTAATATACTCTTTGAAAAAGAAACTATCACAATTTCATAAAGAAACACAAAACTATACAGCTCCTCACAGTGAAGACATTTTCTAATAAACATTTAATTTTAGTACATGCATCTTTGCTGCGTCACTATATCGATCTAGAGTTTCGAATTTACAAATCTATTAGGCATCTTCCGATACACTTCAAAAGTATCAAATTGGATGCATTTATTTCGGTAGTATGTTGTATCTGTTTTCCAAACACTTTATGGCGCAAAGTATCTTCTGTTGCATTGTGATACAAAATTAAAGAACCTTTGCCCAGCCGTGAATTGGGAGGTGAGGTCTCTCCGGCCTTACATAGGACTTCCGGATGGCTGGTGCCTGGATCCGAAATCCGGTAAATATTGCAAAACATGATGATACCGGGTGCCAGAGCCCTGTGCCGTATCTGACTATGGGGCGAATCGGAGTAGACGGTTGGGCCAGTTGGTTACTCATCATTTATGTGTATGCCGCGGCAGAGAACTGACTATGGGGCTAGTTTTGCGCTGTGTAATAGCGCGTCTAAGTACCGTTTTACCGGGAGGCACTAGGAATGCAAGTGTGAAACGAAGCTATAGCATTAAGACGGTGGTGGCTACCTGTTGTACGTACACGTAGTAGTAATCTAATTTATATAGAAAAAAAGTAATGCAATGAAAATGATGAAAAAAGTCGCTTCATATTTCTATCACACGAGGTCTCCATTAGCGTCCCACCCAACCGCTGATCCAAAACCATAGTTTTTTTTTAAATTTAAGACCGATGAGTAGAATGGAATCAACCTACAAACATGCCGTTCTGCTTCATCTTGAGATGTCGCATAGTCGAAGAACTTGCAAGCTTTCGTTGTTTGTGCGACTGATTGATTGATATTTATTTATTTATTTATTTATTTATACTGTCAACCCTCACTTGAGGGTCACTACAGGGAGGGAAGCATAGGATATGGAAAGTAAATACAGACATTGATATTTTCAGCAACTTTGAACAATAACACAATAGCATATTCATTGCCCGGCAAAGTAAACATCAAGAGCACATTCAAATTTTTTAACGTCAGAATTTTCAACAATATGTCGCGGCAATTTGTTCCACGCTTCTATAACATCAGGGAAAAAATATTTGCGAAAGACGTCCGTGCGAGCACCGAAGGGGCGAACTGCCGCGTCATGATTGATCCGGCTGCTGAGCTTATGCGGGGGGTGTACGTAAATTGTTCTATCTATTTTTATTTGACCATGCAATATCTGAAAAAATACTTTTAGGCGCTGCTTTTGTCGTCTAATTTCTAGAGATTCCAAACCACTTAGTTTTAACATCTCGGTAACCGAATCAGTCCTTTTATACTTCGAACATATAAATCGCGCGGAAAGTCTCTGAATTCGTTCCAGTTTATCTAATAAATTCTTTTGGTGGGGGCTCCAGGCAGCACAAGCATATTCTAAAACAGGGCGCACAAATGTTTTATATGCAAGCAGCTTGACGTCTTTCGTAGCATTCGGTAATTTAGCACGCAAGAAACGCAGTTTTCTGTAAGAGGCACAGCATACATTCTCGACATGTGCACGCCATTTCAAATCATTCGTAATATGCGCTCCCAAATATTTAAATGCACACACCTGCGGTAAATAATTAGGTCCAATGCTGTACGTAAATAGTAAAACGTGTTTCTTGGTAGTTATATGCGTATATGTTGTCTTAGAATAATTTATTTTCATCTCCCATTTATCGCACCATGTTTGAAAATCATCAAGACAATCATTAATTAAAATTTGGTCATTCGCACACGTCACTGGGGTATAGATTAAACAATCATCAGCAAACAATTTAATTTTTCCAGGAGGGTTAACAATGTCAACAACATCATTTATATACACCAAGAACAGCAATGGGCCCAACACGGAGCCTTGGGGCACACCGGAATAAACATCAAGTGATTCAGACTCAAACCCATCAATTCGTAGCAGCTGCTTGCGGTTCGTTAAGTACGCTTCAATCCACTTCAGGATATTTTCATTTACGCCTATTCGTTTGAGCTTGAAGAGCGATTTATGGTGGGAGATCTTATCGAAGGCTTTTGCAAAGTCTATGCATATCACGTCGACTTGTTCTCTGTTATCTACGGCAGCGGCAAAATCGTGGAGAGTTTCAATCAGTTGGGATAACGTGGAAAGCCCTTGCCTAAACCCGTGCTGTTGCCTACATATCAGCCCATTTGTCTCCAAGAAAATAGCCATCTGTTTGGCAATGACGTGTTCAAAAACCTTACAGCAAACACACGTCAGAGACACTGGCCTGTAGTTGGTAAAAAGCATCCTGTCGCCGCTTTTAAATACCGGTTTCACAATGGCGCTCAGCCAGTCTTTTGGAAGCGAATGTGTCAAGAGTGATTTTTCGAAGATAATGACTAAGTAAAACGACATCCACTCCGCATACCGCCTCAAAAACACAGTTGGTATTCCATCCGGTCCATTAGCCTTCTTTTCGTTCAAATTAAGTAGCTGCTGAAACACGCCCGCTTGATCAAATGAAACTGGATCCATGGCGCATGTGCAAGTATCGGCCATTTCCTTATCTTCATCCGTGAATGCCATCTTTGTAAATACAGATTGGAAAAAGCGATTGAAACCATTAGCTATATCTTGTTTCTGGGTTACAACATCAGAGCCAACCGCGATATGTTCAATCGCTTCTTTCCGATCGCTCAAGTATAGCCAAAATTTTCTAGGCGAAGTGCGCAAGAACCCAGAAAGCGTTTCATTGAAGAACTTTTTTTTGGACTTGGAGATTTGGATTTTCAACGCTGCTCGTAGTTGGGAAATCTGCTCAGAGTGGCCTTGTCTTTTGCGTAATCTCTTTATTTTGCGTTTAGTGTGGATAACATCTCTAGTGATCCAGGGGTTAGTCTTCCTTGTTTTTTTCAATCGAATGGGAACAAACCTTTCTATACAGCTGTTAATTATTAATTTAAATTTCTGCCACAAACAATCAACTGGCTCGCTATCAGAGGCTTGCTTGAAATCATCAAAAGCAGTTTCCAAAAAGTCTAATATTGACGTGTCATCTGCCCGGCCGTAGTCACTAACAGGCACCCGAACGAAGGGTCGTTTTCCAGGTTTTGTACCACATAGAATCTCCACCGAAATCAGTTTGTGGTCAGATATGCCGTCTTCGACCGTAACACTGAAGTCCTCCATAGTGCTCGAAAGGAATACCAGGTCTAGCAGTGACTGAGAACCCGATGTTACTCTAGTGGCCTGTTCAACAATTTGGGTTAGGTTATGGCTGATCATTATTTCAAATAACTTTTTGCTGCTAGTAGCATCCTTATTACCGGCCGATAAAGAAATCCAGTCTATATTTGGTAGGTTAAAGTCTCCGGCCAGGACTAATTTTGTTGTCTTGTTTACATTTGAGTTCAAAAACGTCTGAAGGTCTTCCAGGAACTCGGGCGAAGTGGCAGGTGGTCTGTATACGGCTCCGATAAGGTAATTGGTGTTCGCGTACGTAAATTTACACCATACAGATTCCGATAAATTGCAATTAATTGGAACTGCTGAGATACATTTTTTATGACAATTGCAACGCCCCCACCACGGGAATTTTTGTCCCAGCGAAACACTCTGTACCCAGGAGGAACAACCACATCATTCGGAATATCGTTGTTTAGCCAAGTCTCTGTTACGATCACCACAGAGGGAGATCTCGACAGCAATAAATGTTCGAGTTCAGTTACCTTATTAACAAGACTACGAGCATTGAACAGGAGAAGCACTAGCTACGATATGTGGGGTTTAACGCCCCAAAACCACCGTATGATTATGAGAGACGCTGTAAAAGAGGGCTCCAGAAATTTCGACAACCTGGGATTCTTCAATGTGCACCCAAATCTGAGCACACGGGCCTACAACATTTCTGCCTCCATCGGCAATGCAACCGCTGCAGCCGGGATTCGATCCCGCGACCTGCGAGTCAGCAGCTGGGTACCTTAGACACTAGACCACCGCGGCGGGGCTTTTTGTTAGACTGATATTAACAACCCCATAGCAGTGAATAACGTGCACCTAATCTAAGGGCAAGAGGTTTAAGCATTTCGCCTCCATCGAAGGCTGGCCTTTGCGACATTAGTTTGGTCAGCAAACAAGTGGGGCCTAAATGTAACGTAACATATGCGCACAAGAGATGTCTTGATGTCTTAGTATCGATACTCATGCTCAGCGGGTTTTCGTGACGTTCCTGCATTTAATTTGCTTGTCTTGTTCAACAATGTTTGAGCTGCAGCAGCGGCCCCATCCATAGCAGCAACTACACAAGCAGTACTTATTATTTTATCGTTCCGCATTAGCCACGACAATTGACACTTCATAGGCACAATTTATATCGCAAATACACGTATTAGCGCGTGCAAGATTGTGTGGGAGCTTATTCACTAGAGTGTCATTATGAAATTTCTTTGTTAAAAAATGTGCTTATGAAGCCAGTTATAAATACCTGCAGCAGACAATTTGAAATTGTCACTGGTACACCTGTGCGTGCCTCTGTGCGTGTGAGCCAATCATACAAAAGCTAGTTCTATTATTTCCACATGCTTTATTAACCAGCAGGCTTTGTTATTGGGAACAGCGCTTCACACTCCTCACAACCTGTTTACAGTGAAAGCCGTATATGACTAAGGGAAACGCAGAAACGCCTGCCACGAGAAACACTAAACATTTCCAATGCCTGTTCTCCCACTTAGTCATTCTCCCCGTTGCACTTAAGCAAGTGCGTCCTTAGAATCATCGTAAGCGTCGTCATTCACCTATTCGCATACAAGCACAGCAGGTTGGGCAAGTTTGTATGACATGACACAAGAAGGACACGAGTGCTCGTGTCTTTCGTGTCCTTCTTGTCTCCGTGTCGTCTTTCTGTTGTCGCGCTATAACTATTGTCACCTGTTCGCAGCCGCAGGCGAGCCTAAGCGATGCAGTTTCAAGGGCGCGACTTTGAAAGAAAGATAAATGAAGAAAAAAAGCACCACCATCTCTCAGTGCAACATGCCTGAACTGAGATGGGGATTAGGATGAAAATAAATGTGGGACAAAAGAAAAACAGAGAGGTGACGAGGAAGGAGCTTATTCAGTCCCGCCCTTTCAGCGTTAAAAAAGTCGTGACGCAAACCGGCTTTTTTGGCGCTGACAGGGTGGGACAGGCAAAAAAGAGGTGTAACTGAACATCACGTGATGGGCTCGCAGGAAGGTTCACCTTACAACTTTCATGTTGGGAGGGCATCGAGCGTATGAATGTCCAAACAGTAGGAAGCTTTCAAAGAACATATCCGACAGCTGATACATGAGAGGAAAGAATTCATCTTTACCGCTTCGATGCAGCAATCCGACCGCAAAAACAGGTCCAGTAGTTAAAGCGCGATCAGCAACTGGCCACCCGGGATTCAGGATCCCATCGAGCTGAGCAAGTGACAACGAGGCATTGCTGAGCATGCAGAGAAGCGTCAACGAGACAAATACGGGAACGCGTTCACCGCTGTCGGCGTCTGCTTTCACCGAAGTTTTGTCCAGTGGTTTAGTTGCGATGTCTGCAACCGCCTGTAGCCGTTAGTTTTAGCTTCGCTGGTAAACCAATGGTACGGAGGGCTAGGGCGGTAATTTTTTTCGTGATAAACATCGGCAAATCTGGAAACACATCAACAAATAAATATCCATGGGAACTGTTGAAAGGTCCTAGCAAACCTCCGTTTTTCTTCATGGCAAGGTACGAACAATATCTGAGGCATCGCAGTGCTTTGTGCACGTGATGACTCATTTAAGGAAAGCATATCAAGCAGCTAGGTGAATCAGAGTGAACGTTTTAAAGTAGTATTCACAAGTACAGTATATATAAAGCACAAGGCAGAATGTGACTTACCTGCCTAGCGGTTTCTTCTTTATCGGCATCCGCAGGCACAGCGACAGGCTCAGGTGGCAAAACAGCCATACTTTCAGATGTTTCTCCTGGTGGATCCCCGACTTGCGCCAAACGTTTCCCACTTTTTATATCTACGTGTCTATTTGCATGAGCCCCTAACATACGAACGAAACAAAGAGCAGATATGTGAGTGCAATAACAACGAACGAAAATCGCTTACAGTGGCAGCCTCGCTCAAGTTTCCCACTCTACACATAAAACAGGCTTCTTCCATTTACATTCAAACAGGTCGTTATGTTCATTCTTTTTAGGCATAACCATATCATGCAGAAGGAGACACGTGGAAACGCGATGCCGGAAATTTGTTATTATCCTCTAAATCTTCATTGCACGGGCTTTATTGCTCTCGTTATGTCAGTTTTTGTAAGTACAGGGCATTTTCACTCATATGCACTTGAACTGGTGCAATGTAGGTTGTCATTTTCCAAAGTAGATCCGCTTTCATTGCTAATTGAGGTCCCCTGTGATAGTGACAATGCCCTATCACATTTAGTGAAAATGTAGATTTGGTCTCCTCAATTGTTAGCAATGCAGCCGTACCAGCATTGAAGCAGCAAAGTAAATAGGAATGCCAGCGCATTTCATCGGGTACTCTGTACAGGTATTTGCTAGAACCGCACTGCATTCTACAACTTATTTGTACTAAATAACAAATGCACCAGTCCAACGTTCCTAGCTACCTTAAACCTAAACGTTTATCTCTATTTCTCTGCAAAAATTAAAAAGAAACAGGAGAGCTAGTGAATGTGCGGGGCATCTGCGCGCAAATAAAAAAGTCCACAGACTTATTCTCACAGGGAATAGAAGTTCTCTGTCTATTTGTAGGCTAATGTTATATTTCTATGTTAGACAGACACCACAAGCATGTGTTCGACATACATGACTGACATTTGTTAAGAATTTAAATACGTAAGGTCACAGACATTGAATGAAGCGACTAAGCGTACGTTCCTGACATAAATTTAGCTATTGCACATGAAAGCGCGAGCATTGCATTGCTTACCACATTGGTCATAGGGCACGCACTTTCCATCCATCGCTCGATGAAGTGTTTTGCACGCACATCCCACAGAACTTCCTCCAAAACACGTATACTGAGAAAAGTTTATGAATCCAGGACAATATGCTTGTTGTAAAACTTGACCACCCCAGCAAAATTTAGGTGCTTCATTTTTTGAGTCTGCACAAGCTTTTTGTGGAGAAAACAAAGCTATAATAAGGAAAGTACAAGTATAGAGTGATTTGTAGCGGTAACAGCACGCGAGTGTTATGTGTTCAAAGGAACATGGCCAATTATTGTACAAATATTTCACATCGAAAGCGTTTCGAACGTGAAAACAGCTGTTTTTGGCGCCACAGTGGTGTCACCATCATTTTCACACGACCGGTGTCTGTAACCACTGCGGCACGAAATAAATAAAAGAATAAACTTTTAAATAATATACGTTACATAATCGCATTCTCGAGCCATCTTTGTGACAGCCCAGTACTCTACCACTGAGCTACGCTGGTGCATGAAACTTGTTTGCATATGCACCCTATACACGCTGGATGTCGGGGAAGGAATCACCCTAACATGCTTAAGGTAGCGCTTTAGAAATAGTGAAATAACAACCAAGTGTAACACAACGCAAACTGCGTAATTTGATGATCGCTGATTGCTTTCAAAAGGCTGCGCCATAAGTCTTTTCACCACGAGCTACAAAATGAGAAAATTGCAGCTAATATTTTATACGAATGCTGCATGTAGCACCCTTCTCGAAAAAATTATTATTATTGCCGCAGTAGGTGCCTTTTATGTGCCCATACGTTATTTCATATGGCATAGTGAGTACCTAACAGAGGTGCTTGTATAACACGTCTCGGAATCATCATAACGCATGTTACATAGTCTAACAAAAGGCGAAAATTTTTGTAGGTGTCGAAAAATGTTAACTATGCTTCTAGTAGATTGTTTACATCTTTCAAATTATCTCGAAAGTCTCAGGGCTAATTCTTTACTACCATCAGCTACCGCTTCAACAAAGCGCGCATAACACCTGACCGCAATACATATGACACTTAACAGATGCGTACGAAGTACCACACTTATCTAGTGAATAATGAAGAATTGCAGGGTGAGTGGTGACTTAAATCACGAGGATTTAATGTTTTATGACGTCGTGAGGTGGTGCACTCCCAGTCTACTCCCCTCAGCTCTCCCAAGAGGGGTAGAAAACGGTTTCAAAAAAAACACTCTTCCAGCTTTGGCTGCAACTGCGCTGCGCGTTAGCGCGCTCTCGACGTTCCGGTGAAAACCTCCAACCAGCGCCTTCTGGTCCTGGGAATTGTGAGAACTTTCAAGGAGCTGCGAGAAGCACACTTGACAAACAAATATACAAGGCTGTCCTAGACACCATCGGGTTACCACCTCCATTGCTGACTACACATCTATCATACAATACAGACGATTGCGTGCACATTCCTGAAATTTGATGGTGCTCTCTGCATGTATGCCCTCTTCCGGCTGACATGACACGAGACGAACACAATGGCTGACACCTCACACGAGCTGCTGCCTTGGCTCGCCACTGGGATCACAAATTCTAAGTTTTCTACGTGTACGCCTATGGTCCGCAACACGGAGGTTGGTACACGGCTGTGGTCATCCACAAAAACAACCCAGTAAATGAACACATCTTACGTGCACATTAACATGACGCATGCGGAGGAGATCGCCATAGCACTAGCCGCCGCTGATCAAGACAAGAGGGTCATTATCATTGACTCAAGGGGTACTTGCCGCAACATTAAATAAAGCTACGTACCATTCTTGTCCTACGAAACCCTGTAAAACAGCGACTACCGTGGTGACCCCGCGCACCGAACAATCGTACGGGTTCCAAATCACATGGGCCGCGACGGTAATAAGGTGCTCGACGCCGCAGCCCGCACGCTTACTCTCCGGGTACCGTCCTCATATTGTACTGATGTGGACCTCGAAACCAATCAAGTTTACACCTTTAGGCGATCATAAATATTACCAATCAGGCCATCACACCTATTGAAAACGCTGTAAGGGCCTCACGAAGGTGGAGGGGCGAATCCTCCTTCTCCTTTACACCAAAACTCCCTTGTGCCAGGCCTAAAACACTTCAACCTCATCTTTCACGAAGCAAAGTACCCGCAATGTGGGGAAAACTACTGTTATATTTTCCACATGGCCTGGGCATGCCAAATAACCCCAAACCTCAACCGTATACCAAACCCTTCCCTCGAAGACTGCGATGCAGCCCTGCTCGGCTGCTCTGATCTCATGGCCCAACGGATCTTGGTTGATATAGCCAGGGCCGTGGTCGACGCCAATCGGATCCCGAAAGGGGGAGTCCACCTAGTTTTCGTACGGGGCTGCCCATTAAAAACCGCTGCCCACCCTCCCTGTACATAACTTCTGTATATAAATATTTTTCACTAGCTCCACCAAAGTGAATTCCTGGCGCGTTTTTTTTTCAGGGACGAAGCTCTTTGGGCCGTGGGCCGTGCGTCCTCGATGTATGTAGTAGTACTGGTAGTAGTAGTGGTGCGGTAGGTAGCCACCTCTCGTTTAGTTCTTGGAATTTCGACCGGATAGCGATACTTGTATATCATGAATATTTATGATGAAAAGATGCAAGATGACGGTACTTGGAGTGTTCACTAGATGGACGGTCGGACTGACAGACGTACAAACAGACGGACGGATCAACGAATGGACAGAGAGACAGTTGGACTGACAGATGGACGGAAGAAAACATGGAAGGACGCACGTACTTACGAACTGACGTACGCTTCGCCCCTCTAATAATCATTCACTCCGTGGATATGCTGTGATTTTTTTCCAGGGCAGTGTGGATCTAGGAGACGCGTCTCCGTGGTCATTTATTCAGCACAGCGATGGACGTGGCCTGGCTAACAGTCACAGTGGCGCCTATCATGGTGTCTCTAGGCAAGCTGTTCACTGGATGGGCTGATGGGGCTGACCATTCCATGCATGGAGCATCGCGTCTCCAACGCAGTGGACAGCATTCGTTAAGTACCAAAGCCATGAAGTGCTGTCATCGCCACAGCGTCGCAGTTCCAGACGCTAGCCGCACTAAACCCTTTTTCACGGCCTCCTGCCCAGCACCCCAGGATCTGTTGTACCATCCGTCGTGCTGTGAAGATTTAGGACTTCCTTTCGCGAACTTATATAAAGTATTTTTCTCATTTAGCCTAGCCTGTCTGTTTGCATTGTCTCTCAAGGTTTATTATAGTTTTTTTTCTGTGTCTATCATAAACGTCGTGTCTAACATTACGACGTTTTTCATAAGTCCACCTCACGCATGGTCAGTACAACCGTGATGAATAGTCCTCCTTAATTCTTTTACAGCTGGTTTAAATGCACATATATACCGCATAATGTGAACAGGCGGATGAGCGCCGCTGGAGCTGAGTTAGAGCGTCTCATGTGTTTGTTATTTGAAGGTCGCAAGTGTAGTCCTTGCCAGAGGTAATTTATCTTCGCGTGCACTTGTGTTTATTGATATTGTTACGGATGTGATGGGTATATTTTCAATGAAAAATGTCAGCGCTCTACCGTCACTGCCGAATCACAATCGCTCGAGCGCGTCTGATCTCTTCTTCTTCCTCGCTCTTTCAGTCCGCGTTACATTTCCCTCCGGGCCAGACGAAGCTCACCGAGCGAGTAGAAGCGATCGGTTGTTGTAGGGCTTCAATCGGGGAATGTGCACAATTTGCGTCTTGCGCGAACGCCGGTTCTGAGCTGTCACTTTCGCGACAGCGTAAGTTATGTCACTTAAGCACTGAGTAACGACAAACGGTCCTGAGTACTTAGAAAGAAACTTCTGGCAAAGTCCCTTTTTTTGAACAGGCGTCCACAGCCAGACCAAATCACCTGTAGCGAAAGTCACGGGTGGGTGTTTTGCGTCGTAACGGTCTTTCGCGCGAGCGTGGGCGGAAAGAGTTCGGAGCCGAGCAAGTCGACGAGCTTCTTCGGCGCGACACAAAGTCTGCGCGACACTGGCGTTTTCGTTCGTCGAAAATGGAAGTATGGTGTCAAGGAAACTTTGCGGATGACGAGCATAGAGAAGAAAGAAAGGCGTATAACCTGTGACTTCGTGTTTCGCGGTATTAAAGGCGTATGTAACAAAAGGTAATACGGCATCCCAGTTCTTCTGATCCGCTGCGACGTACATTGAAAGCATGTTGATGATGGTACGATTGGTGCGCTCAGTGAGGCCGTTGGTCTGAGGGTGGTATGGCGTGGAATGGCGATACTGACACCCACAAAGCCGTAGCAACTCTTCGCCAACGTCAGCGGTAAACTGACGGCCGCGATCACTTATCACCACACGAGGGGCCCCGTGACGAAGTATGATCGAGTGTAGAAGAAACCATGACACATCAGATGATGTGGCTGAAGCAACCGCCATCATTTCAGTATACCGCGTCAGGTAATCTACGCACACAATAATCCAGCGGCGGCCGGTGGTAGACTTGGGGAAAGGGCCCAGTAAATCTATGCCGACTTTTTCGAATGGTGATGTCGGTGGCTTAACCGGCTGCAGTGGGCCGGCCGATGGTGTGGTAGGTTGTTGTGGCGTTGGCAGACATCACAACTTGCGACGTAGTGCTTGGTGGTCTTCCAGAGTCGAGGCCAGTAAAAACGTTGTCGGATACGGTGAAGCGTTCGGGCAAATCCAAGGTGCCCAGACGTGATGTCATCGTGCATGGCTTGGAATACCGCACGACGCAGGCATTCTGGCACGACGAGTAGTAGTGTGGAACCATGGCTGGAGTAATTCTTGCGATATAGTAGGGCGCCATGAATAACGAATGGCGTGGCGCGTTTAGAGCTACGAGCCACATCAATCATTGGTTTCAGCGAAGGGTCACGCTGTTGTTCGTGACGAAAGACATCCAAATTTGGGAAGTTGGATGAGATTGCGGCCAGGTAATTGTCAAAATCATCATCATCAGCATCCACAGTTGGAGATGGAAGACGAGATAAGCAGTCGGCATCTGCGTGACATCGACCGCTCTTGTAGGTCACAGAATAATTATATTCTTGAAGCCGTAAGGCCCAGCGAGCCAACCGACCAGCTGGGTCACGTAGTCCGACAAGCCAACAAAGCGAATGATGATCTGTGACGATCTTGAACTGCCGGCCGTACAAATAAGGTCTGAACTTTTGGACGGCGAAAACAATTGCAAGACATTCCAGTTCGGTGACCGTATAATTCCTCTCCGCCTTAGTCAAAGTACGACTTGCATACGCCACGACGTGCTGCCGGCTATCGTGATATTGAACTAGCACGGCACCAACTCCGATACCACTAGCATCTGTATGCAGTTCCGTGAGTGCCTCCGGGTCGAAATGGCGCAAGAGGGGCCCGGAAGTAAGCAAATACTTCAGCTGCTCGAAAGCAGCCTCACACTCAATGGTCCATCGAAATGGAGTGTTTTTGCGAAGCAACTCTGTCAGGGGATGAGCAAGCTGGGCGAAGTCTTTGATAAACCGACGAAAATAAGAACACAGGCCAACGAAGCTACGGAGATCCTTCAAAGACGTCGGTTGCTTGAAGTCTCGGACAGCACTGATTTTGTGCGGGTCTGGTCGTATACCGTCCTAGTCAACTAGATATCCAAGCACAAGGGCTTGACGCTCACCAAAATGACACTTCTTTGCGTTTAAAACGAGACCAGCTTGTTTGACGCAGTCTAAAACAACGCTAAGCCGATGGTTGTGTTCGTGGAATGTCTTGCCAAAAATAATTACATCATCGAGATAACACATACATATCTCCCATTTGAGACCGCGAAGGATTGAGTCCATGAATCGCTCGAAGGTAGCTGGGGCATTGCATAAGCCAAACGGCATAACGTTGAATTCAAATAATCCATCAGGCGTGACAAAAGCAGTCTTCTCTTTGTCAGACGGATGCATTGGTATTTGCCAGTATCCAGACCTTAGGTCGACAGACGAAAAGTATGCGGCCGAGTACAGACAATCAACAGCATCGTCGATGCGTGGTAGCGGATACACGTCTTTCTTTGTGACGGCGTTGAGACGGCAGTAGTCTACACAGAATCGCCAAGAGTTGTCTTTCTTTTTTACCAATATAACAGGAGCTGCCCAGGGACTGCTTGACTTTTGAACAACGCCTTTCTGCAGCATGTCGTTGACCTGATCGGCGATCACTTGCCTCTCTGACGGGGATACGCGATATGGTTTTTGGCGTATCGGTGTAGCATCTCCCGTGTTGATGCGGTGGTGCATACGGGATTCGGGCAACATGGAACAACGCTTGTTTTGAGCGAAATCAAAGACTCCCGCGTAGCGTGTAAGTACCTCCTCAAGGACATTCTGCTCGGAAGAAGGCAACGACTTGTCGATCATACGTTTATTCTCGGCTGAGTAGCTGGGCGCAGTCTGACTGATAGCTGGAGACTCTGAGACCATTCTCACGTCAATTGTGGCCTGCTCCTCGAACGTACCCAGTTTGAATCCGGCTGGTAGAACAACAGGCTCTGAGGCTGCGTTGAGTGCCCACAAGCAAGCATGTCCGTCGATGGCTGTAAGGACAGACCGTGGGACCAGCACATTCTTCTTAATGGCGTTTGCATGATCAGGCTCCACAAGTCCAGTGCAGGGTCCTGAGCGGACATGAGAGGAGCATAAGGGTACAAACACTGCTGTCCGACCAAGGATCGTCACATTTTCAGGCAACGAAAGAGCATCGATGGGCAGAGTCGGTAAATCGTCAACTATTGCAGCAGGCAACGTATTTTGTAGAAGAATCTCTCCAGTTCCACAGTCAAGCGTAGCGCCGCATTCATGAAGGAGGTCTATCCCTAAAATGATGTCATGAGTTGCGCGAGCCAGTACGGTGAATTCAACTCGGAAATTTTGTCCACCAATCGTGAGTACAACTGAACAAATACCAACAGGGCATAACGTTTCGCCTCCAACTCCACGAAAAGTTTCTTTACGATTCCACGCGAACATAACTTTGTGACCCAAAAAACGATGTTTGAAACGAAGACTCATAACCGAAACAGCAGCACCAGTGTCTACAAGAGCAAGAGTATCTACACCGTCTATACACACACGCACTTTGTTCATCAACATCACAGCAGAAGGAGGAATTGGCGAAACTGACCGTCCCGCGACCGCACCTCCATCGGTCGCACCAGTTAGTTTCGCAGCTGATGCGGGGAAGGTGACCGACGACGCGGAGACGGCGACCGGCGGGACCGTGTCGGAGGCGGCGTCAGGCTTCTCTCGGAGGCAGGGGACTCGCTGCGAAATTCGTTAGACCATTGCTCTCGGGGACGGTGGTCGGCCGAGTGAGAGGTCCAGGTTTCGTGCATACGAGGCGGGTGCGTCGAAAAACGTGGCGGCACAGGCGTTTCGTACATACGAGCCGGATACGTCGAAAAATGTGGCGGTGCAGGCGGCCGTCTGGGGCAGAAGCGCGAAATATGCCCTGGGAACCACATGTGTAGCAAACGGGGACTTGTCGGCTTACATTAGCAGGAGCAGAGGTGGCAGAAGTACGCGGAGACGGGTCGTACTCAGCAGGAACATTTTGTGTAGACGCATAGTAATCTTCTGGTAGAGGCCTTGTTGACGACGGTCGGAGGTCCGCAGAGGCACGTCGAGATGATGACATCCGGTGGTGGCTGCGACCCGTCGGGGAAAACGGAAGCCATGGGGTAAAATCTGCAGTTTCTGTGCACGGTCGGTTTTCGACGTGGCGCTCTCGCATACAGTAGGGAGGTGGTTCGGGGCACGGGGCGAACGAGCACTGGGGGTGAACGTCACCTGCTTGAAGTCGTACGAGCTCTTCTTGAACTGCCCGACGTGTGAGGAAGGGAATGTCTGTGCAGGTGGCGACGTCCATACTTGCGAGGGTGGGAACATTGTCCAAGTGCCCGAACTTGGGTAAAATTCTCCGGGTCTTCAACGCCTTGAATGCGCGACACTGCTGCCTGAAAATCGAAGGCGTGTTCAAGCTTTCTTGTGTTATCAAAAAATTGTACACGTCCTCAGCGATGCCTTTTAACAAATGACCGACTTTGTCTTCGTCAGACATATTTGTGTTGACCATCCCGCAAAGCTTCTATATTTCTTCAATGTAGGTTGTGCATGTCTCGCCGGGCAACTGAGCCCTACGTGACAGCGTTTGCTCAGCATTCTTTTTCATGGAACTCGTGTCCCCAAAGCAGGCCTTCAGTTCCTTAACAAATATATCCCAAGTGGGGAGGACATGTTCATGGTTCTCAAACCAAAGTAAGGCTGTCCCGGCAAGGAAGCATACTACGTTCACGAGCTTCGCCGGTGCGCCCCATTCGTAGTACCGGCTCACTCTCTCGAAGTGTTTTAGCCAAGCGTCCACGTCTTCGTCAGTTTTACCTGAGAAAATTCGTGGCTCAGGTGCCCAGTAGTCTGGTTGTCGAGGTCGACGGCCACCTTGTGCCGTGTCGGTGGCACTGGTGGATGCAGCAGCGTAGTACGTCAATGGGATTGCTGTGTCGTCGTTCATGCTGATGTTGTCCGGAGGTAGGCCAGCTAAGCGTCTGCTCCTTCGAAGAACTTCTGCTGCGGGGTCCAGGATGGCAAGTTACCCAGCACCGCTCCACCAAAGCTGTTACGGATGTGATGGGTTCATTTTCAATGAAAAATGTCAGCGCTCTACCGTCACTGCCGAATCACCATCGCTCGAGCGCGTCCGATCTCTTCTTCTTCCTCGCTCTTTCAGTCCACGTTACAATATTTACATATCAATTACTCCTACTCTCATTCCCCATATTTTTGTAGGCATGATTCCCTGTTAGTTTTCATCATTGGAAGTAGGTGTGTCAGCTATAAACGTAACCCACAACTTGGGCACTCTTTGGTGTTGGATTGACAAAAGTGGACCCGCCCGTCGTTCGAAATATATTTTTATTCCAATCTGCTCAGCGCCATGCTGCATCTGTGTCTGGCTCACAATATTGCCACCTGATTGTAATTGGTTGAGAGCAAGAGCGGCTCTCACCCTGAGAAAGAAAACAAGATCGCGCTGCGTCTTTTTCGCTCGAGATCCAGCCCCGACGAAGGCTCTGTCAAGAGCTGACTACATTTTAGCTAAATAAACGATCCTTGCACTTTTGAAGCTTGGTGACAAACTGGTGGAAGCTGCTAGGTAGGCCTCACAGATGTTGCAGACCCCTCGAGGGAGTCGCCCTACGAGTTCAGTCCCAGATAACACTGTCGTTCATCGGTGTAGCCGCTGAATCAGGGAATCACCTCCAAGTGAACGACACGGTTTCATTTCATTTCATTTATTGCATCCTTTAAAGGCCCGAGGGCTAATACATAAGGGGGGGGGGCAGCAAATACTGCTGTGAAGGTGTATTTTCAATGTGAACAACTTATCATAAACAATACAGCTCTAAATACGCATATGGTAGTTTGGTCCAGAATGACAACAAAAACTAATCAAACAATGAACAAAAGAAACCTTGACTAGAAAAATTAACACAAACAATATGACAAAAAAACTATACATACAGTACACTGGTGGGATATATCTACAGCCATGGGTTATTGGGTGAGCTCAAAGTGAGATTCCAATTTTGTGCGGAATGATGTGCGGTCAGGTGTGGCAACTGTGAAGTCAGGGAGGTGATTCCAAAGTGTAAGTGCTTGAGAGAAAAAGGAGTCGTTCATTGCAGATGTACGGCCGTTGATTGGTGCAATGGGGATAGAATGGCTGATGCGAGAAGAAGTTCTGTTAGGAGGCTGTAAAAGTAAAGATGACTGTAACCGAAGCACTCGTCGTACTTCTTGAAGTAGTTCCTACCACTTCAAGAAGTACGGCGAGTGCTTCGGTTCAAACAGCTTCAAATGACACGGGAATTGCAATTTCGACCCGTTATACGTTGGAGAGCCCCCGGCTCCCGACGATGTTTCGTGGAACGAAGCGCGAAGACGTCGAAGACTGGATGCACGATTTCGAGCGCGTAGCCACCTTAAATAAATGGGACGACACGGCAAAAGTGAGAGGTGTTCACTTTTACCTGGAAGACGGGTCACGTGCCTGGTACTAGAATTGCAAGGAGCACTGTACATCGTGGCACGAGTTCTGTGAAAGGCTTCTGGGGACCTACAAAAGTGCCCATTTTCAAGAACGACCTGTACGAGCGATTCAGGCCAGGGTCCAGTCGCCAAATTAGACGGTTACCACTTACGTCAAAAACATGACTCGCCTTTTCCGATGAAATGAACCAAGAATGGCGGAAACTAAGAAGTTGCTCCAACTTATGCTTGGTGTTAAAAAATATGTCTTTGCCGGCTTCGTGCGGAGCCCTCCTAAGACTGTCGCAGAGTTCTTGACCGAGGCTGTAATCATGGAAAAGATGCAGCAGCAACGTTCCAGCTTCTATAACAGACATATTGATGTGTGGCGCTTTATGGCGCAAAGGTCAATTGATGGCCAAAGAGCGCCATTTCAATGACTAGAGATGTGGACAATGATATGTTGCGTGGCTGTATAGGGGCTTTAACATTTCTCGCGATGATGCGGTAAAAACATAAGTAATAAAATAATTACAGTCGCGTAATATGCATAGTTAAAAATGTGAGAAATGTTGCGATAATAAAAACACGTGTAAAAATATTTGGCACTAGCACAAGTGCCTCATCAGCACCCTTGTGTCCAAGGGCTGCGAGGCAAGTGCTTTTCAATATAGTCAGTGCGGCAGCAACCTCTCTTGAGAGGTTGCGCTACGCATTGCCTTTGTATATGACGTGATAAAAGCGAACATCTCTTAAAAAAGGTAGCACCGATTTATGAGTGAGCAGTGATTTCCTACTGACGAACATTTCATGGTGTAACGGTATATGTTGCCGGTAGGGTAATGGAAAGTGTTGTTTTCTTAGAGTGTCTAATTGTTTGCACTGAATTAAACTGTGAAGAACAGTTAGTGCTTCACCACATCTGTCACACATTGGTGGATCGCCACCGGACAAAAGATATGAGTGTGTCGTGTATGTGTGTCCTATCCTGAGCCTCATTAATGTTACCTCTGTATGACGTGATTTTGATTCTGGTGGCCAATGGCCAAGGTGTGGCTTGATAACGTGTAGTTTGTTTTGTATGTGTCTATCCCACTTGCTCTGCCAGTAGTCCCTGAGCTTTCGTTTTAGAGACGGCTTAAGATCAAGAGCCGGGATTGATGGGTGTAGTGGCGGTGCTTTCGTGGACGGATGCACCAAGCTTATCCACCATCACGTTGCTTCGAATCTCACGGCACCCTGGCACCCAGCACACTACAGCATGTTGGTTGAGTGTGTAGACGGTGCATAAAATGAAGTAAAGTGAGACGAGGACATGTTTTTTGTTTTTTAAGATTATGCAGAGCCGTTACCACACTGAGGAAGTCTGTGTAAATTACTGCTTTTTGTATTTGTAATTGTTTGATTTGTTTAGCTGGCACAAGTATCGCGTAAGCTTCCGCTGTGAAGATATTTGTGCGTGGATGTAGAGGGCCAGCATTCGAAATGGATGGGCCGACAGCAGCGTAGAGCGCAGAGGAGTTAGAATTAGAGGCATCTGTAAAGAACTCCGGACGTAGGTATTTGTGTTGAAGTTCCAGGAAGTATGTTCGGATATGGGCAATAGGCGCATGTTTTGTAACTTCTAGGAAAGGCACATCGCAGTCTATTGTCTGCCACTGCCACGGTGGCGGGTATGCTACAGGAGCCATTAAACTGTGTTTAAGTGACACTCCAGTTTCCTCATCTAGACCCTTCAGGCGAACTAAGAAGGGCTGCCTCATCGAAGGCTTGTTTTAAAAAAGAATGGAGCTCGTCAAATCATTAATTGTAGAGTATGAGGGGTGCTTCTTGTCTGCTTTCACCTTAAAGAAATATACAAAGGACATGTAAGTTCTCTACAGATCAAGCGACCACTCATTTCTCTCAACTTAAAGGCTTTCTACGGGGCTCGTGTGTAAAGAACATTTAGAAAGGCGGATGCACAAATGGTGCACGGGGTCCAGCATCTTGGAAGCGCTTTGAGTCGCAGACTGATAAACAACGGCCGCATAATGTAAGCGGGTTCGAATGAGGCTTCTATAGAGATTCATGAGACATTGCCTGTCACTATCCCCAGGTAGTATGTGACAACACTTTTAAAACATTCATGGCTTTTAAACATTTTGTTTTTAACTGCTTGATGTGCGGTACGAAGGTCAACTTGTTGTCCAAGATTAGCCTAAGAATTTATGCTCCACATTAACATACAGACGGTGACCTGTTCAGTTCAATGTCCGGTCCTAGAGTGCATGCTTCTTTTTCGGTAGAACAAGACACACGTGCTTTTTTGTGGGTTCAGTCGGAATCTGGTTTCCTCTGCCCATTTGGGGCACCTTGTTAAACCTAACTAAACCTGCCGCTCACACATTGACAGGTTGCATGACTTAAAGCCAAGCTGGATGTCATCGACATTAGTGGAATAGAACATGTTGCGGGGGATGGACAGGTGCAAGGAATTCATTTTCATAATAAAAAGTGTACAGCTAAGTACACGACCTTGCAATACTTCCGTTTCTCGGAAAAATGTTTGGGAGAGAATACTGCCCACACGAACACGGAATGTCCGATTGGACAAGTCACTCTCGGTTATGGAAAGCATTCTACCGCGCACACCCAGGTAAAACAAGTCTCTAAATATGCCAAAACGCCATGTTGTGTCATATGCCTCCTCGATATCAAAAAACACAGAGAGGAAGTATTGTTTGTGAACGAAGGCGTCTCGGATCTCTGCCTCAATGTGCACCAGATGGTTGTTGGTAGATCTACCCTCTCGAACCCGCACTGGAATCGGTCGAGCAGATTGTGTGCTTCAAGGAAATGTAATAAAGTCGGCGGTTTAAATGCTTTTCAAAAAGTTTACAAAGGCAGCTTGTAAGTGCAATAGGCCTATAACTCGAAACTGAGGAAGGGTCCTTGCCCTGTTTCAAAATAGGGATAACAATAGCCTCTCTGCAGGAAGCAGAGATGGTGCCAGAAAGCCAAATAGCATTTTATAGGGAGAGTAATGTTTTTCGTGTTTTGAGCGGCAGGTTTTTCAACATTTCACACGTGACACGGTCGTAAGCCTGAGGCAGAAATACTGCAGGAGTCTAGTGATGTTTGTAGCTCAGCTAAGTTAATGCGTTGGTTGTATGTCATTTGTGCAGATGTATTCTAGTTTCTGCTTTTCTATCAGTGCTTTGTATCTTTGGAAAGCTTCAGTATAGTGTGACGAGCTAGAGACCTGCTTGTAGTGTGCACCGAGGAAGTTCGCCTGATTTTCCAGGCTGTCACCCTGTGTGTTTACGTGTGGGAGTGTGTGTACTTGTCTTCCTGCTACCCTAGCAACCATGTTCCAGACTTAAGCCTCTTGAGTATAGTAATTTATCCCTGATAGAAACTTGTGTGACCTTTCTCTTCTGGCCTGCCGACGGGTTATTCTGCCTTGAGACTTTATTTTTTTAAAGCTTGTCAAGATTTTCGGCTGTCGGCGAATTCCGAAGTAACCTCCATGCCCCGTTCTGCTCCTTTCGAGCATGTGCGACACTGAGTGTTCTACCATGGAACGCGTGGCTTGCCCGGCATACCAGAAGTTTGCGGTATCCACTTGGCTGCTGCATCATTAAGAAAAGCTGTGAAGTACTGTTCAGCCTCATCAATGTTTAACCTACATATGTCAGTCCAAATTAAACAAGTAGTGTTGTGAAACTGTTCCCAGTACGCTTTATCTGTCAAAGATCTGGGAACATGTGGAGGACCTTTTTCTAGTGGTGCGCTTAGAATAATCGGAAAGTGATCCCTACCGAAAGGTTTGTTGATTACTTTCCAATGAAGTAGAGGTACAAGCGATGCGGACACAATGCTGAGATCTATGCATGAGTAGGTTTTGTTGGTGATGATTAAGTGTGTTGGCTCTTTCCTACTCAACAGACACGCACCCAAAAAAAAAGAGGAACTGTTCGATTAGATGACCTCGTGCATCGCAGCGAGAGCCGCTCCATAGACCATTATGTGCATTCAAGTCCCCGAGGAGCACGTAAGGTTCCAGTAGTTCATGTATCAGTGGCTGGGATTCGTGGTTTTCAAGACGGTACTGTGGAAGTATGTAAAGAGAGCAGATGGTAACAGTTTGTTCAAATGAATTGCTCGAACAGCCACTGCCTCAAGGGATGTTTGTAGCGGTAGATGTGTACATGCTACGCCCTGGTCAACTATAATGGCGACACAGCCAGATGACGCTGCAGCGTCATTGCGGTCCTTTCTGAACATTACATAACAACGTAGAAAATTGGTGTTTCTGGAATTGAAGTGTGTCTCTGGTACACACAGCACTTTTGGGGAGTGTTTGTGTAAGAGTTCCTGGATATCATCGAGGTTTCTAAGCAGTTCTGTGACGTTCAATTGTATTATTTGTGTATCCATTATGAGTGTAAAAGAGTGCTGTGTGTACTAAGGAAGTATTTCGTCAAAATAAGAGGCCTTGTCAGACCCTGTAATGATGGTTTTGATTTTTTGGCGCGCTCCAATGAGCCGCGCCTGTCCTTCGGCGCCGAAAACCCCGTTGGACTTGCTGTTGTGTCCATCACCTTGAACGAGGTGCTAAATGCCTCTTCGTGGTTCACGCCTGCAGGCATGGAGGTCTTAGGGCTGTCTGTCGAGACAAAAGGCCCTGGGGCTTCAGGTCCAGAGGCCTGCAAGCCTTTTGGTGGCGGAAGAGCCTGTGCTACTTCCGCTGAGGGGGTGAATGGCGCTACCGCTCGTCCACTTTCTGTGGTACGTGCAGGCACAACGAATTTTGGTGGCACTGGCCCCTTTCGTGCCACCTCCAGAAACAAAGGACCTTGCATTAGTACACGCTTGCGCACCTCCCTAAATGATATGTTTTCATTTACTTTCAGGCTGAGTCCTTCTTTTTCATGTTTCAATAGAGGAACTGTGTGAGAGTAAGCGGGGTGTCCACCATCACAGTTCACGCAGAGGGTAGTGGCTTCTTCACATTTGTCTGTAGAGTATTCGTGCGAACTACACTTTGCACAGGTTTGACGGCCGCGGCAGCTCTGAAAATCGTGGCCGAATCGCTGGCACTTAAAACAACGTCGGGGTTGGGAATGTAGGGTCGGACCTTTAACTTCAAGTAGCCTGTTTCGATATATTCTGGAAGTGCGCTTGTGCAAAATGTAAGAATGAGGTGCATTGTCGTGGTTTATTTGTTATCACGCCTGATCTTAATTCTCTGTACATGCGTTACATGCTGTTCGTTTCAGCCCTTGAGGAGCTCACTCTCTGTCAGTTTAATTAGGTCTTGATCACACACTACGTCTTGGGTGCTGTTCAGGGAGTGGTGTGGTGGGATAGATACAGGTGCTGTTCGAAAAGAGGTAAGTTTTGTGAGGTTTTTATACTGGGACTTGGTTTGGACTTCAAGAAGAAGGTCCGCACTAGTCATACGTGTAGCCTGATATCCTGAACCTAGGGTATTGGTGAGGCATTTGGAAACGCCAAACGGAGAAATGGTTCTTGCGTTCTTTTCTTGCGTTTCGCAGTGGGTAACATGGAAGTGCGGGCAAATTTTTTTGGCTTTAAAAATACATTCAGTGTTGCTTCGGTGCGGCCCCTCTTAGGAGGAGGGTGATCAGTTTAGGAAATGAAAAAGAGGCCATAAAGTATATACGCATTCGGCAGCGATGCCAGCCGCCCACCATCCAGCCCAACATCGTGACGCGGCAGCACAATTATAAGGGCATGCCAGCACCAGCTGTACAAAGCCACTATAATCCAATAATATGTGACCAAGAGAGGGCACATACACAAGGTTAACCCTTGCCGCCTGGAAGATGGAAGTAAACAGAAGTGAGGAGATGACAGGATAGATTAGACGAAAGAAAAGACGAAGATCACGAAGGAGAGAGAGACAGGAAAAGGCGACTGCTAATTTCCCCTAGGTTGGTATGCCCAGGGGTGCCATCTACGTGAAGCAGAGGCCAAAGGGGTGTGTTGCCTCTGCCGGGGGCCTTAAAGGTCTAATCACCCGGAGTCGGCTCAACCCCTAGGATCCCCTTTTTCCCGGACATGGCAATGCCACGCACGGCGAGGCGTAGGGAGGGAGTCAAACCCCCCCGTTAGCTCGGGTCTGTGGTGTCGCTACACACCAAACGCCTGCTTGCGCAGACGCCCCTGCGGGGGTATGACAGACATATAAATGGCATATGCGCTGCAGACATTTTGGACACAACTGTAACCGACGACAGCCTACGAGAACGTATTCGTTCCGTGGTGCGCCAAGAGCTGCGGAAGGCCGGCGTGACACCTAACCCTACGTCTGGCTTCATTGCTGTGATTATCAGAGAGGAGCTGCACCAGGCATTACGGGGCTCCTCGCCCCCTGACGACTTCACGCCAGTCCGCTTGAATACCGCCGTGAGACGACCAATGTATGCGGAAGCCTTACGGAGGCCTGTGGCTTCTCCGCCATTGTTCGTTCGCACTCCTCCCTTCATGTTGCTTCAGTCAGCGCAGCCAATAGAGTATTACGACAACAGGCATGTGTCGCCACGACTTCTCTGTGCCGCCCCAGTCAGCCATTATTCGGAACAGCCAGTTCATTATTACAGCCACCGGCGTCATTATGCAACCACCTGGCCTCTGTGCTTTCACCGCGGTGAAGCATATCACTTGTACCGCCAGTGCTCATGCCTCCGCCTCCTTGGGCTTCGCGGCTTCTCTGCGTACTCGCCTTCACCCTGGTACGGCAAGCGACCCCGCGACATCGAAAACTACCTCGCCCAGCACCCTGCACCACTGTCCTCCGGGTGCCAGTCGCGATTCATTGTCGCTGAGGCGATTTTCATCACTGCCCCAGCCCCAGCGGTATTATACCGCACGGTCTGCAAGTCCTGGCCGGGAGAACTAACTTGACCGATTTCTGGGGGTTGGCTCGCTTACCATCGAGGTGCCGAAGAACTCGAGGTGCCGAAGGACATGTAGTTAGCACTGAAGGAGTCCGTCCCGATCCAGACAAGCTTGCCGCTGTTGCCTAACTTCCAGCTCCTGTCGATAAAAAGGTCTTCTGGTACTTTCTTGGTAGGTGCGCCTACTATCGGTGGCTTATTGACGGCTTTTCACTAATAGCGGAACCCCTGACAGGCCTCACAAGGGACGACACACCGTTTGTGTGTGAGAACGAGCAACAAGGAGCGTTTGCTGAACTGCGACAGCGCATGCAATCAGCGCCCGTCCTCGCTCATTTCGACGACGAGCTGATATGGAGGTGGATACTGACGGCAGTAACGTTGGTCTCGGCGCACTGCTCGTTCAGCGTCAGGATGGTATCGAAAAGAGTTATAGCTTACACCAGCCGCTCCCGTATCCCTCGCCGAGGTGAATTATTCCACTACGGAGAAAGAATGCCTCGCAGTAGTGTCGGCAATTCACCAAGCTTCACCCGTACTTTTATGGTCGTCCCTTCAAGATAGGGACGGAACCAGCATGCCCTCTGTTAGTTGGCAAACATGCGACACCCTTCGGAACGACTAGTACGGTGGAGCTTGCGCCTGCAAGAATTTGACAGTCACCATCGTTTAAAGTCCAGCAGTAAGCATGAAGACCCTGACACACTTGCTACGCGCACTCCTTCGTCTCGTCAGTGAGGGGGCAGAAGACGACGAAAGCTTCCTAAGATACATTATCTCGTCGGACCTGAGGAGATGACAGCACGACGACGAATCAATTTCACCAACTATTGTTCACTTATAGGGCCACGACGCAACCATACCACGTCCTCTTTCTCGCTCGTTGATGTCGTTTTGCCCTGGGCAATACAGGAAGAACACCAGTTCGAACGACCGTGCTTACCTCTTGGTGGTTCCTCGGAACAGGCGAGACGACGTGCTTTTCGCTTGCCATGACGAACCCTACGTCTGGCCACCTAGGCAACGCACGTACACTTGCCCGAGTGAGTGAGTAGTACTATAGGTCTGGACTTTTCGGCATGCGTCTAACCTTACGTCAAAGGCTTTCGGAAATTACCAGCGGTGACAGCAACCATCTGTTAAGCCGGCTGGCTTACTTCAGCCAATTGAAGTACCCTTTATGCCATTCGAACAAATCGGCCTGGACATTTCGGCCAATTTTCCCTGCCTGCTAACTGAAACAACTGGGTGATCGTAGTGATCCACTATTTAAGACGCTACGCTGATATACATGCGATCCCACGAGCCACGGCCTCTGAGTTAGCGCAATTTTCCATGCGCTTCGTCGTGTTGCGTTACGGTGAACATTCTAGCGTCGTAACGGACAGAGGCCCACCATTCATGGCACAGATTATGAAGGAAGATTTTGTACTAAGTAACACCAGGCACCGAAAGAGAACCGCGTACCCTCCGCCAAACGTACGGGCTTACCAAGTGGCTGAGTAAGAGTCTCGCAGACATGATAGCAATGTAAATTGGCGCACAGCACAAGACGTGGGACTGGATATTGCCTTACCTGATCTTCGCGTACAACACCACCGTGCAAGATACAACGCCATTCACGCCACTTTCGCTTCTCTACGGCCGTGAAGTGCAGACCATGCTCGGCTCCATGCTACCATGTCAAGACAAAGATGAGTTGGCAACTGACCTTTAGGAATTTGCGGAGCGCGCCCAGAAAGCTCGACAGCTTGCACGACTGCACACCGGCAAGCAGGAGCAGGCACACGCACGACGCTATATTACCCACCAAAGGAAAGTGGTGTACCACCCCGGAAACCAAGTGTGGACGCCCGTTCGCCACTGAGGCTTCGGTGAAAAGCTACTTAGCCGGTATTTCGTCCCAATCCAGACTTCATTCCCAGCTCAAGAAAAAAGCCAAAATTAAAGGTGAGGGAAAGACCTCTTCCTGCAAAGGCATACCAGGTAAAGGGCTTTCAATTATTACCCAACGGTAAAATTTTCTAGAAGAAGCCAATTGGTAAAACAAAATTGCGGGCGGACGGTATCAGCCATTCTCATTTCATCACTCAGCACGTGTAATTCTCACTTCATCACTCACCAACAGATATCAGCCATTCTCATTTCGTACACTCAGCATGTCTTCATGCCCTATATGGAAACACAAATTCTACAATGTAACGTCAGGGGACTGCTTAGAAAACTCGATGATGTCAAAAAAATTTTACACAAATGCTCATCAAAACTGCTGTGTGTACAAGAAATACCTAAAGTCAAGAGCACTAACATTTTGCGTCATTATATATTATTCCGAAAAGACCAAGATGATGCTATGACATTATCTGGTCACGTAGCAAATTATAGTCTATCAACGAATTGCATGTTCACACTTATCACTTCAAACATTTCTTGAGGCTGTGACTTTTTGAGCCATCCTCATCAATAAACTGGTGACCAGTTGCACTCTTTACATACCCCCGCCTCAGGAGCTCCAAACACAAGAATTTCAGGCTTTAATAGACAAATTTCCAGAAATTTATCTGCTCCTTGGGGACTTGAAGGCACATAGCAGTCTTTGCGGTGATTGTTGCTGCAAAGCACAAGGTCACTTTATTGAAGATCTCCTGTTACCTTCAAGTGCTTGTATTTTGACTCAGAAAAAGTTCCTATATTGCAGTCTGGCCAGCAATATCCACTCATTCATACATCTCAGCATTATTTACCAATCGCTACTGTCTCTACTCAAATGAAAAGTCTTTACCAATCCTTCTTGGTGTGACCAGTTTCCGACACTTCTTGGCATACAATTTGGCAATGAAGGAGCTGCAATTAGGCAAGGTCGACTGGGAACAGTTTTGAAAAGTTACTTACATAGGCTGGTCAGACATGAGTGACTTAAGTATAGATGCAGCCGTAGAGTACTTTACAACTTTTCTTATTTATGCTGCAACACAGTGTATCCCACAAACTAGACTTTCCGCCAAATGGCGTGTCCCTTGGTGGAACAGTGACTGTTGAGATGCTCGAAAAAAGCGAAAGAAAACATGGAAGTTGCTTCGCAACTCAACAACAGCCCAGAACCTTGACAATTTCAAGAACATTTGGTTTCAAGGCAGATGAGTGCAGGGGAGAGCTGGAATAAGTTTTTATCCGGAATCAATTCATATACAGAAGAGGCGAGAGAATGGAACATGGTCAATAAAATAGTAGGAGAGCAATCTTATTCACTTCCACATGTGAACACACAAGGAGACAGCTTGGACGACCAGGTTAACTGTAGTGGTTCACGCTTTGTACAGGTCTCCATCTCGTTACACTATACTACATCAATCCAACAATACAAAACAGTAATAGAACAATAAAAGCTAGAGCACTACTCTACAAACCATAAAGCATACAAAAATTTTCGTCGTAGCTAAGCTGCAGGAAACACTAACCTGCTGCAACATATCTTCACCAGGCTTCGGCCGTTTTACGGCTCCTCTCTGAAGCTCGAAAAGCTTTTCACAACCAGTATGATTCCGCTTCGTTTTATGGCAAGTCCCGTCTGCCTGGAAAGAAATCATTGCTATCCCCATGCTAAAGCAAGGTTGGGATTCGTTTTTCGTTGCCAGTTACAGGCCAATCGCATTGACAATTTGCCTGTGCAAACTTTTTGAAAAGATGATCAACCTCCAGCTCCTAAATTTACTACAATTTACTGAAACAATACCAGTGCATATTTCGCGAGGCTAGATTCACTACTGACCAGCTTTACGAATTGAGGCGCAAATCTGCCATGCTTTTGAACATAATCAGCCCTGTCTTCCACTGTTGCTCAATAAGAAAAAAAAGCTTACAAGACTAGCTGGCGTTTCGGCATACTGCGAGACTGTGTTCACCTATATGTGTCCGAGGTAGCACGCTGACCACAATTCGAAGGTATTTGCCCAACCACACTTTTCTTATGCGGGTGGAGAATGTATTGTCACGAAGATATGTCCAGGAGTCTGGAGTGCCACAAAGTGGTGAGTTGCACTCTTTTTAATGTAAGAAAGAAAACAATTCATTCGTACATTCCACGCAATTCGTTTTATTGCACGTATATAGACGACATTCAGATCGGTTATTAATCTTGCGATCTCACAAAGTCTGAGCCACAGCTGCAGCTTTGATTGATTAATGCTACTAAATGGGCAGATGAAAATCGCTCCACCTTTAACCAGCAATACAGCACATTTGTTCTACTTACGATAAAAATAGGGTTCCATTTTGATCAGATAATTTATCTTCGTGGCTACCGACTAGCCCTGAAAACTTGCCACAAATTTCTAGGCATAATTTTAGACATAAATTGACATTTGTACCGCACGTGAAAACCTCAAGAACAAATGCGTGAAGCTATGAATGTACTAAAGATGATGTCGCGGACATCATAAGGCAGTGATTGAAAATGTCTGATAAATCTTTATAAAAAACCTCATAAGCACGCGCCTAGGATATCGGGGGATCGTCTCTCAGTCTCTAGGACCAAGTGCTGCGAAAATGTCTAACCGAGTCCATCAGTTGTGCACTCGCCTTTTTTTTCGGGTGCTTTTCGCCCTAGATCTATGAAAGCCTGTATGATGAATCGAACGAGTGGTTGTTGTGGCACCTGCAGTGAACTTACATGTTTTTTTTGTATATTACCTCAAAGCGAACGCTGAGAAGAAGCACCCTTCACAATCCCTTGTCAATGACTTTTCCTGTTTCGAACTCCTTGATTACCGTCTTTCGTTTCAGAAGCACTTCTCGCTTCGTGTGAGAGGCTTCACTGAGAAAACGGGAGTGCCCCTTCTTGGTCAGCGTCTGGTGGCAGCAACATCTGCCACCTTGGCGATGGCAGCTCATAGAATGTGATACATCCTTCGTGGAAGTTGCGAAACACGCACCTGTGGCAGATATCTGCACGTATTACCTGGAGATTCAACAGAAACCTAATTGTCCTGACTTCTTTACAGATGCCTCAAAATCTCACGCATCTATGTCGTACGCAGGTGTCGGCTCATCTTTTTTGATGCCAGCCTATTGCATTCTGATACCAGCATCTTCACTGCAGAAGCTTACGCAATACTTGTGGCTCTTGAAGGCATAAAACAATTGCAACAACAAAAGGCTGTACACTACACAGAATTTTTAGGCGTGGTTAAAGTTCTGGAATGTCTTATAAAGCACGAAATACCAGTCCTTTTTTCGCTTTACTTCCTATAATGCACATTCTTTGCACTCAGACGACAAGTCATATTGTAGTGGTAGCCAGGGCACCGCGAAATCCTAGGTAGTGTGATAGCGGCCCAGCTAGCGGGATCCTCTTAGCACACGTTCGGGTCTTCTGTCCGGTTGTGATCCACTCTTGTGTGAGAGATGCGGTGAACCACTCACCATTCTCCACATTTTATACCAGTGCGAGGAATCAAACACTCCTTGAAAAAGCCCTTCCCATCACATTACCGGAAACAAATACCACTTCATCAATCAATATTCTTCGGTAGGAATCCACTTTTCAATCCTCAGGCACTTTTCGAGTTTTCAAAAGATGTTGGTAGTTTCAACGTGAGCTACCCTTGTAATCTGTAGAGCGGCCTTTGAAAAGAAGTTGTGGCTGCAGAAGATATAATACAAAGCACCTGTCTCGCGGCGCTTGGAGACAACGGCATCAAGAGACATCCACGATAAGTCATCTTTTCATATAACCGCTAGCCACTCATTTTATTGTACACAATTCTTATCACACGGAAGATTTTAATACTATTCTGCTTTACCCGCTGGCAGGGCGAGGAAATTATGCCTCTATATAGACAGTCATCATACTCCTCGCCCCCGTCTTCTGTCTCATATACTGGTTGTCTTTGGCTATCACTTGCCCTTGTGCGAATAAACACCATATATGTTATCGTACCTTCTCCTCTGCATACAATGAAAGAGAGAGAGAAATATATCTAGTAAAAAGTCTGCGTATCTGTGCGATGAGTTCAATAAACCGTTGGCACGAATACGCATAAGTATTTTTTTCCAGTTAATTTCTAGTTCATCGGGCTCTTCTATGTGCTTCACTGATTAGCGCTCTCTTCTCGTCTCTTCTATCCCTTCCTGTCGTTTGCTCTGTCAAGCACTTTTTTCGTCTACCATGCAGCACCAACCAGCATAATCAAGCACATTGTTACAATATTTTTTTTCTCATTGCGTTCCGAAGGACGCAATAATAACGTTCGTCAATCCATCAATTCTGTTGACAATTTAATGCGGGAAAGTCGACAAGTCTAGTCAGGAAAGCTTAGTGACTGAGGGCGCTCTGCGCTACATTGCGTTTTGCAAGTATAAGCACCAAATGGGAAAGAAAGAAACATTCAAGAAAGAGTTGCCCCGCCATGCGTGGAACCTCTGATTTCTTGGGAAGGGCTAAGAAGCGCCCGGTACTCTACCAACTAAGCTTTCTTTTAGGGGCGAAGCTCCTTATAGCGGCACCCGTTCATCCCTCGTAGTCGTAGTAGTAGTCGTAGTGTGTAACCAGTCCTACATTTTGACCTCCGAGGTGATGCCGGTGAGAGATTTCTTCTGTGCGTTGTTGAACAATAAAAAATTTGCAGCGTGCACGTTAACTAAGAGCCGAATTCTCCTGTCTCTCATCCCCCTTTAGCAGCCGTTGGCATGTACATTGAGCACCATCTGACAAAAAAGGGTTGGTACGTTATACTCGCTGGTCATAACTTCCTTGGTTTTAGAAAGGTTTAGCGAGCGTTGGGCTGCAGTGCCATGAATACAGTGAACTAGTATATACCATAAACTCGAGGTGGTTAAAGGTGAGAAGTGGACACGAAGTGCAAGCCGTAAAAAAAGTGTGTGTGTGTGCCACCTCTCGTTTAGTCCTTAGAATGTCCACTGGATGGTGGTGCATATGCTGAATATATGATGAAAAGATGGGAGATGGTGGCACTTGGACTGTTGGATAGGTGGACGAACGGACACACATACAGATGCATGGACGGACGCACGGATGGCTGCACGGACGGATGGACGCATAGACTGACGAAGGAAGGAATGGATGGACGAAAACATGGACGGACGCACAAATCAACGTGCGGACGCACGAACAGACGCACGCACGGACAGGCGAATTGGCGCACGGACGGTCACAAAGACGTGCGCAAGGACGGACGTAAGCAAGAACGAATGAACGGACGGATGCTTCGCCCCACTTTCCATCATTCACTCTGTGGATATGCTGCCATTTTTTTCTCTTCATTTCTGGTTGGACATCACACACGCGGGGGGGGCGAATGAACATATTACAATACACAACAAACATGACAGAACAATCACTACGGCCGCATTGTATGAATAAAGTCCTTCGCACCCTTTAAACTCCTTAACTCCTTCATAAAAAGCAGGGCTTCCGTGCTACTTTACTGTTGCAACGCCTGCGGTTGTCAAAGTGGACGCAGAACAGCACCTGCACTGCGTCTTCTCTCTCTCTTTGTTCCCTCTCCTCCCATTTCATCTTTCATGATATGTTTCAGAGCGGTCAATAAACGCTATCTTCTACCTGGTGACACAGAATAGATCATGTCTCCGGTGGCGTCTCTGTCGCCCAAGTAACAGTGGCGACGAGTTTATGCGACCCACCGAAAACACTCATGCCGACGCTAGCCCAGCGTCGCTGGCCCTTCAGCGCTGACTATACGACAGGAGCTCTGCAACACTGACTCAGCGCGAAACCCAAGTGACGACCATGGCACGCACGCTCCCGGAGTTTTACCAGGAACAGTTAAATGGAATGCTTATGTTGTAAAAGTTGAAGTATATTTTAAATCTAGTGAAGTTACCGATGAAGCTTAGAAGAGGGCGTTGCTGGCCGCTGCGTTGGGGTCAAAGACGATTGAAGCCCTATGCGGAAGAGTGGCGCCGCGTCTGCCACGCTAATTCGGATTTTTTTACAATCCTACAGCGGAATTTCTGGGGATTTAAGGCACGCAATAAGTGGGCTGCTCTGCGGCTTCATTTAGAAACCTATCCACATTCGCCTGGGGTAGTGGCCCTTCAGGAGCCGGGCAGCACGCTGCCCTCACAAATTATGCCGTGGATTAAATGGATGCGCAAACCGCTCTCTGCGTGCATCGAAATTACACCACCAACCAGGCAGATGTCGACTGCGATCCGCTTTAGTCGCATGTTATGGGGACTATCCTTCCGCTTAGGAAGCACAACGTGTCCCTACACATCCTCAACATCTACAGTTCACCCAAACTCCGTAACGTAACTTATAATGCTGTTTATAGCAAATCCCTTGCCGTGGCAGGCAGGGAACCGCTAGTCTTTGTAGGTGACGTTAACGCCCCTAGTCGCCACTGGGGTTACCATAAGGAAGAACGGCGTGGTAGAAAGTTGGCAGAGCTTATTTCTAGCCTGGGCCTCACCATGCAAACTGACCCTGCACACGTAACCCGCATTGGCTCAACACTGAGGAAGCTCTCGGCAGTGACTACTGTATTCTCCTTACTACCATTCGGACGTATCCCCTTACCCGTCCCCACCCACACGTGAAACTTCCGGACTGGACGAAGTTCTGATCAGAGTACACGACTCCGGCTTCCATAGCTCAACAAGGCTACGCCACTTGGCCTCAGCACCTTGTAACGTCACTTCGCCAAACTGAGCAGACGGCTAAGCTCTTAGAGGTCTCTCCGGTGATAGATAACTATCTCCTCCGTCTATGGGAGGCTCGGCATAGCCTTGTCCGCCAATGTTGCCGACAGAAGCCCAATCGTCAGCTCAAAATCCGCATCGCATCCCTCACCCAAGAAGCATCCAAGCACGCGGCCCAGCTCGCTGACTCCAATTGGGTAGAGCGCTGTAACAATGCTGCTAAGCCTATGTCAAACCGCCACACGTGGCGTTTTTTCACGGCCCTCATAGACCCCACCCAAACCTGCACAGAAACACAAAAGCATCTTCAACGCGTGCTCCACGCCTACAGGGTTGACGCGGATAAATCGGCACAGGCTCTTAAGGATAAATGTCTCTGTGGCCGACAGGACCCCATCGGACCGGCGTACTTATACGCAGGCTCAAAGAACGCAGACTTGGATCGTTGCTTTCAACCCCACGATCTGAAGGCGGCCCTGTCCAAACTGAAGCAAAGGACAGCGCCGCGTCGGGATCGAGTGACGGTTAAGCTTTTTAGCCAACCTCCCAAACCTTGCATACCTTCACCTTTTCGACTGCTTCAATCGAGTTTGGTAGGGGTGTGAAGTGCTCCCGGTTGATTGGAAAACGGCCCTGGTAACTTTTGTTCCAAAACGGGCAAGTCAATAAATATCGAAAATATCCGACTCATTTCCTTAACCACGTGTGCGGGGAAGCTTATGAAAGCAATGGTCAGGGATAGGCTTTTGAATTACCTCGAGGCCCGTCGAACCATTGCCGACACAATGTACGACTTCCGTCCACATCGCTCTGCTCAGGACATTCTCCTGCAACTCCACCGTGACGTTATTGAGCCGGTAGAACTTCCCAGTGACGACGAGGTAGTCCTCGCCTTGGATCTCGAGGGAGTTTTTGATAACGTTACCCACGAAATAATTCTTACCCATCTGTCTCAAACAGACTGTGAGCGTAATGGTTTCAGGCACATCCGTCAGTTCATGACGGAACGGCAGACGTACCTCCGCATTCAAAACAACGAGTTCGGTCCGTATCTTCTAGGTACTCGAGGAACACCACAGGGAGTGGTCCTCTCTCCCCTTCTGTTCAATTTCGCCATGGCTCATCTCCCCCACCGCTGAAAGATATACGTGGTGTATGCCAATGACATCCCGATGTGGGCAACACACGGTTCACTTGGCATCATTGAGGCCAGCCTGCAGCAAGCAGCATCGGTCGTGGATGACCACTGCCATCGCTGCAGCTTCGAATGCTCTCCACGAAATCGTAGTACGTGCATCTTCGCCCTAAACCAAAAGACACGACTCAAATTGTACTCTCCCTGCACACCGGGCCTATCCCGGAACGCGAAGAAACCCGCGTCTTAGGGCTCTTTATACACAAGAGCCGGAAAGTTGATACCACCCTGCGCAAATGATGTACGGTCGGGGATCAGATGGGCCGCATAGTCCGCCGAGTCTCGAATAAGCGAGGGGGTCTCAGATGCCGCGATGCTCTACGCCTCGCCAACGCTTTTGTGACCAGTCGAATTCTTTATTCGACACTCCCCCTACGTTTGCGCAAATGCGATGAAAACACGCTGGACAGCGTTCTCCGAAATACATATAAGCGCGCCCTAGACCTCCCGATCACGACGTCTAACAAACATCTTGTAGAGCTGGGCATGACCAACACGTACGGGGAACTCAAAGAGGCCCATCTCAACAACCAGTACCTGCGGCTTACCAAGTCGCACGCTGGGAGATGTCTCATGCCGCCTCCATATCTTTTACACCTACAATGCAGAGGAGCGAACCACGATCCCAGAGGACTGGCGTGGAGCGTTGGTTATCCAGCCTCTGTCCCAAAACACGGCCAGGGGGACACACGAAGGCAGGCGAACCACGCGGGTTACAGCTTTGCAGGCATGCTATAGGTCTCGTCTTGGAGTCTTCTATATGGACGCGTCCGGCCCTCACCGTGGGGGGGTGGTACACAGCGGCCGTAGTCTATCGAAACGTGTCCGTCCAAGGGCTCACATTTCAAGCCACGGACATCACTCATGCGGAAGAAGTCGCCATAGCTCTTGCCGCAGCGGACCCCGCATCTCGGTTAATTATTACCGATTTGCGGAGCGCGTGTCAGAATCTTGCTAAAGGTCGTATCACCGTTCGCGCTGCTCGAATCCTTAAGCGCTGTGATTACATGGACCGCCCAAATACACGTTTCGTCATCTGTACTCCAGCTCACGCAAGACTAGGTGGTATCGAGGCTGCTGATGCCTCGGCCCGCGCTTGATTTGATAAAGGGCGAGCGTGGCCGCCTCGCCCTTCATCGCCTGATGATCCAGAACCTAATCTGGTAACCTCCTTTGCGAAATTACAGCGATGTTCAAATCGAAGAGGCTCCAATTTCCGCCCCCAGCGCCGGGCCTGACTAAGTCTGATGAGCGCTCACTCTTGCGCCTTTACACCAACACAGTATTTTGCCTGGCTATACTTGAGCACTTCAATCCGGCCTTCTCTGGGGAATGCCCGCACTGTGCCCATTCGCTTGCGGATACTTTACATATAGTGTGGGCATGCCCTTCTAACCCGGCGGGTCCCCCAATCACTTCCCCTACACCCCCTACCCGAGAGAGCTGGGAGGTTGTCCGTCAGCGAAAACATAGCCCGTACATCCATAGCCACCCCTCACTTGACCTCAAACCTTTCCTGAAACGACAGCACAGAGCCCATCGGCAAAGCACGTGAAACAGCCAAACTGAAAATAAACTACACATGACCAAGAGACATCTTGGTGGCTGGCCGCCAGTATTGAAGTCACGCTATACAGAAGTAAAACTTAGAAGGCTGAGATGAGGACAGATTCTTATCCGAGAGAGCTGGGAGGTTGTACTGCTCGGCTGATCGGCCTTGGCAGGCCAAAGAGCCCTCGTGGCCAGAGCGCGTGCCGCTGCAGAAGCCACGGGGTCCCGGACTAGGGACTCTTCCTAGAGCTTGTAAAGGGTGAGCCCTTAAGGTTGTCCCTCTCCCTCAAATGTATTTAGTTTTAATAAATGTTTTTCGCCACCACCACCGTCTGAAAAATTCTCTCGGCTACACAGAAGTGGTAGCAACGCTGAATAACTTTTATACCCCAACGCCTAATGAGATCTCGGAGAGCTTCAAGTTTTCTCACCGTAGGCAAGAGGAAAGAGAGTCCGTGAAAGCGCTCATTGTTGAATTTAGAAAGATTGCCCACAACTGCATTTTTTCGTTCATGTCAGACCAAATAATATGAGACAGGATCGCATGTGGTGTTCGCTCGAAAAGTTTGCAAGAACAGTTGCTAGCGAAAAGTTACTTGACTCTTGAAGAAGAAGAAGGCCTTTCTTTTGCTGCAGAAAGCGCAGAAGACGGTTCGCTGCAGATAGATAAATACACAGATATTTCGACGGTTTTCAACGTTAGCCAACGGTACGCGTCTGATACTATAACGGAGGGGCAAAGAAACGGGTCGCGGCAATGTAAATGCTGCGGCAATTATGGTCACAAAGCTGCTACATGTTTTCAAAAGAGCATGTGAACAAGGACAGGCGGCAGCAGAAAAACGCTAGCTACAACTGCAGGAAATACAGATGAAAGGGATGACAGTGACTCTAGAGCATTGCAAATCTAGTCCGTCACTAGTACTGAGCCCCTGGTTCCGCCCATGAGAAGGTGTATGACATGGAATAGTGTTACCATAAAGATGAACGTGGACATAGGTTCTCATGTCTTCATAGTTCCTAGAAAAACTTATGAGGCACATCGCATCCTTTGGTCCCATCTGCAGAATACTCATTTAAAGCTTTCTTGTTACCTGTGCAAACTACCTGTGTTGGCACATTGGCAATGAAGGCAAATCATATGTCGGAGGAGGTCGAGTGTAACCTTACCGGGTTAGATTGTGAAGGCCCCAGCCTGTGTGGACCAGAGTTATTGGAGAAGCTTGCAGCAGAAGGAACACCGGTTTTGCGTGTCACTACGCCAGCCAGCGTGGCAAGCCAACAGAAGGCAGCAGGAACTGGTGCCATAATGGCCGAATATGCAGACGTATTCACGGAACGTCTTGGGTTAGTCAATGGCCCACCAGCTAAACTCTACATCAAGGAAATGACAGTCCCAAAACTTTGCAAGGATGGAAAGGCTCCTTTTGCGCTGCTAGATAAGGTATCTGCTGAGATAGATAGGCTAGCAGAATCTGGCCTAATATTTCTGGTACCATTTGCAGAATGGACAACACCAATAGTACCAGTATTGAAGAGCAACGGCGCTGAGCGCATTTGTGGAGATGTTAAGGTAACATTAAACCCTGTGTGTAAATTGCAGCGATACTTTTTGCCAGTCATTGATGGCATCTTCGCGAATTTGCGAGGCGGAGAAAAATTCAGTATCTTGGATCTGTGAGATGCTTACAACCAGATTGCATTGGACTAGGGCCCACGAAAGCTGGCTATCATAAACACACATAAAGTGTTGTTTTGGTACAACCGGTTGCTCTTCGGAAAAGCTTCAGCACTGGCAATATACCAGAGAACGATCGAGAAATGTTCCGGTTTTATAGCTGTTGGTGATGCTGATGACGATTGGGCTACTAGTGGCTGCCGCATCTATAGTTCCTCGCGTGCGGGCGCCGCTTGACAGGCCAGTGCATCGATGTTGAAACCGCATTGGGTAGTCGTATCCGCGCTGATATCAAGCCACAAAGGCTCGCAGGCTGCTGGTCTGTGGGGCACTGCGCCCAGTGAGGCGGAGGCAAGTGCGTGAATGGTGAGCATCACGTACACCTTCATGGCAAACAGGAGCGGGTTAGATGACTGTTGCGTGGCGTAGCCACCGAGCTAGCTAGCTAGCTAGCTAGCTAGATAGATAGATAGATAGATAGATAGATAGATAGATAGATAGATAGATAGATAGATAGATAGATAGATAGATAGATAGATAGATAGATAGATAGATAGATAGATAGATAGATAGATAGATAGATAGATGCGCTCAAAGTCGCAGAAGTTCGCTAAGAAATGCTTCGCATTTAAAACAGAGAAAAGGAGCGTTGCAGCGGGAGACGTGAAGGAACGTGTTGACGGAGAAACAGACATACGAAAGAAACGAACAGCGTTGGAGAAAAACAGCCTCAAGTGACGTTAGCCGCTGACATGAGATTCTAGCAGAGCAACAAATTCTCACTTCTTCAAGTTCCCGCTGTAGTTGCTTGTTTATTACCTTTACTGCATTTTAAGTTAATAAGCTAGCTATAATAACTACAATGCGGTGAGCAGACTACATGGTGCAAAGGAACATGTATACGGGCTAAGTGGTCTTGCTATCGACTGAAAAGCCTGTAGCCTCTACAGCGCTGAAGCAAACATGTGAAGCACAGTATAGGCGTCAACGTGGCCGTGTCCACGTCTAACGGTGCTATAGCTGCGAAACGCCTACAAAAATTGTACAAGCTGTCATATATCACTACATAATTAACACTTCATTGTCAAGTTGCGAGAAATAAAGAAGTTAGGTGTGATTTGGGCATGCCATGAATGCATCATTGTTATTTAGACGATTCACTGAGTGTGTCTGCAGTTCGAAATATTATTAAGATTAGTTAACTTAACCCCAATAACCAAATTGCTTGTAACTGCTACAGTATACTGGGAGCGAAAAGCACTGTGTGGACTCCATGAAGAAACCATGTAGTGATGTTCCTATCTTTAAGGGTGCTGTTTTGAAGTTTATGCTCTGTTAGGTTATGTTAGTGAAAGAGGTTGGAAGAGATCTTTGAAGCAATAAGTGGATTTTAAATCTTTTTCTCCTAAATTTAGCATATAGTGCCTGCCTTGCGGACAGATTTCTGTTTGGCGCATACTTTGCCTAGCTCTATCACTCTAACATATGCCTGCTGGAAATGGGGCCGTTTAAATCGTGATATGTAGAGATTTCATGGACACAGGGTTACTTCCTGCAGAACGTATATATCAGTGCTGTTACACATAAAAAGTGGACTAGTATGTAAAAATGACACATAGTAGCCATGGATACGTTATCGGATATTCAATATGCTATTGAGAGTTATAGGTCTATTCAAAACCACATCCTAAGATTCATAAATACACCTACATACTTATGCTGTAAAAACACCTGGACACTGTTCAGCAGTAAGTAGCTCCTAACAAAGAGCTGCTTGTGGTCTGAATCTAAAAATGCAAGCCTCTTACCATGGGTGACCTGGGCCAACATCGAAGCAACAGTCACTGCTATAAAAACGAGCCTCATATCTTGTACTTGGATTACGGCTACATTCAAAAAAAATATGAATTGATAATAGAAGGTGTACATCAGCAAGGCTCTTCATGAATCATAACTGAACATAATCAATATTAATAATGAATATTTTGAAAGAAGGCGCATGTAGATAATACCCCTAAAATAAATGTCTTCAGCTTCTAGCGTATTCAACAGCAGACGGACAACGACGCCAGGTAATAATAACATACACTCAACACAGCCAGGCGATGTCAAATCTCTTACCCGAGCCTATTGCCTAAATCCACAGGATGCGTGTAAAACGCGCAGGCAAAAAGCTCCACTGTGGCTCCTGTTTTGACACTATATCAGGAATATAAATATTGCCTCCATCGATCACTCGCACGCTTAAAGGAGAGAAACTGAGATCAGTCCTTGCAGCAGCCGTCACGCAGGGTCCTGGGACAGCCGTTACCATGGCTGCATGCGGTCGCTTCAACAGCTACAAGCTAGCCGAATAGCATGTGGGCAAAACGGCAAGCCGAAGATTGTAGCCGGGTCGAAGGGCTTCGAGCCATAAGCTGAGGCACCACCGCCATCATTGACGAAGATGAGACGGGACAGCAGTTGATTTCCCCTTAGCCCCACCCCACCCATCAAAAAGAAACCGTCACAGTAGAGGAGAGTCAGGAAGATTGGAAAAGTTTTCACAAAACTATTTTTAGTTTTAATTATTTTGAACACAGAACGACGTTTTGTAGATGACAACGCAGGTTAAAATATGACACACACTTATAAGTATCACTGGTTTCTGCAAAGTCTGGCGTAGCTGTAAGTACTATAGCTGCCAAAATTTGTCCCATTTCACTTCCCTCTCTTGGTAGAGTGGGACATTACTTGGTATGAATTTCACATCCGTACACCTGTGTCCTAATGCCTTCAGTGTACTTTATAAACCAAAAGATCCACATCAAACGTAAAGCTTGATTGTAGACACTTTGTGCCCCCTATGCCTTTCGGTGCAGGCAGCTTCACCCAATGCCTGGTTCACCGAATCCCTCCGTAAGCAAAGAACTGGAAAAAAACACCTGTACTGTAACGCAAAACGCACTGCTATGACCTACGCTTGGGACAAATACAAGCAGTGCTTGACAGACTACTGCAAAGCAATATCCAACGCCAAAGATAAATATATTCACAACTTACCTTCACTTTCGCAAAACAACCCAAAGAAATTTTACGCCTCATATCCTGAGACCATGGTTTTAACCAGTCGTGATTACTTGTTGAAAATATTATCCAACTATTCAAGTTACTAGTGTTCTACTGCTTTTAATGCATGTTTCTCATCTGTATTATGCCGGGAAGATCATTCCAATGTGCCACATATCCCTGACTATCACTTCTAGCACATGCAGCTTATTAAAACCACGGTGGATGGTACCGCGTCTCGAAATAAACAGACAACGCATCTTCATCAGCCAATACTTGTTGATATCAACTCTAAGTTGCTACAAACACTGTTTCCACATCTAGCATTGCATTAAATCACATTTTTCGACGATCGCTCTCGTCTGGAAAGCTGCCAGACGACTGAAAAATTGCCAAAGTAGTGCCTATCTTTATATCTGGAGATAATATTTCACCTAAAAAATCACCTATTACCACTCACTTGCATCTATCTGTTGCAAACTTCTCGGACTCCTAATCGCCTCCCACGCCAATCGGCAGTCACCTCGAGACTAACAAATTTATCTTCCCAAACCAGCACAGATACAGAAAAGGCATATCATGCTAAACACAGTTATTAGAGTTTACCAGAAACATTCATCACAACATAAACAGTGGCTTACAGACAGATTGCATATTCCCTGATTTCGCCAAAGCATTTATTCGTGTCGCCCATTGCCGCGTTATTTAAAAATTATCTTCCCTCTGATTAGACTCCCTCACTTTATATCTTGGCTACGAAATTTTCTTTTCCTCCGCAAGCAGTTCACAACCGTTAATAATTATAACTCTCCCTCTTCATATATTTCTTCTGGCGTCCCACAAGGGAGCATCCTTAGCAAATTACTTTCCCTTATCAACACCAACAATCTCCCATCTAATATATCTTCAAATACCAGAATCTTCGATGATGACGGCATGCTTTACAGAACCATAAACTGTTCAAACGACCACCGCATCCTTCAAAATAATTTAAACACTATCTTCAGCTGGTGTAACACTTAGCTTAGGATACTTAATGATAATAAATGCAAAGTTCATTGTTTTGGATGAAAACATACCATTTCCGACTTTTCATACCACTGACAAGATGACACACTTTCGCGGGCACCACCCTACAAATATGTGGGCGTCCACCTTACACCAGGACTTCCTTGATTGGAACACGTTTCTTTTGCTTGCGCTAATGCCTCCAAAACATTACCATATTTACGCCAAAACGTCCGTCATTTTTGATATGACGTTAGGAAACTGCCTTACCTTGCTTTCGTCCGACCGCAGCTTGAATATGCCTCATCTGTTTGGTTCTCTTCCGCTCAGTATCAAAATACTATGCCGAAAGCAATCCAGAAAAGAGCCGCCCTTTACATTTATAAGAACCACTACATCCATTCCAGTGTAACTGAGCTTAAACTTGATAATCCCCTCCAAGCATTGCATGTTCTCTGTCACGTGTCTTTGTTATGGCTAATTCATAGGTACGTGTACAGAAAAGAACATGGTCATTGCACCTTCAACGTCCCCTCTACGCGTCACGCAGGTTACATAATCATTTGAGCTCCATGCACATGTTTGGTAACACAAACACGGTAAACACATCAGCACTACCGGAAGCCATACGCATGAGGAATGATCTTCTTGACAATATCGCCTCTGATAGCCATTCTAACATATTTCGACAAAAACTAGAAATGCATTTCTTTAATATAGCATCGTGTGGTTGTTTTACTTGTTTAACTTTCGGCTATTTTATGTTGTGAAATGTGGGCTTTTATTTTCATCGGCCAGTTGTAATCTCTTTTTTAAGTGGTGCTGGCCTAATGAATTGTTAGTTTTTACTACACCACATTATGCTCTTATAACCTGTATTGTACATTAACCTGTATTGTATAGTTGTTCCTTACACGTTTACTTCCGCATTCACTGTAACCCCCCTTACTCGATGCATGTGGTCCTGTGAGGTATTTTTCGATAAATAGATAAATGAATAATATACGCTATTGGGATGTTTCCCATACCTTTCTAAGGAGGAAATTAAAAAGTGCAGCTCTCTTCTTTATTTACAAGAACTCGACACCGGCGTCAATGGTAGCATTGCTCTCGTCTCTACCTATGCAATATATGTCAGATTTCTTTACCGAATCTGACAAGAACAAAATCGGCTCTTGAAGCTTGAACAGGTTTATAAGGCTAATCAAATTCATAAATGTTGGTCTTATTACCAAAACCTAATATTTCCCTGTCAGAATTGTCAAAGATAACGGCCACAGTCTCTTCTTCACTTGTAGAACTTGAGTCCCCCAGCAGACAATTTTTTTTTCTTCTGTGGGAGGGTGCTTGTTCTAGTCTTAAGAGCGCTACGCGGTCCTTCTTCCTGACTCCTTCGTGGCAGCCTCTCCATAGATTCTTGTTGAAATGCCTGCCTCTGTGGCGTATATGTAAAGATTTTTGTCGTACCTTACTTCCTTGCTTGTTCTGGGGTCTTACCTGGTGCAGCCGTAGGGAAGGGCCGGAGGTTAATTGGAACAATTTGGCTAAGGAAAGCAGTTGACGTCGAGGCTGAGTCATCGATAGAGGGCGTGAATGCATCTGCAGATACACTTCGAAATATGTTACTGTTTACCTTGGTGCTTGAAACATTTTCCAGAAGGCTTCCGCTGCTCGTTTCACTGACCTTGGTGGTTGTTTGCTGGAATACTTCTCCGCAAGGGGAAGCTGTGAGTCTCTCAGTGACTCACAACGTCAAGTAGTCATCAACAATGATAGGCGCGCTGTTGAAATGCCCAATGCCCATTTGTTTGAAAGCCTGAGATTACGTACTTTTGTGTCACCGTTAGTACGTAGGCGGATCCCACAAGTTCTGCAAGGTTGTAGATGGAGATGGTCTTCCCTGGGTTGTTTGTGAGCCAATCGTTACAAGAAGCGTTGTAAAGCGGTTTGAATAGTCCGTACACAGATACTTGAGCTCACTGCAGGCGGTGAATATAGTGTGGAGGTAAGGCTAGGAAGATAATGCCGCTTTCTTTCGCCTTGCTAATGGTGCTTATGCTGACGAAACTTTCATGATTGTCAAGAATTAAAAGAACTATAGTTCTTCCCTAGAGCACAATGCGTGTCTTACAGCGTGTTCAAAAACAATTCACTGAAGACAGCAATCCTGATCCGTTTAAAAAGAAAGACCTCCAGCTGGGGACACTTTCGGAAAAAAACGATTATATCTCACCAGAGAAAAATTACAGTGGCAGTGGAGTTTCCTATTGCATTGACAGTGTGCAAAAAGGCCACTGATTAGCCATGATCTGCACATGTGATCTGACCAATTAGCTTCTCTCCACATGTTGCTACTACCTTTGGTAGATTGTGTGCAATTGTGAAACATGTGTCACTACAATTGTAGATGTGGTCTAAAATAACAAGGTAGTATCAGTAGTAGAGCCTCTTCAAGTTTGAAAGAAAGGCATCGACATTGTGCTTGTTGAGGCTTGTTGCTCTACCGAGACTAGTCACTTCTGGCAATTGAAGGGGTACATCAGGATGGCGGTTCTTAAAACCGATAATCCAGCCTATTGCAGCTAAAGTGTTGACTTACCACGATGCTGGGAACTTCCAGTTTAAGGGTTTTGCATTATGGTACGCCAGTGAGCGAACGTGCATCCTCGTAAGTCCGTAATGTATTTTGATAGTCATCAGCAGATGTTCCTTTAAGAACACTTCATCTTCTGCTGTAAAAATGATCCCGCAAACCAATTTGTATTGAACAAAATGTTGTATTTGTCATCGCTATCTTTGTATTTCTTGACTGCTTGACCAAGCGATGATTTCTATATCTTCAGAGCTACTGCTACTTCTGCTATACTTTCCCTTTGGTCGCACACCGATCTCACAGCATGAAGCGTCTTATTTTTCAATGCTTGAGTCCTATTGGGATGTTTTTTTGTGATTCCTTAGCATCTTTATGAAAATTGAAATTAGCAATAACTTGCAATTGCAAATATTCATGCGTGCGACTCACGATGCACTTTCGCTCACCCTATTTACTGAACGTGGTTCACAGCACTCCTACTGTAGCCGATTGTTCGCACTTAACCCGTGCCAAACAACAATGTGAAGGTAACCAAAGCCTCGTAATGGAACACTGTGAATATTTATAACGTCACCTTAGTACAGGCCTTGTTAGCGTAAATGGCATGTAATCTGCCTATGCGTTATCTCATCTGACTTTCATGGCACCGAATACTGAAAAGCTTATCGTGTGAAAAAAGTGAAAATATCTGCTTGCTTAACTAATTTGGTTCAACCATGAAATGAAGCTTTATCACTGCTCACAGCAGGAACTTTACTGTCGAGAGGACTGAGACAACGTCCCATTCCACCCGCATCTCATTTGTCTCGCTCCTTCCTAGGTACATTGCCCAAGGTAAACTACGTTCAATGGCAAAAGGTCGAGCGTTTGGCCTAGAGTTGTTCTTAGAAAAAGTAAGACGATGATGGGTGTTTAGGGAGACAAGTTGGCACTTGCGGTTAAAAACAGCTTCAGTCTCAGATAGCAGATACTCAGATAGCACAAACTTCCTTTTGGCACCTGAAAACGACGAAAACGACGGCTGTCATTATGTTAGTGGCATCGAGTGAGAATTTTGCAAGTGTCCCAGAAATAACTGTAGGAGAGGTGCACGAGTAGTTCCATGCTTTCAGCTGTGCCAAACTTCCCGACTTTCCCCTAATATTTAACAAAGTGTAAATAGGGAGACAACAGACAATGCCTATTCTTCTTTGTGTCAGCCGATCTCGCGCACGAGCCCGAGCACAGCACTGTAGTCGTTACACTTGGTAATATTGTGCAATTGCATGGCTAGCTGCAAAAATGTCTTCAGGCGTTTTTACTTTTGTGTGTGTTGCGTGAATGCATTCAGCAGGTACCCTTTCATTGATGTTTCAATGTAACGCCTCAGGGTTTTTTTTGGTACCAATATACCCTCCTAAAAGTGTAGAGCTAGGTTTTCTGCTATGCAGTATTATTAACTAATGACAGCTAGACACGTATCGCTTACGCGATGACGTGGAAAATGTAGCATTGGCTCTTTCGATATAAACACGCATAGTATACAGGCCCAATCACGTTGAGCTAGCTCCGCTTCGCCACTTGAATCATTAAAGGTGCCTCCAATACTTTTTTGATATAAACACGCATAGTATACAAAGCCAAGCACATTCAGCTCGGTCCTCTTCTCTGCTTGAATCATTACAGGTGCCGCCAATGCTTGGGTAAATTTGCAGAGCACAGATGAACACTTGTGAACAATGAATAGGATTAGTATTGTGCAAAACTAATCAAGTTAAAAAGACGATGGCATGAAATCAAAAAAAGGAAAAATCGCGGTTTACCAGGAAAGGGTTCCCCTTAAATTTATTATTGATATTACTTTGCACTTACACGAAAAATTACACCTGCGGATAATTATAGGTGTTGGTGCGCTATGAGAATGAAAGCAATATATTCTACTCTGCAGGCGAGTATCTGATCTTCACAGACGATATGAATATCTCCTACCATTAGGCACCGCAAGCTCCTATTACATATTTTATACATGAGAATAACACATCTTACGCAGTTACCTCGTAGTTTTGAAACCTTCACTTGAAATAATAAAAGTATTCTCGTTTCACCTATACCACTTTGTCTAAGAAACAGCAACTGCTGAAAGTATGTGAAGTCATTCACATGATGTGGTATTTACAGTTTGTGAGAAGTGGCCCTCTATATTATTAATGGCTTCAGGACGAACCCAGCCGATACCTATTCAGGCATGGTGGACTGCATTGCTGACCATCTACTCAAGCATTGCAGGGCTACCTAGGTGTTTATCGCTCAAACACGTGTTTCCTTTCCCCTCTGCTCTTGTCTTCAAGCGCGGCAAGTGATACTGTTTTTTTCTAGATAATCGAAAGCCTCATATTTCCACGCGCTAGTGCCTGCGCTGTACTCTGAAAGTTTTAGCGGCAGCTGGGCCAAGGTATATATAGACTGCTAGCGAAGGCTCTACAGAAGCCAACGGTCAGAAGGTGCCGACTGAGCAGCTGCTCATGGTATTTAGTCCATGTCTGTGAGAAGGAAACACTTCCGGCAGAACGAGAAGTAATGCAGATGTGAAGCATTAGCTAGTAAACATGTGACGTCATTTCGTGTGCACTATCGCGAAATTTGATCTCAAATTACTTTTCAATGGCACCTGATCACTAAAGAGTCGCGCTAACGCAATCTCCGCTGATTCATCCACCAGTGCACTTCAAGTCAACGCCAGCTAACCTATTACGGACTCATGACTAAATAGTGATGTTTAAATGTACTACCGTTCACTTTGCCTCGGTTTTACAAGGAAACCTATTCGTCGAACTTTTATTCGCCGTTCGTGGCATCTTTCGCCGATGAATTAAGGCAAACAACAGCGGAGCAGCATATGCATGCAATATCTGCAGCGTGGCTTATTTGTTTCACACATACGCAGGTTTTTTAGCATGCACGATGCTTGTGATCGTCTGTTTTAACGGGAATAAATAACCCCTCGTCACGCTAAATTGATGACAATTTAGTGTTATTCAATGATCACAAGAACTAAAATTTATCACACTGTACAAAATGATAATAACAACCAAAACGTCTGTGAACACTCTCTGCTTTATGTTTTTTTACATTATGCTCCTGTAAATTACCGCTATGTATGCAAATTAAGACATGCGAATTGTACCGTGATAGATATCTTGGCAACCTGTTCACCGATAACGCGAATGGTAGACACTGCATGCTCAAGAAGGCAATCGGGCTGCAGAATTATTGATGAAAGTCCAGCGAGTTGGCAAGTTGGGCCAGTTCGATTAACTTAATATCCGAAAATTTTGTTGAAGCGAACTAAAAAACGGACGGATAGAAGAGGCTGACAAGGACAGCGCTTGCAAGCGCTGTTTTTGTCAGCCTTTTTTGTCCGCCCGTTTTTAGTGCGCTTCAACAAAATTTTCAATTATGAAGTCCAGCGAGCAGTGCTTTTCGAACGATTGTCCTTGTTTCTTGTCTAGAAGACATGGGTCACCAGACGTACGTTTCTCGCTATTGCATCCTTTCACAGCACATTGTTTCCGCAGCTACCGACGAAAGCATTCGGCGTTAACTGCAGTTCGCATCCTTCCGCTGCCCGTTGGACACTGCACCGAAGTCGTTCACCAAGGATAAAATGCACTTAACAATTTCGTGCACAACAGAGTACGCAAACAGGCGCATAACGCTAAAACATGTGAGGGGGTCTGTCTTCGCAGATGAATGTTACGAGCAGGCCTTGGAATATGTACCATGTAGGGCAAGGGCTGCATTGAGTAATAATAGCATTATCAGATGGCACTAGAAAATTGATTTTTCATAATATTATTCCGTCATAAATTTTTGATAATTCCGCCTATGTAATAATGTTGTGGAAAAGAAATTGGATTTGTAAAAATTATTGATTATTTCGACTTTTAATTAAACTTATTTTGTTTTTTTTTCAGTGTTAGTGTTCGTTGCCTCAACACATAGTTGCGCTTCAATCGCAGCTCACATGCTTTTGTCGCTGGCAATAACTTCTGAACCGCTTTGAACTCGAGCCTTCGCGACCTATTTCAGTGAACAGTGAACAGTGAACAGTGAACTTTATTGACATCATGTACATTGTACACAATGCCGGAGGCCGGCAGAAAAAGCCATCGCAAGGATAGCTTGACGAAGCTGCGGGCCCCCGTTTTGGCACCAGCGTACAACGGTGTTCTCAGTACATAAACAGACAACAACAATAACAACAACAAGAGAAAGAAAAAAAGAAAAAAAATATGTACTGAACAGATAAATCACTTAGTACAGGACCCGAAGGAAAATGTGAGCCCACTACAAATAACCACGTCTTGCGTATAAACCATACACAAAAGAAAATATACACCAACGGATGTACTACAGAGCTCAGTACATATAGATTACTTCATAATACATACATACAGATTAACATAACTTTGTACATTTACATAGAGTACACTATAGACATATAATTGCACAAATCATACAATACACGACCGAAAAAAATATGAGAAATTATGAGAAAATATGAGGTGGTTACAAATCGCCATGCCTAGCGTACACCGACATATTCTCTATAGCTGACACTCATAGGCATGCGCGAGATATTATATAGTGTCAATGTAATTATTTGCAAGAAAGGAACGTATTGCATTGAAAGTGTTGCTTTCCAGCTGAAAGTTAAATTCATATAAAGCATTTAGTAGCCTCGGAAGTCTGTTTCCTAACGTATGTCGCCCATAAGTTGTTCTACAAGTTTTAACAGTCCAAATTTCGCAGTTTCGCGTTTTATAAGGCTGACAATTTCTTTTAAGGTTGGCAAGTTCAGTCAAGAATACATGTTTCTCCTTTAATTCTTGTTTATAGGCTTTCGTTAATCTAAAGTTGTACATCTTCTCAAAAGGTATTACATTATACTTTTCAAACAACGGGCAGGTGTGAAAATGTGAAGGCACGTCTTCTACAGCACGTAGAAATCTTTATTGTAGACAATACAATTTTTGTATGTTTTCTTGACTAGTGGATGCCCAAACTAGATGGCAATAGTTAATTCTTGAGGAAAATAAAGAGTTGTAAAATAATATCATTACATGTCTCAGAAGGATCAGGCGATTCCGGTAGACTAGTCCCACTATTTGAGATAACTTACTTGATATTGTGTCGATGTGCTCGTTCCAAGAAAGGTTTTCCTGGAAGACCACTCCTAGTGTTTTAATGTTGGGTACAATATCAACCGGGGTCGAATTCAGCAGTATTTGTTGCGTCAATGTTACCTTCTTATTTTTACTTCTGAATATTACAGATTTCGTTTTGCTCGTGTTTATTGTAAGATGGTTTTTCTCAGTCCAGCTATTTAGGTTTTCCAATACAAAATTTGCTTCGCCAACTAATTTGTCCGCCGAATTTTCTCGTAAAAATATGCTGGTGTCATCAGCATAAATAATAAATTCAGCGCTAGGGCTAATGCTGACCACGTCATTATTATAGATATTAAAACGAAATGGTCCCAAGATGCTCCCCTGTGGTACACCAGAAGAAAAAGGCAATAGATCGGAAAAACAGTCGTCGATATGAACCCTTTGTTTCCGATGTTCCAGATAAGACGTAATTAGGTGCGCGGCATTCCCTCGAAAACCGTAACGGTCAAGCTTTTTAATTAGAACTTGGTGATTTATGTGAACGAAAGCCTTAGAGTAATCAATAAACAGCCCAAGAACCAATTCTCCTTGTTCTAGCGCTGCCAAAAGTGACTCTTTTTGTTTTAGCAATGCGAACTCCGTACTAAGTCCTTTGCGGAAGCCAAACTGTGAGCTGTTTAAGAGACTGTGCTTCTCTTCAAAATCTGTAAGACGATTTAAAATAACTTTTTCTAACACCTTTGACATGAACGGCAGTATAGACAGGGGACGGTAATTTGCCATGTCGTTTTTGTTTCATTTTTTGTGTAAGGCTGTTACACGGGCTACTTGCATTTTACGGGGGAAAACAGCCCGGCACAAACATAGGTTAAAAATGTGGGTAAGTATGGGTGCGAGCCAATCGGAGGTGTACTTTATGGGTTTAATTTGGAAGCCATCGATATCTTTAGCCGTACTGGTTTTTAAGTTATGAATTATATTTACTACTTCAGCCTCAATAACTGGTTTCAGGAAAATAGAGCTGCTGTTATGCGCAATATTTTCAACGTCATTCTGCACTGTAGCAGGCTGTGAAACCCCTACAAAGTATTGATTAAACGCGTCTGCCAGAGACTTCCCTGTCAGCTGTACGTCGTTCACAATCACTTTGCTCACTTTATCAGGTGGTATGTTACGTTTTAAGATGGAATTTAATCTTTTCCAGGTAAGATGGGCGCGCTCGTCAGCAGATTCAAATTGGTTAGAGTAATAGTCACACCTCGCTTTTTTTAAGTCCTTGTCGAGGCAGTTACAAATTTTTTCGAAGTCTCGAAATAAGTCTGGGTCTTTGCATTTAATGAATTGCCTGTAGAGCTTGTTTTTTTCTCGTATTCTTTTCATGAGCTCAAGGCTAACCCATGGTTTCCGTATGTTTTTACGTCTTTTAATATGCACATAAGGAAAGCACAGGTGACGGTATTTGAATACACTTTCCGATGGAGGAGATAATGTTGTAGGCCTGTGTGCTCAGATTTAACGCGTGCACGTTAAAGAACCCAGGGAGGTCAAAATTTCCGGAGCTCTACCCTACGGCGTCTCACATAATCACATGGTGGTTTTGAGACGTTAAACCCCACATATTATCATTGAATAAACTTTGGCTAGGCTATGTTAACTTTGACTATAACCGTTCTTAGATTCAGTATCTAGTGCGAGAAAGTACCGTACTGGCTGTATCCGAAAAAATACGCTGTAAGCCACATCTGTAATGTATAGCTACGCGCGTTCGTTATTTCAGCTTAGCTGTATTTGGCTGCGCCCACCAAGACTGCCAGCAGTTCTGGACACAACATAGGGCTTTAGTTTTTGAGAAGCTACAAGACCGTAGAAAACCGTATAGTTAAGATTGTGGGCCAGACAAGAACACTTAGGCTTGTTCCAGAGATTGCGCAACCACCATTGCTAAGACGGCAAAGCTCTACGCGTGATCTATAAAAGACGGCCCATTCGAACGGTGATCAGTCGATCGATAGCCGACGCTCTCTTCGCCACATAGTAGGGTCAGTGCTTATCGCTGAAATCTAGCTTTCCATTTATCGGTCGCAACTTTGGACATATAAGCACTTTCATATGCAGCCTTCGTCAACGTCGTGGCTTCTTGATGGTATTACGTTTTTTGACGGTGGTCAGCTGCACATATAACGGTGCCTAAAATGGCCCAGAAATGGTGTCCCAGACAGTGTGGACTAAATTCGCTATAAATTTACTTTCTATGCCGAAAATGGGTCTTTGTGTTTTCTATCAAGGTATTCCAACCAATAACTAGAGCTCTGTTAGAGTTTTAACAGCTGTAAAGTAAGGAATGATAGGTCCGGTATCCGTGGCTGCACACCGAGAAGTGGAAGGTTCAACTACCGTTTAGTAAACTTTTTCTTCTGATCGCGTGCAATTTCTTTTTACATCACTTTTGTGACGGCAATACATTACTGATGTCTCAGTGGACCGCGGAATACAACACTTTATCGCTGCAGAAACTTTTTACGAACATCTCCAAGCATAATTTTCAAGTGCGAAAATTATGCCATTAGTTTGCCAAGCACCGCATGTGAAATGTGTCCTACATACAGACCCATCCGGCACGGTGGTCATCAACCCTGACCACTTCGTATAAACTTTAGAACAATAACAATTTTTTAGCGTGAGTTAAACTGTACTAGGTTGAGGAGCGCCGCGTGGCTTACGCTGCGCAGTGGTGCTTGCGTGAGGATCAGTGAATGTGCGTGTCTCGCCAGTCTGTGCATTGCAGAGTAGTGACGCCACAGCCGCAGCAGACGCATTCCCATTGTAACCTATGGCTCGTGCACCTCGAGCCACGCTGCTTTTCCCTTCTTTCTCCGCCTCTACCGCACCATTGCTTTAGTTCAGCAAGCGTTTCCAGTATGGTATTACCATAGAGATGGAGATCAATATTGCTGCTCAAAGGCACAGAATATTCGAGAACCTGAGCTTACAGGATCACGAAGCAGTTGTCTGTTAGTCAACTCTTTAACGTAAAAACAACAAAAACAAAAAAACCATACGCGTTGCGAAGACACCGAAAAAAAGGTGGTATGTCTAGCAAAGTGGTGGTGCCGGGAGGCTGAATGGCGTTACCTACCATAACAGCTCAAGCAAAAGTGTCATCGATGACATCAAGATTCGCCTATTGGAACGGCGAAACTTAAGAAAAGCGCCAGTGTGGTGGGGACCTTCGAGACGGATGTCCTAAGCAATCCGCTCGGGTATGTTTAGAATGTGTGTGAAACACTGTGGCTTATGAAATATAGCAATTTGGTAGCTGTGCCATGCGTAAACGCTAAGTTTAGCAGCGCCACCTTAGCTCACGCTATGTATAGCCTGGCACAGCCAAGCTAAGCCACTGCTAGCTTTTTTTAAGTGCTCTTTAAGGCTTGTAACGTTTGCTCACAATGCGCTTGCATTGCATAATAATATGCATAATAATGATTGCATATTTGATAATAATGATTGCATATTTACAAGTAAGGCTAGTTTTGAACTTACATAAACTTGAGCTATCGCATAGCTGTGCATTCGAGAATGACTTTTTGTATTACGACTTACGTGGACTTGCAGTTTTTTTGCTGTTACTTATTAGTCTTACATTCTGTCATAAAACCTAATGCAAAGAATACATCACTACATTGTAGAAAATTCTGTTCACTGAAAGTATTGTTTATACACATTATAAATCCGCCTAAATATATTTTTATTTAGGACCTTTTGATTTTCTTTTTCACACCTATATCACAAGGATAACATTGCTTTTACCTAAATGGTCACTTAGCGATTCTAAATATTGCCGCGTGCATAGCTGAATTTAGCGGCCAGATAGCGACGACAACGAAGAACGCGGATTTGCTCGAGAGGCGCAGCGCAGCAGAGTGAAGACGACGACAATCTTAGCTGCCTTCTCTGAGAGCGTTTCTACAAGTCCCACTGTCCGTGTTTTTAAATAAACCCCCCTGTAATTTATAACCCGCGACACTAGTGGAAGTGCTGGGTACTACCACCTCATGATCAGCACCCCTGTGAGAAGCCCCGAGTCCAGCCCTACAAGACAGCCACGCGTGGAGACGCCTGTGCACCGCTCAAGCCGTCGCCTTCAAGGTCTTGAACCAGAATTTGGCCTTTTAAAGGGAGCAACACTTCCGACAACCACCCCTACTCGAGAAATGGCAAGGAGTCCTGCACAGGTGACGGTCCAGAATATGCGCATTGCTGAACCATTTCATGGCCGGCCGAACGAAGATGCGCAAGACTGGCTTTAGCAGTTCAAACGGGTAGCTAAGTCAAACTACTGGAGTCTCGATGGAAAGCTCTTCCACGCATACTTCGCCGTTGAAGGCGGCGCGAAGACGTGGTTTATAAACCGGGAGGCGACATTGACGACATGGGAGGAGTTTTGTCGTCGGTTTCTTGACACCTTCGGTAACGCGGACCGACGCGAAAACGCACAACGCCTTCTTGAAAAACGCACCCAACAGCTGCAGGAAAGCGTCGCCATGTTTGCTGAGGATATGGTGCGCTTGTGCCACCGCGCGGACCCCAACATGCCTGAGGCTCAAAAGCTAAGCCATCTCATGAGGGGCGTCAAAGAGCAGCTATTTGTTGGTCTTGTGCGCAATCCGCCGACAACAGTGGACGAGTTCACCCGGGAGGCCACCGCGATAGAGCGTGCGCTACAGCAACGGTACCGACAGTCTGATCGCCTGGCCACCAGCCCAGCTGCAGGCGCCGTCGCACTTAGCGCAAACGACGAGTTTTCTCTACGCCACCTGATCAGACAGATCGTCCGTGAGGAGATCGCGAAGGAGAACGCAAAATACACATTACAGTCACAGGCGCCCCCGCAGCTGGAGTCCACGGTAGCCTCCGTCACTGAAGTCGTTCGCCATGAACTTCGACAAGCGTTTGCTACTCCTCAGCAATATTCCCCTCCACCGCACCGTCCGAACTCGTGTACCTATGCAGACGCTGTGCGTCGTCCATTGGCTTCAGAAGTAGCATACCAGCCGAACGGATACAGCTATGCAGACGCTGTTCGTCGACCCACGCCCATGCCAGCGCCGCAGTACCTCGAGCTGTATCCTGTGGCAGCCTGGGCTCAGCAGGATTCTGTCAGGTGACCCTATATGCGGAAGACTGACATATGGCGCGCTGCGGATCGTCGACCACTCTGCTACAACTGTGGAGAGCCAGGGCACATTTACCGTTTTAGATGCGGAGCATCTAATACTCGAGGCTTGTAGTGCGGCGCCGTCCGCAAGCTTCCTCCTCCTTCTTCCACCATCTGTGCATCCCTTCCTCCTCTACACACCGCGCGCGCTTCACTCCTCCACCATCTGTGCACCCTTCCTTCTCTACACACCGCGTGCGCTTCTCCTCTTCACGAACATTCGCTAGCTGTATAATGTAGCGCGCATGCGCCGTCACGCTTCGAGAACATCGGCAGCTGATGCGCGCGCATGCGCCGTCGCGCTTCGAGAACATCGGCAGCTGACGCGCGCGCATGCGCCATTGCGCTTCTCCCCCTTCTCGAACATTCGACAGCTGACAGTGCATGCGCCGTCGCGCTGTATATATACTCAAGGTCGGTGCTCGCTCGCTCAGTTGCCGCTCGTCGGTTGGTTTGTACGGCGCGTCGACGTCCGAGGTCGCAATGATCGACGTCCCTTCGACCAGCGCCGGCCAAAGTGTTGGCGGAACCGCAACCAAGTCGTCGTCCGAAGACAAGGCAGCGCGGAGAAGAGCTCGCGACGCCGAACGTAAACGTCGGCGTCGAGCGGAAGATGCTCAACTTAGAGAACGTGAAGCCGCTGAGAGACGTCAGCGTCGAGCAGCAGCACCGGATTCGGCCGCTTTGAAACGTAAGCGTCGACAAGAGGACCCGGACTTTCGAAAACGGGAAGCCGAGTGCAAGCGTCGGCGACGAGAGGCCGATCCCGATGCTGCCCGCGAGCGCAAGCGCGCCGAGGTAGCGGCGTGGCGCGCCAAGCAGTATGCCACGCCCAACGCTCGCTTCAAGCGCGACTTCCTCGACCGAAGCTTCGGCCACACCTGCAAGGTGTGTGATCGTCTTTGGTTCGATAACAACTTAACTCGGATCGGCAACATTCAGAACAACTCCAAAGCGTTGTCTTGTATGCTCCGCATCCTCCTCAGTGTTCCCCCGAGGGAAGCTGCGGGCAATTTTTTGCCCACATCGCCGAGCTGAATACCGCGGTAGTGCACTTACAGCTACGCGCCGACAGTTCAACGAAAGCCGTGCCCCCATCAACGACGACCAGGCTGGCAGGCGGGAAGGCTCTTCTACCTTCTGGACGCGGTCACCATCACCGGCTCGCTTTGGTTCACCAAGCCGCCGTAGTTTTGCCGACACCGTCAGAAGTCGGTCTCCCAGCCCACGGCGGGGAAACTGAAAGCAGCGACCTCTGGGGGGAAGCTTGCAAGCCGTCGAATTGACGAAAATCCCCCACTGCTGCCGAAACACGTGAGAGACGACGATGAAGACTTCGTCGAGAAAACTGTGACTGCCGACCTCGCTGTGACGATTGACGGCGTTGAAGTGACGGCCTTGGTCGATACGGGGGCAGACTTCTCCATAATGAGTGAACGATTGGCAGTCGAACTCAAGAAAGTCAGGATGGAATGGACGGGCCCTTATATCCGAAGTGCTGGAGGTCAGATAATGACTCCCACGGGAAAATGTACAGCAAGACTCACTATTGAGAATGTGGCTTTTGTAGCCACATTTCTGATCCTACCGAAGTGCTGCAAACCTATGATACTGGGAATGGACTTCTAAGAGAGTACGGTGCTGTGGTCAACATACGCGACGGTGTGATCACATTTGCCGCCGACAAGTCTGGGACCACTGACCCAGACCAAGAAACCAGGGTGTTACGTGTGGTCGACGACGACGTCTGCGTGCCACCACTGTCATGTAGTCTTGTTTCCGTGTGTTGCGCCGTGCACTGTAATGAAGACGCCATAGTCGAACGCATCACTGACCTTCTTTTTCACCAAGGCATCGCCATCGCTCGCGGTATTGTCAGCTTAGTGGATGGGCGCGTAGACGTGCTTCTGACCAACTTCACGAATGAGCGCCGGCACATCGGTAAAGGCACGGCTGTGGCATACCTCGAAGAGCTCGACTACTCTCACGACTGTCTTCTAATGCAAGGGGAAGCCACAGCTCAATCACCTCCACATACACCACCAGTTGATATCGGTCCGAGTCTAACACCGACTGAAAGATGCCGTCTTATGGAGCTGCTCGACCAGTTCAAGGACTGCTTCTCATCGACATCACGAGTAGGTCGAACGCCTCTGACTAAGCATCGCATAATTACGGAAAACACAGCAAGACCGATCCGACAGAACCCATATCGCGTCGCTCAGAAAGAACGTGAGGTAATCCAGCAGCAAGTCAAGGAGATGCTAGAGGATGACGTTATCCAACCATCAAAGAGTCCTTGGGCATCGCCAGTTGTACTCGTGAAAAAGAAAGACGGCAGCTTGCGTTTCTGCATCGATTAGCGTAAGCTGAACCATGTTACAAAAAAGATGTTTATCCATTACCACGGAACGATGACTCTTTGGACATGCTACGGCATGCGCGCTACTTCTCGTCAATGGACCTTAAAAGTGGATACTGGCAAATAGTAGTAGATAAGCGCGACCGAAAAAAGATCGCCTTCGTGACGCAAGACGGGCTTTATGAATTCAAAGTCCTCCCTTTCGGTCTATGTCAGCCCCAGCCACGTTTCAGAGACTAATGGATACCATTCTGTCCGGCCTGAAATGGAAAACATGCATTGTGTACCTCGACGACGTGATCGTTTTTTCGGCCACGTTTGAAGAGCATCTAAAGCGGCTACTGTCAGTTCTTCAAGCCATACGGTCTGCTGGACTCACACTCAAACCGGAAAAATGCCACTTCGGCTTCGAAGAACTCCAGTTCCTGGGACACGTGATCAGTCGTGAAGGTGTGAAGCCTGACCCAGATAAAACAGCAGCCGTCGCAAAGTTCGCAAGGCCTGTTGATAAGAAAGCGGTCAGGCATTTTCTGGGTCTCTGCGCCTACTACCGGCGATTTATAGCAGGCTTTGCACACATCGCCTCTCCACTCACCCGCCTTACAAGGAAAGACATCGCATTTGTATGGGGTGAAGAGCAAGAAGCTTCATTCAACGAGCTGCGACAGCGTCTATAAACTCCACCTGTCCTCGCTCACTTCGACGAGAATGCACCAACAGCCATTCATACAGACGCCAGCAATGTGGGCCTAGGTGCTGTTCTTGTCCAATGCCAAGATGGTGTGGAAAGAGTGGTTGCCTACGCTAGCAGAACGTTGACACGCGCCGAGTCCAACTACTCAACAACGGAGAAGGAGTGTCTGGCCGTCGTTTAGGCAGTTGCGAAGTTCCGCCCGTACTTATATGGCGGCGCTTTCCAAGTCGTAAGCGACCATCACTCTCTTTGTTGGTTGACCAACATGAAAGACCCATCTGGACGTTTAGCACGATGGAGCTTACGGCTCCAAGAGTACGACATGGCCGTAGTTTACAAGTCCGGACAGCAACACTTAGACGCCGACTGTTTGCCAAGGTCACCGATTGAATCACCGGCTATAGAGGATGACGATTTCCCAGGTTTTTTAGGAGTTGTTGATGCAGCTATCATTTCTCGGCAACAACAAGATGATCGGGAGCTCAACTAGCTTATAGAATTCATGAACGGACGAGCCGCCAATGCACCAAGAGTGTTTTCGAAGAACTTATCGTCATTCTGTTTACTGGACGGAATTCTGTACAAAAAGAACTTTTAATCAACAGGTAGAAGCTATCTGCTGGTAGTTCCTGGAGCTCTCCGCAGCGAAATTTTACAAGCCTGCCATGACGAAGCCACTGCGGGCCACCTCGGTTTCACAAGAACACTGACACGCATCAAAGAAAAATATTACTGGCCAAGAATCGCAGCAGAGGTTAAACATTACGTCCGAACATGCATTGACTGTCAGCGGCGCAAGGTACCACCTGTCAAACCCGCTGGGCTATTACATCCTGTGCCCGTGCCAGAAACCCCGTTTTCTCAAATCAGAATGGATCTGCTGGGCCCATTCCCAACATCGGACAGCGGCAACAAATGGGTTATATTGGCGACGGACTACCTCACCCGATACGCGGAGACCAAGGCAATCGCGAGTGGCACTGCAGCTGAAGCGGCCCAGTTCTTCATTGAGAACATTGTTCTGAGACATGGTGCTCCAGCTGTCGTCATAACAGACAAAGGTACCGCGTTTACAGCCGAGCTTTTGCGCACTGTGCTTAGGCTCAGTGGCACAGCGCATAGGAAGACGACAGCTTACCACCCACAAACGAATGGGCTTACAGAAAGGCTTAACAAGACAATCGCTGACACGCTTTGCATGTACGTTGACGTAGAACACAAGAATTGGGACCGAATATTGCCGTACATCACGTTCGCGTATAATACGGCGCGCCAGAAAACAACAAAAATGACGCCATTCGCACTAATTCATGGCAGAGAAGTTACGACAATGCTTGACGCCATGCTGCCTTACGATTGCAATGACTCAGAGACAGACGCCTCAGACTTCACTGAGCGCGCCGAAGAAGCAAGGCAGCTTGCCCGCGTCAGAATAATGAACCAGCAGCAACTTGACGCCCAACGGTACAACCTTCGCCATCAATTCGTCATTTATCAACCAGGAGATAGAGTCTGGGTTTGGTTTCCTGTACGACGACGAGGCCTCTCAGAGAAACTTCTATGCCGATACTTCGGACCCTACAAGGTTCTGCGCCGTCTTAGCGACGTGACGTACGAAGTCGTGCCCGACGCCTCCTCCTGTTCCATACGTCGCCAGCATCTGCCTGAGACAGTGCACGTGGTCCGCATGAAACTTTACCACTCTCAGTGATGTAAACACTCAAAGGCCGCATCTCTACCTGTTGAGCGTCGGGACGACGCTCACTCTGGCGGGAGGGTAATGCCGCGTGCATAGCTGAATTTAGCGGCGAGATAGCGACGACAACGAAGAACGCGGATTTGCTCGAGAGGCGCAGTGCAGCAGAGTGAAGACGACGACAATCTTAGCTGCCTTCTCTCAGAGCGTTTCTACAAGTCCCACTGTCCGTTTTTTTTAAATAAACCCCCTGTAATTTATAACCTGCGACAATATAAAGTTATTGTATTATATTTTCTTTGAAAAAGTTCTTATTGCCAAGGCTCCAAGGAACCAAATGATTTCTGGCTTGGTAGGTGTTCATTGGATAAACGTTGTGTTTATTTAAAACTAAGATAAGTTGTTGCTGGTGAAATGGTACCGCATACCGCGCAGCCTGATGCAATCGGCAAATTTAAACTTTAACTTTTCCGTGACGATTTTTGGCCTTTCATTCAAGAGTTGTTATGTCTTTCATTCTGATCAATATTCTGAATTTTTGAAACTCTCTAGTTGAATTGAATGTACATTGCTACAAATTGTCGTGCACTTTCTGTACTCACAGGCCGGTTCTTGTTTTTGTATATTCCGCCACACAGCAGGCAAGCAAGCTGAGCACCGAAACGCTGAACTGAGTGCTTCACCATACCACGTTCTGAAGAAGACTGGTAGCTCATAGAGTTATCGGCACGAGAAAAAATATTGAAGAAGACGTCGACGAAGTTTGGATGAGTGAGCGTAGGACTTCTTCGTTAGTTGATCAGCTGAGTTAACGGGCACACGTTCGTCCTAAATAAACAGTTGTTTTGACTGAAGGCGCTGTATTTGTTTGCTACAAACTGGTGGAGGTGCGGGGTAATGATTCGAAGCCCACATAAAGCTAGGTAGCTTAGCCCAGATACCCGAAGATCAGAGCAAGTGAACTTAACACTTGTCCACAACCGCAAGCCGCCACCTGCGTGGTGAGGAACCCGCGTTCAACCCTGTCTTCGATTCGTCAAGACCAGTAGAGACCGTAAGCCGAGAAGCTATTACAATGGTCACCCCAGCGGCGAGATTTGCATCACGCGTCATCATGAATCCACCGCGGACACCAGAAATCTTTCGCGGCGACATCGTCGAAGATACTGAGGCCTGGCTCAAGAGCTTCGAACACGTCGCGAGGCTGAATGGTTGGGACGAAGCCAGAAAACTGCGTTACGTCTACGCAGCACTGCCAGATTCCTCGCGTACGTGGTTTGAGAACCACGAAGCGTCCTTCCTCTTATGGGATGACTTCCGGAGGAAGCTCCTTGCTACCTACACAAACAAAGACCGCAGAGAAAGGGCAGAGGCTTCCCTAAAGACGAGAAACAAAAAAAAAAAACAATGAGAGCGAGCCCGTGTACATTGAAGACATGTCCCGACACTTTGGCTGAGCTGACCCAATTATGGATAATAAGAAGTTGCGACACTTCATGCCCTGCCGCGGTGGTATAGTGGCTAGGTACTCGGCTGCTGACCCACTGGTCGCGGGATTGAATCCAGGCTGCGGCGGCTGCATGTCCGATGGGGGCGCAATTGTTGTAGGCCCGTGTGCTCAGATTCGGATGCACGTTAAAGAACCCCAGGTGGCCGAAACTTCCAGAGCCCTCCACTATGGCGTCTCTCATAATCACATGGTAGCTTTGGGACGTTAAACCCCACATATCATATCAGCGACACTACATCCGTGGAGTAACAGAGGAACTTTTTGCAGGCTGGAGCGTAGTTAGCCCCGCTTTGTGGCTGAATTCAGATCCGAGGCAGCTGTGATTAAAAAGACACTGCCAGTACAACAGGGGCGTAGCTGTTTTATCAGGTACCACAGTGTCAGCAAGCCTCACAAGCAACATCGATCTGTTGGACGAGGTGGTGAGGGTGTCATCTGGGAAGAGCTGCAGAAAATGCAACTGACTCAAGGCACTCCAGCAATGCGCTCAATTGCGGACGTTATACGTCAAGAAGTGCGGCAAGCGATTCTTCAGCCGCAGCCCCAGGTACATCAGCACGCACAACCAGTACCTCAGCATCAGTTATCGTACGCACAAGTTGCATGACAGGACTTTTGACACGCGAACCGTACAGTAGTCACCACCGTCATGCCCCGGACATTTTTCCCTAGTACGCCACCACCAATGCCGGAAGCGAGACCGCGTAAGAGTGACGTTTGGCGCACTGCAGACCGACGGCCCCTGTGTTACCACTGTGGAGAGGCAGGTAAATTTTATTGGGCTTGCCAATACCATCGAGTGGGACTGCGAGGCATCCCAGTCAACGCACCTTGTCTCCGGAGCGGTGAGCGCCCTTACGAGATTGAAGAGTTCCTGTCTCTTCACCACACTCTGCAGGATACCGAACCACTGGAGTCACGGTCGTCAGCACAAATGTGCTATCGGTCGCCGAGTGCTCGTCCGTCATGAGATCTCCCGAAACGTCGTCTAGCACGCAGCGGGAAAACATGAACCCATGACCTATGGAGGATAGGCCACTGATACTTGGAAGACGAAAGATCCTCCATCACCGACCTGATCAGACGACGGTAGTTATGCAACGACGGGTAAGTGCAGTAATGGTGACGCCACATCCAAACTGTTAGTCACTATCGACGACCTCGAGGCTCTTGCGCTGATAGACACTTGTGCAAGCTACATTGTGTTCATTAGCGTCCTCGCAAAGAAGTTGAAAAAGGTGCTGGTGGAATGGACCAGACCGCACATACGCACCGCTGGAGGGCACTTAGTCTGCCCAGTGTGTTTGTGTACAGAAAGAATAGGAATACAAGGAATTATGCACGCCGGTACTTTTATTGCCCCCCTGGAGTCTCCCCGTGAACTGATTATAGGTATGGACGTATTGCGAAAAACAGGGCAATATTTTCCTTACAAGAATTTAAAGGTTTGTTTTCTACAAAATACGCCGTGCAACATGCCATACGGAACCACCAAGCGTTTCACCTCTTCGTATTGTTGACGAAGGTGTGACCGTATCGCTTAATTGCAGTGTGTCACTCCTCGTGAAAAGCGACGTTTTTCGTGATTGTGATGGCTTAGTAGATGGAAACATCTGAATGCTGATCGAAAAGGGAATATTTGTGGTGCGAGGTCTGGTGAGCTTTCACGATGGATGTGCGGATGCCCTATTGACAAACTTTTGCCGTGAAGTACAACACAAGGTTAAGGGGACAGCCGCAGCATCCCTGCATGATTATGTGAAAATAGCCGATGTTTGTGATGTTGATGAAGTCCAACCAGCTCTGCAACAGTTGAAACCATCCTTCAATCAATCGACAGTGACGGAGAGCTTTCAACACCGCAACGAGAGCAGCTTGAGAACATAATCGAAGAGTTCGCACAGTGCTTTTTCACTTCATCGAAAGTTGGACGCTCTCCCATCGTGAAGCACCGTATTGTTGTTGAAGAAAATGTTAGACCCGTGCATCAGCGTCCATACCGAGTTGCCCCCCAAAACGGAAAGTGATTAGGAAAGCTTAATAAAACTTGTTGTTGGGCTAGTTGGTTATACATCATATACTTAGAAATTTTGGCGCAACCTCGACTCACGCAAACACTCACACAAGCACACACACTTACACCAGAGCAACACACACGACACGCAGCGCTCACTACCAACTGTTTATTGCTCCTATCTGACCTTCTTAAATACGTACATCGAAATGCGCAAAGGCACAAACTAACAGAACTGCGCCAGTAGAAAACCAACATGGCGTCACCACACCACTAGGCACAAGTAAAAAGTAAAAAAGTAAAAAAGGTAAAAAAAGGGGGGGGTTAACACGAAAAGGAGATATAATCGCTAAACCCTCGCATCAAGGAAAGATATTTCTTGTTGATGCAACACCAAAGATGGCTCGCTGACACATATATCTTTATTCTTTTCTATATAATATGCTTCTAACAGCAAACGTGCTGATAAATTTGAGCTTCTCCCAAGAATCCTTGTATCCGAAAATCGTGGTTCACACCCACATGCGGCAATATGCGACACAAGATGTGCGTACTTATCCTCGTTTTTCTTAACCTTTAGCGCATGCTCCCTAAGCCGGTCATTGAGGCATCGCTCGGTAATGCCAATGTACACGTTACCGCAGGAAAAAGGAATGGAGTATACAACTCCCATGGAACATTTTACGAAGGCATTCTCATGTTTTTTCACGCAACCGCGCATATTGCCGCATGTGGGTGTGAACCACGATTTTCGGATACAAGGATTCTTGGGAGAAGCTCAAATTTATCAGCACGTTTGCTGTTAGAAGCATATTATATAGAAAAGAATAAAGATATATGTGTCAGCGAGCCATCTTTGGTGTTGCATCAACAAGAAATATCTTTCCTTGATGCGAGGGTTTAGCGATTATATCTCCTTTTCGTGTTAACCCCCCCTTTTTTTACCTTTTTTACTTTTTTACTTTTTACTTGTGCCTAGTGGTGTGGTGACGCCATGTTGGTTTTCTACTGGCGCAGTTCTGTTAGTTTGTGCCTTTGCGCATTTCGATGTACGTATTTAAGAAGGTCAGATAGGAGCAATAAACAGTTGGTAGTGAGCGCTGCGTGTCGTGTGTGTTGCTCTGGTGTAAGTGTGTGTGCTTGTGTGAGTGTTTGCGTGAGTCGAGGTTGCGCCAAAATTTCTAAGTATATGATGATTAGGAAAGAAGTGCAAGAAATGTTAAAGGACGACGTATACAGTCATCCAGTGGTCCGTGGGCATCACCTGTAGCACTGTTTAAAAAGAAGAACAACGGCCGGCAATTCTACATTCGCTACAGAAAACTGAACCTCGTCACGAAGCGGGATGTTTATCCACTACCGAGAACCAACGACACTTTGGAGAACTTATGCAACGCCAATTTCCTTTTGTCGTTGGATTTGAAAAGTGGATACTGGCAAATCAAAGTGGACGAATGTCATCGCGAAAAGACGGCTTTTGTGACACCCGACGGACTCTACAAGTTCAAAGTACTCCCTCTTCGTTTGTGCTCCACTACAGCTACCTTCCAAAAAACGATGGACACTGTCCTCTCCCGCCATAAATGGCAGTCATGTCTCGTCTATCTCGATGATGTAGTACTTTTTTTTTACTAATTTGGATGAACACGTGCATTCGTTGGTTAACAAGAGTACTGAATGCCATCCACGCGGCAGAATTGGCAATCAAGCCGTAAAAATGCTACTTTGGTTTTCGGGAGCGTCGGTTCTTCTGGCACATTGTAAAGACTGAAGGTGTCCACCCAGATCCGGAAAAAGTTACAGCTGCTTAAAATTTTCCGGAGCCACAAGACAAGGAAGTCGCGAGACAATTCCTGGGACTCTGCGCCTACTATAGATGATTCGTCAAACACTTCGCCAAAATCGCTGAACCATTGACCCGGCTAACAAAAGAAAGTGTATATTTGTGTGGCGGGAAGAACAAACAGAAGCTTTCGCAGAGTAGCGACGCCAATTGCAGTCTCCCCTGTATTTGCACATTTTGATGAGAACGCCGACACAGACATCCATACAGACGCGAGTAACGTAGCGCTCGGCGCCTTCCTTATTCATTGGCGAAATGGGCAAGAAAAAGGTATCGCATACGCAAGCCCCACGCTATCTAATGCCGTGTCCAATTACTTGGCGATTGTAAAAGATTCTTTTGCCGTCATATGGGCCATCAGTAAGTTCCGCCCATACATCTACGGGAGACCATTTCGGGCAATCAGCGATCGTCACTCATTCCGTCGGCTAGCGAATATCAAGAACCCTTCAGGAAGACTGGCTAGATGGAGCCTGAGTCTGCGGGAGCATGATAGCAACGTCATCGAAGAGTCCGGCCATAAGCACAGCGACGCAGATTGCCCATCACGTGCGCCCGTAGAGTCTTCACCGTCTGATCAAGAACTTGATTACCCATTCTTTGGAGCTCTGAACGTGTCTGAGATGACTCGTCTTCAGCGAATGGAACCAGAGTTGCTCCTGCTCATCCGGTACTTGGAGAGTCAGCAGATAGAGGTATCAGAAAATTTAATCTGTGGATTATTCTTCTTTGTCCTCCGGAATGACGTCCCCTACAAGCGTAACTTCGAACACAGTAGTAAGACGTTACTATATACTTCTCCTACCATCACCACTGCGAGTGAAAATCTTAGAAGCGTGTCATGATGACCCGACGGCTGACCATTTGGGTATCAGTCGGACTTTGGCTAGAATCGATCAGAGATAATATTGCTCGAAATTATTGGATTCTTTTCACCCCTATGTTAAATCAAGCCGATATTTCCAAAGACGCAATATACCACCGTTTAAACTGGCGGTTTTGTTGAAACTGATAGAGCCACCGAAGGGGCATTTACAGCAAGTGGGAGTGAATTTACTTGGGTTTGTTTTCTTTATCATCATTGGAAAACTGCTGGATCACTGTAGCAACAGAGTACATGACCCTATATGCTGAGACACCATTCCTCTCAAAGGGAACAGCGAGTGAAATAGTCCGGTTTTTCGTCACTTAGATCCTACTACGACAAAGTGCACCAAAAGTGGTCGTAACTGACAAAAGAATAGCGTGCACTGCCCGTTTGATAAAGTCGGTTATGAAACTCGCGCATACTGATCACAAGAGCACTATAGCCTATCATTTTGAAACAAACGGATTAACTGAGAGCCTCAATAGAACGCTCGCTGACATGATCACCATGCATGTGGACATCGAACATTGTACATGGGACAATATTTTGCCTTATGCTACATTTGCATAAAACATTGTAGTGCAAGAGACGACCTACTTCACATTAGTTTACTTGTTTACGATCGGATGTTGACGACATTAGATATGATGTTACCTGTTGACGATTTGAATGAGAGTGATCCGGACATCGGTGAATTCCTAGAAAGGGCAGTGAAGGCAAGACAGTTGGCAAGAACGCACCATTTACCAGCAGTACGTCGATGCATATTGCAATAACACGAGGTGAAGAGACGTACAGTACAACCCCAGAGACAAAATGTGGGTCCACACACCCGCACGTGCTCGTTGCCTATCTGAAAAGTTGATGCGGTGATATTTCGGCCCCTAAAAGCTACTTCGTCTGCTTAGCACCTTTAATTATGAAGTAATCCCGAGGGTCAAGGTTGCTCAACGCGACGCAAGTATCACCAGAAGTAGTACAGGTAATGTGAATGAAACCTACTACGAAAGATACTGAGCTTCTATATGTGCTGTACATGTGCCCTACTGCGAAACAGGTGATACTTCATACGCATCGGTACGATGCGTTTCAGGAGGAGGACTAATGCCACAAGTTGTCTGGCACCTTTTGTACTCACAAGCTGGTTTCTGTATTTGTATATTCCGCCACACAGCAGGCAAGCAAAGCGCGCACTGAAACGCTGAACTGCGCGTGTCACCATACCACGTGCTGAAGAAGACTGGCGGCTCGTAGTATGATTGGCAAGACACAAAAAGGGTTGAAGAGGACGTTGACGAAGCTTGGACGAGTGAGCGTAGGAATTCCTAGCAAGTTGAGTAGCTTCAGTTAACGGGCACAGGTTCACCCTAATAAACTGTTGTTTTAACTGAAAACGCTGTATTTGTTGACTCCAAAACTGAATTCCCTTTTATGTATGCTCACCAGTACAAACACTGGCACGTACAGTAGGCTCGACAAGAACATCCCTACAGCACCTGACTAATGAAACCGGCATCTTACATTCTCAAACACAGAACGTGCAAACATGGCCACCAAGAAAGACGTCGATACACCAGAACAACTGACATTGCTGGTGTCTGCATTTGTTCGCCTAACATTATAGAATAAATGCCTGCCAACTAGTCATCTCTCTGTCCATATAAGCTGGCTGTTGGTAGAATTGTGCGCCCTAAAGACATCAGAATATATAGCTGCGCACGGGTGGGTAGCATTTGGAAGCCCGCGCTCGTCCCGGGCCCACCAAAGCGTCGAAGACCCGCCCGAGGCCGACATCTTAGGGTCGCTTGGTAAAGCCCAATGCACAAAAACAAAAACACTGGCCTGGTCTTTTGTGGCACGTCATTAGGTGAGTTTTCTGCGGAGACATCAATTTTAATATAGTGACATTTAATTGAAAATAATAAAGAGAACATTAGCAAATGATATGTGATTGTCACTATTCACACACACTACAAAATATCGAGCCACAATAACAAGTTGTTGAAAAATTCTTGGGATTTCACTGAAGCGCTGCATTCCTGTGTCGCATACTCCGCCACCTTGAGGTTAGGTTCACAGCTTTCATTGGTGGCCAGAATGGCCATTATGTTCATTTCCGGCAATTTAACCTTGCATATTTAGATCCTAGTTATTCCAGAATTTTAGTATATCAGATGCAGGACATAGGGATGAATGAATAGATAGAGATAATACCAAATCTCATATAACGTGATCAACGCCACTTGTCGGGAAAATATGCGGGCGCAGCGTGTATTTGAGAAGTAAATTTGTGCTTTTTGATTGGCCCTGCCTGCATGACATAATATAGTAACACGGGCCAAGCCTGAGCCAGTCCACCCCCAGAAACTTCAACAGAGCGTGCACAGTCGAGAGGCTGTAAGGCGAAGGCGACAGGATGTCGTTGTGGGTAGTCACAGGGGAGCCCTGCTCTACAGGCAAGTGCAAGCACAGAGAAGGTCCTCTGTGCTTAAGCGTTCGTGCACGAATACGGAGGATAGGCCACTGATTCTTGGAAGACGGAAGATCCTCCATCACCGACCTGACCAGACGACGGTAGTTATGCAACGACGGGTAAGTGCAGTAATAGGCACGCCACATCCAAACTGTTAGTCACTATCGAAGACCTCGAGGCTCTTGCGCTGATAGACACTGGTGCAAACTACATTGTGTTCATTAGCGTCCTCGCAAAGAAGTTGAAAAAGGTGCTGGTGGAATGAACCGGACCACACATACGCACCGCCGGAGGGCACTTAGTCTGCCCAGTGGGTTTGTGTACAGAAAGAATAGGGATAAAAGGAATTGTGCACGCTGGTACTTTTATTGCCCCCGTGGAGTCTCCCCGTCAACTGATTATAGGTATGGACGTTTTGCGAAAAACAGCGCAATATTTTCCTTACAAGAATTTAAAAGTTTGTTTTCTACAAAATACGCAGTCGCAACATGCCATACAGAACCACCAAGCGTTTCACCTCTCCGTGTTGTTGACGAAGGTGTGACCGTACCTCTAAGTTGCAGTGTGTCACTCCTTGTGAAAAGCGACGTTTTTCGTGATTGTGATGGCTTAGTAGATGGAAACATCTGAATGCTGATTGAAAAGAGAATATGCGTGGTGCGAGGTCTGGTGAGCTTTCACGATGGATGTGCGGATGCCCTATTGACAAACTTTTGCGTGAAGTACAACACAAGGTGAAGGGGACAGCCGCAGCATCCCTGCAGTATTATGTGAAAATAGCCGATGTTTGTGCTGTTGATGAAGTCCAACCAGCTCTGCAACAGTTGAAACCATCCTTCAATCAATCTACAGTGACGGAGAGCTTTCAACACTGCAACGAGAGCAGCTTGAGAACATGATCGAAGAGTTCGCGCAGTGCTTTTTCACTTCATCGTATTGGACGAAAGTTTTCAATGACCAAAAAATAGTAACACGGGCCAAGCCTGAGCCAGGCCACCCCCAGAAACTTCAACAGAGCGTGCACAGTCGAGGGGTGCACGAACGCTTGGCAAATGTCTCCGGCTCACTGCAACGTTGCCAGGCTGAGGACGGGGGACCATCGCTTGACTTACAAGCGTGCCGCAATCCACACCCAACCCACGTGGGAATGAAGATCCTACGCAGAAATGCTATTGTCGGGAAGAGGTTTGGGATGGTTTACGTTCGCCACTCTGGAATCTGGAAGGACGTTTGTGAGCAGTTGCTCAAATCGTTGCCTCGAAATATCAGAGGCAGTAACGGCTCATCTAACCTACTCACCAGGGTGGTGAGTGGTTGTGCCAAGGCTACTACTTGCTTATAACTGGCGATTATTACGTTAGCCGTCATCCAATTGCATGGAATGAAAACGCGTGCGGCAGCCAACGCTGGGAACTTGGATCTCAAGAAGGGTTCCGAATGCCCAGATTCTCAGTCGTTAACAACGCTCTGGAACGCTGACTTGTAGTCGCAGAGAAGGGCCACTGCTTGCTTAGAAAGGTCTTCAGCCACAACGTCAGCAGATAGGTGGAGACCGGCTGGCTCTTCTGCGGTGAAGCTCGTCGTGAACGAAAGCCGACATTACCGTGTTTTCGCCCAAGCCGGGCTAGTGCACGCTGCAGCGGCGGAGCCGTCTATAACGTCTGAGCAGTCTGAAGACATAACGTCTGAGCAGTCTGAATATAGCCGGCAGCAGCCTGTTCCAGTGCAGCAACTGGTGTTCACTATTTCGTCACAATACCGAGCGATACGTGCACATCCGCTTGGTGGCGTCTGTAATTGGTGCATTACTTGCACGTGATCTTGCAAATGGCTGGTGGTGTTATTTATTAGTATCCAAAAGGTTCAAAACGAGTACGCATGCGCATATGGCTCCAGCCGGATTCTCGCCGTGAGCAAAGACAAAATCGTAGCCAGAACATAAACTGAAGAGGAGGAGCGTTTCGGTGTGCGCTAAGTCAACCAAGATTGTTTCACTATGCTCGTTCAATGCAACATCTGCGTTTTTCAGCAATGCTGCGTTGCCGTAAACAACAGAAAATGGTTTCGCTCTCTTCAACTTACCTCGTGCTTTCCGAGATGAAGCGCACCATGAAGTGCAACTATGAACCATTTCACGCGAATGCTTTCGTGCAACTCCGTCAACGTGTGTCGACGCGGATCTGCGAAGCGAGTTCACTTGTCGTTTTTTATTGAAACGCCAGGCATGCGTCTAATGCGTGTCCAGTGCATGCCAGTTGGTACAAATACATGTGGGTATGCACGTATACAGAGCAGCTGTAGGTTCTAATCAACGCACCTTCAGAAACATTTCACTCTTGACCAGTTCCTGCTTGAGCCGAAACGCGCTGCTTCGAGACACCTCACCAGTAGAACTCTCACTTTTCAGGAAGTTCCCAGCACCGCATCAGAATCACTTGGCATCACGACTGTCCAAATGGGCACATTTCAAAAAAACGTCATCGCAGTGCTGCTGGACGAGTGTTCGTACCAGTCTGGCCGTAGTTTTTTTTTCTTGCGTGAGCACAAGCCGGTTGTAATCAATCGTCACAACGTCACGCCCTGTGGCCACTTACAGGATCCAGCAAGAAGCACGTTCACTGTGACAGAGCACGAACAGAACACAATCGGAGAAGTGGAGTAGTTAGAACTGGACGAAATACCGCGGCCGTGGAACTAAAATGTACTACGCGAGACGCCATGGCTAGTGGTGTAACGTATAGAACTGCACAACGTTGCCGGTTGAGTAACGCACATCCCGCTTGCTCTGCAACAGGATGTTACATGGTAATGTGCTGATACAGCAGGTCAAGGACCTCGCTTCCGTGAGGACAACCGGCCGCGGAGTCGAGCTTTCAAGTCTTCTCTATTCAGCATACAGTGAAGGTAATATATATGGCTCAGGTTTCATACGAGCATCCCCAGGGGGAGCAGCCATTCTCCAGCCTCCGCGAGAGTTGTAATCAATGATTGCTACAGAAAGCCCATATGTATAGCGTTTGTAGCTGCTGTACCGCATTCTACATAATTATGCTTTATTTTAGCCTCTCCGCTGCTCAGTCAATTTCTCCTCACCCTCGCAGCCTCTTTCTACCATTTTGCTTTAGACCAGAACACAGTGAGCTCAGTGCATGCTGTCATATTGAAAAGCGCGTCTCGCCATCTGTTGCAAGCGTGGTGAAGCAACACCCTGCGCTGCCACGCGAGCAGACGCTTCGTAAATCGTGCGCGAAACTACAACCCGAGTTCGGCTGTAAGCATGTCTCGCGCTCTTACTCTGCTTGAACTGTGTGCCGATTTTGTGTGAAGCGTCGAGGAGATTTTCCACGACAGTCCGGATTGTTTACAGCACGTGCATTCCAGACTGCGGAAGCAACTTCATTAGGTACATACTACAGCGATTGAAAGAAACGCGAACAGCAGGAAGTGTTTCTTGCGAAACAGTCGAACTACGGGGTGCCTTGGCTGTGGCAAGGCAGTATATTTGCTGAAAGCCAGCGTCCACGTAGCGGTAGAGTCTCGCTCCAACTTGCGCTCAGTGACCGCATGTGTTTATCGATTGCTCGTCATGCTGGGCACTCGGAACGCACACGCGGTGCGAAGTACCAGCCTGAGCAAGCTTTTGAAATACCACGGTGACGCCGACCTAAAGCACACATTCACCTAGTTACAGCCAAGGTATGTCGCAGTTCGACTGAGTTCTAAAGCCAAGCTTTCCGCGCCTTTCATGTCTCTTTGCATCGCGATAGTACGTTGTTACGATTGTACTAAACGTGCGTGGTGCGTGCATCCATGCGTAAGTAGTAATATATACTAATACTCGCATGCGGCTTCGGAAAAAATACAGCGATCATTCGGTGCTGCCTACTACAGGCATACTGCATGCGAATCGCTGCTGTAAAGGAAATAGCTGGCATTATGCTTGAATAAACGCAACAAATATACTTACTCGTACACTTTTACTGGACTCTTAGTTTAGCCTGCCGATTGCAAGGATATCCACTGGCAGCTGAGCTCAGCGTTTTTCGTTGCGGATGGAAATCTGTAATCGGAAAACACCGCACCGTCATGATTTCCGCATTGTGTTGCGAATCCACAGACAGTCCTGAGTAATATTTTAGTCTTACGCTGGTTGTTTCCGCATTCGAAGACGGTGAAGTGGTGCCCAGACGACTTCTTGTAAGCGCGGTAGTTGGCGTCACGTTTGAATACGCGCAGTGATTGTACTTACTCGCGCGTATTTACTACGCTCGTAGTCTTTTCTGTTCAAAACATTTATCTATTGGCGATGACGCACGGTGGTTTTTTGTGGATAGCAATTGGTGAAACGTGAAAACACTGCACCAGCACAATTTCCGCGATGCGCTGTGAACTTCACAGGCAGATTCCTACAATCTTTCACTCTTGTGCTGGTTGTTGCATCCGAACACGGCGCTGTGGTTCCAAAATGAGTTCTTCTAAGCGGGTGCAGCGTGAACAGGCGCTTTTCGCGTTTACAATTATCCAAGCGTCTGCTTGCCATGCTAGCGAGGCACGCCTTGGCTGTCCAAGACAAATAAAGGCGTCTTTGGGAGTGAGAGCATACCGTCGAAGGCGCCTGGCTGCGAGATAGATAGGTGTGTTATAGACTATAAGACAACATACATTCCCATGCCACGGCCGTTTCATAAAGGTCTCACATGTTGTATGGCTCCAAAGCGGCGCGCGTTTTTCCACCAGTTTTAGCGCGCGTTTTTTGCGGTGACACTGCGCGGAAAGGCTTGTGACGCAGAAGCACTTGCACAGTGAGGTTGTTACAGCCAAACGAAATGACTTTCATCAGGGGATGAACATAAAACTGCTGATAATGCCAGCAGTAACTACTGATAATGTCTAATTTATTACTGTGTAAACTCGAGCACAAGCCAAAAGTCCCGCGATGAAAAAATGTTTCACACGTCTGAAAATAAAGAAATATATGTGCCAGACAGTCAACGCTTTAGTGAATAATAACCACTAGGCTATTGGTTATTGATCATGATTATCCCATGGGTATTGATCCTGGTTACCCGGTGTAGAAACCTACCTCGTCACAGTTTATCTGTTTATTCTCAAGCTCTGTCGCACTTCTCTATTTCTCAGCCTTTCTACTCCAAAGGACGCGCTTTCAAGGGCTTCGCGTCACCCATCTTTTCCATCTGGTAAGCGTGCTTTGGGCAGTGTTTTTTCACCTAGGAGATACTGATGCTCATGCTCCAGCACTTATCTCTTGATGGGTGTTCCCACAATAATGTACAGTTTTTTTTTTCACACTTATCACTCACTGAAAAGTTTTCATGGAAGCTTTTGTCAAAGTGACTCTAACTTTACTCGCTTCAGCACCCAGTGTGAGCGAGGTGACTTGCAGAACTCAAGGCGTTATAGTTCCATCTACGGCAATCGAGGCATCACCGAATAGCCTGAGGTTGAGCCTCACATATAGTCAGTCCTTCTGTAGGTCGAGCACCCCCCGGCCCGCTCTGTACTTGTCTACGTGTCTATGCAGCTGTGTCTACGTGGCCTTCCATAACCTGTGCTTGATTGCGACGAAAATATCCGTGAAACGGTGAATTATCCTGACTTCATTGTTAATGACATAGTTAAGTTTTATCGAAACACGCCTGAGCTACCACAGTCACTATTTGAGAGGCCTGCGTCATGCGCCATGACACCTGCTGAATTCTCAAAGCAATGAAACACAAGGGCTTGCTCATTATGTTCGAGGCTTGTCCACCACTTCCGTCGTGGTAGCCACACTAGTTCTCGCCGCTTCCACTAGAGGCACAGCTGTGCTTTAGGTTGATTTTAATGCGCCCACTAGATGGAGCAACGCCGCAGGTGGCGCTCGCTCGACTGTCGGCATGTGGTCCAGTGTGATAGCACCGCACATACATACATATGTGCTCGCTCTTGGTGTACTTCCTCTCTCTCCGTGCGCTTTAATACGACTACGTAAAGAGAACAATTAAGAAGCGCCTTACATAACCACTTAGGCGGTGGAGTGGTGGGCTTGGAAGGCGGCTGCAGCACGGGCTCCTCGGTGTCCATGATGTATTTTTTGTTTTTTGTTTTTTGGTGGGGGAGAGGGAGCAGCCGCTTTTTAGTCACCTAAAAGCTGAGGGCGGAAAATCTGGTCTTAGATTGATCTAATGGAGCTGGGAGAGGAGGTGCAGCAAAAAAACACAGCATATCCAAGGAGTGAATGAGATTAGTGGGGTGAAGCGTCCATCATTTCCGTCCACGCTTCCGTCCGTCTGCCCGTGCGTCAGTCCATTCGTCCACCCATGCGTCCATCTGTGTGTCCATCTGGGGGTCCGTCCTTGCGTTCATCAACGCGTCCATCCACGCGTCCATCCATGCCTCCGTCCATGCGTTCGTCCGTGTGTCAAACAGATGAACAGACAGACGACAGACGGACGCGGACAGCGGATGAATCACGGTTTCCCGATAAAACCCTCTGAAGCTTCCCCCTACTCATCATTCACTCTGTGGATATGCTTTGAGGTGGTTACTACTTACACGCATACATACAAGTCACAACCAACCCACGCCTTCAAGAACTTCGCTTCTAAAACGTTTTCTATAATATTAACAATACCAATAATCATTGTTGGGTTTTAGCGTCCATACTTTCACTGCCACAGCTAGAGCACGTCTATGTATGATTGTCGAGTGGATGTACCGAGGATACGCGGTGTATCAAAGTACCATCCGGAGCAAGCTCCATCATCATTCACTTCGTGAATATCGCATCACTTTTCCTCTTTTGGTGACTACAGCCCTCTAAGTATAAAGCGTCCCGTGTAAGCGCTGTGTTTACAACCTCCTGTAGGCTACAAGAAATCTCTATCGAAGCGTTGTAAGAAACTGGTCACATGGCGTTCACCGGATTCTATGACGAATGCTAGTAGAGTAGATGTCATAGAGGTAGGTTACAATAGGATTACCAATTATGCGCCAAGAAGCGCGAATATATTTTCATCTTTTGAGAGCGTATCAGCTTTTGAGTGCGTAGCATCCAATTTTCGGTCATAATCTATGTTTGCTTTCTTTAACACCTGGCACACATAGATATGGAATGGCATGGCGACGACCGAAACCCGCAGATCAATTGTTATCGCAACAAAAATTGGTATAGTATCGGCTCGCTTTCTGGGAATTTCTGAACCATCTCCGCTGAAAAGACACAAACGCTACTTGCTGTTCGAAGTTCTCGTACACCTCTTTGCTCGCTTACAAAAGTGTTCATAATTTAGTAGAACTTAACGGTGATTTGCCAGCAGCTTCTCGCCACAGTGTCAGAGGGTATTGGGCATTTAGCCAACTTTTTCATCCAGTAAATGTTCTGTCACGTTTGTGTTTTCTATGTTCCTCTTAAAGGTTCTTCAAAAAACACCACTGATGCAATACATCTCTTCCGCTAGGAAACGTGCTTTGGATTTTTTCAAATACTACATCTTGATCCTGAAGTTGTTTATTACAAAATCCTAATCCTGTCATTTCAACGGATAGCACTCGATGCTATACAAAAAGATTCAGATCACCAGCTAACTCAAGTATTTATGACTGGTGTACGTATTAGAGTAATTCAAAGAAATTACCTAAAATACTTACTCAAGTGTTTCTCACAAACCTCGTACAAATGGGGAAACAGACAGTTTGCCCTTGTTCTTCTCCTATGATGCAAGTGTGCGCCGAACAGTTTCGTACAAAAGCCGTATACAAATTTATAGGCCACCGTACGCATTCTTATGCGTAATACGTTTCGATACCGCATTACTGTCATTTAACTAGATAAACTTTGAAGGACGTTAATATAGGCCACTTTACGCACTCCATGTCACTATGATTTATGATGCCACATTAATTGTGCCATTTAACAAGACAAATTTCTGAGGACATAGATAAAGACTGCCATACGTGTTCCATTGCGCTGGTAATTACAATGCCTCATTACTATCAATTAACTAATTAATTTTGAAAAGACAATCCTACAAGTCACCATAGGCATTCCTTTGCGTTATAAATCATGGTTCTGCGTTACTGTTATTTAACCAGATAAATTTTCAAGGGCATTGATAAACACTTCCGCACGCAATGCTTTGCGCTAATACCTACAATGCCGCAATGCCGTCCCTTAATTAAATAAGTTTTGACGGATATTGAATGGTAAGGTCAAGGGTAAGGCCGGTGTCAATTTTGCAGCCACTTGTAAATGTCATTTGTAATGATCTTTAAGCACTCTGCATAACTGAATATACATCTGAAACTTGTCAGAACGCAATTTGAGTAACGCCCCGAAGGCATAATTGCGCCTGTTACTTCTCCAGAATTATAGCGCGTTTTTCAATCGAGCGCCGCAGCTGGGCTAAAGTAGGTGATGCCCTATCGCAAAGACCAGCGCAACTGGGTGCCAGCGTCCAGTGCCATGCCTGATTATGGGCCCGGTGTAAGAGTGGCACACTGGGACGCTGGAGTCGCAGCGTCTTAGTACTCAGCGCAAAATGGCTTCACAGGGTTAAAACGAGGTTACCCATTCGCCATATATATATATATATATATATATATATATATATATATATATATATATATATATATATATATATATATATATGAGATCTAACAGACAGTAATGCCAAGGAATGTACAGGGGAAGTTATTAGAACCAATAGATTGTAAATAAGAAGAAAGAAAAGTGGGTGAAAAATAACCAGCCGTGAGCAGGAATCGAACCTACGACCTTCGAATAACGCGTTCAATGCTCCGAATGCGTTGTATATATATATATATATATATATATATATATATATATATATATATATATATATATATATATTGCCACCTACTTCTAGTAGTGGGTCTTATGCTAAGGTGAAGGCTCACACCACAGAGAAGTGCGCGTGGGCCCCCCTTTCTGGCAAACAAGCCCAACCAACGCACTTGGTTAGAGCCCTGTTGCTCACACGTCATTAAACCTTGTCGACACCCCTGGAGCGACGTGACAATTGGTGGCGGTGCTGGGTAGCCCCTCGCGGATGTTTCAGACCCCTCCTGGAAGCGGCACCACAAGCCCAATGCGAGTCAACACTCCCGTTCATCGGACAAGCCGCAGGATCAGGGGATCGCCACCCGAAGCTGACCCTACAGCAGTATGATGAGTACGTCCGTTCAAACCACTTTAACAGGTACGGAAAACCCCCCGGTGACTCGGTACACCCTCGAAAGTCCACAGGTTCCGACACCGTTTCATGGCACCTAGCTCGAAGACGTCGAGGACTGGTTGGTCGACTTCGAATGCATGGCTGCTTTGAACGACTGGAACGACGTGGCCAAACTACGGCGTGTGTACTTCTATTTGGAGGATGGAGCACGTACCTGGTACATGAGTCACGAGGAACAGATGACACCGTGGCCCGAATTCCGCCGCCGGCTGTTGGATACTTACAGAAGTGCTGATCGCCATGAACGAGCGGAGCGAGTGATCCAGGCCCGCATCCAGATGCCCAATGAAACTGTCATCACCTATGTGGAAGATATGACGCGCCTGGCTGATCCGAGTATGACAGAAGAAAAGGAGTTGCGTCACCTGATGCTGGGAGTTAAGGAGCAGCTTTTCGCTGGCCTTGTACGGAGCCCCCCGAACACGGTCGCCGAGTTTTTGTCCGAAGCCGTCACGATGGAAAAGATGCTTCAGCATCGATCCACCCTGTATGATCGGCAAGTGAACACGTCCACAGCTCAAGTTCTCACGACTTCTGGGAGCAACACCGAGTGTCTGCGAGGAGCTGCAAAAGGCTCCTCGCAGACACTCGGTGTTACGAATGTTACGAGTGTTACGAGTGTAGTACGCGAGGAGCTGCGAAAGGCTGCCACACCACCACTACCTACGGTGAGTTTTATTGCAAGCATCGTCAAGGACGAGCTGCATCATGCCCTTCGTGACCCTGTGAGTCTGGATAACGCCACACCCGCCCCGGCTGACTACCACCATGCGACCTATGCGGAAGCTTTGAAGCGCCCAGCTTCCTCTTCCCCGCTGTTTGTTCGGGCACCTCCTGCGGTTTCACTTCAGTCTGCGCAGCCTTTACGGTACTACGAGAACACACGCACGCCCCCACCCCTCGTTTACGCCAGCCCTGTGCATCTTGCGGAACAACCAGCACACTACCTTGACGACAGACGTGCTTCGCCTCGGAAATCTGACGTTTGGCGCACTCCCGATTGCCGACCTTTGTGCTTCAACTGCGGTGAAGCGGACCATTTGTACCGCCAGTGTGCATACCGGCGCCTCGGGCTGCGCGGCTTTTCAGTATATTCAGCGCCTCCTCGGTATGGCCAGCAACCCCGGGACATTGAGGAATACCTGGCTCAACAGGGCATGCCACCGCCTTCGGGACGACAGCCGCGCTCACCGTCGCCGAGGCGCTTTTCATCTTCGCCACAGTGCCATGCTGGCGCACGGTCCTTCAGTCCCCGCCGGGAAAACTAACTCAAGCGACCCTTGGAGGCGAGGTCGCTGGCAGTCGACGTGCTGAAGACCTCCGATCGACGCTAACAGTAAAGGGTGTAGATTCGACTGACCGATATGTGCGGCTTTCTCTAGATATACTGGTGCTGATAGACGGCTGTGCAGTAGGTGCTTTAGTTGATACTGGGGCTGACTATTCGATACTGAGCGGGAAAACGACCAGACTACTAAAGAAGGTAATCACGCCCTGGCATGGCTCCGTGATTCGAATGGCTGGTGGCCACACCGTCTCTCCGCTTGGAACCTGCACGAGTGGAGTTCGGGTCTGCGGTTATACTTTTGTAGAAAGTTTCCTTGTGCTCCTTGAATGTTCACGCCACGTTATTCTTCGTGTTGACTTCCTGCAGGAGTATGGAGCTGTCATTGACCTTAAATAGAATCGCATCACCTTCTCAGCCGACCGAGCAATCGACAAGCAGGACGACCAACAACGTGCCGACGTTCTTCGTGTTTCTGCTGAAAAATTAACGCTTCCTCCAAGAGCCACTGTTATTGTCGACGTCACTGTGAGGGATAAGGTTCGGGTAATCACGGCAACTTAAATAATCGTTGTCGAGATTGACGAAGACATTTGCAACTTGAGTTATAAGGCTTTAATGCCACAAAAAAAACGATAATGAAGCTTGGCGTGTTACATGGCAACAGCGAAGAACTGCCTTAGGTACGAGCACGACATACGTTCGCGGAAGACAAGGTCTGACGCTTAGCGTAGTCCCCCACTGCACTACACAAGGTTTGAAACACTTCACCGTGTGACGTTGAAGGCAGATGAGTCGATGCGTTGCGTTGGCGTCTTACGCCGACATCAGCGATGACTCAGGCATGGTCGGAGCGGAGCGTGAGGCAGAGTCGATGTGTGGCCAGCACGTCCCGGACAGCCAGTAGTAGGCCCAGGTCTAGAATACGCCCGGATCCGAGTACAACGGACCGGCGCCGGCTGCTGGATCACACGGTAGGAGGGAGCCAGGCTCGTGCGGACCACAGGCACAGGTAGGCTTCGGGACCACGACCCGACGAGCGCTTCAGCCTGCCACTCTTTCGTTCAGATTCTTCTTCTCGAACGCCCCGTCGTCGTCTTCCTCTTCTCTCTCACCATGGCTTGGCTTGACTTTGACGACACGATTCCGCCTTTTCCTTGTCTCATCGTCATCTTCGTCGGCGTACGGCACAGCACAAACTCACAAACATCGCGCACCAGATGAACCTACCGCGCATATCATGACAACAAAAGTCCCCCCTTTCAAAAGTTTTTTTTTTTCAAAAAAAAAACTGTCCAAAGTGCGCGGGAGACAAGACTTACGACAGTGGATTGCGAAATGGTGAAGTCATTGCAGAAAGTAATTTTGAACACCTGCTGACTCAAGGTGTTTGTGTGGCTAGGAGTATCATAATGGCCGATCTCAACTTCTCGTTACAAATTTCAGCAATGAACACCAACACCTTTTCCGTGGCACTTCGTTAGCGTTTGCAGATGAATTAGGAACCGTTCCCACCTGCTTCTCGTCGGACGTAGTGGAGGCCACCGATACGTCTCTAAACAATATGAATATTATTCGAACCTCACACCAGAAAACAAGACAGCACTGCGAAAACTCTTGCTTGAATTCAAGTCATGCTTCGCTGTTTCCTCTAAGGTGCGCCAGACTTCGATCACTAGGCAGAGAATCATCACTTACGACGACGCCCGCCCAGTACACCAACAGCCTTACCGTGTGTCAGCGAAGGAACGAGAAGCCATTCGTACGCAAGTTCGAAAAATGCTTGACGACGGCATCATCGAGCCTTCAAACAGTGCGTGGTCCTCTCCGGTCGTCCTAGTCAAGAACAAAGACGGAACGCTACGTTTTCGTGTCGATTACCAGAAGCTGAACAGCGTGACTAAACAGGACGTGTACCCGCTGCCACGCATCGACGACTCGTTAGACAGATTACGCCGGGCCCATTATTTTTCCTTTTTGGATTTAAAAAGCGGGTACTGGCATATTGAGGTTGACGAGCAACACCGCGAGAAAACGGCCTTTGTTTCCCCTGATGGCCTGTATGAATTTCGAGTCCTTCCTTTTGGTTTGTGCTCAGCACCCGCAACCTTCCAGCGAATGATGGACACTGTGCTTACTGGTCTGAAGTGGCAAACTTGTCTCGTATACTTTGATGATGATGTAGTTTTTTCAGAAACCTTCCAGCAACACCTTAACCGCCTCAGGAGTGTGCTACAGGCTATTCAATCAGCAGATCTTACACTCAAACTGCAGAAGTGTCACTTTGGTTATGAAGAGCTCAAATTCCTTGGCCAAGTAGTCAACGCGAAAGGAGTCCAACCCGACCTCGACAAACTTGCCGCTGTAGCCGCGTTTCTGCATCCTACAGACAAGAAGGCTGTTCAGCGCTTTCTGGGCTTGTGCGCCTACTATTAACGAATTATTAGAGGTTTGTCGAAGATAGCGGAACCCTTGACTCACCTTACACGCGACGACAAACCGTTTGTATGGGCTACCGAACAACAGGCTGCTTTCGCCGAGCTACGACAGCGGATGCAGTCAGACCCTGTTCTTGCGCATTTTGACGATGATGTTGACACAGAGGTGCGCACTGACGCCTGTAACATTGGCCTCGGTGCAGTGCTCGTCCAGCACCAACACGACAAAGAACGAGTCATAGCCTATGCCAGCCGCTCTCTGTCCCGTACCGAGGTGAATTACACGACCACAGAGAAAGAGTGTCTCGCAATAGTGGGGGCGATCACCAACTTTCGCCGGTACCTCTATGGTCATCCATTTAAAGTGGTGACGGACCAGCATGCCCTCCGCTGGTTGGTAAACATTCCTGATCCCTCTGAATGACTGGCCCGATGAAGCTTGCGTCTACAGGAATTTGATGTTACCATCTTATATAAGTCTGAACGGAAGCATGAAGACGCTGATCGGCTGTCGCGTGCACCCATACCCTAAGTCAATCAAGAAGAAGAGGACGATGACGGTTTCCTGGGCGCCCTTAGCTCATCTGACTTGAGCAGACGCCAGCGAGAGGATGAAGAGATTCGACCGCTCATCGACTATCTGGAGGGTCATAGCGTCGTTATACCTCGCCATCTATCTCGCGTCATGACGTCTTTCTGCCTCCGAGATAATGCTGTGTACAAAAAAAAACACCCGTTCTACGAGCCGCGCTTAACTCCTCGTCGTTCCGAAGGACATGCGGGACGAAGTCCTCTCCGCGTGCCATGACGAGCCCACATCTGGTCCTCTAGGTTACTCGCGAACGCTCGCCATAGTAAGTGAGGCGTACTACTGGCCCGGACTTTCGGCAAGCGTGAAGCAATGCGTTAAAAGCTGTCGTGAATGCCAGCGTCGAACGTCGCCACCAAGCAAGCCGGCTGGATTACTTCAGCCAATCGATCCACTCCACAAGCCATTTGACCAAGTCGGCATGGACATTCTCGGCCCATTTCCTTTATCGTCTTACGGCAACAAATGGGTCATTGTTGCAACTGACAATTTGACCCGCTATGCTGAGGCACAGGCGATACCACGAGCCACGGCCTTTGAGGTAGCACAGTTCTTCATGTACCACATTGTTCTGCGCCACGGTGCTCCATCTACAGTAATATCCGGCAGAGGAACAGCGTTAACTGCACAGCTTATTGATGAAGTTTTTTGACTAAGTAACACTAGGCATCGAACGACGACTGCTTACCATCCGCAGGGCAACGGCTTAACCGAGCGACTAAATAAGACACACACACACATGATCACCATGTACGTCGACGTCCAACACAAAACATGGGATCGCATTTTGCCTTATGTGACGTTCGCTTATAACACCGCCGTTCAAGAAACAACCCGATTTACACCGTTTCGCCTTCTCTACGGCCGCGAAGTTCAGACGATGCTGGATGCGATGCTTCCTTGTGAAGGCGCCGAATAATTAACAACTGATGCAGAAGAATCTGCAGAGCGTGCCGGGGAAACTCGTCAGCTCGCCCGGTTACACATTGGTCAGCAGTCACAGGTCGATGCACGACGTTACAATATGCGTCACAATGACGAAGCTTACAGTCTGGGAGACCAAGTTTGAGTTTGGACCCCTGTTCGACGCCGTGGCCTCTCCGAAAAGTTGCTCAGCAGATACTTCGGTCCGTATAAAGTATTACGCCACGTGAGAGACGTAAACTATGAAGTGGTTCCGGACGCTACGTCGTCACGATGGGTACAACAAAAACAACCGACCTCTGACATAGTTCACGCGGTGGGCATGAAGCCTTATTTTGCGCGTTCCTAAAAGACCACATTTCCTGTGTATTTTTTATTTATGCTCCGACAATTGCCTCATCATTGGTGAACTTATGGCGCCTAACATTTCATTATTGGTGCCCTTTTTCATTGTTTAGGCTACTTTCTTTTGGTTTTTTTTTCAATAACCTTACAGCATCGGGACGATGCTCTTTCTTTTTTTTTGTTGAGGAGGAATATTGCCACCTACTTCTAGTAGTGGGTCGTATGCCTAGGCTCACACCACACAGAAGAAAGAAGTGGGCGTGCGCCTCCCGCTCTGGCAAACAAGCCCAACCGACGCGCTTGGTTAGAGCCCTGTTGCTCAGACGTCAATAAACCTTGTCGACACTTCCTGGAGCGACAAGACAATACACACACACACACACACACATATATATATATATATATCTGCCCCGCCGCTGTGGTCTAGTGGATAAGGTACTCGGCTGCTGACCCGTAGGGTGCGGGTTCGAATCCCGGCTCCGGCGGCTGCATTTCCGATGGAGGCGGAAATGTTGTGGGCCCGTGTGCTCAGATTTGGGTGAACGTTAAAGAACCCCAGGTGTGGTCTAAATTTCCGGAGCCCTCCACTACGGCGTCTCTCATAATCATATAGTGGTTTTGGGACGTTAAACCCCACATATCTATCAATCAATCAATCAATCATATATATATATATATATATATATATATATATATATATATTCATATAAATATATATATATATATATATACATATATATAATGTAAAATCGCCCGCATTCACATTATAACTTGAAAATTTCAAAATTAAAAAAAATAAAACGTCCTTTGACGGGATTCGTACTCGCCACCTCCTGCTTTCGAACCGAGTACGCTACCCACATCACCACGCGAAAACAGGCGTGTGAGGGTTGTGAACTGACTATTTATTCGAAAAAAGTGCCGTTCAACTTCAGCTTGCTAGGAAGCGCAGCCACTATTATAAAGTGCACACAACCAAGTGCTTACTTCATTTCTAAAACTTCATTTCTACTTCATTTTCAACTTCATTTCTACAAGTCGCACAGACAAGACTGGCACGATATTCCTTTCCAAATAACAGTTGCGTCTTGATTCCACAGTGACGAACGGCTTTCGGGCACCGATAGACGTGCGGATACTGGAAAGACGGCAAAATTTTTTGAAGCACCCGCGTCTTAACTCTGAAAAATCTCAAATTGACAGGAGGAGGAGCCACAGATTGTCAGCTGTTGCTGCCGATAGTTTTTTTTTCTTTTGACAGTCGGTTCTCACACTTGCTACTGGTCAGCATGTACAGATGATTTAAATGTCTTTTTTGGTATATATCCGCGCACACGAGTGAATATTGAGCATTTTTTTTCGCGCAAGCGCCGATGTAGCAGTACACATTCGGCGTGCCAGATTACGTATTTGCAGTTATATTGATACCTGCAACTAAGAAACCGCCAAATAAATGACTAATGCAATCCGCTGAAAAAATATGCCAGTATGTTAGTTTATTAACGCGTACTCAAGTACCAACTCAAAATTGCGTGTTCTTATGTCACAGAGTCCTATTAATTAGGGAGGCGATGGCCGGGCTAATTCCAAGAGCCGAAGTATCGGCCCCCCGAACCGCACCACGAAAGCGTGGATAATTTAGAAGTGGTCCTTTTTGGCGCGCCAGCGGACGCCAGCTGTGGCCCAAACAACAAGTCAGAGCCGAGAGTTGTTAAACAAATTATATTCTCAATAATGGTAGATCGAAAACAATACACAAAATTCACACTCCACAACAGTTGCATACAATATGTCACCAATCAAACAGCGTACTACACAGTACAATCAGCCACACTTGAAACAACGGACACAGACAACAATACGCGCTACAATGCAGTCGCATGCATTGAACAACCAAGACACTTAAAGACTAAAGAGATAAAAAACCTATTCAGTCCAAAGTTCTTGGAACAAGAGTCTGGATGATACTCTTCCGAGAATCACTCACTCAAAGTCCAGCGTTGTTGTCCTTCCGCAGCCCTCGAAGTTTCTCTTCCAGGAAACCTCGCCGAAGTTTCTCTCCCAGGAACCCTCGCGTCTTCAAATGGCCTCTCTCCAAGCTTCAAACTTCTTCGCCGGAAACACGTCGGCTTCACACACGCAGCTGTTGCCACGCGTCTTCGCTCGATAGCGGTAAACACACGCTCTTGCCTGTAGCTCGAGCCTTCACCCCTCAGGTGGAAATCCTCTTCTTCTCCTGCTTTGTCCCTACGGACAAAACCTTCGCCGACTACACGGCGGAATCCCTACGCGCTCTGGCGCTAACTTCCGTCTTCTCCTGCTTTCTCATCTCCGCTGCTCAGTTAAATACCTTCCGTGCGACATTCCAGAAGGTTCTCGTCATTTCGTCGGCGCGATACGCAGCGAGGGCTGGGGAGAGGCGCGAGACTGTACGAGGGTCGTCCCCGACCGATGACTCGACCCGGCCGAACACGTCCCTTTCCTTCTAGAACTTTCCAGTGCTTGCCCGGCCGCCGCTGTGGGGTGAGGATGTTCATCAGCGAAGCCACGCTTCCGAGGGGAGAGCGTCGCGCGCCCGGGGAGCCTTTAGACGTTTGTTCTTTTTTTTTCGTTGACCTCGCGGCGTCATTCCGGCGCGTTATCGCAAGAATTTGGCGGCGCGCCCATTTTGAGCGCTCGTTCTGTGACACTGCCCCCCACTTTAAGAATATTATCTCATAATATTCAAAACCACACAAACGAGCGCGAACATTCACCACACACTCTGAAAGACTGTAACACAAACCGTCGCTCATGACACTTCCCATTCCCAATAGATCGCTCAATACAATCGTACATTGTAGTTCAATTCCACAACACATGAAATATAGCCACAGGTACATGACTACAACACTTCGTCACACATTCCAAACATTACAACGTACAAAGTTCTGTCTTTACAACAATTATACAACACTATACATCACTTTACAGCACAGACACTTCGACACTTGTGACACAGGATAACACAACATTAACACAACATATGGCACTCAGCACTGCCAAACACATTCTGATTCGACTCCAGCACTTATCCTGGGTATTTCGAGCGGCGCTTGCGCCTTTTCTTGCTGTGCTCGCTCGATCTCTTCTTGTGTTTCCACGTTCTTTTTCGGCGAGCCCTTTCCAACGACAATATCATAGGCGGTGTCTGAGCCATCGTTGTCACTTCTGACACCGTTAACGGCTGATAACGTTCAACGGGTCCTGTTTGTTTATTTACCAGCTCGTTCATGTCACGGCATTGGGCTTGGCTGGCCAACTACGTCTCCTTTACACTGTCGGTCGGTTGAGTTCGTGCCGACGTAAGTCCAGCTGCTCGGCCCGCGAACTCATTCAACACGATCAACTTCTCATTCACTGTCTCTTGCGCCGCGGCTTCCCCTTGGGCTCTAGTGAGATCCGTCACGGGATGCTCCTCCACTGTATCTTGCGGTCGCTGGGTTGGCGAGGGCCCTATCTGAGGGTCTTCTCCCAAACATTCCGGATCATTCGGTCCCCGCGCCCCGTCGATGTTACCGATGACAAGGTCGTACAGGGGGGTCGTCATGCACAAAGCAGTAACCTTCCCGCTGAAGTACGGGGTTTCAACCTCAATTTCTGCTTCGGGAAGCATCCGAACCGTACGGTCAATTAGGCAAGCTGGTTTCGTTTTGCCTCTTAACTCACTTTCCCGTACCAAATTTCTCCGCACGATAACCGTGGAGCTACCGGTATCTCTTAGAACCGTAATCTTTTTGCCCGCAACCTTTCCAGGCAGCGTTGGCATTCCCTTCGTAACACCTGTTGGCTGTTTTGACATTACAGCGCCCACAATAGGAATTTTCTCCACATTTTTCAACTCTACAAATCCGCCGGTGACGGCATTATCATCGGATTTCGGTGCTGCTAGCACACAGGATACCTGGTGAGTTTGACTCGCTCCGTTTCGACATGCGTCTGCTTTGTGCCCAGTCTGACCACACTTAAAACATTTTACTGCCGTAGGGCTCGTAAAGATCGTTCGACAGTTTTTCGCGCGATGACCCACTCGGTTGCACAGAAAACATCGCGGAATGCTCTCTGGTGCACGCTTCTTTAGTTCGGGAGCCAATTTCTTCGAATCATCGGGACAATCCTTCTTGACCTTGGCCAAATTAGTTCCACCTTGCGCTTCCAAGAATTGATCAGCCAATTCAAGCATTCCTTCAAGTGACTCAGCCTTCCTCTCTTTCAAGTACAGCGACAGGCTTGGGTGGCAACTAGTAAGAAATTGTTCTCTAATTAGGAGCTCTCTAAGTTCATCGTACTCCTGCGCTGTCCCTAAAAGTTCAATCCATCTGTCGAAATAATGGCAAAGTCGGGCGGCATACTGCGTAGCCGTCTCACCATCAGCTGGCTTTACTGTCCAAAATCTGTCCCGGAAACCTTCTACAGTAAATCTAAATCGCTTCAGCAAAGCAGTTTTCACTTTTGCATAGTTGGCTGCATCGGTCTGCGTCAGCCTGCCGTACACACTGAGCGCTTCACCACTCAAGCAAGTACTCATAGCAGTTGCCCATTGATGTTCCGGCCAATTCTGGCTCCTCGCAATCGTCTCAAATCTGTGAAGGTACGCGTCAAGGTCGTCCTTCCTTTCATCAAACGCTACGAGCAGCTTGCTTGGGTTCAAGCGGAAGCTATGATCTTCCCGTTCGCTGCTTTCAACTCTAGCTTGGACGGTAGTTTCACTTCGCTGTTGCAAACGGAGCGGCTCGAGTTCCATCTCATGCTGCCACTGCCGTTCCCTTTCAGCCATCTCCGCTTCTCTTTCTTCTTTCAGCTGTCACTCCCTCGCTTCTCTTTCTTCTCTCGCCCTTTCGGCTGCCAACTTCTCTCTCTCCAGCTCCAACTTCAATTGCTGCTCTCTTTCTTCCTTCACCCTTTCAGCTGCCAGCCTTTCTCTCTCCAACTCCAGCTTCAATTGTTGCTCTCTTTCTTCCTTCGCCCTTTCAGCGGCCAGCCTTTCTCTCTCCAACTCAACTGCTTTTTCTTTCTTGGCCCTCTCATCTGCCAGCCTCTCTCTCTCCACCACCTCTTTCTCCTTCTGGCTTACCCATTTCCGCCAGAAAGACCCATCTTCTCACAAAGAGCAACTAACTTTTCGAGATCCATGGTGTCTCGCAAATAAAGTCTTGCCGCGTGTAAAAAGTATCTATCTGCCTAAATCAGTCTATCGGAACACTCCCCTGCACTCGCTAACGAGAACACTGAACAACACACAAAATCGTTCCGATAGCACTATCAACAACTCGAGGCTCTTTCTCAATACTTTGGACATACTGTGCACCAAAAGGTCCTGTCGCGGACGCCAGATTAATTGTCACACAGTCCCGTTAATTAGGGAGGCGATCGCCGGGCTAATTTCAAGGGCCGAAGTATCGGCCCCCCGAACTGCACCACGAAAGCGTGGACAATTTAGAAGTGGTCCTTTTTGGCGCGCCAGCGGACGCCAGCTGTGGCCCAAAGAACAAGTCAGAGCCGAGAGTTGTTAAACAAATTATATTCTCAATAATGGCAGATCGAAAACAATACACAAAATGCACACTCCACAATAGTTGCATACAATATGTCACCAATCAAACAGCGTACTACACAGTACAATCAGCCACACTTGAAACAACGGACACAGACAACAATACGCACTACATTGCAGTCGCATGCATTGAACAACCAAGACACTTAAAGACTAAAAAAGATAGAAAACCTATTCAGTCCAAAGTTCTTGGAACAAGAGTCTCGATGATACTCATCCGAAAATCACTCACTCAAAGTCCAGCATTGTTGTCGTTCCGCAGCCCTCGAAGTTTCTTCTCCAGGAAACCTCGCCGAAGTTTCTCTCCCAGGAACCCTCGCGTCTTCAAATGGCCTCTCTCCAAGCTTCAAACTTCTTCGCCGGAAACACGTCGGCTTCACACACGCAGCTGTTGCCACACGTCTTCGCTTGATAGCGGTAAACACACGCTTTTGCCTGTAGCTCGAGCCTTCACCCCTCAGGTGGAAATCCTCTTCTTCTCCTGCTTTGTCCCTACGGACAAAACCTTCGCCGACTACACGGTGGAATCCCCTACGCGTTCTGGCGCTAACTTCCGTCTTCTCCTGCTTTCTCATCTCCGCTGCTCGGTTAAATACCTTCCGCGTGACATTCCAGAAGGTTCTCGTCATTTCGTCGGCATGATACGCAGCGAAGGCTGGCGAGAGGCGCGAGACTGTACGAGGGCCGTCCCCGACCGATGACTCAACTCGGCCGAACACGCCCCTTTCCTTTTAGAACTTTCCAGTGCTTGCCCGGCCGCCGCTGTGGGGTGAGGAGGTTCATCAGCGAAGCCACGCTTCCGAGGGGAGAGCGTCGCGCGCCCGGGGAGCCTTTAGACGTTTGTTCTTTTTTTTTCGTTGACCTCGCGGCGTCATTCCGGCGCGTTATCGCAAGAATTTGGCGGTGCGCCCATTTTGAGCGCTCGTTCTGTGACATCTTACATACGAGTAAGAGAAGTACTGGCTTCTGCGCTCAGAAGGAAGCTTTCGGTGACAGCCTACGTTGCTGGAAGCACAACACATTGATCGTCTCCGCTCTTGTGCGGGCACCGCACACGCAAATAAATGGTCGATTCAGCCTCGGGGATGTCTAAACTGTACTTTACAGTCATTCTTACACTTTATAATTGTGCCTACTTAAAGTAAAAAGCGCCGGTAGCGTCTACACCGACACGGCTGGCAGGATAGGCCTCGCTGAAACGGGGCACTGGGTAAGGCTGTTTTCGAAGCAGCTGAGTTGCGATGCTTGAAGTTTCTACATTTCAGCTTTCCAACATTTCTAACTGTTACCTAAACTGTACCTGAACTAAGTGGAAGGGTAAGCAATGCGAAAACTGCATTTACGGAGTGGCGATGCCAAGCGACAGCCGTTTTTCTGGCCTCCACTGGCAGTATACTGCGGGCGTGCCAGTGTACAGATATATGCAGTTATATCAATACCAATTATTGAAAAAAAAACACCCATCGAAATTCTAGCGCAATCCGCTGAAAACGTATTCCAAGGAGTCAGTTCAGGAAGGCGTACCAAATTAACAACTGAAAATTGCATGTTGTTACACATCAGTCACAGAAGTACCGGCTAAAAGCAGCCGGCAGCTTTCAATGAGAGCCTGCGTAGCTGAAAGCACGATTTTCGATCGTCAGCGCTCCTTGTGTGAACATCGACACAAGGCAAAATAGTTGAGTTAGGTTCATAGATGTCTAAACTATACTTTACAGTTATTCTTACACTTTAAAGTTGTGTGTACGCTAAGCACGAAGCGCCGGTTACATATATACCACCGCGGCCGGCACGACCGGTTTAATGCTCGCTGGGCCGGGCACTGGGTAAGACCGCTCTCGACGCGGTGAGTTGGGATGGTTGAAGATTCTGCATTTGAGCTTCGGAACATTTCAAACTCTTACCTGAAGTAAGCAGAAGGATAGGAATGACCAGACACCTTTGTGGTGTGGCTGAATCGAACGACAGCTTTTTTCTCGCCTCCGCAGGGAAACCTTGCGAAGCGATCGAGGGAGCTCATTTACGTTTCGTTAACTTTGCGGCAAAAACAATTTCCCGTTTCTATTAGGAGTGGCGTGCAGCTCCAGGCTTACAGACACTGCAACTTGAAATCGTTACAGCAATTACACGGATGATGCGAATATGGCCGGTATACGCGGTGGCATATGCGAAAAAAGGTGCATTTTAATTGCTGCGATACGCACGTGCGCTGTTTTTGCAACAGAGTGGTGGCTGGCGCCTACTGTTTTGCATGACAAATGACAAAAATTGTCAACCAAAAACAATTATTTGAATTATGCAGACTTGATGGCCTCGCAGAAAGCATTTGGAGTCATCCCACTTTCCTCTTCTCGACCTGCAGAGAAATGTGCGAGTGTTTTTCTTGTGTAGCTTAACAGTTTACCTTCAGGAGCTTGGGTATTTTTTCGAAATTGTCGTAATGCTTCCCATGGTATCTGAAAAACAAATAATACACAGCAAGATATGACATCCAGTGCAACCCATGCATATGATTGCTGATTTTATAGAACGATTTTTAATAGCAGTACATGGCTATTGACAGTGAGAAATGAGAAGAATTGAAACAGCACAAATATATTTATTGACGAAAACTAGATCTGCCCACTTCAAGGTCACAAAGAACACTTCGACAACTTGCCTAGTCCGGCAATTTCAGTAAATATGTCTCGCAGCGCTTTCCTCGCTTTGCCCCGCCTCTAATTCTGAGCCGCGTTACTTGCACTTTCTGCGGTGACCTCTTTCACAGTTCTGCAAAATGTAAGCTGCTAATGTGAAGCACCTAAAATCACAAAAATATTCAAGCAACGTATATCAATGTGCACACTGGCTTACTCTTTATAGACACAACTTTTGCTGGCGTTGGCTGCTTTTTTGGAACATTGTGAGGTATGCTCTTATTGGGCTGCCGAGTTAGGCACCTTTCTTTTTTTTCTGGCGTGGTCCAGAAGAATCTGGCCATGTCTCTGTCCACTTTCATCTCGAGGACAGAATTTAATTCAATTGAATTCGCTCTCTGGAACGAACGTTCTTTGTTCAAGGTGCACCTCCAAGCTTGAAACACAAAAAGGCTAATAAACACAACAGTTATAACCTGAAATATTTAATGAAACTTGCATTGCCACTGACCACTTCAAATAAGTGGGGTTCTCTAGGCACAGGGGTGCTGCTAGTCGGGCAACTCCTATCTGAAAAAGTTATGAATTCATTGAACATTTTACAAGAAAAAAACAAGCACTATAGCGGCACGCGTAAAATACACAACAAATATTACCCTATATCAATTATGTATATGAAAGGTGTCTTGAAACTGTTTCATCAAGTTTCTATACACTTGCTATCAGCCAGAAGTAAGTTTTCCAGTCATCAGAAACCTGAGTGTCTGGGCGAGTTGATGCATCACTGCACAAGTCTTTTCAGCGTGAAAACATGTGCAAAATAATCAGTGAGGAGACAGAAAAAAAAGCGCCAAATCCACACAAAGTGTTTAAGAAAACACACATCAGCACACGTACGTGCCACCAAATTTGCACTAGTACTAAAAACACAAATAAAATGCCAAAAATGGGATACTATCAGGAGGATATGATTTTAAAAATATGTTCCTGAGAGGAAAGACTCAGTCTTTTGACTTTGAGACCTCCTTCTGTAATTTTATTCAACACATTCAATTTATCGCTTGTATTTATTTGAAATAAAGTTCAAATTTCAAAGGCAAGCTGGCACAGGCATCACCTACTTGAGCCATCTAGGCTGGTTCAAGTCTCCCTTGCCAGCTGATTACCACTCTAAAAACAACTATGCATTTCAAGTAAATGTGGACGATGAGTGCACAGTGTATATGACCAGCCATACCTGACATATGAGTGCATGTTGTATCGACTGCTCTTGTTATCTCAACGTTTCTGGGTCGATGGCAGACGGTTGGTATTGCATTCGTTGTTTTCGCTTTTTTTTCAGTAACGCAGATTCACTTGCGTTAGTCTTAGTTTTGCGCGCAATGGCCTAGCGTACGCAACACGCGACAGGGAGCATGAGAGCCACTCGCCGAACCGAAGAGAGATGAGTTCTTTTGTGAACGCAAGGGGTGCACACACTAGAACTTGGCGCGTACATTGCACCCGCTATGACCATTGCGTACCTCGCCAGCGGCTCTCGCCAGATCTCCAACAGTCGAGACCAAAACAGACAAGATGGCTGCAACCGACAACACCGCGAAGGTCATGGCAGCAAACGAAGTCCACGGGAATTTCGGTGCATTTCTAACTTAAATAAGTAATTTGAAGATAGTAGGTGAACTGGTGCAGTGAATTGGGATCGCTGCTAAGCTGGAGCGCAATGTTGGACGACAGGACTTCATTTACGAAGAAGCAGAAATTCAATGGTGACCTGAAGCACCATGATAGATTTGTGGGACGCGTATGGGACGTCAATTTCTTTCAACTGTGATGATTTCTGTGTGTCAAACCGGGAAATGTCTGAATGATTGCCTGCAAAAGCATTATGAGTGTAAGAAAGCAAAGGTTCGTTCTGGTCATGCGTTAAGTGTGCATGTGGATGCACACCCGTGTTTTGCGACGCTTAATTGAATGTTCTTCGACACGGTGCCGTCATCAATGCGAAATCAGCTATCACGACGTGAATAATGACAGGTGAAAATGCCGGCGCCAATAGGGGTATTTTTGGATTTGGCGTTGAGCAATCCCAGTTTGGTTGTTTTTTTAGTCGTCTCATGATATTGCAAGTGGTCTGTGGCAAGCACTGAATAAAGAAATTTGAAGTGATCGTCTTCCTCGTCTCTTTCCCTCAAGCTGCTACTTAACCTAGCCTCAGCACACAAAAGCAATACTCGTACTGGGAAAGCATCCCCTTGTCTCATGCCCTCACTTGTGTTTTCTGTCGACGAATATCCGTTCTTACAGCGTCTTCCTTCTCCAAGAGATGGCGTGAAGCAAAGACCTGCTGACATTCAGGTGCAGTACACATCTCAGATGTTGCGCACAGTAGACTAATGCTGTAGGACACAGTCTCAAAAACGTAGCGTACGCAGCACGTTGTGGACATACTGCCTCGCGTAAACTAAACTAAAATTCTTCATTACTTGTTTAGTCCGTTGTCTCAAGTAAACAATATTTGAAGTCACATATGACTGTTACTTCAACCATGAAGACTACTACTGCAAATACCATGTTCATGCATGATGATGAAGTTTGTCAGAGAGCGTCAGCTTTTTGGTGCATTCGTGGCATATTGGCCTCGAAAGACAGCATGGCACCACCTACATTGTGACATCAATCATATAACGCCAGGGTATGTGATCTACTAGAGCAACGAATTTCCTGCACTTCAGTTCCTCATACCTGCCAACCTGGCAACAGTGAAGTTGTTGTTGTTGTGTGGCGTTTTGTGGCGCAAGGGCCATTTGATGGCCCAAGAGCGCCAGATCACAAGACGAGATTCGAACAATGAGTGTGGGCAGGGGCTGTATAAGGGCCTTAAAATTCCTCACGCTTAATTGGGTAAAAAATTGAAGTAATAAAATAACAACACTGACGTGAAATGTATAGTAAAAATGAGTGACTAATGGTGCTGGTAATAAAAGCATGTGTAAAGATATTTGGCACTAGCACAAGTGCCTCATCGGCGCCCTTGTTCCCAAGGGCCGTGAGTCAAGTGCTTTTCAATGCAGCCACTGCAGCAGCAACCTCTCTTGAGAGGTCGCACTACGCAATCTCTGGGTACATTACATTGTAGAAGCGGACATCTCTTAAAATTGCTAGCAACAATTATGTGTGAAAAATGGTTTCCTACCGATGAACATTGCAGTGTGTAATCGCATATGTTGGCGGTAGGGTAATGGAAAGTGTTGTCTTGTTAGAGTGTCTAATTGTTTACACTGGAATAAAATGTGAAAAACTGTTAGTGCTTTACCATATCTTTCACACAATGGTGGATCGCCACCAGACAAAAGATATGAGTGTGTCGTGTACGTGTGTCCTATCCTGAGCGTTGTTAGTGTTACCTCTGTACGACGTCATTTCCACACTGATGGCCCATGACCAAGGTGTGGCCTAATAATGTGTAGGTTGTTTTGCGTGTGTCTATCCCACTTTCTCTGCCAGTAGTCCCTGAGCTTTCGTTTGAGAGACGGTTTAATGTAATGGGCGGAATGGATATGGGTGTAGTGGCAGTGCTTTCGTGGACGGATGCAGCAAGCTGATCCGCCATCACGTGGCATTGAATCTCACGGTGCCCTGGCACCCAGACACTACTACATGTTTAGTGTGTAGTGTGTGCATAAAATAGAGAAAAGTGTCACGATGAAAGGGTTTTTTGTTTAGAGTTTGCAGAGCTGCTACCACACTGAGTGAGTGCGTGTAAATTACTGTTTTTTTAGTTGTAAATGTTAGATGTGTTTAGCGATCACAAGTGTCACGTAAGCTTCCGCTGTGAAGATGCTTGTGTCTGGATGTAGAGGGCCAGCATCCGAAAAGAGTGCGCCGTGTTATGCCGAGCGTGCTGTTTTCCAAAAGAACGAGCGCAGTTCATGCGAACTCACCCCCTCCCAGCACCACCTTCCACACAAAAGGTGGCACCGTGCAGTTTCGGGCAAACCGTCGCCTCCTCTGCCAAGCCACCGTGCCATTCCGGGGAAAGCTTCACCTTCTCCTACAAGCACCGGGAGCTGGTCTCGTAGAAGAGACCAAAAGCGTTAATTAAGGCTGTGGCGGCCCCATGTTTGAAGGATTTCGCCCCAGCTGACTTCATCGAGCTGGCCGGCTCTGTACAAACTATAACCTGCTATAGTAAACGTTCCTACCTGTTTCTGTTTTCAAAACTGATTGCCTCCATATTCCGCCTCTTGACGAAAGCTTCAGCGAAGTCCATTCGACTGCTCACCGCCGCTGCCATCGCAACAAACAGGAAATCCTAACAGTGGTGGCAGACGTGAATGCCATCAAACACAAGTTTATAACAGTGGAGGCAGCGGTGGGATGCCATCGAACCCCACTTTCTAACAGTTGTAGGCAGCTTGGGATACCATACACTACGTTTGGCAAGTCTGATCGGATCTCTGAGCACGAGGACGACCACCGTGATAGCGTTTGGCTACGCTGGGATACGCAACCCTACGTTTGGCACGCCGGATCAGACCCCTGGAAGCTCGAGCACGACTGACCTGACATCAGCGTTTGGATACGCTGGAATACGGTAGCCCTGTCCTCAACGTTTCACGGCTGTGAAACCAGCTACCTTGATCTCAACTGCTCGGAGTTGGAGCGGATTCCTGCAGGCCCGAAGACACCCAGGACATCGTTCGACAGCAGACACGAGTTGGACCATCGCCGGCTACATTAGTTCGTGGGTGCCTAACATGCTCTCTTCCATTCGCCAGGCCTCTTTTGCACAGGCAGATGTTAGGAGAGTATTTTTTTGTGTTTTGTTGGTTATATTTTAATATTTACGTACTTTAAACCATGAGATTAGTTTTAGAGTACGGTGATAATCAGTTGTAGAGCATCACGAGGGACGAGATTGCGATGGAGCAGTACCTTGTGGAGGACCTCCTCAAAATATGTGGAGCCATGGGGATTTCTGCCGGGTTCTCTAAAACAAAGGAAGTGATTTAGAGGTGATGCGGGCCGAGAATGTGACGAACGATGAGGCTGACGAGTTATGGGAGCTAATTTGTGAGCAAAAGCAGAAGGCCGAGAAGAGTCGCGAACAGCACGAAGTTCAAAGATACGAACAGTGCGAGGCCGAGGAGAATCAGAAAAGGAGAGACCATGCTCTCCAAATGAGAGAGGTTGATCGCAGACTTCAAGCACTTAAGTGGCTCCAAGTGGAGCACCAGCTACACAACTTTCAGAACGAAAACATCGCGCATTTTCTTGATGCATTTGAAGTTGTCTGCTATGGTGTGGGTGTTAGCCAGGGCCTTTGGGTGGAGAAAATTATCTCGGTTTGCCGCACAAGATCGGGCATGTTTTATACTGTTCACCAGACGAGGAAGCAGGAAACTTTAATCAGGCCAGATAGGCTTTGATAAGATTTTTTTTTCTTTCAAGTCCTGCTGACTGGGAAAGTAGAAGCGATAGTGACAGTGCTGAAGTGCCTCGTAAGGCGCTGGAGGTAGACGTCCGCTGAAAAGAGTGAGAAAATGAGGCATGCCATACAGCGCTGGAGGATGACGCGCGCTGTAGGGTGATCGAGGCTGAGGCCCCTCGCGTAGCACTGAAAGATACCGCTCGCCAAAAAGCATTAGATGATAAGAAAGACGTAAAGCGCAAGAGGATGAGGCCCATTGCTGTGTGCAAGACGCCGAAGTGCATCGGACAGAGCCACACGCTGAGGTGCATCGCGAGGAGTTAGGAGCCGAGGCCCATCGCTTAGCCAAAGACGCCAACGTGCGTCATAAAGTGCTAAAGATGGAGCCGCTGTGTAGCGCCCATGATCAGGATGAATCGTGTCAAAAACAGCTTGACGACGAGTCACGTCGCAAGGCGCTAGAGGTTAACGCCTGTCGACAAAAGATTGAGTAGGATGTGCAACATAAAGCGCCACAGAATAAAGCTTGTGAAAGACAGCATGAGGCCGTCTTCGAACGCCAGAGAACAAGGCTATCCACAACAACGATAGACGCCCACAGATCGAAAGCTCTCTAGGCATGTTTGTTGGCTTTAAAGGCATCGGGACTTTCGTTCAGTCACAGGCAGAGACAGCTAGCAACAGGCCCAAGGAAAAGCTAGTTAACCAGTCTGGAGTTTCGGCAGTGTCTGTGAAAGGCAGCACACTTGTGAATAAACTGTGGAGGGCGCGACTCTGAAGAGTTCACCTGAGAGAGTGCCGCCTTGCCAATATCAAATTTTTTTATTGGTGTTTAGTTTTGAAAATTACTTTTCTAGTTTTTTCGCCTGCTGATAAGCAAAAAATGCGTCTCAATTTTGTAAGTTTCACTTTCCTTCTCATCGGAGAAGCAGATAATGACATGTTTGTCTCATTACTTTTGTTCTCCAATTATTTAGAAACATTTAATTCACAGAGAAGGCTGAAAAAGCCCTTGTTCTTTCTGTGTTTTGCATCACGCGTTATTATGCACGTCAGTGTAGGTTATCTTCCAACTTTGTTTTGTGCAACGTCCGCAAGTTTGATTTTCAGTAGTATTTTCATGGTTTTTCAAGCGTGCTTTTGCTTGTTGGGATGCTCATTGGCGGCGCTCATTGAATGAGAGTGTCGGAGCTAACACGGGAAGGATCCAGCCCTGACAGCGCTCAGTTTTCAAACTATTTTTTTTTATGATCGCGCTGCACCCGCCGCGCGGCCCAAATGCCAACTTCTTCTTCCTTGACGAGGGGCGCATTGGGGCGCTACAGGGTTGCCCCCCGTAGAGCGAGAGCCGTAGGAATCACCAGAGGGGTCACCCAGTGGACATGCTTGGATGTTGGTATTTGGACTTTAGATTGAAACCCCGCGGCCGCGAGAGCAGCGATATACGCAGGTTTCAGTCAATCAGCAGGCATGACGTCTTCATGGCCATTGATGTCCAGCGTGAACGTCTTAGGTGTACGATGGAGTACGCGGAATGGGCCATCATAGGCTGGTGTTAGTGGTGGCCGTATTTGGTCACGCCGAACGAAGACGTGACTGCAGTCGTGCAGATCCTGACTGACTAATACAGACTGTGGGTGTCGGTCGGCAGGAATCACAGGAGCCACGTCCCGAAACGTGGTGCGCAGCTCTCGAATGTACGTGGAGGCATTGTGAGTGGAAGGTGACGATGATGGCTCAAGAATTCTCCTGGAAGACGCAGGGAAATGCCATTGACTAGCTCGGCTGATGAGCAGCCGAGATCCACCTTCAATGCTGATCGGATGCCGAGAAGTACGAAGGGGAGGTGGTCGAGCCAACGTTCCTTTGGCTGGTGAGCAGTGAGGGCAGCTTTCAGTTGTCGATGAAGCCGTTCGACCATGCCATTGGCGAAAGGATGGTAGGCAGTTGTGTGGAAGTGTCGAATGCCCAGGATATTGGCAAGTGCAGTGGAAAGGGTCGATTAAAATTGACGACCGCGATCAGTGGTGACGACAGAAAAGCATCCAAAGCGCGACACCCATCCGCTTGTGAACGCCTTGGCAACTGTTGGTGCTCTAATGTCGAAAATGGGAAACGCTTCCGGCCATCTGGTGAAGCGATCCACACATGTCAGTAGGTAACAGGCTCCTTGCGATGACGGAAGAGGACCGACGATGTCGAGATGGACGTGAGAAAACCTTGCGTCTGGAGGCCTAAACGAGGATGTTGCCTTGACAGTGTGACGGTGAACTTTAACGCGCTGGCACTCAGGGCCGGATGAGCTTGCTACAAGGAGGTCATCAAGGTTGGCAAATACTAAATCGAGACCTGGAGTGACCTAGTTGATAGTGCGCTGAAAGGTCTGTGCAGAGTTGCGCAATCCAAAGGCATCCTCACATATTCAAACAGACCAAATGGCGTGGTGATGGCCGTCTTCGGAATGTCGGCGGGTTCTACAGGAATCTGGTGGTAACCCTTCACTAAGTCGATCTTAGAGGAGATTGTGCACCCAGCCAATTTGATGTGAAATCCTGTATGTGAGGAAGTGGATCGCGGTCTGGTAAGGTGTGGACATTGAGAGCGCGGTAATCCCCACATGATCTCCAGTCACCAGGATTTTTCTTCGGCACCATGTGGAGTGGCGACGCCCAGTTGTTGGAGGAAGGCCGCACAATGCCGAGTTCAAGCATGTGCTCAAACTCACGGCAGGCGATGGCGAGGCGTTCTCCAGATAGTCGACGGGGTCGTGTAAAAACGGGAGGCCCAGTGGTCACAATGTGGTGAGTGATAGAATGCTTCACCGGTGACTCTCTGGTGTGCTGCTTCGTGATGCTGGGAAAGTCGTTGAGTATTTTTGCATATGGCGAAGCAGGTGTGAGAGCTAGCAATCGTGTTAGCGAGGAAGTAAAGAGTACACCGTTGATGGAGAGCGGGTGTTGAGATCAATGAGGCGATGAGCATGCATGTCCACAGCAAGGTTGAAGAAACTGAGGAAGTCAGCTCCAAGAACAGCTTGCGAGACGTCAGCGTGTATAAAAATTTAGCTGAACGTATGGCGTAGTCCAAGGTCAAGTGTAAGAGAGCGTTGGCCGTATGTGCGAATGGCGGAATTGTTGATCGCTTGGAGTGGGCAGGTCTGTTCGTTGCGACGACGACCTGCACACGAGGCCGGGATAACGCTAACCTGGGCTCCTGTGTCGACTAGGAAGCAGGCGCCAGTGATCTTATCAGAACATAGAAAAGGCGGCATGACTTTCGACGCGTACCACTTGCCGCCGTGAGGAGCCGGTCGTCGCCTTTTCCCAACCAGGAGCACGGGCGAGTGCACTTGCGAGCAGAGGCACCGAATCGGCGGTGGTACCAGCACACGGTTGAGGATGAAACGTGCCGCGGCGCGTCAGGTGGCCAAAGTTCCGGAGAACGTGGGGGTGTCGAAAAGCGACTGTGTATCTGGAACCTGGATGACGGTCGACGATGCGCAGGTACAAAGTCATCCAGGCGCCTCAAAAGGGCGTCCAAACGGTTCTCGATGCTCGCGAGCGCCGGGTCTGCAGCGGTGGCCGGTGGCGGTGTGGTAACGGCGTTGAGGCTATGTGCCCGCGAGTAGTCCGCCACTCGGTCAGCCATTTCAGCGAGTGTGTCTACTGGGACATCTCCTGCAGCTACGAGGACCGGGACCATGCTCTGCGGTAAGCGCTGGAGGAACAACTCATGTAACAGCTTCTCCTCTTGAGGGGCGGAGGCGCCGCCAAGGAGCTGGCGCATGCGTCGCAGGAGCTGTGATGGGCGACGGTCACCGAGCTCTGTAGCCGTGATGAGCTGTTGGAGTCTGCTGTGTTCGGACTCAGGCTTGCGGGAAATGATAGCTGCCTTCAACGTGTCGTAGCGATGACTCGGGTGCGGCGACGCTAAAATGTCAGCTAAGTCGTTGGCTACGTCGGGAGGTAAGCAGGATACCAGATGCCAGTGCCTGGTCTGTTGGCTGGTGATTTGCCGTAGACGGAAGTGCGCCTCGAGCTGCAGAGACCATGTGCTGGGGCTGTTGGGCCAAAATGGTGGCAGGTTGACATGTTGAATAGCAGCGACTGCAGCACCGCTAGGTCTGGCGTCTTCTTGGGCGTCAGGACCGGTAGGATAGATGGCAGAGCCGGTGGGATCCATGTGGGATGATCGGGGCTGTGTGTTCTTTATCGGGTCACCATTATCTGTCGGAGCTAACACGGGAAAGATCCAGCCCTGACAGCGTTCAGTTTTCAAACTGATTTTTTTTAATATCGCGCTGCACCCGCCGCGCGGCCCAAATGCCAACTTCTTCTTCCTTGACGAGCTGCGCATTGAGGCGCAACAAGAGTTTCTCGGAGGACTAACTTTGTTATCTTTAACAACCCGACGCTTACGAGTGACGCCAATGTGCGTGATTCAGAAGTGCTTGATATTCTAAATTGTAGCTTCGGGGCCAGTTTGAGTTTACCTCAGCGGCTTCAATTGTCCCCAATCTGCCTAAGTCGCAATCGAGAATCACTCACAAAAAATTCTGTTTGATTTAGCAGTGTCATGCACTGACACTTAGCCAAGGGTGTGTCGGCATTATGTGTTCCTCCTGAGATACGCTGCTCGTGATGCTGTATTTACTAGCTCAGCCATATCTCGAGGAATATTTTCGTTTCTGCTGGTCTGGTAATTTGATAAGCATTTGGAGGATGGTTGCTTTGGTCAGACTGGTTCGGCTTTGTGCTCAACTCCGTCGTTCCAGTGATCCCTGCAGGGCTCTGAAAGTCACCATGGGCGGTGAGAGCAGAACAGCCACATTCTCAATGGTTAACCAGCATCCCTCCTTCCAAACCGCGCTAGACGGCTCAAAACTCCAGACGCTTTGTCTGGCGGCGGGTTGCTGTTATGCCAAAGGCACGATACTCGTTCGGGAGCGCTTGTTTCCACGAGAGCGAGCGCAGATCAGGCGAACTCTCTCCCCCGCCCAATGCCACCTTCCACGCAGAAGGCGCCACCGTGCAGTTCTGCGCAAAGCGTCGCCTCTACAGCCGGGCCACCGTGCCGTTACGGGGAAAGCTTCACCTTCTTCTCCAAGAACGGGAAAATTGTCTCGTAGAAGAGACCAAAAACGTTATTTAAGGCTGTGTCGGCCCCATGTTTGAAGGATTTCACCCCAGCCGACTTCATCGAGCTGGCTAGCTCTGTACGAACTATAACCTGCTATAGTAAACTTTCTTGCGTGTTGCTGTTTTCAAAACTAATTGCCTTTGTCGAAAGTTCGTTCGACTGCTCACCGCTTTCAGCTACTGCTACCATCGCAACAAGGAGCAAATCCAACTGTGGTGGCTGACGTTAATGCTATCAAAACCATGTTTATAACAGTGGTGGCAGCGGTGGGATGCCATCGAACCCTAATTTATAACAGCCAACAGCAGCTTAGGACACAGTGGAGTTAGACTTAGAGGGATCTGTTAAGAACTCAGGACGTATGTATTCGTGTTGAAGTTCCAAGAAGTATGTTCGGATATGGGCAATGGGGGCGCGTTTTGTAACTTCTCGGAAAGACAGGTCGCAGTGTATATTCTGCCACTGCCACAGTGGCGGGTATGCTGCTGGAGCCATTAAACTGTGTTCAATTTTGCAACAGAATGGAGCTCGACATATCAATAATAGAGGAGTATGAGGGGTGCTTCTTGTCTGATTTCACCTTAAGAAAGTATACGAAAGACATGTAAATCCTCTGCAGATGAAACGACAATTCATTCGACTCAACGTAGAGGTTTTTCACGGGGTCAGTGCGAAAAGCACCCGTAAAAAGGCGGATGCCCGAATGGTGCACGGGTCCAGCATCTTCAAAGCTTTTTGAGTTGCGGAATGATAAACAATTGCCCCATGGTCCAAGCGGCTGCGAATCAAGCTTCTATACAAATTTATGAGACATTACCTGCCACTACCTCACGTACGCTTTAAATCAAATCCTGGCTAGACTACACGCCCGCAGGCAGGAAATCGAGTCAATTTATCGCCGCTTCCAGGTGGCTCCGCAGCCGTGTTGCAGAAAAACCGACCTGATTTGAAATGGCCTTCAGAATAGCCGGGACAAAGAGTAGCCAAAGAGTAGGTCAAATTTTTCCTGGCAACATATGGCCTGCGGTTGGACGTGACTTTTTGTAGGCGGCCCGGCCTTGATGCGGTGGCGGAAAAAAAGTACTATTTTATGCTTTTCAGAGGCGTTTCTCGCCGAGATTGCGGCGGATATTTACACTAAGGGTAATTAGAAAACCATCAGTAACACAAAACCCTATATTTGAGAGATTAACATACAAAGCACAGCCCTGGAGTCGAGCTCGGCACCGCATAAACGTGAGGCGGATCTCTTACACGTTGCACCACAACGCCACTGCATGTCGGCGAGTCTTTCTGCGGGGTATATATCTACCAAGTGGGTTTTCGCAAATATATAAACTGTTTTTGTGCCATGTGCATGCAGTTGATCAGCGAATAGTTTGTAGGGCTTCATGAATTCGAGACAACCACAATAAGCGCTTTCGGTTCCAACTTCCGTTTATTGTGCGCCATTCGACAAGAATGATTAAGGTGTGTTTGTGCGTAGTTTTAGTGCTTACCCGTGAACTGTGGGTGTTACGCTCACCGGAATTCAAGGACGAGGCTGTGTTCGGCTGTCGAAACCGGCGTATGTTTCCCGCACGTGCGTGTGCTGTGAGAAATTCGGCTGATTTGTGTCGGGAGGTACACAAGTGTCAGTGACAGCAGCCTATTCTCAGCTGTTTGAAGACAATTCGGTTTCGCACGTAAACGTTGCATGGGTATTTGAGCATGCCTAGTCTAACGTTTGTATTTCGTACGCGCAAAGTGCCGCGACCTGCACGCTGGGACAGCAGCACCTTTTTAGCATTTCAACGATTACTTACTTCGGAAATTAAAAATTACGCGCAATATTTCGCTATAAAGAGTGCTATTTACTCAATTTCAGTCTTTAACTGATCTTATTTATGGGGAGTGGCTACTGTTACCTTTATTCAGCATCACATCGTTGTTCAAGTGAATGCCGAAACGCGCGCCAAGGTCAAGTATGACGTACACAAATCAGAGACAGACAGGTCGGTCTCCCTCCAAATAAATTATGCCTCTGCACATCTCTTTCGCGAACGTCGGCATGCAGTTGGGGTCAAGAAATAGTGCAGAAAGAACCTCAAATATTTATTCTTACTGCTAGCAGTTGCTCTTTAGAAAATGGGGATTCTTATAGCTGGTACATTATCTCCACAGCAGTACACTAGTTGTCTTGGTCATGGTTCACTGCTACAAATTCTTGCTGGAATATGAGAACTGTACCTGATATTCAAAAGAGTGACCAAATGTCGGTGACACACGCTCATCTGCTAACTTCGATTGATTGATTGATATGCGAGTTTTAACGTCTAGATTGTTTGATTGATTGATTGATTGATATGTGGGGTTCAACGTCCCAAAACCACCATATGATTATTAGAAACGTCATAGGGGCTCCGGAAAATTGGACCACCTGGGGTTCTTCAAAGTGCACCCAAATCTGAGCACACGGCCTAGAACATTTCTGCCTCTTTCGGAAATGCAGCCACCGTAGCCGCGATTCGAACCCGCGACCTGGTGAGCAGCCGAGTACCTTAGCCACTAGACAACCGCAGCGGGGCTCTCGAGCTGACTTCTGCACCTGACTTCTGATGTTCTGTACTTGATGTTCATCATCAAATTACGCAACCACTAATAAAAGATCGTCCAATAGATTTTCAATTTTGACCTTTTTCTGTCTCGTGGCCTTCGGTTTGTTTCTTTTTTGCCATGCTTTCCTAGAATGATCAGTTCAACTTGTTTGGTAGAACATAGGCACGATCATACACAAGCCAGTGTTTCAGAAAGCTGTCACGCATGCACTAGTACTCTATTGTTTAGTGCATGACACAGTGTCATACCTCAACAACTGATGAACGGAAAGTTGTTTGTACTCTTTTATTGTGGTCAAAAGAGTAACAATGGCACTGCACATCCCAGTGTACGCCCCAATGCAGAGAGATGTATGATATCTTGAATAAAGTGTGCCATATAGCACTGGAAAGTGTTTCTTTCTCAGACCACCTTTTAAAAAAACGACCATCACAAGACAGCGGGACGAAAGAGCGACGCACAAATCCCACAGCATGCAGACGACGATGAACGTCACGCCGACGCCAGGCACCTAGCAGGCGTGGAGGGGGGAGGGGGCGTTATTTCGCTTTTTTTTCGCGCTCCCGCTGCTGGCTGAACGATTCTGGGTTAGTTGAAGACGGCTCATGGTGCAAGGCTGGCGCGACGGAGGCGGCGGCTCTCCCCCTTTTTTCTTTTTTTTTCTTCTCGGCTATTTTTGAATGCTGGGCTCTCTTTAGACAGGATTTTAGTCAGTACGCAGGAGCGCGCCGCCTATGTGCCGCTCGTTATCCGGCACCTGACTAAGAGTGTAGTGCGTGACAACACGTTTAAAGCATTTATGGCTTGACACATTTTGTTTTTAAACACTTGATTTGCAGAATGAAGGTTAGCTTGTTGTCCAAGATTAGGCCTAAGAATTTATGCTCGGCATTAACAGACAGAAGTTGACAATTCAATTGAATGTCAGGTTCTGGGTGCATGCCTCTCTTTCAGGAGACCAAGACACGCATGGTTATTTGTGGGTTCAGTCGAAATCCATTTTCCTTTGCCCATTTGGAGACCTTGTTGAAACCTAGCTAATTTTGCCGCTCACGCATTGCCAGGTTGCAAGACTTGAAGCCAAGCTGGACACCATCAACATACGTTCAATAAAACATATTACGGGGAATATACAGGTGGAAGGAATCCATTTTGATCATAAAAAGTGTACAACTAAGTACACAGTGACTTGCGGTACTCCCGTTTCTTGGACAAATGTTTGAGGGGGAACACTGCCCACACAGACACGGAATGTCCGATTGGACAAGTAACCCTCGATGATGGAAAGCATTCTACCGCGCACAACCAGGTAAGGCAAGTCTCTGAATATGTTTGGAGCTGAGCTAAGCCGGAAGCTTAGTTGTATGCTTGGTGTTTCGTACATTTATGCTCTAGTTTCGGCTTTTCAATTCTTGTTTTGTATCTCGGGAAGGCTTCACTATAGTGTGACGAGTCGGACAGTTGTTCGATGTGTGCGCCGAGAAAGTTTGCTTTATCTTCCAAGCTGTTACCTTGTGTGTTTACAAGAGGGAGTGAATTTGCTTGTCTTCCTTATATTCTTCTAACCAAGCTCCAGACTTAAGGCTTCTGTGTATATGAACTGATGCCTCATATAATGTTGCACCAACTTTCCCTTCTGAACGGCCGGCACGTCCGCCTGCCTTCAAACTTTATATTTTTAAAATTTTAGGGTTCTCCGCTATCGGAGAGTCCCGAAGCAGCTTCCATGATTTATTTTGCTTTCTACATACATTCCGACACTCACTGCTCCACCAAAGTACGTGTGGACTGGTGGACTGTCCAGTTCGTGGGATACACTTTGTTTTAGCATCAATAAGAAATGCTGTCAAAAAGTCTACAGCTACATCTATACTTACTTGACATATGTCCGACCAATTTAAGCGAGTAGCTTCTCTGAACTTTTCCCAGTCTGCTTTGTCTCTCTGCCATCTGGGAACATGGGGTGGACCTATGTCCAGTTGTGTACTAAGAATGATCGGAAAGTGGTCGCTTCCCAGAGGATTGTTGATCATTTTCCATTGAAGCAGGGGTTCAAGTGATGGGGACACAATGCTGAGATCTATGCATGAGTAGGTTTTGTTCGCGAGGCTAAAGTATGTTCACTCTTTGCTATTCAGCAGATACGCACCCAAGGTAAAGAGGAGTTGTTTGATTAGGCGTGTCGTGCATCCCAGTGAGAGTCACCCCATAGACCATTATGCGGTATCAAGTCTCTAAGAACCACATCAGGTTCCGGTAGTTCACCTATCAGTGACTGGAATTCGTCTTTTTTGAGACGCTACTGTGGAGGTATGTGAAGAGAACAGATGATGACAAGTTTGTTCAAAAGAAATGCTCAGTCACTGCTTCAAGGGATGTTCGTAGTGGTAGAGGTGTACATGCTGAAGTGGTAAAGGTGTACGCCCTGATGAACTGTAATGGCCACACCACGATGACGTTGCAGTGTCATAGCGGTCCTTTTAGAATATCTTATATCGACATAGAAAATTGGTGTTCCTGGAATTTATATGCGTCTCTTGGACACAACACTTTTGGGGCAGGTTGAAACAGAGAAAGTCGTAAAACACCTGAGTGGGGAAGGAAGGGGGTGGGGGGGAGTGCTCTACGAACTTTTTTCTAATTTGTAGCTGCGATGAATTTCCCTTTGGTCACAAGCATAACCCTGTTTTTCTGCCATAAGTTAAATCGACGCAAAACACAAGAGGAAGGAGCGGGGGTTACAAACGCAAGCGCACACACCAGTGTTGCGATCTCGAAACGGCTTGAAGTGGCTTAGTGGTTTCCATCGTTTTCTCACTTTAGTGGTTTCCCATTAAGGTGAGAGTCTCAAAGAAAGCGCATATTCTCCCAAAATTTGGGGTCATTAAACAACTAGCAAAAAATCTATTTCCATCAAAACAACTCGCGTATGTCTTCACACATGAATGGACGGGACGGAAAAGCTGGCTGCCGCGAAAGTGCAAGTGAAAGCTCTGGCTTTTCACGCTAATGGATTCTTCGGACACAAACGCCAAAACGCTTCTAGGCTTTTTTACGCTTTACCACCTTTAATCTACCGCTGCATCAACCACGTACCCTAGGACCTCGTAGATTGCTACCGCATCGCCGCAACCGCGCTTTTGTGCGAAGCAGTTGCGGCAAATGGTAGTTTTGTTTTCAATCCACGTACTTTTAAAACTAAGTTGCTTTATGGTATTTATGATCACAACTGCCACAGTTTTCCCACAGAGTTTGCAGAAAGCAGCGTTGCTTTGACTTGTCAAGCGTTGGGCGTGCGGGTACTCTTTCTGAATTCTGTCAGTAACGTCGTCGCCATACATGATCGTGTAGAACGACCGCGGTTTCGTCCGTAGCCGTTGTGGCAACGACAAGCACACGCACTGTATAAAACAGTAGGTGCGGTGGTCACACGTGTACTTCTGAAGCTTCTAGCATGCTGCTCTCGATCAGCTTTTTTTCGACGGTTCGGAAACTAAAGTTAATAATATCACACGTTGGAATTAGGAAAGTGTTCGAAACATTTGGATTTCGGCCCAATGGACGCATTAATTTGGCTGGGGAATTTCACGAATTCTTATCTGCTGCGGTTCCACGTCACTGAGACTCTACATTTGATGGACGGCTCTCAAACTCGTTTTTAATGAAATGCGGTGGCTCACAGAAAGATTGAAACAAACTGACCTGCATTTTTTCAAGGCGGCCAGATCTCGCACACAAATTTTCATTTCCGGGAGGTTTCTATGGCATTGTACAAACGAAAAAACGGTTGCAATACGGGAGTCTGCCGCACAATGCGGGACACATAATTGGCAGGTATGTGACGATGATAACGCTAATACATATTAATCTCTCCTGGTTGCAGAATATAGCACAACACCGTTTTTGTGACCTCGGCGACTAGCTACGGCAATGCGCTGTAGCCAATCGCAGAGGTCACGCTATTTTACTAACTTCATTTTCATTTTTTGTCAAAGGTAAACTATTTTTCGCAAAATTTCAGGCAAGAATAATAAAATGGAAGGGTGGTTGAAGTTTGTACATTTTATTGACTGATGGATATGTGGGGTTTAACGTCCCAAAAGCACCATTTGATTATGAGAGACGCCGTAGTGGAAGGCTACGGAAATTTCGACCACCTGGGGTTCTTTAACGTGCACCCAAATCTGAGCACACAGGCCTACAACATTTCCGCCTCCATCGGAAATGCAGCCGCCGCGGCTTGTACATTTTATAGAAAAATCTGAAGCGTTGATAGGTATGGCTACCAGGCATTTTTGCAGTGGGCACCGTGCGTCCCCGCCCATTCCTATGAAGCTAATTTCTTGCGAAGGGACATGACCAGGTACACAAACCACGAGTACGCACCACCAGTGGTACCCAATATGTAAATTGTCACCTGAAGCTGCCGCAGCTGACGCCATACAGGACGATAAAAATGGTGTCGTGGAATTACGTCACTTATACGTGATTACACACTTCATTCGAGAGACTTGTCAGACTGTATGAAATGAGCGAGTGGACTTGCACCAACGAACGATACGTGCCACTGAACAGTGACACACCCACGCAGTGCAGTGCAAATGAAGTGTCAATGAACATGCGAGAAAGGTGATTGGTGTGAATCGCCATATATGATTAGAAAATGTTGATCAACTTTTCAAACAAAGAGGTGATCCCCCCCCCCCTACTCCCCGTGCTCATTTTTGTTGTGATCTGATCAGTGTAATGATCGTTACAGCTTCGCCCTCTTTTTTTCCCCTAGTAAGTTTACTTTTCGCCTTGGCTCACACTTGCAGGCAGTTTATAACTGTTCGTGTTGAGCACCTTCGATGAGATCGTAAACGCGACAAATATGTTTGTTTCCTGCAGTCCTCGCCAGGAGAAATATTTAAGACTAGGTGATTTTCTGTATACTTATTTAGCACTTGTGAGCGTACGTCAGCTGTTACCGAAAATTTTGGCTGTGGCAACGTACAGAAAACCCTCGTCGCAAAAGTACTTTCTGCAGACGCACGAGCTAGCTTTGGAGTCTTTTTTCCATTTTTTGCATTACAAGCCAGCAGTCAAACATTTCTTTGCATTTGGAATAATGACGAAAAGCTTGTTCTCTTGCATATGTGTGCCTCGCTATCACAGGCACACATAGCGAGGCGGCCTGCCTCGCTATCGCATGCACACATTTGTCAGCGTGCAAGGCTTGCCAATGTTCTCGCCGCATTAAGGGCGGTTTCTACGAAGCGACGTTTAGTGCACGAGCTGACGGAGCTCGAACCTGGTAAAGGCTACCGACGAATTTCAGCCGATACACGTGCTAACATGACAGATAGTGTGACGACACGCGTTACACAAAGAACCATCCCTTCACGTGTTGTCTGACCAAGGGTTGAAAAGCGGGTGTGTGGATGCGAAATGAGAGAGGTGGTTTGGAATTGTACCCAGGCAGACGCCCAAGTGCTGCAAAAAGCGTCAATTCACCGGACAACAGCTCTTCCTTCATGCTGCAACTGAACACTGGAGTCATCAAAGGGCCTAAACGGCTTCCCGTCTTAGCTAGTGTAGAAGCTAGCCGAGGAAGTGACACTTAACACTTTGAAGAGTACTTCTCAAAAGATTTAATTTTTTTGTATGTATCGTTCTAGTCAACAAACAACATCATACCTAAATGCAAAAAAAGGAAAATTATACATTTACAAGAAAAACAATATGAATGGGAATTGAGAACTAAAAAAATTTCCGTTGATGCCAAGAAAGAGTGATGGCAAGAAAAGTATACAGGATAATAGTGGTAGTGTATGTTTTGTTGATGCAAAGTAAAAAATGCACGGAAAGATAACTTGCCACCGGCAGAGACAACATGTGACCCTGGGAAAACGCATCTGATGCTTTACTTTACTTGCTGCCACTGAAGCTCAGCTAATAGAGCACCACGGACATTTTATTTAAAGGCATTAATCTCCTTCCCAGTAGAATCTTGATTATATCAATTCCAAGAAAGCACGCAAAATATTCATTTCTTCCTGAATTCATATTAATCATAACAAGTTACAAGCTGACCATGAAGATGACCATGAACTTGGTGTCCTTCAGAACTTTTCTGCCTTCACTGTCTGTCAAGAAAGCTGCTGAAGTGGATAAAACCGGCCACGGTTTGTTCACTGGTGCTGCTTGCGCTGAAGGCACATTTACAAGTAACCTTAAAGGAAATGAAAACACTAAACATCACTGAAAATTCGCTCACTTTGCTGCACCTAAGTGGCCGGAAAAGCACGTTAAGAAGCCGACATGAAAAAAAAAAACGGTCCTGGAGTATTTCAAAATGGGGAAACTTTTCTGCACTGTTTTTACATCCCAAGCATAAACAACCAACTAGCTTAACCTTCTCTTCTGTTGGAAATCATTGCGAAAAATAAAATACCAGTGCAACCCGAAAACCACGTCAGAACACACAGAAAACGTTCACTTTCAATCTGCCCCTTGCACATGCCACCGCCTTCGCCACTTTGAGAATTCATTCCATTTTACCCATTTCCTGAGCATTAAAAGTCAGCACGTTTTAGTTATGGTGCCAAATCACTGAAGATAAAGTTTGCTTCTTTTCAAAGACTATTTTAGGAGATTGAACTGAAAAAACACCACGGACACTTGAAACAGCGGATTCAGCGTGCGGTGTAAAAGCCAGACACATTGGGTGAAGCTGACTCACTGGCGCTGCACCTTATTTTACTTTTCAGTGTTTGCAATCCAAACCAGGCTTCTGATGAATGAATCCTTGTCAAGGTTTGTCTTGCTGCAAGGGTAGTTTGCAATTTCACCAATGCGAGCCACCATTCACGCATTTGCCATGTTGATTTGGTGGACGTAGTTCAAACTAGTAGAGCCAAAGGTGAAGGGAAAGGCGATGCAATCACGTGGCAGTAAAATAGGTCTCATGACATTTTTTTCATGGCGTAGTTTTCCGTTCACTTAGGCAGCAAAACCGAAAAAACCCGGTGAGTTTTGCTTCATTCACTCCCTTCGAGGCCAAGTGTGGATGATTCCTCCCACAGACTAGCCATTTATGAGCAAAACAATTGGCGAACACTCCAAGCTTATATCGCTACCAAAATCTTGGGTTAGAGGCACTTTTCAGAGCGCGGGAACACGCACGAAGGCAGTGCACCAGCAAACAGACGGACCTTGTAAATGCTGTGCTGTAAACGTTTTCAGCCTAGCCTAGCTATCTCACGACAATAGAAGAACCTTATTTCTCCCCACTATACCGTAAGACCTTATCACTTACAAACTTTGCACAGACCACTGCATAAACATTGCTGGAGAATTTTGTAGTAGGGCAGAAGGAGGAGGACGAAAGTTTAAGCGGAAAAACAGGGAGGTTAGCCAGTTCTTAGACTGGCTGGCTACCCTGTACTGGGGAAAGGGGTGAGGGGAAAAAAGATGTTAAAAAAATGTTGCGAAGAGAGAGGGAGAGAGAAATTACAAAAACAAAATGCGACTGAAGAAAGGCAACATCTAAAAGTATAAGACACTAAAGTCTGTCTCTGAGGCCAGTTGTCCGCAAAAAGCGCAGCACAGCTTTCAAAGCCTTCTGGGCTGAGGATGTGTTCGGCCAATGACCTAAAATCCTTTGTTCCGACAAAGGCCGATCATCCAGTTCATCCATAGCTGCAGTCATTTCTTGTCTTTGCGCGTTGAAATGAGTGCACTCACAAAGAAGGTGCGCGATGGTTTCTTCGCAGCTGCAGAAAGTGCATGTAGAAGAGCTGGTCATTCGAATTATATAAGATTATGTGGTCGTGAAGGCCCCTCCAAACCACAAATGGCATAGAAGAGTCTGCTCAGCTTGAGATATCCTTACGCGACGAGAAGCTGTATATCGGGATCCAAGTTTTGCAGGCGCGTTTGTGAAGTCTGTTGAGTTACACTGTACCAATGTGAGATCACGTGCAAATGAACGAAGTCTTGTAGCTGCGTCGGTTCTTGCGAACGGGATGGCTGTGTATGGGGTACCATCGTGTACAGATCTAGCGGCCTCAACTGCGCGGTCATTGCCATATATACCGCAATGACCTGGTATCCGCTGATACACTATGCTGTGCTGTTTCTCGATTGCATGGTGACGAAGAAGCCTTACTTCAGCTACTAACTGTTCATTAGGTCCATTGCGAAAGGGTGACATAAGACATTGAAGAGCTGCCTTCGAGTCCGAGAAGTTAGACGAAGTTCCCGAAGGTTCTTCGCCTATAAACTGCAGAGCTGCACGTGTGGCGGCGAGTTCTGCAGCTGTAGATCACGTCGAATGCGATGTCTTGAATATAATTGTGATGTGCCTCGCGGAAATAACCACCGCCCTGCTGTGCTTACTGAAGACACCGAGCTATCCACGTAAGAGTAAAGGCGTCTGTTGTGCTTCTTTTGCAGGAAGAGTAATGCGGCCTGTTTCAGGGCTAGATGCGACGACGTTTTCTTATTTTGGATGCAAGGAATTGTAAGAACAGATTTAAGTGGGTGTAGGCACCATAGTGGTATCGGCGGCCGTGCTGCATGCGTGAAGTGCAACGGAAGCACTGCCCGATGCTGAGCTACAGTTGCGCTGAACGCTGAGTGGGGCCTAGAAGTTCGAAGTGAGGAGGGGTGATAAGATGGAAGCCGAGGGAAATGTCTTATGTGTATTCTCAAAGCGTCTACGCGGATGTATGCGTTCACTGGATAATCACACACAATCATGACTCTCGCTGCTGTAGACGCACATCTCGGGAGACCAAGGCATATTCTCAGTGCTTGGGCTTGTGTCGACTGGAGGACGCGCAAGCTTGTTCTTCGGATCCCGCAAAGCAAGGGTAAGCTGTATCGCATGTAACCAAAGAACAGAACAGTGTAGCGTTGAAGCATTGCTCATACTGAGGCACCCCACGTTTTTTTTCAGCAAAAAACCTCAGCACGTGGTTGATCATGGTGAGTTTAGTTTTCATGTGGGCGATGTGAGGGCTCCAGGAGAGGTCGCGATCAATTATGACTCCGAGAAATCCGTGGGTCTTCACGTAGTTGATCGTGTGTCTGTTGATTTTATTAACATATGGGCTCATCGCCTATGCTTGAATGCTATAAGCGAGCACTTCTGTGACGAGAGCTCTAGTCCTCGTTATTCCAGGTACTTTGTCGCTACTGTAGCCGCTCTCTGAAGCCGGGCACGCAAATTAAGGCGTGTTATGCCTGACTGCCAGATGCAGATGTCATCTGCATATATTGATAGATTGACAGGATATGTAAGTGCGTCAACCAGGCCGAGGAGCGCTAGATTGAAAAGTGTGGGGCTAAAAACACCACCTTGAGGCACACCTCGATGGATGCAATGATGCGTTGTTGTGCCATTCTCTGTCTGTACAAAGAAAGTTCTGCCCTTCAAATAGCTGTCGATCTATTGGTAAACCCAAGCACCTAATCCAACATTTTCATTGACATCCAGAATGCCTTCATGTGATACGTTATCGTATGCACCTTTCACGTCCATGAACAACGCCGCAGATAAACGTTTCAGTCTTGTTTGATGCTGCACAGACGAAAACAGGTCAATAACATTATGAATTGCGGACCGACCCCGACGAAAGTCCGTCCGTCAGAGCATCAGGATATACCTCGTGGTGCTCCAGGTACCACTTTATGCGAGTCAATATCATCCTCTCCATCACTTTCCCGAAACAGCTGGTAAGAGCGATGGAGTGATAAGAGGTCACGTCCAGAGGAGATTTACCTGGTTTAAGCACAGTCACGAGGCGGCTGGATTTCCACTAATGAGGGACAAATCTGCTGCTCCACGAGTCGTTGTACACGGATAGAAGGGCCCGTCGATCTGCTTCACAAAGAATACAAAGAGCCTTATACGTGATCCCATTCGGACCAGGCGATGAAGATCGTTTGCATGCGGTCAAGGCCGCTTGGAGGCAACTTTCATGTAGAAATCTTCTGCAACTTCAATTTCGGTGCGGCCTTGCTGGAGAGAGGGATACTTGAAAGGGCGATGTTATAGTGGCGATGTTCGTAGGCCACGAACAATCCTCCATGTCTGCGTCAAAGCCTTGTGTGGATCCAACGATTCGCGCAGACATTTAAACCGAAAGAACTGAAGTCAATCGATTTGCCAGTGAATTTTTCCTTTGTAGGCGCCTTGCCTCCCTCAAGTCATGAATGGACTTAGTGCACCTATATCTTCGTTCTGCACGACGACGGATCACTCTGAGCTATTCCAATTCCACTTCATGTTGACGATATTTTAAAGTATGTTCAATATGATAAGTCGCTTTTTGAGCAGCACCTCTAGGCATATTCTCGAGGGGGTCAAGAGGAGGCGCTTCATTTTCTTGACACATCTTTTCCGTCAGTGACCTGAAGTTTGTCCAGTCGATGAGAGTCAAAGTGTTGTAGTTCTGATATTTTTACAGGCCCTTGATCTTTAAATATGTTGGTATGTGGTCGCTTCCACGAGTTTCATAGTCTGCGAGCCAGGTAACTTTTTCATTCAGGCTCCGTGACACAAATGTCAAGTCAAGGCAGCTGTTGTATGTCGTTCCCCGTAGAAACGTTGGGCTTCCGTCGTTTACACGAAGCAGCTGCTGCTCCAGAGCAAAGGAGAATAGTTGCCTTCCGCGACAGTCTGTGTTCTGACTTCCCCAAAGCTGGCGAAGACCGTCGAAATTTCCGGTGATGATTCATGTTCCAGGCATGACTGTTAACAGTGCACGTAGACTTTCAGTTTCAAAAACGGCTTGAAGGTGATATATATGCGCCTACCAGCGTGAAATTGAGGTCTCTATGTTTTACTGTGAAGCAGACATACTGGTTGTTATCGTGAAGTGCTACACGGTGCTCGATATAGGTAAGGTCGCATCCGACATATACAATGATTTTGTTCGTTGCAGGTAGCGCACTTGAAGGCTTCGTACCTGGATAGTTGTATTGCATTGTGTGTAGCCTTGGCTCACATTTACCAATAATTCAAAACTGGTTTTCAAACACAAATCGTCGGATATGAGAAATACGGGGCTTGAGGCCTCGGACATTCTACTGAAACATCGAAGCTCCTTTGATCTCTTTACGAAAGGTTTGCAATCCCGGCTGCGGTGGCTGCATTTGCTATGGAGGCAGAAATGTCGGCGGAAATGTCGAAGGCCCGTGTGGTTATATTTGGATACACGTTAAAGAACCCCAGATGGTCGAAATTTCCGGAGCCCTCCACTACGGCGTCTCTCATATTCATTTGGTGGTTTTGGGACGTTAAACCCCACAAATCAATCAATCAACGAAATGTTTGCAGAGAAGGAGCCAGGGTGCCTTTCCTGTCTTGATAGCACCGGCTTCAATGCATCCACTAAATGAAGTGCACTCTTAGCAGCCGGACTGTCAATGCTCGTGAGGAGCATACGAATAGTGTTCATAAGAGCCTTTACCATGGCTACGATTTTTTTATCGCGACTAACACCGCATTCTCGTTCCGAACTGATTAGAGACGAGCGATGCGGCGGCTCCAACGGCGGGTCCATTGTTGGCAGCGCTCGCCATGCTTCAGGCGCGCCAGTGATGCTCTTGTATTGCTTAGAAGATCTGTTGTCGGCGTGTCTGAACGCTTGAGTTGGTATGCCGGCAATCATTTGGTGAGGTGCAGATCTTGCTTCGGCACTGGGCCTCCTCAGGGGCCTCCGGTGACGAGACCACTGGCGTCGTACTTTGTCAGCGGCTTCCCTGTGAGTTGAGCCGTCCCGGATCATTTGCCTCAACAATTGTATTTCCTTTTTCAAGTGCGGGCAATCATTCGAAAATGCTTCGTGAGTGCCTTGACAGTTTCGACATTTTCGAAATTCTGCCTGGCAAGCGTCTGCGCTATGTGATTCTGAGCATAGCAAGCACACAGCCAGGTTTGTACAAACAGCACTGACATGTCCCAATCTATAACATTTCTGGCATTGAAGGGACCTCGGTACGAAGGGTCGCACTGTGTGTCGAAAATGGCTGACCTTGACTTGCGATGAAAGGCCGTCTCCCATGAACACGAGCTTCACGCAGCGTGCTTTGCCTAGGCGACGAGCTTGCAGTATGATAAGTTCTGCAGACACAGGTTTGATAAAAGCAGCAAAGTCACTTTCGCTCATGGAAATGTCGACATCGTAAATGACGTCTGCGGTGGAGTCATGGCCATCAAGTCTGTAATAACATTGATGGTATCCAACATCTTGACCTTACTTAACACTTCCGATGTGCTTCGTTGAGTGACGTCTACAGCGAGGATATTTTTACGGCCATTTATCCGCACGTCCGCGATCTCTTCTGGGGCGAGTTCCTCAAGAGACTAGACGTGGCTTGATGATTGAGCCGGTTGAGACTATAAGCCACGTCGACCGGCACAAACAGAATTGTGTAGATCGTAGGCTCTCGCGTCTTCGTAGCATTTTTACTTATTGATGGAGATGGCATCAGTAGTCTTCTTTTTCGCTGCCACCTTGTCACAGGCATGAAGTCACCTTCATTGGAGCTTTCGTCGCTGGCCATAGAGTAAATTAGTGTGAAATGAAAATATTCTTTATCGGGGCCAAGGTTCATCATGCTTTTTTTCCTTGCTGTGTTAGAAGAAATGGACTGTAAGAGACGGCGCGATAATAACACACGACGTTTACGACAGAACACGGAAACTAAACATAGAAACACTGAGGCAGAAATGGTACATACAATGACAGAGAGAACTAAGCTTAATTAAAAAATGACCAATTAGAGTTTAAGTAAGAGCGTTTGAAAACCTGAGGGACAGATCGATGGTACGACAGACGCCAATCAGGTGCAGAACAGGAGGCGGTAGAAAAGCGCTGTGGAATGCACTCACTTGTCGATGGGCGACGCTCTGGTGACGACGGCGTTTGACGGCGTGGGTGCGACTACGAAGCAGCCAACCCGCATCGGAGACTCGATGTTCCATGCGTGTAAATGGCCAGCCCGTCCAGCGAACAGCTTGCGCGCCGAGACGCAATGCTCGGTGCAACCATGACCATTAGCCAGGCCTCATTTGTCGCTTTGCCAAACGGCTGACCGTGGAGACGCCTCACCGAGATCCGCGATGCCCTCGGCAAGAAAAAGAACAGCAGGCCAGGCCGCGCCCCGAAATGCAGTACTCGTGCCGGCAATGCCGCCCCAGCTGGTGTTTGGATGGCAGCAGCGTGGACGCCCGCATTCTCTGGCCTGAACCTGGATCACCTGCATCCGACGCTTTGGCCCGCTGTCTTCCGTCTGCCGATGCTTCGGCTCATCCCCAGCCACAAAGCGTACCGCCACGTAATGGTCACACGTGACCCAATCGTAGCACGCCACCTCTATGGGTCACCACAAGTCATCAGCTGATTGGCTGACCTCACGAGTGACCTCACGAGCAGGTTGGCTTGAAATCACACGCGCCTTGCCCCACACTTCCGTCGTTGTCGTCGTTTTCTTTACTCATCACAATAACCCCCCACACAAAAAGGTTGTTTCAGTCAAACAACTTTTCTCACAATACACAGTGATGAGGAACGAAAACAGGTGTCAATTGAGCCTTGGATCATTCAGAAATGTCTCCATACCACAATCCGACCCGATTTCACAATGACACAGTCCAGAAGAATACAAACTTTTAAATTAGACATGCATGCGGGCAACAAGAACCAATAGCAAACAATGAATGACCTCAAATGGCCTGACACTTCCTCCAGCATCGCCCCATTCATACGGCCAATTGATATCCCTCAGACCAACCCAGGTAGCCCTGAAGTCATTTTGTAAAGCAGCCCTGCGGGCAAAACTCCACCCTTAGCCCCTCCGTAGAGGCCACAACACTCCGCCCAAGCAATGTACAAGAAATATCTCCCGCAATTCTCTGAATAAGCACACAACAAACCCTCTTTGCCGAAACAGGAGCAACAACACCGGTGTTAGATGTATGCATCAAGCCACGTCACCTTGCACACAAGCCTCTACACTTCAACTGAACCATGCTAATCTATAACACCCCTTCTTGCCATTAGATTGAACTTGCGAGGCCTTATATGCTGGCCTAAACAGCATTATGTTCTAGCTGGTCTTTTGGCCAAGCGAACGAGAACAATTGAAGGAGAGGCTATCGGCACAGCTTGTGCTACGTCCATCTAAGTAATAGAATTTCTATTATCCTACTCAAACAGCAGCAACCCAGTCTTCTAGTATAGGCTGCATTCACTCAGTCTTCACAGAGCCTGAGTTTATCAAGTCCAGCTTAATTGATAATCTTCTGGAAGCGTAGCATGAAACTAAGCAGCGCTTTTGATCCCACAAGCTTAACGTCTTCCGAAACTGCAAGGTGCCTACGCCAAACGCCAACTCACAATGTCAAGCGCTGTTCACTTACAATGTCCCTAAGACTGCCGTAGCTCTCAACCATCAAGCGACTTTTTCCTCCGAAGTTAAGCGTTTTCCTAGCATAATCTACCGCTGTGAAATCGCCAACTGTAGCGATGTCAGCCCAATAGTTTCTCGAACTAACCTTAGAAGGCTCACACGTGCCTGCAGGCAGCACTGCTATACCGTCTGGAAGCATGTCCAACGCTCCTGCGCCACAACCACGCTACCCTCACTGTAACATAACCTCAATGTTCCTGTCCCCTTTGTTTGCTTGCACGTACCTGCTTCCACAACCAAATGATATTTTCCTCGGCGAAATTATTACTCTGTTCTACACTGAACGGTGCAACTTTTTCCGGGTCTATCTCTCAGCCACGGTACACAAACAAGGTGAGGCTCTTAAAAATATTTAAAACAAGAGTTTAATCCTGTCAGGCTCACCTTATAACTGTCTTGTAAATAAAGAAGGGGACTACGTTCGTCACGCTTCTTTTCCGTGCCATGTTAGGAGAAATGGACTGTGCGAGACGGCGCGATGATAATACACGACGTTTATGATAGAACACGGAAACTAAACATAGAAAACACTGAGGCAGAAACGGTACATAAAATGACAGAGAGAACTAAGCTTAATTAAAAAAGACCAATTAGATTTCAAGTAAGAGCGTTCAAAAATCTGAGGGCCAGATTGGCGGTGCGACAGACGCCGATCAGGTGCAGGGCAGGATGGGGTGGAAAAGCGCTGTGGAATGCGCTCACTTGTCAATAGGCGACGCTCTGGTGATGACGGAGTTTGACGGCGTGGGTGTGACAACAGAGCAGCCAACCCGCATAGGAGACTCGATGCTCCATGCGTGTAACTGGCCAGCCCGTCCAGCGAACAGCTTGCGTAGAGACGCGATGCTCGGCGCAACCTTGACCATTAACCAGGCCACGTTCATCCCTGTGCCGAATGGCTGACCGTGGAGACGCCTCGCCGAGATCCGCGATGCCCTCGGCAAGGAAGAGCACAGCAGGTCAGGGCGCGCCCCGAGATGCAGTACTCGTGCCGGCAATGCCGCCCCAGCTGGTGGTTGGACGGCAGCAGAGTGGACGGCCGCGTTCCCTGGCCGGAACCTGGATCGCCTGCATCCGACGCTTCGACCCGCTGTCTCCCGTCTGCCGATGCTTCGGCTCATCCCCAGCCAGAAAGCTTACCGCCACGTAATGGTCACACGTGGCCAAATCGTAGCCCGCCACCTCTATGGGCCACCGCAGGTCATCAGCTGCTTGGCTGACCTCACGCGCACAGTTGGCTCGAAATCACACGCGCCTTGCATCACACTTCCGTCGATGTCGTCATTTTCTTCACTCATCACACAGTGTGTCCTCGCTGTCGGCATCACTCGGGTGGCCCGTACGCTTTCTCGTGGTAGCTGCAGACAACGTCGATGGTTATGGTCGAAGCCCAGGCGAATCCACGTTCATCGCCACAGTCACTGGAGCGGTGTCTTCCACAAAACCACAGAAAAACTACAATTGCTATTGAAGTGAAATGAGTGCTTTACCTGACACAAACTTCAGCCAGAGTAGCTATCAAGAAGCTTAGATTATACTCTATAGGGAAACGCAAGTTGCACAAAGTCAGAAATAACAATTTTATAGCTAAAACCAGGTAGTTTTTCCATAACCCTTCACCTTGAGAAAGTTGAACCACATAGATCTACCAACTGGGCCTGTATTGTCAGTTAAAATATCTTAAACATCATGGTTGCAAATATCGTCCCCTGAAGATTTTTATAGTTCATCACCATTTAGGCTCTCATGGGTGATGCAAATTATAATATACTAAATGAAACGTCTGCCTTTATTAATTGGTCAAAATTGCCCCTACAGATTAAACAACATATCTCAAAAGTTCCAGATCGTTGTCAGTAATACATTAAGAACGTAGCATACTACAGTTTGATGTGCTTGTCATTATGCGCTTTGCACGCTGCCACATGAAACATCTTTGATGTACAGATGAGCTAAATGTTCCCAGGCCACTATCCCATGTATTCCTAAAGAAGCCTGGGCTGGGAACTCTTGACTCCTCCCCCCGCCATAGCTATGCCGATTAAACGACAGCAAACAATCACAGAAGTGGCCGATAAAAGGGGTTAACCTGCCTTGCTCAAAACTCTGTGCTAGGCACTCATATGGCTGTAGCATATCTTGTAACAAAAGAAAACAACATTACACTATGAAAAACGCTCAGTTGTGCATGGATACCCCGCACCTCTACCAGATGTCACGAGGACCTGACGTGGCCGAAAACAAGAGACTTTGTGTTGGAATGTAACTGTTTATTTGGGCGAACCTGCACCCGGTAAACGGAAAGTCTGATCACAGTATAGGAGTCTTGGACTGATAGCGGCGAACGGAGCGTCGGCCGTCGATCAACTACTGACAAGCGGCGAAGTGCGTCGGCATTTATACTCTTGCTGTCGAATGTTCTAGCGTTATCGCTTGCGGTGGCGTAGGTTCCAGATTAATCTGTACAGTTCACAGAGTGGGCGTGATCTTATCGAAATGATCTACTACAGTCCGGAAGCTTCTCGAAAACTGCAGGCGCGGTTTGGCTCAGAATTGTATAGTGTTTTGGCACGATAAAAACTTGGGAAATGGAATGTGGCAATATCGTGTCAAATAGTAGCAACTGTTATCCGCCTTTTTCTTGATGCCGACATTGTAAATGGTATGAAGAGGTCCATTCCAACCTGTTGAAATGGAGTTCACAGGAAGCTCTATTGGCTGGGGAAGGCCGGCCGTCTTGAGGGGTCGTGTTTAGTACCTTTGACACCCGCGACATGTCTTGCGTAATGCTTGACGGACGCTAGCGACTTGGGCCAGTAATATTTTTAATGAATTTTGGTGAAAGTTTGACTCATGCCCAAGTGACCCGCAGCTGGTTCATCATGACAGGCTTCTAAGACTTCATGCCTCATGACTGATGGTACAACGAGTAAGAATTACCTTCTCCTTGTTGTGTTCTGAATTCCTCTTGTAAAGTGCACTCTCTCGGAGGCAGAATGAGCACAACCCTCACCTAAATACGCGAGGAACTTGTTCATTATGCCCTTCAACATACTTTATTAATAGGAGTAGTTCTATGTCAGCCCGTTGATTCTCGGCAATTTCTGAGGTTTTTTTCTCTCAAAGCAGTGGGATGTGCTCTTCTTTTGAGAGAGTCGAGTCGACTAGTGAACGTGATAAGCTGTCAGCATCTTCATGCTTTATGCCAGACCTATATTGCCACATGTTCTTACGCACGTATTGAAATGCTGCGCCACTTCCTGCTCCTATGAATTCTCACACAACAACTGACAAGCCAAACGCGCCAAGCTAAACTCGCCAAGCAACGCTGGCTGCGCGTGTCACCACACCACGTGCTGGAAAAATAAGGCTGGTGGTTTTTCGAAAAAGCGGCACGTGGCGAGACGTGTAAACAAAACGTTGACGAGGTTTCTCACTAGCGACCTCGGGACAACTTTGTGTAGTTAGTTGGGCACAAGTTTGCCACAATTAAATAGTTGTTTTAGCTTTCGGCGTTGTATTTGTTCGTTACAAACTAGTGGAGGTGCAGCGTATGATTCTAAGCCCATCTCAGGATAGAAACAATGGCCCAGAACCCTGAAGATTGGAGCCAGCGCAGTCGACTCCCGCATACCAACGCACGAGTCGCCGCCTATGAGGCGAGCAGCCCGAGTTTGGTGCCGTCTTCGATTCTTCGAGACCAGTGGAGGCCGTAAGTGCCGGAGCTCTTGCAATGGCCGCCCAAGCGACTTTATTTCCATTTCATATCATCATGGACCCATCCCGAATAGCAGATGTTTCCTTGGTGATATTTTGGAGGATTCCGAGGACTAGCTTGAAGGGTTCAAACGCGTTGCCAAACTGAACGGTTGTGATGAAGACAGAAAACTTCGCTACGTCTACGTGGCACTGCAATTTTCAGCACGTACGTGGTTCGAAAACCGCGGAGCGTCCTTATTGTCGTGGGACGACTTTTAACGAGAGTTTCTTGCTACGTACCCCAACACGGACTGCAAAGAAAAGGCACAGGCAGCTCTCCAGACGCGAAACCAAAGCAACAACAAGAGCGTCGCCAGTTACTTTGAAGACATGTCCCGACTGCTCCGCCGGGCCGACCCGAATATGGCTGAGAAAAAGAAGTTGCGGCACCTGATGCGTGGGCTGAAGGAGGATCTTCTTGAAGACCTGGTGCATAATCCGCCCCGCTCTCTTGCTGAATTCAGATTAGAGGTGACAATAATCGAAAAGACCCTGCAGCAGCGCGCTCGCCAATACAACCGAAACGTAAGCGTCTCATCTGTTAGCGCGGCGTCGACAACCCTCGCGAGTAACACTGACCTCTTGGGTGAAATGGTGATGGCTGTCATAAAGGAAGAACTTGAGGAAATACAAATGACTCAAGGTCATCCAGCGATGTCCTCGATTGATATGTGGGGTTAACGTCCCAAAACAACCATATGATTATGAGAGACGCGTAGCGATGTCCTCGCTTGCTGACGTTGTGCGCGAAGAAGTGCGGCAAGCGGTTCTTCATACACAACCTCAGGTGCTACAGCCATAGCCTCTTATATTTCCCTTGCCTGCCGGATTATCGGCGGTCGCTTGGAAAGCTACCATCGTCGGAACTAAGGTAGTGTCACCACTCAGGTAAGGGTGTCTTCAAATAGGATTTTATGTTTTTGGGCTTATATGCAAGAAATATTAGGTAAAAAGTTTTTAAAAGGCGTAAACGTAATTATATTTAACCCTAAGTAAGTGACGCCATCATTCAGCAAGGAACTCTTTCAATACGAAGGATACCCTCTGAAATTAGAAGCAAACGCTAAAATTGCCAATAACAAATGCCAAGTACAAAGACCCTTGCCCCGACGTTGGTAGGGCCGCCATAGAAGACGGGTGTTTCGCGCTCATCCGCAGACAAGAGAAATCTAGGAGGCTATCCCACAGCACGCACAACCGAAGCCTCCGTCTCAGTTATCGTACGCGCAAGTTGTACGACAGAATCTCGGACGCATGTATCGGACGGTTACGACTGCTGTGATGCCTCCGACGTTTTCTCTGAGTACGCTGCTACCAATGCTGGAAAAAAGACCACGTAAGAGCAATGTATGGCGCCCTGTAGACCGGCGGCCCCTCTGCTACCACTGCGGAGAAGCATGTCACCTTTACCGGGCGTGTCAGTATCATCGAGCGAGGCTGCGTAGTTTTCCAGTCATTGCAACATGCTTGCGGAACGGCGAACGGCCTTACAAAATCGAAGAGTACTTGTCTTCACGCTATTCACCTCAAGACACGCAACAACGGGAGTCACGTTCAACAGTACCGAAGCGCTATCGGTCACCGAGTCCTCGTCTGTCATCAAATCTCCGAAGACCACGTTCACCTAGCCCGCTGCGGGAAAACTAGAGCCAGCGACCTCTGGAGGTGAGGCTGCTGATATACTGACAACTGAAGACCCTCCATTGTTAGCCCGACAGGACGGTGGCAGTTACTCAACGACGGACAAGTGCAGTAGTAGCGACTTTACATCCGAGAGAGTTGTCATGATAGACGACGTCTAGGCCATCGCGCTAATAGACACTGGTGCAGACAATTCCGTTGTCAGCAATGCTCTCGCAAAGAAGCTGAAGAAGGTGATGACTGAATGAACCAGACCTGGATGGCATCCGTCCAGATGGCAAATGAACCAGGATGGCATCCGTCCAGATCCCCTGAAGACAGCAGCCGTTGAAACATTCAGTGCGCTGCGCTCTGTTGAGGAGCTTCGAAGTTTTCTTGGGCTTTGCTCCTATTTTCACCACTTTATACTTAAATTTGCCGATGTCGCGTGTTTGCACTCTTGATAAAGCCTCAGATACAGTAGATGATGCACTCTAATCAATAGACATTGATAGAGAGCTCTCGTAATCTCGGAAACAACAGATTGCTCACCTCATCAGAGAGTTCGCTGAGTGCTTCTCCGCCTCGTCAAAAGTCAGACGTACTCCCGTCGCAAAGCACCGCATCGTAGTCGAAGCACACGCGAGACCTGTGCATCAGCGCCCGTACCGAGTAGCGCCAAAAGAAAGGGAAGCCATCAAGAACCAAGTGCAGCAAATGCTCAACGATGACGTTGCCCCGGCTTCACGTAGACGGCACCCCTGGCCTGACCCACCCAGAAGAAATCGGCAGTCGCCTCTTTCTATCTCTCTCCCCTACAACTTCGTCTTTATCTCTCACATTTAGTCTGTCTTGTCTATTTCTCTCTTCTGCTTACTTCAACATTTTCTTGACGGCAAGGGTTAATTCTGTGCAAACAGCCTACATTAGCCTAGGCGCAGTGGGTTATAGTTGCGTTGTACGGCTTACGTCTGCATGTTTTAGCATCCGCAAACTTGTAGCATCCCCTCGTTGGGCTCCGTGGTGGGTGGCCGCCAACGCTTTTGAATAATATAAAACAGGAATGCATAGAGCTTTTCCTCTAGACAGAATGTGAAGGCTGTACAGCATCACTCCGCCAGTGCGACGGAAGATGACGTAGTTCCGGTTGGTTTATTTCCCCGAGCGCATCATTGGCACACGATGGCGCAAGACAAACTTTTGTGACGTGCTTTCTTTTTTTTAAAGCTCCTGCTTCGAGAATTACGGTAAAATTAGAACATCGTGGGCAATAATACTGGTTCTTTTCAATCACGTTGCTTTAGGGATCTTGAACACCACTTGAATTTCCCTTGAAGTTGTCCGCGGAAGAGGTTATTATAATGGTGGTCATAAACATTTTAGGGTGGAGGGTCAAGTAGCATAAAAGTGACAAGGCAGGGGTCATGCAACACGTGTAAGTTCGCGGAAAAAACGGCAAGAGGGAGGGGGAGGGCAAGAGGCAGATATTCGAGGAGTTGGCAATGATATAAGCTTGACTTGAATAGAACTGTGTTTGATTTTCAGTGCACATTTCACAAGGTTGTCAATTGCAATGGTTAAAGCTAAAACCTCATTTTTGGTACAAACTGAACCACCGGCCACAAACACAGGAACGCAACTACGCCTCTGACAGAACTATGCGTAAAATCATCGGGGCCTGCGAAATTGACAAAACGAAAGAAAAATGTGTCAGTGTGGCTTCTTTACCTTTGTTTCTTAAAGAAAAAAGGTACCTAGAATATTTGCTTTGACGTGGGCGAGTGCAGATTGTCGCAATCGGTGATAACACGTGCATGAGCTGTGCTGTACTTTGCATGATGTTTTATACGTTTTATCGATCTACTCTTGCTGTATAAATAGCATGTGTGATCGCAAATAAAACATTAGCTGCAAGTTAGCGCTGCGTGTGTGTGTCTCTGTTTTGCGTCCTTATCGTGGTGCGCTATACCCATATAAATAATGGCATACAAGCCTGACAGGTCCATCGACGAAAAAAACACAAAAACAATTTGGGCGTGTTTGCGGTGGTTCTCAACGCATCTATGCTAAGCAAAGAACTGCCTACAGACGAACGCTTAAAGTTTTTCAGCCTTGTGCTGAGTGTTGGTGGTATGCACATACGCTGAATGTATGCACCAAGGTCACAGAAGGGCATTTTACTGTTAACTCAGGCCATAAAAAGTAGTGAAATGCAGAGTCTCCACAAGTGTTCTCAAAAGTGCCTTGAAAGGTCCTGCCCTCATCAGGCGCAAAGAAGCTTGATGGCGTAGTCAAGTGTCTGAAATGTGCTGCTGCCTATCTGGTAGAACTGCTGAGTGCCTCAGCAACAAAACAACTATGTGAGCCTTTAAAGGGACAGTAAAGGTGACTATTGGGTTGGCGTAGATTGTCGAATTAGTGGTCCAGATACCTCGTAGTGATTTATAAGCCAAGAGAGGGCTTATTATGACATAAATTACATTTTAATTGTCCGCATTGGGATAGTGCACTTCAAAGTTTGGCACTTTTAATTCAGAATTATGTACCAACTGGCCCTTCAAGACAACCTTTTGCAATCTTTCCATGAGCCGGCAGCTCACCAATATTCTTTCGCATAAAATCTGAGTGCATCAAGCTTGCCAGAACGAAAACCTTGTTATGAATAATTGAAAGAGGAGGAATTTGTTTTGCTCAAAAAACGAGCCCTTAACATTTGCCATTTTTCGTTCTTGTAAAGCGTCTCTTGTGCGTCAAGAAATTCTACTGCACTTGTACTGGTTAGTAACAATTCATCTGCTGGTGTTGCTCCTTCTTTATCAGTTATATGTGTATCAGGCTTCGTCTAAAACTGTCATCACTGTTGCATTATTAATATAACTTGCACACACACTATCTTGATGGATTCCTGGAAGACATTTTTCATGTGTAAGCTGGGAAATATTCACAAGAGCCTTGAAGCGATTGCCGCTGTGCCATTGGCAAGGTGAAAATTTGGCAGGAGGTGTGTTATTACTCAGCCTGAAGATGAACAAGTGAGGAGGGCATGCCACCTGGTGAGTTCTATGTTGAAACTTGTGTGCATATTGCTGAGAATTATTCAACTATTATGTAACTTCAAGATGAATGAGCTTGTTTTAGCAGTATAATTTGGTTTAAATATTATCTTTTTTTCTCATCAAAGAGTGACCAACTCTTCAATTTGAGATGCTTTGTAACCATACTTGTGATCCACAGTCCATAGCTTTAGCATCTGTCGTATTGTTCTGATTTCTGCAACTTGGTCTGACTGGTCTGATTTTTGCGGCGTATAGCGTTGCAAATGTAGGCTGGCATGATCGTTAGCATCCGCAGTATGCTCTAAATGATCAAACAGGGAAATGGGTCCTTTAGAGCACAAAAATTACGTTGTGCTTGTCATGCAATTAGCTTGTCGGTTAAAAATGATCAAGCCTGGTGAGGGGCCTTTCAAAGCACAAGAATAACATAGCAAAAACTAACTGTCAGGTTTACCTATTATGCCTAGAATTGTTTTGGGCGTTAGTTGGATGAAGATGTCTGCTAGTGCTCTGAATTTAGGGTCATTTCCTTTCAAATGTCCCATGTATCGCTCTCGACGCTCTACAATGCTATTCTAAAACATTTTTACTGTAGGGAGTGAAGTGTATGTTGCTCGAAAAAAGCTATTGAACGCGTAATACTGCTTATAACAACATCTGACATGCCTGGGACGTAGTTGCTAGAAAAGGAATGGTGCCTTCTTATTCTCTTTTAGTGGCAGCCACTATTGTCTGGCAGTTTCTGTATTGCGAAGCAATATAGCGATTCTGGGTCCATTTAGATCATTCATAAATAAATGCTAACAATTCTACAGACATGAGTTAACCATGTCACGTTCTGGAATGTAAGGATATGAAAAAAGAGTTTTCAAGTGAATAGCCAAATACTGTTGATGTGGAAGTGGCTCGAACACGTAATAGTTTTCTAGTGGCTAGGGTACTCGGCCGCTAACTTGTAGGTCGCGGGATTGAATCCCGGCTGCGGTCGCTGTAATTTTAATGAAGGCGAGAATGCTGGGGGCTTGTGTGCTCAAATCTGGGTGCCCTTAACTTGCACCTTAAACCCGATGTTCAAGCATATGTAGATTGATGAGGCGGGACAATGAAAGCAGCATGCTTGTCCAGAGTTGGTAGGTTGTACTAAGATTAGGAGATTTATTTGGTAATGTTTTATCGAATTGTTTTTGTTTTCTTTAATGCCACGATAACTTGTGTTGAGAGTTCACAGCATGGAAGGGCACCAGGCCAGTGAGTCTGCTTCACTGTGCTGCCATACCTTTGGGGCAACTGACAAATTGCAGTGGTCACACAGTTGTTGAAATCACAAGCAATGCCGGTGGCTCGCAGACAATTTCAGAAGGGCATCAAATTGAGCAGGTAATTCAACTGCCAGTTTGATTCATGTGTGCGTGGGAGGAATGCCGAAAAACACCCCTTTTTCGCTAAAACATATCAATCGGTGAGTTGGTTCAAGATTCGAGAAAAAAAAACAGTGTTGTTGAACAACATAAGGATAGACAAGCATTTTTTCAATGAAAGAAAATTGGAAATCGGTGCTTTTCGCCTTCTACGGGTCTCCCGTTGTGCGCTTTTGAGATATAATTTCGACGTATGAAGTTAAGTTGCATGCGCAGCTTTCAGGCATGATGGTAGGCACCACTAGGAGAGAATAAGAAAGCACCATCTCTTCTCAAGCAACTACCATGTATGCATGGCGTTATGTGTAGGTATAGTTCAATTAGGAGCATTTTTTGCCAACCTAGAATTCACCCACTAAAGCAACATATGAATCACTGTAAAAGACAGTAAAAGGTTGCAAGGTTTCTCTGTGGTACCTTTATATCAATTCCCAGGAGATATCGCCGAGGCATAAAGGAGCTTCCTTCAACAAAAGAAATGATGGAGCGCTATCTAGCACTGCAATTTCCTTAAATGGTGACGTATACATTGTGCATGTCAATGTATGTATGTATGCATCTTCAAAAAGAGAGGAAGAAATATTTTTACCAAAAATGTCGGTAGCTTTTGAAGTAGTTTCACAGGTCTGTCTCTCAAGCAGGATAAGGATAAATTTGTTTTGCCCTTGCCTGTGTTGGTCTTCATTCACTAGGGTTTCAGTGTACTGCTGTGTGTTTGGTGCAACGCTATGTATGTGTCCATTACTGATTGCTTACATGCAAGTTTGTGAGCTTTTCTGCCATGCTAGGTCGATTCTTACACTAAATTGCTTAGCCAGCTTCAAGTACTACAGGGTTGTATGCAAGGCAGGACGAAGTTTGCTTAATTGATATCACTTCAGTGCAACTGAAAATCGCTTTGACATTGGTTGACAAAACAGCCTCATTGGCTACCTTGACCTTCACTACTTACCATGTGTCTCCGTAGGCACGGGCTTGTTATACAAAAGCAGAACTGGCTTATGAACATGTTAATTATGCCTGCATCTCACCCAATGAAACTTGCATTCCTTTTACTCCCGATAATTGCCTGCTTCTTCTCAAACTCACTGTGCAACAGTAAGGCCTACTATATGTGTCTACAACAATTGAAGTGTAAATATAACAATACATTAGGTTTGCTGTTTCTCAAGCATATCAGCAGTTCATTTGATTGTAGAAGTGTGGGATATATTTCGTATATTGTTGAGTATCTGTCAAATTTTTCCCTAATGGCTTCATGAAGAATTTATGGATATAACAGGAGTAAGCTTCGAAAAGAAGCTCTTTGCATTCATAAACACCTATGAGGAAAGGCGTTTTAGCCTGGCTAAGTTGCACCGACTGGCAAGGCTGTTTGCTTCTCGCATTGCAGAGGAACATCTAACATTGACAGGAGATGCCAAGAAAGGTATGTGTTGTCAATTAATTCATTCACTGAAATAACTCCTTTGTTTTTAGATCATGCATTCCAGCGCTTATGCTTTGTTCTCAACTTTTATATCGTGCACAGATTGCTTTGCAGTCGGTGTCCTAGAGATTCTGCCACTTCTGCTTAAGGAAAAGCCTTTCTTTTTGAAAAAAATAGTAAGTTGCATTACTATTGTTTTGATCACACTATGGCAATAAATTTTAGCCTTCAGCATTATTTTCATGAGTACCCTGTAGTTCTGAATCAATATGCGGGCATTTCATCGCTTTGTGAGTATACCAGCTTTTTTTATATAACTGCAAACAGGAAAATTTTTGCAACTTTTAAGCTTTTATGATTTGGTTTTTGCCTTATAAAAATAAAATTTGAGTGATAGTAGTACATTTATAACCAATTGTATTTTTCACTTCATGTGTTTTCTTTGAAAACTGTTGTGCCTTTTTTGATGGCATATATCAATGTATCACACCTGCTATAGTCTCTGCTTGAGACTGTAGTATCATTAAAAATAAAAATAATTAAGCCCTTGAGTATCGCCTGTCTAAAAAATCAGTGGCATGAATGCAGTTTTTGAAATATTACGTATGAAACATAATACAACTGGTAAACCCATGCGTGAGCTTTTTATATAGTGTTTCCCATAGAGACACCTAGCTGAAAATACCATGCTACCAAAGAGACACAAAAAAAACGTCTCTTGTCATGCCACTTAGCATACCAGTATTGTAAGTTGCAAGAACCACCTTGGAAGTAGCTCAACAATACAGTCAGACATGGAAGCCCCTGTCGTGGGCCAGTCTGGGTGATGTTGCATGCGTCTCACAAACTGATCTTTATCACTTCAACTGTTTTAGAAATGGACACAACAGCATGCAGGGTCCCCACAGGCAACTAAAGACAGTCATATTGAGGACAGTGTTGGTAATCACTGTTAACGTAGAAGTGCACTGAGACATTAACATGATGCATTGAGTGAGTGCCTGTTGTTGTACTGTGCATGCCCAGGAAATCTTCTCTGACATCCACATCACACTTTTATTGGCTTCCTTTGTATCCGTCATACTTCAGCGGCCATGTCGCTAGGTGCTTAAAATTCAGATGAGCGCTTGTGCGTACGATATAAGAAAAGTGAAATATCTTAAAGGTGGCATTGATCATGCGTAATTTACCAAAAGTGCTCATGCATGCCAAACTGTCAAATAAAGCATACATCTCTTGTTTACAAATTTGGTGTGAGAGTCCTAAACAATACTTTTGTTTTTATGTCATTACTAAGCAAATGTGTTGTGCACTAGTAAAGAGATATATGCAATGCTAATGCGCATTATATTTCACCATATCTTTACTAAAGAGTGCTCCCGCTATTTCTTTTCATGCTTTTCTCTCTGCCCTGATCGCACTCGTGTTGTAGTTAGAAAGGCCCGCAACTAAACTATGCTTTATCAGTCATGATGATGTTCTAAGCATTCATACCACCAAGGAGCATATAAGCTCTTCATTTCCTCAAGTTTCGCTCAGTATGAAATATATTTGATGTATAAAAGCTGTTAAACTGCAGTACACATGTATTTTTTCTTATATTCCAGTTTTTTATGCAAGCTAAATATGGTCAGCATTTACTAAGATGCCAACTTTGGGTTTCTTGCCAGATGGATATGGTGAGCACATCCTAGCATCATATTTTTCAGCTTCAAGAGTATTTCGTTGCACACTGTTTCAAGTAACTGAAAATGGAGCATCATGCCAGAATTGAGACCTTGAAGGTGTCAGTGTGAGTGAATTCCTGTGCTATCCATTCGCATTTATTTTTGTGTAAACCTAAAAACTTCCTAATAGATCAACATGAATAGTTTAATAACCAATTCTTAACGAACTACCCGAGTTACTTGCGTTGTGCCTAACAGTCAATTCCTGTTGCAGTAATTTATTGGTGCATGGTATTATTGTGAGCTACAAAACTGTCTACAGATATTCTGTACAAACTCATGTTGGGGAAATATTGCATAGTCTCACACATGCATAACAATGATGCCAACAATGTGTTTTTTGAAAGAAATGTATTTGTGGAATCCCAAGGAAGCCCACATATCCACAATTGCACAACAAATTTCCTACACAGTATGCTGGACAGACTTTAATAACATTTTGAGTATGATTTTCGAGCGGTGTGTTGCTATTATTTCTTCCTGTATCTTGCTTCTGAACAGAAAACCAATTTGTCTGTCTCTTAAAGATATTCAAACAGAAAAGCAAAGGACCTGTGTGGGGCACGTTTTATTAGGTCTCTTTTTTTATTGTCGAAGTAAAGTAGATCAAGAAAGAAAGTATTTTTGCAGAGATTTCAAGCATTGAACTGAATTATAAATAGGCAGGTTGCAAACAGAGGAGGCATGAAAAGACAGCCACCTGATACATTCATCGGCGCCTCAGCAACATCTTGATGTGGGTGAAATGCAAGAGCAGCTGCATACTTAGATTTAGGTGAATGGTAATGAACATTGGCCAAAATCAAGCTCGAGAGTCCACAACGGTACATTTTATAATCATAAAACCAACGAACTTTTTTTTAGTTTCTAACAAGAGAAAGGCAGGAAGTTTAACTGAATCGAATATTCATTCTGTTCAAGTTCATTCATGGCGATGTTCATCATTTGCTTTTTTTTGCTTTTCGTTATAGAATGCCTACCCCCGTTGGAGCTGAAAATAAAGGAGCCCCGAAAGGCAGTGGAGATCACCGCAGAGTTCGAACAATTGTCAGTGGAGGTCATGGATGTGATTGCTGGAGTAACAGCACTTGTGCATATGTGTTACACATTTAATGTGCAATATGCACCGCACAACAAAAACACTTTGCTGTACTCGAACACTTCTGCGGGATAAGATCTGCACCAATATCGCCCGTGATGAAGCGAATAATCTCACAGCTATGGAAAAAAGCGTGGCTAACAGTTGAGTTTCGTGAAAGAGTTGCTTTTGAATAACTGTTTGATTCAGAATCTGTATTTTTGTTTTTACTGCCATGCTAAGCATTGCTTATTACTTAATTAGCATAAAACTAATCGCGGCTATATGTTGTCCAACCTATATTTCTGTGAGTTAAGCTGATGCGTGTTCCTTAAATACATTATATGCAGTATATAATTTTATTACACACCATTTGGCAACATTACTCAGCTTTATGAACTGTATAGTTCATGAACTTGAGTAATGTCGCCAAGTGTTGTCACCAGTTTGCGTCACTACTCAGCAACTAGCAAACATTCACAGTGAAAGTTTATATACATACTTCACCTTCCTGCATGGATATAGTAACGAACCTAGAAACCGTCTTGAGAGTAAACTTACTAGCTTAGCTTACCTTCCAGTAAATATTAACGAACTAGTTACCTTCATGGTAGAAAATTACTTAGTTTACTACCTATCACTCAGAAACGGGAGCTAGTAACCATCATGGTAGTACATTTACTACCCTATCTTACTACCTTCTGGTAGGTAGTAACTGCAGCTAGTAAGTCATAAGAATGTAACTTTACTACCTTGTCATTTACTACCTGCAGTTACTACTTAGGTAGTGAATGTTGTGACAGCAATTTACTACCTCAAAATTAGTAAGTAGCACCAACTTTTTTTAAGAGTGTTCGCCCCACTCATCATCATTGACTCCGTGGATACGCTGTGAGGTGGTTGCTACATACATGCATACCTAAAGTTGACGATCAACCCACGACTTAAGAGGCTTCGCCCCTAAAATAATGTAGTCACTAAAGTTAGAAAAACTCCGTTGACTTGGAATCCAAAAAAAATATTTTTGGCGGCGGACACCAACACGTGGACACAGTGGTTCTATCCAACAAGAGTTTCAGGAAGTGCTTTATAAGCTAAAAGCTAATAATATATAAACTATCGGGAATGTGCACTGCGGGGCCTACTACCTATATTTTCCAAGCAGAAAATACACGACCTCAAATGCACATAGACAAGAAGGCAAAACATGCTTACGTTGAGAAGACAATAAAAAAACATTGTGGCTGTTTCGTTCTACTCATCGAAGATAATAAATTCTCCCACAATACTTGTAAAAATGAGCGAACAATACAATGTGCTAAATACCAAGTGATACTGCGCTGCTATCTTGACGCTGGTTTATCATATAAACTCAAATACGGCAACAGGTCGCCGTGTCCACACAAGCCCGTTGCTGCATGCTCCGTGACTGTCGAGAAGGCTAGGAAGCTGTTTTGTCATATGTAATGCGAATGCTCCCCCAAGTTCCAGCGATAGGCTCATGGGGCTGCATGTACGTGGTCTCCCACCTGTGTCACAAACAAACTGAATTGCACGTCATTTGGGTTAGTCAGCGGGGTAGGCGAGTGAAAAAAAACACACCTAAGTTTCACATTTTTGTGCGAATTAAGCCATTATTTTTTAATGTTCATGTCATTACGAAAGACAAAGAGCGTGTAGTTTTAATAGTATCGTGTCAAAAGCAACATCGCAATGATCTTATGTATTAAAAGCTCCACTCTTCTACTAATTCCTATGAATAGCTTCGTGTAATTTCTTAAGCACTAGGAATATTACTTTATTACCTGTGAAATATTTGTATCATTATCACATATTTCTTCTATTACTTATTCAAGTTCTTTTGTGCCTACGAACGCTTATAATTCTCACAGGAGTATACTGCACAGAAGTACGTTTTAAAATTTTTCAAACAGAAAAGGAAGAAATTTCATTGCCTGTTTCAATTTTTCGATATCACGCTCGCCAACAACGAGCTTTATTTACCGCTGGGGAGCATAGCGGAACTTTTTAAGAAAATAATTTCACTAGCTGCTCCGTATACATATACAATACTAATGAAGCAGTGCACAATAGTATATCTGCGGCAGCTTTAGTGCATTGAGGAAGGAAACAAGAAATAGTTAACCTAGAAATACTTGCTGGTCACATGGATGCCCCCTTTTCTCTTGAGAGTCCTTTTTTTCACAATTCTTAAGGTTGTCCCAGAGCTTGTGTAGCGTATTCTGTTCTTGTAGCCTAATGTGCTGTTGAGAGTTGTAGTCGATGCACAAGCTTCTTTATGCAATATTTTTTGCTTCCACAGATGTGCTGTTTGCTTGACGGCTCTGAATCACGCGCTCATACTTTTGTACTAGTTACCGCAGGAGCTCTCGCTCCTCCTCTGAGTACACAAAGCGCGCTGAGTGTTCTTTGTAAGCGGTGCCTCCATCACTTTCTTTCATATCAGTATTAAGCCTAAATGAAACACACAATCACAAACTGCGCACGAACATACAGCAGCAATCTTGATCGTTTGCAGCGTGCGACAATGAGCCAACTGTCTTGTCATCTGCCATACAGAAGGACTCTTGCACAGCATCGACCACGCAAGAAAGCGGCTAGTTAAAATGAACATTTGTATTATAATAAATGCGTCGAGTAAACTGTGAGTTTTTTTTATTTTGTTGCTGTTAGAATTAAGTTGCCAACTACAGGTGCGAACGACTAATTTACAGAAAGTGCTTGCGGGAATTTTGTTGTCTGCGACATTCAGTCTTCTGCGAAGCAGACATTGCATCATATTGTTGCGCATGCCTGGGAAGAAAACGAAGATGGGTGAACATGCTGGCTGCCCCAAGCTGGAGAAAGAAGGAAGACGACAAGACTGCGATTGTCAACGTGTTGGCCGCTCCGGCGCTTCTCTTCGCGACCAAAATAAACGGCCCCTTCAGCCGTATACGTCCTGGTCCTCCTTGTGCGTAACAGATTGGTGGAAGTGCTGGGTAAGACAAGCCCAACGACGGGAGCTTCATCTACCTGGACTGCGCCGCAGTCGCCACCTTGCCGGACTCCCGCCTGCGCTGATCGTAATGACCCAAATTCAACCATCTAACGCTCCAAGGCCAACTCCAATAGGTTCCGTGCTCTACTACCGAGTTCCGCCAACTTTCGGAGGAAAATCAGGAGAGGATGTCGACGCGTGGCTCGTCCAGTACAAGCGAATCAGCAAGTCCAATGGCTGGAATGCCGCCGCTCAGCTCAGCAATGTGGTCTTTTGCCTTACGGATACTGCGCTCGTGTGGTACGAAAACGACGAGGACACACTGACGACGTGGGACAATTTTGTTGCAGAGCTGAAAGCGTGTTTCGGCCACTCGAGCGTCAAAAGGAGCGGGCGGAGCAGACATTGTCTCAACGCGCACAGCTTCCAGGTGAGACATGTACTAGGTAAAAAGAGGGTGTGCTGAAGCTCTGCGAGGTGGTCAACGATCTGATGTCAGAAGAAGACAAAGCAGGACATTTGCTCAAAGGCATGGCCGAGGATGTCTATACTTTTTTCATCGCAAAAGAGCACCTGAACTCGGTGTCAAACGTCATTCGGCATTGCCGAACTTTCGAACAGCTGAAAATGCGCAGGATTACTCCAAAGTTCGGCCGGCTCACAAATGTTACAACGGTTGCCAGCAACGACACGAGCACCTGCCCAGACCTGTCCTGGATAGTACGAGAGATTGTTCGCGAAGAACGTTTTCCACAATGGGAAACTCACACAACGACTGACAAGCCAAACGCGCCAAGCAATGCTGGCGGCAAGTGACACCACACCAGGCGCTGGAAAAATAAGGCTGGCGGTTTTTCTAAGGAGCGGCACGTGGCGAGACGTATAAACAAAACGTTGACGAGGTTTCTCACTAGCGACCTCAGGACAACTTTGTGTAGTTAGTTGGGCACAAGTTTGCCATAAATAAATAGTTGTTTTAGCTTTCGACGTTGTATTTGTTCGTTACAAACTAGTGGAGGTGCGGGGTATGATTCCAAGCCCATCTCAGGTTAGGGAAAATAGCCCAAAACCCTGAAGGTTGGAGCCAGCGCAGTCGACTCCCGAACACCAACGCACGAGTCACCACCTATGAGGTGAGCAGCCCGAGTTTGGTGCCGTCTTCGATTCTTCAAAACCAGTGGAGGCCGTAAGTGCCGGAGCCCTTGCAATGGCCGCCCAAGCGACTTTATTTCCATCTCATATCATCATGGACCCATCACAAATAGCAGAGGTTTTCCATGGTGATATTTTGGAGGATTTCGAGGACTGGCTTGAAGAGTTGGAACGCGTTGCCAAACTGAACGGTTGGGATGAAGACAGGAAACTTCGCTACGTCTACGTGGCACTGCAAGTTTCAGCACGTATGTGGTTCGAAAACCGCGGAGCGTCCTTATCGTCGTGGGACGACTTTTAACGAGCGTTTCTTGCTACGTACCCCAACACGGACTCCAAAGAAAAGGCACAGGCAGCTCTTCAGACGCGAAATCAAAGCAACTACAAGAGCGTCGCCAGTTAATTCGAAGACAAGTCCCGACTGCTCCGGCGGGCCGACCTGAATATGGCAGAGAAAAAGAAGTTGCGGCACCTGATGCGTGGGGTGAAGGAGGATCTTTTTGAAGGCCTGGTGTATAATCCACCCCGCTATCTTGCTGAATTCAGATCAGAGGTGACAATGATACAAAAGACCCTGCAGCAGCGCGCTCGCCAACACAACCGAAACGTAAGCGTCTCATCTATTAGCGCGGCGTCGACAACCCTCGCGAGTAACATTGACCTCTTGCGTGAAATGGTGAGGGCTGTCATAAGGGAAGAACTTCAGAAAATAGGTCAAGGTCATCCAGAGATGTCCTCGATTGATATGTGGGGTTTAACGTCCCAAAACTACCATATGATTATGAGAGACGTGTAGTGATGTCCTCGCTTGCTGACATTGTGCGCGAAAAAGTGCAGCAAGCGGTTTTTCATCCACAACCTCAGGTGCTACAGCCATAGCCTCTTATATTTCCCTACCCTGCTGGATTATCGGCGGTCACTTGGAAAGCGGCCATCGTCGGAACTATGGTAGTGGCGCCACTTAAGTAGGGATGTCTTCAAATAGGTTTTTGTGTTTTTGGGCTTATATGCAACAAACATTACGTAAAAAGTTTTTAAAAGGCGTAAACGTAATTATATTTAACCCTACGTAAGTGACGCCGTCATTCAGCAAGGAACTCTTTCAAAACAAGGCATACCCTCTGAAATTAGAAGAAAACGCTAAAATTGCCATTCACAAAGGCCAAGTACAAAGACCCTTGCCCCGACGTAGGTAGGGCCGCCATAAAAGACGGGTGTTCTGCGCTCATCCGCAGACAAGAGAAATCTAGGAGGCTATCCTACAGCACGCACAACCGAAGCCTCCGTCTCAGTTGTCGTACGCGCAAGTTGTACGACAGGACCTCGGACGCATGAATCAGACGGTTACAACTCCTGTGATGCCTCCGACGTTTTCTCTGAGTACGCCGCTACCAATACTGGAATAAAGACAACGTAAGAGCAATGTATGGCGCACTGTAGACCGGTGCCCCCTCTGCTACCACTGTGGAGAAGCATGTCACCTTTACCGGGCGTGTCAGTATCACCGAGTGAGGCTGCGTGCTTTTCCAGTCATTGCAACATGCTTGCGGAACGGTGAACGGCCCTACAAAATCGAAGAGTACTTGTCTTCACGCTATTCACCTCAAGACATGCAACAACGGGAGTCACGTTCAACAGTACCGATGCGCTATCGGTCACCGAGTCCTCGTCTGTCATCAAATCTCCACAGACCACGTTCACCTAGCCCGTTGCGGGAAAACTAGAGCCAGCGACCTCTGGAGGTGAGGCCGCTGATATACTGACAATTGAAGACCCTCCATTGTTAGCCCGACAGGACGGTGGCAGTTACTAAACGACGCACAAGTGCAGTAGTAGCGACTTTACATCCGAGAGAGTTGCCACGATAGACGACGTCTAGGCCATCGCGCTAATAGACACTGGTGCAGACAATTCCGTTGTCAGCAATGCTCTCGCAAAGAAGCTGAAGAAGGTGATGACTGAATGAACCAGACCTGGATGGCATCCGTCCAGATGGCAAATGAACCAGGATGGCATCCGTCCAGATCCCCTGAAGACAGCAGCCGTTGAAACATTCAGTGCGCTGCGCTCTGTTGAGGAGCTTCGAAGTTTTCTTGGGCTTTGCTCCTATTTTCACCACTTTATACTTAAATTTGCCGATGTCGCGTATCCGCTGACATGTCTGCTACCGAAAAATAATCCCTTCGAGTGGACTCCGGAGTGCGACTCCGCTTTTCGTCAACTGAAGTTCCTCCTGACGTCGCGGCCTGTTCTACAACACTTCAATCCATCAGCTCCAACAGAACTGCACACGGATGCCAGCGGCATAAGAATTGGCGCCGTCCTAGTTCAACGTTATATTAACCGCGAGCACGTGATTGCATACGCAAGTCGCTCCTTGAGTAGGCCCGAGCAGAATTACACTGTCACAGAACAAGAATGCCTCGCGGTAGTATTTGCGGTTCAGCAGTTTCGGTCTTACCTATATGGACGCCGTTTTACAGTCGTCACCGACCACCACTCATTGTGTTGGCTCGTCAATCTTCGGGACCCTTGCGGCCACCTAGCGTGCTGGCCACTTCGGCTCCAAGAGTATAACTTTATAGTCTCGTACAAAAGTGGTCGACGACACGCCGACGCAGTTTGCCTTTCGCGCATGCCACTGAGCTCTAGAGAGTGCGACGCCGATGACCCCGACCAGCTCGTAGCTTCTGTGTGACCAAAGTTTCCCGACCTCAGTACTTTCAAAGATGAACAGCGAAAGGACACCAGGCTATCACCGCTCTGCACAGCTCCTACGGCATGCCATTTCTGTGTACGCGATGGACTCCTTTATAAGAACTTTTCCAGCACTGGCACACGTTTTCTCCTGGTAGTGCCGGAAAGTCTTTGGACAGCGATTTTAAGTGCTATGCATGACGATCCTACGTCCGGACATTTAGGTTCTGCGCGGACGCTTTACCGTGCTAAGGGAAGCTTTTATTGGCCGGGAATGCGACAGTCAGTCGAGGAGGAGGAGGAAAAACCTTTATTGATGCTGGCTGTGCCAGATAGCACTTATCCACACCGGGCTGCTTCACATCCGTAGTCCGGGACGTCATTGGTTGAGGCCGCCACCCGCGCCCGCTGGACTAGTGTTCGTTGTTCCTCTAGTGTGGAGCTATTGAGTAGGGTCGTCTCCCAGTCCTCGTTGGTGGGGTTGGGAAAGGGGGTTAATTTTGGGTTCATTTGGCAGGCCCAGACCATAAGGTAAGTGTTGGCCACTTCCCCACAGTACTGGCACGGCCCACTTATTTTTGGGTCGTAATATTTGAGCATGGCTGGACAGAGCAGCGTATTTGTCTGTAAGCGCCACAGGACGCGCTCCTCCGTTTTCGAGAGTCCCTTCGCTGGTGCGGGATACAAGCGGCGTGGCTCAATGTAGTATTCTTTGATTTCTCGAAACCGTGGTAAAGGTGTGGGACGTTCAAGTCTATCAGGGGAATGGGGAGTTTCCCGGGAAGTAAGCACGCGGGCCGCTGCATGTGCAGCCTCGTTACCCTGCAGACCCTGATGTCCCGGAGTTTATATAAGACAATTTGGGGTAGGATCGCGGTTCCTGATGCTGAATTTTAAAAGTCTATTAGCCAATGGAAAGATTTCTCCTGCAAGATAGCTCTCACAGGCTCTTCGAGAGTCTGTAACTATTTGTTTTGAGTTTGGATGGGATACTGCCAGTGCAATGGCCACCTCCGCCGCCTTACTTGTGCTTGTGGCTTTTAAAGTGAGGCCGTCCACCTGCGTTCCTTCACAGTCAGTCGAGGTGTATGTAGCCAGCTGCACGCAGTGTCAACGCCACAAGCGCCCATCTACTGCTCCGGCTGGTTTTCTACAGCCCTTGCCACCTCCAAGCACACCTTTCCAACAAGTGGCCATTGACCTCGTGGGCCCTTTTCCAAAGTCGGCTAAGGGCAATTGCTGGATAATTGTATGCGTCGAATACCTCACGTGTTACTGCGAGATGGCGGCCATACCAACCGCAACTGCCAGCGACATTTCTGTGTTCCTGCTGCAGCACGTTATCCTCCGACCTGGCCCACTTCACGTTATCATCAGTGATCGTGGACGACAATTTACGGCAGATATAGTAGAAGAGCTGCTTCGATTGAGTGTATCCCGCCTTCGTCACTCGTCGCCATACTATCCGCAAACAAATGGGCTCATGGAGCGCACCAACCGCACAATTGTAAACTTGAACTCTATGTATGTGGCATCCGACCACAAAAACAGGGATGACGCGCTACCATTTATAACGTACGCGTTCAACACCGCTAATCACGAGACAACAGGATATAGCCCCTTTTTCTTGACCGCCACGGCACACACTCGACGCAGTTTTGCCATTCTCAGCGCACGATAACCTCTCAGTCGCTGAAATGCTCTGCCTTGCAGATGAGGCGCGTCATATTGCTCGTCTACGCACTTTAGCATCACAGAAAAAAATCGAAGGCACGCTACGACGTCCGCCACCGACCTGTAACTTACCATCCAGGCGACTTAGTGTGGCTCTGGACTCCGGTACGAAGACGCGGGTTATGCCAAAAGTTCTTGGCCACAAATTTTGTTGTGGCCAAGAACTTTGTTTGTTGTTCTCAAGAAAATTCCTGTTGTTCTCAACAAAATTACTGAAGTCACGTACACAATAGCTCGCCTTACGATAAGTGGTAGAAGAGCCGCTAAAACCCAAGCAGTCTATGTCGCTCGACTGAAGTTGTACACACCCAGGTGAATCAATTACCTCGCCCGGCGGGCTTCGTCTGCGAGGGGAGGAAAGTTGCGCATGCCTGGGAAGAAAACGAAGATGGGTGAACATGCTGGGTGCCCCAATCTGGAGAAAGAAGGAAGACGATGAGACTGCGACCGTCAACATGTTGGCCGCTCCGGCGCTTCTCTTTGCGACCAAAATGAACAGCCCCTTCAGCCGTATACGTCCTGGTCCTCCTTGTGCGTAACAATTTTATCAGTGCGATTGTATCTATGCCGTCCAATACAGGCTCAGCAAGTCAAGGTAGGCTCTTTGTGGTGTTCTGTTTTACACCATTTTTATTTGTTTGCCACCCGACAGCAGAATATCGCTGTGCGAAATTTAAAAAAAGAGCACACAACATTGTCTCTTTTCAAACGATGGTCATCTAGCGGGAGCAATTACTCATCCTATTGGCCTTATGAAAATGAATTTCGTGAGTCTAATGTGGGCCTGATGCACACCTAATGACTTACTAGATTGACATTAGATCTACAAAGGCTGATGTCCTTGCGCATTACATGCACATTAGACTCTCAAATGACGTTGCGCATAAGGACTTTTGATGACACCACTACTTAGACTCTTATTTGTGGTTCCTAATGTCAAGGTACATTACGTGAATTTAAAGGCAAAAAAACTAATCTGAAGATTTTCCCCCCACATATACATCCTAGTGGTATGCAGCTACAAGTTAATTATTGAATGAAAAAAATGCATTCGTGTACACTTATAAACATAGTTTTCACTGTGCTACGCCTAGTAAGAAATTTACTGCGCGCAGCACAGTCACAGCGAATTTAAAGCTAGAAGAGCGGTCTTTCAGAGAATTTTGAAACACTCATTGAGTAACTACTGCAAGCACACTTGCTTGATACCCACTAAGGCATTGATAATGAATTTTTTTGTGTAGGATTGGCATTCGCTATGCTATTTTTCGCCATTCTTCTGAGAAGCGTTGTGTCCGCTAAACACTTGCAAAGATTCTTGTGTCAATTGTTAATGCAATGGCTGACGACGATGCGGAATTATTGCTGAAGTGGGTATGCGACAATAGGTGAACAAATACAAGCTTTTGTAATTGATTGGAACATTGAACATCCCACTCGTTACACTATTAACATTGCGCGACGACTGGTTGTTCTTTCGCTGTTTTAAAACGCTTTATAAGTCGTAATTACGCGATTGCTTTCCCGACATCAAGCCTGCCTAAGGCAAGTTTGCCAACAAGTCACACGCACCACGAGCGTGGCTCAGTATAATAGAAAAAAAACAGCGTATGTTGTAAGTCACTGGTGATGATTTCATGCATGCTTTGAAGAAAAGAAAACCAGCATAGCTCAGTGGTAGAATACTTGGTCGGCACATAGCGGACCTGGGTTCGAGCCCCACTCTGTCTTTGGTGGTAAGTTTTTTTCTAATTTCGGGCAATGTGATTATGGACACCGGCGGCGGTGGTGGAGAACTGCGCGTGACCCGAGTTGAGATGACATAACAGCTTTCACTGTAAAAGTACTAATGAAGTACGAGAACAGAAACCTGGACATGTAATACATCGAAAATAATTTAAAGGAGAACTGACACGCTTTTTGGGCACCTCAAAGGGAGCTTTTTCATTTTCATGACGTGCACCATTTACGCCCTTCACACACCGGAGCCCGACAACCCATATAAAACAGTGTACATTGATTTTACCGCCGGCTATAGCATCTTCTGGCCATGGCCGGCCGGATCACAATGGCCGTGATATCAAGACAACTCAGCTCAGTCGGTTTGTAATGTTTGCGATGTAAACGAAGCCTACATCTCACAAGTCACTGGATGGAAACCTAATACTCATGAATTACGCGAATGTGACGATAACGGGAAATGTGAAAGCTGATACTTGTATTTCACGAGTAGCAGATTCCTCGCGATGAGAGACTTGTGTTTATTTATTTTCATTTATTTGAATACTTTCCATGCTTGAAGGCTTTATTACAGAAAGGAGTGGGGGTTATACAACAAAAAGTAAGCGAAATGTTAAAATTGCTGCAAATTGGAGAGTTTGAAGTTTGCAGGGTTGATGAGGGATGCGGTGGCAGTGGAAAGGCGGTTCCAGTGTTTGCTTGTTCTGGGAATGAAGGAATCACTGTAGTGGTTTGTTCGGCAAAATGGCACACCTACTTTAAAGCAATGATCGAAACGAGGTGAAATGTAAGAGTGGGAAGAGAGAAGGCTTTCTTTTAAAGATGGGTTGTAATGATAAATTTTATGAAAAAGAGAACGGCGAGAGCATTTTCGACGGAACGATAAGTCAGTTAGGTTCAGAGTTTTTTTCATGGCTGTGACGCTGGAATGACGGGAATAATTGCACAAAATAAAACGGGCTGCGCGGTTTTGAATGGCTTCTAGAGTGAGAGTTAGGGTTACTTGACCGGGATCCCAGATGGCGCATGCGTATTCCAGTTTAGAGCGTACTAACGTTTTGTAAAAATTTAGTTTCATTGACATGGGTACGGAAGAAAAGTTTCGTCGCAAATATCCGAGCGTGCGGTTAGCATTATTAGTGACGTATTTGACGTGTTTCTGCCAGGATAGATTGTTAGTAATGTTGAGTCCAAGATATTTATACGAGTGCACTGAGGATAAGGGAGCATCATTAAGAAGATACATGCAAGTGTTAGAAGCTGAAGTTTTTCGAGGTATACGCATGCTTTTACATTTGGTTTAATTAAGTTTCATCCGCCAGTCACGACACCAAAGAGACACGTTATCCAGGTTATTCAGAAGTCTGATAGAATCAGTTGGGTTAGTGATTTTGGAATACAGCACACAATCATCAGCAAATAAGTTAATGGTTGAAAACTTAACACAGTTAGGAAGGTCGTTTATATAAATAAATAATAACAATGAACCTAATACAGAGCCCTGCGGCACCCCTGATGTTACGGCAGAGGTATCGGAAGAATAGTTGTTAGCAGTGACATAATGTGACCTGTTAGAGAGAAAGGACTTTAGGGTCAAGCACATTAGGGTCAAGGTTCAATTGATTTATTTTAACAAAGAGAAGTTCATGAGAAACGGTATCGAACGCCTTATGAAAATCAAGAAAAATGCAATGAGTGTCGTAACCTTCGTCAGAATTGGCAAAGAGATCGTTAGTGAAAGATACTAGTTGGGTTTCGCATGAAAATGTTCTCCTGAAGCCGTGTTGGGAAGGATTAAAAAAGGAATTTGTTGCAAGGAAGTCCATTAAATGAGAGAAAATAATATGTTCGAGTAGCTTACAGGAAATGCTTGTGAGAGATATTGGTCGACAGTTTTCTGGAAGATGCGGGTTACCTGACTTATAGACGGGAACCACCTTTCCGGAATTCTAATCAGCGGGTAGCGATGAACACTGTAATGACTGATGAAAAACCTTTTCAAGGACAATGGATGAATACACTTCTGTAAATTTCAACATTTTAGAGCGAATTTCATCGGGGCCTGCAGAAGAAGACATTTTTAAACCCTGAATTAGCCTAGTTAAGCCCACCCAGCCAACAAAAATAGGTTCCATGGGCGGAAAATCGGCATGGGGTACGTGGGGAAATAATTAAGGGGCTGTTGTTTGAAACACTGAAGAAAAAGCATTATTTAGAACCGTGCAGCATTGGTCAGGTGGTACAACCAGGTCAGAACGTGTTAATTAAATATTAGATTGAGATTCACCTCTCATTATGCTCCAAAATTTGCGGGGATTAGCCTGAAGAAGAGCAGGCAGTGTGGAATTAAAAAATGTTGTTTTTGCGTTGCTAACAGCATCGTTACATTCCTTGGTTATGCTATAGTACTCAGACCAACGGCTGCGGAGGTTAGAACGTTTAGCGCTTCGGAACAGACGCTTCTTTTTGTTGCGGAGTCGGCGTAAAGTGGAACTAAACCAAGGAGAGCGAGGATTAGTGCAAATCCTTCTGGTGGGTACATGCTCGTTGAGCAAAGGTAATAATTTGTTTTTGAAAAGCAACCAGTTATCATTGACAGATTGTTCTTCATAGTTAGTTATGAATTTCTTGGTAAAACGTTCCATTTCTGCTGTAATTAATGCTGTGTTGGTACGCGAATAATCCTAAATAATTTTGAAAACCTTAGATCTCGAGGGGCGGTGAGCTTGCGCGGTGAAATGTAGTAACATGTGATCGCTTAGTTCATGGAGATAAGTTATCGAAGAAATGAGATCAGGTCAAGTTGTAAGTACGAGGTCTAGAGTGTTAGAACAGGTTGATGTTGACCGCGTGGGCTCAAGAACAAGCTGAGTGAGATTAAAGTCCGTACACAAATTAAAAAATTCCATATTTTCTGGTAAGTTTTGTTTTACGCTAACAAATTCTGCACGCCATACAATATCGGGAAAATTGAAATCACCCATAAGGTTCAAGGGCGAATTGGGATAGCGTACAATCAGCAGATTCAGAACAACATGAAGTTCAGAACAAAAGGAGGGGGAAGGAGCTGGGGATCGATAACATGCACACAAAATATAGTATAGTAAATATAGTATTTACACATCACTGAGAAGCCACTCTTTCGATAGCAATAGCAAAACCACAAGTGTGTTTTCGTTTTTTATGATGGTGGTATTGAAGATATATTCACTTATTTCCTAATGCCTCTCTACACATACATAGAGCAACAAGCTGAAAATATTTAAATTTCGTGCCAGTACACCTTTAAACATAAAATTCTAAATGAATGTTCGTGACATAAAAGTTCATTTCGACCTTAATTTATTGCATTAAGAGTTAATTCAATTTTACACTCGGCGGTCATGCATGCAACTGGGTAATGTCTTCTAGCATCACATGCACATTACAGAGTTAAATGGCAATGCACATGAGGGCTTACGGTGATAGAGCTATAGGGGCAGTTCCTAATGTCTTGGCGCATCACACAAAAGAAACGCAGACAATTATGAAGGACTTCCACCCATACTTACAACATAATGTTGTTGAGCTACAGCTTGGTGTTTTATTAAACCTATAAAATGCATTCATCTGCACTTTTTAATGTTTTTAATATAAAAAATAAAGATGCAAATACACATTTCAAAAACGCATTTATTTCTGATGAAAAAAATTACATACTTCAAAATGAAAAACAAAAAAAACTTAGCATACAACTACTACTTTATAGCACGAGATACGAGGACAAAACAAGAACAGACACACACAGCACTGATTAGCCCCACACTCCATTCGTGTGAACGTGAAACAAAGTACAATTACAGTAAGCAGACATTCACTACACGTACAAACAGCAAACATTGCCTCTGAAACGGGGTGTTGAACCAGCAGGAGTTCACTCGGCAAACAAAAGATTTATTTAGCGTAAGGGCTAACTGAATGCAAGCCTGTTATCCCAGTGCATCTTCTTCTTTCTCTACCCGAGCTCCGTGTCCACTGATCTTGTTACAATCAGCCCCAGGCGAAGAGGGAGCCATCCTGGCGACTTAAGGACAGGTGTACACAGAAGGGTCATGGTATGGCTTTAGCCGAGAGACGTGTACTACCCCTGTCACACGGGCACTTAAAAGTCTTTTAAGTAAGCGGTCTTTTTGCGAAAAGGAGTTCCTGACAGCAGACACACGGCACAGAGCGAACGCCTTTGAAGAAGCGGTCTTTTTCGTAAACGGCGTTCGTCGATCTCTTTTACGGCTCCGAATGAGTAGCCTCGAAACCAGTGGGCGCCAGCAATTTTCGAGAGGTGGAAAAAAAAGAGCAAATGCTTATTTTTCTGACACCAAAACTTTTTGTGAAAACAAATTTCATATTCTGCAGAAGGTGTAATGAACTCTTTTAATGGTTATTTCCTTTTCAACTCTCGTAAGCAGCTACAACGCGTCGGCAATATCACGTGGTGACGCTCGGTCTCGCGCCGCGCCATTTTGCACAAGCGAGGAAAGCGTGGCAGTCGTTTGTTTGCCCGTCATTTAGTGGTCCGAGTCGGGGCGTCTATGGAAAACTCCGGAGATCAAGCAGCCGGTGCCCCACGGAAAAGGCAGCGTCTGCAATGGTCAGAAGCAGACACGTGGAGCCTAATCAGACTCTGGGAGGACAACCTGCACTCGTTGCGAGCGCAGAAGCACAACGGCGAGGTGTACACCAGCATCGCGGCTGCACTCACAAGTGCGGGTGTCTCCCGCACGAAGGACCAAGTGCACACAAAAATAGAAAATCTGACACACACCTACAGGTGAGGCAAATTATTTGAGTAAGCTTGACGCGTCTTAGCGGCCCGTAAGCGTGAGGAGGGAAGTGGGACGACAACAGCGATCATGGGAAAAATGATTTTTTTAAAATTGTATTGCAGGTATGTTATCGAATGCTTCCAGTAAGTTTACTGGCGATTTGAGCAGCAGAATTTTTTCGCGAGCAGGTGAAGCGCATTTGGCGTGGGAAACGTCCGAACAATCTTTTCGAAACGACGCCCCACCGTAGGCAAAACGTTGAACACCAAGGGAATGGCCACGTTTGGAAGCATGCTTATCGCGCGTTTTAGCCGCACACAAAGTTTCTTTTCGGCGATTTGCAGTGGAATCTTTACAATGACGCGATGTTGCAGTTACACATGTTTAAGTACAAACGTCAAGAAACGCGTCTTTGTTGCTTGTTAAGCGTGCAAACCTGTCATGTAACAAGAAGGAAACGCGCACTTGATGTGGCGTAGGTTTAACAATTCGCTTCTTTCTACTTTTCGCCGCGCGATTGTACATTTTGCATGTACCAGTGGTTTTCTCAGCGCGCAGTTGTCAGTCTTGTAACATCTGTTTAATCATTTATTTTCGTATTCTTCAGGAAATGCCTTAAAGAAAAGACAACGGGCTCGTCCCCACCAAGCTGGACCTTTTTTTGTAGAGATCCACAGATTTCTTGGAAGCCTGCCTGTAAACGACCCCTCTTTAATGGAGGAGGCTGGGATCAGCTCGAGCCCAGCAAGCAGCATTCCCTCAGTTGAGGAAGTAAGTAACTTCTAGTGGCAGCTACATTCTTTATTGCAAGCAAGTAGCAGCGTTAAGTGCAATGGCAGTGGCTTTTTGTTTTTTGAAGCTGTAACCCACTCTTTGTACCAGTGTAGCACAGTGTGCACCACGTTGGTGCTTCATGTTTGCCTTTAGCCATGTTCTCCGAGATATTGTTGCTGTAGTGTTTTAAATAAACCAACAAAAAAATATATTTTCAGAAAGCATTTTCTTTTGCGTTTAATCAGCCACATCACCACAATAAAGTACGATTTAACATGACATGGTGGCACAAACCAGAACAAATATAACAGGGACAGTCATAAGAGTACATTATGGGACAAATACTGCAGTGGCTGAAATACATCTGCACTCACATTGCCATTTCGGCGTCACAGAGCTTTTGGAACCATCACACCAGTCCTTAGGGTAAACGTAATGGTTAAGCAATTCGTGTGGGAGTCAGCATTGTAACACAAAAAGCACTCTTGTTGACATTTCCTTCTCTATGTGACATTTCCATCACTCAGACGTATAGCACACAGTTAATGGCTATTTCACATGTGAAAATGTGCAATCACCGCATTTCTGTCATTTTCTTGAAATGCAGCTCATCTCTGGCATGGTGACCGGATCGTCAAGTGACGATACGGAAGTAGATGCACCCGAATTCGCACAGGCTTCAGCCGCACCTCAGCAGCCAAGCAACATCCAAGACTGTGTCACCGGGCGCAGAAACAGCCCAAGCGACAGTGGAGATCGCGCCCGCAGAAAACGAAGAAAATACACAGGTGCCGAAATGAAGGAGAAGATGCTGAATGAGCAGCGGCTCTTGAGGGAGCAATTTGAAGCCGCCCATAAAGAGGAGATAGAGATCCGAACAAAAGCATTAAAGCTGCAGGAGAAACTTGTGGATGCAATGGTTGATTTTTTTAATAAAAAGTGATGCGATTTCCTGTACTCATTCCGGCGATTCTTGTGATTGTTGCGTTTTAGTTCACTTGACTGTAGTAGTCCACAAGCGCGGCCCTTATGTCTGCTGCGTTTCCAACTTAGACTTCTGTTGTGCATGACGGCTGTGGGAAGTCAACGTCTGACTGCTGCACTTCATTTAACCACTGCGGGTGGACATTGTCATTGAAGTGCTCACAAATGTTGCTTAGCACGCAGCATGCCCGTATTACTAAGCGAGCATTGCCTACATGGCACTTCATCCTTTTTGCAGTGAAGCGGAACCTGGCCTTAAGCCTTCCAAATGCATTTTCAACAATTCTCCTAGCTGAACCTAAATGATAGTTGAACTTTTTTTCACTTTCACTAATCTTCCTGCGGTGTCCAAACGGCTTCATCAGGCTGGGTGCCAATGAAAATGCTTGGTCACACAGAATTAGTGGTGGTACTACTGTCCCGGCTATGGTGGCAAGTGGAGCTTTAAAAAGGGGACCCTTAATAGCATTTGATATTTGCGAATACCCAAACACGTGCGAGTCATGGCAGCGTCCAGGTGCTCCAACGTTGATATACCTGAAGCGGTATCTGTGATCCACAAGTGCCAGCAAGATGATACTATACCTGCAAAAAACAAAGAGCGTGGCACGTAAGGTGAATGCAGCGAAGTGCAATAAACACCAAATGTGTGTGCGTGTGTTTTTGTAGTTGTTACAGTGGTGCAGCTACCTTAAAGTACTATCACAAAAGCATGTATATTTGTGTACAGCTAAGAATGCGCTGTTTTCTGTGGTCATTAATGGAGCCAGGGATGTTTTTTTTTCTTGCAGCCTTGTCATATGTCTTCAACATAGTAGGTAATAGACATTAAGTTTTCTGCAGATGAGCTGCTGCTTTCTGCGGCCGTTATGAGCATGTCGGAATTATCATTGCAAATGCAATCTGGCATCTTCATGCTGTTGCATTAAAATGCTTACGTGAAAATTGCGTTGCTTGGCTTGCTCTAATGCCTGTAAATGATGCGAGATGGTAGGAACCAATTGTGCGTTGACGAAAGCACTTCGCATCGCTTTTTTTTTATTTATTGCGATGTGGACTTGCCCTTGTGGCAGAGCTAGGAGTGAACTATATAGCGTAACGAAAAGGTTGAATAGTGCTGTTTTCTAGGCACATTAAAATACGGTATAAATCATGCTTTTTTTACATTAAGAAGTTGTATTAGGCCACTTACCAGCCTTTGTAGTTGTAGTAGTCTGTGGCATGCTCCTTAGGTGGCGAGATCGGAAAGTGGCATCCATCCAAGGCTCCGACGCCTTGGCGGAAACCGGTGACGGCCTCGAATTCCTGACTGTGCCTCGCCATTTCCTCTGGGGTCACCATTTTGATCCACTCGTGTTCCAGTACAGCGACAACAGCCTCGCAAAACTGCCTGTATAAGGTATTTACTGTCGAGCGTCCAACGCCGAAGAGGTTGGCCACAGTCCTATCTTCGGCTGACGAGCACAGCTTGTATAGGGCAATGCCGACTCGCTTCTCAGGAGTGATGGCTTCACGCATGTTGGTGCACTGTCTTTCGAGCTCACTGCGCAAGCTCTCCACAATGAAACGAAATGTGGACGGGTACACTCGAAAAGATTGTTTGAAGTTCTGCTCACCGAGGTGAGGTACAGTTCCCTCGAACCACCTCTCGTTTCGTCTGAATGCCCAGATCGATCGATCGCAGGCTTTCTCCGACAGCTCCAGTGCGCACAGCAAGGAATTGCTGAACAGAATTTGCTGCTTTATCCTCTCCTTGGCGGCTTTTGCAGCGTCTGCCTCGCTTTCCAGAGCGAGAAGGCAGGCCATGAGGCTTGCAATCCTCGCTTTTTCTCCCGTATGGTCGCCCATAACGTGTCGAGAGCAGTCGAGACCAGCGAAAAACAAATACGGTAAATAAAAGCCCAGGGGTGCCAGACGGACTTGCGCACGTCGCTAGTTATGGGAATGCTTTCTTATATAGTGCAAAAAACATTCACATTGGTGTTTCTTGATCTCTTATTCTTAAATTTATTTGAAGAAACAAGCAGTGCAACAAGTTTTTAATTTGTACATCGTGATACATCGTTTAATTTTCATTGCTTCTCTTTTAACTGCTAGCGCCACGCTTTCGCTAGCGTCTTCGAACGAAAACACTAAAAGGAGATCGTTGCTGCCGTGTGTCTGCGCCGCAAACACCCCTTTGTTAAAAGTCTTTCAACTTCGTAAAAGACCGCTTACTTAAAAGACTTTTTGCGCGCCCGTGTGACACAGGTATACGATTTCTTGTCCCCGACGGCGCTTGTCCGGAGATACGTCCAGTTGCTCGACAAGGTAGTTGACAGGAGATGTTTGGCGTAAAACTCGATAGAGACCACGGTACATGAATGAAAGCTTGTGGGAGAGTCCTGGAGGAGTAAAGGAACTCATAGCCACACCAATGAGTTAGGAGCGAAGCGCATAGGCGTGGGTGACGCGTCGTGGCGATGTTTTTGATGCGTCTGTTCATGTGACGTGAACGCGCGAGCAAGCTTCCGACATTCTTCAGCGTGTGCTGCTGCTCGAGAAACGGTAGTCATCTTTGAAGGGTCCGGTCGATGAGGAAGAATGGTATTCATTGTTGATGATGGCTCGCGTCCATAAGGCAGAAAGAAAGGCGAAAATCTAGTGGTGCTTAGCGTTGCAGTGTTGTATGCATATGTCCCAAAAGGCAGTATGCTATCCCAATTTGACAGGTCGGATGAAGCGTACATGGCCAAAATATCTCCAAGTGTACGATTAAAACGCTCTGCCATTCCATTAGTTTGCGGGTTTTAGGCTGTGGTAGTGCGGTGTATGATGTGACACTCACTCAACGACGCTTTGATGGCATCGGAGAGAAAAACGCGGCCGCGCTCGCTTAGTACCTCCCGAGGTAATCCATGCCTTAAAACCAGGTTTTGCAGTATAAAACATGCAACGTCTTTTGCGGTAGCAGAACGTAAGGCAGCCGTTTCAGCGTACCGCGTTAGGTGGTCGATAGTGACAATGACCCAGCGGTTGCTACTCGAACTATAGGGAAGTGGACCGTAAAGGTCGATTCCGACACAATTGAAAGGTCGTGTTGGGCATGGCAACGGCTGCAAGGGACCAGTTGTATGTTGAGCAGGCATCTTGCATTGCTGGCGCGCAAGACAGGACCTTACGTAACGGCCAACGAAACGGTACATACCGCGCCTGTAGTACCGCAGCTGCAAGCGAGTGCATGTTTTTAACACACCGGCGTTGCCACATTGGGGATCATGGAACGTGGCGCAGAAGTCACAACGAAGATGTCGGGGAATGACCAGCATCCACTTACGGCCGATCAAGCTGCAGTTTCGGTGGTAAAGCAGGTTATCCTGAATAGCAAAGTCTTGTGCTTGACGGCGAAGCGTCCTGGGCATTGGAGCGGCCATCCTGTTTGAGAGAAAGTCCAAAAGTGAAGAAATCCAAGCATCTTTGCGTTGCTCAGAAGGCATGCAAAAATGCTGATGGACAAGGCATCACTAATGGAGATAGGTGAGCAGACAGGCTCTGAGGCCAACGGTGAGCGTGACAGGGCATTCGCGTTGGAATGCTTCTGGCCAGAATGGTAGATAACACGGATATCGAATTCCTGTCTCTGCAATGCCCAACGAGCGAGCCGACCATTCGGATCTTTTTAGCGAAGATAACCAGCAAAGCGCATAGTAGTCTGTCACACTATCAAATGGACGTCCATATAAATAAGGCCGAAATTTTCCGATTGCACTAATAATGGCGAGGCACTCCTTTTCAGTGACACTGTGTTTCTTCTCGATTTTGCTGACTGTGCGGCTGGCATAGGCGACAACGTACTCATCATAGCCATCCTTGGGTTGGGCCAGTATGGCCCCTAACCCGACATCACTAGCGTCCGTATGAAGCTCCGTCGGAGCAGATGGATCAAAAGCCGAAGTATGGGAGTCGTAGTGAGGAGCCGTCAGAGTTTCTGAAATACATCATCACACGTTTGCGACCACGCTGACAAATCAGAACTTCCGGTGAGAAGATTGGTCAAGGGGGCGATAATAGAAGCGAAATTGCGGACGTAGCGCTGGAAGTACGAACATAGGCCGATGAAGCTGTGGAGCTCTTTGATGGTGGTTGGTTTTGGGAACGCCACGCTTGCATTAAGTTTGGTAGGGTCCGGAAGAATGCCATCCTTAGAAACCACATGGCCGAGGATTACAAGCTTGCGAGTGCCGAAGTGGCATTACTTCAAGTTAAGTTGAAGCCCCGCCGTAGAAAGGCACAAAAGAACTTGCTCAAGGCGGCTGAGGTGTGTCGCAATGTCGCTTGAATATACCACAATATTGTCCAAATAACAGAGGCACGTTTTTTATTTCAGACCTCACAGGATGGTATCCGTCATGCTCTCGATAGTGTCAGGCACATTGCAGAGGCCAAAGGGCATCGCAGTGAATTCATATAGTCTATCTGGTGTTACAAAGGCTGTCTTCTGGCAGTTACCCTCTGCGATGGGCACCTACCAGTAGCCGGAGCGCAAATCTAACGAAGAAAAGAACTCTGCTCTTTGTAGGCAGTCCAAAGCATCGTCGATGCGAGGCAGGGGGTATACATCTTTGCGCGATATCTTGTTCACCCGGCAGTAGTCAACGCAAAACCGGATGCCTCCATCTTTTTTTTCTTGACGAGGACAACCGGGGAAGCCCAGAGACTGTTGGAGGGCTCGATGATGCCACGTTTCAACATCGTCGATGGCATCGTTGTTCGTCGATGGCACGGCGTTCCGCAGATGACACAAGATATGGACGCTGTCTTAGCGGGGCTTGTTGATCGGTGTCAATACGATGAACGACCGCAGAGGTTCGGCCTAAGCCTGACTGGTCACGATCGATTGAAGAGTAAAAACGAAGTAAAAGATTTATAATCTCTTGGCGCTGAGTTGGTGCGAGCTCAGAGTCGATGGCATCCCAGAAGACGTCCAGAACATCATTAGGCGCGTTTGTAGGAGTGAGAGCACAAATTGGGAGCGAAACCGTAGAATCGGGTATAATAGCTGGAAGAATGCACTCGTAAGGCATTCCCCTCGTAGTAGGGATGACGTGCTGTCCGAGGGATTGCACGTATAAATGGCAGCGTGGCCCTTGCGAAAAACGATGACGGCAAACGAAAGCATAAAATTTTGATGGCACGCAGATGTGACCGGTGGCATAAATAACACAGGCGATTTCGGAGGAGAGGCACATGACACCGAGACAATAACAGCTGAGAAAGGCGCAATGTCAACGTCAGAAGCAGCAAACACTCTACACGAAGCGCCATCGTCGGGGCCATAGCACGGCACAGATAACGCGAGTTCGGAACGAGCACAGTTGACCAAAGCAGAATTCGACGAAAGAAAGTCTCATGCAAGGATAACGTCATGCAAAGAATGGAATAAAACTACAAATGCGACGACGTACATCGCACCTTGAATGACGACTCGCGCAGTGCACAAAGCTGAAGGCTGAACATGGTGGGACGTAGCTGTCTGCAAAGATAGGTCGGTAAGTTTAGTGGTCACTTTATTCAAGTTTCGGCAGTTTCTCGCTGATTACAGATACGGCAGTTCCAGTGTCAACAAGTCTGTGCACCCTAATACTATCAACATAAAGTTCGATTTCGATGGGGGACAGCAGTTAGGTCTTGAAATTTTCGCTGTCAACGCAGTTCTTGCCTCTGGAACTGCGCCAGTCAGTTTTCCCCTCGCGGTGGGCTGTTGCGACGTAACATTAGAGAAATAAATCTGTGACGAGGAGTAGGCGAACGGCTTGAGCTGGATGGGTGGCGACCGGGACGTACGCCTATAGGTGGATCGGCACGAACGGGACATCGTGGCTGAGTGGACATGTAGTGTGAGGCCCCTGCAATGTCATGAGAAGGGAAGCTGCGACAGCGGCAGTGACAAGCTATGTAGCCTGGGATGCCACATGAAAAACATGTTGGCCTATTATCCAGAGTGCGCCATTGGCGGACAGTAGGGGAAATTGTCACTGAATAAGGTACCGGAAACGGTCTTGCAGGCGGCGGCGTCATATAAACGTTCCGATCTGTTTTGTATACAGCCGGAGACGGGACTGTCAACGGGAGGGCAGGTGGCGTCGACGAATAAACGTGGCGAGTTGCTTCGTAGACAGCCGGAGACGATGGAGCACGTGGCCGAGCAACAGCGGCTGTACATGTTAGTGGTGCGCTAACAAATGGTGGAGCCTGAGCGGCCGGCAATTCTTCGGCAACTTGCGATTCAATGAACTGGCGAAGCGAAGGCGACAAGGGTGCCATCGGCTCGGTAATTCTGGTGATTTATATAACTGCCGCGTGACCTCCTCGTGTATTAATTGCTTTATAATCGGCATTAACGCAGAGTGCTCGGCAGTGTCATGGCGATAGTCGAGGGATGAGAGGTCTGCGGTGTCTTGAGCAGGACAACGTGTGGAAGCACGTTGCCTACGCAGCTCATCATAGCTTTGGCAGAGCTGAATTACCTCAGCGACTGTCTTGGGACTCTTCGCAGCAAGCATTTGGAATGCACCGTCGTCGATTCCTTTCATGGTGTTTTTTATCTTGCCTGCCTCATCCAGAGTCGGGTTGACGAGCTGGAAGAGGAAGAGCACATCTTCGATGTAGCTCGTGAAAGTGTCATCATACCTCTGTATTTTGCCACGCAAGCGCTGTTTAGCACGAAGGCGGCGAACAGCAGGATGGCCAAAGACTTCCGAGAGGGTTTTTGCCAATTCCGGCCAGGTACTGAAATTGCTTTGATGATTCTTGTACCATAGTTTCACCACGTCAGTCAGGTAAAAACTCACAATCGTGAGCTTATCGGCTGTGTTTCACTTATTGTACGCGCTCACCAGTTCATACTCGGCAATCCCGTTGTCCACATCTTGGTCCTCTGTCCCACAAAATATGGGGGGAGGGGTCGCGCTGCAGGAGAGCGCCAGCGCAGAAGACAGGTATGAGTGCGAGATCTGGAGTGGCGGTCTGAGATGGTCCCGAATCAGTCATTGCAGAAGGTGGTTGGATTGTACGGCTGCGAAGTTCCAGTCTGAGGACCAGATGTATCCCAGCACTTCCACCACTTGAAACGTGGTGTTGAACCAGCAGGAGCTCACTTGGCGAACAAAAGATTTATTTAGCGCAAGGGCTAACTGACTGCAAGCCTGTGACACCACTGCGTCTTCTTCTTTATCTACCCGAGCTCTGTGTCCACTGCTCTCGTTACACCTCATCATTTCTTGCGGTCCTACATTTTATGCTTTATCAAATATAGCAGTAGACAGCATTGTTTCAGAGAACAAATACCTTACTAGTAACACTAACATATGCAATATGACTGAGATATTACAAGTTAAATTACTAAGAAGCAGTGGTTCACGAGATCCACAACAATAGTAAGATATCCTATAATTTTAAAAACAAAGCAGCAGTGTCTTCCCTCTGTAAAGGCATTTATCGAATGGCACTCGTCAGTAAACCACAATGGCGACAGTCAAGACAGAGCACACACTCTCAGCACATGCGGTGTCCTCTCAAAAGAAGTCGAAGTGGACAACCCACTAGAAGGCGATGAAGAGGACGGCCAAATAGAGTTTCAACGACTTACAACTACCCTAAATAAAAAAGAGAGCTGCCCGGCTACCTACATGCTTGTCAATATGAGAGTGTCAGAGTAGACTTTGAGGTACTCATGCTGACAATGTTTCAACCTCGACAGCACAGGTCCAAAGATGGTTCAATGGTTTCAATCATGGAGTTAACCAGAGTGTGTGTGTGTGTGTGTGTGTGTGTGTGATGCAGTAGACGCATTTCTATTTGGGCAAAAGTTTTGAACAGAGGCCAGTTAATGGTATAGGGACTGAGAGATAGCTCCAGGGAGCAGGAGGGGCGCAGTATTGGTGTCTCTACAAGCACTGTTCCCACGTTCTTCTTCATGCACAGTAAAGGCCTTGGCATGCTCCCGATGCTATTCAACAAGTGTGGCGTGGCAGAAATCAGTGCGCACTCCGAAGTTTTTGGCTTGCACGGAAATTCCATGTCGACTGTGTGCAATGGGTGCCTGCCATACAATAAGAAGCCAGGTGCACAACCGAGTAGTGCACTGTTCGGCAGTACTATAAACGTAGGTTATGAAGCACTGAATGGCATCCAATTTGTGTGATTTGCGACAATGTACATAGAGAGCATGTCACCACGCAATCGTACAGTTAATGTTCCATAAAACCATTAGTAGGCACATGGTAAGAGGTAGTCTAGCGGTGCACAGGTTGGCACTTTTGAGAATGGCTTCATGAAGCAACTTCAAACAGAGACACGGCCTCAATCGCTTAGCATCTCCTGGGGTCAACCGTGATGTATGAATCGGTTGAGCAGGAAGGAGGCAACATTGCCTGCTAGTCACTGGAAGGGTGACCTATTACAGGTTTTCGAGGCTTCTCTACTACTGCAACAGTTCCATCATCAGGCTGAAAAACGTTTTGTTTTTCAACATATTACCATGCCGTTCGATGCAATTTTGTAGATACTGTGGAGGTTTTACAATGCCTGTGCCATATCTGCTCTGCACTTGTGCTTCAAAATACACTTAACTTCATGTTTAACGCCATTTCAACTGAACTGTTCCGCATACAAGTGTTCTTTCAATACAAGTAAAACATGGCAGTCTCTAGTTAACAATTCCCGTGTTCATGATGCTGTTTTTACCAAATATTTGCAGAAGATGGCCAGTTTGGCAAAAGATGTCTGAAAAGGCATCCCCATGCATAATATCTACACATTTGCTCCTTACTGTTTTCAGTTTTGTAGTTTTTTTTCAGTATTTGTCTGGATTTGTACCTGCAGACAGGAAGACAACCCAATGTACCCTTTTATAGTCTCATGGCTGTCGTGATGACTGTACCCTCACCACAGACTGTGTTTGAATTTTTGTAGCTAGGGCAAAGAGGGATACCACTCACATGACTACTGTTATGTTTTAGATGTAAAGTGAAATGCCTGGGTTTTGACAGTTATTGAAACAGAGCACGAAAAGTACTGTGCATTTCCACAATGGCGAAGAATGAACTTGTATATAGTATTCTGTTAAAGTATGTGCAACCAATATTGTGACCACTTTTCGATATTGCAACTTTTCACTACGTTACTATGAATGGTGCCTCGGGAAACCTTAAGAACTGTAATACAGAAAGCATCGAGAGTGGTCTTTCTATTTCAACGCATAATTTCATCAACCTATGCGGCTGCTTCATCGAAAATGAACAGCTTACTGCTCCTTTTATTGCTGCGAATTTCAATATAACTGCCTGTATTTACCCTACACCACTCGCAAGTTTTGCCTTTGCACAACTATTCATACACTTTCATCATGAGATGAATCACATCCAATGCAAAGCCTTTGCACTTGAAAATTGAATATGTTGGCACTTGGCGGTAGCATTCAATGGGGAGCTCCAGTCTTAAGGCTCCAAGGTCTGAGCATTGAAGAGAAGCGTGCACATACTCATTTCAGAGTGCAGGAAGCGCCACTTAAAAAAGTGTGGCCAATAACCATAGAAATAATAATGTGCTTGTAAAATTGTTACAAACAATGTCAAAAAGCTTTCAATAGCTGGAAAAATGGAAAAAAAGGAAAAAATACAGTTCATGGTAAAAAGAAACACAGTACACTGCTCATGCTTGTAAAAAACTACGCACCAATAGATGCACACAACACAAGCACACTAACAGCAATGGAAAGCTACAAGAAGCTGCTTCCAAAGCAGTGCTAAAACATAGTCTAATGCAAGAGAAATACTAACACCAGTAAAACCAGTTGCAAGGCGTTGTTGGTGGCCTCACTCCCTCGGTTGGCCATGGTTTAAGAGTATCCAAGATTCTATGCTCGGAATGGCTTCGGCAGGCTCACCTGTACCGTCAAGCCCTGCAACTACGAATCCTAGGGAACGAACACACAGCAGCTAAACAGAAGTGTCGTGAACTCTCAAGCCTCGTAGACCGAAACGTCGAGTTTATGGGGCGTCAGTCGCTCAGTTACCTGCGGGTCATGACACCAAGGAACTCTCCAGGTTGCTAGGGACCGTGTGCATGCTCTCGGGGATGTTTTTCTTCCCGACAACGTTAAGCACACCCTATGCCTCGGACGAAAGTACGCGGTGGCACCTTCAAGAGCACCACACGAGCTCCATACTCTGGTCAGGCAAGTCGCCGATCATGCTCCAGACTCTGAATGTGATAGATATGTTGCCCAAGGCGTGCAGGTGCTCTCGAGTGTAAGCCTTCGAACAAAGTTGTCAATACAGGAGGCACTGTCGCGTACCTAAACCCACATTTCTTGTCACTTCTGCCGGCTGACAAGGAGGGTGACTTTGCGGTTCTCCCTCGTTCAATTGATTGATTGATTGATTGATTTGTGGTGTTTACCGTACCAAGACCACCATATGATAATGAGAGACGCCGTTGTGGAGGGCTCCGGAAATTTGGACCACCTGGGTTCTTTAACGTTCACCCAAGTCTGAGTACACGGGCCTACAACATTTCCGCCTCCATCGGAAATGCAGCCGCCATGGCCGGGATTTAATCCCGAGCCCTGCGGGTCAGCAGCCGAGTACCTTTGCCAATAGACCACCGTGGCGGGGCTCTCTCTCGTTCAATGTTTAAGGCGAAAGCTATACAGGCAATGCAGTCTCTTTTCAACAAGATTGATGAGATTTGTCTGGATAAGCTTAAGAAGCGTGCGAAAACTCCTACCAGGGCTCTAGAGTTCAAAAGCTTTCAAAGGCGATAGATAGTTGCAAAAACCTTAGCCTTGAGCTGTTATTTTCTGCGAATACTCACAAAATTGAATGCCCATTGCGGGCCTTGTAACAGAAAGGAGGACCTGGCAAAAGTTGGTCGCACTTTTCTTGCAGGAAAAGCCAAAAAATGTAACAATAGACGACCCTTTTTTGGTCAAAAACTCTGACGCTGTTATTGACAATATTGGGTGAACTAACACAGGCCTCCAGGCAGTGCCTGTGGATATTAAGGACTTCTATTACTCTTTGCCGCATGAACAACTACTTAAATGTGTAGAGGAATTCATTGACAGTTTCGGATTATCAGCGTTCCAAACGCGTACGGAAATTCATAACAGCAGCTTATTAGAATTACTCAGTTTCTATTTGAAGGTCACTTTTGTATCACGGGAAGACAAAAACTACTTACAAAAAAGTGGAGTATGTATTGGTTAATGTTTGGCACCCATTCTCAGTGACATCATTCTAGCATATCATGATCGTGTCTTGTGAAACAAGCTTGATGACTCTGTAGTTTTAAAGTTTGCAGTTTTCAAGGATGATTATTTAGTCTTGTTGAAATGTGATAGTCAACATTTTCAGACAATTTCCTCTCACGTGTTGACTGCTTTCCGAGAGTGCCTGAAACCACTAGTTCTAACCTATGAATCCCCCACTGATAACAACCTGAAATTTCTAGATTTGAAGCTTTTGCTAGAATCCCGACATGCTTGCTGGATGTATGAACCAAGAAGCGGCAAGCCACTTCTGCCTTTCAGCACAGCTCACTCCAAATTGGTCAAGCGGGGCATTGCTAACCTCTGCCTTGCCAACGCCTTAAAGAAGTCCTGCCCCACATGGTACACCGCAGCTTTGCTCTACAAGTGGAGCATCTCACCAAAGCTGGTTACCCCGCGCATGTTCTCGTTTCGGTGGCGAAAAGCTGGTCCCTGTCGTGAAGCGAGGCGACAAACCGGAAAAGCGAAACAGTGTCAAAAAGAGCCGGCCTGTCTACTACCTTACGTGCACGACGTCTTACACAGGCTAAAAAAGATTGCTCGAGATGCCAACGTTCTTGTGGTTTTTTCTGCACTGGAAAAATTGCAGAGGCTTTGCCAACGGGTCAATACACCTCGCGCAAATTCTGCCTTTTGCTCTGACGCGCACAGGAGACGCTACGTCCCATGCGCAGTGGGAGTCGTATCCTTGATTCCACTGACCTGTGGGTGCACCTATGTCGGCCAAACTGGCAGGTCCATAAATTACCGCCTCCGAGAACACTGAAACAATGTGCACAATTTGGTACAAGGGCATTTTGGCATTCATTGCCGAGGTTGTGGGTACACCCCCCTCTTTGATCAGTGCTCTATATTGGCAAGGCACAGAGACCAGCTTACCCGAGAAATTATCGAAGCCGAAAAATACACTTGCTACGAGATAAATGCTTAAGCACTTCATCGATTGCTTTATTACCGGCCGAACGTGATTGCCTGGCTGGGCTTTGAGGCAATAGAGAACCCGTCACACGTGCTTTGTTATTGATGTGTAGATTAGGCTTGCATTTTACCTTCATGCTCTGAAATCATCCTTTTTGACGTATATATTCTTCCCACTCTATGCAATAAAGTTAGTTGGAAGTCAGCGCTTTTCTGTCTACACTATCCTTTTTACTTTGTTCACGCGCTGAAACATCTTGCAAATATGACGAGCAGAATCTATTTCCATCACAACAACTTACGTCTTTCTGGGGCACACGTGAACGGACCTGACGGCGCAGCTGGCTGCCGCACAAGTGCTGATGAAAGCTTTGATCACTACTAGATCTTTTCACAGGAACGCCAAAACGTGTTTTTAATTATGTATTCACTGCCTTTGTTTAACCTTACGTTAGACGCGTGCCTTTCAGAGCTTACAGATCGCTGTCGCGTCACCGTGGCGGTGGCGGCAAACGCGTTTTATATCCCAAACATCGGATCAATCAGTCCGGTATGCTTGAGAATACGCAACAGCGCATTCGTTTCCTTTCGGGACTGTGATGGGTGTACAATGATCCCAATAATTTTTCGAAAGTGAAATCGCTTCCGTTGAGGTGATTCAAGTTCTCTTTTCAATCCCCGTGCACTTGGCTGTGCACAAACTTTCAAAACTAAGTTCTTTTATGCCATCTACGATCGCATCAGCTGCAGTTTTGTTCGCCCATTTTGTGCAAAGCAGCATTGCTTTGACTGATTGAGCGTTGGACGCGCGCACACTTTCGGGGTTCTGTAAGTTACGTCATCGCCACACATGTTCCTATTAAGAACGACTGTGGTTTCGTTACAGAGGTTGTGGCAATGACAATTACACGCACTGTAGAATACAGTGCATGCACCGGTAGCACGCATACTCCGGAAGTTTCGAGTACACTGCTTTCAGCAAGAGAGATTGTTCGATAGCTGGAGAGCGCAAGGCTGTGTGAAGACTGCGCATGTCTGTATGTTGTTACTTATGCCTGAATTTTCGCCCGGTCTACTTTAGTTGGAAGTGCCACTTGTGCTTGTCGTTGAGTGTTTCTTTACTTTGTGTGTGTATTATTTGCGGCCAAATCATGTCAACAAGGAAGTACCAACTAGGCCAACAATCAGTATTGTTACAATATATTTCAGCACTCGTTCGACAATATTCGTACTAAAGCTTGTGTCACCCGCCGCGATTAGTAAATATGTTCGGAACATTATAATTTAGGGCCAATGTATTCTAGGCAATATACCAATGTACATAGTGTAACTCGGCTGGCGAAGCTCCCAAATTCGTATTTGCTAGGGTTTCGCATCATTGAGATTCTGCTGTATGTTTATATGGACGCCTCTTAAATTCACTCATAAGAAAATGTGGTAGGTTCGAAAAGCCTGGAGCGGATTGAGCTGCTTTTTTGTCAATGCGGCACGATCAGGCACAGAAATTTTGATTTCTAGGAGATTTTTATGACAACCGTACAAATGAAAGAAACGGTCGAAATCCGGGAGTCTCCTGGCCAATGTGGGAGACTTGGCAGGTATGCACTGGGCATTGCTTTTAACTACAATTTTAATTGGTACTTAGGTGATGTAACCAGTTCCAACGCAGATGATGTCTATGCAATAACACGATGAACTATTTGGAAACAAGCTTAGAGGAGAAGCCGGTAGCAACTCCTGGAACTCAAAGCCACATACGATAGTCTAGCAGAAAGTGAGAATACCAGTGGTCATCGTGCCGTCGAGTTTTTTGTTGTCCTTGGTTGAGGTTGGACAAGCAACAGCATTCTTTGATCTGGTTGGTAGTTTGAGAATAGGGCGTACAGACTCAGATAAATGGGTTGGTATGACACATGGGTGTCAAATGTGGTTCAAGGTTCATGGTCATATAAAAGGCTTATATGCTGTGCAATTTCACTGCACATTAAAAATCACAAGCGAGTGGTCCACCTTATTGGCACCCTCCAATGGCATGCCTCATAAACATAAGATGGTTTTTGCATAGAAAACCCCAGATGTCAATAATAAACACAGAGGTAACGTCTTTCTGAGCATTTACCCGACAAAATTGTAACGAAGCTTTCAGTTTTTTGATGGCTTCTTGATGCATAAGGGTGGATGGCAAATTTTCTTAATCGTGAGGTTTCTTCCACACAGCTTCTTGCTGAACTGATCTGCTGAATTTGGGAAATAGGAATGCAGCTTGTACATCAGTAAGCAGCAATTGTTATAGTGCTCAGCTTCTGACTCGAAAGTCATGGATTCAATCCTGGTTGCAGCAGTCATATATCGGTGAAGGCGAAATGCCAGAGCCCTGTATGCTGTGCGATGTCAGTGCACGTTAAATAAATAACACCAAATGATCAAAATCTGGTGAGAGCCTTCCACTATCTATATATACATGGCGTTTCCCACAACCTTATCATAATTTTGAGTTGTTAAACACCGCACCGGATATTGTTATGTAAGCATGCCGATGATGGCACTGTCATGAGCTGAGCTTCATCTTATCACTAATGATGAGTAACTTTTTAGGTGGATTCAATGCCATAGTTAGAATTCAATGTGCACAAATAGGTTCTTTCACCACAAATAGGGGTTACACATTTCATCAACTGGGTCATCCTGATAGTCTCACGTTCTTCTGCGTCCCCAGCTTGAACAAACTGTAGGGAAGCATCTCTACAAAATGTTGTCAAAACCTTGCGGCATACCTTGTACAACTCAACAATCAGCATCAATATTTTCGTGCATGTGCATTCTAGGAGTCCTTCAGCACAAATTAAAAATATGTCGGTAATATGACAGAAATGGCCATTGACAAGAACAAAAGAATTAGTTTTCCGAGCTTTCTCATGCTTGGCAGTGCCCAGCATGAAAGCGCCAATGCACATCTTTTTATTTTGTGACCCATTGGCCCTGTGTACTGGCCTCCCATAGAATATGATGTTGTTTTGCAGGAATCATTTTTTTTCATTTTGCAGCCCTTGACAAGCATCTTGAAGAGCTCGTCAAGATTGCTAACAGCTCTTCTTTTTGTGACACGTTCCCATAGTGCTTGCAGAGCCTGCACGAGACAGAACTTTTCAGTGATGTGTTTTTGAGGGTGGCGCGTACCTCTCATCATTTTCACAACCTTCCCGTTCATTGGCTCAAATGGATACATTGAAAAGGCCCATAAAGGACCCCAACACTTTACCGTGTCAACAATGTGAAGAAGGTGCGAGTTGAAAGTCATGTTTATGCCAACAGCTCCTCATACTCTTTTGGAAAATTTAGCATTCGTACCGTCAGGCTATGCATCTTGTCAAGTGCAATGCACTCACCTAAAATGTAGTGCATCATGTCGACAAATGTCAACCAATGCCTCAGGTTGCTTGAAGGTATGTAGCCTGCCAGCACAACAGGTGAATACAAGAAGAACCAGTTGCGCCAGTCTGTCGATTTCCAGTACTTCACATCTCACAGTGACCGTGGCCGCCTTGCCATTTCCCACACAAGACACATGCTTTTGAGCTTTTCATCAGCGTCCTTAAAGCGATGGCGGAGGTAAAAGCCGTGGCTTCGTTTTGACTTGAGCCATATTAGCGTCGTTGCCTTCATGAAACCAGAGCAAACAGAATGCATATATTCTACCACAAAGCCAGAACAGAAGCTCTAGTATGCCATTAGAGTAAGAACACTTGTACCTTTTACTCCTCAGCTTACTCCTTCAACATCTTTTCTGGCCTTTAAGGCATGCCGACGGAATGATTCCTGCCTGCGCATTTTAGGTATGGCCTTAGGTGCAGCATAGACCCGGCAGTGTCCATTGCAACGGGCAACAACCTGTCCTGGAATCTCACACCTGCCACACCCATGCTTGCCATTGAATTGCGCCATGCACATCAATTCAAACCTAGCCACGCTGTCCACAGTACACGGCCCTGGGTACACTTTTGTTATTCTGAAGTTAGCTTCAGTGTCTTGCTACGACACACCAGCTGCAGAAATCTCATTCAGGGCTTGCAAAGAAGGAAGACGGAAACAGTGCATACTAGGCTTGTGTGGGCCAAACCATAAGCCAGCAAGAACTAATTTTTGAACCCGTTCTTTATATAGAAGCTCATTATTCTGGGCAAGGAGTAGCCAAATCCCAAATGCACTGCTCTCAAATAGAGCCACATCATCAGTGTTGAAAGTCAAAGTAATATCGTCAGGACAAAAAGAAAGCTTCCTATAACAGACACTATTTGTTATGTCATTACCATCAAGAGAATCGGATTGCTCAACTGGTTTATGAAGTCCCGATTTTAGCACATCACATAATTTTCCAGCTAAGTCAACTGCAAAAAAATGATGCTGTTTTCAAAAGGTCAGCCATTTGAAGTTGAATGTTGCACTTGTCGCACACGACATTTGCGACATTATTTAACAGCCCCGAATAGCTGTTGCACCTGCTGCAATAAAGGAGCCTCGTTTCCTTACTGTCAACATCACTGAAATGTCTGAAGAACAAGTACTTTGATGTTGTGTCACAATGCAGATCCAGCAGCAGTCGAATCCAGGAAACTCACTTCAATTGTACCAGAACACTGGCAAACTGATTTGTTTTGTTTTGTTTTCCTGGGAGGTTTGCTCATACCCACTCAGGGGGATTGGCCAAGAAAGTGTAGTGCAGTTTTTTTGTGATCATTTTAACTATGTGTAATGAATTGGTATTATAATAAGACTAATGTAAAAATAAAAACAACATAAAAAGAGCAAACGAAAAAAAATCAAGTTGAGCAATTTTGAGATTTGAGGTGTTATGTTTACCACTTAGCTGCGTTTACTTCACTCTGCCCTTGGGAGTAATAAATAATTTTTTTTTTGTTTGAAGATCACAAAGGTATACGCTTGGTTGCCTGAATATAATCGCAAACGGCATTGAAAGCATCCCTGTGGCAATGTCCCAAAGCTGAGGCGCCAAAGCTTAGCGCCGTTTCCGCCGTCAATGTAAGGCCTATTTTCCGAAATGGCATAACTAGTAACCTTTTTCTAAGTATCTCGTAGCGGCGACAATACAAAAAATATTGATCTAGTGATTCCATTTCTCCGCAGAATGCGCAGAGGGGTGATGTTGTCTGACCAGCTCTGTGTAGATACAGGTTTAGGGGGGGGGGGGACACGACATCGAAATTTAGTGATTAAGACTTCTATCTTTCTGGACTGACTCCAGTGGGGTTGCCATGGAAACATGACGTGGTTATAGTCTGTCCATGTAATTACTTTTTCTACCGTATCAGTGGAGATTGCTGATTTTCGATATCTTATAGCCGTGATATATTCTACATCTGGCAGTATGGACAAAACTGGCCCATCAAGTGCGGCTCGTGCTAAGGAATCGGCCAATTCATTTAATCTTAATCCACAGTGACCCGGAACCCATAGTAATCTCAGGAGTCTCAACTGCGGCGGTACTAATGTTTTGAATATGCTTAGAATTCGAGAGTTCTCTGAAGCTGTCAGAGCTGCACAAACTGAAAGAGAATCCGTCATTATTACTGCATTGTTGTGATTTGATGGAAGTTTTTGAAGAGCTAAAATAATCGCCAAGAGCTCCGCTTCAAAAACTGGAGTAAAATCAGGCAGTCTCACTGAAAAGGACCAGTCAAGCAAATCAGAGGCAATGCCTACACCTGCCTTTTGATTATTTACGGAAGCATCTGTGGCTATTATATTTTTAGTTTTTGCATGCTCCAAGTAATCTAATAGTATGTTATTTAAAATTTTGAGGGATTGTAATTTGGCGTTTTGCGGGAATATATCATCATACTCAATAATAACATGACAATTCGAGTCATTAGTCTCAATTACATTTCTAATGTTCACATTTATACTTTGTAGATTTTTTTGTACAAACATTATCTGAGGTGTGTGAAACCGTGGCCAATGAGCAAGAAAGAAGGCGTCTGGGTTTGCGATAAAAGAATATTGAGATCTTCTTGCCGGTAAGCTATAAAATTTTAAAAATGCTTGTACAGTCAAAATTCGAAATCGACAAAGTAGTGTAGGCAGGCGCGCTTCCTGGTACAGTACGTTGATAGCCACAAATCTAGGGAGTCCCAGACACATTCGCAGTGCTTCTCGCTCCAAGACAATTAGAGGTTTCGTTTTATAAGCAGGGCCACCCGAGAATAATATGTAGCCGAATTCCATGATGGGGCGCATGTACATCTTGTACAACGTTATCAAGGTGTGCCTCCGTAACCGATATTTCCGATTACTTAGCTTGTGTAGTAAGCCTGAAGCCCGCTGTGCTTTGGTAGTTATATACTCTATGTGTTGACTCCAGTTAAGTTTGTCATTATAAATGATTCCCAAATATTTTATCGAGTCTACTTGCTGGATGGGTTCCTGTTTATATAGAATTGAAATTGAAATTGGTTCTGCAAGCGGAAACGCCATGAGCGCGCTTTTGTTGACATTTAACGATAACGAAATTGACTGCAACCAAATTTCCAACATGTTAATATATCTTCGTAATTTAAGTTGTATTGAGTGAATACCACAGTCAGCAGCAAAGAGTGCGATGTCATCAGCATAAATGTAGACAGTAACTTCTTGATCTGTTGGAATTGTGCTCATTAAAGCATTAAATAATATTGGAGATAAGACTGCTCCTTGGGGAAGTCCGCGCGTTTGTTTAAGTCTAGATGAGGAACATCCATCCTTGACGCAGTAGAATTCTCTTGATTTTAAGAATTCTGCCACCCACTCAATTAAATATTGTGGGAAGTTCAATCTCTCTAGCGTATTTAACAATATGAAGTGCTCCACACTGTCATACGCCTTGGCTATGTCAAGCGTTACTAAAGCAGCGTATTGCCTTCTTTTACGCGTGAGCTGTATTCGGCTGTCTAAATCAGCATGGGCACACCAAATTGAGAAATTACTACGAAAGCCGATTTGGTTCGGTTTTATTACTAAATTGTCTGCCATCCAGATACTTACTCGGCTATGTAGGACCCTCTCTACTAGTTTGACCATGTTAGATGTTAGAGAGATTGGTCTGATATTATCGACTGTTAATCCTCCACCCGGATTTTTTAGTATAGGAATCACCTTTGCTATCCTCCAATCCTGCGGCACCCATGAGTTTTTTAAGGAGTAGTTAATAACATTGGCGACGTCTCGAGGCGATAAATTGAACAGAATGTTAATCATGGGTACTGTGATTCCATCTGGGCCAGGAGATGCACAGGGTAAATGTTTAATCACGTTGGATACTTCAGTCTGTGTCACTTCTTCAAAGTCAGACTTTGTCGTAGACTTGTGCCAGTTGTTTGGCACTACTGAAGTGAATCTGCTTTCCAGGCCTTTACCGATTGCCTCTAAGGTAGTGGTCATTTCTTGTGCCGACAGATTATCACGAGCTACATTAACTGGTGATGGCAAGATTTTCCGAGCTCTCATATATCGGAACAGTGCTTTCATATGTTTAGGCTTCGACAGGTATTCATAATGTCTTCTGTCATAATCTTGTTTAGCCTGAGCTACCATTCTTTTAAAGCCCGCAGCAATGAATTTATAATCTGCCCAGTTTTGTGGGGATTGATTATGTAAGAGCTGCTTCCAAGCTGCCTGACGTCGTCGGTGCTCTCTTGTACATTCATCATTCCACCAACGGCTATATACTATTTTTGTGGATTCAACAGTAAATTCGGCTCTTTTGTAGGATCGTTTAATGACTGCGTTTATTTTCAGTGCTTTTTTATCATCGCTCTCTTCCGAGTGAAAAGCCAGTGCTGACTTCAGGTCATTCCTAAATTTAGTGTAATTTACAAATACTCTTACATTTGAACAAGATGGAATTATCGGACAAAAAATTTCAAAACTTATCGGTAAGTGGTCACTGTTGGTGCCACAGTCCAGCGCTTTCCAAGAAGAAGTACTAATGGCTGAACTGACAAAACTTAAATCTAAGGCCGACCTGGCGTGATTACGAATAAATGTGGGGGTTCTGACGTTGAGGCACGTCAGGTCATTGGCCATTGTCCACTCCCACAAGCGTTTCCCACTAAGATCAGTTCTAAAACCCCAACTCGTGTGGTGGGAATTAAAGTCTCCAACTAAAACTTTGTCTGCACCACGTTTTGTAGCTAGATCCAAACTTCGTGTGTCTTGAACTCCATCCGGAAAATACATATTAACTAAAATGAAAGGAGTGCAGTTGGGCAGTGTAATGTCTACTGCCAAAATTTCGCATTCTGGCGACATATGTTTGTATGAGCATTTGACTTTCATACTAATTCTAGTACTAATAAATAGAGCTAGACCCCCACCTCTCGATGGACGGTCTAATCGAAAAGATTGGAAGTTATTTAAATGGAACAAATTATGTACAGATAGCCATGTCTCTTGTAGTGCTATAATATCAGGAGCGAATTTAGAAGTCAAGTATACCAAATCCGTAGATGCAGAATGGATTGATCAGCAATTCCAATGGAGAATCTTAAGCGACCCTATGGTTTCGAAAGAGCTGCTTCCGCTATAGCTTTCTCTAGAATGCTTTCTTTCAAGAAATCCCTCTTTGAAAGGCTCTCCTTTTCTTTCAGATACTTTTTGTTCTTTGTTTGTTTCAGTGTGTTAGTTTTCCTTGACACAGGGGATCTAGATCTCTTCAGGGACCTAGGGTCCAAATCCATGTCATCGGAATCTATTGTATATGCAGCTTTGTCTTCACTTACACTCTGTATATCTACTGCAGAGGGTGCTGTAGACGGAGAATACGATGGTGCGGTTTCAAATTCCTCATTTTGGCTGTGGACGCCTATTGCAGAGGCTCCTGCGGGCTGATAATACGATGGCGCAGTTTCAGATTCACCGTCAGCTATTGGTCGTGAACTCTCAACATGTTGGGATACTAGACCTGACTCTCCCGCTGTACCGAATATGCGAGTCATCTGGTTAGCCAAAATTTGAGATAGAGAATCGCAAAGGTTAGAAGTCAGTCGTTCCATGGCTTTTTCTAGAGCCTTTTCTATGGCCTCCGCTATATTCAGGGAAATCGACCCATTTATTTCCGAGAGATGTCGTGCTACAACACTGGCATACCCCTGAGTTCTAGTCTGTATTTCCGCTAGGGCTTCTCGTCGAGAACAGTGCCTACGCCCTATAATTTCAAGATTTTGCATTTCTCGAGCCTTTGCAGAACAATCAGGATTATCTGCACAGTGTTGTTCGTTGTAGAGACAACATTTCTCTTCTTTAGCTTTGCAGTAATTTGTTTCGTGGTTGTCACCACACACTCGGCATCTGAGTTCTGACCTGCATCCTTTAATAGTGTGACCGTATCGCCAGCACTTCGAACACTGGAGTGGTCGCGGTGATAGCGGTTCCACTCTGTATATTAGTGGCCATGCCTTGATTTGGCTTGCGAGATTCGCTCCAGCAAAGGTTACAATTACCGACTCAGTCGGCGTCTTCTGCTTCTCTACTAGTCGTGCACACCTATAAACGGAAATAGCACCAGTCATGGCAAACATCTCTAATACCTCAGACGGGGTCAAGTTAACATCGACACCGCGAACAATACCTTTCACACATGCCAGATGCGGGGGAATAAAGGCGCTCACCGGATTGGTCGCGAAACTCGAGCACTTCAAGAGGTCTTGGACACAGAGCTGATCAGATGAAAAACATAGAATACCACCTCTGCCGAACTGGCGGACCTCTGTGATACTGTGAAAGTGAGACGTCACAGCTCTAAGCTCCGCCTAGATCACTTTCGGATTCTTCATCCGAATGAAGCCGTCATTGCTAGGGACGAGGGCCACAGGAACTGCGGGAATGCCGTTGCGTAGAAACTGATCCACTGGTATTTCCTGTGGCGGAAGTGAAGCAGACCAGGGGCAAGCCCCTGGTCCGGGTGAAGAAAACTGCATCTAAGTGAACTTTCTAGTGCTAAAAGCGCTTACTTAGCTGTAAAAGCACTATAGGAACACCTAATAAAGACAAAGAAACCACAGCCACTACACAAACTTAGGCCAAAACCCCAGAGCAAGCACGACCAGCTACTTGCGTGTTCGAGCGTTCAGGAGCCACCTCCACGCCTCCAAGAAGCATACGCGCAGCGCGTATGCTTCTTCTTCGTCTTCGTCACCTCGTGCACGTCAAACTGATCGCAACTGATCGATGCAAACTGATCGGAAGAGAACCTCGTCTTCTTCTCTCGCTGCGCGTGTTCTTCGTTGTTCTCTTGGCACTGCTTATTCAATGTGGCATTTGCCCCCCTCCAGAGAGCAGCGTCCCGATGCTCTCCTACAAAAGACGGTGGAAGAGATGGATGGTGTAAATCAGTCCAAAAAGTGGGGCTTCATTCGCACAACGTGCACTATTTCTGGTTTTTGCCGGCGAGTTGCCGAGGGGCTGTCAGGAACGACCACGTAATTAACGTCGCTCAGGCGTTGTATAACTGTGTAGGGGCCAAAATACTTCTTCAGCAATTTTTCGGATAGTCCCCGGCGGCGGATAGGACTCCATACCCAGACTTTGTCACCGGCCCGATAGACGACATGTCGGTGTCGCAGATTATAACGTTGGGCGTCATAATTTTGCTAATGGGTGATTCGGGCGCGCGCAAGCTCCCTCGCTTCTTCTGCTCGTTGGGTAAAAGATGCAGCGTCCAAACTAATGTCATTGCAGTCGTGCAGTAACATGGCATCAAGCATCGTCGTCACTTCACAGCCATGAAGGAGACTGAATGGCGTTCTTCGTGTAGTTTCTTGCCGCGCTGTATTATAGGCGAACGCGATGTACGGTAGAATGTCGTCCCAGTTCTTGTGATCCACGTCAACGTACATACTCAACATGTCGGCAAGAGTCTTGTTGAGGCGTTCTGTTAAGCCGTTGGTTTGTGGATGATAGGAAGTGGTTTTCCGATGGGCTGTTCCACTGAGCTCAAGCACTGTCTTCAGAAGCGCGGCCGTGAAAGCGGCCCCTCGATCCGTTATTATGATTGTTGGAGCACCGTGCCTTAAGACGATATTTTCTACGAAGAATCGTGCGGTTTCAACGGCGGTGCCACTTGACAAAGCTTTTGTTTCCGCATAGCGCGTAAAATAATCAGTGGCGACTATTACCCACTTGTTGCCAGCATGGCAAGTCGGATATGGTCCAACGATATCCATTCCAATTTGGGCAAAAGGTACCGTGGGCACTTGAATTGGTTGTAATTGTCCAGCTGGTTTTAACGGTGGCGATTTTCGTCGTTGGCAATCGAGGCACGTGCGCACGTAATGCTTCACAATAGCTGGAAGTCTTGGCCAGTAGTATTTCTGTTGGATTCTGGCCAATGTGCGTGTGTATCCGAGATGACCAGACGTTGGCTCATCGTGGCAAGCACAAAGTATTTCCTCACGAAGTGACGTTGGAACTACAAGTAGGTGGGTGCTTCCTCTGGGGGAAAAGTTCTTATAGAGAACACTACTACGTAAGCAGAATGACGGAAGGCTCCTTGCAAATTTTTTAGGGACGGTTGCTGTCCGGCCATTCAAAAATTCAATAAGAGGAAGAAACTCACTGTCTTCTTTCTGCTTGCGCGAAATCGTAGTGGTGTCAACGACTCCTACAAACGCCATGCTCTCATCGTCTGTGTCATCGTCGCGCTTTATCGGTGACCTTGATAAGCAATCGGCGTCGGCGTGCTGCCGTTCGGACTTGTACACGACCGTCATATCAAACTCTTGAAGGCGTAAGCTCCACCGTGCGAGCCGACCAGACGGGTCTCTCAAGTTGGTCAGCCAGCAGAGGGAATGATGGTCGCTGACTACGTGGAAGAAACGACCATAGAGGTACGGACGAAACTTCATAACCGCCCATACGACAGCAAGACACTCTTTTTCCGTTGTGAAGTAGTTGGACTCGGCGCGGGAAAGCGTCCTACTGGCATATGCGATCACATGCTCGGCTGTGTCTTGCCACTGGACGAGTACAGCGCCCAAACCCACGTTGCTGGCATCTGTATGGACCATGGTAAGAGCATCCTCATCAAAGTGAGCAAGCACAGGCGGAGTCTGCAGGCGTTGTCGGAGATCGTCAAATGCCACCTGTTGATCGTCGCCGCATGTGAACGAAACGTCTTCTCTTGTGAGTCATGTTAACGGCGAGGCTATGTGGGAGAAATTGGCAATAAGCCTTCGGTAGTATGCGCATAGGCCAAGGAAACGCCTGACTGCTTTCTTGTCTTTTGGTGCCAGAAATTTTCTGACAGCCGCAGTCTTATCGGGATCAGGTCGAACACCTTCATGGCTCACCACATGGCCTAAAAATTGAAGCTCCTTGAAACCGAAGTGACACTTCTCGGGTTTCAGTGTCAGGCCGGCAGATCTTATTGCCCTGAATACCGATAGCAGCCTGCTCAGGTGTTCCTCAAATGTTTTTGAAAAAACAATGACGTCGTCCAGATATACCAGACATGTCTGCCACTTAAGGCCTGACAGAACGGTATCCCTCAGTCTCTGAAATGTTGCGGGGGCTGAGCACAATCCAAATGGCAAGACTTTAAATTCATAAAGACCGTCAGGCGTTACAAAAGCCGTTTTTTCTCTATCTCGCTCGTCGACCTCAATTTGCCAATACCCACTTTTGAGGTCCATTGACGAAAAGTAGCGTGCATACCTCAGCCTGTCGAGTGAATCATCGATGCACGGTAATGGGTATACGTCTTTCTTTGTCACATGGTTCAGCTTGCGGTAGTCGACACAAAATTGCAAGCTTCCGTCTTTCTTTTTAACCAGCACTACCGGCGATGCCCAAGGACTTCTTGACGGCTGGATGACGCCATCATCGAGCATTTTCTTCACTTGTTCCTGGATTGCTTCACGCTCTTTCGGTGCTACCCGGTATGGGTTCTGTCGTATTGGCCTTGCCGTGTCCTCCGTTATTATCCGGTGCTTCGTCAGTGGCGTTTGACTGACCCTTGAGGTCGATGAAAAACAGTCTTTTAACTGGTGAAGAAGATCTACTAGACGCTGTCTCTGCGCTGGTGACAAATCCGAGCTTATGTCAACAGGTGGTGGGGCTGACGTGGCTTGCGGCTCGTCTTGTTATACTACACAGCACTCGCGGATTTCAGTGATCTCGTCGAAGTAGGCAACTGTAGTGCCTTGTGTAATATGTCGTCGCTCGTTGGTAAAATTCGTCAACAGAACCTCTGCTTCACCGCACACAACATTGACGATACTTCTGGCAATTGCAACGCCGCGAGAGAGTAGGAGCGTCAATACTTGTTCAGCGATTCCTTCTCCAGTATTCTGCTCGCTGCACGTGACTGAAACAAGGCGGCACGATAACGGAGGTACGGTCATATCGTCAATGACTCGTAGGAATTTTCGGTATAGCGCTGCGCTTTGATCCGCTGAAAAGGTCAGTACACCGTCCGGAATATTTATGATGGCACCATATTCACGCAAGAAATCCATTCCCAAGATTGCCTGTTTGCAACACTCAGAAAGGATAACAAAAGTTGCGACGGAGGATGCATCCCCTATCTTCATTCTTGCGGTGCACTTTCCGGTACGTGTGAGTAGCTGCCCTCCAGCTCCTCTAATCTGCGGTCCTGTCCATTTCATTCTAACCTTCCTGAGCGTGTCTGCCAGACTCTCACTCATTATTGAGAAGTCCGCGCCAGTGTCGACCAATGCCATGACGTCATGTCCGTCAATCGTAATTGCAACTTCGGCAGTAACAACCCCATCTTTCGTCGATTCATTGAAAATGTGTCTCTCTTCGCTCGGCAGTAATGGGGGATTTTCAGCATTTCGACGATTGGCAACCTTCCCCCCTGAGGTCGCTGCTTTTAGTTTCCCCGGCGTGGACTAGCAGATCTCCCTCTTGGCATGTCAGTGGTGCTCCGTCTAGAAGATGGAGAATAACGCCCAGGAGACGGTGAGCGTGACCGAAACCCAGGAGGAACATCCCGTGGGGTCATGGCATTCGTGTCGACGTCAGGTGTTCCGTTGAAATGGCGCCGAGGAACCGTAGAAGGAAACCCTTGGTACCCTGCGGTGCGATACGAGCAATACCGAACGATGTGGCCTGCTTCCCCACAGTGAAAGCACAGAGGCCTGTGATCAGGGGTACGCCAGATGTCAGTTTTGCGAAGTGGTGGCCGCCTCGGCATCGAAGTTTCTCTGTAGTACCAAGGCGCTGTCGGCGGATGTTGCTGGTGGTACTGATGTGGTGTCGGCACGTTCGCTGGCTGTCGGCGGACTACGTCTGCATAGCTTGCCCTGGGAGTGCTCGTGTTCGGCTCAGGAAGCGAGAGCACTTGCCTGATCTCCTGGCGTACAACTTCCGTTACTGAGGTGATCGCGCAGTCATTCGGTTTGGCGACGAGTTTCTTGACCTCCTCTTGTACCATTTCTCGTATTAGTTGGCGCAAAGAACCTTCGTCGGGTGTTGTTGCTGTGGTAGTGGCTACCACGCTGATCGGTAAACTGTGGGTTGGGCGGTCATACTGGCGATAACGTAGATGCAGTGCGCGTTCGATAGATGTCGCCTCCTTGGAGAATTCATCCACACTTGTAGGCGGGTTTCGTACGAGACCAGCGAACAGCTGCTCCTTAATGCCCCGCATGAGGTGGCAAACCTTTTTGGCTTTGGGCATATTAGGATCTGCTCGACGAAATAGCCGCGCCATGTCCTCAACAAACATCGTAATGGATTCATTTGGTTTCTGAATCCGTGACTCGAGGAGACGCTGTGCGATTTCTCGTCTTTCAGTGGTCGTGAACGTGTCGAGGAACGTCTGCCGGAACTCGTCCCAAGACGACCACACGCAATTTGTGAACCATGTTCGGGCTCCGTCTTGAAGCGGAAAATAAACAAAGCCCAATTTCTGTGTGGTGTTCCAACCGTTAACATTCGCTGTGTGCTCGAATTCCTCGAGCCAGTCATGTGCATCATCATATGCGTTTCCGTGGAAGTCAACCGGAAGTCGAGGGTTCAAAACAGTCACCTGTGTCGTGCTTGGGCTGGACATGTTGGGGCCAGTGCTTCCAGGCGCCGTCATGCTTTCTGGCACAGTCACGCTTTCCGGCAATGGACCAAACTCCGGGCTGAGGCCTAACAGGCGCCGGCTGCTGCGGTAAACGGGGGTGTCGATGCGCGGAAGTCTTTCTTGACCAGATGTGGGGCTGTTGTCAGGCGTGCCGAACATGTACCTATCGCCTCCACCAGTGTCACAATGCAGAACCAGCAGCAGTCAAATCCAGGAAACTCCCTTTAATTGTACCAGAACACTGGCAAACTGATCGGAAGAGAACCTCGTCTTCTTCTCTCGCTGCGCGTGTTCTTCGTTGTTCTTTTGGCGCTGCTTATTCAATGTGGCAGTTGGCATTGAAGTTCCTTTACGAAGGTGAGCATTCAGCAAGTTCAGTAGGCTTTCTGTGGCTTCTCTCGAAGCATCGTGGCGGAGGCTGTGCCCCAAGATCAAAAGAAAGCTTTCGGCCACTGTTCCCCTGGACTCAGCATACAGTGGTTGGTTCTGCAATGGACAAGAAACTGAGTTGCGTTGATAGCCACATTGTGAATTTTTAACGAGAATGCTGCTTTGATTACGATGTTCATTTCACCTGGTAATGTTTGTGTAATATTATAGACATTAGTCACATAAAACTTCGCCAGTAACGAGGGTTTAGGAGAGGAGACAGACAGCGGCACAACATGGTATAAGTATGATGTAGATTGAATAGCCTTTCCAGAAGCAGACAACTATATGTTGTTCTGGTTTGCCTTGTACATCCTCACTTCGAACTTCTAGGCCCCACTCAGCGTTCAGCGCAACTGTAGCTCAGCATTGGGCAGTGCTTCCATTGCACTTCACGCATGCAGCACGGCCGTCAATACGATTATGCTGCCTGCACCCACTTAAATCCGTTCTTAGAGTTTCTTGCATGCAAAATAAGAAAAAGTCGTTGCATTTCGCCCTCAAACAGACCACATTACTATTCCTGCAAGAGAAGCACAACGGACGCCTTCACATTTACACGGATGGCTCGGTGTCTTCAGTAAGCTCTGCAGGAGCGGTGGTTATTCCCGCGAGGCGCATCACAAATAAATTCATGACATCGCATTTGACGTCGTCGACAGCTGCAGAACTCGCCGCCATACGTGCAGCTCTGGAGTTATAGTTGAAGAACCTTCGGGAACTTGGTCTAGCTTCTCGGACTCGAAGGCAGCTCTTCAATGTCTTATGTCACTTTTTCATCATGGACCAAATGAACAGTTAGTAGCTGAAATAAGGCTTCTTAATCACCAAGCAATGTAGCAACTGCACAGTATAGTTTATCAGTAGATACCAGGTCATTGAGGTATATATGGCAATGACCGCACAGTGGAGGCCGCTAGATCTGCACACGATGGTACCCAATACACAGCCATCCCGTGCTCAAGAACCGACGCAGCTACAAGACTTCGTTCGCTTGCGCTTGACCTCACACTGGTACAGTGGAACTCAACAGACTTCACAAACGCGCGCCTGCATAACTTGGATCCCGATCTGCAGCTTCATCTTGGTCTGAGGAGACTCTTCTATGCCGCCTGTGGTTTTGAGGGGCCTTCACGAACGCATACTCTTATCTCATTGGAATGGCCAGCTCTTCTACATGGACGTACTGCAGCTGCGAAGAAGCCATCGCGCACTTTCTGTGTGAGTGCACCCATTTCAACACGCAAACACAAGAACACACTGCAGCGCTGGATAGACTGGACGATCGGCCTTTGTCGGAACAAAGAATTCTGGGTCATCGACCGAGTCCATCCTCAGCCCAGAAAGCTTTGAAAGCTTTGCTGCGCTTTTTGCGGACAACTGGCCTCAGAGACAGACTTCAGTGTCTTATTCTCTTTGTTGCCTTTTCTCTGTCGAATTTTTTGTAATCTCTCTCTCTCTCTTCGCAACATATCTTTGTAACATCTTTTATTCCCCTCACCCCTTTGCGCAGCACAGGGTAGCCAGCTGGTCTAAGAACTGGCTACCTTTCCTATTTCCTGCTTAAACTTTCTTCCTCCTCCTCCTTGTACATCAATTTACCAGTAAGTATTGCTGCATACAGAATGACGCTCAAAGCACGAAGAATGCTAGAACTATGCGACATTTATCTACATCTATGCGAACTATGCGACAATTACCTAAATACATCGCCAGTAATATTTGTATTCAGTTTACTATGTAAAAGGCATGCATGTCTCCCTATTTCAAAACACCGAGAAAATATATCCTACTTCTGGTCCCACTCTATGGTCATCGTCTGAATTTTTCGTCTTCTCTTAAGTTCGAGATGTTTCACAAAGCATACTGCACTTGTTTTAGTTCAAACATTACATGCCTGAGCCAGTCACTTGTCTTGTATCGAACCCACTATGACAGCTTTCAATGATGTTCAGATGTTTCTAAAATCACCAGGATGTTTTGCAGGACACGCTCGCTTTGTCTCCTATGTAAAATTAAGACATTTGAAACTAGAACATGCTACGTGAACTTCACTTTTATTTGTTAAGTCAAGGTGACAGGTCAAAGTAAGTGTACAAGTAATTCTCACAGGGCATAGCCACACCTTAGCACAAGTCTTCATGTACTGCATAGGTACCACAGCGCCTATGTGCCAGTGCGGGGCTTATCTGTAATGCTCAAGGTAATGAAGCCCACTGAAGCAGCTTCCTACCTCTTTCTTGTTATCCCACTCTTTTTAGCTTATATAGAGCCCTATTCAGGATAAAAGATGACAGAAAGCACTTGGGGCTTGAGAAAAGTCATCGTAAACACCACTAGTAAGAGAGAAATCAAAAAGTTGAGCAGTAAAATATTAGCAAGGCAATAAACTATCAGAGTGAAGTCATCCGTTTATTGCTTCTAAAGGTGTTATAGGACTCTTGTGAGGGCCATAACTAGGGGGACTATAGGAAGTTTGACACCTCCCGAATTTTTTTCATGCTTTACCTTTTTGGCGACACCAAAGTATTTGGTATACCAAAACTTTTGGGCAATACCAAAGCCTTCACATTAAAAACCAGTAGCCAAACTTGGCCATTTTACAAATAAAGACTAGTGGTTTGCAAATAGTGAATTTTGGAACCGAATTGAATACAAAGCAGTTATACCACTGAATCGAATATAAATAGGAATTGACAATAATTACTATTATTACAAAAACTAAGTTAATCCTGCATAACCAAGGAACTAAAACTTTTGTTGTATTTTATAACTTTAGGTTAAAATACAGTTGTCACTTATGTTATCAACTGTGACTTTGTAACCTGATTTTAAAGCAATTAGAGACATAAAACTCTTCAATTTTTAAGTGAACACCACGGATACAGCTAAAGCTGTAATGAAGCAGCTCAACCTGTTTTCACAACATGGCCTCCGCACCAAAAGCACGCAAAAATTGGTGTTTAAATCTACATCTGCAAGAACAATTTATGCAAATGAAGCACGGCCACCTGTTTTCCATGAAGCTGCAAGCAGTCGTCCCCATCTTCAGTTATTGGAAGATGAGGACAGTAGTTGATTATTGCGATACCGCTTCAGCAAAGAAATAAGCAGGAGTGCAGTTCTCAGAAAAAACACGTTCATCCGGCAATCACTATAGTGTCAGCAATCTCTCAAAAGCTTGAGCTGCTTGCAGATCACTTTACGTACTGAATAAGAAGAAAGACATTTAGCTGTTGCAAACTTTTTATCAAGGGGGTTCTCTCGGTGCAGATCATTTGAAAACTATTCAGAAAAATGTATAGTTTGCAAACATTTTTGAGTATGTACTATATTTTATTCGAGTATTTAATGAGATACAGTGCTAATCATTTCATTATTCAAAATTGCTAAATATTTTCACACCACTAATAAACACCCCCCAAAAATGTTCCTTGGTAAAGCCCCAAATTTTGTAATGTTCCTACGTTTGCCTTTTCGCTGTTGTCTATAATTAAACATTGGAAGTGTTGTGCTTACAAGTGAACTCAAATAGCAAATTCTTTCTTGCCATTATCATTTATTGTGTTGCCAGTGCTATTGGAATTAAGGCTATTACCTGTAACTCGGTTATAGAATGCAACGGCTGCTGAACCATGATGATAAACTGTGCCCTAAATATAACATGTTCTGTCGCACTTTTCTGACTTCCTCTATTAGCATACTGAACAATTTTGAGGGAATTTCGTTATGGCGAATTCCACTCGTCGAGCGGGAGCAAGTTTTCTTGCTCCGCGGCCGAAAATCTGCATTTTTCAGACAGGTTCAAAGCCAGTTCGCCTGTTCCAATGACATCAGTGCCTGCATTTTCTGTGTGCCCTCTAGCATGGGGTCTGAAATATAGCTAAATAAAACTTTTATTGGTAGCATACATTGGAGAATTCCTCAAAGCAGACAACCTTCACTTTTTTATTGTTTTGACAACCTTAACGAAAGCATTTTTAACTGGAACTATCAGTGCTTGGCACAAGCCTCGTTGTTTACAGACTGCTTCTTTTGCCGCGAGCATAGACCAATAGACCATATAGCGTGCGTGCGAGCCGTCATGGCATGTGTCACAGGTTCCGTTAATTCGGGAGGCGAAAGCCGGGCTAATTCCAAAGGCCGAAGTATCGGCCCCCCGAACCGCACCACGAAAACGTGGACAATTTAGCTGTGGTCCTATTTAGCGCGCCCGTGGACGCCGGCTGTAGCCCGAAGAACAAGCCAGAGCTGAGAGTATAAACAAAACGAAATTATATTCTCAATTATGGCTGATCAAAACAATACACAAGTATGCACACTCGACAATAGTTGATTAGAATATGTTACCAATCAAACAATGTACTTTACTACACAGTACAATCAGCCACACTCGAAACAACGGACACAGACAAGAATACGCACTACAATGCAGTCGCATGCATCGAACAACCAATACACTTGAACACTACAGAGTTGGAAAACTTATTCAGTCCGAAATTCTTGGAACAAAAGTATGGATGATACTCTTCCGAGATTCACTCACTCAAAGTCCAGCGTTGTTGTCGTTCCGCTGCCCCCGAAGTTTCTCTTCCAGGAAACCTCGCGTCTTCAATTGGCCGCTCTCCAGGCTTCAAATTTCTTCGCCGGAAACACATCGGCTTCACACACGCAGCTGTTGCCACGCGTCTTTGCTTGATAGTGGTAGACACACACTCTTGTCTGTAGCTCGAGTCTTCACCCCTCAGGTGGAAATCCTCTTTTTCTCCTCCTTTGTCACGGAAAATAAAAGGCTTCGCCCACAAGGCGGAACACCCTACGCACTCTGGCGCATACTTTCTTCTTCTCCTGCTTTGTCCCTCAGGACAAAACCTTCACCGACAGACGCGGTGGAATAACTTCACGCACACTGGGGCTAACTTCCTTCTTCTCCTGATCTCCCATCTCTGCTGCTCGGTTAAATACCTTCCACGCGAGATTCCAGAAAGTTCTCATCATTTCGTCGGCGCGATACGCAGGGAAGTCTGGGGGAAAGGGCGAGAAGGTACGAGGGCCGTCCGCGACGGATGACGCAACCCTGCATCACCACGTCCTTTTCCATCGAGAACTTTCTAGGGCTTGCTCGGCCGCCGATGTGAGGAGGTTTGTCGGCGAACCTACGCTTCCGAGGGAAGAGGGGCGCACGCCCGGGGAGTCGTTGGATGCTTGTTTTCTTTTTTCACCGTTGACCTCGAGGCGTCTCTCCGGCGCTTCGTCGCGAGAAATTGGCGGCGCGCCCTTTTTGAGCGCTCGTTTTGTGACACTGCCCCCACTTGAAGAATATTATCTCATAATATTCAAAACCACACAAACGAGTGCGAACAGTCACACTCTCAAAGACTTTAACCTAGTCTGTCGCTCATGACACGTCACATTCACATTATATCACTAAATGCAATTGTACACTGCAATTCAATCTCAAAACACATAGAATATAGCCACAGGTGCATGAATACAACACTCCATCACATATTTCAAGCAATACAAATGTACAAAGGTCTGTCTTTACAACAATTGTACAACACTATACATCACGTCACCATAACAAACATTTTGATTCGCTCGACGTACAGTTGTGCCCCAGGATAACAAAACACAACACATTGAGGCTCAACACAGCCAAACGCATTTCAATTTGACCTGAGCACCTATCCTGAGTACTTCGAGCTGCGCTTGCGCCCTTTCTTGCGGTACTCTCTCGATCTCTTCTTATTGTTCTTGTTTCTGTTCCGATGAGCCCTTTCGAACGACGGTATCTGAGGCGGCGTCTCAGCCATCGTTGTCCCTTTCGACACCGTTAACGGGTCGTAACGTTCAACCGATCCTGTCACCCGCTTGTTCATGTCACGACATTGGGCCTGGCTGGCCGACTCCGTCACCTTTACACTGTCGGTCGGTTGAGGTCGTGCCGACGTAAGTCCAGCTGCCCAGCACGAGAACTAATTCAACACGATCATCTTGTAACGGGGTTTATTTGCAGCGCAGAACGCAGAAAGCGAAGCAGTCAGCAGCGTCCGGCCAAGCACAGCAAGCACGAGCTTATGCTGATGGCGATGCCCCTGATGCGCCGAGAAATGCTGGTGAAGCTCCTCTTCTTCACTACAATCGCCCTCCACACAAAAAGACGCCATCCTGGCGATTTAGGGAAAACAAACGACTAATGGGTCGTAATATGGCTTGAGACGAGAGACGTTGACAGTGTCGCGGCCACGGTAGCGTAGGTCTGTGGATGGGATGATGGGCTCCACGATATAGTTGACGAGTGACGTTTGCTCTACAACACGGTATGGCCCGATGTATTTGGGAAGAAGTTTTGCGGAGTGGCCAGGCGCGGTAGCAGGTGCCCGAAGCCATACCAATGAACCAGGTGGAAAGTTTGGAGCCGAACGGTCTCCAGTCTGGCGGGATTGCTGCTGCCACTGATCCTCGGTAGAAAAAGAGCGAGCAAGCTCGCGGCATTCTTCAGCATGTCGGGCAGCTTCGGACAGAGTTGTACTTTCGGACTCATAAGATTTATATGGAAGAATAGTGTCTACTGTATTTGAAGGTTCTCGTCCGTACAAAATAAAGTATGGCAAAAACCCAGTAGTAGCTTGTACGGTGGTAATATACGCGTAGGTGACGAACAGGAGAACTTGGTCCCAATTTGAATGATCAGAGGCGACGTACATCGACAGCATACTGCCAAGAGTACGGTTGAAGCGCTCCGTCATGCCATTAGTCTGAGGGTGGTACGCTGTACTTGTGCGGTGCACGATTCGGCATTCGTTGAGTAATGCCTTCAAGGCGTCAGAAAGGAAGGCACGGCCTCTGTCACTTAAGAGCTCGCGAGGGGCACCATGACGCAGAACGAAACGTTGCAACAGAAACGTTCCAACGTCACGGGCTGTGGCAGTCGGCAGCGCGGCTGTTTCGGCATAGCGTGTCAGATGGTCTATCGCAACAATAATCCAGCGATTACCAGCTAGAGTTGATGGTAGTGGTCCGTAAATGTCAATGCCGACGCGATCAAAAGGTCGACTAGGACAAGGAAGAGGTTGTGACGGGTAGACTTGCCCAGGAGGTAACTTTTGTCGTTGGCACTGAGCACACGAGCGAATGAATTTCCGCACGTAGTTATACATGCCACGCCAATAAAATCTGAGTCGAAACCTAGCGTATGTCTTGAAGAGGCCTGCGTGGGCGCACTGTGGGTCCGCGTGAAAAGCTTCGCAGATAGCAGCTCGAAGATGGCGGGGTATCACAAGGAGACACTTGCGACCGTCAGAAAGGTAGTTGCGTCGATAAAGAAGATCATCCCTTAGGCAAAAGTTGCTAGCCTGGCGGCGGAGAGCGCGAGACGGCGAAGGAGTGAGAGGATCAGACAGAATGCTTATCAGGCCACTGATCCAGGGATCCTTTCGTTGTTCCACCGTCATGTTGCGCAAGGCGGATGACGCAAGTGCAGGCTCGAGGGAAGAGAGGCAAACGCCTTCATCCGATATGGATGAGCGAGAAAGGGCGTCAGCGTCCGTGTGCTTACGACCAGATCTGTAAATAACGCGGATGTCGTATTCCTGAAGCTTGAGCGCCCAGCGAGCAAGTCGTCCGGAAGGGTCTTTAAGTGTGGATAGCCAACAAAGGGCGTGGTGGTCAGTGACGACGTCGAATGCGTGACCATACAGGTAGGGGCGAAATTTTCCAAGGGCCCAAATAATAACTAAACACTCTTTCTCGGTCACGGAGTAGTTAGCCACGGCTTTCGTTAAAGTTCGGCTTGCGTAGGCGACGACATATTCATCAAACCCTGCCTTTGGTTGCGCGAGCACAGCGCCAAGTCCAACACCGCTGGCATCAGTATGAACCTCCGTGGGAGCGGCAGGATCGTAGTGGCGGCGGATGGGTGGTGAAGTCAACAGGTGGCGTACTTTGGTGAACGCATCGTCGCATGCTGGTGACCAGATGGAAAGGTCCTTGTCGCCGCTAAGAAGGTCCGTAAGGGGCGCATATACAGAAGCAAAATTTCTAATAAAGCGTCGGAAGTATGACGACAAGCCGACAAAACTTCTAAGTTCCTTCAAGTTCTTTGGCTTCGGAAAATCGGCGACTGCTCGAAGCTTGGCGGGGTAAGGAAGTATGCCGTCCCGCGATACGACGTGGCCAAGAATGGTGAGCTGCCGGGCACCAAAACGACACTTCTTGAGGTTGAGTTGAAAGCCGGCGTCGGTGAGACGTGTGAGGACGTGCTCGAGACGATTTAAATGGGTGTCAAAATCGGTGGAAAAGACAACTACGTCATCGAGGTAGCATAAACATGTGTTCCACTTGAGGCCTTGTAAAATAGTGTCCATCATTCTTTCAAAAGTGGCTGGAGCGTTACAAAGGCCGAAAGGCATAACGGTAAACTCGTATAACCCATCAGGTGTGACAAATGCTGTTTTCGGTCGGTCAGATGCTTCCATGGGAACTTGCCAGTATCCAGACCGTAAATCCAGCGAAGAGAAGTATTCTGCTCCCTGCAAACAGTCAAGGGCGTCGTCTATTCGCGGTAACGGGTAAACGTCCTTGCGAGTGATCTTGTTTAAACGTCGATAGTCCACACAGAACCGAACGGAGCCGTCCTTCTTCTTAACAAGAACGACCGGTGACGCCCAGGGACTGTTAGAAGGCTGTACAATACCCCGCTGGAGCATGTCAGCAACCTGGTCGTCAATAACATGGCACTCCGACGCTGAGACTCGGTAGGGGCGCTGCCGTAGAGGCGTATGGCTTCCTGTGTCAATCTTGTGAGATATGTTCGATGTGCGACTGAGGCCAGAAGCGTGGCTGTCAAAAGAAGTACGAAACTTTTGCAGCAGGTTCACTAACTGGCTTCGTTCTGAAGAAGACGTTGCGACATCGATGGAGCGGTGGAAAGCGTCAAGGAGTGACTGGTCAACAACAGAGTCAGAAATGAGTGCGCTGAGGTCCGTAGAAAGTAAACTAGATGGAGCGTCAAAAATGCAACGGGCGTCGATCGGATGCACGTGACTGAGACGTTCACCATAGAATAAAGGTAAAGGCCCTTCTAGCGTATAGCAGACGAGCGTCTTCGTAACGCCATGGTGGAGAGTAAGGAGAGAAATGGGCTGTGGAGAACATTTGCGTTGAATGAACAGGGCAGAGGGCGTAAATAAAACATCACCGTCTGAAATAGCGTCACACGACACAGTCACCAGCAGAGAAGAGCGCGGTGGTACGGTGGTGTCGTCGGAAACAGTTTATAACACGGCAGGGAGGCTTCGACAGCGTCTACATCAGTAAGTGCATATAGCTCAAGTTCAGCGCGTCAGCAGTCAATGACGGCATTATTATTCGCAAGGAAGTCCCAGCCGAGTATCATGTCATGGGAACACGAGGGCAGCACTACGAATTCGACGATATACACAATCCCTTGGATGACGACTCGTGTGGTACAGGCTGCGAGAGGTGTTACACTTTGTGCGTTAGCCGTTCTAAGAGAGAGGCCAGATAATGGCGTCAGAACTTTGCGGAGTTTGCGGCACAGGTTGATGGAAACGACGGATAGAGCGGCTCCGGTGTCGACAAGCGCCATGACGACGATACCATCGACTAACACTTCAATGACGTTAGCTGGACAGGAGCGAGGACTTGTGCATGGCGACGGGGACGCAGTTCGTGCCTCGGGAACTGCGGCCGTTAGTTTTCCTGGTCGGTGGGTCCGGAACGGCGACGCATAGGGGAAAGCGAACGTCGACGTGGAGATGGGGAGCGGCGGGTCGGGCCGTGTGGATGATCAGAAGGAAAGGAAGCGGAAGGAGGGCTTGAAGGCGTAGAAGAAAACTGAGGGTCGAAAGAGGGCATCCGTCGAATGTTCTGAGCATCCTGGCCACGACGACAATAACGTGCCACGTGGCCAACACCACCACAAGCAAAACATATGGGACGGTTGTCGTGGGTCCGCCATTGGTCGGAGTGGACTCCGACTTGCGGCTGGGGGGCAGAAAACTGCGGCCGAGGTGGTATCGGCATAGGCGGCGGTGAATAGATCGGCGGTGAAAAGGGCGGCGACGAATACGTAGGCGCTGGCTGGAACACAGGCTGTTGAGGTCGAGCAACGGCTTCGGCGTACGTGAGAGGGGCGGCGACTGGCGGCGGTTCACGAGCGGGAGGAAGAACTTGTGCGACCTGGTCTTGAATGGAGTCGCGGAGTGTAGACGTCGATCTGCGTGGTTGATCGGGTACGCAGGACATCAAAGAGGGCTGACGAGCGACCTCAGCGCGGATGAACTCTTGGATCTTGGAGAGAAGAGGGGCATGGTCTTCTCCTATGCCAAGGGTGGACAGGCTGGAGAAAGAGTTGTCGAGCACCGAGGGACGTCGGGTGGAAAGACGTTGCCTGCGCGACTCGTCAAAACTCTGGCATAACTCGGTCACTTCTAGGACAGTGCGAGGACTCTTAGAAAGCAACATTTGGAAAGCGTCGTCCTCAATGCCCTTCATGATATGCTTGATCTTAAGCTCTTCGGACATGGACTCGTTGACTCGCTTGCAAAGATCCAGAACGTCCTCAATATAGCTTGTGAAATTTTCACCAAGCTGCTGGAACCGAGTATGTAAGCGTTGTTCAGCACGGCGTTTGCGTACCTCAGGCCGCCCGAAAACTTGTGTGAGGCTCGTTTTGAAGACCGACCATGTAGGGAGTTCCGCTTCGTGGTTTATAAACCACAGCTTGGCCACGTCCGACAGGTAGAAGGAGACGTAGGCCAACTTGGCGGCCTCATCCCATTTGTTGTGAGTACTCACTCGCTCGTACATTGAAATCCAGTCGTCAACGTCTTTGTCTTCTGTGCCTGAGAAAACAGGGGGATCTCGCAGACGCAGAGAACCGGCGCAGAGAACGGTAGGCGGTGCCGATGGAGGAGTTGGAGCGGCGCTTGCGTCGGTGGGCATAGTGGATGGTAAAATGCGATTCCGAAGCTCCAGGGTGATCGAAACCCAGCAGAATCCACCACTTGTAACGGGGTTTATTTGCAGCGCAGAACGCAGAAAGCGAAGCAGTCAGCAGCGTCCGGCCAAGCGCAGCAAGCACGAGCTTATGCTGATGGCGATGCCCCTGATGCGCCGAGAAATGCCGCTGAAGCTCCTCTTCTTCACTACAATCTTCTCATTCACTGTCTCTTGCACCGCGGCTTCGCCTTGGGCTCGAGTGAGATCCTTCACGGGATGCTCCTCCACTGTATCTCGCGGTCGCTGGGTTGGCGAGGACTCTATCTTAGGGTCTTCTCTCAATCGTGCTGGTTCGTTCGGCCCTCGCGCCCCGTCGATGTTTCCGATGACGACGTCGTACAGAGGGGTCATCATGCATAGAGCGGTAACCTTCCCACTGAAGTACAGGGTTTCAACCTCAATCTCTGCTTCGGGAAGCATCCGAATCGTACGGTCAAGTAGGCAAACTGATTTTGTTTTGCCTGCTAACTCACTTTTTCGTACCACATTTCTCCGCACGATAACCGTGGAGCTACCGGTGTCTCTTAACACCACAACCTTCTTGCCCGCAACTTTTCCAGGCAGCGTTGGCATTCCTTTCGTAACACCGGTCGGCTTGACGATAGTTATAGCGCGAGAACAAAACGACGACACAGAGACAAGAAGGACACGAAAGACATGAGCGCTGAAGTCTTTCGTGTCTTTCGTATCCTTCTTGTCTCTGTGTCGTCATTTTGTTCTCGCGCTATAACTATCGTCATGCCATACCAACTAGCCCAAGCTGCCACACTTCTAAGTTACCGGTTGGCTGTTTTGCATTACAGCGCCCACAATGGGAAGTTTCTCCCAATTTTCAACTCTACGAATGCGTCGGTGATGGCATCACCATCGGATTTCGGTGCTGCTAGCACACAGGATACCTGGTGAGTTTGACTCTCTCTGTTAAGACAAGCGTCTGCTTTGTGCCCAGTCAGACCACACTTGAAACATTCTACTACAGTAGGGCTCGTAAAGTTAGTACGACAGTTGTTCGCGTGCTGACCCACTCGGTTACACAGAAACATTGCGGAACACTCTCCGGTTCCCGCTTCTTTTGATCGGGTGCCGAATTTTTTCAGTCTTCGGGACACTCCTTCGTGACTTTGGCCAAATTTGTACCACCTTGCGCTTTCAAGAATTCGTCGGCCAATTCAAGCATGCCTTCAAGTGACTCAGCGTTCTTCTCCTTCAAGTACAGCGACAGGCTTGGGTGGCAACTGGTGAGAAATTGCTCTCTAATTAGGAGTTCTCTAAGCTCATCGTACTCCTGCGCTGTCCCTGAAAGTTCAATCCATCTGTCGAAATAATGGCTAAGTCGGGCGGCGTACTGCGTAGCCGTCTCACCATCAGCTAGCTTTCCTGTCCGAAATCTGTCCCGGAAACCTTCTACAGTAAATCTAAATCGCTTCAGTAAAGCATCTTTCACCTTTACATAGTTGGCTGCATCGGTCGGCGTCAGCCTACCGTAACCACTGAGCGCTTCACCACTCAAGCATGTACTCAAAGCAGTTGCCCATTGATGTTCCGGCCAGTTCTAGTTCCTTGCAATTGTCTCAAATCTGTGAAGGTACGCGTCAAGGTTGTCCTTCCTTTCATCAAATGGTACGAGCAGCTTGCTTGGGTTCAAGCGGAAGCCGTGGTCCTCCCATTTGCTGCTTTCAACTCTAGCTTAAACCGGACTTTCACTTCGCTGTTGCAAACGGAGCCACTCGAGTTCCATCTCGTGTTGTCGCTGCCGTTCCCTTTCCTCTCTTTCTTCTTTCGCCCTCTCAGCTGCCAGTCTCTCTCTCCAGCTCCAACTTCAATTGCTGCTCTCTTTCTTCTCTCGCCCTTTGGGCTGCCAACTTTTCTCTCTCCAGCTCCAACTTCAATAGCTGCTCTCTTTCTTCTTTCGCTCTCTCAGCTGGCAACCACTCTCTCTCCAACTGTGCTGCTTTTTCTTCCTTGGCACTCTCAGCTGCCAACCTCTCTCTCTCTCCAACTCAGCTGCTTTTTCTTCCTTGGCTCCCTCAGCTGCCAACCTTTCTTTCTCCACTGCCTCTTTCTCCTGGCTTACCCACTTTCGTAGTTCGGCGCCAGAAAGACCCATCTACTCACCAAGAGCTACTAACTTTTTGAGATCTATGGTGTCTCGCAAATGTAGTCTTGCCGCGTGCAAAAAGTATCTGCCTAAATCAGTCTATCAGAACACTCCCCTGCACTCGTTAACGAGAACACTGAGCAACACACAAAATCGTTCCGATAGCGATATCAACAACTCGAGGCTCTTTCTCACTACTTTGGACACACTGTGCACCAAAAGGTCCTTGTCGCGGATGCCAGCTTGATCGTCCCAGGTCCCGTTAATTCGGGAGGCGATCGCCGGGCTAATTCCAAGGGCCGAAGTATCGGCCCCCCGAACCGCACAACGAAAGCGTGGACAATTTAGACGTGGTCCTATTTGGCGCGCCAGCGGACGCCGGCTGTGGCCCCAAGAACAAGTGAGAGCCGAGAGTATAAACAAAGCAAAATTATATTCTCAACTATGGCTGATCAAAACAATACACAAGTATGCACACTCGACCATAGTTGAATACAATATCTCACAAATCAAACAATGTACTATACAGAACAATCAGCCACACTCGAAACAGCAGACACAGACAACAATACGCACTACAATGCAGTCGCATGCATCGAACAACCAAGACACTTAAAGACTAAAGAGTTAGAAAACTTATTCAGTCCAAAGTTCTCGGAACAAAAGTCTGAATGATACTCTTGCGAGAATCACTCACTCAAAGTCCATCGTTATTGTCGTTCCGCTGCCCCCGAGTTTCTCTTCCTGGAAACCTCGCGTCTTCAATTGGCCGCTCTCCAGACTCCAAACTTCTTCGCCGGAAACACGTCGGCTTCACACACGCAGCTGTTGCCACGCGTCTTCGCTTGATAGCGGTAGACACACACTCTTGCCTGTAGCTCGAGTCTTCACCGCACAGGTGGAAGTTGTCTTCTTCTTGTTGTTTGTCACGGAAGACGGAAGGCTTCGCCCACAAGGCGGAACACCCTACGCACTCTGGCGCATACTTTCTTATTCTCCTGCTTTGTCACTATGAAAAAAACCTTCACCGACAGACGCGGCGGAACAACCCCACGCATGCTGGCGCTAGCTTCCTTCTTTTCCTGATCTCCAATCTCTGCTGCTTGGTTAAATACCTTCCACGCGAGATTCCAGAAAGTTCTCATCATTTCGTCGGCGCGATGCGCAGCGAAGGCTGGGGAAAGCGCGAGACGGTACGAGGGCCATCCGCGACAGATGACGCAACCATGCATCACCACGCTCTTTTGCATCGAGAACTTTCTGGGGCTACTCGGCCACCGATGTGAGGAGGTTTGTCGGCAAACCTACGCTTCCGAAGGGAGAGGTACGCGCGCCCCAGTAGTCTTTGTATGCTTGTTTTCTTTTTTTACCGTTGACCTCGAGGCGTCTCTCCGTCGCTTCGTTGCGAGAATTTGGTGGCGCGCCCTTTTGAAACGCTCATTTTGTGACAGCATGTTGCTTCAGTTCTGGCAGCGACGTGTGTTTCCTTCCTTTCCTTCCTTGGCAGCTGAGGGAGCCAAGGAAGGAAAAGCAGCTGAATTGAAGAGAGAGAGGTTGGCAGCCGAAGGCCAAGGAAGAAAAAGCAGCAGAGTTGGAGAGAGAGCGGTTGCCAGATCATAGAGCGAAAGAAAAAAGAGAGCAGCTATTGAAGTTGGAGCTGGCGAGAGAAAAGTTGGCAGCCCAAAGGGCGAGCGAAGAAAGAGAGCAGCAATTGAAGTTGGAGCTGGAGAGAGAAAGACTGGCAGCTGAGAGGGCGAAAGAAGAAAGAGAGGAAAGGGAATGGCAGCGACAGCACGAGATGGAACTCGAGCGGCTCCGTTTGCAACAGCGAAGTGAAACTCCGGTCCAAGCTAGAGTTGAAAGCAGCAAACGGGAGGACCACGGCTTCCGCTTGAACCCAAGCAAGCTGCTCGTACCGTTTGATGAAATGAAGGACGACCTTGACGCGTACCTTCACAGATTTGAGACGATTGCAAGAAGCTAGCTCGGACCGGAACATCAATAGGCAACTGCATTGAGTACATACTTGAGTGGTGAAGCGCTCAGTGTGTACGATAGGCCGCCGCCGCCGCCACCGCCGCCGCCGCCGCTGCCGCTGCTGCCGCCGCTGCCGCCGCTGCTGCTGCTGCTGCTGCTGCTGCTGCTGCTGCTGCTGCTGGGCTCCGCCCATACTTCGGCTGGTAAATTGCGGTTGCCACAAGCATGTCTTTCAGCAGGTGGCATTCCGACACCAGCTGGAGAAGCGGCGCTTTCAAGCGGAGCCGTTTTGCAAACGTTTATCCGATGAAATCCCACGCTGTAGACGGTGACGACTGATTATCGGCAGTGGCTTGTGTCCACACGATACTTTGAGCGAACGTGTATCTGAGCGTTGCCATCCCAGAGATACTGGTTATATCTTATTTTCTTAGGCAGCATGCTTACACGACCGTCAGAACAGCCAGCGTAGCCAGTCAAAGAAAAGTTAACGCAGTGTGACAACAGTAAGCGCGATCGAAAAGAACTCACAGCACAGAGAGTACTGAGCAGAGCTGCACCACAGAACACCTATACACTACCATGTTAAACACGCACCACATGGAAATGAAAATAGAGAAATAAGCAAAGTAAGTAAGCACTGCCATAGTGGCCTTGGTGCGGCAGCACTGTGGTCAAACTTTCAGCATAGAGTAAAATATGCTCCGACTTCTGGCCATCGCACGCGTCACTTCTTGTGCGTTTCATTTAGGGGCGAAGCTCCTTATAACGGCACCCGTTCGTCCCTCGTAGCCGTTGTAGTATGTAACAAGCAGAACATTTTTATTTCCAAGGTGGTGCCAGTGAGAGATTTCTTCTGTGAGTTGTTGAACAATGAAAAATAGTGCTTCATGTACATGCCCATGGCTGCTAATGGGGAAAGAGAGGCAGCAGCAGTCGGCTTTTAGTTAACGCGCACGCTGCGATCCCCATAAGCAGCCATTGGCATGTACATTGAGCACTAACTGACAGGAAAAGATTGCTACGTTATACTCGCTGGGCGTAACCTCCTTGGTTTCAGAAAGGTTTAGCGAGCGTTGGGCCGCAGTGTCATGAATACTGTGAACTGGTATATACCATGAACTCGAGGTGGTTAAAGGTGGGAAGTAGACCCGAAGCGCAAGCCGTAAGAAAGTGTGCGTGTGCCACTTCTCGTTTATTCCTTGGAATGTCCGCTGGATGGCGGTGCTTCTATATGGGGAATATATGATGAAAAGATGCGAGATGGTGGTACTTGGAGTGTTAATTAGATGGACGAACGGACACACAGACAGATGCATGGATGGACGCATGAACGGACGCAGGGATGGATGCATGGACGAACGCAGGGACGGACGCATGAAGAGACGCACGCACGGATGGGTGGATGGATGCATGAATGGTCACACAGACGGACGCATGGATGGACGAAAGCAATAACGAATGGACGGACGAATGCTTAGCCCCACTGTCCATAATTCGCTGCGTAGATATGCTGCCAATTTTTTATAGGTGTATATTTTATGCGCATTGTTAAACTCACCAAATCACACTAACAAGCGCAACTTGCAGGTTTTTTGCTGATGCAATAATTACTGCATACAGATTATATCAAGATTATATCATACACCGGCTAGGTATGCTGCCTGCTTGATGTTCTACAGGTGTTACACCGGCGTTGCATATATGGTTTACTGCCGAACCCGATTGTAATAAAGTTACCCCCAAACAATTGGTAAGTTTGGGCCGGAATGCAGTGCACAGCTCACGTGCGTAGATGGAAATAATTTAATTGAGAGGCCCTGCAGGTTTTAGAGAACTGAGCTCTGGTCTCACGCGATGGGTCGTCGAGATCTTGAGACCAAATTGGGAGCTTTCGAAAAGCGTAAAAACTGTAAAAACTGTCCTTCAAACGCACGCCAAATACTGGTGTAATACTTACGGAAACCAGTCATTTTATGAAAACACGTTGGTAATAGCCGTAAAGGGCAACGGACACATGCTGTGTATTTAAACACGGACATATTGGTTGTAGTGGGTAATTTTTAAATTTGGTTAGGTTGGTTGCACTGTTAAGGTATTTTCCAACCAAAGACCATCATAGACTACTTTTGTTGCAATAACACTTATATGACCACTCTTGACGTGTTTTTGCCACCAGCGACACCGTCATATTCCTTATAAAGTCCTAGTTGATATCCTCCCTAATCGCACAGATAGGACCGCGGGTAGAAGGCAGACGATGCGCGACACAATACAACGAATTTAACTTAATATATCACGCTCGAGAGCAGCGAAGTAATTAGTATTTAGCTGTCGTCCTGACATACTGCCATACTGTCTGCGTGTATAATTTGCAGTTAAGTAGACTTGTGCAATTATTCGTGCACAAGGAATACTCAAAATAATATCACAGTATTCCCAGAGATAGAAAAAGCGTATATTACTACTCTTTGTGAAAGTGGTTTTATTGCAGCGTAAGAATGCTATGTTAAGAGAACACCTACAACCAACTCTATTCTGCGCTGCCGCTAAGCCGAACTTCAAAGTTGAATGAACATCTTGCTCTCGCTCATGTTACTCATTTATTAACGGTTGAAAGCTTGTTGTACTGGCTTATATCTTATGACTATAGTATTTTTGAAAGTCAACTGCATTTTACTGGTTATCTTGTTTGATAGCAAAGGAAAACAAAATGAATACAGATTTTCACTTTTTTTTTCTTGGGAATAATTATCGTGATTAAGAACTGTACTTTATTTCGTCAGGCACTCTCCAAATTCAGAATTCGAGAACTTGGAAGGTGAAGTACTTATTGCTATTTGTTTATGTGGGCACAATTTGTATACATTTTATTTCAATAAACAATATTTTTTTTGTAAACACTTCGCAATCACTTGTCTGAGCCAAAAACCTGTGCGTATAAGTTTCGTCAGAATCAGGAAGGCTGTCCATGGGACCACAGTATGACTATGAGTCACGCCGTAGTGAACGGCTTCGTAAATTTAGTTCATCTGGTGTTCTGCCACGCACACTGGCATTGTGCACTACACAAGCTCCTCTATCGAGACGAAATTCAGTGTGGCCGCCGCGGCCAGCTTCGATGTTGTGCGAATATAACGTCACTACACTTTAAAAAAAGGCCGTTCAACTTACCGATCTTGCACAGCAAAAATAATGGATCAATAAAAATAATTAAATAGTAAACGTTAAACAGTTGGATGCGTATAGGAAGAATCAGAAACGATCTGCAGTGTGTTAGCGACAGGTGCACGCATCGCTATGCTGTGCACGCATTGCTATCAAACTTGAAGACCCGTGACAATAAAATAGGTTCAATGTGATAAACAACGCAATCGCCTGGCATTCTGTTAACTGCAGTTCTGTCGCGGGCATTCGCGCCTCACTGTCTTGCATACCGCAAGTAGCAAAATTGGAAGCACGTGCTGCATTGACGTTTGCCTGTATTTAGTATTTCAAAACACGTATTTGCAATTAAACACTGTTTTGAAAATTGTGAGATGTGCACTCTTTTTTCGTCCCACTCGTTCTTGGAAGTGTTGAGTAAGCTCGAGCGATTATTATTTACTTATTTATTTATATAAAAATACTGCAGCCCCAACAAGGAATTTTCGTAGGATGGAACTCTCGAAAGCAGCAAGGCTGCTCACGCAACGCTCTTGTGCTCATCATTTCGGTTCCATCAAGTATTACGGATAAATGTAAGGACAAGTGGTCACCACGGGTGCTCGCATCTTGTCGGCAACGCGGCTGTGATATGCCGTGAGCGCGGTTAAATGGAGTGTGAGATCATGGTTTAAAATAACATTTGCAGGTGCTGCGGGCGTTACTTTAGTTGCGGGCGCCATATGAGTTTCAGAATAGCGTTTGCTCTTCCTGAGGAAACTTTCACCCCGACCGCAAACCCAAATACACGGAAGCTACACACAGCAATTCGCGGGCCTCACGGGCCACAACCGCCGCGTGGCATTTCCGATCTTCTGCAGGCGGGCCGCGAACGCGAACGGCGGCTCACGTTACAACGCATGTGCAGTGGCAGCTACCGCACCGCAAGGGCTCGCGGTGCGCTTTTCTATACCTCTCTTATAGTAGAGACGTGGCTTCCTCTACTTCTGCGTGCGTGTGTGCATAGTCTGTGTAGTAAAGCTGGTAGATGAACCATGCGCTCGCTGGCGTTGCGGCGTGAGCACTGCTCCTCGGCAAAAGCAAAAGAGGTGGGCGGATTCGATACTCGCCGCGGGCTTCTGTCAATCAAACTGAATGGATGAGTGAACTCGGATACCAACTCGTTGATTATGAGAAGGCGCGAGTTCAACTCGTGACTGTGATGGTGCCGCTGAGACTGTCAAGCGTTTGATGCGGTGAACACTACGTGGCAGCTTCCTTGCATATACAACATGCGACCCGCTTTTAGGGGCGAAGCTCCTTATGGCGAGGCTTGTGCGTCACTCGTAGTACGTAACCACCAGTGGCGCATACCTGAAATAGGTATAACATTTGATCTCCAAGGTGGTGCCGGTGAGAGATTTCTTCTGTGCGTTTTTAACAATAAAAAATAGCGCTCAATGTACATGCCAATGGCTGCTAATGATGAATGAGAGACAGGAACATTCGGCTTTTAGTAAACGCGCACGCTTCGATCCCCAATAGCAGCCATCTGCATGTACATTGAGCACTATCTGACAGGAAAAGGTTGCTACGTTATACTCGCTGGGCGTAACCTCCTTGGATTTAGAAAGGTTTAACGAGCATTGGGCCGCAGTGCCATGAATACAGTGAACTAGTTTATACCATGAACTCAAGGTGGTTGAAGGTGGGAAGTAGACCCGAAGCGCAAGCCGTAAGAAAGTGTGCGTGTGCCAACCTCTCGTTTAGTCCTTGGAATGTCCACTGAATGGCGGTGCTTTATATGTGGAATATATGATAAAAAGATGCGAGATCGTGGGACTTGGAGTGTGAATAGATGGACGAACAGACACACAGAAGCTACATGGATGGATGCAAGAACGGATGCAGGGGCGGATGCCTGACGAACGCAGGGACGGGCGCACGAACAGGGACGCATGGACGGTCCCACAGACGACGCATGGACGGACGAATGCTTGCGCCCCACCTCCATCCACTTCATTCCGTGGATATGCTGCCATTTTTTATCCCCCTCAGTCCTGTGCACGCGCTTCTCTTGAAACGCCTACTGCGTGTCACAGCGTTCGTGTGCGACGCGGACCGCGTGTCACTGGGACTTCCGGTACGCGTTTCTTTCGAGAGTAGTTCCCGCGCTCTTGTGAGACGCACACAAGCGTTTTCGTCAACGAGCACGGCTTGAGAGAGCTCAGCGATGGTTGCACTGCCAGTCTCCAGTCATGAATAGGGTGCACGTCTGCACTCCGTGGAATGACAAAGAAATGGAAAAAAATTAAGATGCCTCTGGTCTGAAAACACCACCCAACTTAGCCGACCATCCCTGACGCGATGACTGGTTCGTCATAACCAACGAATCGCAGCACGCTGAGGGGTGGATTTGACGTTTTTGTACTGTTTGCTCATTCAAAGGGGGGGGGGGGGGTATGAGCCCACAGGTACATCAGCGCACGACTACACCTCACTTATATGAAATAAGACGTAGCAGCGAGTAGTGGGATTTACGCTGATTTTGTGGTAAACTTACTTGTTCATAATGCCGTTAGTTTTACAGCAGGAACAAATATATAAGACGAACATAAACAGCTTCGCCTTTATATCTGCTCAAGAGGAATGTCCAAAATGTTGAGATGCGTTTTTGAGGAAACGTGCTCCTAACATTGGTCAAGTGTATTCCTCTTTTTTCCAGGAAGGAACCAGCATCGCAGAAAAACAGAAAAACTCCCTTTCATTGCATTGCTATATATGTCCGAATAATTATGTGGCCTAACTTACTTTGAATTTGCCTCACATGTTTCACCACATCTGCTTCCTTTATAGTAAGTAGGACAGGAATGATTGTGATGTCAGAAAAGAATATAACGTGCTCCTTTTTCTGACCATGTACAAGAGTTTCCTTCCTTTGGTTAGGGTTTCTGCTGGCTGTGCTTAAGGAATGTTTTTCTCTTGTGTATTGAACAGGTACTCTTTGTTTTTATCTTTATTAACTTGTGAGTACAGCTTTTTATGTGCTCTGGTGGTGGAAAATTCTGTCAGTGATAACCACAAGCAGCCTGCACATTCATTGCATCACCTTGGCTAGCTTAAGTGAGAAGATTGGTTGAAATGACAACGTAGCACATTGTCTGCTGCAAGTTGTCATCATGAGGAGAAGGTGGAGCAATTTGCATTACCAAACCGTATTGAATTTGTGTGCACTTAACTACTGTGTGGCACCCATCTGTAGCAAACCACATGTCCAGTGACTGCTTATTTAAAGATGTGACTTTGGACGCTATCTCTGCCAAAGTTGTTTCTATGCAGCAATGCAAATGACAGCCATCTAAACTAAATCTGTGGTGGGCATCTGTCACTGTAGAACCTTTCAATGAAAGTTATCTAAAAGTGGAGATGCTTTTTCACATAAAGCTCTAAAGTCATGCAAGAACCTACCTAAATCAGCTCTCTAAGCACTGTTCAGTGTTCATCAGTGTGTAATGAAAGAGATTTTTTTATCTCCTGTGCAGCTTGCTGCACTCACAAGAAAGAAAACAGCTGCTGCTATGACTGTGGAAAGACTTGATCACTGTTTTTTCCATATGTATAGTGCCGCAGGCTTAGCTGTGGTATTGCAAGGGAATGTGCTGCACATTGTATTAGCCCTTTGTCATCTTTCAAACGTGGTTGTGGCACAGTTACAGCCCTGACTTATAAAATCAGTTTCAATGCTGCGGAGGGAGGGAGTCGGAATTCTGCTTAGCAGCATTTTCAAAATTCAGGAGCCAAAAACCCTCACCAATCATCAGTTGATGTAAGCAGTAAAATTGGTCCTTTTTAAGTCACAGTTAAAGGGGCCTTAAAACACTTATTCAAAGTAACCATGATATGGATTCATGAAAGATTTTATTGTTTCATGAGTTCAATGCCGTAAGAATTTCAAGAGTCCTTCTTGTACGAGCGGAATAACAAAAATTTGACGCACTCTGAAATTGCATTCTCTCTTCTCTCGTCCTGACAAAAGCGCTGGAAGCAGGGGGTGAGGGTGGGAAGGCGGCGTGGTCAATAAAAATACGCCACTCACGCCTCGTGATATTGAGAACTTCTTTTTTTTAGCCGCAGATTTTTCAGTGGAATCGCGTGTGCACACGTGAACAAATCACAGCCTCCCGTGGCGATCCCTGTAATGACCGAGCGCGCTATGTTCAAATCACCCAATGTCTGTTAGAAGGCCTTCTACGAGTGCTTTTTGAGCTTGCTCCAACATTTGCTGAGAAGAGAGAGCAATGTTTAGCTAAATTTGATAACTTATTGTGAATTGCATGCCATGTGCCAAGCTAGATTACTTAGATCGCGTGTTGTCAAGATTAAGCAGCGTTTTGAGACCATGTTCAAAAAGTGTTTCAAGGCCCCTTTAAGCCACCGACCCCGAACTGTACTCATCACACAATTTTGTACCGCTGCCGAAGACACGTCACTGATGTCAATTACTTTGCTTGCAGTTTTCAGCTCTAGACAGCGGTTGTTGTCTATCAAAAGCCACGTTTAGTGCCTTTCGCGCGTGTTTTAATCTCGGCAACAGTCATTTCATAATGCTGTTTTGCAAAAAGAATGCCAGTGGCAGCATTAGTGGCAACATGACATTTGTTGCCGACAGTGACTCGGACGTTGCGTTTACCCGGCATATTGCTTCTGATGACGACAAAAGCAGCAGTGACGGTGAAGTCGTGAGCAGTACACATGTGTGGCATTGCGTGAACAACCGACCACTTGCGCAATAAACGTCTTAGCACTTTTCAGTGTGTTACCATGTATTGCATAAGGAAAACGCTTCAGGTTTCAGTATGCTGTGACCCGATACCAGGTCATTCATTGAGTGAAAGCCGCCCTAAACAGCAGTTTCTGTTTTTTAAATTTTTGTGTGAATTCCCGAAATCAGCGTGATAATAATTTGAAAATAACAATTGCATAAACACATTGATGTATATTGTAAAATGCTAACGATTTTTGTACAATTATTAAAATTTACGGAGGCAGTTATATGGTTGACTGGGAAGACTTTGTAGTCAAGTGTTTTAATTTCTGTTACTGAGAGTTAACTGTACTCAGTATCATCTTAATTTATTGTCAAGGGCCTCTATCATGTTAGTATATTGTGCAAACATTCAGTTCTCTGTTGGGAACTGTAAGCCATCTGCAGTGACACAAGTTCTATTCAGTCATAGGACAAAATTTCACTTGGCTTGAAACCCAATTCATATGTTGTGATCAGGTGCTTTGGATGCAGTAAATGTAGTGGGAACCTTTTTGATAAAGCAGCTATACGTTTCAGACAGCATTGATTATATTAATAATGAAGTGATTTCAATCAGTTGGCTTGTTTGCCCTCTTGTTACAGAAAGCATTTTCAAGAAGGAATCCTTTGTGGCCTGCGAACAGCAACTTCTTTTTACCGAGGCTGTGGACTTTTGAAAGGCTGCCTGTCTTTTACTTCTGAGCTACTACATTTCCAACTTTGCTTACGCAGACCCTGTCACGACAACACTGGAATTTCTTCAGAGGTGAGATGTGCTGATGATGCAATCAGTCTTGGTGTCTTGATCCACCACAGTGGTCTAGTGGTTATGTTGCTATACTGCTGACCTACAGGTCGTGAGATCCAATCCCAGCCATGGAAGCTGTATTTTAAATGGAGGCGATAATGCTGGAGGGTCATTTGCTTAGATTTAGAGGCCTACTTAAGGAACTCAGGTGGTTCAAATTTTTGCAGCCCTACACTAAAGTGTCTCTTACAAACATATTGAGAAATTGGGACACGTAACCCTTGAAATTGTGAAAACTGATAAGGAATCTTGGAAGCCTAATATCGTGCTAAAGCTGAAGATAAATCTGTCAATACCGAATGATTATAATAGATGTTTTGTTCAAAACCACCTGGTAGTACAAGACTACCTATGCCTTCCATCTTTGAATAATGTTGGAAATTTTTTGTGACAAGGCGTTGCTCTGGCGTAGACATAAGGGATCAATTTTCAGTAACGATTCAGTTGGCAGTTTAGCGGTAGTCCTGTTGGGTGTGTTACTTTATTGCCCTCATTCTAGTTTTTTTTGTGCTGCTTTAAGTCATTTATAGAAAACAACAAATGAAGGAGAATTTTTTTGAGAAGCTCACTTTTTTGTAAGACAGAATGAAATGAATGCAACAGACATTAAGGCCAAAGAAATTTTTATGGACATTATACAATTTCTTGTGTGTGATAATGCATGACTACAAATTTTGGTTAGTTGCCACTTGAATAAGTACTGTTGATCACTTTTCAACATTTAAATAATTTTAGTTCGTAATGAATATAATCCCTGTGCTACGCACTGCTTGAAATTTCTTGTGGTGCAAAGAAAAATGCTGAAATGTTGCTTTTGTCTGTTAAACTTAGTTTTGCGGTGACTTCTTTGCCTTTGTGGGTAGTCAAGTAATACTTCCTTGTATACCTGTATTTTGAACTATATCAATAAAAGTGTTAATATCAGCCACAAACATTACTAAGACAAGAATATAGTAGGCCTATGTTAAACAGAACCTGAAGGAACCAGAAAAAAGTGTTATACCGAGTAGGAGTTACATTTACTGAGATCGACAAGGTTGAAGGCTGAGTTCAAAATCCATTATTTTACATGCAGTTCCATTTAAGCTTTAGTTATGTTTAACATTTCAGTTTACTTTGAGGTAACTGTACTCAACGTCATCCTACTTTATTTCCAGGGGTCTCTATCATGTTTTTCTATAAACAACTACTGCTGTCTTCTACTAAGCAGCATGGCAAATTGAGCAAGCTGGTGAATGTTCATTATAGTTTAACTGTGCAGTGGTATGATACACAAAAAAGAAAGCTTAGACAAAGAAGCCTAGTTTTTGCTAAGCTTCTTTATTCATGCAGTCTCACCACATCTTTTGGCTATAATATGGTAATAAAATCAAAGTTACCTTGTTCTCGGTATTGTCTCACTTGCCTCGTTACCTGAATAGTGCACAAATTGTAGGGAAGTTATTGCAAAACGAAAAAAAAATCAGCAGCTAGCATATGAGATGCAGTTACATGCAACTGGCTTCAACTTTGTGCACATGCATGGAGCTTATGGTCTTGGCAGATGGCACCGTACACTTTAAATATTGCCTATTAGTCTTTATAAATGACAAATTATCAGCACTTCAAAATGTAGAAAAAAAAAGTATCTTTGAGATGCTACATAACCAGAAAGAAATGCGATAGTGACTTTATATTGTATGAACTGATGTTACAAAAAACCTAACTAAATCGCCAGCTAACTTATTTACATTCTTTCTAGGGAGATGTTCAACGTAAACCCGAAAAGGGGCAGTAAATTGTCTAATGGCCGCAAATCAAGGACCACTGTGGACAACAGGATAATGAAGTTGGTGCAGCAGTTGCGCTGAAGAACTGATGTTGTAAGTCGACTTTTGCTGGTGTTATTTGCTGATCTCCTGTAGTTGTATTGTGCATGTATACTTTGTTATTTAATATGGTTTGCATGAATAATTCAAAGTTATTCAGAAATGTGAGGAGATCTACCATAAGAAGTTTTTATTGAAAGACGACAAATGTTTTGCACAAGTTGCCCTTTATGAAAAGAAAGCAAATTTTTTCGGATTTGCCTCGTGTGCCACCCCTCACGTTGCACAAAAGCAGAGTGGTATTAAGATTCATACAATAAAAGCTTGTTAATTCAAACTTACGTCGAATTAGAACTGATGCCATGGACCCGGCACAGCCCTGTGTATTATTTTATGGGAAAAGACTCCTGATAATTTGAACAACTCAATGTGCACGATAATGATTTGAACTGCGAGCCCTCTGGTTTCATCGCTTTTTGCGAAAATTAGTCTAGAGTGATTACTACCATATGTTGCAAAACGAGACGATGTGTAAACAACTACAGATTCAAAACAACTGAACAGCAGATTTTCTCAGCAGATGAGATTTCTACTAAAACTTGTGGTCCGCCACCATTATTTGACAGAGTTGACACTCTGCCTGACTCTTCTGACGAGAAGGCAACCCTGTTTCAGTTTTATTTTCATGTGCAGGCAATTTTCGGACTCTATTGCTAGAAAGATGCGCGCTGAATTTTATAGTATTTAGGGTTGAGAAGAAAGATTTGCTTGCACCTTCTTCAACTAAGTAATGATGTCGTTAGCTACGACTGGCAAGGCTGGTTTCATGTACCTTCCTTGCAGAGCCACAAGGTCATGCCGTAGGCTTGTTCAGGCAATCTGTGCCTCTTTTTTTTTTTTGGCAAGGCTAAGTGTCACCCTCTGTATTCTTGGCCTTCCGATTTTACGACATCCAGATTATACGACGGTTTTGAGTGATCCCCTGAAAGTCCTATACGTGGGGTTCCACTGTCAGCACTGGTTTTGTTTTTGATTTATTGCCTGGATTACATTTCACGTAGTTTAGTACTGAAACACAGAATGTGAAAAGCTCCTGACACCTTGCATGTCTAGTGAGTACTGGAATAATTTCCGAATCGTTTTGTAAAAAGTCAAGTGATGTCTCTATTAACAAAAAATGGAGGCTCTTCAGGTGCAGATTTATTATTGGGCCTGGATTTTATGAATCCTCAGAAGCTGGGGTCTGTACAGCTTGAAAGCAGCAACTGGCAGGCGTAATGCTCTAAAATGTTCGAACATTGATTGTACAGTAAGACAAAGTTTGGCAGAATCAAGCTGCCTGTTTTTGAGCAATTACATTGAGCAATTAGGTCGAGTGAAACTGGCACCGCCGGTGCCCGTTTCGGAAGTCTGACATTTGAGCAGAAAGTTCAACTGATACGTCAGGTGAAAGAAAAAAGGCCGGCAAAGGTCTGAAATCGCAAGAGAATTCGAAATACCACCGCAACAATATCAACTGTTCTAAAGAGTAAGGATCCTGTACTGGAAAGTTTTGAGAATTTCTCAGGAAACGAAAGCACAACAATGATTCTATGTTCTCTGAAGTGGAAAGAGTGCTTCTCGAATGGTTGAAAAGCATTAGAAGTGCAAACCTTATTGTAAATGGGTGTGTATAGACTGCAGAATCCGAAGCCCTAGACACCCGAATGGGCAAGCAAGATTTAAAGTGCAGCAGGGCTGGCATGAACATTTCAAAAGACGGCACGGTGTGTCTTAAAATTGATCATTGGTGAAGGTGCAGCCGTGGACCAGGATGTCGTGGATGGATGACGCAAGCGTCGGCTGAGCGCCCCACTTCAGCAGTGCGCAGATAGAGACATTTACAACTTGGACAAGGCCGCATTCTTTTACAAACTATTTCAAAAACGCGTGCACACTACACTGGGCGAAACTTTATCAAGATGTAAACAAAGCAAAGAACGCATTACAGTGATGTTGGGTACTAACAAGATAGGGGAGGACAAACTTCCTTTGCTGATACTGGGAAAGGCTGCAAAGCCCCAGTCGACAAGCTGGCTGAAATAGTCAACTTGCTTGAAGGCCCCGATGAGGAATATGAGCCGCTAGACTAACAGCTTCGTGAAATATCAACAATGGGACAAAGGCAAAAGAGCCTCCGTCTGTTACAAAAGAGAGTGTAGGGCTAAAGCGGCGACCATGACCTCGTAATTTGCCTCAACAAACTCAAGCAGGCAATCCTCGCGCCCAGCCAAAGCACCCGACAAAGATAGCTGAATGACTTTTATGTGTGTGAATAATAATATGTTTCACGTGATACCACTTCTGTGAAGTTGTCATAGCTAATTTGGCTGTACTTGCTTACCTTTTATCAGGCAGTTGCGTATATTGAATCACTGCTTATATCGAATTTTTTCTCCCTCTTGCTGACTTCGTTATTACGAGGGTTTACTGTACCTGTTGCTACAGAAAAAACAGAAAGTAAAGTTTTTTGTAAGTAATTTTATGAGTTACCTAATTAGGATCTCTAAAGGACGGTCTAGCAATCATGCTTAACGTGGTCACCTTTCAGTGTCTCTCTTTTGTGGCATCCACGCAGAAGTCAATCAGCTTTTTTGTTTTGAATTATAATTTTGTTCACTAGTCCAGGCATTTTAGGTATGCATGTCTTTTATACTTCGAGGAGTTTGGTTGTACTGTGGATGGATTAGAGCCGCTTTATGTGTTTCATTTGTTATTGCTAGGTAGATGCAATAGTATTTTGTTTTGGCAAAGATTGCCTTCTTTCATTAGTCGACGTGTCCAAATATTTTCTGTTTGTTGTGTTTCTTTTCAGGTAAACCATAAGACATGAAAATCAACGTCAAATTGTATTTTCGTGTTTTTTGCTCTGCGGATTTTTGTAATGCCAAGTGAAAATGGGTAGAAGCCTTGTCAAGCTGCTAACATAGCAGCTTTTTGCTCTTATCCTTGCGTTTTCTTTTTCGCAACTCTGTGAAGAAAATGCTCAATAAAACTGAAACTGAAAGTGAAACATGGTGCGATTGGCAAAATAAATTCTACCTGTATATGTTCAGAATGGCTGAATTTTCAGAGTTTATTTGGCAAGTAGTAGTATGTAAGCACACTTCCTGTCAAGGCTATGGACTGTCTCACTATTTGTAGGAAGCATAGTAAATGCTATGAGCTCGGCCGAGAAATATCAGGCTATGTTACCACAGGAGTCGTTTTATTGCTTTACTGTAATCTACGTGCTGAACTTGAAATGACACTGTTATCTGTGGCAATGCATGCCGCAGAAAGATGTGCTCGTCAACTCGTATGAGTACATCAAGAAAGTTCATTTCAGTGCTAGAGTAGGAGTGTTTAAAATAAATGCTGGTGTGTACCTGGTTGAATGCCTGTATGAATTTGAGGAGCTCGTTTTCCGAATGTGTCAAAATTATGAATATATCATCTAGGTACCGTTTATAGAGTAATGGTTTGATATTACAAGATGAAAGAAAATTGGACTCTATGTGGTGCATGAATATGTCAGCGTAGTTTGGGGCCATTCTTGTACCCATTGCCGTGCCGCTGATTTGAAGATAGTACTGGTTGTTAAATTCAAAGCTGTTCAAATCGAGTACAAGTCTTGTGAAAATTTCAATTACTTTTTTGCTTGGATAAGCGACAGGGTTGTGTGTGCCATACGATTCAACAAGCGCCCTTACACCATCGTCATGTGGGATATTTGTGTAGAGTGAGCTAACATCCAATGTTACGAGAAATGCACCGTCTGGAAAATTCATTCGGAAAACGACCTCCTCAAATTCATACAGGCAATCAACCAGGTACACCCCAGCATTTATTTTACACACTCCTACTCTAACACTGAAAAAAACTTTCTTGATGTACTCATTCGAGTTGACCATGGTGCGTTGGTAACTAACGTATACAGAAAACCTACGGACAGGCAACAATACCTGCACTTCAAAAGCTGCCACCCACGACATTGCAAGACCAGCATTCCCTATTCCCAAGCACACAGATTCCGACGAATCTGCTCCCGCACCGAGGACTTCCACAAAAACAGCACAATATGCGCGAAGTACTCCTTAATCAAGAATACCCGCCAGCTATCATCGATGACGCCATCAAAAAAGCTGAAAATCTGGACCGCAAGATTCTTCTCAACTACCAGAAAAACGTCGACCAACACCGCAATAAAAACTTGCTATTAACTTTCACGAGCAACTAACCGAACATAAACAAGGTCCTAAGAAAACACTTTAACATATTGAAACAGAGCGTGCGACTATCCAAAATTTTCACTTCTCCTCCTTGTGTTGTATACAGACGGCCGAAAAATATAAAGGATCATTTAATAAATTCAAAGATAGGTGTGAAACCTCAAATTGGGTGTCACCCTTGCGGAAAAAGCAGATGCAAGGTATGCAAACACATGCAGACAACGACAGTGGCGAAAAGCACCCACTCGGATTTTAAGCACAGGATAAGAGGTGCACTAGACTGTGACTCAGACAACGTCATATACCTCCTGGAATGTGGGTATGTAACAAGCATTACGTGGGCGAGACAGACACTCCGTTTAGAATTAGATTCAACAACCATCGGGCACATGTACGATCTCTGCAAGGCCTTCCACTTTCAAAACACTGCACATTAAAAGACCACAGCTTTGATGACATCAGGGTTACACTACTAGAAAACAACTTTCGAACAATCAGAGAACGGGAACAACGAGAATCTTATTTTATCTACAAATTTAACACGATAAAATACGGAATAAATGAACACCCAGGCACTCTGTCAGCGTTACGACCGCTAAAAGACGCAAACGCTTCTCTCTAATCAGTCCGGTTTCGTTACGACAAAAATATTACCCGCTAACAAAGCTTTTGGCCTATGCATCTGACAACATAGAAATGATTTGCCTCATCAAGCACAGCCGGAACGCACAGATAAGTGCTCCCGGATGTCGTACGGTCCCCCCTCCCCCCCTTTTTCTTTTGTTCTTTTTTTTCTTCTTTAAGTTTTAACGCACATTCTGTTCCTTCAGTGACAAGGAGCTGACAGCTAGGTGGTTCCGTTAACTTTTTCAGACATGCGCGCATGTCTTCCCAGTGAGCAGCAACTGTGTGGTGACTGTCCCGGATGTCGTACAGTCTCCCCGCCCCCCTGTTCTTTTTTTTTCCTTCTTTAACTTTTAACGCACATTCTGTTCCTACACTGACAAGGAGCCATTGCATATAATGAATATCGATGGCGGTGCCTCAATCAACGGCTTTTTCATTCCTCATGACGCCACCAGCACGCACTCGAAGCGCTTAAGCCCTCCGCATTAACTTGTCCTAAACTTCAAAGAGGAACGAGCCGCCAGCGGACTACACGGAAAGGTGAAATACAAGAACGGCGGCTCACTTCCTACTTGGGGAAGAGTGGGTGCGGGGGAGGTATTGTTGACAACAATGACATTTCTCATCAACCTCTGCCCTACTCTGTTGAGATGCTGCCCCTTTCTAGTTACGCCATGTCGGTCTTGCTTCTTCTCCTAGATTTTCTATATTTCATTTATGTTTGTCCTCCCGTTTCGCTGTTTCTTCTTCTTTTTTTCTTTCTCTTTTCTTTATTTTTTTCCTTTTTTTTACTTTTCTTTTGGCCCCTTCCCTCCTGTCTCGACAGGCTATAAGAAGACACGGAACATGTGTAAATAGTATTATGCCTTGAAAAAGACGGGGTTCCCGTCGAAATGATGGCACAATAAACAGTTGTTATGTGAAAGCGCATCTACTTTCATATATATATATATATATATATATATATATATATATATATATATATATATATATATAAACGAAAGCTTTTTATTTTTCCTTAGTTTCAAACGGAGACCGACCTTCATCAGGGCTGACGAAGGCCAGTGCCCGACTGAAACGTAGGAAAAATGAAAAGTTTTTGTTTTGCCCGTAGTCAGTATGAGGCACCAATTACCAGGGTGTTGGGTGTAGCGCAATTAATGCGGCTGGTATAGAGCGCGTGGCCAGTTCCCGACACGTCAACTAGCGAAGCCGATCTGATCCACGAAGGCGAACGCTGAAGACCCCGAGCACGGGAAAGAAAGGAGACTCCTTCGTTCGCACAGTTCACGAGCGGAGCCGTGAAGGTCACCCCCGTTCGGAATTAGAAGAAGGCTTACTCGGAAAAGCGTCTGACAAGAGGCAGGTCAGGCGCCACCATCTGAGTATAAGCCATTGTTGGCATGAGCGCGTGCCATTGAGAACGACGCGGGCACGTGACCACTTGGCTGACCGAGACATAGTGGTGGCAGGGAGACGAATATAACCTCCCCCGCTGTACGCCATTACCGAGTGCTGTTAGGATTTCGGGGCGCCTCGCTGTCGCATGTACACCTGGTAAGCGCACGGAGCCCAACGGTGTACTCACCGTTCTTAAGGAGGCTTCTACGAAGCAACATTTAATGAGAGAGCCTGACGGGGCTCGAGCGTGAGAATGGCCACCGACGGAAATCGGTCGACAGAGGCAGCACGGCCTGGCATGGGAGAGAGTGTCACACGCGGAGAACCTATCCCTTTGCGTGTTGTATTTGGTAACGTGTTTTTTAGCAATGCAGTGTCTATTATGAAAGTGTTTTTGCTATTGGTTGTGGCAATGCGAGCCCACACGTGTGATTGGCTTGTGTGAAGACCTTTGTTCAACCGAGGGTTAAAAAGAGGATGTTTGAATCTGAAATAAAAGAGCGGAGGGTCGGGCTTGGACGCGGGCAAACGCCTGAGGCTGCAATAATGCGTCTCCTCACCGGACTACGGCTCATTCTTCGCACTGCCACTGTGCACTCGAGTCATCGAGGGGACCCATTCCGATCCGGAAACATCTTCCCTCCTTAGCTAGTGTAGGGCTAGTCGAGGAGGAGGAAATTTCATTTCATTTCAATTCATTTCATTTCATATATTTTACCCTCCATCGCACATTGCATTACAGAGGGGAGTCGGGTACAAAAAAATAATAAACTATAAACAAGAGCAAACATAGTAACATCAAATTAATAAAGATTACAAGACATGTAAATTTGATGTTAGGCAATACACTGAATGTATGTGTTAGTACCATCAGAAACATGGGGGAAACAGAGTACAATAATATAATGTACAATATACACTTCACGCGTCATCACATAAGTACTCCTGTATTGTAGAAGAAAACAAGTCATGATTTGACATGGAAACTATGTCCCGCCCTAACTCCCACCTCCTTCCACTATTTTGTATATATATATATATATATATATATATATATATATATATATATATATATATATATATATATGTTACGTTCTACCGGCCATAGGCCGGCCGCGGTGACAAAGAAATCAGTCGATGTGGCAGTGCAAACGAACCACCTTTATTTCGAGCTCGGAAATATATATAGGAAAGCAAGAGGAGAGAAAGAAGGAAAGTTTTACAATGACGCATGCGCCGAGGGGCGTCATTTGGCCGGACTTGTTATCTGCAGCATTCCTTCCCCCTAGGAGCCGTAGCGTTCCACGGGCTTTCTGATTCTTGTGGACCGACGTAACTCGGGGACAGGGCTTTCGGAAAGGTCATCCGCTTCGCATTTCGGAGCATCCTGGGTGGTTCGGTGTTGTCCCTCGGGTGGCGGTTCTTCTGGAGTCGCTGTTTCTCGGCTTGCACCTGTGTCGGATGAACGTTTTCGCACCTGGTCGACATGACGTCGAACGACGCCGTCTTCCGTTGCTACAGTGACGAGACGTGCCCCACTCGTCGATTTCACTTTGCCTGGCGTCCACTTGTCCCCAACACCGTAGTTGCGCACATAGACGGCATCTCCAGGAGCGAAGTACCAACTCGCAGACTCAGCACCTGGATTCTTCGGCAATTCGTGGTTCCTGGGAGAAAAGCAAATATCCAGTCTAGTACGCAAACGGTAACCCAAAAGTAGCTCAGACGGCGAAACCCCTGAAGCTTGTGGCGAATTCCTATAGTTACAAAGAATTCTTGACAGAGCCGTTGACAGTTCTACTCCGGGCATTCTCTTCAACCCATCCTTAAGGGTTCGCACGGCGCGTTCTGCGAGCCCATTGCTTTGAGGGTGGTAAGGAGGGGTACGAATGTGCTCGATTCCATTTTTCTGCACAAATTGAGCAAATTCTGCCCCTGTAAAAGGCGTACCGTTGTCGGTAACTATGGTGCGCGGTAATCCAAAACGGCTGAACAAGGTTCGCATAGAATCCACCGTTGCATTAGCGGTTGCTCGCGATACTGGAATGGCTTCTATCCAATTGCTGTGTGCATCCACGATTACCAACAGCATTTTGTTGGAAATAGGTCCTGCGTAATCTGCGTGCAACCGCGACCACCTCTCACGCGAAATTGGCCAACTGACGCGGTTCCGTTCCGGGGGCATAGGCAAAGCTTGCACACAATTTTTGCAGTCTGAAGCGGCCCTCTGGATGTCTTGATCCAGACCGGGCCACCAAAAGCTAACCCTTGCCCTAGTCTTCATGGTGGACGCTCCCTGATGCGATTCGTGCAACAATTTCAATAGCTTCTCACGCGCCGTTCTTGGTATCACTACCCGATGGCCCCAGAATAACATGCCCTTCTCGACAGACAACTCATGTCGCCTTTTCCAGTATTCGACCATTTCTCTGCTGTCACCCGCGACGGAAGGCCATCCTTCAGTCACGTACCTACATACTTCTTGTAAAACGGCGTCCGCTTCTGTGAGTGCTTGAAGTTCTTTGTGCGAAACCGCGGGCTCGTCCAGCTGGTCAATGAGAAGCACCATTTCCGTGAGGTTTTCCGTTTCTGCTTCCGGCTCCTGCAAGGATTGTGGTAAGCGGCTTAGGGCATCAGAGATTAACATCTGACTGCCGGGTTTACAAATAAGCTTGTATTTATACGCGCCGAGCAAAAGCGCCCATCGCTGAATGCGTGCGGCAGCCATAACAGAAGTCTGACGGTCCGGTCTCAGTAGCCCCAGCAAAGGACGGTGATCTGTTACTAACGTGAACTCCCGACCCAAGAGGTAATCGCGGAACCGTGTCACGCCAAACACTAAGGCTAAAGCTTCTCGCTCGATTTGAGAGTACTTCATTTCAGCTGAGGTGAGCGTTCGTGACCGGAACCCAATTGGCCTGTCTTCGCCATTTATACGGTGAAACAGGGTAGCACCGACACCGTAAGGGGAAGCGTCGCATTCCAGCAGCAACTCCAGCTGCGGATCAAAATACGTTAGCACTGGGGCCGAACACAAAGCGCTCTTTGCCTTCTGAAATGCCGAGTTTTCTTTCGTGTGCCAAACCCATTTTGCGCCTTTTTCAAGAAGCTTATACAAAGGTGCAAGCACAGTGGAAAGATTTGGCAGAAACTTATTGTAAAAAGTGACCATTCCTAAAAAGGATCGCAACTCAGCAACATTTCGTGGCAACGGGGCCAGTCTGATTGCGTCGACGTTTTTTTCGAGCGGATGTAGTCCCTCGGTATCAATACGATGTCCCAGATACGTCACCGACGATTCACAAAACCTGCACTTTTCTGCACGAAGCTTGATGCCGTACTCGCGGAATCGCTGCAACACTGCTTCCAGATTAGCATTTTCATTGTTGTTGCTCTCGGCTATCAGCACATCATCCAGATATGCCTGTGTCCCTGGCAGCCCTTGTAGCACCGATTCAATCTTCCGTTGGAATATCGCAGGAGCTGACGCGATGCCAAACGGCAATCTATTGTAGCAGAACAGCCCCTTCGGTGTATTTATCACTGCTAGTTTCCGCGAGTCTTCATCTAGCTCGACCTGGTTGTATGCATCGCGAAGGTCCAATATACTGAATTTCTTCCCTCCACGTAAATTTGCAAATATGTCGTCTATGACAGGCAATGGGTACTGCTCAACCTCGCACACTGGGTTTAAAGTCACCTTGAAATCACCGCATATGCGCACCGTTCCGTCCTTCTTCAAAACTGGAACAATGGGCGTCGCCCATTCGGAATGAGGAACTGGAGAGATTATGCCAGCGGATACTAATCTGTCAAGCTCCTTTGACACTTTATCGCGAAGTGCAAAAGGAATTTTTCTTGCCTTGAAAAACTTGGGGGTTGATCCGGTCTTGATATGCAGTCGGGCCGGCGGACCTTTCATGAGACCAGTGCCCTCAGTGAAAAGGTCAGCGTTTTTCTGGAGCAGCTTCGGAATGACCTCCTGGGCTTGGCTTGACCTTGAAGGCTGCGGATACACGTTGAGAACCTGGATACATTCGTCGGTTAATTTTTTCAGCAGATCCCGACCGCAAAGACTGGGCCCCTCGCAGTCTAAAACAGTCAAAGTACATTGCACTGTTGTACCTTCGTAGGAAACCGGCATTGTTATTGCGCCGAGAAGCGGAAGTCTGCCCAGATAGCATGAAAGCTGTAGTTCTGACTTCTGTAGCTGCGGCCACTGATGACAGTACGTCTCGTAGATGCTCTTAGGAATGACGCAAACAGGCGAGCCCGTATCGATGTCCATCGTTACTTGAATGCCGTTCCACGCGAATTCCTTTCTTATAGGGGGTATGAGCGAGCGCTTAGTGGTCAACGACCAAATCTGCGACGCACTGTTATCACTGTCTTCCGTTTCTGTCGCCTGTGCTGTCACTGCTAGCATTCTGCTTGTTTTGTCGTTCACCGCGCACATTCTGGCTAAATGCCCTCGCCGTGTACATTTGAAGCATCTGCGCTGGATTAGGCGACAAGCATTGGTTCTGTGACCCTGCTTTCCACAACAATTGCATTGTTGTACGCCCGCCGTCTTCGCGCGCGACTCATATTGAGCACTCAACTTGAGCAAACTCGCTTGCTCTTTGTCCGAAATAATACCTTGCGAATCGCGTTCGGCGCTTTCTGCGGCCAGGGCAAGGGCCTCGGCTTCTTGAAGATTAAGGTCTTTCTTTGCTAGCAGCTGCTTTTGCAAATTCTTGGACCTGACTCCACACACAATACGGTCCCTTATCATTCTGTCCAGCATCGTCGAAAAGTTGCAATTCTGGGCCATCTGTCGAATTGCCACAATAAATGCATGCACAGACTCCCCTTCTTGCTGGCAGCGATGGAAGAATTTGAAACTTTCTGAAATTTCATTCGGCACTGGGTCGTAGTAGCTGTTTAACGTCTGCACAACTTCCGCGTAGGTCAGAGCATTAGGTTTCTTCGGCGCTACTTTCCCGTTCAAGATTTCAATTGTCTTTGTTCCAAGCGCGGCTACCAGCAGGGCCCTCTTCTTAGCATCGTCCTTCACATCATTAGCTTCAAAGTAAGCCTCCACCTTTACCAAGTACGCCTGCCACTTATCTTTTGCGTCTTCGAATTCCGGTAGCTGGTGTGCCATGGCTGGTGGGTTCGTTCTGCAGGCCGTCGCTTGTGGGCATATGCTGGCCTTCTTGCTGCTGTAGAATTCTCGTCGCCACAGTTACGTTCTACCGGCCATAGGCCGGCCGCGGTGACAAAGAAATCAGTCGATGTGGCAGTGCAAACGAACCACCTTTATTTCGAGCTCGGAAATATATATAGGAAAGCAAGAGGAGAGAAAGAAGGAAAGTTTTACAATGACGCATGCGCCGAGGGGCGTCATTTGGCCGGACTTGTTATCTGCAGCAATATATATATATATATATATATATATATATATATATATATATATATATATATATATATATACGGGTCAGCTACGAAGCCCACTGCAGCAGCCGTGCAAGAAATTGCGTACTTGTGCTGCGGACATCTCTGGTTCAGCCCTATCTGCATGACCGGTTCACACTTTGAGATGACGTGCCTCGACGAGAATGAATTGAAATACTTTAATAACTACCTGAGAATGACACCAAGTTTCGATTGACTGGCCTCAACGTCAACAAAAAGAAAAAGATGTAGGGAGTGCAGTCCGTCTAGGTGCTGGCAGGAAAACCAAAAGATACCACATTGAACCAGAGAAAAGAGCTTTTCAACGCCAACTAGGTGACTCGCAGCTGGTGGCATGAATCCAGATAGGTCAAAAAGGGCGACACATAGACACGAATTAGTCTATGGCAGCCATTCCTTTTTATATGGAATGATGCTTTTGGATGAAACTTCCAAATCGAGCATGTTGTCCTAGTTCGAACAATTGCGTCGTCTATTCAATCTTCGTTAAACAGGTCGAGCGGCGTTTGCAATTTCCATTAACTCACACAACTTAGGATATACGGAAGTCACACAAATAACGAGCCTGTCAGTGAAATGGAACGAAGAAAACCTTATTTAAAACCTGCAGATTATCGGCCCGGCCTAGGGCATCCGGGTGGTCACGGTAAGGTTAAGCCTTTCTGCCGCTTCCCGGGCTTGCTGGGTGGCCCAAAATAGGTCTCCGAATTCCGAGCTAGCCAGAGCGTCGAGCCAACGCATCTCAAGGAGGTCCAGTTTTTGTACTAACTCAAATATATTTTGTTCTTAGGCTGAATCTCAGGGGGATGCCTCCCCAGCCTACACGGGATGGTCTGGACCCCCTGACCCCACCGCCCACAATTTACGCCCATATTCGCAGTGCAGTAATGCATTTAAAATAGGACAAACAGAAATTAAAATATCTTATGTGAACAAATCAGGGGTTATTGGTAATATAAATGGCGTTCAACTCCGCATTTCATATTATTATTTGAATGACAAAAACCAACCTGGAACGCTATACTTTATTTAGCAACACGCACCTCATTTGAAAATCGAACAAAAACTTTGCATTTGAACTAATTTCGAAGGCCATGCTTATACACGTTACTATATTCTAGAGCAACGTCACTGCCGGTCAGTCATCATCATCGTCATATGCTCAAGAGAATTTGTCTTTGTTTACCTGTTTGCTCGCGCGCCATTTGCGAAATGCTCACAAGTGTTCTCGATCAAACCCAGTTAAAGATATTATAGATGACGCATATTCTGGTGAAATGAATCACAGAAGAATCGTGGGATGTGTATCCAGTTCGCGCTATCAAGACTACTGGCGTAGCCTTTCGGCTCTTCTCCGAGACAAAAAGTATGAGGAAGTTACGGGGCACTGTTGTTCTCGTTGACTGGGATGACAGCCAAAATCCAGTGGAGGCGAAGCTTCTGGATTTCGGTAAGTGCGTTGTGTGTGCGGAGACGTGCAGTTTTAAGCAGTTGTTCCTGCTGAGATATTCAACGTGGTATATAATTGCAGGCACCCAAAAAGCCATGGAGCAGGAGCGTGCCTAGCTGGCAAAGGCTGCCGTGGCAATGGCAAGCAGCCGCACCGAAGAAGCGCCAGCAGAGACACAAGAAGAGGTAACTTTCTGCGTTGCACGCGCTTGACAAAAAAAGTGTTACCAATTGGCTTGCCATTGTGTTTTACACTGCCTTGTGAAGTTAGCCGCCCATACAGGACCACCTGCATTATGTGGCAGCATCAGCATTCGACCATGAGTGAACAACTTGGGGGAAAAGGCCATTCAGTAGTAATAGCCGTGACATAATAGTGAAGAAATGTCAGGTTAATGACTGATAGGCATGTACAGTCGAGTGCAGAATTTCAGAGACCACGGGAGCGCGTGCCGAGGCGCATCGCTGCGCCTTCTGGCGGCTGCACGGCTCTGTGCGGGAGCGCGTATTGCGCACACTCGTCCTATATCACCCGGCAGCCCGCTTTTTCACTCGTTTCAACGGTGCGCATCTCGAAACGATGCGGACGGCGCAAGGTACCACTTCTGAAGTTGCTGTGCAAGCACCGGTACTCCCGAGCGATAATATAGCGGCGAAAATGCCTCTATTGTAATAGCATGGCACGAGCGCGCCATGCACTACGCTTTCTTCCTTGATGCAGCGCGGAAAACATGCAGTTTCTCGGCTTTTCTCAAACGGAGTTCCGTGATATGCTCATCTTGGAGTGATGAACTTGTGCTCTGTTTCGGAGACGTTATGCCAGCTCCATTTCTTGGTGCGAATATCGCTCGTGCAGTGGTATGCAGTAAACCACTGAATATCGCGCGTCCAGAATGAATAGCCAGGAAACGCGATACACAGCTTATTCTTGTAAGCCACAAAAAAAGAAAACGATAGATATATGTGACGAAGCAGGGAAAGCGAGAGCAGACGACGGAGTGGCCGATCGCTGGAAGGCGAGAAAAACGAAGGAGCTCGGGCTGGAGAGAAGATTAAGAAGGGCGCGCGCAGGCGAGACAGTTTTTTTTTTTGGAACGCCGGCAGAACGGGCGGCAGGTTGTCGGAGAACCCGCATCTACGCGCGAGGTTCGCATACACAGGGCGCCTGTCTTCGGGACAGCGAGCGCCTCACGGTCCTCGCCTGGCAAGACCTGGGACGCGGCCTGCTGCTCTCGGAGAACCCGCACCTACGCGCGAGGTTCCAGATTGTCCACCGCCGTCGAGACGAGCGTCGCAAGGTCCTGGCCTGGCGCGGACGAGCCCTGTCTGGCTACCGGCTACCGAGCGACGGTTCGTTCACTCGGCCCTTAACCCCTGCTGCTGCTACGTCGTTGCCACACCGGACATCTACCCGACGACGATTACGTCATCACAGGGACTCAACCAGCCCACAGCCTCCTGGTCCCCAAGCACCGCCACGTGAGACAATTGACTAGTAGTGTACGCTGCCGCTTTATGTATTTCGTGTGTGTATGCTGTCAAATACAATTGTAGTGTGGTTTGTTAACGTCAGATACCGTCTCCTCCATCCGCAACGCGTCACACGCTCTGCGGCGCGACGAACCTCACCAACAAACATCACATCTGGCGTCCGCGCGACAGGACCGCTCTTATCCTATAAAAGAGCAGCGCGTCGCTTATGCGGGTCTGACGGTTGACGATGGAGACGGACAAGCTCACAGCAATTGGAAAGGAACTGGGGTTGAGCGGTCCAGGGCTAAAGCAGTGGATCGATGAGGAGCGCGTACGTGAACGAGAAGCGCGGGAAGTACGTTTAGCCGAACGCAATGCGGCAAAAGAAGCTGATGCCGAGGCACTGGCGAGGCTACAAGCAGAAAAGGAGGTTCTCGAACTAAGGTTGAAGCTCCGAGAGTTAGATGCGACAACGGGTAGCGTGACTACAGGTCAATCAGTAGAGGGTCCGCACATGGGTTCTCCTCAAAGCTACGAAAGTCCGCACAAACTCATACCGCCCTTCAACGAAGTTCGCGACGAGCTGGACGCGTACATCCAGCGCTTTGAACGCGTCGCCAGGAGCCAGGATTGGCCGCAAGACAAGTGGGCCCTTTCACTGAGCCTTTGTTTGACAGGTGAAGCGCTAAGTGTTGTTGGCAGAATGGCACCTGACCATGCCATGGATTACGCAACGTTAAAGAAAACGTTGTTGCAGCGCTTCCGGTTTACAGAGGAGGGCTACCGCACTAAGTTTCGGTCGGCGAAGCCTGAGGACTGCGAAACGGGTCGACAGTTCGCTGGGCGATTACTAGGTTATTTCGACCATTGGCAAGAGATGGCCAAGACCGAACGGACGTACGAAGCTCTACGAGACGTTATTGTTTCAGAGCAATTCATCACGCAGTGCCACGAGAAGCTGGCAATCTTCCTGCGGGAAAGGGATTGCCGAGGAATTGAAAAGCTAGTAGAAGCTACTGATCATTATATGGAGGCGCAGGGTTTCGTCAACCTTGGTAAAGGTAAGGACGACAAGGACCATAAAAAGCCACCAGATCGAGCGCAGGCCGCACTACGGAAAGAGGAAAAGGACAAACCACATTGTTTGCTTTGTGGAAAGCGCGGTCATAAGGCCTCAGATTGCTGGGCAAATACTAAAGGGCCAAGGACAAAACCAGCCTTCTGCGGAAAATGTAGACGTAGTGGGCATAGCAAAGAGGACTGCCCTAACAAGGGAAGCGGTAAAGCCTCGTGCCTGAAAGAGCAAGCAGAAGGTCCGAAAGCATCAAACCAGGAGACACAGGCTTCCCGGCAAGGTACTGATTGCTCGAAACGTACGAGAATCAAGTGGGAGGACAAGTCTATGCCTACGGCCGAAGGCGTCCTTGAAAACCAGCCCGTTACGGTCTTACGGGATACAGGATGCGACTCGGTTATTGTGAGAAGGTCCCTTGTACCAGTCAGCAATCTGACGGGGAAAGTTTCCTCTGTGTGTCTTCTTGATCGAAGGGTACTGAAACTGCCGGAGGCAGACGTGCGAATTATTTCACCCTTTTTCTCAGGCAAGACTCGCGCGATCTGCATGGATGACCCACTGTATGACGTCGTTCTGGGAAACGTCCAAGGGGTCCGTGACGCCTCCGATCCTGATCAAGATTGGAAAAGACACCTACGTCCAGCTAGTCCGATGAAAATATCATCTAGGGTGGGAGCGGACGACGGATCGCTGACTGGATCTTATACTACAGATGCATTCACTTCGGTTGCGAGGCAATCAAAGGAAAACGAAGTCGCCGCGACAGTCGGACAGAGTTCTCGTCGCCTGCCGGTACCAACAATAAGTCCCCTAGATATGAGTGCACGTGACTTGCAGAAAAGTCAGAGGGATGACGCTAGCTTACAGAAATGCTTTGAGGCCGTCGATAAACCCATCCAGACCAGGTTTGCCGAGATTCTTTTCTTTACAAAAGAAGAAATTCTATACAGGAGGTACAAGCTCAGATCGAAGAGAGAAACTGAACAACTTGTTGTACCTACAGCCCTCCGCCATTGTGTAATGCAAATGGCTCATGAAGGAATTCTTGCGGGCCATCAGGGTATAAAACGCACAACAGACCGTATCCTCGAGGAGTTCTATTGGCCAGGGGTACTTTCTGACATCACACGATTTGTGAAATCGTGCGACACGTGCCAGAGAACTTTCCCAAAACACTTAGTTGGGCGAGTACCGTTGGGTAAAACCCCCGTCATTGATACACCGTTTAAGAGAGTGGCCATTGACATTGTGGGACCATTATCTCCCAAGTCAGAAAAAGGGAATAGATACGTTTTGACAATGGTGGACATGGCAACGCGGTATCCTGATGCGGTGGCGCTACCAAGCATTGAAACAGAAAGGATCGCTGAAGCACTGTTGGAGATGTTCTCGCGAGTGGGGGTACCTCAGGAAATCATCAGCGACCGAGGCACGTCTTTTACGTCCCACCTAATGCGCGAATTCAGCAGGCTTCTATCCTTCACACAGTTGCCGACGACACCATATCATCCCATGGCAAATGGTCTTGTCGAGAGGTTCAATGGCACACTTAAACGAATGATAAGACGAATGTGTCAAGAGTGCCCGAAAAGTTGGGACCGGTACTTAGCGCCTTTACTTTTCGCCTATAGAGAAGTTCCGCAGTCAAGTTTGGGCTTCGCCCCGTTTGACTTACTGTATGGCCGTTACGTCAGAGGGCCCATGTCAATATTGAAAGAGATGTGGACTGGTAATCATCTAGATGATGAGACGAAGACCTCGTACGGCTATGTAGTTGACCTGCGGAGACGTCTTGAAAACACTTGTCGTCTAGCCAAGGAGGAGCTGCAGAAAGCCAAACTTGTGCAGAAGAAGCACTATGACATGAAGACTAGACCACGGCGTTTAGCTGTTGGAGACAAGGTGCTGCTGCTACTCCCGTCGGACAACAACAAACTGATTCTAACATGGAAAGGGCCTTTCACAGTTCTAGAGAGGAAGAATGACGTGGATTACGTTATTGATTTAGGAACGCGAACATCTCTGTTTCACGTCAACCTCCTCAAAAAATATCAAGAACGACCATCGGTACCACAGCCAACAAAAGAAGCGTCAGTCGCGTGTCTGGCTGATGATACTGAGCACGACGATCTACCATGCGTACCTTTTCAGCAAAAAGAATCTGCTGCCGATGTGAACATATCGGAAGCACTCTCTACTAAACAGCGCACGCAGATCGCTAGAATACTGCATACCTACGAGAATGTATTCACCGACATTCCCGGCAGAACACATCTCACCCAGTGCAAGTTGAATGTCGCAACGGATACACCAGTGAACATACGGCCGTATCCACTACCGTTTGCTACCAAAGAGGCAGTTCAACAAGAAATTAGAGACATGCTGAAGCAAGGCATCATCGAGCCATCTGAGTCTCCCTACCAGTCGCCGATAGTAGTTGTCAAGAAAAAAGACGGGACAATACGTCTATGCATTGACTTCCGGCAACTCAACAAGATACTGCTGAACGACAATGAGCCCATACCTCGAGTTGATGTTATTTTTGGACAACTGGGGAAGGCACGATATTTTTCTAAGTTCGACTTTGCTAAAGGGTATTGGCAAGTCCCGATGCATGAAGAGTCCAAAGCAATGACAGCGTTTTCTACATCAGCAGGCCTTTATCAGTTTCGTTTCATGCCGTTTGGCATTAAAACCGCCCCAGCTGTCTTCAACCGTCTAATGAGGAAGGTGGTAGCAGATATACCCCATATTTACTTTTACTTCGACGATGTGCTCGTTGCAACCGAGACGTGGACAGAACACGTGGCCACACTTGAAGCCTTTCTTCAACGAGTTAGCGAATCCGGGTTGACGATTCGACCAACGAAAAGTGAGATTGGTCAGCGGTCAGTAAAGTTCCTCGGTCATCACGTCGAAAATGGCATCATCAAACCCCAGATCGAAACCCTTGATAAAATACGGGCAGCCAAGCGCCCACAGACGAAAAAAAGAAGTACGCTCTTTCCTTGGACTTACGGGCTATTACAGAGATTTCGTCCACAAGTACTCCGAGATAGCAGGACCATTAACTGAACTGACTAAAAAGAGAGCCCCTAACAAAGTAATTTGGGGAGTGCAGGAACAGAAAGCCTTCGATGCACTCAAGACCATGCTGTCTACACAACCTGTCTTGAGAGCACCCGATTTCGCTCAGCCTTTTGTACTTCGCACCGACGCCTCGTCAACAAGCGTAGGTGCCATACTTATGCAGCGGCATGGTGCTATGCTACACCCAGTGTCGTACGCTAGCCGACGACTGCAACCACGAGAAACTGCCTATTCGACAATCGAGCGCGAAGCCCTGGCACTCACGTGGGCCATCCAGAAATTTCATATTTACTTGTTCGGGCGAACGTTCATACTACAAAGCGACCACAAGCCTCTCGTTTACATCAACTCCGCCAAACACATCAACAGCCGTGTTCTACGTTGGAGCCTCATACTCATGGAGTACGACTTCAGCGTTGAATATATAAAAGGCAGTGAGAATGTAGGAGCAGACTATATGAGCCGGTTGCCAAGCGCATGAACATCATCGCTACACGGCTTGAGGATTTCGCAGTGTCGGGTATAATTGATGGAATTTTTTTTTTCGGTGCACATTACTTACCGTGACGGACCAACTTTCATCTCGTCTTGCGAGTACCTTTGAGAGTGTCGGGTGTGCGGGGCCCTGAACACTGGTGACAACTTTTGTGTCTCTTATGTGTGCCGAGTGTGCGGGGCTCGGAAGTGTAGTGCAGTGCTCCGAGTGCGCGTGTACTACGGTGTCCCAAGGGGTCCAGTGGCAGCTGCAAGTTCTTCACAGCGAAGAACCTTCTTAAGTGGGGGGGTAATGTGACGAAGCAGGGAAAGCGAGAGCAGACGACGGAGTGGCCGATCGCTGGAAGGCGAGAAAAACGAAGGAGCTCGGGCTGGAGAGAAGATTAAGAAGGGCGCGCGCAGGCGAGACAGTTTTTTTTTTTGGAACGCCGGCAGAACGGGCGGCAGGTTGTCGGAGAACCCGCATCTACGCGCGAGGTTCGCATACACAGGGCGCCTGTCTTCGGGACAGCGAGCGCCTCACGGTCCTCGCCTGGCAAGACCTGGGACGCGGCCTGCTGCTCTCGGAGAACCCGCACCTACGCGCGAGGTTCCAGATTGTCCACCGCCGTCGAGACGAGCGTCGCAAGGTCCTGGCCTGGCGCGGACGAGCCCTGTCTGGCTACCGGCTACCGAGCGACGGTTCGTTCACTCGGCCCTTAACCCCTGCTGCTGCTACGTCGTTGCCACACCGGACATCTACCCGACGACGATTACGTCATCACAGGGACTCAACCAGCCCACAGCCTCCTGGTCCCCAAGCACCGCCACGTGAGACAATTGACTAGTAGTGTACGCTGCCGCTTTATGTATTTCGTGTGTGTATGCTGTCAAATACAATTGTAGTGTGGTTTGTTAACGTCAGATACCGTCTCCTCCATCCGCAACGCGTCACACGCTCTGCGGCGCGACGAACCTCACCAACAAACATCACAATATAACAACTATGCAGAAAAGATCACTACTTTCAGTATTTAATCAAACGCCCATCGGCTGCAATCACTTGCGCCACACGAGATGGCATCGAATTGTAAAGCGCGGCCACGATCTCGAGGCATGAACGAAGTGCTTCCCACTCCTCCTGTATGGCCACGAATAGGGTCTCCTTCGTCGAACTTCCAAGATTCCGCGCCGCAAGTTGGTGGTTCGCGAGACCACAGAAGTTTTCAATGGGGTTCAGGTCGGCTCCTACAGGTGGCCATTCCAATGTACAAACACCAAGGTCCTCAAGCAAAGATTTCACACTGCGAGCGGTGTGAATCGGGCTCCTGTCATGCTGATACACGAAACAACCATCCTTGAACGGCCCATTGAAGACATAAGGAAGCAATTCTCTCTCTATTATAAGAGAGTACGTGGAGGCTGAAAGGTTCCCATCGATAAGATTCAGTGGTCCAAGTCCTTACCTGGTCATGGCGGCCCAGACACTCACAGAGCATCGGCCACTGGCAAAGACCGACTGCGCGTGCTGTGGTGAATACCTGGCGAGAAAGGAAATGCTGGATTGGTTACACGGATTTATGAGAACGACAATGGCACATAGTCACTTTATCCCTGAACAATTTCGTCTCACCTAAAGATCCATATATTGCAATTTTAATTATGCGAGATCGCAAAGATGGTGCGAAATATTCGACATGTTGCACCCTCAGTGCGTTTCAGAAGGCCTCGCAAACTCAACTGTATTTTTCTAAGGTAATGAGGTACAATATACAAACATTGCCTAAGGCGCTTAAGTTTGACGAGTTGCTCACGATAAGAAGTAACACAGCTTAAAGGTAATCAAAGCTAAGCAACGTTGATTGATCTGTGGGGTTTAACGTCCCAAAACCACCATATTAAAGCTAAGCAACGTCCTACAGCAAGTTTGAAGACAATAAAGTGCTGGGCTTTACTTGCCTTAACCACAACGTGATTGAGGCGCACTGTAGTGGGTGACCTACCATTAATTTTTACCAGCTGCGGTTATGTACTCTGTGCAATACTCTTTCTACACATTCAATTGTAAATAGTACAAGGATGACATTATTGTAGAAGACAAATCGCAAATGTTACCTCGAGTTCATTGGACGCCATACTCGCCGTTCCTGATCCTAGGGACTTGAAAACGTTGATTCATCGCTGAACATGACTTTTCCCCACTCTTCTGATCCCCATGTCCGCACAGAACGTGCAAACTGCAGTCGCATGGACCTTTGCCTGTCCGTGATGTGGGGCTTCTGGGCCGCGACGCAGTTGGCAAGCCCTGCTTCTGCCAACTTCCTACGAATAGTCCAGACGGACGCGTTGAGATGCAATGCATCTTTTATGCCTTTCGCTGTTATATGGAGATCAGCTACTACGGCGGCGATAATTAGCCTGTCAACTTCGTCATCTGTGCATCTTGACCTTCCAGCACGGTCTCTGTCACTGGTCCCCCCTGTTTGTCGGTATGCTTGGATAGCACGACTCACCGCATTTCTTGACCTTTGAAGAAGCCGGCAGATGACCCGCTGAAAAAAGCCTTGCTTAACTCTACGATGCGCCTTCTTCCATCAGCTGGTACTCGCGGCGACAATTTTGAAGACGATTGTGGGTGCCTTGAAACTCCTGATCTTATACTCTTTCGAGAATGGCACTGTCCAATATCTGTCTAATAACTGGGCTGTGCCGCGATATGCTGCCATTCAACATTTGCTGTACGAGATAATTTCTTATTGTCACCAAGCCCGAAAGACCATGAAACAAGGGAAAGAATTGACAAAAATGACGAAGTGGTACTCCGCCTGCGTCACAAGCAGGCATGAAGCTTCTGAGTGCCCAATTTTTCTGAGAGAATGAGAATACAAAATTGCATTTTCACGCAGTGAGTAATGTGTACAAAAGGAGTGGTGTGTCGCCGTGCGAGGTATTTGGTCGAACAGCTTAAGAAATTAATGTTTGTTTCCTTGTGGGGCCTCCAACATTTGAGCACTTTGAACTGAAATGCGCTCGCCTGTAATTCACTGCAGTATTTTACAAAACAACGTGACCAGAATACCAGAATACACGCTGATGCTCGAGCAACGGATGTTTATGGAGGCAGTCTCAATTCCCGACTACTTCGTGTTCGAGAATGTTCCGTTCATATGTCATGAGTAGAGTTCTATTGAAATACTGAAAGCGGTGACGCCCCTTTCAACCTTCGTGATTTTCTCTGGTTTCCGGAAAAACACATTCCCAGATACACCCAAATATGAGAAGATTCGAGAGTGAAAGCCTGTGACATCTCTTGCATGTCTCAATCCGCATTAATTCACGCTTACTTGTCTTATTCTACTATAATGCATCCAATTATTAGGTTGACTTCAATAGAATTTGTGGTTCGAGTAGTAGAGGACGACACATGAATATCTGAAATTCGAATCCTAGAAACTCTTGGGTTGAGGCTCGACTCACACCAATAATAAGTGCGGGCTCTCGACGTGACAGAACCACGGTATATAGAGAGAATTAAACTTTAATATATAGATATGACATAGAGCTCCACCACAGTAACGTCTTGGGAATGTTCGCTCATTCGGGGTTCTTTAACGTCCACTCAGTATACTAGTTTCAAGTATTTCTCCTCTATCGAATTACGACATGCGCGACTAGACTTGAAGATGCATCTTTCGGGTTAGCAACCGAGCATCGAAACCACTGCACCACCGCAGCAGCCCTAATAAAAGATTTATCATTAATAAACCGAGTTTGTTTTCACCTTTCTTCCTCGGCTCTTTTCTGCAGCTGTTGGACGTTTGGTGGTTTCATGCATGTTCATACACACATGATATTTGGACCGAGTATTACTACGTGTGTTAGTTCGGCGAATGAGAGCGCAAAAGGCAACACTGCTGGCTGAGCTTATTGATTGCCTAACTCGACATACAAAATGTGATCACGCCGCGGATCGCCTAGGAGTAACGTGCACTATGTGCAGCATGCCGAAACCCGCAAATGATGTGCTGTCGTCACATTAGCGCTCGGCTTTTTTTCATTGTCTTCACAGCGTTTACAGAAGTGACACCTTGCACCGTCCGCAACGTTTGGAGATTTGCGCCGTTGAAACGAGCGAAAGGGCAGGCTGCCGGGTGATATGGGACGAGCGTGCGCAGTACGCGCTCCCGGACAGATCCGTACAGCCGCCAGAAGGCGCAGCGACGCACCTCGGCAAGTGCTCCCGTGGTCTCTAAAGTTATGCCCTCGACTGTACTTCGATGGTTCTTTTGCGAAAGGCGTGCAGTGAGAGAGCGTGCAGACAGATTGTACTAGCAGCCACCGCGGTCACCATCTTTGGAGCACCACCCGCAAGGCTTGAGTTAATGCTGTAACGACGCGAGGGCATAAATCGTGCGCCACTAGTGCTTATCTGCTTTTCGTTACTCAAGGACGATTACGTGTTATAGGTGTGATAAGCGCCGAAATAACACTTGTTATTTACAGCACATGGCCAGTTTTATCTTTGAGAGTAGAATATCAGTTATCAAAAGCACGCAATAGTGACTGCTAACACGATTCCTTCAACTTATCAAAAATGTATGCATTTGTATCGGCATCTCCTCACACAGCAAGCGCTAAATAGTAACTGCTACCTTCCATATGCCTAATGAGTTATCATAGGCGTGCCTGCGGGGAGAGGGGAGGGATGAGAGGGGGGTGCTGCGATTATCCCCCATCCCTGCACACGCTTCTGTAAGTTGTAACAGATGTCACGTTGTTATATCCCTGTGACTGTGGCGTAGCTTGTCCCTGAGCTGATTAGAACATGCTGCTTTATTGAATCAGATTTGTGTTCATTTCTTTCCTGTGCTGATTCCTTGGTAGTGCAGTAGGTGAGCCACATTTCCTGCAGAGATAGCAGAGCTTAGACTAAAAAGTCATGCATGTGGCCCTGGTGGCAGCAGCACGTGTAACTACAGTCTGTGTTCAAGGAGGTGCTCAACGTAGGACCAGGGGGACCTTTACAGCTGATATGGGCTGCTTGTATGTTTGAGATGGATTTAGAGTATCGCTGGAAATGTTTTGATGAACAGGAAGTGGTCTATGCCAGTAACAGCTGCTACACTGTTTGCTGAGGGGAGAGAGAATATTCAGATGTCTGACACAAATTGTGAAATTCCCTACTGCATGCACCGCACTAATAGTTGGCTTGCACGTTCAAAGGAGTGTTGACTACAGGTCAGCAATGTTGTCGGTGTGTTCCAATAGACTTGCAAGGCGCTTTAAGCCCTGCATTTTGTTGGCTTTAAAATGTTTTCTTTCTCTCAAAACGTTGTTGACAAAGTGACTTCAACTAAGCTTGCTTTTGTAGCCTCAGAATGGCAGCGCTTGCAGCTGCGATTCAGCAGAGCAGGTCAAGCTCCTAGAAGACCGTGTCCAGGACCTTGAGTAGAGGCTGCAGGAGGCCAAGAACAACTATGGGAAGTCACATATCAATACGTACATTAAAAAGAGGTTGCAGTGTGTTTATTGTCGAGATGACATCCTTCTGCGCAGTTTTGCAAGCTGTGTTAACTTTGTAACTGTGGGAAAATTCTTTCAGGTCATTTAAAATCAGCCCGGGAAAGTTTCGTGACCATATTTTAAATGCGGAGCATTTCTTAGTCGCATGACGTCGTGGATGGGGTGTCGGCAATGCCACCCAGACCCCCACTGCGCATGCTCGCGTCTCGTGCCAGCCCAGGAATAGACGCAGAAAACTGTCGCTCTAAGAGACATTCCTGTTTCTTCCCACATTATTTGGTGCAGATTCATTGTGACAATGCAGTGTGCCCTCAAGTGTTAAAGTATATGCTAGAGGCCTACTTAATTAGATTGAGATGTACATAAAAGAGCTGCATGTGGTTGAAATTCCCAAAGCCACACTATAGTGTGCCTCACAATAATAGCATGCTTTTGCACATAAAACCGCAGAAATTAATGAATTGATAGGTAAAGACAAACTTTCCGAGTCAACTTTTCACGGAGGCACAATGTAAATACCTTAAAAATAAAATTGGAGGTCATCTAGCATACTAATCTGGACAGTTATCATAGGGTGCCTCATCTCTTTAATCACTAGCATTCATTTTGTGTATTTATTCAAAGCAGAATTAAAAAAACTGTTCTGTTTTATAAAAATGTCCTGACCATAAAGTAAAGTCACATTTGTAAAACTTGAACATATGTTCACATGCTTCACCAAATAGTATAAAGAGGTAGTATTGAGCAAATTTATGCTTCAGTGCTGTGCTAAAATTTTACTCTTTTTTTTGCAGGGTACACACGCAACAAATACACAACAACCACTGTTCAGCTGAAGAACAGCTTGTCGTCTTAGCTCAGTAGAGAAATTAAATAGTTGTATTTTTTCAAGTAAGCCTGTGATCTTGTGTTATTTCATTTGTGATCGTAACTCTGCACATTTGTTGAAAATATAAAAATGAACAGACTACCTATTATCCCCTAGGCTGAACCTATAGGTGGTGCATTGCAACACAACAATCAGCGTTTTGCAGTGCCTCAGATAACTTGACTTGATTCGTGATCAAGGATAGATGATTGTGTGTAGAACATTGGCTATATATGGCTAGTGATTACTGGAAATTGTCTGCTGCATTTTACATATCAACAAGAGTTGCTGTGTGCCGTTTGATATTTGTTATTTATAGTGCATAAGATGTGATGTTTACAGGCATTCACATTTGATTTGATTTGAGAAAATCGAATTGTTAGCTTTAGAAGTGCAATGATGTCCTTTCGGGACATGGAATGCATTAAGGTCTTCAGTCTATGAAAACACATTTTAAAGTCTCTTGGGAGCATTCATCAGAAACTCCTGTGTCAAATTTCTGGACACTGACGATGGCCAATATGTTATAACTCGTTCACCAGATGCCCATTTGAAACCTCTGCGTCAAATCTTTATAGACTAACAGTGGCCAATATGTTATAGAAAATAATGCATCAGGTACGCATTAGAAACTCCTGTGTGAGAGCTCTAATGACTAAGTGTGGCCAATGTGCTATAGAAACTTATGCATCAGGTGCAGATTAGAAACTCCTATGTGAGGGCTCTATAGACTAACAGCGGCCAATGTGTAACCGAAACTTATGCATCAGGTGCGCATTAGAAACTCCTGTGTGAGAGCTCTATAGACTAATGGTAGCCAATGTGCTATAATAGAAACTCAAGCGTCAAGTGCATATTAGAAACTATTGCATCAGGTGTGCATTAGAAACTCCTGCGTGAGAGCTCTATAGACTAACGGTGGCCAATTACTACAAGACTCACATTAGGTATGAATTAGAAAGCACATTAGACAATCATTAGACAGTTTATTGTTTGAGATGTCTAACGACATTAGTCTATATATACACATTAATTTTTTAATAAGGCCGGCTACAGCAAATTACAGAAAAATATGCACGCAGCTCGTACACGTGTTCAAATCTTCGATGCTGGTGTAGAAGTAATAACGTAACATTCTCTGAAATGAATATAAAAAAAAGTATTTCACGCACCCTTTCCTTTCCAGGTAGATTGTGCGACTCTTCTTTTTATTGCCTCATCACAATACATTAAGTTCGTTAAATATACAGAGCTCATACCGCTCGATGGCACAATAAGCTGCTATTTTATCAGACAACTTCAGGAGCTCAGCGACAACACGCAATAGACATCTGGTCCACTGTACCACAGATTTAAAAGAAATTGCAGCTATTGTTTAGAAGAAAAAACAAAATGAAACCTTCTTGTTTGGAGGTTGAAGGCATGCTTTAGGCACAAAATTTTGCATATTGTCCTCCCCGTGCGTTCAAGTGCGTTGAGGCGGAGGATGCTCTAGTGTTTTCTGAAGTTAACTAGAGGGGCTCTAGCGCTGGGATCGTTCAGCGACCAAGGGAATGATAGGCAGTACACGGAGTGGCAAATCGCACTTGTGGCTTCGTTTATTGGTTTGCTTTGGTTTGGTTTCAAAGGAAAGAACGAGCTCTCTTTAACTTCGTGCCATGAATTAAAAGGGTAAGTTTTAAAGAATGACGAGATGAAGCGCAACCGCTAAATATTTGATTATTTTTTTTGTAAGAAAAGAACTTCAAACCACACGAACGCACATGGAGCCAGAAGTACGCAGATCAGACAAATCCACTTACTGCCCATTTTTTTCCACGCTTGCTAAAGTGACGCCTGTTGCAGCTTCCATAGGCAATAGCGCTAGAGTTCGCTCAATCGTAGATTTGGGAAACCCTATGGCAGCTCCTATAGACACTAGTGCCACAGTTCCCTCTACTCTGCATTTAGGATACTCAATGGAGGATGCTTTCGTGAAGTGTTACTTGTCAGAGAAAACGCTTAGGGACATCCTTGAATACCCCTCGCTCTTCGCGTTCAGAAGCATATTTCTCAAATCCACAGAGTCGAGGAGCGTTTGTGAGTACGGGCGTGCGCTAAAATTGTAAAGAAGTTCGAGGACTACCGCTCAGTGTACGCCGCTTTCTGCGCATTGGCATCAAACGCTCCACTGCGCCGATGACAGGCATGCGGTATCATGTTTCGAAAATAGTTTTTTTCCGAGAAAGTTACTGAACAGCTGCCATTTGTGCGAGACATGAGCGATGAAATTTCTCGCTTTATTCTCTGGAAGTGTCTGACATACCGTCTGGGACTAAAGCGCAGACTTCGGTGCGCGCTGAGCACTTCACAATATACAAGGTATATGTAAACTGGTAGCGTAACTTCCTCAGAAGCCTATGTATCCAGTAGTTGGTCGCTACTTGCTATCGTCGCCATCTACGTATGGAGGTGACAACAAATAGCTAACAAAAATAAAAATAATAAAATATGACGTCTTCAGTGGAAGTGGTAGAGACGTCCAGCATTTGTCCTACATGACGCGAAACTGAATGTTTTGTTCAATGCTAATCTTTTACGTGTAATTATAAATATGCAATTTTATGGCGCCTTATGGCTCGTTAATTGAGTGCGCAAAAGAAAGAAATAGCAACAAGAAAGATTTAGGAAGAAAAGTGATTTCATTAGCACTTGCAATACACCCGAAACCTCCGCAGATGAAATAGTGACAGAAATGTTCACGACCACAATAGCATAATATTTCGAAAAGTCACGTTGTACGATTACGTAAAACTACTACAGTGAGACAACGGGCTTGAGAACAACGCTTTGGCAACCGTAGAGTTTAGCGCCTGGTTGCTTATCTTAGGCGAACGCGTGCCGGCCGTGAGCCAGCCAAGGCAGTAGCTAGGCAGTTACAAGAGATGCTATCTACATGTTCTATTTGAAATATTTGTCGCGGCATTTGAAGAAACAAGACTCTATACTTACATTATTTACACATAACAGTTCGAATGCACTCCATGGTGGACGCTTTCTTCTTTCTCTTCTTGCGAGTTCATGCCTGCTTCTCGACGTCTGCTTCTTCTTCATCTTCTCGATGCAAGGAAAATATTCAATACCCTCCGCTCACCGCAAAGCCGCGCACTTTGAGCTCATTATAGCGAAAACAGTTCCATCGGGTACAAAAACTGAACAATTCGTCACGGCCTCGGTTCACACAAAGAGTTATGCGTATTGTAGGAAATACGGGACGATTGTTCCACAATTGATTTGGTACTCTCTCAGCATGTCCCATTTTGACATCGCTTCTAGGTAGCCAATTTCTTCAACTTTTCTTCATATGTAATACTGCTTTTAGAACTGGAGTTGCGTGCTTTGCAGACCCACAAAACATGCAGTCTCTGTCATTAGCTTTCGACGAAGACTGCAAGGCCACTACGGTTTGTAGAGAGGCGTGCAAGTTCCTTTTTGCTCGAGGTGGAAAGGCGCTTTTTTTCTTGAAAGTCATGAACTTCACTTCTTTTTCAGCTGTGGCTGTCGATGATGACTCATGCTGTCGTTGTCCAGAGCCTGCATTGTCTGTCGTAGGTAGCGGTAACCTTAAAGGGGCTTCTTTCTGGTAATAACCAACAAAGATGTCTATTGAATATGCTTTGAACAAAATATCTGTCATCATAACTGTATAACTGGTGGGGCTGACGTTGATTCCTTTCAGACCTCTAATGTAATACTACACATAGCCCGGCAGGTTTGGAAGATTTAGGCGTATTTGGATGAATCAACTAATGGTAGTCCACTCAGTCAGTGTAAATAGTCTTGTACGATACACCGGTTATCTCTGAAATGACTCTTCAGAATCCACATGGCATCGTCCTAGCACTCGGCCGTCACTTGCAGACCGAAAATCACGGCGTCTGTGTCCTCTTTCAGAAGTGTTTTTAATTATTGAGTTTTTTCTCCTTTTGTTAGATTTTCGTTTTCCTCAACATAGGTCCTAAACTGCTCCCAAAGGAAGGCCAGTGGCAGAGCCGTCCGTAAAATGTCTGCAGCTGAAGTGTGGAAAGCCTGATTTCCTTGCACGGTGCACGATTCTCGAGCACCTGGGATGGCCTTGCAGGTAGAAACTGGGTTGCCATAGAACAATGATTTTGACAGAGTAGCCACTCTCGAGCCTTCAGCTGTTCCAGCATTTTTAGCGCAGTATCTTGATACGTCATCAAAGCTTCAAACTCTGTGGCGAGCTCGTTCGTCGGGGTGAGCTCTTCCTTCTTGGCGTTAACTTTATTCAAATCTGCATTGTTTCCTTGTAGCCATTCAATAAAAGATAAAATCTTCTGCATTGTCAGCACTCTCCGTCATGGCTTTGGCTTCATTGATGAGACGCGTAATTATGTGTCGTCGCACCGCTCCTTTCCGTTGTCTTGTCTTGTCTTGTCTCCTAGGAGATCTTGGCTCATACCCACATGGGGGATTGGCCACACTGTACCTCATAATCGATCATTTTTTACAACGCTTGCTAAAAAAATAAAGAGAAATTAGATAGGAACAATGATAATGTTCCTTTGAAAAACGTGAAAAATTGCAGCAGAATGCGATAAACCAGATTATATAAAACAAATTAACAAGAATGACGAAGGGGGAGAAAGAACTGGATATATCTGGCAGTACCACTAGCAGCGTATCCTTCCGGTTGCCTGAATGAATTTATGTAGTGCTGACAGAATAGCACTGCGGCCCACACCAAACTGACTGGCTCCAAACGATAATAGGGTGGATGTATTGACTGGCAATCGGAGCATACCAATCGGTCTTTCAAGAATTATTCGGCGCAGTGAGGCGAAGCGGCGGCATGTGAGAAGAAAGTGATCTATTGTTTCCGGTTGATTGCAAACTACACATAGGTTAGTTAATAAAAATCCTGATTTGTTGAGATAAAAATTTAACAGAGGAACTCTACAGCGAAAGCTTGTGAGGGTCACCTCACATTGACGGGAGAGGCATTTTGCGGTGTTCCATGTGAATTGCAAGTGCCGAAATTCTTCAGATTGTAGAAGCGACGTTTCGTTGATATTTAAGATTAACAGGCGTTTGAATCGTTCGGCAGTAATGAAAAGAAACTGTGAAGCTATTAGCACCACCGGGAAATTTAAAGATGCCGAAGCGAGCGAATCAGCAATTTCATTTAGTTCAATTCCAGCATGCCCGGAGACCCAAATAAACCGAACTTCCGATAGGCTATGCGGTACGAGAGACCAAAATATCCTGAGAAGAGGAGAATTCTTTGCGGACGTGAGATGTGTACATACAGACAAAACATCCGAAATAATAATAGTTTTGATTGCTGATAATTTAGTTTTTGAAGAGCTAATGTATTAGCCAGGAATTCTGCGAGATAAATTGGTGTGAAGTCAGGCAATCGGAGCGCAAAAGACCAATTAAGCTGATGAGAAAAAAATACGTACTCCAGCCTTCTGAAGATTTTGTGTTGCGTCCATCGAAATTACTACGTATTTAGGAAAATGACTGAGATGGTCTTGAAGGAAGCCCTCCAGAACATGCTTTGGAAGTAACTTGGCATTTTGTGGAAAAATATCATCGAAAATTAAGTCAACTGGCACCGAGCATTGGGTTTGGGGGGTTAAATGCCGTAGGGAAACGTGAAGATTTGATAACAGAGACTCGACGAAAATGACTTGGGGTCTTTCATAACGAAACCACGGGCGCTGAAAGAAAAAAACTGGATGTTTCATGAAAACTGTCTGTGACCAGAAGAGTGGTGCATCGTAAAGTTTTAAAAATGTTTGCACAGTAAGCTGTCCAAATCTAGCATTAAGTGGAATGATTCTAGCTTCCAAATAAAGCACGCTATTCGCGACACACCTAGGTAGCCCGAGACACAGCCGCAGAGCTTGCCTTTCTAGCAACATAAGAGGTCTTGATTTGTACTCAGCACTTCCAGAAAACAGAACGCAGCCAAACTCCAGAATTGGGCGTACGTAAAGTTTGTATATCATAAGTAACGTATCCCTGCGCATCCCTGACTTCCTATTGCAAAACCGGCGGAGCAATCCTACGGCGCTTTCGTTTGAGCGCTTTGACGCGATTCATGTTCTTTCAAAATGCTGTGACCGTGCTCACCTAAATCCACTGGTCAATTATGCAGTCACAGCGAAAAGCAGTGGCACATCGCCATTCAGGATGTCCTGACTGCCTTTCTTCTTTTCTTCTAAGGTCATGATTTCCTTGCGACATGATTGCTGTCTTGTGTTGAAAAGTTTCCGATGAGCACTGGAAGCATGTACTGTCCCGGTGAGTACTATCGGATTTCGGCACCACTTAGTGAAAGAGTTGGCCATGGATTTGAAGAAAGAAGACAATATTTACATTATTTACACATAGCACTTTGAACGTAGTTCATGACGGATGTTATCTTCTTTCTTGTGAGCTCACGTTTGCTTCTCAATGGCTTCTTCTTGTTCTTCTTCATTTTTTCAACAAAAGTTTAATACTCAATAAGCTATTTCAGCTCTAAAATGTCACGCCAGTAAACAGCCCATAACTAATAAATTATTTCAGAAAGTATACGCACGAAACCACCATGCAAAAATGAGCAATACCTCGTTGATCCGAAATTGCGCCGAGATAAACAAAAAAAGTCTGATAGCAGATTGCCTGAATACGCCCCCTGTTTAGGGCACTCGACCAGAAATTAGGGCAATGGATCTTATAGCAAAGTGTTAGACCAATCGAAAAGTAAATATATAGACAACTTTGAGATATATAAAGGTCTGTGGATTTTACCAAATATTTTGCGTTTTAGTTTTGATTATTAGACCCCTCCTCACCTATAGTCACACTTGAATCGTCACTGAGCGTTGATTTCTATGGCAATAGGTTTTTTTCATTTTTCATTTCACGCTCTGCGACACATATCTTATGAATATGCAAATACGTGTGCTCGTTGCGACACCATCGCTCGGTGTGGCTGCGGTGACAGCAGCATTGAGAATTGGCACTTTTTCTGGCATTCCGGTGAGCGCGCTTTTAAAGAGAGCGAACGAGCAAGCTGCCAAGTAAAAAAAGGCGTGCGTGCGCTTGCACGCTCTGAAGTTTCGTAGACAGCCGTCATAAGGTGCCACGGTGCTTGTTGAAGCACGCTCCTTGGTCCGCCAAATTTTGGCCGCCAGTGTACATGAGCAATGCATCTTTCGGAACATGCGTGAAGGCCCCGGTGAGCCGCTGGAACACTTTCTATGAGATTCCAAAATCAAGCTTATGCGTGAAACTTTGGCACACTCAGAGATTCTATGATCTGAGATCAACTTGTTTTTGGTCTAAGCGACGACAAAACTCGCGAAAAGTTAGTCAGTGAAAAGAAGTTTACCTAAGATAAGGCAGAGCAAGTATGCAAGGCAGCGCAGGCAACAGCGGCCCACGGAGGAATATGGAAAGCCAGCAAAATCTAGCAAACGCTGTGCCCAAGACAAGGCCGAGGCAAGGCAACCTTACAGGCCTTACGTGCGGACGCACAGACGTCTAAATTAATTGCGCTGCATACGGCTGAACATGCCGGTGATACCAAAGCAAAAATCACTTCACCGGTTCAAAAATGCAGCGCAAACTGTCGACGTAAAATACCACGAAGTCGACTTTGAAGTGCTGAATGTGTCCGATGGTGGGACAGTCACAGTTCAGACGGAAAACCAAAACGTCGCAATTGCGTCGGAGATTCACACGGCTATAAAACCGAATGGGCTTCTTTTCGGAGTGTTCAGTACGATGATCCCGAATCCAGCCTAGCAGCGCCGTACTCTACTTATACGCAGGCGGAGTAATGAAACACGCAGGACCGACGCCTTTGAGGACAGCCGCACCCCTTCACGCAACTTCTTCGTGGTTCACAACGGTCTGGTCATCTTGGGCTTGAACACTAATAAGCGACTCAAACTGATCCCTCGCATACCCACGGGCTCCAAAGAAATTGTTTACGACTTCTGTCACCTCGTCACCGGCACAGGGTGCGTCAAACGCACTTACGAGATGGTCCTCAGCAAGAGAACGGTACCTTTGGTCAGACCTACTCAACGGTTACCCTTGACTACCCTGACACCACTGAAAGAGGAACTAAACCACGTAGGAGGGGCGCACAACTTCGCAAAAGTCGATGAACTGACGGACTGGGTGAGTGAACTTGTAACTGTTCTGAACAAAAGAGGGAAATTGCGCATTTGCGTATACCCAAGAAAACTACACCAATGCCTGAAACGAGGGCACTACGAGATGCCTTGGCGTGACGACATAGAAGCTGAGCTGTCTGGTGTGATGTTGTTTTCCCGGTTAGATATAAAGACGAGGTTTCAATACATACCATTTGATAAGCAAAGTCTTAAAGTTTGTACGTTCTCCGCGCTGTTCGGCCGGTAGTGGTTCTAAAGACCACCATTCAGTATAGCATCCGCATCACAGATGTTTAAGAAAAACTTATTAGTATAACGAGACCAATTGAATAGCCACAACGCCTGATCAATGACTGGTCGTTCTCCTCGTCCTCCCAGTTTAGCCTAGCACGCGCCTGTGCCCCAGCGGCGCTGTGGTCTTTAAACTGGGTCATGACTGCGACGTAGCAGGAAGAACGGTCAGCATGTCTCTGGTGGGCGGTGCTCGCTGTGCCTGGGTGGTCGTTCTTTCGCGCGCCACAGCGTCTGTTGAAAAAGTGCTGAAGTCTCTGGTGGTCTACATTGACTGCCAGGTTGTGCCCGCAGGTCTCAGCCACTCCACGCTGCCAGAAGTGTATCTCAAAGTTGAGCCTGGCTACATCATGGGAGTCGATCTTGGTCAAGAAGCAACTTCTTGGGGGCAGCTGCCAACCATGCATCTGACAGCCGACCTCGGACAAGTCGCGGAGTAAGCGGTGGACGCGTCATGCTGTAAGTAGGTTGCCGAAGCAACATTTGAGGAGGCACAGCAGGTGGCTCAGTATCTCGAAGCTTATTTCTCGCTTCTTTGAGGAAGTCAGCCACATTCGCGTTAACTCTGCGTTGAAGGTCACAACCCTTGGCAGTGAAATGAGCAGATACAACCTTCATGCTATTGTCATGGGGCTAATCACTCATCCTACTTTTCTTCTTGATCATCCGGAAGACCTGGGGCTGTCGGGAGCGGCGTAACGGGTGGGCAGGCTGAGGAGTCTGTCGCAGGCTTCTCAGGCGCTGATGTTACATCAAGAGTCAGTTCTTTGGGCTTGTCCGGGAAACTCTTTTCGCTCAGTGTAACGTCGCTGAATGTCACTCACTGCTGTCGTATTCGTGAAAGCGGATCCAGTGGGTGCGCAAGAGCATTTATGGATGCGCTAGGCTTTCACAAGGCTGGTTGCGCGTCAGGAACGGTAGAACCTGGCATCTGCTCGTGCACCTGTAGCAAAGGTCAAACTCGGAGCCCGTTCTCTAACTGAATCGTGTGAGGAATCAAACTCGGAGCCTGTTCTCCAGCCGGATCATGTGTAGAGTGTGGTGATGGCAAAACTTCATCTCTGAGAAGGGTAGGTTAGGAGTACCCATGCTCCACCGACCTAGGGATGTATTGCAGAGCTCGAATCCACGGTAGAGCCTAGGTCGGCCACGATTGGTCGAACGCACGAAAAATCAGACGTAATAGGTAGGCCAACCTGGCACACCAATCCTTCCAAAATGGTTTGCTTAACGCCTTTGTAGTTGCGCCAGGTTTTGGCAGCATCGCGAAAACAATCGATAGCCACTAGCCTTTTGAAACGGTTCGGCCAGGCATTTCTGGTGTCCAGATCATTTACCGTTTCGATCCCCGGAAGAGCGTTGTTATAGAATTCTCGACACTCCTGCTGTTACAAAGCAACCACTGATGGTAATGGGGAGTTTAAGGATCCTGAAGTTCGAATGGTGAAACTGTCTAAATCCTGTGCAAGCAAGGACGACGCCCGCATGACGTCCGTGGGTTGGTCGAGTAGGGAGCCGTAAGACCCACGGGAAATGACTGCGGAGAAGGTGGCGGCTATGGTACTCATGCTGGTGGTTGAGACTCCGCAGTTACAAAGTTCGAAGCTCATCGGTCGTTGGGGCAAGCGTGCAGCTTCCCGGATAATTTCTGCAGCGTCGTTGGTTGAGCCGCCTAGAGAACTATTGATGGCTGCCGCGGAATATGCTGTCATCACAGCAATCAACGTGGCGATGTCATGAAGCACGGCATCGCCATGAGAACTTCGTCGACTAACAAAGAAGGCTGGACTGGACGCCTTTCCCTGGCGGTGCTTGTAGCGCCGGCAGGCAAGCTAGTGACGAGGAGGCTGGGACGCTGTCCTTACCAAACGGTGGTTTATGCGGCGGCCGACTTTGCGGTTTCCATGCTTGAGGACGATGTTCGTGAACGGCCGTCTCTGCTAGCCCGATGACGGACAAGCACAGCCGGGTTCACCCTTTAGGCTTCGTTACTGACGACTTCGCCATTGTAAAGAGACAAATAGACACAGCTCTTGATCGTTTGCTGGTTGTGGAGGATCATCACGATGATGCCTCCCCTATGGTTCTTGCCCACTTAGGCGGATTGGCCAAGAATTGGTGATATGGAATCTTAGGCCTTAGAAGTGATACCTAGTTCTAACAAAAGGAGGATACAGCGGATGTAAAAAAAATGAAAGAGTACAATAATTACTTTTAGCCATTTCGACCAGACGGAATAATCGATATCTTGAATGTAAATTAGAGTAATTCAAACACGTTTAAAATTGACAGTATTAAATTGCTTATTAAATTATAATAACACATATACAAGTAAGATTTCAGCAGTGTTGCGGAATGGTTGCTTTAACTACATTCCAATTCCGTTACGGGGAATGGAAAGTTGCCGTATTTCATTCATTTCAATCCCTCGGAAAGAAAACTTCCCATTCCCGCTCCTGCAATGGCCAAGCAGGTACATTCCATTCCCACAGTGCTTCAACGTAGAAAATTTATACCTTCACAGTTTTATTGAGCTAAAAATGACTGAAGCAACATAAAGCTGATGCCATCAGATGCATAATATTTGTATTAACGTCTTGAATTGGGCTGGTTGGTGCATACTGACGGAGACGAGAAGACCGTGTTTGTGTCTTCTCTTCCCGCCTGTTCCAGCGCTGTTACTTCTTTCTTGGAAGATACATAGCAATTGTAAAATACGCTAAACACCTTACCCTGGTCGAGGGATAGTGGCTTGGTGACTCATCCGTGCAGCACACCACACTACTAGTTCCGTAGGAACAGTTCTACCGCTACTTGCGGTAGTTGCATGGTCAGCACAATCTTAAAAAAAGAAGACGGTAAACGCAAGAAAACGCACGCATTTACTTGTTGCGAGCGTATTTCACTTCTTCGCCGGTAGTAAAGCTTGAAAGTTTCGTTGTCACTAACTAGGAAAGCTACTTTGGACTTTTCAACTAGGTAACTACTAATTCATATTTGTTGCCAGATCTTTTACAAACACCACCCTATAACCTGCAGTATAGTGACACTCTTAAAAGTTTGACCAATCCTAATTTGTCGATTACCTTGAAATAAAGTTTGTGCTAGGTGATGACACACATATGTAAAGGCCAGACCAAGATGTGTACAAAACGTCTATTATTTTTTTAATATATGGCTGCTAACCAGTACGCATTGTGCTATTCTAAAAGCAGGAGCATATAGCATCCTAACGGCTTCAGTATATGATATGAGGTAAGTCTAGACATTCTACGTGGGAATTTGCGTGTATGTGCCCGTTTGTGAATCATTTATGCCTTTATATTTGTTGCTGTGAGGCGTACTCTCCATAAAATTATATTGGCCACTAAATAATGTATGTGGACCTTGTACTTTGCTCATTACTTATATATGCACGTCTGTTTTGAACTATCTTGGTGTGGAAGTGTACAGTCCTGGTCAATAGTTTCCAGGCCACACTTCCATAAATATACATGAGATAATAGTCTTGCAACTTTTGACCCCCCATCCCGCCTTTACATGCACATATAAAGGCCCATTAGCTAAAATTCAGTACTGTATTGAGTTCGAGTGAGCACTATTCACATACCACTTTGCAACTTACTCACTCACTAGGAGGTTAGGGCTTTTTGCGACAAGTAAATGGTTCGTATTTAGTTAGTGAATAACCAGGCGTGTTTTCTTAAGAGTACACGTTCAAACAAATGATCTCTTACTACTATTTAGGCTTAAATGCGTTAACACTAGAAAGACGACTTCATCGCGTAGGGATTCGGAGAGGCATTGCCCTTTTTACGTGTGATCGCCTGCTTTGACTGGCTACCTGTTCCAATGCTTTCAAAAGTCTATTCTATCTCTTTCTGGGATCGCCTGCGTATCCGACAACGCTGAGATGGAGGTGGGGTGTCGTGGTGCGGTGACTTTCATCTTATGCTATGCCATTACGAAAGCCGGTGCCTCTCGGAACCCTCACGTGACAAATTCGTCCTTATAGTATTAACGAATTTTGCCTAAATAAATCTCTGCGGAGTTCATCTTGTAAACAGCTCATCGGACACACAGTTCACAAAGCTTACAATTAATTGAGTGCGAATGTGTGCTGCTCTGACCTACAGACGTTTGCGATAGTTTCATGCAAAGCCACCAATATGTGTTGGCAGGGGGGACAGAATTGCTAAATAGGGGAAAGAGGTTGTATTATGTGGCGAGAGTGCCCGCAATATGGCATACAAATTCTTGCAGTAACTACAAGCATCACACCAGCGTCAATACGCATCTCAAATAAGATAAGCACTTTTTCGAATACGCGTCTGAATCCCCAAAACAAAGTAAGGATGGGGAGACAGCAGGCGGCTGAGACGCCACCGAGCGGCAAAACATCAAAAGGTGTGACGTGGGTATGCCACCATCGTATAGTTCCACGAGACTGATGCCATGGCATAGAGCCGTGATTACGCGAAAAGTACTGAAAAACTTCGGAGTGAACAGTCTTTATAAGGACAGAATTGTAGTTTTTGAGTTGTTAATTAATGTACTATTCTTGTTATCAGCCAAGTCTTTTTAATTTATGCTTTATTTTGAAATTAGGGGTCTTACGTGCTAATGTTCGTAGTTTGAAACACAGGACATCAACAAAAACGTGCTTTGCCTTCAAAAAAACACCGTAATTTCATTCCCATCCCTTTGAAATGCGCTCGATTCCATTCACATCCAATTCCTTCAAGCTTTGTGACCATTCCGTTCCCATTCAGTACCGGGTTGTGAAAATGTGGAATTATTCCGATTCATTCCATTTCGGAGTGTCAACTCCGCAACACTGGAACTCACAGGCGCATTCGTTTCTTTTGTGAAGATAACTGCAAACGGCATCAAAGGCGTTCCTGTGGCTGTAGCTCAGAACCAAAGCAGCAAGCGAAGTATATAGTCAATTCTAAACGTCAGTGCAAGGTTAGTGAATGGGATTACCAGAAGCCATTTCGTTAACAATCTGTATTGGTGGCATGACAAAAATAATGCTCTATTGATTCTATATCTGAAAAAAAGCTGCATAGGGAAGATATCATTAGACGAGCCCTGTGCTAGTATAGATTTAAAGGGGTCACACGACATCGTAATCTAGTTAGCATGACTTCCAGTTTTTAGTATGACAACACTCTGTTTTCCATAGATATTTGAAAGACCTAAACTCAGTCCATGGTGATATGGACTCTATGGCATCAGCAACTGAGTGAAAATATTTGATATCTTATCGCGGTTATACTGGTCCTTACCGGAAGAACAGAAAGTATTGGCCCATTTTTGCCGCTCGAGCTAACGAGTACGTCATTTCATTTAACTCTGTTCTGCAATGTCCAAGTGCCCTTAATAATATAAAGAGCTTCAGCTATGCAGCAACTAGCGTAAGGAATATCTTTAAGGCATTTTATTTAGATGAAGCTGTAAGTGACGTACATACGGACAGAGGGTCTATAGTTATTATAACAGTATGGGTGTTAAAGTTGGCTCACGTAGTTCCATCCTCTGACTTGGTTCTCCTAGTCATCCCTTGCAGTTTATCCTAGCACGCGCCCTGTGCCTGAGCGGCGCCGTCATCCTTACCACAGAAATTTTTGACGTTTTTCTGGGCGTACAATTACGTTGACAACGTTTCTTGTCTCGGGCGCAACGTGGCAAAGATATGGCGTGCGCCTAAGAGCGGCGCTTCAAGAATCCGAAGAAAACACCACCTTTGGTTGATACGTGGGATTATAACGTCCAAAAACTACCATATTACTATGAGACAGGCCGTAGTGGAGGGCTGTAGTATTCGGACCACCTAGGGTTCTTTAACGTTAGCTCAAATCTAAGCACACGGGCATCGGCATTTTCGCCTCCATCAAAAATGCAGTCGCCACAGCAAAAGCATAACGTTTAACCCGGCCCAGTGCACAATTGTCGTAGACAAGATATATTATCTAGGCGATGTGATCAGCAATGACGGCATCAGACCAAGCCCCTTGCTGATAAAATCCACGCTGCAGACACTCGCGCCAGACAGCAAGTTAGCCGACCAGAGAATTCTAGGTGACACCAATTAATTCGGGAGTACACCTGTCTGCAGAATAAGTTGGGACGTGCGTGCGACGACCACAATGTGATAAAACTGCATCACCGAGCCATCTGACGGGGTGATTTTCACATCTCTATCTTTTTCACTCTTGCAAAACATCCGATGAAGTAGGAGCAACCATGCATAGACTCAAGGCAGGCAGCCCGTACTTTTTGTTTTTGACACCACAAAGCCGACTAAAGTACCATACGAGAATCGCAGAGAAGAAAATTGGAGTGGCGCTGCTCCAATGCAACAATAAATTATGGAAACGTATTGCCTTTGCCTCACGAGTGCTGACCGAAGCAGAACAGGGCTCTTCGCAAATAGAAAAGAGAGTGATGGCTATCGTTTTTGGCTTGCAATGCTTTCACCACTTATTGTGTGTATGAAAGTTTATCGTAAAAATTGATCGCCACAATTTGCTCGCAATCGCTCAGAAACCCATTGGTGCAATGGCACCCCTGCTGCAAAAATTATTTTCCTAATTATGCGCTATGACATGTACACTACTTGTAGATTGAAAGACGACACTCGGACTGTGTGGCCACCGGTACATGTGCCACCACTCATGGGTGCTCGTGGCACCAAGGTTTTGCATTGTGGTATAGAGCGAGGTAGCGAAGACCTACGCGGCAGGATTACTCCTTCCTGTTGCTGAAGAGTCGGCATTCAGTTGACAAGTGCACACTGCCAGCATGGCACTGCAAGACCCCCGACATTGTAACCATGTTGCATGAAGGCAGGCTCATACTGACTTCTTTCATGTCGTGACTGAAACCACGAAGTAAACTTTCTTTGATTCTAAGCAGATGTTTATTGTATCGACGAACACATGCAAGATGTAATATTGTAGTTGAATAGTGCCTCGTACTTGCACGGTATGCATATCGCATCGCCCTAAGTGCGCCAAACAAGACGGCCGCCAGCTGGCATCGCAATATAGGTGGTGCGCAGCGGCGAGCCCGTTTGGTCGACGACATGCTAATGTGCGCGAGCCATGCAACGTTAGGCTGGCTGTGTGCATTTTTTTTTATTAATGTCGACTCTTTAGCGACCTGAAGGAGTAGTCATGCTCTGTGGGTGTTCTCCTCTTCTAGCTACGCCGCAATGCAACACCTTGGTACTATGAGCACACACGAACGATGGTGCATGTACACTGTCGTCCTTTATGAAAGGGAACACGCGAACGCAAGGCGTGCATGCTGTGGTGGCTGCTTACAGCACCATCAATCGACAGCAAAAGAAACACGTTCGCTTTCAGCGTCATCTGTTGCCGAAAAAATACGAGTTATGGCCTGTACACAAGCGCTGCTAGATTGCACTCCCGCTCAGCTCACGCCTGCAGTGTGCAGTCGATAGCCAACATATCAAAACGTTGTGGGCCACCACGGAGCAAGCTGCAGTAATCGCCCTATATCGCTCACCGCGTGAGTGATCAGGGCAACTAATCCAGCAGCGCTTGTTTACCCGTCTTAACTCGTTATCTTGCTTGGCCATAGATGACGTGAAAAGCGAACGTGCTTTCTTCACTGTCGGTTTGAATGTGCTGTAGGCAGCCGCGCCGAGTGCAGGCCACGCGTTTGCATGTTCCCTGTCATAAATAACGACCAGTGTATCTGCGATCCTGTTTCTATTCGTGAACACTGCACATGCACTTCGTTCTAAAAAGCAGCTTATACTAGCCGACATGCTGTCACAGCTCCTAACTCAAGTTGTGCCAGTGACGTCGGCAGTTATGACGTGGAAGCGCACAAAATTTTGAGTATCTTTTTATTCCTTATCAGCCCTAAAACATAAGAACAACTAGATTGATGATAGATTTGTAGAGTTTTAACGTCTCAAAACCACCATATGATTGCGAGAGACACCGTAGTGGAGGGCTCCGGCAATTTCGACAACCTGGGGTTCTTTAGCGTGCACCCAAATCTGAGCACCCGGGCCTACAACATTTCCTCCTCTATAAGAAATGCAGCCGCCGCAGCCGGGATTTGATCCCGCGACCTGCGGGTCAGCAACCGAGTACCTTAGCCTTTAGACCACCGCGACGGGGCTCGGTCTATTAAGAGACGTGATGAAATGTGCTTGCTCTCATTGGTTTGCTTCAAGGAAAAAAGGACCACTAAAAGTTAGTATGACAATTGGCAGGAGTGGTTCGAAAGTTTCATTGTCACCTGGTACACTGAACAGATCGTGCCATCTACCGGGGCCCAGTTGAACCAAAGAAGTCTGCCATGGCCTCCGAGATGGCTGGCGCGGGACGGGTTTCTCTCCAGCCGTCCCAATCGCACGGAGAGAGCGTGTTCGAAGAGGTGGGCGTGGCCAGTTATTTTCTCCAAACTACGGCGCTCCTTCGGAGGGTTCGGTTCGAACTGTCATGGTGGATGGACGTGTTTTTTGAGCACTCCCGATCGACTGCGCAGATAGGTGGTTTTGCATTTTTTGAGCTTGTCTTTATAATTATTAGGGCAGCAGTTAAAATCTTTGTAGCACTTATTACATTGTACGGCTTTTTCGGGGTCAGTCACCAGGTATTTATTAGTTTGTGCGCGTGTGTGTGTTTAGGTTTTTTATTTTTGTTGTTTTTTATCTCTTTCCATTCCGTGGGGGAGGTGGACGTACATTGAACACGCAAATTTTTGTAGTAGAGTTTTGACTTTCTCTTTTTCGTAGGGCAGAGATCGAGTTTTGTAATTAACGGGTGAGACAAGTCTTAGGGGACAATTGGTGTCAGAAAGACATGATTAAAAAGACGGTAAGTGTTCAGGATGTGGGGTCGGTTTGTTTATGGACCCAAGTGTAGAAGTGGATAGAGAAGAGGCTGACGCGAAGTCTAGGCAATGTGAGGTAGAGGAAAAATGGAGAAAAAGATGGTTGCCCAGAGTGAACTGCTGATGAGAATCACCAAGCTGGAGACTGCGTTGGCGACAGCGCAAGAGAAAATGAGGGCAATGGGAGAAAGGCTGAAGTCCACCGAGGAAGCACTAGCGAAGCTAAACAAAGGAGTGGCCTATGGAGAGAACAGTAGGCAACCGGCAACCAGAATGGCGGAGAAGAAAGAGCAAGCAAGTTTGGAAAAAACAGGTTCAGCCGGTACACTTGTCGCAAGGCCCAGCTTCAGCGAAGTAGTGGTGGGGCTGGGAGGGGACAAAGCAGCTGGCGTCACAGGTGCGAGTAACCCCCAGTGCAGGAAGCTCCAGCTGAAAAGTCACAGCATGTGATAATCACCGGGGACTCGAATTTAAATCGATGCACAGAAGCTATCAAAAAGAGGGTAAGAGGTGACAAGAGGGTTGCAAGAGGGGCGTTCCAAGGACGCAAGCTGGATGCAGTCATGAGGCAAGCGAGCACAAAACCCAAAACTACAGCTGATAGACGAACCTCGTGATAATTTCAGGTGGTTTAACAATGTCTTAAATGAAGATACAGCAGGACTGGAACAACACTGGCGAAAGGCATCGATTACATGCGCGCCACTTTTACTCAGGTAAAGGTGGCGATATGCACGATACTGGAGGTACCGGTGCATGACAGAACCCTGCAAAAAGCGGTTGTCAACGCAAACCAAGAAATAGGGCAGATGAGTCGAGAGAAAGGCTTTGCGGTGGTGGGAATAAACAGAGGTGCATAGGTGGGGCGGTGTTCAACGAGGCAGAATTCACTTCCATGGGCGGCTAGGTCATGAGGTGGGTTGGCGACTTCCAGGACACACAGTAGCTTTTTTAGGGAGCACGCAGGCCCTTTGGGGTGCAGAATAGCTAGTAACGAGGAAAACAACCAAGGAGACTCTTTGACAGGCAGTATGGAGAGATAAGATTCCAAAGTGGCACCAGTATCTAAGATAAATAGAGTCCGGGGCAGAAATAGACGTAGCCACGAGCGCCGAGCCAATTCAGGCATACGGTATAACATGCAGGGTGGCAGGAACAGGCTGAAGTGGGAAGAGATAGAAGAACAGCTAAGGGAGAATAGGCCGATGGTATACGGTTTTGTAGAAACACATCTTAGGGAGATGGAACAACCTCCTAACAATCCGGAGTATGCGTGGGAATATTGTAATAGAACAGAAGGCAGCAGAAAGGGGGGTGGTATTGGGGCATTCATTCATAAAAGTACAGACGGCCAAAGAGTCAAGCAGGAGTGCAAGACACATTATTGGCTAAAAGGGAAAGTAGCAGGGCAAACGACACTCCTTGGTTTCGTGTACTTGTGAATGGGAGCAAAGGCCAGAGAGAAAAATTAGGCAATGGTAGAGTGTATATCAAAGGACATTGAGGAGTTAGGAGGAGAGTGTGAGATAATTATATTAGGAGATATGAATGCGCACATGGAAGTTATAGATGGGTATACCGACCCGACAGGCAAAATGAACATGGATATGTGTGAAAGGCAAGATTTGATCATTTGCAACAGTACCGAGAAATGTGAAGGGCAAATAACATGGGAGGTAGGAAGGCTGCAGTCGACGATAGATTACCCACTGACGTCACATAGGATGTATGATAAGCTCAAGGGAATGCACATAGGTGAAGGTGGCTCCAGAAGTCTGGGTCGTGATCACAAACGTATCAAGCTAAGTTTTGAAGAGCAGTGAAAGTGGGAAGGAGACAAGATGAGCAACTACAAAAAAATTTTTATTCACAAAGGCAACTTGAAATAGCCACAAAAGAAATTGAGAAAGTATTCACTGAGGATAACAAAACAGTGTGGACATACACGAATCTAATTAGACTGAGCAAGAGCTGGATAAGGCACGTGACAAGTCACCCTGGAAAAGAAGACACAAACCCAAAGGAAGTTAAGAGAGCCATAGCAAAACGTCAGGGAGCCTCTAGGGAACACACACATGCTAAGCAGCGGGGTGAACCTACAGGTGATGTTGAAAGAAAATGGGAAATCTTTCTAAGCTGTAGAAGGGATGCATCCCTTCAGATCAATGAAAAGATTAGAAGTACACAGAAAAGATAGAAAGGCAACTGCCAGATTTTCGAACCATATAAACTCCCAAAGAAATGAGACGAGCTTAGAGCAGAGCTTCATAACTAAAGCTCAAGGTGCTAGGCTACAAGGGGACAAAGCCATTGAATATATAAGAACAAGGGTGACAGAAAAAGTTTCAACAAAGAATTGCTTTATGTACCACTATAGACAAGGATGAATCAAGTGGCGCAATGGCTACATTTTTCACAACGACAGTGGGAAAGGGCTGAGAAGAGGTTTCCTAGTTTTAAATCAACAGGCCCAGATGGCAATTCATTTATGTTGATAAAGACATTAGATTCGATGTCTAAGCAGGCTTCGAGAGAAGCAGTGAGCAAAATAATAATCGCTGGTGAAGTCCCCAATGGATGGAAACTTAGCAGGATGAGCATGATTTATAAAGGAAAAGGGTACAAAGCTGACATAAACAGCTACCGTCCTATAACAGTGACATCAGTGGTCTACAGGATGGCGATCCAGACCATAAAGAAAAGACTGCAGGCATGAATAGAGAATGAGGGGATGCTGGGGGAACAGCAGAATGGGTTTTGGAAACGCAGGAGGTTTGAAGGCAATCTGTTCTCACTGACGCAGTGCACCGAAATAGTACAAAAGGAACACAGGCCCTCGTTGCTAGCATTTTCGGATCTCAAGGGAGCGTACGATAGCGTGGTTCAAGAGGAATTGTGGGGAATACTGGACACACTAGGCGCGGAAGATGGAGTCACTAATCCTTTAAAAGATATCTCTAAAGGTAACAGGGAAGTTATAAAGTGGGAAAAACAGGTATCCAAGCCTGCAGAGGTAAAACGGGGGCTTAGGCAGGGGTGTCCTATGTCACCCTTAATATTCATGATGTACCTACAAGGATTGGAGGCCAAATTAGAGAGAAATGGACTGGGCTTCAACTTCTTTCGTCAAACAAGAAAAACTCATTGAACAGGCACTACCAGCATTGATGTATGCAGATGATCAAGTGCTAATGGCCGACAACAAGGAAGATTTGCAGAAATTGATGGACATCTGCGGTAACGAGGAAGATAGGTTAGATTTCAGATTCAGTAAAAAATCAGCAGTCATTATTTTAATGACAATGAAGGTAGTGAGCTTAGAATACAGGAGGTCACACTAGAGATAATAGATAAATACAAATATCTGGGCGTATAGATAAGCAATGGGGCCGAGCACCTAAGGGAACACGAAATTTCCGTGACGACTAAAGGTAACAGGAATACAGCGGCGATGAAAAACAGGGTACTGTGGAATTACAATAGGTATGATGTTGCGAGAGGAATATGGAAAGGGGTCATGGTTCCTGGTCTGACGTTCGGCAATGCGGCCCTGTGCATGAGATCAGAAGTTCAAGCAAGATTAGAAATTAAGCATCTTGGAATAGGTAGGCTTGCCTTAGGAGCTCTAGGGAATACACCAAATCGGGGAGTACAAGGTGATATGGGATGGACATCATTTTAGGGTAGGGAAGCTAGCAGCAAGATAAAACTTGAGAAGCGATTGAGAGAAATGGGGGAGGAGGGTAGGGCTAGGAAGGAATTCAGCTACTTGTACATGAAGATTGTCGATACAAAATGGAGGAAGCGAACCAGAAAATTGACTGGTAAATACTCAGAAAACAGCGCGGGGCTAAACCAAAAAGAATTATCGGTTAAGAAGAAGGTGAAGGAGTCCGAGACCAATATGTGGAGAATTTGCATGATTAAGAAGTCCGTACTAAAGATCTATCGAACTTTTAAGCAGAAAATATCCAAGGAAGAGATCTATGATAATACTCGGGGTAGTTCTCTACTGTTTCAGGCCAGGACGGGAGTATTGCAAACCAAGACATATCGGGCTAAGTACGAAGGGGTAGACACGGTATGCAGTGCGTGTGGAGAAGAAGAGGAAAGTGCCGAACGCTTGATAATGTTCTATAAAGGGCTTCACCCTATAGTTCAGGATAATGACGCAGAGTTTTTCAATGCACTGGGGTTTAGGGGCAGGGAGGGCAAAATAGACTTTAGGCGGGTAGAATTAACTAGAAGGACGTTATCTGATTGCTGGCTAAAGTGAAAGGACGAGTGAAAAAAAACCCTTCACTGCAAAGTACGAATCCTCAACCTCACTATTTCAAGAAAAAAAAAATAAATCTAGTTTTTGGTTCATTAAGTATTACGGCTTGGTGGCGCTAGCCGCCGCCCGATCTAAAGGGTACAGACATATTCATTCATCGATTCATCCATCCGTGGGCCCCCGCCAGATGTAAAGGGCGCGGCCAGATACAACCATCCATCCATCCTCAGACTCTGCCCATGCACGCTGCGACAAACGCCGCCACCATCAACGCGCCGGCCATAATTAGGTAGTGCAGAGAGAGCCCTCCGCAAGCGAACATATTGTCACAGGGTCGTGACATTGAAAAAAGAAACCGACAGTAGGATGAAGGTTAAACTGTTTATTTGGGTAAACTTATGCCCAGTAAACGGAAAGTCGGATAGCAGTAGCAGACCTGCACTGATAACGGTGAACGGATCGTCAGTCATCGATCAACTGACAAGCGGCAAAGCGCGTCGGCATTTATACACTTGCCGTCGAATGTTCTAGCGTTCTCGCAAGCGTTGACGTAGGCTCCAGAATAATCTGTACAGCTTGCGGAGTGGGCGTGATCTTACTGAAATGATCTACTACAGTCCTAAAGCTTCTTGAAGACTGCTGGCGTGGTTTGCCCTAAGAATTACGTAGTTTATTGGGGCAATAACACAACTTGTGGACAAGAACGTGGCATATCCCACCTCTGAAAGAGGCATCGTCCTGTTAACGGAAGATGAAAGTACAACATTAATGTAAGAAAGTACAATGAATAAATTACGATACAGCAATACTACAAAAAAAACACTGTTTCAGTTTGTTAACGCACATGAATTGGCTTGAGGCGCGCGACATGGATGACTTCAGGTCGCGATCGGCGTAGTTGAGAGTTGGTGATGCCGTCAGGGACAACCTCGTATTCAAGTGGGCCGAGACGTCAAACCACCCTGTACGGTTCGAAGTACCGTCGCAGAAGCTTTTCACCGAGTCCAAGTTGGCGTATCGGCGTCCACACCCAAACACGTTCACCGGGCTGGTATTCCACGAAGCGTCGGCGAAGATTGTAACGGCGGTTGGTGGTCGTCTGTTAATTCTTGATACGGGGACGCGCGAGTTGTCGGGCTTCTTCGGTGCGTTGAAGGTACTCACTCACATCGAGGTTTTTTTCGTCGGTGACGTGGGGTAACATGGCATCGAGCGTCGTTGCTGGGCTCCTTCCATAGACCAATTTGTACGGAGATATGTGCGTCGTCTTCTGCACCGCTGTGTTTTATGCGAAGGTCACGTACGGAAGAATGGGGTCCCACGTCTTGTGTTCGACATTGACGTACTTTGTCAGCATGTCGACGATCGTCTTGTTTAGCCGCTCGGTGAGGCTGTTGGTCTGTGGGTGGTGCGCTGCCGTCCGGCGGTGGTTTGTCTGGCCGTATACCAAGATCGCTTGAGTTAGGTCAGCAGTAAATGCCGCTCCTCTGTCGGTGATGAGGACCTCCGGGGTGCCGTAATGTAGGACTATATTTTCGACGAAGAACTTAGCAACCTCGGATGCACTGCATTTTAGCAGGGCTTTTGTCTCGGCGTAGCGGGTGAGGTAGTCGGTAGCCACGACGATGAACTTGTTTCCAAAAGCCGACGACGGGAACGGCCCCAGTGGGTCCATACCAATCTGCTGGAATGGTCGGCGAGGTGCCTGTGCGGATTTCAGGGCCTTCCCAAGCTGTCCTAACTTTCTTCAGCTTCGATGCTAACGGCCCACTGAAGACGGAATAGTCGGCTCTAGTATCGACGAGAGCGGTCACACTGTGGCCGTCTCGAAAAGAACGTCGAGGTCCCTAGTTTACAGTTTCGCGTTACAGCTAGGGTGTGGCGTTGGGTCACGGCTGCGTCGGCTTATTCCGCTGCTTCCAGGTTGCATCGTCAGGTCACCTTCAGTAAATGAGGTTTAGCCGTCAGGACTTTGCCTGGTTGGCGTCGTGTTCTGAAAGTTCCGTCACGACGTCGTCGTAGGATCTTCGGTAGTTCGTCGCACAGCAACCGCACCTCCATCGGTGGCTGCCCTTAGTTTCCCGGATACGGGCTAGGAGACCGACCCCGCGTTGGTCCAGAGTACTGCCGGTGGTGCGGTGACATACGGCGGCTGGGCGACAGCGGACGGGAAGGACTTCGTGGTGTCCACTGAGTCCCTGTCAGGTAGTCGGCGATGTCACGTGGCCGTTCCCCTGGCTGCGTACATGGTGCATTGACGGTGAAACCACGCAGTCCCATCTGTCGGTACTGGCAACGGCCTTAAGTGTACCCGGCCTCGCCGCTGTAGCACAGTGGGTGGTGGCGAGGGGTGCGCCAGACGTCAGTCTTTCTAGAAGCGTAGCGTTGGCCGGCCGGCGGGTGGTATGTCGTTGGCGGTGGTGCCTGGCGGAAAAACTGCGGCGGGACTGTGTCTTGACGAGAACGTGGAGGAGCGTTGCGGCGCACTGCAGTGGCGTAGCTCATTGCTTCCCGTTCAGGCTGCGGTGCTTCTGCAATTCCAAGCGACTGCCGAACTTCTTCGCGGACAATGTCAGCGATCGAATAGGCTTGAGGCTGTGTCGCTCGAATCGTCTCGCGCAGGTCATCGGTACTGAAGGCAACAGCGCAATTCAATGAGGCGCGCCGGTTGTATTGCGCTGTGCGCATCTCAAGCGCCTTTTCTATAGGTGTGGCCTCGGCAAGAAGTTCGATGACAGTCTTGGGCGGATTCCGGACAAGTCCCACAAATAGCTCCCGCTTGAATTCACGCATGAGTTACCGGAGCTTCTTTTCCTAAGCCATGTTGGAGCCAGCATGTCGAAAGAGCCGGGTCAACTCTTCGACGAAGATGGTTATGCTTTCATTAGGCAGTTGCACCCTTGTCTCCAGCAATGTAATAGCCCTTTCCTTGCGGACGACGCTCGTGAACGTGTGCAGGAACGTAGTTGTAGTTTGAAAGAGTTCCCATGTTCGTAGGGTGGATTCGTGGTTTTCGTACCACGTCTTCGCGGCGTCTTCTAAGTAGCAATAGACGCGGCGTAAATTTTCCTCGGGGTCCCAGCTGTTCAAGGCGGCAATTCGGTTGTATATTTCGATCCAGCTTTTCAGGTCCTCGCCTGACGATCCATGGAACGTTGGGGGTTCCTTGGGCTGCCGGAGAATGACTGGGGCAGGCTGCACGGGGGCGGTCATAGTTGCTGTAGTTGATGTCGGGATCCAGGTCTGCCTGGCTGCTTCAGGAAGGGGCCCGCACTCTGGTTGTAGTCTCTCTGCCTGCGGCTTGTGCGCTGTTCAGGTTTGGCGTCCGCGTCTTCTTTGCCGCTTCGGCTGGGCTCGCGGCTTGAAGGAGGTATCCGGAACATCAAAAAAGCAGCACCTCAACCAGATATCACAGGGTCGTGACGTCGACAAAAAAACTAACAGTTGGATGAATGTTAAACTGTTTATTTGGGTAAACTTGTGACCGGTAAACGGAAAGTCGAATCACAGTAGCAGACCTGCACTGATAGCAGTGAACGAATCGTCAGTCGTCGATCGACTGACAAGCGGCGAAGCGCGTCGGCTTTTATACACTTGCCGTCGAATGTTCTAGCGTTATCGCTAGCGTTGACGTAGGCTCCAGAATACTCTGTACAGTTCACGGAGTGGGCGGAATCTTATCAAAATGATCTACTACAGTCCTGAAGCTTCTCGAAGGCTACAGGCGTGGTTTGCGCTGAGAATTACGTAGTGTTTTGGGGCGATAACAAATCTTGAGAAGAAGAACGTGGCAATATGCATAGGCCCTCTTCTTTTGTTGGCCTTGAGGCGCGGTTTTGTGCAAATCAAGGGCCTGGCAAACATCTTTCTTCAATTCAATGACGTGTCAGAAAAGTACAATGCTCATCAAAATGAACTGCAGTACAATGAAAAAAATGTTTCAGTTATTTCGGTTTACTGCAACTGGCAGTTTATATGTAGGCGAGCATCAGATTGCGTCGATTCCAAGGCAAGCACTCCGACGTGCTTTCGATAGCGTCTAAAGCGTTAAACTTGGATAAATTTATGATACCAAAGCGATGAAGTGCATACACGAGCAATATATCTTACGATCGGTGTTACTAAACTCGCTTCATCCGGCACAAATGACCCTGACATCTTTCGCCTGCGCAGTTTCATTCTCTATCGATCTCTCACTTCCTCTACGTTGAACTGTTGCATGAATGTTGTGTTGATCGACGCATTCCGTTTGTATACTGCAAAGAGGGTACGATCGGCATCATATGAAACCTGAACAGCGGAGCGCATGTTTCACGCATTAGAAACAGTATAGTGTTGGCCGTCCAGTCATCACCATTGACAGGTGGGCATATTCGGTTTGGCAGCAATGCGCGATCCCCCTACAGTGCGTTATCCCTGTTTCTGGTCTAGTTTTCCTATGGTGGTAACGGTGGCCATCGTGGGCGTGCCAAGCGCTTTCGATCGCATTAGTCGCAATTCCTTGCTTTTACTTCAGCATCGCAATGCAATCGGTGACTTGGTACGATAACACGAAAATGGAAATATAATCGGTTTGCAGTTGATTTTCAAACGATCGTCGTATCTCATTCGCCAGCGCTGCTTCACCTGCACATTTCTTTCAGAGACCGACCTGAAAACGCATCACTTTAACTGTAAATGCCCAGCATTTGTTCGGAAGAGAGAGCGCGAATCTTTTTGGTTTACCGGCACGAAGTGAAACAACGTGAAATTGCAAGCATTATGAACCGACTTTTGTCTACTATAAATAGAATCAGCCAGGAACTCCTTGATAATGAACTCCGTGATGACAAATCATGCTACAACACTCGCTATTGGCTGCAATAGCTTAACTTCTTTTTTTGTTCATTTCAAATCTCATACCTGGAACACAAGCAGAAATATTTCACTATAGGGGAACGGCCGGTGCTGCCACACCGGATGTGCGGGCCTGTCTGTGCCAATGACTGGTCGACGGCACGCACAATGCATTGATAAGGCTTGTGCCACGCGCTCCGCTGTTCGCGTTTCATTTGATACCGACAGTACATGCGTGTTCACTTTCGCAGTGAACAACGAAAGGCAAAACCGAGGCCTCCAAGATAGCTCCGGCAATTTTGGAGACAAAAGAAAAAAAAAAGCCTGATTGTGGTCGGTATTATTTTGCGATATAACTGTGTGACGTATGCCCACGATTTCTGGTTAAAGCCGCAACTTAGATCCTTCAAAGTTCTACGTGCGTAATGCTGTGTGGTGGCGACAACTTCAAATTATCAGTGGTCCTGGCGTGGGCGATGTTTATTTCGCACACCACGGTCACAAGCTCTGTTAAGCACCATTATCAAAGTTGCCATGATTATCCGTCAAGGCAACTCAAAACAACAAAAAGAGACCTGCCTTACCACAATTTCTCAGGGTAACGACTGTGGAGAACGCGAGTATTTCGCTTACCCAACACGTTCACAATGACCCGTGTACAGCGCTCTCGCCGTTCTGCTTCGCGAAACCTGCTGAAATCAGTAAAACTGAAGTCGTCTACGTCCGTGACAATTCACAGCGCAACACTAGCGTCAACTGCGATCTTTTTCCATAGAGCGCGGAGCTGTTACGTCTGCTATTGTTATCGCCGTTATTCTGGTGAGTGAACCAGCGAACACTTCATGGCGATTCGGTGACACAACCGGCTAGAGGAGAGAAATTCGCAGCTCTTTTCCAAAGTGTTCAATGCGCGAATGCACATAATATTTTGCTCAATCGTTCTTTCGTACGCTGTACTAGCACTTGGCTGCGTAGCAAACTGTGCATGGGAGTTAAGCTCTGCACTACTGAAGACTGTGTCGAAAGGTGACGCTGCGTGTCCGCAAAACTTCAGAGTCTGACGTCTATGGTCGAACAGGCAGCCGCACTGCAGGCGAAGTTTTCATGGGGCGAGAAAAAAAATGACTTGGCGCTTTTAAATACATTCGCGCCCATTTGGAACTGTTGGGCCAAGGTGTTCAAGAGGCCAAATCAATGCTTGGACGTAATATATTCTCAAATGGACTTTTTTCTGTAGATTTGCGCCCTACATAGTCATCATCATCATCATCAGCCTGACTACGTTCACTGCAGGACAAAGACCTTTTATATGTTCCGCCAGTCAACTCGGTCTGCTGCCAATTTACACCCGGAAACTTCTTCATCTCATCCGCCCACCTAACCTTCTGTCTCCCCCTAACCCGCTTGCCTTCTCTGGGAATCTAGTTAGTTACCCCACATGACCAGCGGTTATCCCGTCTACGCGCTACATGCCCGGCCCATGTCCATTTCCTCTTCTTGATTTCAACTATGATATTATTAATCCCCGGCTGATAATGATGATGATGATGATGACCTATTTAACCCCCATTTGATACCTATTCCACTCTGCTCTCTTCTTGTTTCTGAAGGTTGCACCTACCATTTTTCTTTTCATTGCATGCTTTGTCGTCCTCAAGTTAAGCTGTACCCTCTTTGTAAGTCTCTAGGTTTCTGCTCCGTAGGTAAGTACCGGCTAGATACAGCTGTTGTATACCTTCCTCTTAAGGGATAATGGCAATCTACCTGTCATAAGTTGAGAGTGCTTGCCGAATGTGCTCCACCCCATTCTTATTCTTCTAGTTACCTCAATCTCGCGGTTAGGCTCTGCGGTTATTACCTGCCCTAAGTAGACATAGTCTTTTACAACTTCAAGTGCACTATTACCTATCTCGAAGCGCTGTTCCTTTCCGAGGTTGTTGTACATTACTTTCGTTTTTTGCAGATTAATTTTAAGACCCACCTTTCTGCTCTCCCTATGTAACTCCGTAATCATGAGTTGCAATTCGTCCCCTGAGTTACTCAGCAATGCAATGTCATCGGCGAAGCGCAGGTTACTAAGGTATTCTCCACTAACTCTTATCCCTAACTGTTCCCATTCTAGGCTTCTGAAAACCTCCTGTGCGCACGCGGTAAATAGCATTGAGGAGATTGTGTCCCCCTGCCTTACACCCTTCTTGATTGGTATTCTGTTGCTTTCTTTATGAAGCACTATGGTAGCAGTTGATCGCCTGTAGATTTCTTCCAGAATGTTTATATATACTTCATCTACGCCCTGATTCCGCAGTGTCTGCATGACGGCTGATATTTCTACTGAATCAAACGCCTTCTCGTAATCTATGAAGGCTATGTATAGTGGTTGGTTATACTCTGAGCATTTCTCTGTTACCTGATTGATAGTATGAATATGGTCGATTGTTGAGTAACCTGTTCGAAATCCTGCTTGTTCCTTTGGATGATTGGATTATAATGTTTGTTACCCTATTAGCAATTACCTTTTAAAATAGCTTGTATACTACGGAGAGCAAGCTGATCGGCCTGTAATTCTTCAAGTCCTTGTCATCTCTTTTCTTTTGTATTAGGATGATGTTAGCATTATTCCAAGACTATGGTACTCTTCCCGTCAACGAACACTTCGTAAAGAGGGTGGCTAATTTTTACAAGACAATCTGTCCTCCATCTTTCAGCAGATGTGATGTTATCGGATCCTCACCAGCAGCTTAGCCTCTTTGCATGCCCTTAAGGGCTTTTCTGACTTCTTTTATCATTACTGGTGGGGTGTCAACTGGGTTACTGCTAGTTCTTATAGTATTAAGGTCGTGGTTGTCCCGGCTACTGTACAGGTATCCGTAAAACTCCTCCGCTAATTTAACTATCCTATCAATATTTGCAGTTATTTGCCTTTTTCTCCCATAGTGCATACATCCAATTTTTGCCTATCCCAGGTTTTCTGTTCACTGCTTTAATTACGATGCCTCTGCAAAAGATCCGGATGTGCTGGAAGCTTACTGTAGCTCGAAGTTTGCAGCCTATATAAAATGTAGCGCACTGGCGAAAAGAAGAATGACAGCCCGATAAACAAGCGAAGTCAGAAGAGTGCCGGAATCTAGCTCACGGGTTAAACTCTAATAAAATGGTTGCTTTTCATTTTCATTTTCTTTTCATTTTAATTTTAACACCATTCCAAGAGTCCTCCCATCGTGCCGCAGAAGCAGGATACAGTGGGAAAGGTGCAAGTGGTCGCCAAGCCTCTAGATCATGTCTTAACTCAACTTCGCCGGCTCTGCGACGGCCATGGGCTGGTTACAGGAACGTTTTGATCTTTTATGGTTGCCCATTCGCAAAGTGACGTTTGAGGTGTTCAATGAACACGTTATGCATTGTAAAAACGAATATCAAAATGCATTGCTTATTCAAGAAGTACATAGCACGCGTTCAGTGTTTGATGAACGTGGTATGAAAAACACGGCGGTTATGCCGTTACGCTACATGTGCGACCCTTTTATTTTGTATGCAATGGAGATTACAGTAAATGAACACGATACTAATATTGCCATTGCGCTACCGAAACATAATGAAAATTTAGATGGCGAAAATAAGACGGTAACTCAGGCACTTTCACTGTGATAGCCGGGGGGAGTGAATGTATGTTGGCTAATCGAAGCCTTGTGCAATATTCCGGCAAGATTTCTTCTCACGTGTCTTAGATCAATGACATAACCGGTGCACTATAGTTATCTAGAACGTAAATTTGCTTCGGTTGACTGCCTCATAAATATCCGGATGCGATATAACAGTAAACGTATCCGTATGGATAGAAAAGCAATACGATTCAACGACGATGGTTAGCCTAGTTTTCCCCTGTACAAGTTTCCAGAAAGGGGCAATGCAACAGTGCCTCTATTTCTCAAATCGAGCTACTTAGCACCTAGACAAAGCGAACCGTAATGAAAAAAACAATTAATACTGCAACAGACGAATTGTTATCTCTTTACAATTACTGTCAGAAAAATGCAGCAGTTGCCCCGCAACGGTGGTCTAGTGGCTAAGGTACTTGGCTGCTGACCCGCAGGTTGTGGGTTCGAATCCATTGCATTACGCATTGCATTACGCGCTCTCCATCTTAGTAAGGCCACCGGAAGATGCCGAGGTGCCATGTGGTCCGCCTTTCCGTGGTTTCTAAAATTTTTACTCCCACTGTAAGTGACGTCCTTCCTGTCCTTCCTGTCTCTTCGTCGGCGTTCTTTTCTTGCGCTATAACTATCGTGATGGTGTTGCGACGTTATTTAGTTCATGACCAGCGAGTGATATTCGTCGAACCATCTTGCCCTCTCATACTAAGTTTGGTCTATCCCAAGTTGAAGGGGTGATGACAAGAGCACGGAGCACGCCAATCTAGGTAGCTGACAGAGAGACAGACAGACAGACAGACAGACAGACAGACAGACAGATAGATAGATAGATAGATAGATAGACAGACAGATAGATAGATAGATAGATATATAGATAGATAGATAGATAGACGCCAAAATTGCTTACAGTACTGAAATAAATGTTTCGTACTTCGCATACAGAGAGCGCCGGCACTTTCTAACTCCACAGAAACTATTCGGTATATACAGCCATTCTCTATTGTGCAACCATTCAATGTCAGTGAAGGTGGTCGTGTTCCGCTTAACTAAACAATAAGCGTTGAAACAATCTGTGCGTGTGGTGGGCTTGCAGATGGACTTAAAGTAGACCGAATTGTTATCTTAGATTTTGCAAATTTTCAACGCGTTTGTAATTAAAGAGTTTAAGTTATTAGCTCACAGAACTGTCGATGGAGAAACATGTTTTTATACAGCTACTGGCACCCTTGTTTCCTTAGGAGTTGTAATTGAATCATGCACGTTGTCACAAACCATTTTGTCGAACGAAAACAACCTTCAAATCCTCCTTATCTAATTTTGGTTACGCGAAGCCGTTCATTCGGTGTTGCAAATCACTTAAGAGTGCAGAGTGGTAAACAATGTATGCCTTGAAATAAGCCACCATAACAAAATAAATAGAAGGAGAGTTGACGAATTTTCTATGAGGATCGAAGTATTCGAAAAGTGATGTGAAGCGACGTGAGAGCAGGTCATACACATTCAGGCACCCCCCACTATAATGTCCTTGGGCGCTGTGGGTACTATGATAAATATATAAAAAACTGGGGCAACTAAATCTATCGCAGAAACATGCAAATAGTAGCTGATGCAAAACGAATTACAGCGTTCAGCACTATATATATATCGCTATCCGAGGATCTCTGCGACTAAATCATGGCTCGCAAGAGCGACGAAAACGAAAACGCGAAGGCCGCGACGGCTTGGAAAAGTTTTTTCATCTTTGATATTTGACAGTCACGTCTGCTTGTACTGTTTGGTTGCCTGAACACGTCACAACGAAACGGAGGTACTGGTTGACTTGTACTTTCAACTTCTCCGAGTACAAGGAGCTCCTGCTCCGAACACTTTGTTGCGCCTGTGCACTAAGCTAGCAGAATGATCCGCGAAATAGCACCTCAGCTTAGACTTCTGCCAGAAAAAATGCTTCTTCCTATCATTCCAAGGCACTGCATTCGAACCGTTGTGAAAGGCGCGAGAACAACTGAATCGCAGAAAGCCTCTCGTTATTCAGATGGATGGCGATAGCCAGCAGATACGCTGGCGTCCATCGAAAAAATAACTTCGCCCAGGCCCATCCACAGCATTGGCGTTGGGTGCAGTGCGTTCCCTAGCTTTCTTTGTGTTTTTTTTTCTTTTGCGTGATCACCCTTTCAACGATTAAAAAAAGGACCACGTGGGAGGAATGATACTGGTAACAACTTAGTCAGTGGTTTCTAAAAGTGGTTTCTACAACTCTCCAGTCACACTTCGGATTTACAGTAAATAACAAATCCGGAAATCAAACGCTGGCAGCAAGTTAGCTAAACGACAACTAAAAATAACCTGTGTGCCTAAAGGCTATGATTCGTAGGCGTTGGGTTCTTTTCTTTTTTTTTGACCCGCCTTTAATATACTACTCTCAGCCCAACTTGCTAAGGAGAATCTTGAAATAGTGATTAGCAACACCGAGCTCTTTTCTTGAGCATTCTAAATTTTTCAGCCAAATACAATGAGGCAAAGTGAGGTAAAAAAGAATACCAACGTGGCAACTGTAATTTACCAATATAAGTGTAAAGGCGTGCGCAACAACATTTCCGCGTAGTCCGAAGGGACACACTTATCATACTACACCAATCGAACATAACCGTCAACAGAAATCAGTTAAGGCTCATGTAGCAGTAATTTTTCTGCTACATTCACTGCATGCAAACTTACTGACGCATTGCCACTGATGCATGTATTTTTTTTTTTTGAAAGGGAAACCTCGAAAGCGATACTATCACCTAACATCCTTCTTTGGTTTGAAAGCCAGTTCAATCCAACCCGTTTCTTATCGACAGTTTCACGGTGTGGTAAACCTATCCATGTTCATTATATTCTAGCGCAGCGCCGAACTTCCAACGCTGGCCTTTTCACCTTCACTGCCTGGGCCTACCCCTTGCTGTGCTGGGCCTTGGTGGGAATTTTTTACGTAACGTGTCAAGCACCTTCGTAGAGCTCAACAGGTCAGTCTATTCGCTTCCTTCTTCTAAGCACCACACACATGTTACTGCACTTACACCACAAAGCTTGGACTTGGTTTCGACTATGCGTGTTACGTTGTGCTTACAACTCTGCGTTAACTCTGGGTTAACTCTGCGTCTAATACTACCTAGGTTTTGAGTGCCCTGGAAGCATCCATAATCACAAAAATAATGACCTGTCAAGAAAAAAAAACAAGGCGGGCTGCAGTCGTTGAGACTATCACAAGTATATTTCCATTCTTACCAAGGTCGCCCATTTCAATGCGTCAACGGGCCGTGTCCGAAGGTTATGTTAGAGATCAGCAGAATGAATTGCCCGAGGTAGTAGCACGCTATTACTTTCTTCCCGAGGGACAAGTAACCAAGAAAACACACAAAAAATGCTTTGCTGAGTGACCCTTAAACTAGGGGCATCGTGGTCACGAGTCTCCCAGTTTTGCAGGCACTGTAAGAATTACAACAGCTAATTAGCCCTTTTTCAATAGTGACCATGATCCGGTGCATTAATATAATGACGGCCGGAAAAGGCGCTTAACGGAATAAAAATATTCGCACCGAAAAAATTTATATGCGTGATTTTATGTCCCAAAACCACCATATGAATATGAGAGACGCCGTAGTGAAGGGCTCCGGAAATTTTGCGCACTGAAATAAGTGCTTGGTTAGGAGGCGAATGACGAGACGAAGCTCTCGCATGTTTCAGCACTCCAGGCCGAGTGTAACATCGAACATGTAAAAATAGCCTTAGATATTCTCTGTTACGCATACCCTTCTACTTGCGCTCTGCGGTGCCTTTAACACATGGCTGCAAATATTTATTATTCTCGTAATTCGATAACGATGCTCGCTACATGCAACTACCTTCGGCAGTGTGTCTAATGGTATTTGTTGCCGAGCGCATCCATAGAGACAACATACTTTGCGCAGTGCAGTAGCGCCATGGCTGTACGCGAGTATTATAATAATTCTTGGGGTTCAACGTCCCGCAACTGCCATAATGTTGCGAGAGGAGCCGTTACCAAGGATTTTTTTAACGCAAACTTATATCTAAGCATACGGGCCTCAAGAACTTTCACTCGCGGCTGCTGTGGTCTGCATTCAATACCACGACGGACGGGTCAGCAGCCGAGTGCTTTAGCCACTATACCAACGGGGCGGGTTGATGATTGATATGTGGGGTTTAACGTCCCCAAAACACCATATGATTGTGAGAGACGCCGTAGTGGAGGGCTCCGAAAATTTCGACCACCTGGGGTTCTTTAACGTGCACCCAAATCTGAGCACATGGACGCACAACATTTCTGCCTCCATCGGAAATGCAGCCGCCGCAGCCGAGATAAAAACCCGCGACCTGCGGGTGAAAAACACTTGCTGTGAGCAGGAATTCGGCGGATCTATACGATAGTACAGTGCCATGTCTTCTGGCTGACCGCTGTGAGTGATGGCATCAACCGAAAATCATGCGCTACGCGCTATGTGTTTCATGTGCACAGCCTTGTTCATGCTACAAAAAAATTACTTAAGCTGCACGTGTCCTCCCTGTTCTGATCTGTGGTCCTCCATACACATCGCCGATAAGCGGGAACTTAGGATTACGCAACTAATAATCACTTTCATGAGTGCGCACCTTTCGATTCTTCATCCGCTCGGGCGATCTTGGCCGCGCCAGCCGCATTTCGCTGCAGGCGAATGGTAGAGGCCCACGTAGTGTATGATGCCAGTGATCATAAAAGAACTCGAGACAAACTTTTGGGGCCCTCCATGACGCTGCTGCTCATAATCATACTGTGGTTTTGGTACATAAAACCGGTCTGTTAAAATAATAATAATAATAAAAATAATAATAATAATAATTATTCATTATTATTAGTGCGCTATTGTTCAATCATTGACTCACAAGTGCACCATTTTTGCGCTGATTCCCAGACCATGGTAAACTGAACAATATCTCTGGCACTGTAATGCCTCTTTCCAAATACGAAGATTTGCTTGCGCACGAAGAACACTTTGACGGTATTCATCGAACTGTATATGTTTCTATCTAGTTAGCACGATTGGCGGAACACAACGTGCACAACCTGACATGGTTCCAGTGTACCACAAGCAACATGTTCAGTCGGTCACGCGTGGTACAAACCCGTATAAAACAGCCGATGAAATTCGCGATGCACCGTGGGCGATTGCGTGCATTTCAACCGAGGTACGACCACAATGAGCCTCAGAAACATACAAATTCATTTGAATCTTAGGAGAGCAGAGGGCTGAACAAATTCGTACGTATTTGTTTTGAAAGAGACACTGCACGCAAACATGGACAGACAGGAAACCAGGAAACCACAAACGGCTACTAACGACTAAATAAGCGCACAACGGCAGGAAACTGAAGAAGATGGAATAAAAACTAATCCGCGCATGTTTTTGCAGTATTAGACCGTGGTAAACGTGCATGCGTGCTGGTTTACCTTAAGGCACTCGATATCATCTTTACGCAAGGTAATTGACAGTTGGCTAACGTATGTGCTGCCGCCGCTATCAACATGTCATTACTCAATCATCAGGCGCGTTTCTTCAATCCAAGGCCGACACAAAACTGCGCATTCATCTAACTTGCGTTCGCTTCCACTCTAGGCAACATCTAAATATAAAGAAAAGCAAAAACTAGAAGACCAGCCTCCATTTTGTGGCCGTTTATATTTCGATAAACTTTGGTTAAGGCAGCGACCCGTTTTTCCTACCTGGAAACGACCACAAGTGAATGAGAGATTATATACTACACTTTACTGCGAAAAATTAAGATGCATGAGGTTTTACGACGAAAACCATGATATGATTATGAGAGACGGCGTACGTGAAGGCTCCGACAATTTTAACCATCTGGTTTTGACATGCACTGACATTGCACAGTTTAGACGAGCTTCTACCACTTCGCCTTCTTCTAAAGACGACCACCATGGCCGGAAGCAAGCCCACGGTCTTTAGTTCAGCAGCCAAGCACGCCAGGGACTGATCAAACAGTCACAAGTTAGTCACTGATAAACATTTTTTTATCAAAATGCAGCCCAATTTCTTGTCACAGCAGTAGGCGTGCAATGAACCTCTCAAAATTCAAAGTTCTGCCACAAGATTTGTTATTTCTTCCTAATATGCAGATATATACCTAGTGCTAGTGCATACTTTTTTGATAATTTAATTATTAGCTTTTTATAATCACCAGATCTCATTTGTTTCGGTTTGATGCACAGGCCAAAGTTCTGTTATGTCTTTGCGAAATACATGTTTCATTTGTTTTAATGAGCTGAACTTCAGTTTGGTGTTTTCAGATAAGGCCTACTTGGAGTAAAACTTTTAACTACAAAAAATTACCAGAAAAAAGAGACTTGCTACACAATGTTCACATGTGCCTAAAAATATGTGGGTTTTATTTCAGACTGAGTATCTCGAGTGATTATTGTTTTTTTTTATTTTTTGTCACTTGGCCTCATACGCTAAAATGACACTAAAGGCCAATAAACTCGATCTTGATTCCTGAAATAGTGGTTCAGAAACTTAGTACTGCTACTTATGATCTATGTACGTGGTTATTTTGGAATAAAATCACGTTTTAGTGGTTCGCATTGCGTTCGTACGTTTCCAGTTACCCGCCTCAAAGGGGAAACTTTCACGTCACTGCTGTCGTGCACCACGTTGCCCGGCTTTACTGCGTGGCACCCGACACTAATTGCACCAGATCAATAGTTGCGGGAGCCACAGCCGCAGCAACGGGCATTAAATAATTTGGTGTCATAACCTGTGAAATGGCAGGCGTGGTTGGTTCAACTGGGCTCCAATAGGTGGTACGACCTGTCTCTTTTTACCAGGCAAACAAGAAACTTTTGAACCACGTGCACCACTTCCCATAGAAACGTCCAGCGGTTATTTTTTCCACAAATGAAACTGAAACTAGCACGTAATATTTTATTACGTCTTTTGATGCACGGAAGGTTCTTTATTTAGTGTATCTAGTTAGATTACTAGTGAATATTTGTAAGCGGTAAATTGATGTCATGGGGATCAATTGGTGAATTTCCTACTCGTGGCGCATGTGTTCTCGTGCATTCACTCTAACTTCACGGTAAGTTGGGAACTGCTGCTGAAAATATTGTCGTTTTAGACGTTGTCATACGTGGAGCTTTCACCCCGACATAAATTGTTATCAGCCCTTAGTGTTCATTTAAACGTTGCCTAGTTTGGCCTCTCTGAATCACGAGATTCTAGGCACTCTTTGCTGCGTCGCAGATCTGACCACCGCCATGGTCAGTTGCTTCGCAGCCGCCAAGTACTAAGGGCAGCGGGTGATTTGGCTCATCCATGTGGCCAGATACTGCACCAGGGTTGCCAATCCTCCTCTGGTGAGTGACTGCGTCAGCGGCGGTGGTCACCAGTGAGGCCAAATTCCAGGCCTCTTTATTGCAACTGCATCATTGCGCTTACAACTGTTTTTTTTCTAAATACGGGGCTGAATTGCGTGGCACCAGGATTAAAACCATGGTCCTCTTCCACTCGCGGCTGGTACTTTAACCACTACGACATATTGACAATACAGTACACTACGCAGAGCCTAATGACACACGCTCTGGCACCAGTGCCATCATTAGACCAGTGCCGTTATTAGGTAATTTAAGTGGTGCCTCTTGACGCATGCTGTAGCACACGTGCCGTCACGTAAAACGCGTGTTCATTCACAGGTAACAATGAAATGTGGCAAGACCGACTGACGTAAGCATTTCCTCCACAAAATATCCGTGACATATCGCGTCTCTTATGGAGATGTTGTGATTTTGGAATGCAACTTCGCAACAAGCACTAGCTTGCAATATCGAAAATGGCAGATTACCTACCGGCCTATGATCAAAACAACACCAATGATTGAAAAAGGGCGCATATAAGTACGCATGTGGCTAGCGGACCATCGAGAACCACACTTGTGTTCGCGGTCTGGTTCCTGGTTTTTCGCGTGATGAATCATTTGGTTGGTTTTCAGCGTGATGAAACCAAGACAACAAAACTGGAAACAATCGAGCAGTTCGCAAGTGACTTGCACTTTTTGTGGGTATTTTTGGGTCTTGCAGGGCAGTTCCGACCAATAATTAAATATTATGCGACGAAAACCGAACGCCTCACATAAATGACTAAGAAGAATGTGCCATTTCAGTGGAAGCAGAGTGTGAATCTGTTTCACAGCCTTGTGACTCGTCGGATCTGGTGCTTACTCTTCAAGACTTCAAGTTGCCCTTCGAAGTAAACACCGATGCTGCTTATTACGGCATAGGCGCAGTTCTTTACCAGAGAGATACCGACTCTGTACGGAGCCGCCAACATAGTGTCGTCTGGTACTATTCGTACACATTTTCCAAAACACAACTGATTTACACGACTACAGAGAAGAAAGCCTTGGCAGTCCTAATGACCATACGCTATTTTAAACCTTACCTGAATGGCAGGAGCTTCACGATTTTTACTGATCACCAAGCCTTAACGTATATCCTTAACCTCGCCGAACCTCAAGGAAACATTGCTAGGAGGGTGAGTGAACTCCAGCAGTTTACTTTCGTGGTCCGCCACAGGTCTGCGGAACATTCCAAGGATGCAGATGCGCTTCGAAGACTTTCGGTAATTCCTGATCAGGAAAATGTGAACGCAGCTTTGTTTTGGGAGGAAACTGAAGAACTCAAGTTCCAGAACAGAAAGTTTACAGTCGCAGAAACAACGTTGCACCTAATTTTGGAACTCCATCACGACTCCCCGCACTAAGGTGGACATGACGGCTTTTGGAGGACATATTACTAGAACAGTGGAAACACATAAAAGAGGATGCTCAACGGTATGTTCTATCTTGTCATAAATCTCAAGTGGACAAAGCCAAGTACCTTCAGTTAACGGACGAGATGGTTTTGCCTCGTACCATTTGAAGTCACTCATCTAGATTTTGCAGAGCTCAAGAAGAAGGCTGCCGTAGTAAGAAACATGCAAGTTTTTCCAAGTAGCAATAGACCACTGCATAAGAATTGTGGCTGCACGGCCGGGAAGGAAAGATGCAAATAGTTTGATTGTTCTTTTGAGCCGAGAGATGTTCAAAAACACGAAAGTAGTAATATCACCTAATAGACAAGCGTTTCTCAGTCAGCGTTTGCAAGATTGGGCGAAGGAAGGAGGAGTTGTACTGCGACGCTGCGCTCCATACCATCCTGGAGAAAATGGCATGGCTGAAAGAATCATTCGGTACTTGGAGCAGTTCATTTCAATGTAGCCAGGTTTTCAGGGCGGATAAAAGGGCTGCTTGGAGGCAGCTGTTACTCATCACAATCAGTCGCACACTGCGAGCATCGGCTCTAGCCCATATTTTGCAGCTTTCAAAAAGCTACCCGCGCTTCCTGCTGATCAAGAACTTTGCATTGCTGAGCACCTGCAATTGTGCGAAAAACTAAAAACTTCGGAAGCCTACCAGCGATACCGGGAAAATATGAAGAGAAACTTCGACCGCCACCACAACAGGCAAATACCTCTGATGCAACTGAATGATCTGGTGCTCGTCAGGAAAAGCCTTCCCGGCACAAAGCAGGTGTTCTGGGACCTTATCGGGCGCTGCAGATTGCAGTGCAACATGACGTTATCAAAAGGGTTGGTTACATCAGTGATGACGGTGTGCTAGAGTTTGCAACGATTACAATAGTCTTCATGTTTCACCCCAGGAGGGATGAGTCTTCAAACAGGGGGAGTGTACGTTGCAGGCAGGGTTAGAGGGAGATGAAAAGGAAGACGGTGTTCAAAATAACGAGTATGGCTGGCACCCCAGCCCATCGTAATTGCGTATCGTTACATGCATGATCGCCCTATATGATGATAGCCCTACATGCTGACTTAAATTGAGTTTATTGCTCCTGCTTACAACAGAAAAGAAGCAGAAGCTAAAGGCCGTGTGGCCTGACAAAAGCTTCTGCTCCTGCAACAACTCGCCATGCAGGCCATATACGTAGCACACAAATCAATACAATAATATACTGTACTACAGAATAAACAGGTATACTCACCACCAAGAAAGTCACATGTACACACGAAAAAGTTGAAAAATGCGACAGTCAATGAATGAAAAGTAGTGTGTGCAGGAACACTTCAAATATTCAACATAAATAAAAAACGTTTCGCCTTAGGCAAATAAAATCTACAATGAAAGCAAAGGAATCGACAATATATAACATTGCTTTGTCAAGCAAACTTAAAATTGTGTGAATTGAGAAATGCTTTGAACGATTTATTGAACCGTTCCATAATTTTGTCGTGAAATTTGCATCGTCGATTATGTAGTGAAGGTGCTTGATAACTGTGCAACGGTTTCACGTAGTTCGTTCTTATTTGCAGTGTTTCAAATGATGTTGAAACTCTACGCGGGGATTAGTAAGTACCTTTATTTCCAATGTGTTCTACTTGTTTGATGTGCTGCGTTAACTTGCAGTAGTATACCTGAGTGGCTTTTCGCATGGAGTACTTCATAAACGAAGGTTTCCTCCTAAAGTATTGTAAATGTTCACGATAATCCTCAAACGCACATATGAATTTTTTGCAGTACTATCAGCTTCTAATTTTTTTGCGTGGCAGTACCCGAAATATTATACCATAGGTTAATCTAGAGTAAAATAGGGTATAGTATAATGCGATTTTCCACCAAGAAGGAACAAGGGTACTCAAAATCTAGGGGACCCTTAAGCTTCGCCTTTAGAAGTTGAACGCGATCGCGTCATCCTCTTCGTAGAGCGTACTTCAAATACTTAGTGCATGAAACTTTTTTTCGAATTCAGTAAGCACCCACTATGCGGCCTTAAGGAATAGGAGCAAAAGCGTGTGTGCCTTTTGTAGTGGGGTACAGGCTTCCACCACGCGCCATTATGATATATACATACTCTGACGCCTGTTGGCAATGAATGCATGACCATGCACTATACTTCAATATGTCAAGTTGCAGTGTGTAGCATATATACACGACGTGCGCGTTTGTGAAGCATATGAAAGCTACTTTCACTGCAAATGCAAGCAGAGCTCCTTTCACTATTCACAGAATGCATTGAAGAAAAAAAAGCAGAGGCATGGCCGTGTGGTAAAACATCCGCTTGTCATGCAAACGACCCGGGTTTTATCTCCGCTCTGCTCGTGGTTTTTAAAGACGATAGTCTTTCTTGGTGACCTTCGACGCAAAAATTTTGGTCTGTCTGTCTGTCTGTCTGTCTGTCTGTCTGTCTGTCTGTCTGTCTGTCTGTCTGTCTGTCTGTCTGTCTGTCTGTCTGTCTGTCTGTCTGTCTGTCTGTCTGTTGTCTGTCTGTCTGTCTGTCTGTCTGTCTTGTCTGTACTCTTAATGGCACCGGGTACTTGAAACGGCTGACCCCATCCGCAGCGCCCACCAATGTTGCTCAAGATTTAGCGTGCATACTTGTGCTCTAGCCCATAATTGCGCAAGGCTGGGGCACCATAGCACGCATATATTCTGCATGTGCATCTTTTACTAGAAAAGGCATACATAAGTAATTTTAAAGAACATAGTGCTTATCACGCTGCGCTATGTCCAAAGTGTGACGTGCCTTGATGCGCTCGTTCTTCTCCGCTGCACGGTCGAGGCACTCTTAACTCAGCGCCTCCAAAATACCATTCACGGATTTTCTTGCGCAGAACATCAAATAAATTGTTCACCTCTCTCCACGACGACATTTGCAGATTACATGCAGATACGGGGCGAATTTTCGTTTAGCATTTATTCTTTCTTTGCAAAGCTCTAGATTACAGTGGCGCTTTCGTAGTTGTTGTTCCTCTCTGCGTATGATAGGAAAATTTGAAAGCCATTGCTCGCAACTGATATTCAGGTTATACCAGGGTAGCGTTAAAAACTAGGCATGTTATCCTCGTGGCTGAGCGTTCGAATTAGACTGCTACGCAAGTTAAGGAAAGCGATCGTGTGCCTTTCTTTCACTCTTGGCGAAAAATACATTTTAAATTTGTTTTCTTCATTTAGTAACATATATAGTCGGTTAACAGGAACTGGTGTGTGTGTGTGTGTGTCAGCTTTAACATTTTAAACTTCCAAGGAATAAGTTATTGTTTTTGCATTGTTTTTCTATTAGCCCTGCATTTGTGGATGCGTCTAATTTGACAGATTCGCATAGAAGTAACCTTTAAATTTGTGTAGCTTCCGCTTCCAAGTTCACACAGTGGCAACGTCTTAATTTTTTTTCCCGTCTCCTTCATCTGCATGCTCAGAAGCACAATCGTTAGTGCATGAATGACCTTCGCACTGATTTTTTATATTTTATTTGCAATATAACTACTGAAAATACCTGTTGAAAAGGATCGTGGTGTCTGTGCTGCATTCCAAAGCCCCGGCACAACATAAATTATAGGGGATGTTTTATTTTTTTGGAAATCATAAAATTGAAGCCGCGTCTGACTTTTGGCGCTGTTCTGTTTTAAAAACTATCCTGTGGGTTCTCTCAACCTTCGAGAAAGTGTCGTTAAGAGCAGCGTATATTATTCTGCTGATTTATTGAAGACCGGTGCAACAAAGCGGCGAAAAATGCTCAAGAGTATTGCAGTCATCGCGGATACATCTGGTCAATACCCTGTAAATAAAATATCCGCTATTGCTGTATCATTAGCAAGTCTAGCAGTTAGAACCACCCCATCTCAGTTCCGTGGAAGAGGAGTGGTGCTGCTTTATATAAAACAAGTTTAATTTTCCTAGAACTGCTTTCCTGTAGAATCGGAGAAGTGGTTTTTGCAGTCCTGTCTCTTCATGAAAAGACAAACACGACGATAATTATGTATTGATAAATGAACAAAACAGAAGTTGTGAATGGCAAATGGACCTTTATTACATGTGGCTGATGAGGAGTACGTGGCAAACGTAAGAATGCAAATGAAAAGTGTTCATCAATCAAACAAATGCAACCTACACACTGTAAAGATAAAGTACGAACTCGGAGGACATCATAAATAAGATTAAGGAAGTAGACACCATAGCGCGCCTAATGCAGTGTAGCTGCACGCATTCACTGCTGTTTTTGTGCTTTTGTATACAGTCGTGCAAACTCTGCAATACATTGATACGGCAGATTCTAGGAGGCCTTTTCTTTGAGTTTTTCTGTCGGCAGCTGGTCCCCTGCACAAAAGAGGCAAGAAATAATCATAGAAAAACGTAATAGCTTGGATACAAAAGCCGCCTTTTTCTTTAATTCTAGCTGTGAACACATTCATTAGTATGTCTCGCGTTCAAGAACAGACATGGTTGAAGTATTGAGCTTTGACTATTTTGACACATGTTTGGCTCAGGCACTTGGGCAGCTGACCAGGCATATGGGTATATAATTTCATTATCTAATTGCACGAATCAGTGCCATAGCCAGCAATTCTTCTTCGGGGGGTAGGAATGGGGTTAAATTAAAAAAAAACAATCTCATTATGTATCTGCTGTATATATATTTCATATGTATGCGTTTTTATACGACACTCGACGCACTTTTGCGTACATACAGGTTTCACACAGCATGATCATCTGCTTGATCCCCTAAATGTGTACTTGGTTGTTCAATGGTATTGTGGGCTGCATAGACACTGTATAAAGAAGCTATGTTTCACGCGTAGTAGCTACAGCAGCACACTCATTGCGCCCAATGTATTTTGTTGTGCTTTTCTTAAACTGTCTTTATTAGTAATCTGACGAAAGCAGGAAAAAAATTAAAAAAACACAGGAGAACTTACCTTCTCATTAGTACAGATGGTCGTCTAACGGAGGTGTGCTTCGTCGTAAATTTCGGCTAGGGCAGCAAAGGTTCACCGGAGAGGAAGCCACTCTAAAGTACGGTGAACACAGCGCATCAAAAGTTTGCTATGCCGCTTGCTTGTCAAGCTTTCGCACCACGCTTGAACTGATGCGGTGTGCGAGCTTCATCAAAACACTTCAAAGCACTAGAATCCGCAGTAAGTCATGGAGCACTCGCACGAAGAGTATACGCACACCCGAAGGCAGGTAATCTACTGGCTCATGCACGGAACGCAACACATCACTGCACTGGTGAGTGCTCCTTTTGACACCACGCCCGCTTGTCCCGGCGCCACAGTAGCCGTTGCTGAACCGTTCGAAGACAGCTCCGTAGCAAACGCGCACAGTCATTGTCGAAAGAACGCGGCGGTGGCAGCCTACTTGATCGAGAAACGCCGTCAAAGTGAGACGGGCTCCGCCATGGACGCGATGCTGGCGCAAATATTTCACTCGAGGGACGATTCAAGGTAGCTCGATCGCTTCCTTGACAATCTCGAGGAAACGCTCAAGATTTTTTCAAGTGAAGGAAGCGTTTCAAGTGAAGGGCGGTTTGTGAATGGGAAAACACCACTTAAGGAACGTTTCGAGTGAAGGGTCGAGTGGAGGAGCGTTTGTGAATACGGGCCTTAGTGCATGAAACTTTTTTTCGAATTCGGTATGCACCCACTATGTAGCCTTAAGGAAATAGGAGCAAAAGCGTGTGTGCCTTTTGTAGTGGGTACAGGCTTTCGAATGCAATGAATGCATGACCATGCACTATCACTTCAATATGTCAAGTTGCAGTGTGTAGCATATATACACGACGTGCGCGTTTGTGAAGCATATGAAAGCTACTTTCACTGCAAATGCAAGCAGAGCTCCTTTCACAATTTACAGAATGCATTGAAGAGAAAAAAGCAGAGGCATGGCCGAGTGGTTAAACATTCGCTTGTCATGCAAACGACCCGGGTTCAATCTCTGCTCTGCTCGTGGTTTTTAAAGACGATAGTCTTTGTTGGTGACCTTCGACGCAAAAAGTTTGGTCTGTCTGTCTGTCTGTCTGTCTGTCTGTCTGTCTGTCTGTCTGTCTGTACTCTTAACGGCACCGGGTACTTGAAACGGCCGACCCCGTCCGCAGCGCCCACCAATGTTGCTCAAGATTTAGCGTGCATACTTGTGCTCTAGCCCATATTTTGCGCAAGGCTGGGGCACCATAGCACGTATATATTCTGCATGTGCATCTTTTACTAGAAAAGGCATACATAAGTCATTTTAAGGAAAATAGCGCTTATCACGCTGCGCTCCGTCCTACGTGTTACCTGCCTTGATGCGCTCGTTCTTCTCCGCTGCACGGTCGAGGCACTCTAACGCAGTGCCTCCAAAATACCATTCACGGATTTTCTTGCGCAGAACATCAAATAAATTGCTCACTCTCTCCGCGACGACATTTGCAGATTACATGCAGATACGGGGCCGATATTTGCTTATCATTTATTCTTTCTTTGCAAAGCTGTAGATTATTCGGTCATGCATAAGATGATACTTTTTCGCTCACAACCAACGACACCGACGTCAAAACCAATGCCAACACCGGCATTTCTGCGACACTAACATTTTACCGCTATTGCGTTATTATACACAAGCAAACAACTGTTTTACTCAATTCTGTTGCGATTTTATAGACGTGCATGTCCCAGACCAAATCTTTCTGAGGAAACACACACCAGAACAGTTTTCCTTTTTTAATTTATATATTACACTATCTTCAAAAAAAGTTGAGTTGCAGTTTCGCGGTTTATTAGTCGGGGCAAAGATCAGATATTTTCTTTTGGAGGTGTTCATTAGTAACGTATTCCGTCGAAATCAAGAAAAGTGTCGCTTCATGTAGTTAATCTTTAACTGCAGATGTGTTATACTGGCAGTTCTAAAGACAATCTTGGTGTTTTCTGCATATATAATTGATTCAGGAGATTCAGGAATATTACAGAAATAATACTATAATTCATAACTGATAGAGCTTCAAGTATGAAGTCTTTTGGTATATCTGTAGTTACGTTTGCGTAAAATGAAATGTCGTTATTTATCCTGACACACTGGTAACGGTTTGTTAGGTAATGACTTGAGAGGTCGAGTTTGTTGTGAAGTACACCAGATTTTTTCTGATCAGCGAATTAACAATTTGTGTTAGGCTGAGTCAAATGGTTTTCTGAGATCTATAAATAGGTTTGACGTATACAATGGATTGTCAATATTGGCTAATATTTCCTACTTCATATTAACAAGAGTGGCTTCACAATATTTCTTTTTTTGTTTTGGAAAGCATAGTGCATGACACTGATTACAATATACTTGCTCATAAACTCCGAAGGCTGATATTTAAGGCAATCTCAAAAATGTTTGATAAGACTTAAGACTGGTAAGACCGAGATCAGTGGTTAATTTGTCAATAATTGTTTATCGAATAGTTTGTAGATGGGGGTCTAATCAAGCTATTTTCAGAAGAGCGGGAAATATATCGCACTCAGCCATTCTGTTTATATTGTGAACAAAAACACGCGCAATAATATACGCAATATGTTTCATTGGTACTGGTTTAACACCGTCGTGACCAGAAGAAACATTGTACCTAACTTCAAGGCGTTGCTGTATAGCTTCTGTAGAGGTAACAGGTGCAAGTATTACCAAGATTTAGAGGCTGAAGTTGGTCGCGAAGGTAAGGTCGGGTGTTCCTCCTTAACAGGGTACTAAGGCTAGTAACAAAATATTCGTTGAGAGCTCCTACTGCTTCTCTACCAGGAAACACACCGGTGGCTGTCTTTAGGTTTATACCAGTGCTCTGTTTTTCGATGGTAGTAAGATCTTGGACTTCGTTTGAAACTTTTTTGGGGTTATTCTTTATTTTATCAAACAGGTATTGTTATTCGTAGTGCTTCATTTTTGCGTGTTTTAATTCAGTGTTGACCTTAATTCAAAACTGTGGGAAGTTCCTAAACATATGAACACTTCTGCATTTTAGAAACAGGTGATAGAATTTATTCTTCCTTGTTTTGGTTTTTAACATCATCATCATCATCGTTAGCCTGAATACGCCCACTGCATAGAAAAGACCTCTCCTATGATCCACCAATCTACCCGGTCTCGTGCGTTGTGTTGCTACGTTGTAACTGCGAACGTTTTATTCTCATCGGCCCACCTAATTTTATGCCTACCTTTTTTGCGTTTACCTCCTGTATGAATGCAGTCAGTTACCCTCAATGACCATCGGTTATCCTGCTTACCTGCTACGTGTCTGGCTCATGTCCAGTTCTTGATTCAGCCATCATGTACTTTATTCTGGTTTCTTTCCTGAACTCGGTTTCTACTGACTCCCGATCGAAGACAACCGCTATATTTACAAAAAGTTTATTTACTACTACAAAAGCCCAACAAAATATAATACAGCCTCAAAAGCAGTGCCAGTCAATTCTTTCGCAGAGACGCTTTTCGCGTTCACCTTTCATGCACTCCAACCGCCTCCGACGTATCATCTCATATAGGTAGCCGATTAGCTCGCAAAACAGGAACGCCCATCTCGTCAGTTAACAGAAAATGTCAAAGAGTGCCACCACTGGAAACTACTACATTGGGCAAGCCAACATTGTAAAAGTTGAGCGAGACAGGAAGAAGTTAGGATATTATAAATGCGTGAAAAGGTGGGTTATCTAGGGCACTAAGCCAGCCTAAGCTCGAAAAGTCGGGAGATCGAAACAACGCCAATTTTAGGTTTTTTTAATAAATGAAAGTATGGACTTTCAAAGAGTTAAGAAAAGACCAGGCGAGCTACGAGTCATGTCTAGTCGAGAGCTGCTAGGCTGTCTGGTGGTAATTTACAGTGCTAAAAACGTGCTAGGGAACCTCTGAGTGCCGCAGCAGTCCAGCGCTCAATGACAAAATTCAGTTCAAATGCAGATGACGGACTAAACCAAATCGCACAATTATTTAAAACCCGTGATAAAAGAATCGTTAAAAAGAAAAAATAAGAGGTTTGGGGTGTGGCCTCACTGGCGACCACCTGCCGGTAACGCGCTTCCTCACCAAAGCTGGATTGCCCTCCTTTGTGCAGTACTTAGCCGTTACTGTCCTTGACTGCAGAAACTAGGCCCCTGTCCTGAGCGACTGCAGAGCAACTGTCGAAGGCAGCGGTGAGGCCTGCGACGCGGCGGTGGGTGCCAAGAATCTCTGGGTCCGGACAGGCCACCATTGGAACCTGAACGTGGCTACGTACAACGCGAGGAAGGTAGCTAATGGGACTAGTCTAGCTGTGCTATTCAAAGAAGTAGGAGGTGTGAAATGGAATATAGCAGGGCTCAGTGAAGTCAGGAGGACATGTGACGCTTTTACAGAGCTGAAGAATGAATACGTCCTATGCTACCGTGGATTAGTTGACAGAAAAGAACTAGGAGAGGGTTTTGTTATACACGAGAATATTGCTGGTAACAGAGAGGAATACTATAACATCAGTGAGAGTGTGCCAAGTATCAGAAGTAACCTTAATAAAAGGTAAAATGGGAAAGTAGTGCAGGCCTACGCGCCTACATCGAGACATGGTGATCATTTGTTTGATTGCTTTTATGAAGAAGTAGAGTGAGCCGTTAATAAAGTAAAAATACAGTGTAGTAGTCTGATGGGCGACTTCAATGCCAAAGTAGGCAAGAAACAGGCCGTAGACCATGCAGTGTAAGAATGTGGCATCGGCTCCGAAAATGCCGGAGGGTAGTTATTAGTAGAGTTCACAGAACGTGATAATTTACGGATTTGGAATTTGTTCTTCAGAAGACGGGCTAACCGTAACTGGACGTGGCGAAGTTCTAATGGCGAAAGTAAACATGGAATGCACTTCATTCTGAGTTCGCATCAGGCATTTTATAGGATGTAGAAGTAGTTGGAAAGATCCGATGCAGTCACTGTATAATGGTAAGAGCTCGTATTCACCGAAATGTCAAAAAATAAACGCATAAACTAATCAGAAAGATGACAATTTGTTAGCTAGCAGTGAGAGGCAACGTACAGAAAGTCAGACCTGCACCTCAGAATAGATTCGAAGATCTAAACGAGGTTACCCTTGTTAGCGGTGACGCAATGAACGATAATATTAGTAGTATCATCAAAGAGTGTCCAATGAAAGTCGGAGGTGGAGCCACCTGACAGAACACTGGCAAACTATTTTTAGAGATGAAAAATCTCATTAAGAGATGACAAATCATGAAAGCCTCAAGTACAACCAACCATAGTGGAGGTAGTGGAAGGGAGAAAGGAAGCAACAAAAGAAAGCAGGAAGGTTAACCAGAGAGAACTTCAGTTGGCTATCCTACACTGGTGCATTAGGGAAGCCGACCAATAATTAAATATTATGCGACGAAAACCGAACGCCTCACATAAATGACTAAGAAGAATGTGCCATTTCAGTGGAAGCAGAGTGTGAATCTGTTTCACAGCCTTGTGACTCGTCGGATCTGGTGCTTACTCTTCAAGACTTCAAGTTGCCCTTCGAAGTAAACACCGATGCTGCTTATTACGGCATAGGCGCAGTTCTTTACCAGAGAGATACCGACTCTGTACGGAGCCGCCAACATAGTGTCGTCTGGTACTATTCGTACACATTTTCCAAAACACAACTGATTTACACGACTACAGAGAAGAAAGCCTTGGCAGTCCTAATGACCATACGCTATTTTAAACCTTACCTGAATGGCAGGAGCTTCACGATTTTTACTGATCACCAAGCCTTAACGTATATCCTTAACCTCGCCGAACCTCAAGGAAACATTGCTAGGAGGGTGAGTGAACTCCAGCAGTTTACTTTCGTGGTCCGCCACAGGTCTGCGGAACATTCCAAGGATGCAGATGCGCTTCGAAGACTTTCGGTAATTCCTGATCAGGAAAATGTGAACGCAGCTTTGTTTTGGGAGGAAACTGAAGAACTCAAGTTCCAGAACAGAAAGTTTACAGTCGCAGAAACAACGTTGCACCTAATTTTGGAACTCCATCACGACTCCCCGCACTAAGGTGGACATGACGGCTTTTGGAGGACATATTACTAGAACAGTGGAAACACATAAAAGAGGATGCTCAACGGTATGTTCTATCTTGTCATAAATCTCAAGTGGACAAAGCCAAGTACCTTCAGTTAACGGACGAGATGGTTTTGCCTCGTACCATTTGAAGTCACTCATCTAGATTTTGCAGAGCTCAAGAAGAAGGCTGCCGTAGTAAGAAACATGCAAGTTTTTCCAAGTAGCAATAGACCACTGCATAAGAATTGTGGCTGCACGGCCGGGAAGGAAAGATGCAAATAGTTTGATTGTTCTTTTGAGCCGAGAGATGTTCAAAAACACGAAAGTAGTAATATCACCTAATAGACAAGCGTTTCTCAGTCAGCGTTTGCAAGATTGGGCGAAGGAAGGAGGAGTTGTACTGCGACGCTGCGCTCCATACCATCCTGGAGAAAATGGCATGGCTGAAAGAATCATTCGGTACTTGGAGCAGTTCATTTCAATGTAGCCAGGTTTTCAGGGCGGATAAAAGGGCTGCTTGGAGGCAGCTGTTACTCATCACAATCAGTCGCACACTGCGAGCATCGGCTCTAGCCCATATTTTGCAGCTTTCAAAAAGCTACCCGCGCTTCCTGCTGATCAAGAACTTTGCATTGCTGAGCACCTGCAATTGTGCGAAAAACTAAAAACTTCGGAAGCCTACCAGCGATACCGGGAAAATATGAAGAGAAACTTCGACCGCCACCACAACAGGCAAATACCTCTGATGCAACTGAATGATCTGGTGCTCGTCAGGAAAAGCCTTCCCGGCACAAAGCAGGTGTTCTGGGACCTTATCGGGCGCTGCAGATTGCAGTGCAACATGACGTTATCAAAAGGGTTGGTTACATCAGTGATGACGGTGTGCTAGAGTTTGCAACGATTACAATAGTCTTCATGTTTCACCCCAGGAGGGATGAGTCTTCAAACAGGGGGAGTGTACGTTGCAGGCAGGGTTAGAGGGAGATGAAAAGGAAGACGGTGTTCAAAATAACGAGTATGGCTGGCACCCCAGCCCATCGTAATTGCGTATCGTTACATGCATGATCGCCCTATATGATGATAGCCCTACATGCTGACTTAAATTGAGTTTATTGCTCCTGCTTACAACAGAAAAGAAGCAGAAGCTAAAGGCCGTGTGGCCTGACAAAAGCTTCTGCTCCTGCAACAACTCGCCATGCAGGCCATATACGTAGCACACAAATCAATACAATAATATACTGTACTACAGAATAAACAGGTATACTCACCACCAAGAAAGCCACAAGTACACACGAAAAAGTTGAAAAATGCGACAGTCAATGAATGAAAAGTAGTGTGTGCAGGAACACTTGAAATATTCAACATAAATAAAAAACGTTTTCCCTTAGGCAAGTAAAATCTACAATGAAGGCAAAGGAATCAACAATATATAACATAGTTTTGTCAAACAAACTTAACATTGTGTGAATTGAGAAATGCTTTGAACGATTTATTGAACCGTTCCATAATCTCGTCGTGAAATTTGCATCGTCTAATAGGTAGTGAAGGTGCTTGATAACTGTGCAACGGTTTCACGTAGTTCGTTCCTATTTGCAGTGTTTTCAAATGATGTTGAAACTCTACGCGGGGATCAGTAAGTACCTTTAATTCCAATGTGTTCTACTTGTTTGATGTGCTGCATTAACTTGCAGTAGTATACCTGAGTGGCTTATCGCATGGAGTACTTCATAAACGAAGGCTTCCTCCTAAAGTTTTGTAAATCATCACGATAATTCTCAAATGCACGTATGACTCTTTTTTGCAGTACTATCAGCTTCTAATTTCTTTGCGTGGCAGTACCCGAAATATTATACCATAGGTTAATCTAGAGTAAAATAGGGTATAGTATAATGCGATTTTCCACCAAGAAAGAACAAGAGTACTCAAAAACTAGGGGACCCTTAAGCTTCGCCTTTAGAAGTTGAACGCGATCGCGTCATCCTCTTCGAAGTGCGTACTTCCAATACTTAGTGCATGAAACTTTTTTTCGAATTCAGTAAGCACCCACTATGCGGCCTTAAGGGAATAGGAGCAAAAGCGTGTGTGCCTTTTGTAGTGGGGTACAGGCTTTCCACCACGCGCCATTATGATATATACATACTCTGACGCCTGTTGGCAATGAATGCATGACCATGCACTATACTTCAATATGTCAAGTTGCAGTGTGTAGCATATATACACGACGTGCGCGTTTGTGAAGCATATGAAAGCTACTTTCACTGCAAATGCAAGCAGAGCTCCTTTCACTATTCACAGAATGCATTGAAGAAAAAAAAAGCAGAGGCATGGCCGTGTGGTAAAACATCCGCTTGTCATGCAAACGACCCGGGTTTTATCTCCGCTCTGCTCGTGGTTTTTAAAGACGATAGTCTTTCTTGGTGACCTTCGACGCAAAAATTTGGTCTGTCTGTCTGTCTGTCTGTCTGTCTGTCTGTCTGTCTGTCTGTCTGTCTGTCTGTCTGTCTGTCTGTCTGTCTGTCTGTCTGTCTGTCTGTCTGTCTGTCTGTCTGTCTGTCTGTCTGTCTGTCTGTCTGTCTGTACTCTTAATGGCACCGGGTACTTGAAACGGCTGACCCCATCCGCAGCGCCCACCAATGTTGCTCAAGATTTAGCGTGCATACTTGTGCTCTAGCCCATAATTTGCGCAAGGCTGGGGCACCATAGCACGCATATATTCTGCATGTGCATCTTTTACTAGAAAAGGCATACATAAGTAATTTTAAAGAACATAGTGCTTATCACGCTGCGCTATGTCCAAAGTGTGACGTGCCTTGATGCGCTCGTTCTTCTCCGCTGCACGGTCGAGGCACTCTTAACTCAGCGCCTCCAAAATACCATTCACGGATTTTCTTGCGCAGAACATCAAATAAATTGTTCACTCTCTCCACGACGACATTTGCAGATTACATGCAGATACGGGGCGAATTTTCGTTTATCATTTATTCTTTCTTTGCAAAGCTCTAGATTATCAGTCATGCATAAGTTATTTTTTGCTCACAACCAACGACACTGATGTAAAAACCAATGCCGACACCGGCATTTCTGCGACACGAGCATTTTAACGCTATTGCGTTATTATACACAAGCAAACAACAGTTTTACTCAATTCTGTTGCCATTTTATAGACGTGCATGTCACAGACCAAATCTTTCTGAGGACACACCAGAACAGTTTTCCCTTTTTAAGTTATACATCACTCTATCTTCAAAAAATAGTTTAATTGCAGTTTCGTGGTTTATTAGTCGGGGCAAAGATCAGATATTTTCTTTTGGAGGTGTTCATTAGTAACGTATTCCGTCGAAATCAAGAAAAGTGTCGCTTCATGTAGTTAATATTTAACTGCAGATGTGTTATAGTGGCAGTTCTAAAGACAATCTTGGTGTTTTCTGCATATATAATTGATTCTGGAGATTCAGGAATATTACAGAAATAGTATTTTAATTCATAAACGATAGAGCTTCAAATATGAAGTCTTTTGGTACATCTGTAGTTACGTTTGCGTAAAATGAAACGTCGTTATTTATCCTGACATACTGGTAACGGTTTGTTAGGTAATAACTTGAGAGGTCGAGTTTGTTGTGATGTACACCAAATTTTTTTTTGATCAGCGAATTAACAATTTGTGTTAGACTGAGTCAAATGGTTTTCTGAGATCTAAATAGGTTTCACGTATACAATCGATTGTCAATATTGGCTAATATTTTCTACTTCATATTAACAAGAGTGGCTTCAAAGTATTTCTTTCTTTTTGTTTTGGAAAGCATAGCGCATGACACTGATTACAATATACTTGCTCAAAAATTCTGAAGGCTGATATTTAAGGCAATCTCAAAAATGTTTGATAAGACTGGTAAGACCAAGATCAGTGGTTAATTTGTCAATAATTGTTTATCGAATCCTTTGTAGATGGGGTCTAATCAAGCTATATTCAGAAGAGCGGGAAATATATCGCACTCAGCCATTCTGTTTATATTTTGAACAAAAACACGTGCAATAATATACGCAATATGTTTCATTGGTACTGGTTTAACACCGTCGTGACCAGAAGAAACATTGTACCTAACTTCAAGGCGTTGCTGTATAGCTTCTGTAGAGGTAACAGGTGCGAGTATTACCAAGTTTTAGAGGCTGAAGTTGGTCATGATAGGTAATGTCAGGTGTTCCTCCTCAACAGGATACTAAGGCTAGTAACAAAATATTCGTTGAGAGCTGCTACTGCGTCTCTACCAGTAAACACACCGGTGGCTGTCTTTAGGTTTATACCAGTGCTCTGTCTTTCGATGGTAGTAAGGTCTCGGACTTCGTTCGAAACTTTTTTGGGTTATTCTTTATTTTATCAAACAGGTATTGTTATTCGTAGTGCTTTGTTTTTGCGTGTTTTAGTTCGGCGTTGACCTTAATTCAAAATTGTGGGAAGTTTCTAAACATATGAACACTTCTGCATTTTAGAAACAGGTGATAGAGTTTATTCTTCCTTGTTTTGATTTTTAACATCCTCATCATCGTTATCAAGACTACGCCCACTGCATAGAAAAGACCTCTCCAATGATCTACTAATCGACCCGGTCTCGTGCTTTTTGTTGCTACGTTGTACCTGTGAACGCTTTATTCTCATCGGCCCACCTAACTTTATGCCTCCCCTTCTTGCGATTACCTTCTGTATGAATGCAGTCAGTTACCCTCAATGGCCATCGGTTATCCTGCTTACCTGCTACGTTTCTGGCCCATGTCCAGTTCTTGATATCAGCCATCATGTACTTTATTCTGGTTTCTTTCCTGACCTCGGTTTCTACTGACTCCCGATCGGAGACAGCCGCTATATTTACAAAACTTTATTTACTACTTCAAAATCCCAACAAAATAGGATACAGCCACAAAAGCAGTGCCACTCTATTCTTTAGCAGTTAGACACTTTTCGCGTTTACCTTTCTTGCACTGAAACCGCCTTCAACGTATTATCTCATATAGGTAGCCGATTAGCTCGCAAAACAGTAGCGCCCATCTCGTCAGTTGACAGAAAATGTCAAAGAGTGCCACCACTGGAAACTGCTACATTGGGCAAGCTTTGAAGCCATCATTGTAAAAGTTGAGCGAGACATGAAGATGTTAGGATATAATAAATGCGTGAGAAGGTGGGTTATCCAGGGCACTAAGCCAGCCTAAGCTCGAAAAATCGGGAGATCGAAACAGCGTCAATTTTAGGTTTTTTTAAATAAATAAAAGCATGGACTTTCAAAGAGTTAAGAAACGACCAGGCGAGCTACGAGTCATGTGTAGTCGAGAGCTGCTAGGCTGTCTGGTGGTATTTTAGAGTGCTAAAAACGTGCTAGGGAACCCCTGAGTAGCTCAGCAGTCCAGCGCTCAATGACTAAATTCAGTTCAAATGCAGATGACGGACTAATCCGAATCGTACAATTACTTAAATCCCGTGATAAAGGAATCGTTGAAAAGAAAAAAATAAGAGGTCTGGGGTGTGGCCTCACTGCCGACCAACTGCCGGTCGCGCGCTTCCTCACCGAAGATGGATTGGCCTTCCTGGTGCAGTACTTAGCCGCTACTGCCCTTGACTACAGAAACTAGGCCCCTGTCCCGAGTGACTGAGAGCAACTGTCGAAGGCGGTGGTAAGGCCTGCGACGCGACGGAGGGTGCAAAAATCTCTGGGTCCGGACAGGCCGCCATTAGAACCTGAACTTGGCTGCGTACACCGCGAGGACGCTAGCTAATGGGACTAGTCTAGCTGTGCTATTCAAAGAAGGAGGAGGTGTGAAATGGAATCTAGCAGGGCTCAGTGAAGTCAGGAGGACATGTGACACTTATACAGAGCTGAAGAACGAATACGTCCTATGCTACCGTGGATTAGTTGACAGAAAAGAACTAGGAGAGGGTTTTCTTATACACGAGAATATCGCTGGTAACAGAGAGGAATACTATAACATCAGTAAGAGGGTGGCAAGTATCATAAGTAACCTTAATAAAAGGTAAAATGGGAAAGTAGTGCAAGCCTACGCGCCTACATCGAGACATGATCATTTGGTTGAATGCTTTTATGAAGAAGTAGAGTGAGCCGTTAATAAAGTAAAAACACAATGTACTAGTCTGATGGGCGACTTCAATGCCAAAGTAGGCAAGATACCATGCAGTGTAAGAATGTGGCATCGGCTCCGAAAATTCCAGAGGGGAGTTAGCAGTAGAGGTCGCAGAACGTGATAATTTACGGATTTGGATTTTGTTCTTCAGAAGACGGGCTAACCGTAACTGGACGTCGCGAAGTTCTAATGGCGAAAGTAAACATGGAATGCACTTTATTCTGAGTTCGCATCAGGCATTTATAGGATGTAGAAGTAGCTGGAAAGATCCGATGCAGTCACTGTATAATGGTAAGAGCTCGTATTCACCGAATTTTCCAAAAATAAACGCATAAACTAATATAAAAGATGAAAATTTGTGAGCTAGCAGTGAGAGGCAAAGTACAGCAACTCAGATCTCCACTTCAGAATAGATTCGAGGCTCTAAACGAGGTTACCGTTGTTCGCGGTGACGCAATGAACGATAATATTAGTAGTATCATCAAAGAGTGTCCAATGAAAGTCGGAAGTGGAGCCACTGGACAGAACTTTGGCAAACTATCTTTAGAGATGAAAAATCTCATTAAGAGACGACAAACCATGAAAGCCTCAAGTACAACCAACCATAGTGGAGCTAGCGGAAGGGAGAAAGAAAGCAACAAAAGAAAGAAGGGAGGTTAACCAGAAAGAAATCCGGTTGGCTACCCTACAATGGTGCATTAGAGAGGGGACAAGAAAGATTAGATAGAGGGAAAAGAAGGAAAAAAAGGAGAGACTAACAGTAATTTCACTGCAGCGTGTTGAACTCCACCGCATGTCGAAGGCGTTCACACAAACCCGTCTTTCTCAAGAAACGCAGCACGGCTTTCACTGCCTTGTGGGCTGCCGAAGGATGTGCACGTTGCCGCAATAGCACCTGCACAGAAAGAGGCCGATCATCCTGTCACCGCATTGCGTTGGCAAGCACTTGTCTGTTTAGGCAAATAGAAGACAGTGGCACAGCAGGGGTTCGATAATTTCATCGGTACCGCAAACTTCGCATGCCGCACTCTCAGTCATTGCCAGCTTGTCATTGTTCCACAAACTTTTTCATAGTCCCTTGCATGCCCCACCTTATATCGTTCCCGCAACACGCATATCTCACCGCACCAGCCATTTGCTTCAAGTTGCTCAGCCACGCTCCCGGACTTCTACTTTTTCTGCCTCGTTTTTTCCTCGTACCGCACCAGACTAGAACGGCCTTCCCAGTGAAATTGCAACCATTCTCTGCCCATCATCGTTCATAGAAAATATCAATAATCACTTTTTATGATAAATCTTTGGCTTCTATGTTTTGTGTTTATGTTTACCCACCCCTTATGTAATACCCCCTCACGGGTCTTTAAGGAAATAAAACGAAATGAAATGAAATGAATTCTGATTAACGTGGCATAAACTTTCGTGAAAGCAACTCCCAGCCAAAGGCGATAAAGATGCGAAGCTTCGCGTCGACGTCGGCCGGGTGGAGGCCGAAGTTGTAGTGAAAGGTCAAGCTCGTGCAGTCTTGTACGTCATATAATTGGTGTCTTCCATGCAGTCAGTGTGAGACTGCGGGCCAGTTGACGAATTAGCCTCACCGCGTCCGCTCTTGAAAGCGGAATTAGAACACTGTTTGTTTCTTCATGTGAGGTGCGAGCAGCATGATCTGCAGAATCATTTCCGCTTTTGCCACAATGCATAGGCAACCATTGAAAGACGGGTGTTCTGGCCTTTTTTATAGAAAGGTGGTGGAGTTTCACTGCTTGATAGATGAACTGGTTGTGACATCGGCGTCGATAAACTAACCACAGGTACTGTAACGCTGGTTTTGAGTCAGAAAGCACGGTCCATTCATTTGATCGTTCTTCAGAACTGATGAGTTCCAGTGCACAAAGCATAGCCTCGAGTTCTGTTCTCGTGGGCGTTGTCGCATGTGAAGTCTTAAAACGTCGAGCTACCCCTTGTGATGATATAACCACTGCTCCACCTGAGCTAGAGAGCGTAGTCGAGCCATCCGTGTAAATGTGCACGTGGATTCTTTAGTTTCTTTTCAATAGGAATAGACTCAGTTGTTGAAGGGCATGGGTCAGTAAGTCCGATTTCCTCCGCATTCCTGGAATGCTTAAGTAAACTCGCGGCTGATTCAAGCTCCAAAGAGGAAGCAGTGGCTTGGATGCAGGTGCGTACGCGTCAGTAAACTATGAACGATGCCTGCAGACAGTGGCACCGTATGTCGTGCGAGTACTTTTAGCAGCAAAGCTCGCCAGGTGATGAGAAGGGGTCTTGGCATAATGCCTGAGATTCATGCGCATTGTCTCGGTAATATTATGCGCCTTGATTGAGTTATATTGAGCGACGGCAATGGTTTCAGCCGTTGAAGCACTGCGGCGTAAACCAAGGCATATCTTAAGTGATTGGGCTTGAATGCTCTAAATTGTGCGCAGGTTGTTCTTGCCAGCGTTAGATATTGCAGGTAAGCTGTACAGTAAGAACCGATAAACAGCACTCTGTTCAGTTGTAGCAGAATTGGTATGTGCACTCCACAATACTTTCCTGCAAAAAATTTGAGCATGTCACATGTTGCGATAAGCCGCTTCTTCAGTTAGTTCACGTGTGGAGTCCACGAAAGGTTTCTGTCTATCATGACTCCCAATAGCCTGTGGCTTCTGCTGAATAATATGTGTTCTTCATTAATCGATATTCTGTAAGCATACACTGGTTTCCGCATGAACGATACCACTGCAAATTTTCCGCAGGACACGCCGAGACGTTGTTTACGAAGGTAGCATGAGGTCGTTGTAGCATTCTTCTGAAGGTGGGCGTGAAGCTGACGCCTTGTCACACCCGATGTCCAAATGCAGATGTCGTCAGCGTATATAGAAAGTTCTACACTGCTAGGTAGGTGCTCGACTGGTCCAATGAGAGTTAAATTGAAAACTGTGTGGCTTAGCTTTCCTCCCTGGGGAACTCCTCGGCTGCTGTAATAACCAAGTGTTGCGCCATCCGCTGCCATCACGTAGAATAACCTCAGCTTTAAGTAGCTGTACACGCACATCTATATCTTGCCACCAAGGCCTACTGTTTGCAAAGCACTAAGGATGGCTTCATTGGTGACATTGTCGTAAGCCCCCTTAACGTCTAGAAACAGAGTGGCGCACAGTATCGTCCATGCTTTCTGCTGTTCAACATATCTCACCAGATCAACAACGTTGATGATTGACCAAATTCCGCGCCTGAATGCAGTCATGAATACTGGGTAGATTTTGTAATGCTCTAAATACCACTCCATTCGTGCTAGGATCAATCGTTCCATTATATTTTCCAAACTATTTGCAAGTGCGATAGGACGGTATGAGTCACTATCCAAAAGAGACTTACCAGCCTTTAGAATCGGAATGAGGCGACTTGACTTCCATGCTTGTGGAACCATACCATTCTGCCAGGAGTTGTTGTATAGGCGTAAGAGCGCCTTACGAGTTTCGTCTCTAAGATTACAAAGGGCACGATAGGTAATGCTGTCAGGTTCCGGGTAGCTGAAGAACTGTCTGCAGAGTGTCAGTGCCAGCCTGTAGCTTTCATAAAAAACTGGCGTTCTATACGTTCATCAAGTAAGGGCGGTGGGTTGTGAAGCGTTTTCATTCTCTATTCCGTAAAACTTGGAAGTCACCGTCAATTCTTCTACAGAAGAATTCTGTGACATCAATCTCTCGGCACTGTAGGTGAAGTGCCAGATATGTAAATGGGTGTCGCTGATGCAAAGATTGGGCTAAGACCCCGGACAGTTCGCCATATCAGTGATAGGGGCTTTAGCGGATCCAACGACTCGCAGAAGGATCTGCAAAGTCGCAAGTCAGTTTGATTATGTGCCACTGCATTTTCTTTCTTATGCCTCTAGTCAGCCTCAAATTATCCATGCACTTTGCCCGTCGGTACCCTACGTTCTGCAAGACGACGTATTGCGCAAACTTTCTCAAGCTCAATGTCGAAATTGGTGCACTTGTGACAACTTAAAAGTGAATGCGTGGTATTCTACAGGACATCCTTTATCGAGTCCTCTAGGTTATAGGATGAGTCGTCGGTAGAACAGTCTTCCATTACACTTTGAATTTCGGCCAATCGGTGTATTTGAAGTCTCTTGTGGACTTGGAGCTAGTCAAACCTTTTATCCACAGGAAAGTTGGAATATGGTCACTGCCCCGAATTTACAGATCCGTAATCCAGTGCACTTTCCTGGTGAGTTAAAAACTAATGTAAGGTCCAGGCAGCTGCTATAGGCTGATCCGCTTAATTATGTAGGGCTTCCATTAATACAAACGCAGAGTTCGTACTCTCCGAGGCTAAGGACACCCTGAAGCTTTCCCATAGAAACTGGTGGGCATTAAAGTCACCAGTGATCACCCACGGGCTTCGATTCGATGAAAGAATACCGCGTAAACTCTCCCAATCAAGACGGCTTGATGGAGATAAATATTCTCCAAGAATTGTGAAAGTAACCCTATCTTTCTTCACAGTAAGGCACACATATCAATTTTCTTCACCAGGCGAGACAGCGTGGTAAACGTAAGTGAGGTCACGGCGCATGAAAACAATAACCTTGCTGCAGTCTCCATGAGTGGAGGACATGAAGCACTCATATCTTGACAGTTTTATTGAAGCAGACAGGTTGGGTTCGCAAATCACAATGATGGGGAAACGGTTGACAAATACAAACTATCGAATGTCAAGCATGCGCGACTTAAGTCCTCTGTCGTTCCACTGAAACACAGATCCATTCATGACTTCACACGCATCGATGGTGCCTCACTGGCCGTGGTTTTACTGCAGTGTTGCAAGCACCGGACTCAGGGTGTCCAGCACTTGCAGTGCGGTATGCGCAGCCGAAGTCTTCATATTGCTTAGTAGGACACGCATGGCACTTATCAACGATTGCACCAAGCTTATCACTTGATCTTCATTTGTCACATCACTGTTGCGAGGGGTGGTTGAGGGTGGCGTAATTTGATGCAACTCCGAAGTATGTTGACTTTGTGGAAGTGAGGGCCACCGTTGAGAAGGTGCGACTGCTGTCCCTTTCTTCTGTTTGGCAGTATCCATCTTCAGTTTTTTAGGTGCTTGTGGGTCTGCCACTCTGATAGAGGATGGCATCTCTCTAACTGTAGAGCATTCTTTTCGTGATGATCTTCGCCCTCGACGCCGTCATCAGTGTAGTGTAGCGGCAGCTTCCCTGAGCGTTTAATTGTCCGGCACCATACGCCTGACTACCACGCGCTTGTTTCGCACCCACGGGCGATATTTGGATAAGGCTTTATGAGCTTCGTGGCAGTTTGAACACCGTAACAAGGTGGCACTGCAGGCTTTTTTTGAGGGAGATTCAGCGCATAGCAGACACACAGCTTTGTTTCTACAGACACCTTTTGCGTGTCCCACCTTGAAACACTTGTAGCATCGCAGTGGCTTCGATACATATGTACGTACTGAGTGGTGAACATGGCCAACTTTGACAAACGAGGGAAGGCTGTCTCCCTCAAACACAAGCCTCAAGCAGCGTGAGTTGTCGAGTCAGTGATGTTCGTGATGCGAGAGCATTCTGTAGCAGGGTTTTTAAACTGGCAGGTCATTAGCTGGGATGAACAGATCCACAACGTAAATGGCACCTACAGTGCCATTACAACATGTAGCGACTACTGGCCGAACTATCACGTTGCCGATATGTGTTATGTGCCGAAGGCTTTGCAGCGCGCTACGGTGCATAACGTCTACGGCAACGACATTCTTCCATGCATTGATCCTCACGTCTTTGATATCATTCGGCTTGGTTTTCTCGAGAAGCACAGAAAGAACTTGCCTGTTGAGGAGTCGCAAGTTGGACGCAGGGTCTTTGGGCATGAACAGCATGGTGTGCGGCCAGCTCTGTGCAGTAGTCTTAACGATGGAAACACTTGCCGACGATGCCGTCCGCAGCAGTCTTTGTTTTGTAGTTCGATTCATGAGGATCATGAAGTCATCATCTGATGACTCGAAGCCATCCGAGTACAGATTGGTTGACTCGCTGTCCGTGTCGCTCGACGTGTTGCCACGTTTCCTGGACGCGAAGCCCAGCGTGACGGTTGCACGCCAGGAACATTTTCATGTGTTTCCCAAAGCATCACCGTAAAGGAGGGAGTGGTAGCTCCCGGGATTTGCAGGATAGCAAATTGAAAATGCTGAGACACAGGCACAAGCGTTCTCTGGAGCAAGTGGAGCTTTCGAAGTTAGTCAATAGACGCTAGGTAGCCGAAATCAGAAGGTATAGCATGGAGAGAATCGCACAGGCTGTAAAAACAGCAGAAGCCTAAAAGCTGCGAAGGCAAACTTCAGCATAGGCAAGATCAGATGTGTGCATTCAGGGACACGGAAGGCAATGCCATAACCAATATGAATAGAATAGTTGAAGTGGCGGAAGAGTTCTACAGAGAGCTGTACGGAAGCTCAACAACCAGGATCTTACCATAGGACGCACTTAATCTCCCGATGAATTCGACATCCTACCAGTAGCGACAACGGAAGTAAGGAAAACCCTAGAAGGAATGCAAAGCCGCTGTTGAGAATAAGGTAACAATGCACCTGCTGAAAGATGACGGAGAAACTATGTTAGACGTAGAAAAACTGACCAGCTTATACATGAAGTGTCTCTTGACAGGAGCGGTGCAAGAATCTTGAAAAAACGCGACACCATCTTAATCGATAACGAAGATGTATGGCGCTTAGTGCACGTTCAGTTTGAGTGAGCCGGCCAGTCGGTCAGTCAAAAAACTTCCTAGAAGACCTCAAGGGATGATTCTCTCAAGGGGAAAGATCCCCCGCGGGCTTCTATCACATGTGTACGGACAGTATAATTGTTTCCGAATAAACCTTCATTCACTAGTCCGCGTTTTACCTTGCCTTTTCGGATTTGTCATTCGTGCTACGGGCCATGCTTTCTACGATTGTGACGTACGATGAAACAAACAGAACCACTCAACTCTACAAACCCTTGATAATAATTACGAGCAACAATCTTTCACGTGCGACATGTTACTCAGTCACGCGTAAGTCAGCCACTTTTTCATTTTGCTTTGTGCTCCTAAATACGTCTAAAGGTCAACAAATTAAGGAATCAGTACACACCTATTGCAAAAGATTCACCCAATATTTCACAAATATAGGAATTTACGGGTAGAGGAAGGCATTCAGAAAGCACTACTTTACTGTAAAAACAGAAATTTCAAAAAATTTACCTACCGCATAAAAGTGCACACTGAGCATGCACAGCGAGAAGCAATGAATACAAAGTGGAGCCGCATAAATCACATAGACTGGCGCTGTCGGAACCGTTCTACGTTTTGAAAATTACAATACCCGCATTTATATAAGCCCGCATATTTTCATTCCGATATGCACCAATTTGAAACTTCATTTCTTTGTCAGTGACACAACAAATGGGAACAATCCGAGAGTTCACGCCTCATTTCTTGTACAAGTCAACTAATCGGAGTGCAATAAGCAACTACGGCTGTTGCAGTGTTCTGTAGTATGTCTAGCGCGTTGCACATAGTGAATAGTCGAGTTCCCAGAACTTGCAGTATCAGCTCATCTCGAATATTTTCCCTGGATGGCACCTTTATGCAATCCTAGAACTATCTTGCTTTACCCAACAGGAGTAACTATAACCATGTTTCATTACGCGAGGTTCTCTCTCTTACATTGTCAACAAACTGAAATATCTGTGCCAACTTTCGAGGGGCAGAGAGCGGCCCTTTCATTACATATTTGCGGGAAACCTTTTTTAGGGTATGGAATAATCTTACGTATAAGAGGAGTAAACTGCTCTCCTCGTTTGGGTTTTCATGATTATTGGCCTAGTTTCTTTTCTTTAAGGCCCACAAGACAGACTTGCACAGAGCAGCAAGAAGCGAAGAGATTTCTGTGGTGCCTAAGCGTTTTCACTGATTACTCGAAGGTGTAGGGCAGCTTTTAACTTTTTATGAGCTCATACAATAGCACTTTTCACAAGCTTAGAGTTTAGTCTGCACACTATCGTAAAGCATTGCCTTGCCACCTCCTGTATGAGATCAGCACACAGCAAGAGCGACTTTCAAAGATCAGTTCAGGATAAATCAGCGATTACGCAAGGCTTTCGAACAGCTATTCCTCCATCCTTAGTGGTAACCATGTAACCGTCCCTATCAGTTTAGCATAAATCAGCGATTACGCAAGGCTTTCGAACAGCTATTCCTTCATCCTTAGTGGTAACCATCCCTACCGTTCCACATGGACCTCGATTTGATCATGATTTGTTTATATCGTTACGAGAAGAAATAAGATCTCCGGTTTCAGAGTTGGTTCACTCACAGTGATCGTTGATCGTAGAGGTTTGCTAGGTGGAGATAAGTCCCGTCGTCTTCCTCCAGTCTGAGTGCACTTCCTCGTACTCTTTACCACAACATCACCCTCCCGCCGGGCCTAGCTCCGACCCGGTGCACATAATGGAGTACCAGTTTAGGCGGGGATATACGGCTGGAGCCCGGCGACGTGAACAACGTCGCTGTTGACGTGAGTTAGCAAAGACATGTCAGCTGATGCCATCTCGTACGTCACATTAGACAATTGGCGTAAGATCCTATATAGACCAGAGTGGCGAAAGAGGAGTTTTTCAGCCAAGCCAACATTGTGTCAGGGCGTTCAAAAAAGCACAAGAAACCTGGAGGAAACTATGCGTCTTGGTGCTGGCGATCGTAGCGTCACTTTTGAGAAGCTTGCAATGTTGTGAGGCGTCGACGAGCCACCCCTCGGATATGGGCGGCCTAAGTGATTGCAACGCAGGCGCCATCGGTCGCTGAGAATGGGACACCACATGGAAGCAACGTGTCCAACGGCAAGGCGGGGTCGCAGCCATACAAAAAGTAAAGGGGCGGGAATCTGGCGACTTCGTGACGGGAAGAATTGTAAGTTACGTGTGGGAAAGCGGCGCCCCATTCATTGTGGTCGTCGGAAACGTACATGGAAAGCATGTCATTTAGAGAGCGTTTCTGTCAACGGTGGGCCTATTCGTTTGAGGGTGGTACGTGGTTGCCATCTTGTCTTCGGTTACACAGGAGCGGAGCAAGTCATCGACGTCGTTCGACAAAAAGTAACGGCCACGACATGTTAGTGTTGACATGTCGACATGTCGAGGGGCGCCGTGGTGCAGGATGATGTCGTGAAGTAGAACGCCCGCAACACATATAGCGTAGCTAGTCGGTATCACGCGTGCAGTGGAGTATCCTGTGGCATAATCTGTCGCGATGGCAATTCACTTGTTCTCTTTGGTATAAATAGGGAATGGGCCAAATAGGTAGAGGCCCGCACGAGAGAATGGTTCTGTTGGGACTTGGCTAAAGCAAACTAACAGGAGGTAAAGCAGGCATTTTCCGCCGCTGACACAGGTCACAAGAAGCGACATAGCGGCACGAAGCGATAGAAACCAGGCCAGAAGAAGTAGCGCCTTACGCGGTTGTAAGTCCGAGTGACGCCCATATGTCCAGCAGTTGGAGCGTCGTGAAAGTCCTGGAGCACAGCGAGCCGCAAGTGCTTGGCGATGACTAGTAAAAGCGCGGGACCATAAGACTGAACGTTGCGGCGGTACGAAATTCCATCGTGCAATAAGAACATCCGGAGAGAGGGGTCCGTGGGTGCGTAGCTTAGGCGGTCCATAAAGCTTTGAACAAGATCTTTTTGTTGTTCGCTGCCTATGTGGTAAAAGCCGGATTTCAAAAGAACACCGATTATATGTCACTATCAATGTCGTCCGGTTGATCTACAGAATGGCGAGAAAGGCAGTCAGCATCATTATGCATGAGTCCAGATTTATGCACTATTTTGAAGTCATACTTTGGTAGACGCAATGCCCAACGCGCAAGTCTGTCAGTTGGGACCTTCACAGAGGAGAGCCAACAGAGGGCTCGGGGATCCGGGAAGACGCGGAAAGAACGACCAAACAGGTACGGTCAAAATTTTGCGACAGCCCAAACGAGTCCAAGGCATTATCGCTCATTTATCCAGTTCGGGCGTAGAGAGTAGGCGACTCGCATAAGCGATGAGATGGTCGTGGCCCTGTTGATGCTAAGCGAGAACAGCACTATATCAAGACCGCTCGTGTCATGCGGATTTCAGTGGGCGTGGAAGGGTCTAATGCGAGAGAATTGGTGAACTTGCAATCCGGTCAAAAAGGGTAGAGAATGCTCGCTCTTTATGCGGTCCCTACAAAGAGGTATCCTTCATAAGAAGGTCGGTTAGAGGTTGAGCGATGTCGGCAAATGTCTCTTCAACGTGACGGAAGTATGAGCATAAGAAACCCCTAAAACTGCGTACATCTCTCCTCGATAAAGGAATAAAATAATTTCGCACAGCGCGAACATTTTCAGGGTAAGGTGGAATTTCCGCTTTGTCGGTGAGATGTTCGAGCACGGTAATTTCGTGGTGACCGAAGTAACACTGAGGAATACAGCTGAATGACAGCCGGGCGAAACACCGAAAGGATAGCTCTGAGGCGCTGCAGAAGACATTCAAAAGTTTCCGAAAACACGATCACGTCGTCAAGGTAACAGAAGCGCGTTGACCACTTCAAGTCATTCCAGAGGGAGTCTATCAAGTGCTCGAATGTTGCTGGCGCATTCCACAGCCTAAAAGGCATGCCTTTGAGCTGGTATAAGCCATATGGTATTGGAAGGCGGTTTTTTCGCGGTCCATCTTATAAACGCTGATCTGCCCATAGCCTGAACGGAGATAGATTGAAAAAAAATAGTTTAATCCGTGAAGGCAGTCAAGTGTGTCATCTATTTCGCGCAGTGAGCAAACATCTTCATTGTTTTCTGGTTCAAGTGGCGGTGATCGACGCAGAAGCGCCACGAGCTATCATTTGTCTTTACCAAAACCACTCGAGATGCCCACGGGCTACTCCATGATTCAATGATGTGCTTGCCGATCATTTTTTCGCCCTTTTTTTGCAAAATGGTCCTTTCTGCAGTGGAGAAGAGATATCGCCTCATACGAATGGGGCTCGCGTCACCGATGTTGACTCAATGGGTGACAACAGACGTCTCCCCAGAGGCCGCTTGTTCAAGTCAAAGTTGCCCCAATGAGATGACAGCAGGTGACGAAAAGCTGTTGTGTGTTATTCAGGAAGGTCAGGAGCAATCATCTATAAAATGTTGTCTGCAGTCGATGAGGACAAAGCAATCGGTGACAAAGACGTGCTGCTATAGGAGAGAGATGCAGTGGCTAAAGAACAAATAATATATTCTTCTAGAGGAGAGACATGCGCCATGACAATGCCCTGGGGAAACACGTGCGTGGGAAATCCAAAATTAACGATTGGTATGCAAGCCTGATTATCCTGTACTTTGACTATGGTGCTTGGCAGGGCAATAATTCTCGTTAGAGCCACGTGAGCGAGTGATGACATGACTTAGTCACCATCTGGGATTGGAGAAAGGGGCGTCAGGATAACAGCTGTCGCAACCTGTGGGGACAGACGAGTGAACTGCGCAGAACATAAACATGATGGTGCACAAGTTGCGGCATCGGCAGGGAAACGAATATGAAGCTGTTCAACTCCACCAGCAGTAAATCGAGGCGGCGTGCTGTTCAAGAAAGTACATTACCAGAATTAGGTCGCGTTGGCACTGTTCGAGTACTATAAATAAAACTATTGGCCACGAGATCGAGCGGAGTCGCACCCTGGAAGCAACTGGCCGAAACGGTGAAGTGTTGATTGCTCCTTATGTCGTCTGCTAGCCACGTCGTGTTTCTATGCACGCGTATACCATGCACGTTCTCAAAGTGTTGTTTGTGCGGTCATGTCCGCGCGAGTGTAACTGTTTCTACGTATGCCCGAGACCACGTACAAAAGCATTTAGTCTTGCTCGGCTGCTACTGCAGTTGTAGTAAGATCGGCGAGTCGAACATTCCCGAGTGCTGTTCATTGTCGTTGTACCCTCCATTCACCAGAATAATTTCAGAGTGGGTGCCGCCTTCTGTTTCAAGCACATCGCGAAATGCTCTTGGCATGCTCCCAAACTTGAGGACTAATAAATGGTGCGTGAATTCTGCTTTTTATGGCAACCGAGTAGTAAAAAAAGGCTCTAGGCCAAGCATTTGCACGCTGCAGGTAGGTGTACAACTACGACACTGTTCTTTATCGATCATGCGAGGACCCTTAGTTGTGTTTATCTGGCGGTGGTACCACTACATAGAATTATTACTGTATTTCTGTGTAAATATTAGTATCACATGAACTGTAAGAATTCGGTTCTTGCACTGTACTTGAAACAGTTACCATGTGCTTATATTTAGGAATGCTTTAAAGATCCAAGGCACTGAAAATAATTCAGACGGCATGCCTTATGTATTATGTGGTTTAGCTTCACTTAAAAGTTCATATTTTTTACATTGTTTTCAGCGTTTGTATAGCAATGTTAGTCCCCGACGGCAGGCAGTGGTAATTCTTTGTCCATAACATATTTGTCCCATTAACTAGGCCTTTGTTATAGCATCATCATGCGCGTAATACATCGATGGAAGCTTTCAGCTGAACTCTTAGATAGTATTTTCATATTTTTACTGGTGCGCGAACATGTGCGTACACGTGGTAAACGCAGTGTAGCGCAAATCGCCGTCTGCTATTAAGCTTTCCTGACTAGACTTATGAACTAATCCACATTTCATGGTGGGCAGAATGAGAGAGCAAAAAGCGTATAAGGTGTGAACGGTGGTATTGAACGAATCGGACAGATTTGTGGGCTTTCTACGATTTTCCTCTTTTTTTGTAGTATGCAGATGACAAATGTAAATTTGTAGTTCATTCACGCTATAGCAAAGGCAGGCGGAACACAAACTAACCAAGCAAAGGCGTGGTTTAGTGCGAAAGCGTGAAGTCGCCCAAGGAAAGCATCCCAATGAAAGGCAGAATGCGCTTTACTCGCGGGTAATGTTGACGTTGCACAGGCGTCGCACACAGATTCAGTAGACAAGAGCGTAGATATTAACAGTACACTGTAGTCAACGCATTTTATCCGCTGACAATCGGCTCATACCACACGCAACGAGGCGCCGCTGTGTGTATTTGTATACGCGCCGCTTGCCGCCTATCTACACTTGCGTGAGACGGTGTTGCCACCTATAGCCCGATCTCGCCGCGAAAAGGTTGCTGACGGACGCACGGGCTGTACACATTCCGACAGCAGTTGCAGTGCTACCATCGGGGTGACTCGTCCTGTACTCGCTGCGGCGGATGTGAGGACCTTTTCGGAGCCTTCAGCGAACATCAGCGTTCACAACTTATAGCTGCGCCCCCGTGATCACAAGAGATCAGACACGAACACCATTAGCTTCGACATCCAGTAAGTTTCACGTATAAGGCACGGTCGATAGAAGGTTTGAAGGCCAGGTCGAAGTTGCAGAGTCACCTCCGAGCTTCCCGATGGTAAGCGGCCGGTTATGGGTGGGGACGAAAAGCGACGCATGAGCGGGGAACGTTTCCGACGACCTTACCAAGACGGGGAGAGGCTGGATCTTGGCTGGAAATGGTCGGTGACGGTGCTCTGTTTCGGCGTGTAAGGCGAGAAGGAAGGCTCCATCCGACAGCTGTTAGTTTTGACTCGAAGACGACCACCGTCGAGGTGGCGTAAAGAAACTGCGGCAGTGACGAGGGCAATGTGTCCAATACGAAAGCAATTGAAGCAGATTGGACGATCGTCTACGGTGCGCCACTCGGCTGGATTGCGGTGGTGCAAAAGGAGATTCTGCGTCTGGCAACGAGGGGCTGAGGGGACCCGGTAAACGTTCGTTTGCGGGACTTAGCAGAGTGATGGCATGCCTAAATTTGCGATTTCTTCCCGAACGACCGCTTGAATGAGAGAGATGAATGACATGTTATCTCTGAAGTCGGAATGATTAAGTAGAGCTGGATACATGGCCTCAAGCTCACGGCGGTTAAGGCACGTGATGTCTTCAGTTGCTGTGGGTTGGATAGGCCGTGGTGGATTTGCACACGACGACGACGCGGTGGAATTCGGCAATATTTCATAGGCTTGAGCAACTCGGCAGCCTTTAGCCAGTTCGAAGCACCGACACACTTTGGTAATTTCATCCACCATAGTACAATTCCTGCACATAAGGAGGTTGAAAGCATCATTGGCAATACGTTTTAAAATGTTCTCATTCTTGTCAGCATCGGCCATGCTGTTGTCAGCTCAAAGACAAAGAGATAGTACATCTTGTGTATATACGACATACGACTCTCTCGACGCCTGAACACGGCCCGCAAGATCTTTCTTTGCAGCCAGCTGACCACCGACAGGTTTGCAAAACAGACCTCGAATTTTCTGTTTACAGAATTCCCAGTTCGTGAGGTCAGCTTCATGTGTCTCGTACCATTGCCGCGCAGTTCCTTTAGGATAGAAAAGCAGGTTCGCTAGCATGAGGGTCGGGTTCCACCTGTAGCTGTCACTCACTCTATCTTAGTTTGAGCCACTGCTCAACGTCAGTCTTATCGGTTTCATAAAAAGAACCAGGATTCCGCGGATGAGTCAGAAAGACCACTGGCATGGCCGTTGACGTTTGGTTTGCCATTGATGCTGGCTCTGACATTGGCTGTTGTTTCGCCCTTATGGCGGCAGGCAGATGACGTCCGCTGCAAAGTACCGTCCTGGTACCGAGCACCTCCACTAAATGTTACAGGAAGTAACCAGACCCACGGTTGCAGAGTTCGTATATTCACAGTGATCGTAGAGGTTCTCTAGGTGGAGAAAAGTTCCTTCAGTCTTCCTCCAATCTGAGTGAACTTCCTCGTTCTTTTTACCGCAACAGTATGTTTGCGATACTTCTCTACAGCATCAGGCCTTTATAAAATAGCCACCAGGAGAGTGTCCATTCGAGGCGTTCCAAAACTCTTCATGTGCTGCGAGATTTCAAATAGGCATAACAAAAACCTAAAAAGTTTTCAAAACCTGAAGCCTAAGAAGTTTCAGCCATCTTCACAGAAGGTTAGCATACTCACTCATGGCACCGCCGCGAGTGTCTACTGGCAGAGGCACTCGGCAGCTGAACCGTGGGATCAAATCCCGGCTGCAGTGGTTGTATTTTCTATATAGTCAAAAAGGCTGTAGGCCCGTAGGCTCAGATTTCGGTGGACGTTAAATAGCCCCGGGTGGCCCGAATTTCCAGAGCTCTTCGCTACGACGTCTCTCTCAATCTTATGGTGGTTCATGATGTTAAACCCCACATATCAAACTCGCTCATGTAGACTCAAAGCAGGCTTTGAGACACCTCCGAGTCTGAATGTGTTTAGGTGAAGTAATATTCTTGTGACAACGTTTGAACTTTAGCGATCCGGTGTTCAATTGAGTCCTGTTGAGGAAAAGTTTTGCGAGGTTGTGTCACAGGTAGCCTAGTCGAAGAAAAATTTGATAGCCTAATCCTTGACTATGGTTGAGGTAACTATTAAAAATCTAAGCGCTATTTAAGTGCGAAATATAAATGAGTGACTCTAAGTAAGCTGCACATTTCTGCCGACCCATGTACTCGTTTTCTACGTTATTATTAGTCTGAAGCCAGCGCACGTGTATGCCCACGTCTGCTCCCACATATTTACACGCAATGGCATTCGTACACCACCCCAACGTCAAATCATTCGCGTTAAGTTCTTCGCAAGAATATTGGACCTCTCCTGCTAACGATAACCACGTGCAGATGCGAAGCAGCGGGCGCGAGCGCTTACACTGGTGGTGACGATGACACAGGCCATCATCAAGTGAAAGCCAAGTAAAGGCGCTCTTAAGTGTATCCCGAACGCGAGATCCAGAGCCTACATGTACGGGGAGGCCAGTGAACGGTTGTGCAGCGCGAGCAGTCGGCTTTTTACTAGCACACGCTGCCTGCGTTGTGCTTTCGAGGCGAGAGATGGGCAGAGAAGGGAGAGTTTAGCGGGTGTCGTTCTGGGCCGGCACGAGACACCCGTTACACGTTGGTTACACAGGCTAGGTAAAAAGCTTCTTCGCACCTAATATCTTATGCGAGCTGTCACAGTCGAAAAATTTGTCTGGGTACACCTAATCAACTATCAGCTACGCTACGCGTAGATCAGGACTTCTTTATTTGAGTCACAAGTAGAACGTCGTTGACAATAGTATTAATTGCGATTGCTTTCTTTAGTCATGCAGCCAGTCTAAGATTACTGACTGGAGCCTTTTCGTCTTCATTACAGTGGCGGTCTACGGTCACGCAGCGTGCTAAGGGTAGCTGTACATAGTCAGACATGTAGTTATAAACAATGTGACCACAGGATGGCGACCACTGAACGCTCTTATTTGAAGGTGCTAGAAAAAACGGAGCCACATAGAGCACTAATTATGTGCAATATTGACGTTTATGTGGATTCAAACATTGATTGAAAATGCTAATTTTTACTCTGATGCACTAATTAGCCGACTCATTTAGGCTCACCATACTCTGACTGAGGCATGAATATGAGTATAGGTTAGGGCAGTTGAGAAACTTATTGTCAAGTCTTAGTCCAAGTGATATCTAAAAAGCACGGAATATATTTCTTGGATGTGTATGAGTGAGCTCATATTTTTTTACCAGGCCTGGGATCTTAAAGCGTGCGCTCAAAACGGTTTTTCGCTTTATGTTCAGACTGCCAGCTATAATTCTACTCCGTGGATCTTCGTTTTAAAATTGACAACTGGAATTTTACTCTGTGGTGGCAAGTAAAAGTGCATGCTGATTTCTGTTGGTATAAATCACTGAAATATTTTTAACCATACCACGACCAGCATTTGAACTAACAATTCGGACAGTGATTGAGAAACGTGCGAGATTCGTCCATGAGTGCTTGTACGCTGCTATCAGCTCTACTTGAGACTTCACGAAGAATATTGCGCTTACTGCATGCCGGGGTAACATCACAGGCGATGCAGACTTATAGGTACTGTATCATGTTGCCGCATTCCAAACAAGAAACGTTTTTTTGAAAGGAAATACGACTACCTTGGTATAATATTGAAATATAAATTGAGCATTTGCCCTCTGCAATTCTTCAACCGTATTATTGCACTGACCTTGGTGAAGGAAACAAAAAGTCTCAGCTTCGCCGCAAAGATGAAGCAATGAATGTGATAGCAACACATTGGAAGGCCATGCGCAGAATGGCTAGTTCATCTAAATGTGCCTCATGTTTCTCGCCCACAAATGGCGCTCAAAACGCACTCACAGGTACAGATGAACGCGAGTGAGCGTTTCAGTTGTTACTTCGCTGTGTTTTACAAGCGCGCTATTTTCCCAAACGGAGGCTGTGCAACGATAGCAGTGACCTTTGTGCGCCCCGTAACTGCAACATAATTGTTCTAGTGCAAGCCAAACGCCAGCCAAGACATAATATTATCCCTATTGGTATATAAGGGTGCGTGAAAGATCGTCCACTTCTCTCCGTGGGCCAAAGTACGCGTTAGAAATGAGAGCTGCCGTGAGCTCATTGTGTCATCCTGCTGACAATGCTGAAAACGCGATGGTCACCCCTGAGATGCCCGCCAACAGCGTTAAGTGGTAGATGAAAATAACTTGCCGTTTGAACGTTGAAGCAGGTACCCCTCCGTGGCTCAGTGGTTAACGCCTCGCATTTACGACGCGGAGTTCCAGCGTTCCTTTCCGCGCGCCAAAGTCTTTTTTTTTTCAGGATTTCTTTCTTTCTTGCGTTTTCATCTGTATAGATACGTATACATATACGGTACATGACATCGACGCCAGCAGCAAAATGCAGCCAAAAGTGTCGATATAATTGCTATGGCATTAATATGCAGAGTTGCCTCTGCACAACAAAGGCAAAAGTGGGCAAAAATGTCTTGGCCAGAATGTGTCTTGGAGATGGGTGGAGTTAGAATACTTACGCTTTTTAAAGAGTGCAAACAATATTCAGACAGTTGCGATTCCGCCCCTCCATTGATAAGCAGTGGTTTTCTTTCGCAGGAATTCATGGCACAATACTCGATATGGGACGATTTTCTGGAGGAAGTCTACCGCATGAAATTCGAAATTGAATATAAAGATCCTCTGCCAGTCGCTCAAGCAGTGGTGAAAAATGGATCAATAGAGCACAACAGTTCCCGTCTGCCACTGCCTCTACACTGCTCCGAGGACGAGAGCAATGTCTGTGATCTCATCAGGCTTCTTCCGTCACTCAATGACCTGCTGTACGTCATAGGCGCTGAACTGACCGAAGTGGCTCCCGGTAGAATCGCCATACACGGCCACATCGTCATTAGTCTCGAATACTGCTGGAGGCGCGGGTTATTCTTATTGGAAGCAGTCATGTTCCTCTTCTGCATCGTCGCTAAACACCACTGCGTTGACACATTTGAGGTAAGTTGGAAACCTCATAAACAATTTTCCGGAATCCTAGACGTGCTCACCAACTTTGTCACCCTGGTCGCTCACACTTCCTTTCACAGAGATTATAGCACTTTGTTCCCATTTATTTCTACCGACGAGGAGGCAGCCTACTTGCAAAGTATTATTATATTTCCGTTTTAGAGCCATACACAGCCAAAGTATAGCCAGCACCTAAACAAACCCAAAAGAAACGGTTGTATTGTAAGCTTTGTTAGCACAAAGCAGATGCTTGTATTAAATTTAGTGTGCCAGAGACACCAGAGCTGCGCGCAACACGCAGCACAGTCAAGGCAAATGCTGGCAGAGTGACTTGTCTTGAGCCCCCGGGAAATTTCTTAGGCCAAGTAGGGCTAGTAGACTCGCAAGGCACCAATTGCGCTATAAATTACCACATTATTGTAAATTATCTGAATACAAACTATTGATTATACGCAGAGAATCGAGGTAAGCACTACACGCCTCTGTGGTTTTGCGTGTACTTTGTAGACGCTGTGGCTGCCGACGAAGATTTGTGGCAGAGCAATATATATATATATATATATATATATATATATATATATATATATATATATATATATATATATATATATATATATATATATATATATATATATATATATATATATATATATATATATATAACCTTGGGTGGCCAGACACACGTCGAGAACTGGCCAGCACATGATGAGAACCGGATGTTGACTCACACCAACATTTGGATGTGCGCAGGCTGGTTTTGTGCTCAGCGTTCGTTCAGTGTTTTTTCTTTAGTTTTTTCTCACCCTCTCAAACATATTTCAAGTCAATAGGGACGCGGCAGCAACGAAGTTTGAACGTCTATGTTAGTATTACTCATCCCCTGACGAAGGGAGGACCCCTCCCGAAACTGTTGGGAAATAAATACATTTATCCTTGTTGACAATGCTCCCGCTGTGCCATAATATATATACAAGCCAATAATCGAAAAAGGGCTATATCTGAGCAAGGATGCCGGATAACAGTTGTGATTTGAGACAGAGGTAGTGGTGGGTCCAAAACGAGAGAAATAGGTAGCTAAAATCCCTCTAACATGGCTATCGCATTGTTTCTAATATGTCGTCAAGTACCGCAGAGCAGACGTCCCTGTGGCTATAACCTAATTAATTGCTCCCAAGTGATAAAATTACTGCCACAATTGTTTCTAATCCTAATTTTTTTAGTAGAGCTACCAGGTATCTTTACCGCTGATGGGAATATCGGCGACAGAATAAACAAAATTATCTATCGTTTCCAACTCTTCACAAGCCGAGCATAACGGTGATGCTTTTGGACCAACTTTATGTAAATATAATTTAGTTGGGGAATTCTACAATGCAATGTGGCATATGTGACTTCAAACTGCACTGTTGCGCACGACTGTGTATTCGAGCAGCATCTTACATGTGGGAAATCTCGAAATTTAGCCAATGAGAAAGAGCTCGTTTGGTTATGCCAACAAAGCTTTTAAACCTTGTACCTGTAACGTAAGCTATATCAGGCAAATTCGGGATAAGTGGACCACTAAGATATACTGTGGCTAGTGCATCCGCCATCTCATTGAGCTATATACCACGATGGCCTGGTACCCATACCAAGTGAAGTTTTTGCATGTTTGTTGGTATCATTTGTGTAAACATATGCACAAGTCTTCACTTGGCTCCCGAAGACAGTGCGGCACATACTGAAAAAGAATCTGTAATTAGGACTGCTTCTGATTCACCCGAAGGAAGCTTCCGCAGTGCCAGTACAATAGCAAATAACCCTGCTACGAATATTGGTGTGTAATATGGAAGCCAGACCTAAAAGGACCAATCAAGGGAACGTGAGAAGATACCTAATCAATCCTTTTCATTTGATACGGACGCATCAGTCGCACTTATGTTGTTCATGCTGACATACGCCAAGTAATCTTGTAGCCAATCATTTAAATAGTGGATTGGCATTTGCTTCACATTAGAGGAGTGAATACGTTCAAATTCTATATGAATGACTATATCAAACCTACTTGTTGGGGAAATATGTTTGATTTTCGCGTTCAGTGGTTCTACCAGCATTTACACGAACATGATCTGTGGTATGTTGAACTGTGACCATAGAGTTTCAAAAATAAGCTTGGCTCTTGAATAAAGGCAGAACACGATTATTTCTGTGGCAAGTTGTATGAATGTTTTCAAAAATGTTCGGACAGTAATTATTGTTTAAATCTATTTCAATAATGAAGCCAATCGCGCTTATATGTAGAGCACATTATTAGCAACAAACTTGTGCAGTTCAAGGCACAATTGTAAAGCTTTCCTTTCTAATAGTATTATCACTCTCATTTTATAAGTTTCACTGCCATAAAATAACGCACAGCCGAATTCCATGATAGGTCGCATGTACATTTTGTAGATCATTACCAAAGAATTTCTTTGCAACAGAGGTTTTCCATTACTGAACTTGCGTAACCACCCCATGGTCGCGCTGCCTTGTACTGTATTTTGCTGTTATGCATGATGCCTAATTATTTGAGTGAATCCACCTGGGGAATCTGCTCTGTGCCATACATCAGGGAGATCTTGACAGGATCTTTGAACGAGAGCACGAGAAGCGAGCTTTTGTTTCATTTAAAGACAGTTGAATCTTTTCAAGCTATTCCTATATCAAGTTTAGGTACTTCTGTTATATCTGGTAAAAAATGGCAAATCACTATTTGTGGCAAAAAAAAGGCAATGTCATCTCATGCACACATAAATGAACGTCGCTATGTGTTGGGATCGTGCTGAGGAAGATGTTAAACAGCGTCGTTGAGAGCACTGCTCTCTGTGGTACGCCACGTAACTGCTAATATCTCTTAAAAAACGACCCCTTTGAAAGAAATAAAACTGTTTGTCCTTTATAAACTCTGCCACCCATGCTATTATGTTCTTTGGTAAGCAATACATTTCCATTTGCTAAATTAGTATTTTACGCTCCACTTTGTCGTATGCCTTGGTCGAATCTAAAGTAACTAATGCACAATACTCTCTTCTTTGCCAAGCCAACTGTATGGTTTTCTCCAAACCCACGTGCGCACACTGAATGGAGGGTCCCGATTCATAGCTTAATTGACTAGGGTTCAGTATTGGCTTCACCTCAGTGTATTTCAGCACACGTGTATTCAAAACACTTTCAATTATTTTAAACCGAATGAGATGTAATGGAAATTGGCCCTACATTGTCAAGAGTAAACTCAAGTCTTTATTCTTCATGTATCAGATTTGTTTTCAAAAGTTTCTAATCCACAGGTATCCAAGAAATTTTCAAATTGTAAATAAACATAATGCGGAGTTTATGTGAAAAAATGTTGTATAGTAACTTTATCATTGCTGAGGTTACCCCATCTGGTCCAGGTGCTGCAGGAGGTACATGCCTCAATACATCTGCTAATTCCGCTAATGTCACTTCAATGAAATTCTCCCCTGCAATTGTCTTTATTATGTGTTTTGACATTATTAGCCTGAATCTATCTTCTGATTTGTTAGCAACATTATCTAATATTCCGCTGAGTTCACGAGGCTGTAAAATTAAAGAATCAATATTTTCTGAAGGTAGTACCATTTTTCTGGAATACAAAAATCTGAAAAGTGCTTTTGTAATATTATTTTGAAAGATCGCTGAATTTTTTAGTGTCATAATTATCTTCTGCTTTGTGTGCTGTGCGTTTATTATCTGCTGCCATGTATTTATAGTCACACCACTTTTGGGGAATTGGCTGTGAATAGGTTGCTTCCACGCCACTTTTTATTTTCTCTGCCAGATAATACATTCAGCGCTTCACCACAGACTAAAACACCCTCCTGTGCCTGAATTTATTGTGAAAGGTGACTTTTCAATGCTCTTCACAATACCGCACACATACTCATAGCCAGAACGTATTCCTGCATGTCCTTGCAGAGAATCAAAGTGAATTTTAGGTGTTTTTGTAATCATTCATAATTCACAAATGAGTCAACTTTGTCAGTTAAAATATCCTGGGAAAGTTAACATCAAAACTAATAAAAAAGGTGGTCACTATTTGTTGCGCAATCTAAACTTTTCGGCGAAGATATCCTTAGTGAGGAGGTAGAGAAAGTCAGATCTATATCCGACTAGATTTTCCTCTAACAAACGTAACAGTGGGAAAATTGACACAAAATAGTTGATCATCAGGAATCTTGAAACCCCAAGAGACGTGGTGTGAATTGAACTCACCAGTTATTACATCCGCCCTGCAGGAAGATAACATCATAACTGAGCATTTTGTGTCCTGTACTCCTGCCGAAAAGTACGCATTAACGACAAAACAGGGGGAGCAGCCTGGCAGAGTGATGTCTAACACCACAATTTTATAGCTATTATTCTTACACAGGTAGCCGATCTTCGCTCCTTGACTAAAATTAGTTGATACAAAAACACCATGTCGACCACATCTGTTAGGTCTATCTAAACGAAATAAGCAATTTTTAGGCAAAATATTTGACCATTCGTGGGCCAGCTTTCTCGGAGACAATGATAGCGGAAGAAATTCGCGAACAAATATATGATAAATCTGGGAAATCAATCGTTAATTCCACTGCATCGGTCTTATCGAGCCTATGTTGACACATAAACCCATCGCAGAGACTGCTTGCTTCAAAATATATTTTTTCTAAAAGTGTATTTCAGGAAAGTCCTGAAAAAGTCTTTCTTTTACAAAGCTTTTTTGATATGGAAGATCTGGCACGCTTCAAAGACTTTTGAGATTCAGTGTGCATATCTGTGAATTCGTTAGAATCATCTGATATAGGTTCTTTAGCTTCCTGTACTACCTGTTTGGAGGGTCCTGCTTGAGGAAACGTACATCGTGTAGGAGCTATCGGGCTTTCTCTCCCTGCGCTTCTTTAAACCACTGAATCATGGAAAGTCTGATTTCTCATAGACATTGAAGCTAGGATTTGGGTCAATTGACATGTTAGCAATTATGTCACTGCTCCAATTATGCTGTTGACAAGACGCTTCATTGCCTTTTCTGTTGCCTTCTGTATTGCCTCCACTATATATTTTGCTGAAGATACATTGGTAGCATAGATATCTGGGTTTAACGTCCCAAAACCACCATATGATTATGAGAGACGCCGTAGTGGAGGGCTCGGGAAAGTAAGACCACCTGGGGTTCTTTAACGTGCACCCAAATCTGAGCACACGGGCCTACAACATTTCCGCCTCCATTACATTGGTAGCACCAGTATGTCGCGTTGTTACGCTTGTGTAGCATTTCGAGTGTTCTTGTACTTCAGTCACCGTTTCCCTCAGAAAGCAACGGCTGCGTTCCACAATTTCCAATAGCCCAACTTCTCTTTTTTCACCTCACAATCTATAGAGTCTGCAGGATGCGCTTCTTGACATAAATAGCATTTTGCTTCCGCAGAGCTGCACTTACGGCTGTCATGATTTTGTCGACACATTCGACATCTAGCAATTGACCTGCACCCTTTTACGCCGTGGTCATATCTCCAACAATTCGAGCACTGCAGTGACTTTGGGGATATATGCTCTGCCTTATAGATGAGAGGTCAAGCCCTACTTTGATATGACCTTATCGTTCCCACAAAGGTTACTTTCACTAACTTGGCAGGTGATTTTCTGTTGCAAACCAGACGGGTGCACTTATATACTGACACTGCACCTGCTACCGAAATTAATTCCAGCAGCTCTGCAAGGGTCAGGCTCATATCTAGAGCTCGGATTATGTCTTTCGAACATGCAGGATGCGCTGGAATAAACGGGTTCATAAAATACGCTGCAAACTCGAAACAATTAGGAAGCTCTCGCACGCACTCTCGATCGGCAGGTCAGCGCAAAATACCACCACGACCGAAATACCGGACCTCGTTGATCTTTTGAAAGTGTGATGTGGCTTTCCGAAGCTCCACTTTATTCAACTTCAAATTCTTCATCGGTATTGTATCGCCATCGGTCGGTACCAAAGCCACGGGGATGTTAGTAACTCCACTGCATAGAAAAAATCAATCGGACAATGGTCGGTATAGAAGCGAGCCGAAGGGAAGGCCTTTGGCCAGGTGGAGAAAACTGACATCGAGATAGTCTGAGTCGCTTGTACTCAGAAAATCAAATAGCACACACCACGAACAACTGCCGAAAAACACTACGAAACCACAAACAAGCAAACGTTAAACTCAAACTGCGATCCTGCCGCCCGTTTGCAGCCAATCTTCGTCCTTTTTCTCCTCTGCCACGGCCGTGCCACCTTATAATATGAAAACAATAAATATAAAAACCACAAATGCAAAATACCCAAAAAAAGAAGATTCGAAATATATATTCTGACTATCAATGGCTCAGGAACAATTTAAGGTATAACGAATGTTCTACACAATGTCTCTAATTGAAACTGAGGTGCTGCTTTATTGCACATGTCATGCGGTGAAGCATCGCTTGGTTTTTAGCGAGACACACATGAAGTAGTGCACTTTTCTCAGTAGTTCCTTGGGCTTTTTTGTACAATAAAAAACTGCAGGTTTTTGAGTACATGATGGATGCCCGTGATGTAAATAATCTCTATTTAAATCAGATGTCTAATGAGCTTCGCTCGCTTCTTTCCATGAGTCAACTCACTCCTCATAAGTTGGCGTTGTAGGATATGCATCCAAGCACATTTGTTTGCATTCCTGCACATCGCAATAAAATAGGGACGATATCGCGCGCAGCTTCCCATTATACAAGCTCTGCATTCACCGCCTTTTCAGTGTGACCCTAGCATGTGTGGACATTGAACGTAACCAGATTAGCTATAACATTGTACACAAAGATCAACAGCTGCACACTTGGGGTGGAGGAGACAACTTGAGGCCGTAAACAAAACAAATTTATCAAAGGCTGCAAATGTCTCAGGCCGATGAAAAACATCGTCTTCATAAAACTTGAAACTTAAGGTGCTGTTGAACCCGAACGCTAAACTCGTTCTCACTAAACAAAAGTGCGGTTCCAAGACAGTTTTGAGTGGCGCGCGTTTATTGCGGGCCAGGTGAGCAAGTATGAGCGCGTCACGAGGACGCCTTAGGAGTGACTAGTGACAATAGAATGCGACCATGTGTCTCATAGAACGATACAAAGGAAACCAAAGGTGCTGAATACTCGCTGGGAAGGTCACCTCTACAAAATGCGGCTGGCATCCGGAAATATATTCTGTAAAACAAATGTTCCCTGCTCTTAGCAACAGCTCTCGATTAGGTTGCTGGCCTAACTTTCTGGGAAATATTACTGCTCGAAACTTTCAGACTGCGAACCTGACACCTCATCTAGATATTTTGCTTAAAAATGTTTCTATTTTTATTGGAGAACTTTGATGTTACTGGGGCTTTACCACGAGGGGCTCAGACTCGCTAGCCAAGTGCATTTTCCCACCGCTGAAAAGACGCGTGTTTGAAAAAAATGAAAGTGAAACAAGTGCTCGCAGTGAAAAGGAACGCGTGGTTATCTCTTTCCTACGCGCCATCTCACCTGGCTTAACTTCCAGCCCTTTTCTCGGGGTGAAAAAAGAGAAAGTAATTTCAGCCTTTGGCCAATCATAGTAACTTTGCTCGTACTGAACTGATTCTAAAAAATGTGTGGCAGTCAATTCGCGAAGTATTGCGCTCCTTTAGTGATTTAATTGTATGGGTGCTTGGGAAAGTGTAGTAAATCTCCTTAAAACTATCCTGGTGGGAAGAAACGCATGCCGCTACCCTGAATTTTTGTGCACTCCTTACGTGTTGCCGTATCCGGGATCACTTGGCCTTTCACTTTAGCGAACTAGATCGAGTTCACTATACCTGTGACCAATAAACCATGTAAAATGATTATATGATCTTGTGACCTCATGTTGGCGTGACATTTGTGATCTGTGATGCTAAGACAAAGGCGTTACTTCAAGCCATGTTTCACATAAAGTCATGAGGGTGACTTCTTTGTGCACGCGGACAGGCGTATGGGCACTGAAAAATTGAGAATACGTGACATTTACAGCTATGGATGGCTGGAAAAACTTTATTTTGTATCCTGCGTGTTAGTGGGCTGGCCTCCCGCCTAGGTACTAGGAACACAATAAAAAGTTTTACACCAAAAGGGTGTAAATGAGCTCGTCCTAAGAAGGACACTCTAAGGTTGTTAACTCAGCACCTTCTAAAAGGGTACCTTTTCATGCACCCTTAGAATAGGGTGTACTTGTAAAAAACTGTAGGAGGTTTCAAAAACACCCTCAAAAGGATGCCTTCAGCGTCCTTCACTTTTTGACACCCACTGATGAGGGTGCGAGTGCGAGAAGTTTGCGAAAGGGTGTTGAGTGCCCGTGACAGGTGTGCAAGTATTTTTTAGAGTGCACTAATAAATATCAGCATGCACTGAATACACTGTACTAAGCTCTTTCAATGCGTGTGGGCAGAAATATATACATGTGCAATCGTGCAGGAACTTCTGCTGAATATATATATATATATATATATATATATATATATATATATATATATATATATATACATCACAGTATATGCATGATGCGCACTACAGAAAACTTAGCCTTGGAGCACTTGCATATTGCATTTATTAGGCAACTAAAACTCGTGAAGCCACCGGAGCCGTTCCTGTATACATTATTTTTGCCACACAATTGCGTGAACAGACGTGAAGCATGTTCACGTATACGCACACAAGAGACGCGACACCTCAAATGTTTATTTATATTTTTACAGCTTAATTTTTCTGATAATTCTTTGAAACATACAACTACAGTGGTTTCAGTTTAGTATACTCTTTCGAGTTAACAGTCAGAGACTAGAAATGCAATGCACGCAAATATATAACGATAATGTTTAAAACATATACAACCACACTAGTTTCAGTTTAACTCCTTCATGTACACAATCGAGACCAGAAATGAAATATACGCAAATATATACAGAAAATTTTTACAAATATATGCAATCGCCGTTATTTTTATACGCCTTTTTGTACATAATCAGTGCCGAGAAACTATGTACACGAGAATGAGTGCTGATAATTCTTTTAAGTGTATACAATCACAGTGGTTTCGATTTTGTAATCCTAAAAGTATAACAATAGATTACGAGAAATGATGTACCCGTAAAGATATACGATTTTTTTCACATATATCTTTAACGAATACTGAAAAACCAATACAATGATTACAAACACAATATATAAAACAAACATCAAACTGATTCAGGACACACAAAAACAAAAGAAGGAGCTAATGCATAATTGACACTATTGACACAGCAGGGTCATTACAAGCCAAACGTCCCAGCCGTTTGGGCGACCATCTCAAATGTATTAAAAAATCGTGCTGCATTGAAAACAGCGAATTTCTAGAATATTTAGGAGAGAAAATTGGTAAGGAGGCTGCCTTCTGAACTTTCTGAAATGCCATCTGGGTGTTTGTGAAAATTTTGATGAGACAAAGAGAAAAAAGGAAGAGCCATTGGTGGCAGTGCCGCAGCTGTCGACGCTACCCTTCTCATGTCTACAAGGCCGTTGCCGGGGCAACCCTGGCCAGGGTGAGCGGGAAACCCGCCAAGACGGCGCCGACAGCAAATGCTAAGGCGCATTCGGTGGATTTCGTCCTCAGTGGTATTAGTGAGAGAGCATCGCTACACCTTTATTCAGAAGAATTCGTTTTGCATTGCTCATGTCTGGCACTTCTATATCTAGTGCCACAAACACTGAATACGTAGCAGAAGCTGGGACAAATCAATACATAGTGACAGATGATTAGAAGGGCTGTCACGCACTATGAAACTTGCTGAGGTTGTTACTAAACTTCTTGCTGACCACATAATCAGCACATAATTTTATATGGTTGCACAATCAGCTAACAAAGCACGTGTAACAAAAGAAACGCACGTTATAGGTAGATGTTGTTAATATAAATCACAGTTGTGTACGCAGTTACACCTTTCCGTGTGAATTGATCTTGACCAACGTCTTCGAGCTTAGCAACGCTTCAGCGTACCTCAACAGCTACCACAGCAAGTTCGTAAGCAATGATGAGGTACGAGAGTGTGCAGCTGTTTTTCATGTAATGAATAGGCCGTGTACAGTGCGTTGGTCACCGCCATTTTCTAAGCCGCTGCTTATAGACTTCTAGTCTGAACAGCTGTGGGACGTTAAACAATATCAAGCAAGAACCCCTCCCCCCCACACACAAATTTGAGGCCCCACGGGCTGATACACACGCACAAACATGCACACGCGCGCACACGTACATGCACACACACATACGGCTGCATACACATGCGAGCGTAGACGCACACTAGCATGGGCGTACACATGTGCGCAGGCACGCCTAACACAGGCACAGACTCAGACATACACGTACACGAACACATGCGCGGGTGTACACACAAGCGCGCCTATACACGAATACGTGCGCAGGCTAATGCACACAAACACACACACACACACACACACACACACACACACACACTCGGGCGAATATATGTGTGTATGTATATAATCCATAGCTAAGATGTAGTTTACAGCCAACGGTAAAGAAAACTTTCGTAACATGGATGGCAGATAATTGCCACTACAGATGAAACGCAATTCGATTCTGCTGGCAGTCTGCTGTCTTCGGAGAGCACCTTCACACATGCAAAGTGAAGTAGGCCACCATTTTAAGCAAAGTCAACGTATTTATGCAGTAGGCTACGCTGTTTGTTCACTAATCCAAAGGTCACGGGTTCAATGCCGGCCGTAGCGGTCGTAATAGGACGGAGGTGAAATGGTAGAAGCCCGTCCATTGTGCGATATCAGCACCCTTTAAAGAACACGATACGGTCCAAATCTCTGGAGCTCTGAAGTACGGCGTCCGTTATAATCATATCGTGGTTTTTGGACGTAAAACGCCGGATATTATAATCGAGTGTTTTTCTTTTGCTGATTATTCTATCTAATTTATCGTCACCTACACCATTCTGAGGCCCAAAAGAACCCTTAGAGCCAATTTTAGGGTGCTATCGGGCCACGCACCCAAAATAAAAGTGTGCTTTTTTAAAATCAACCATTTATGTGTGCCAAAAGACGTTGCAAAGCGTGCTTGAACGTAAAGCACTCTTTTTACACCAATTTGGGTGTAAAACTTTTTACAGTGATAGAAGGTCTTGCCTCCTTCCTCAGGCTGCTGTATTGCTCATTGCCCGGGGCTGAACTAAGCAGTATGGCCCACCAACGCGTGCGGAGGCTGTCGCTGAAGCCGCGACGGTTTATTTTATTTTATTTTTTTTAGTGTACGAGGACACATGGACGGGCAACGAAAAAAAAAGAAATGACAATGTCATCTATGCTGTAACTAATACGTCAGGCCTGCGTAAAAGGCGCAGCAAAGTGAAAGCAAAAGCTACAAGAGCGGCCTAGAGCCTTGTCTAAACGCTCATTTGGTAAATACTGCAAGCAAACTGGCTTGATACCCACTACTGGCATTAAAAATGAAATTTGTTGGTTGAATGGACAGCATTTCGTTACGCTCGTTTTCGTCAACCTTCTGAAAAGCATAGTGTCCGCTAAACACTTGCATGGAATTATGTGCCAGTCGTTCATGCAACTGACGACGATGCGGACGACGATGAGGAATTATGGCTGAAGTGGGTATGCGCTACAGTTAATGCGTGAAGAAGAACAAGCTTTTGTAATAAGTTAGATCATTTAACGACCCACTCGTTACGCTATTTGCACTGTGTGCTTTATAAGTTGTAATGACGCGATTGCTTTCCCGACATCAAGCCTGCCTAAAGAAAGTTTGCCTACAAGTCCCAAACACAGGCGTGGCTCAGTAGTAGAATACTGACTGGGACCCAATGGACCCGGGTTGGTGCCCCACTCTGTCATGGCCGCAAGGTGTCTTTTTTTCTTTTTTGCGATGTGGTTACGGACACCGGCAGTGGCGGCGGCAGCAGCAGTTGCGGTGGCGGCGGCGGCAGATCTGCGCGTGACCTTAGTTGTGATCTCATCATAGCTTTCGCTGTAAAACATTTGTAAGGTGCCAATTTGTAGTACTGCTGAGGCAGAGCGTAATTGTGATAAGTTGATATGTTTATTCATGAAGCGTAATGGTGTCTTATTAAAAAGGAGAAACTTTTATTCTATCTAATTCTAGAAGATGCATCTGGCTAGTGATATGCACACGGTACAAATGCATTCGCAAATGTTCATGTCAATGTTGGCCTCCTTTACAGCTGAGACTACAACCACAATCACCAGGTGACATTAGTCCACTCATGGTCAAGGTCCTGAATAAAACGTCGGCGCTTCGCTGCTTCTGTCTGGAAGACTCCCAACTAACTGACGAAGCAACTTCTGCTGCCTTCGATGCCACCACTCGCCTGCTGCGATCGCCTCTTGCGGAGCTTTCTTTGTGTTCCATACGCTTGCTCGGGCATTCTGAGAACGCACATGCTTCGTTAAATGGTTTTATGTTGGCGCTTTCGGAAACTCGGGAACTTAAGCGGCTGAAAATCGTCAACATGGTCGTCTTAAGCAAGGTAACGTTTATGTCTGCGTGTGTGCGTGCATGGGTGTGTGTGTGTGTGCATTGCCGGCAGATAAAGAGGGTCGACTGCGACGAATACACATTCAAATCTTTGCCGTTTGGAAAATTATTAGACTGCATGCCTGAATTTTCTGATCCTGTTTCACCTCTGCACAAATTATTCTGTAATTGCAACACTACTAGTTTCTAAAGATTCACGTAATCTGTTGCATTCCCAAGACAAGTGATAGAGAAACATACAGCATCTACGCAGTGTCCTCATGTTTGATACCTCATATCATTTGCCTAGTTCATCATTCCCTACCGATAATTGAAAGTTCGATAAGGAGCAGTGTTCAGCAGACTGAAACATACCACTCTTTAGCCCAGGTATGCCTTCTGCTAGTTTATTCCTGATCCGTCTCTTAAGATCTAGTTCATTTTAGCCAAAAAAAACTGCGGTTATTGAACTGATCTGCACACGAACAGATCATGGCGCTGAACGGCTTCGAGCGATATTATTGATATCTACGATATAATGCACTAACGACATGGCCGCATTTAACGAGCATGTACATGTGCTTGAGAAACCTTAAAAGGAAACGCTCTAGCGAATAACCCCGTTCTTGTGCGCATCGTAAAGTGCGTGCAGGTGGCGGTGTTTCGCGCAATTCTTAGTATCTCTAACACTTTGTTTGCTGATGTATTGATTGTTCTGTAAAAACGAATGAATGAGAAACGTCGTATCTTCTAGCTCCCAATCAGATTGCTCCTTCCATAGACAAATTCTGCACAATGAAATAATAATTTCACCAGAGACAATTAAACACAGAACATGCTACACGCTAAGAGAAACAAAGCACATAAACAAGAAAACAACAAAAACATGTATTTAAGAAAATATCTACTGGCTGTGTACTTGGCATAAGTGTCTAACATGCACAGATTATATTTGCTGTTGTCAAAATATTTTCAGCCGCAGCGATAAGTTCTTGGCTTGTTTTCCCTCAAGTGGAATGCGATTCCATATTGTTATGCCAATTAATTCCACTGGTCTGGCCATACAAATTTTGCGCCAGTGGAATGGTAAAGATTCCAACTGTTTTGTTTCTTGTCAGACGATTGAGCACACGCAATATTGATACGTTAAACAGAAAGTTGTCCTTCATGATACTAGTAATGCACTATGCCATATTTATTGCGCGTAAGAATGAAATGGTACGATTTAACCTTAGTATAAAAATTATCTGCTAACTTCTATTCGGCAATAGAAATATTAGTTTAAGTGACTCGTTTCTGCAGACGTTGGATAGGTTCAAGTTAAGTAGGGAACGTCGATGTCCATGAATCAATACAGTATGTTAGGTGAAATTCAAAAAAATGAAAAGCACAAGATGCGGAGAATGTTTGTTGGAAAGGAGTTCCGAGCATGATAGACCATGAAATAAGCAGATTTCATCTTCAAACAAAGAGCTTAGATGTGATGCTGACAGGTCAGATAATGATGCCAAGACAAGTATAAGAGTCATTGCGTTCGAGTGGGCATTGATCTATATGTTGGTAAATACAATCATTACAAATAAATTTTCAAAGAGAGTGAAAAACGCTATATTTAATTTGTCTAGTAATATTGCTCAACTTATTGGCAACGAACCAATCGGAAATATTAAAAATCTCAATTTGTGCTTTTTTCTGATGTCACTTGATGTTGTTACCCGTAATCAATAGAGCGGTGTCTTCGCATATCTCATTGTGTGCCTCTTCCTGTTCTTTCTTGATGTTTTACACGTAATTATCAGAGCGGTGTCATCTCAGTAAATTGATATATCAGAAAAACGTAAATATTGGGAAAAATTATAATATAAATTGCTAAGAACAAGGCATCACGTACTGACTCTGGAAATACTCCGGCTCTCAGATGCTATGGGGGTGAGCCTATATTATTGATTTCAACAATTTGTTGTTGGTTATGAAAACAACTTCGGAAAAACCAAGTTCGTTGTCACGAAAGCCATACGCCATTCGCTTATTGAGTAGTATGTTAAGATCAACGGTGACGAAACCCTTTTTTAAATCAAGATAGATGACTAACACTAATAGGTTATTGTTAAGAGCGGTATTTATTGTTTCTGGTATTGAAAGTGCTGCGGTGAACGTCGAATGTATAGGTGGAAAACCGTGGTGTTGTGCACCGTTCATGATAATTTTAAAAAAGAGAATACGATAGTATTGTAATATTGTGTAAAAGTAATATAAGATAGTATTGTTGAGGCACAGCGATGGCGTAGTGGTTAGAGTATCCGCCTCGTATGCAAAACGGTCCGTGGTTCAAATCCCGGTGCCGCGCAGTTCCCAATCAAATTAAAAAAACAGAAAATCCAGCGTGGTGATGGAACTGCATTACGAGGCCTGGGGTGCGGCCTCACCAGCGACTCCCGCCGGGAACGCACTCCGTCACCAGAGAAGGATTGGCCACCCTGGTGCAGTTTCTGGCCACTACCTCCCACTTGCATACGTCAAATAACTCACGGCCCTCAGTCCCCAGCAGCTGCGAAGCAACTGACCACGGCGGCGGTCAGATCTGCAACGCAGCAGAGGGTGCATAGAATCTCTGGATCCGGACAGGCCTGCCTTTGGAACCTGAACTTGGCAACGTTTAACGCTAGAACCTTATCTAGGGAGGAAAGTCTAGCTGTTCTGCATGAGGAGCTAGAGGGTGTTAAATGGGATTAATATGGCTCAGTGAGGTTAGGAGGACAGATGAGGCCTATATGGTGCTACAGAATGGGCGTGTCCTCTGCTATCGGGGCTTGGCTGACAGAAGAGAACTTGGAGTGGGGTTCCTAATTCACAGAAACATAGCTGGCAACATAGAGGAATACTATAGTAATGATAAAAGGGTGGTAGTTATCGTAATTAAACTGAATAAGAAATACAAGATGAAGGTGGTACAGGCTTACGCGCCTACATCCAGCCATGATGACGCTTCAGTTGAAAGCTTCTATGAAGACGTGGAATCGGCAATGAGTAGGGTAAAAACACAGTATACAATGCTGATGGGAGACTTTAATGCAAATGTAGGGAAGAAGCAGGCGGGAGACCAGGCAGTAGGAGATTATGACATCGGTACTTGAAACGCCAGAGGAGAGCTACTGTAGAATTCGCAGAACGCAATAATTTACGGATTTTGAATACCTTCTACCGAAAACGAGGAAACTGCAAGTGGACATGGAGGAGCCCTAATGGCGAAACTAAGAACGAAATAGACTTTATAATGAGTGCACACCCAGGCATCGTGCAGGATGTGAAAGTGGTTGGCAAGGTACGATGCAGTGGCCATAGAATGGTACGGTCTCGAATTCGCCTAGATTTGAAGAAGGAACGACAAAAACTGATACGCAAGAATCCAATGAATGAGCTAGCACTGAGAGGGAAAGTACAGGAATTCAGAGTCCTCGCTTCAGAACAGGTACTCGGCTCTTAGTGAGGAACCAACCTTAGCATAGATACAATGAATGATAATATGACGAGTATCTTTACGGAATGTGAAGTGGAAGTTGGAGGCAGGATAGTTCAACAGGACACTGGCAAGCTTTCCCAGGAAGCAAAGAATCTCATTAAGAAGCGTCAAACCATGAAAGTCTCAAGTACAACAGACAAAATAGAACTGGCAGAGCTTTCGAAGCTGATTAATAGGCGTAAGGTATCTCATGTAAGAAGGTATAACATGGAGACAATTGAACACGCTCTGAAAAACGGAGGAAGTGTCAAAGCAGTGAAGAGGAAACTTGGGATAGGCAAAAATCGGATGTATGCACTAAGGCACAAAGAAGGCAAACTAACTACCAATATGGATAGGATAGTTAAAATAGCGGAGGAGTTTTACAGAGATCTGTACAGTAGCCGGGACAACTACGACTTTAATCCTAAAAGAAATAGCAGTAACCCCACCCCACCAGTAATGATAGAAGTCAGAAAAGCTTTGGAGAGCATGCAAAGAGGCAAAGCTGCTGGTGAGGATCAGGTAACATCAGATCTGCTGAAAGATGGAGGACAAATTATGTTGGAAAAACTAGCCACCCTGTTTACGAGGTGTCTCCTCACGGGAAGGGTACCAGAGTCTTGGAAGAACGCTAACATCATCTTAATACGTAAGAAAGGAGATGACAAGAACTTGAAGAATTACAGGCTCATTTGCTTGCTCTCTGTAGTATACAAGCTATTTACAAAGGTAATTGCTAAAAGAGTAAAGAAAACATTAGAATTCAATCAACCAAAGTAACAAGCAAGATTTCGCACAAGCTACTCAACAATCGACCACATTCATACTGTCAATCACGTAATAGAGAAATGCTCAGAATATATCCAACCACTATACATAGCCTTCATAGATTACGAGAAGGCAATTGATTCAGTAGAAATATCAGCCGTCATGCAGACACTGCGGAATCAGGGCGTCGATGAAGTATATATAAACATCCTGGAAGAAATCTACAGGGGATCAACTGCTACCATAGTGCTTCATAAAGAAAGCAACAGAATACCACTCCAGAAGGGTGTAAGGCAGGGGGACACAATCTCCCCAATGCTATTTACCGCATGCCTACAGGAGGTTTTCAGAAGCCTAGAATGGGAGCAGTTAGAGATAAATATTAATGGAGAGTACCTTATCAACCTGCGCTTCGCCGATGACATTGCATTGCTGAGTAACTCGGGGGATGAATCTCAACTCATAATTACGGAGTTAGACAAGGAGAGCAGAGAGGTGGGTCTTAAAATGAATCTGCAGAAAACGAAAGTAATTTACAACAACCTCGGAAAAGAGCAGCGCTTCGAGATAGGTGATAGTGCACTTCAAGTTTTAAAAGACTGTCTACTTAGGGCAGGTAGCAACCGCGGAGCCGAACCACGAGATTGAAGTAACTAGAAGAATAAGAATGGAGTGGAGCACATTTGGCAAGCACTCTCAAATTATGACAGGTAGATTGCCACTATTCCTCAAGACGAAGCTATATAACAGCTGTATCTTGCCGGTACTTAGCTACGGAGCAGGAACCTGGAGACTTACAAAGAGGGTTCAGCTGAAATTGAGGACGACGCAGAGAGCAATGGAAAGAAAAATGGTAGGTGTAACCTTAAGAGACAAGAAGAGAGCAGAGTGGATTAGGGAACAAACGGGGGTTAAGAATATCATAGCTGAAATCAAGAAGAAGAAAGGGACATGAGCCGGGCATGTAGCGCGTAGACAGGATAACCGCTGGTCGTTAAGGGTAACTAACTGGATTCCAAGAGAAGGCAAGCGGGTTATGTGGAGACAGAAGGTTAGGTGGGCAGATGAGATTAAGAAGTTTGCGGGTATAAATTGGGAGCAGCAAGCACAGGGCCGGGTTAACTGGCGGAACATGGGAGAGGTCTTTGTCCTGCAGTGGACGTAGTCAGGCTGATGATGATGATGATGATGATGATGAGTATTGTTGACACTAACAACAGATATGTTGCGATAGCATGACGGCCCAGATTCATCTCCTTCTTTGAAAATCGCAGTCACCTTAGCAGTTCTTAACGTCGGCTGATTGATTGCTGCGTGCACTGAATGGGTAAATATATTAAGTGACATAATAATCAGTATCTTCTTATTTTTCTTGGTGAACTTCACTGTTATCTCGTCAGAACCTGCAGCCTTTTCAATGTTTACCTTGTTTACAGCGTTAAGTACTTCCTGTTGATCAATGTCACCCATTACAAATGAGTTAACAATCGAAGCTCTAGAGTGCGCTGACTTGTTGTGGTCGGGTAGTATGCTTGAGAGATTAAGACTTATGTATCTGAGATATGTATGGAATTTTTCAATCGCCATTGTCGTTATATTGTCACGGAGAGTGTTCTGATTGCTAGACTGGAAAATTACCTTGTTCACAATTTCCCAGATCCTTAGGAATTGCCTGCCGCGCGTGTGATCAGTCCAGCGTAGTCTCCTTTTTTTTTCCACGCGCGCCGCACAGATACTGCTTCATTACGGCTTTTTTTAAACTCACTGAGGTAGTAACCTTTGCTTTTCTTCTGCGTCCATTTATGGTGCCAGTAGTCTGATGATGTGATACAGTGGTCTTGCTTTCGTCGTGGCCTCCAAGATGAGACAGCGACGCACCATTGTTCCTCCGGCCGTCGCATTCACACGCAGAGCGCATGAAAAAATCGGTAACGACTCCAACCACAGAACCGTGGCGCCGCCCACCCCTTCCTCTCATGGCGCATACATACTGGAGCCGCAGTGGAGCGCCACATAGCCATGAGACCGTTTGCTCAAGCCATACGATCCGGAGCAGCGCTAGCGGAGACTGCGAGTCGGCTGGAGACCCCCCCCCTCTACCTTTTCTCACCTGCAACCTTCCGCAGTCAAAACACAACGCACGGTAGGTCTACAGTGCCCCCTAAAAAAGCCTACAACCTTTCACAGTCAAAACACAATGTACAGTAGGTCTACAGTGCCCCCCCCCCAAAAAAAAACTGGCGCCACCCTACCATAAATTGCGTTTTGCAGCGCTTTCATCTTTCTCTAGGCTGAAAAAGCACACCCGGAAAAGACACGAAAGCTGATAGATCGCCTTTCGTGTTCTACTGTGGCAGTTTCTTTTTTTCTACTTTTTTCTACTTTTCTTTCTCTTCAATTCTTCGTACTCAATTCGTACGAAGTGTTTCTTCACGGCAAAGGAGCTAAAATCTGGGAAGAACCTCAATATTGTCACGCAGCCGCGACGACGAAGGAACGTGCAAGACAGGATCAGGAGCAAGCCGTAAAACTCTTTTATTTCACTGGGCTGACCTGCGCCCGAAAGAAACAAGTGAACCGCCGTACAGATGGCGAACTACTACACCGGTGCCTTCGGCTTTTTCGGCGAGGGGCGTTTTCCGATAAAACGCGGCACGAAGATAAGTTCACGGATCACGCCTTCATACACATTAGCCACGTGTGTCACAAGCAAAGCGATAGGGATTGGCAAGTGATTGCGGCATTACTCCCCTTTTAAATAAGCATCCGCCTGATGCTTAAAAAAGCAATTATTGAAAACGAGAACAGTGTCATAAGAACACACGAGAACGAAAAGGAAGATCAAAATTCGCAGTTGACATTGCAAACTGTAAGGTCTATTACCGCGTGTAATAAGGTTTAAGGCGCACGACATGCACAAGTTCTGGGTTAGTGCGGCGCCGTTGCGGTGTCGTCGCGCCATCGGGGACAACTTCATAGTCCAGTTCACTAACACGGCGTATGACCTTGTAAGGTCCAAAATAATGGCACAACAACTTTTCGCTGAGTCCTCGGCGGCGAATGGGGTTCCAAATCTACACACAGTCATCGCGTTTGTATTCCGTATGGCGGTGGCGTAAGTTGTAGCGTCGAGTGTCGATGGACTGCTGTTCCTTAATCCGCAGGCGTGCAAGTTGTCAGGCTTGTCCTGCACGTTTAAGGTAGGTGGCGACGTTGTGGTTCTCTTCTGTGACATCTGGGAGCATGGCGTCCAACGTTGTAGCTGCCTCTCTGCCGTAGACGATGCTAAAAGGCGTCATGCGTGTGGTCTCTTGTATCTCAGTGTTATAGGCAAATACGACGAATGGAAGGATGCTGTCCCAGGTTTTGTGTTCAGCATCGACATAAATGGCAAGCATGTCAGCGATAGTTTTGTTCAGCCATTTCACGAGGCCGTTTGTCTGCGGATGATACGCAGTAGTCTTCCGGTGGCTGGTTTGACTGCGGTGCAGGATAGCTTGCATTAGCTCTGCCGTGAACGCTGTTTCCCTGTCCGTGATGAGGACCTCGGGGGCACCGTGTCGCAACAGGATGCAGTTGACAAAAAACTTTGCGACCTCCTCTGCTGTTCCGTTCGGCAAGGCTTTTGCTTCGGCATAACGGGTGAGGTAGTCAGTTGCTACGATTATCATTCTATTGCCAGAAGTTGATGTCGGAAAGGGACCGAGAAGGTCCATTCCAATCGGTTGGAAAGGCGTCGCTGGGGGTGGTATGGGGTTCAGCAGCCCGGCTGGCCTGGTCGGTGGCCTCTTTCTTCGTTGGCATTCACGGCAAGTCTTCACGTACCATGCGACGTCGGTGGGAAGTCGTGGCCAGTAGAATTTCTCTTGGATTAGGCGAAGAGTGCGCGCATATCCAAGATGTCCAGCAGTCGGTTCGTCGTGGGAAGCCTGTAGAATTTCTTCTCGAAGGTTGCTGGGAACGACAATAAGATACGTAGTCTTATTGGGCGCAAAGTTCTTCTTTACGATGATGCCGTTTTGAAAACAGAAGGATGAGAGTCGCCGCCTTAAATGATGCAGGGGGTGATGAAGTTTTGCCTTCCAGGTATTCATGGAGACGCTTGAGGTCAGGGTCCGCGCGTTGCTGTTGCGCAAAAGTGCTGCTACTGATAGATTCAAGGAAGCTGTCATCGTCTTCGTCGTTCTTTGGGGCTTCATCGACAGGGGCCCTTGTCGATGAAGTACTGGTGACATCAAATTCCTGGAGACAAAGACTCCATCGGGCGAGGCGGCCGGAGGGATCTTTCAAATTTGCAAGCCAGCAGAGGGTGTGATGGTCACTCACAACCTTGAATGGACGTCCGTAAATGTAAGGACGGAATTTCAATGTCGCCCAAATGATTGCGAGACACTCCTTCTCAGTAGTTGAATAGTTACTCTCCGCCTTCGACAGCGAACGGCTAGCGTATGCGATCACTTTCTCGAACCCGTTACTTTTCTGGACAAGGACAGCGCCTATGCCCACGCTGCTTGCGTCGGTATGAATTTCAGTTTGGGCATCTTTGTCGAAGTGTGAAAGGATGGGAGGGGACTGTAAACGACGCTGGAGGTCCTGAAAGGCTTTTCTTGCGGCGCTTCCCATTGAAATGGTACATCAGTCCTTTGTTAGCTTCGGCAAAGGTTCAGCTATGCATGAAAAACTCCTCACAAACCTTCTGTAGTAAGCACACAAGCCAAGGAACCTTCGTACGGTTTTCTTGTCTGTCGGCCGCGGAAAATGCTCGATAGCGGACGTCTTCTGGGCGTCGGGTCTTACATCGTCCGGGCTGATGATATGGCCAAGAAATAACAGCTCATGATATGCAAAGCGGTACTTCACAGGCTTTAGGGTAAGTTTTGAAGACTTGATTGCATTTAGTACGGCCCTCAGTCTTCGCATGTGTTCGTCAAAGGTTGCCGCAAAGACTACGACGTCGTCGAGATACACGAGGCAGGTTTGCCATTTCAGGCCTACCAACACCGTGTCCATTACTCGCTGAAACGTTGCCGGTGCGGAACAAAGCCCAAATGGCATGACCTTAAACTCGAATAGCCCGTCCGGAGTGATGAAAGCCGTCTTTTCTTTGTCCCTTTTGTCGATTTCAATCTGCCAATATCCGCTTTTGAGGTCAATGGACGAGAAGTACTTGGCATGACAGAGTCAGCCTAGGGTGTCGTCTATCCTTGGGAGCGGGTAGACATCTTTCTTCGTTATGTTGTTTAGCCTGTGATAGTCGATGCAGAACCGGAGGCTTCCGTCTTTTTTCTTTACGAGAACGACTGGTGCTGCCCAAGGGCTTTTTGAAGGTTGAATGACGTCATCGCGAAGCATTTCGGCCACTTGTTTCCGAATTGCTTCACGCTCTTGCGGCGACACACGGTACGGGCTTTGGCGGAGAGGTCAGGCGTGCTCGCTGGTTATGATCCGATGCTTGGCAATTGGTGTTTTTGGCACCTTGGACGAGGTTGTAAAACAGTGACCGTAGCTTTCTAGGAGAATGCGGATCTGATTTTGCCTGTCGCTTGAAGGCTCAGGGTTAATGTCGAACGCAGGCGGCTTGTTTTGCATTGACGAGTCTTGGTGGGATTGGTCGGAGATGGCGAACGTGCCTGGAATGTCCCCTACTTCATCCAAGAAGCCAATCGTGCTGCCTTTGTTGAGGTGTCGGTGTTCCCTGCCTAAGTTGGTTAGGAGCACGTGAGCTTGTCCATTCTTAGAGTAAGCGATGCCTCTGGCAACGCCAAGCTGTCAGTCTAAGAGGAACTGCCTGTTTCCCTCGATCACGCCTTCAATATCCTCGGTGTTGCGTGTAACCACTGGTATTATGACGCTCGACCTTGGTGGGATGCTTACTTCTTCATCTGGAACACGCAGGATGGCGTGGTGCCCTAGGGTGATTGAATGGTTTGGCCCGTTGAAAGTGTGATCTGTCTTGATTGAAGGTCGATGATTGCTCGATGTTCGGTCAGAAAATCCATGCCCAAGATGACATCGCGGGAACACTGCTGCAGGACTATGAAGCACGCTGGGTGAGTACGTCCACTGACAGTCACTCATGCTGTGCATCGTCCCGTTGGCAACACGAGATGGCCTCCGGCTGTGCGGATCACGGGACCATCCCATCTAGTCATTACCATCTTTAGTTGCTCTGCGAAGGCTCCGCTTATTGCAGAAAAGTCGGCTCCTGTGTCGATAAGTGCTGTTACACTACGGCCGTCTATAAGTACGTCTAGGTCAGAGACTCTAGATCTCGAGTTGGACGTCGGTCTTGGTGTCGAATCGTGGCTTCTGCGAGTGCTGCAAGTGCGGTTGGGGCATGCCGTCGAGCTTAGTGTGAAGTGTCGTCGTAGCAGCCGTGGTGTCTCCGACAGGGCGCCGTCGTCGTGCGGTACGATTAGTGGAGGTTCTTCGTCCGTTCGCCGGCAAGCAACCTCGCCTCCAAAGGCTGCTTTACTCAGTTTCCCCTACGAGGGTTCTGGAATCTTTCTCGCGCTGCCGCCGGGTTGCCACGGCCTGGCGATGTGGAGCAGCTGTATGGCGGTGATGGTGATCGTGATGGACGGGTGGGCGGATACTCGGCACGGCGCAAGTAGTCTTCAACTTCACGTGGTCGCTGTCCGGGTTGCGGTCGTGGTGCGTTGAGGGCAAAACCACGAAGTCCTATGCGTTTGTAAGGGCAGTATCTGGAGATGTGGCCTGGCTCACCGCAGTGAAAGCATAGTGGGCTTTGTTGGTCGGGGGTTCTTCAGAGGTCTGCTTTTCGCGGCGCTTCCAAAACAGCAGGTGAGTGGACGGGTGACGGCGATCACTGGGGTGGTTCGTAATGCTCATGGCGCATGTTGGTGGTACCCCTTGGGCTGCGTACTGCGGCAGCGGGACTTATTCCCTTGTTTTATTGATATGGAGTCGCCGTCCGAGAAGCACCCAAAGCAATGCGAACTTCGTCGCGTATGACATCCGTGACTGACGCTTCTGGAGGCTGCGAGGGTGATGGTATAAGTAGCCGCAGCTCCTCGCCGACGACTTCGCGTATTATTTCACGCAAGTTGCTGGCACTTGCAAACGTTGCTTGAGGGTCCATGGAAGCTATGTGCGCTGTACGGTTGTACTGGCGGTTTTGGGAATCTAAGGTCTTCTCAATGGTGGATGCCTCTTGCGTGAACTCGGCAACGGTGTTCGGCGGGTCGCGAACTAGGCCAGCGAACAGGGACTCTTTTACTCCTCGCATTAGAAGCCCAAGCTGCTTTTCCTCTGCCATGTTAGGATTCACACGGCGGATGAGGAGCTTCATTTCCTCGACATATATAGGCACAGTTTCGTTAGGCTTTTGGATCCTCGATTGTAGCAGAATTTCAGCCCTTTCTTTGCGCAGCATGTTGGTAAACGTCCTCAAGAAATCAGTCTTGAACACCTCCCAAGTAGTCAAAGAGGCCTCGTGGTTTTCGAACCACGTTTTAGCGGGGCCGTCGAGTGCGAAGAAAACGTGACTCACCTTCATCTCGTCATCCCATTTGTTTAGTGAAGCCACCCGAGTGAATTCGTCAAGCCAATCTTCTGCATCTTCTGCAGGCGAGCCGCGGAAGGTTGGAGGCACTCGAGGCTGTTGCAAGATGACAGGGGTGGGCGCAGCTGGTAGGCTCATGGTTGACATCGAGTCTTCTTTTTTCTGTCGAGTGCACTCCGGTAGTGTTCCGGGTTCCGGTGGCAACCCTTGTAGGCAGCAGCTACTGCGAGTCGCGTCGCTACTTTTGGGGGCCTCGTCCTTCCGTGCAGCTGTCGGCTCAGGGACCTGGTGCATACTCAGCACCTCCATCAGTTGTCACGCAGACGCGACGATGAAGGGACGTGCACGACAGGATCAGGAGCAAGCCGCAACAATCTTTTATTTCACTGGGCTGACCTGTGCCCGAAAGAAACAAGTGAAACGCCGTACAGATGGCGAACTACTATACCGGTGCCCACGGCTGCCCTCGGCTTATTGGCGAGGGGCGTTTTCCGATAAAACGCGGCATGAATATAAGTTCACGGATCACGCCTACATACACACTAGCCACGTGCATCATAAGCAAAGCGATAAGAATGGCAAGTGTTTGCGGCAATATCATCTTAATCTGTTAGAAACAATACGTAAATGACTTGAAAAATTACAGGCCGATCAGCTTACTGTCCGTTTCCTACGAGCTATTTACGAAAATAGTAGCCAATGAAATTAAGGCGACATTAGAGTTCAGTTAACCAAAAGACCAAGCAGGATCTTGTACAGGCCGGGTAGATGATATTCTTGTACAGACTTGTACAGATATTCTTGTACAGATCTTGTACAGACCACGGTAGATGATATTCGTACTATCGTATGAATGGATGGATGGATGGATGGATGGATGGATGGATGGATGGATGGATGGATGGATGGATGGATGGATGGATGGATGGATGATTGGATGAATGGACGGACGGACGGACGGACGGGTGTGTGGGTGGGTTGGTGGATGGATGGATGGATGGATACGGCCAAATTCACCCAAGTTCACTAAGAAATGCTTCGCATTTAAAACATTCATTTCAACATTCATGATATGTGGGGTTTAACCTCCCAAAACCACTACATGACTATGAGCAACGCCGCACCTCAGGGCTTCGAAAATTTTGACCACCTGGAGTTCTTTAAAATGCGCCCGAACCATCATATCACACGTGAAATCAGCGAGTTTTCTGACATCAAGAATCTCCAATAAATATTTGTCCTCTCACTCAAGAAAAAGGTTTTATATGATCTAATGAATATAGCATTTTCCGGCCCATTGTATCGCTCGCATTGTATTGGAGTGTTTGGACATGAAGTTCAGTAACTGTGATTTAAAAGACTCTTTCACCAATAACCAAGACATTTTTCTAGAAAGTTCACACAGAAACAGTACCTGAAAAGGTATAGTTAAACACTTGAGGTGTCTCTTATCCTCAAATATTTGCCGTCTCTGCACAGTGCCAGAAATAATAACGCTGCTTTATGAGTTGTGACGACACCATCCTCTTTGGTACGTCCTGCAGAGGGCTTTTACAGAACTGAGGTCAAGTTCTCACAGAGCCCGTTACGTTGTACAACTCAAAGGCAACGACATGCCAGTTGACATGCTCTTGTTAATGGACATGCACAGTTCACAGAAAACTCGCATGTTATACAGCAAAATCTATATGGGAGCCGACAGATGGAAACACGCAGTGAGATAGTCAAGGTGAACAGTGGAAGTGCCTCAGGCAGGCTGACCGGCGTTTCGATAGGAGGTCCTATCTTTGTCAAAGTCACCTTGTTATCCTTGGCATGTTAGTTTTAGGGGCGTAATGGTGACGTCATCTGCTAGTGGGGGCATGAGTCTCTGTTGGCAATCGCCATCTGAAAAAGAAAGTATAAAGCAGAGGAGTGCAGTGCTCGTTTCAAGTTAGGTGGTAAATCAATATCACTTAACTTAGAGCGAAGACTGCATTCCTCTGCTTTATAGTTTTTCTATTTTCAGATGGCGATTGTCAACAGGGACACGTGTCAGCACCACGAGATGACGCCACTTTTACCACTTTAAAACTAACACGCCAAGGATAACAAGATGCCTTGGACAAAGATAGGTTTCCCTATCAAAACGTCGGCCAGCCTGTCTGAGGCCCTTCCACTGTTCACCTTGACTATTTCATTCGCATGTGAGACAGATATTTGGAACCAATAGTGTCGTCGCAATTCCATTTTGTACAACTGACTCTGCAGCTAAAACACATTTAGGAGCAAGTCAAGTTTTAGCCAGACTGTTATACAGAGTTCATAGAGTGTGCTGCTCATACACTCTTTTAGAAACATTGTTGTATAGAATTAGTTTTGTAATGCTCATTGTACATTTGTCATAGCGCCCTAAATATGTTGTACGCTATGTACATGCGTTAACTGCTTTTGTATTAAATATTATGTAAGACATAAGAAGAAGCGCGGCTGCAAGGTAGAGCACCCGCTTGATACGGAAACGACCCGGGCATGGCCTTTACTCAGAACCACAAATTTTCATTATTTTATTTGCACTTTTGTCGATTTTTTATTCATGCAAAATAAGTGATTTTTCGCTTACAACCACCGTTGCCGATGCCGGAACTCCTGCAAAAGGAGCTTTTTAACGCTATTGCGTTAAATAGCCAGTAACAAACTTGACGTCTCCAAACAGCACCAACTTACAGAAGTGCACATTTGTGTTTAGGTTAGACAATCCGCCACGACGGTCTACTTGTTCTGGTGCCCGATTGGACAGCCACCGAATCGAATGACGAGAGCCGCGGCACCGATTTGATCCCGTCACCTTAAAGTCGCGAGACGTCACAGTGGCGACTGCATTTATATTCAACGGAATGCTTGAGCCCCTATTAATTCGATTTAGATGCTGGTTGTTTAAACTCAGATTGTCAAAATTCCCACCGACCTTCAGTATAAGGCATCTCTCATAATCATACTATGATATAGACTTAAAATTGAAGCAATTATCACTACAATAAGATAAACATTTTAAGCGGCTATTCGTTAAAGAACACGCGCTAAATTATTACGTTCCGCTAAGGGGTCCGTCAAAGTGGCACTGTCTTTCGCGGTAATTGCTTGGGGTAGATTGGTTCACTTGTAACAGAATAATGAATCGTTTTATTATAATTGAACTTATTATTATCTACATCTTCTATGAATGCAGGTCCCAGGATCGACGTATGACTTCCATAAAAATGTGCTGAAAGCTCTGACAAGTAACACCAGCGTCTGTCACTTAACCTTGGACATCTCATTTGCTGGACGCAGTGAAAGCTTCAAGCAAATGCTTTCCAGCCCTGGGTCTCTAAGCACCCTGACCATACTGTCCCTCGAGTCACCCCACCATTCCAACGGAAACTTCGTCTTCCAAGCCCTCGAAACCAACAATACAATTACCAAGCTCACCACAAGGAACTTAAAAATTGGTGTCGAAGCTTGCAAGTCACTCTCAAAGTTCCTTACCTGCAACACGGTCATTCAAGAAATTTCGCTACTGAATAGTTTGTGGGGCATACGAAGACTACGAAATGAGGTGAGGAGGCAGCTTGTTTCTTCATTTCGTTGTCATGAAATGTTTCTTTGAAAGAGCATCACCTTAGGCATGTTGGTAATTCATAGTATGATATTTAAGGGAACGAAAAACACAGAGCATAAAAGCGCAGGCTGTGAGCGTTCCCCTTCAATGAAGCCTGAATGCTACTTAGCGCGTTGTTCCTCAAAGAAACAAACAAAAAACATGCAAACCGCTAGAGCTTCGCTTTTAAGAGCATAATGCTATAGCATAATTGAGACTTGAGCACATCGCCCTCTACATTGCTAGCCTAGCTTCGGCTTAGATGCATGCATGAACCGTAAAATAAGGAGACGAACGAATGTGCGCGCAACCTTCGCCATGTTCGCCATTTCAAAGTATTCTAGATTGTGTAGTGCAAGCACAGTTCCTTTAGCTAATTAGCAATGGACCCATAGAATCTAAGCGAACTTAAGCAGCAGTTCTCTTCGTACAGGCTTTTCATGGGGCTGATGAATAGTTATGCTCTTAAATACAGTGCAATGTATATCCTTTAAAAACCTCGTGCATGCCCCGCTGTGGTAGTCAGGTGGCTAAGGTACTCGCCTGCCGACCCGCAGGTCGCGGGATCAAATCCCGGCTGCGGCAGCTGCATTTCCGAAGGAGGCGGAAATGTTGTAGGCTCGTGTGCTCAGATTTTGGTGCACGTTAAAGAACACCAGGTGGTCAAAATTTGCGGAGCCCTCCACTGCGGCATCTCTCATAATCATATGGTGGTTTTGGGACATTAAAACACCATATCAATTAATCAGAAGACCTCGTGCAGTTCAGGTTTTGACGCCTTACGCGATTCTACGCTTTTGACACGCATTATTACACATAATAAAGATACACCTCGCACCATATGACGTTCATATATTTTCTTTCTGATGCAATATTAAGAGATTGTGTGGCTGTGTGGAAGAACTTCTGGCCACGCAGATGGCGGGGGTTCATTTCAGACTCGTACCCAAAAATCTTCTTTTTGCTTTATTTGAACATTTTTAATCTTTCAGTCACGGTAGGGGAGGTAGTTTTTCGATCACACCCGACAACATCCCCGTCGACGTTGGAATTTCTTATTTGTGCAAAACGAGCTCGATAATACTACCACGTTAATATTTAGTTTCAATGATGATGAAACGCATTCTTTTTGCGCGGCATGCAAATTCTGCACCACAGAACCACAACAAAGAAAACAACACCTTATAAATGCCGTGTAGTGAACGGTGTCTCTTCAAAGCATGTAACATTCTGTAGCAAAGATGAGCGCCAGCATTATCGCGGCGTTCCGCAGGAGAGAAACCACGGAAGGCGCAAATCGCGCAATGATGAATGGGTGTTTCCTACTGCGATATGTCAATCACTACTATTCGGCAATTGGAAACAGAACACTCCAACTGGGTACACCTACTGGCAGTCAACATTTAGTTAACGCGCTCGTTGCGCATGTTAATGTTCAACAACGCACAGCTGAAATTTTCCTCCGGCACTGCCTCGGAGGTCAAAATCCAGTCTTATATATACGGGGTGGCCAGGTGGGCAGCAGACGCTGCCCACCTCGGCATAGCGAAGCGAGAGAGGGCGAGAGTAGGAGAGAAGCTGGTGGGAGACTCGCTTGGGCAATGGCTACTAAACATTGCGGGGAGGGTAACGTAAAGGAGCGCCGGCTTGCAGGTATACTACATGCGTTTCGAGGCGAGAGAGGGGGACCGTACGAGAGAAGAGAATAGGGGGAGGGCATGTGTACTAGGAGTGGTCACGCCGCACCAAACGGAACTCGGCCATTATGTGTTTTGCATCTAAAAACTTTATTTCGAGGAAATATGGGAGCCTACAGGCACACCCCTCTCAGGACCCCGCCACATTGAAACATTTATGCCTAGTAAATCAATGAGGTCAGCAGCCTGTCTCACAGAGATCTTCTGCGTTACGGGGTCCATGGTGCGTAGCGAGGTCTCCCAGTCCAACCAGGCCTCCAGTGGCACCGGCCCGCTAGGGGAAGACGTACAGGCGAGGAGAAGTTGGGTTCTATTTGCCCATCGTGCGTTGGACGAAAACGGGAAATCGGGGCCGATTGACGGCGCACGAAAGGAGGAAAGGGTGGGTGTGATCCAAATTGCAGATGACGCCATAAGTGTTATTCTCTCGTAATAAGGGTAGAGTGCGGAGTTCGGTATATTCGCCTTTTGGCACGAGCATTCACGGCGAGCTCAGCAAATGTTAGCTCTTACAAGAAACTTTCCGTGAGGTCTGCCTGTGCCCGGTTTCTTCATCTGCGTGCTAAATAATTGGCGGGCTCATTGCCAGGGTTCCCCGTATGTGCAGCCACCCAGATTCACTCCGCGCTGCGCGTGGAAAGGGGGTGGGTTCTCGGTCAGTACCTACAGTGCGGTAGGATTAACATCAACCCAAGCATAATTTAGCAATGTAAACTTTGAGTCAGGTAGCCAAATGCGAGCGCAATGGCGATCATTTCGGCAAGTTCTGGTTTCGTTCGAGGAGCTAATTATTTCATTATAAGAGAGGTGTTTTGTGCGTAGGCCACCGCTGCGCCTCCGTACTGCTCCCATGCCCCGTCTATTCACCGAGCATCGCATTCTCGCCACACGCTTTTCGGAGAACTGCTGCTCTAGCTATCCGTCGCTCACGGTTTCCGTCGGTGGGCGTGTTACTGGAAGTGGTAAAATACAGAATGTTTCACGAACTTTCTAGGATAAATATTTCACATTGTCATGATAGGCGGGGACGCGAACTTGAAGTTTTCAAAGTCTGTGTCTTCCCATAGGAGGCTGGCAAGTCAGAGACATTGTGCCCGTATGTGTACCTCGGTTAGTTCTTGTATCGTGTTATGCACAACTAACCCTGCCAAGCATTCATTACTGGTGCTTTTAGGAGACGGTGTGCTTCTTTGGTGGCTTGCTTGATTATACAGCTTACTGTTTGTGTTTTGGTGCCGTTAAGATTGAGGTAAATTGTATGATGCAACACTCTGCTCGTGATAAATGCGTGTACCGTTCGCATAGCACCTGCATTTCGGCGACCGTAATCTTCAGTTGCCACTCTGCGTATTAGCTGCGTAGTGGCTGCGAGTGTGCTTGCTCTTTAGACGTTGGAGGTTTTCGGTATGTTTCATACAATCTTGCGGGCAGAGCCCCGATGATTCGAATGAAATGGGCGTGAGGGACCTCCCCATCTTGTACGAGGATTTCGATAAAAGTGTGGTTTAGGTTACTTTTCGGTGGAATCAGGAAAAGTTTTTATTTTTCTGGTGAACATGCGGGGGAGGTTGACCTTGGGGACCTTGTCTTGTTACAGTTGCAGCTGTTTGCGATGCTTCTCTGATTTGGGCGTCTGATCTGTGTGTAAATGCAATGGCATGATTCTACGATTCTACCGAATGGTCACCATGCGCTTAAAAAATCGTTACTCACGCCGCTATACACTAGCTAGCGTAGGTACTCCGCAAAATCCTGTCGTGCCCCGTTTCTTTTTTAACGTGGTACTCATACCGCTTGCGGGGAAGCCGTGGAGAAACCCCCCCCCACTTCTGGATCATACCCTGTACGCACGTGTTAGTGTCTGGATTACACCCAGTAATATGTGCGTACAGGGTATGATCCAGAGGGAGGTCTCCACAGCTTCCTCACAAGCGGTATCAAAAATGAAACGGGGCACGACAGCTTCTTGCGAAGTACCTACGTTAGCTAGTGTATAGTGGGGTGCACGAAGATTACCTACGCGCATGGTGACCGTCCGGTAGAAGCGTAGAATCATGCCATTGAGATAACGCGTATAAGTTTCGCCACGAGTTACAATGAGGTCCAGCATAATTATTCATCATCAGCCAGAGCTAAAACATCAGCAATGTGAAGAGCAGCGTAGGCCTACGTGTCCCCTTACAGACGTCTGTGGCTCCTTCGCTAATTCGCCAAATGAAAAATTAACGGCGCAGAGAAAAGGGCCCAGCTGCAATTGCAGTAGATGAGGTAAATGATACTTTGAAACTGCAATCTTCCGTGCATTTCCTTGCGCCAGGCTAAGGCATGTAGGCTGCAGCCCGGCTCACCGTGAAGTTAATAAATGCTTGCCGCTTTTTCCCCGTTCATATCAATTCATAAAATATCACTGCAAAACCATTCTTTTGCTTTGTATAGTGATTGCTTGTTGGCTGATTTCGCTTCATTCAGAGCTCTTGCATTGCGCGATTCTTCGACGAGGAAGTTTTGTTTGCAGTGATATCGATACTTTGCACGATTTTACACTTTAGCAAAGTGATAGTAATTGTCTGACACACAGGAGTCTGACAAGCAAAAGATCAGATATCATGCCCAACACCTGGCGGTTGGCCTTGGAAAAACAATGTCGCTCCGGCGTCTCGATCTATCTAACGATTTCTCTGTTGCTGAGATTCGTTGCATCGCCAAGGCTGCATATCATGCCGAGTCTCTGGAGGAGCTTCACTTCTTGGAGATTGACGCAGTAGACGTTCAGGAGATCTCCGCTATGCATCAAGAAATGGCTAGCGAATGGAAGGTGACGTTTGGGCGGTGAGTCGATTCACTACGTGCTTGTTCAGAATACGTGTTGTCTGGTGAAATTGTTCGGCGAGCTCATTCAGACTCATTCGGTCGCAAGCTAAACGTGTTTTAGCCTGATTGAGTGAGGCTGTAAGAAATTCTTACGTGTCGGTCCGAGGGGGTCGGTTTTGGTGTAATTTTTGGCAAGTATTAGTTCAATAAATTGAACTCTCACTTACATTGGTGAGGTCCAGCAAGAATAATTCGCGTTAAAGAAGTTCCTGTCACTCAGTACGAGTGACACTCATGAAATTGAATACTTGTCATTGTGAGTAATCATTTAGCATTAACAGGTTTGTCAAACAGTGGTAATGTGTTCTGTGTATTTTCTTGACCATCGGCAAAAATATTGTTCAAAGTAATAAGTCGCAAACTATTTAAGGCCACTTTCATCCTATGGGACCACACGTGATTTCTGTAGAGGAAAGGTTTTAGTGTGTGTTATTTAGTGTATATTATTTATTTCCCATTGATCACTTTCCGGCAGATCCATCAAGATTTTGCATGGAATGTACTGCTGCATTATGAATAGCAATTGTCAACACAATCATATCAAAGTATTGAAATATGTAATTATTGTATGTCTGAGTACTTGACTTATTACCACTTTTTTCATATTCAGTTCAACACTGTGATAGTGGTGGACAGTGTGTGACGTTTCAGTCAGGTGACGGACTTTTGAACATGCGACGCACGTTTTTATTCGTGTCTGATCTGAAACAATTACTGGCGTTTAGATATCCGTAGCGCTTACATCATGATTTAGTTATAGATTAATTGAATAAATGTAAAAGCATGAACCTTTGTTCGCTCGTACTAATTAAGTGTCACGCCATTGCGCTATGCCACCGAATTCCCGAAACAAACTCATTGTTGCGCAGTAGACCGCCATAGAAAAGAAGAGCGTTTAGGCAACGCTCGCACTTGCATTACGAGCAAGTAAAATCAACCTAGGTGAACATGGGCACAAGACGGCGTGGACAAAAACAAGGGCGCGAAATTTATTTATTCACAAATGTTTTAGGGACGAAGATTCTCTTATTCTGACTTTGTCCTGCTTCTGACGTAACGGCAGTATAAGAAGACGGACGGACGGACGGACGGATGGGCAGACAGACAGACGGTCGGTCGGTCGGTCGGTCGGTCGGTCGGTCGGTCGGTCGGTCGGTCGGTCGGTCGGTCGGTCTGTCAGATAGGCGGACGCACAGTAGATGAACGGGCGCATGGATGGACGGACGGACAGACGGACGAACGGATAGACAGATGTTTCGCCCTACTCGTCATCATGCTCTCCGTGCATATGCTTTGATTTTCTGAATGGCCCGGTCGTAGTTTAGGCTTCAGAGTGCACCGAGCTGGGCAGGAACATTTGCGGCGGCAAGGTAAACACGGCTGACCAGGTCACCCCTAAAAGCTGTGACGCGGATGAGGCATGAGCAGGCACTGCAATGGCAGCCGGCACAGTAAATGGACGCGAAGAATGAGACATCGCAGGTGGTGTAACCGCATGCAACCAGCCAACACAAACGCGTGACGTATATTTTGTTTGTATTGCCATCGCGTTGATGGTGAAGTCGTGAGGGGCTCTGTGTCGTCGCTTTGTTCTCGCGCTATAACTATCGTTATCGGGCTCCGCATATCATGCAGTCAACGTCGTGCTCTTTAGCTTTGACATTAAATATGTTCTCGTCATTTTTCATTATTTCTATCTCTCTCTCTTTCATAAATACACTATATTTGCCCTCAATATTTCGCATATGTTTTCTGTGTCACCACGTAAATCTATATCACTCGTTATATCGCCTTCAAAATTTTTGTCAGTGCTCTTCCAAGAGCAGAGCTCATTAAGCTCTCTGTTGAGCCGGGCACTGCGAACATAAACGATCATCATCATGAAGCGGTTAGCGCTTGATCCCTTCTTTACCTTCAGCTTCATTTCTACAACACATGTACCAATTAATTCGGCGTCGAAACACGATAGGCGAGTCTGTTACGCGACTAGAACTCACGAAGCAACTTGTCATTGAACTGAAAACGTATCATCATATCAGTAATGATGGTACTAAAATCCCATAGTATCGTGGAATTGATAGTCTATTGACAACAGATCACTTAAAATCACTTGCGTTCCAGAAATCTTATAACACCTCGTAAAGATTCGCTTGACTACAATCATGTGACATACTCGCATGACTGAAGAACACACTTCTATTCACGATACTATAATGACGTAACACTTAGCAACATAAACTAAGTCGCGCAACATCGAGTAACAGCATGCAGGTCACGCGACATGATCCCGCCAAAAACCACGCAACAGCTAAGCGCTGGATTATTACCACATCACGCAACATGCAGTGATGTGAGATGTCTTTTCTAGTCTAGACGTACTTAGTACGGCTAGCAAAAACTTAGCATCTCTAATAAGAACTTCGCATTACTAGCACCACATAGTTGCGTCATTCACTAGCTCCGCGGATGGTTCAATACCACTACTGCAAGCTGCGTACTTTTTTGAGAGCCATATAATTTGTGGTAATGATTTCTTGATTTAAAGTATGTCATCATCAAGGGCGGTGAAATCTATCGATTCGGATGGGGACAAAATAAGGTCACTTAGTTACCCCTTTATTTTAAGTGATTTTCGAGTAATAGTAAAGTACAATTTCACAATCTGAAAAAAACACCACTATTTTCGCGAAAGAGCACTTGGTAGAGTAGAAAACGCGGGTCGACACGCCGCCGAGAGATTCCCGCACACATAGCAAATTTTGAATATGCCCACTAGGTACTATCTGGCTTCTACACGATAAAAATTGTGTACATTGTCATCTGTGGGTGCCATAGATATTGCATACGATTTTTCAGAAAACTGCATCCAGTCATTGTCGCGAAAATGCTAACAAGGCATCTTGAAATTTCTTGAGTCATATGTGTACGCGCGGATATTTGGCGTGAAATTTATCATCGACACTTCCACCTTGATTTTTCTATTCTACTATTGGAATTATTATCCTTAAACATATAGCTCTAGAGTGCTCGGAGTGCAGTTTATCATTCTAAACCAAGTCGTTGTTTATCATTCAAACCAAGTCATCACCTAAATGAACATAACAAGTGCGAACTTCTGAGTCAATATCTTCAAGCGTTTCAAAACGATGCAGGTAACGCGTACCTACCTTCCAGGTGTGTCAGGTGGGCGGCTGTATTAAACTTACATTAAGGCTAACGTGACTGCAGCAAAACGTCCGAATTGTTCGTCCAAAAACGGATCTCAGATGGCAGCATTCGCTGTGGTGCATTAAAGAAGCAACGTACACAGGAGATGCCCATTACCATCCCACTAGTTATGAAAAGTGTAGTGGCAGTGATGACAAAATCAGGCTGTAAACAAAGTGGCACGGAAAAACATAACAGCAGACGCCCCGCTGTGCGCTGTTCGCGTAGGCTAATTTCTGCGCAGATGTAAGGTTTCGAGGTATAGCTAGCTCGTCTTGTGTGGTTTTGCGCGGTAAGCCAAAAGTATAGGTTGGTTTGTGAATATGGCCTATAGAGCCGTGTACTCTGCTGTGATAACATTAGGAGTCAATTGTCAGAAGAGATTTTAGTGATCGATATTAAACGGACAGCTCATATGGTCATTTTTTCGCTCTGTGTGCCATGGCAAAAAATGTTTTGAGGGGAGGGAGAGGGGCACACATCCGGCGTTCCGCCCACTAGCTTAGCCATTGATTATAGCCTCTGCAAACAAAAAAACCTCTACCTAATTTTCTCTGCTGATCCGTAAACGTGCTTGATTGAATATGTAGGACATCCACATACTATTATTATGTAGTCCCTTCTAAAAGACAATCACAAACGCAACCACTCAAAAAGCACACACCACATGAGTGCTGTGTGTGGGAATGTGAGAGTTTTTTAAATGCGAAGCATTTCTTAGCGAAATTTGGCATCTTTGAGCGCATTTATCTATCTATCTAGGCACCCACGACTTTTAGTTCTACTGGCCGTTTCGATAATGGTATCAATACGAAACTTGGTACGACATAATATGACTGTATGAAGATATTTGGCCAGTCATAACATGAAAATTGTGAGAAGTATGTCATGAAAGTCATGATTTACATTTAATGGTCCTGCAGCTTTTGCGGTTGCTTCGTTCACATGGCGTGTTGAAAAATTGGTTTGATATGGCATGATTGCATGGCGAACACAAGTGACAGACTCTAAAATGATAATCATAAGATGTGTGCCATGTGAGAACATCACTACATGCCACAGCTAATACATTTTAACGTGACGCGGTGCGTGTGCTCGCCAGCGTTCGTTTCGTCGCGTCACGCCGGCGTTGCCACGCCGGCGTTGCCACGCCATGCACCGGTCCTGCCATATACTCACAGGCACGTGCCGCGCTGCGTTGCTTTGAGGCATGCACGTTTCAGCGCTTCCGGCGTCCCTTCGTCACGAAAAGAAGGAGACGCAGTGTTGTCTGGGTAACGCATCGGCGCGAAATGCAGCATGTCGCATTTTGCACCGGTTGCCATCAGGCCGCGCCGACGGGCGCTGGACGCACCTGGCTTCAGACAGGCGCGTCCAATGCTCGCGTTTTGCTAACGTAGCGTCGCTGTGCCCAGCGTGCGCGCGCGTCAACGCTACATTGGAGCATAATGGGTCCTTCATGATGCGCTCGCGGCCGTTTTGCTAGCTTCACATATACCAAATTCGGTGTTACGCGACGTCAAATGATCACAAATTATATGACTGGTGCAAACATAATCATTCCGACACGCGTGTCATGTAAGAACATGACAACATACCATGCTCATATCTTGCTCGTGGCCGTTATGCTAGCTCCACATATACTAAATTTGGTATCACGTGACGTGAATGGATGACGAAGTTAAACAACACACCCAAACATGATAATCATTACTTGAAAGTTACGTACGGCATCATTTACCTCCACCTCGTAATGTTTTGCTGATTTTAAAGTGACATATCAACATTTCTCATTTGTGCTTCGCATATAATCTATTCTCAATGTACGTTGAATCTGCCAATTTTTTTTTAACAAGAGAGTACGAAGTTGAGCTCCATACCTAAAATATGACGAGTTAGCAACTAACGCCCAAATTGTAGACTTTTCCATACAAAAAAAAGTACTTTTGTATATTTTCACCTATTAAAAGTGGTACTGATTTGCAAAGCTTCAATACTTGTAACACGCTGACGCCCTTTTATTTATTGCAATATGAATGGATACGCCACTACGAGGTTAAGGAAAGATAAGGAGCCTTAGGTAGTGAAAATTATCGGGAGAACCTCAGTACAGCTTCTCTCATAGTCCGAGTTGCTTTCGAATGATAAAGCCGGTAAACCAATTCACTAATCAGTTAAGTTGACCAGCGCTTTAACTACGTTGTTTATTCTGTCTAAACCTTCCTACTGTCATGCTTCACCTCGGCTATATGCGCATGCACCGGTCATTGAACTGTTGAATAAATTTCCGCATATACTATATATAGTGTTGCGTGTTTTTTTATAAATGTAGTTTTGTGTTCTTATTTATTCAGCAATATCAACTGGTACAAGGCTGCAATAGATATAGCCTCTTAAAGTCGACCTTTTCTTTTATCTCACATTCGCAGACTCATGATTACTCGATACGCAAACTGGGCTGAAGAATTCGCCCGTTTCCACGAGGTTTTGTCCGACCCAGAAAGCAGCGAAGCCGTGAATATTCTCTTCGCTTCTATCGGCCACACGTGCAACACTCCTGGTATCTCGTGTGGAGACCACCTGACATGCCTGCATTTGCTAGGCACCGTGACTGACGAGGGCGCCGCTAGGAGTCTCGGTCTGTACCTGGAGCTGACGCGCAGTCTGCGCCAGCTGAGAATGGAATTGCGGACGTCGCCTGATTCGGCGCGAGTGATTTTGAATAGCATCACAATGAATAGGAGCATCGAACAGCTTTACATATTGGGTACGTGGTCTGTGGTTGGAATGTGCTACAGTGGAGGCCTAAAACATGTGGGCCGCCGGCTGAACGTGGCTGCGGTCCTTTGACTGGCATCTCTGCCCACGTATCACTGTCGTCCCATATTTCCTTTTTCTTAAGAAATCCATGAGCTTCCAAGCTTTGGCGTTCAGCTGCCCCTGCAGACAGAAATTTGTCGCGTAAAGCCGACGGCATGCTTAAGTGAGCCTGTTCAAACTTCGTCAGTTATATCTTGCGCCAATAAGAAAAAGGCTGTCTGATTTTATATTTTTTTCGCATATTGTGCTCAATAATACTTTGTTAAGGTAAGCTGCACAACGTTACCGGTCAGAAGCAAGTTTCTCGTGGCGTACCACATGTGGCCATTATTTGTTCAAACGTAGCCATGAAACAAAACATTATTCTTGAATCAGGTACCAGAAAATATATCCTATATGAAGAATGTTATCGACGTTTTTCTCGAATACTCCAAAAATGACTCCCACATAGTAGGCATAAAGTGGCAGTGAAAATAGGAGCCTCATTCAACCCATCCTTTCTCACACACTACCTTCGTTATTTTCTAGGCTCTTGTGGGGCAAAACTTTGAAATAATGGCTTCCTAGCTGAGGTTAATTGCAAGCCCCTGATTAAGGACATACTGTCGGCAATGCTGTTTATTATAGAATTGTTACGATATGGCAATTACCTTACGAGGCTAACCTCTGTTACTTGAAACATCAGTGAAGGCTCGTGAACTACAGTTCACTAGTGAAAAACAGATCCTTAGTTTGGGGCTGTAAAGCAGGCCATGTCGCACTCAGCTTCACGAATAAGGGTGTAATAATGGTACCTTTCCTTAATATATCGACAAATAAAATAAATGCTCCAAAATAAATACTTTACGCTTTGTCTGTAGTCTGCAAGCGTATTTAAATAACTGCTAGGTAATGATTGGTAATACGTTAGAAGTGGTCTCGCTAACAGATGCGAATGTAACTTGCGTACGGTGGGAAGGCCAAGGTAATCCGCTGCCTGATACGTTTCATACTGGTGCGTGCGATACCCGGTTTGTGTTGCCAGACCGTTTCACGTATCAGCGTGTTTAAGACAGAAAAAGCTAGCGGTGTTTTAAGAGGAAGTTTCTGTCTCTGAAGGTGCCCGCTGCCAGGGGCACCGACGTGGGTGCGGCGAGTTTGTTATGGCACATTCGACACAGGTCACTTTGGAGCGCTCCAGAGCACTCTGGCAAAACGCGTCACGTGAAGCTGGTCCAAATTGAGTGCTCGACTATGTTCGGCTTGCTCATAAAAAACAATCTGCTCAACTCTGAGCGTTCGAGTGCATTTACTTCCGAACACGGCCACCATCTGATCACGTGATTCCAGCGCCTCACCTGTTTGCAACAGAATATGCGGAAACTTGTATCGTATTCTGGAGTCAGAATTCTCAGGCAAGTTGCTAGCCGCACGTTTGGCTCGCACACGCTTTCTTTCGCTTTGATTCAGAGCGGGCGCCGTAATGTAGCAACTGGAGTCCGAGACTGGTGGCACCAAGTCAAATGAATAACTAGTTAGCTTCTTGAAATGTGGCGGTCAAGCTCAGTTAAGATCAAACATGGTTAGTCGGATAACCGCTGTTGAGCTTTACGTCTAGCGACATGTAGCTATGGTTTTGGAGACAAGTTCGTCGCAACGATGGCTACCGCGCCCATGTAACTATTGCCGTAGTCAGCCCTTTGCCGTGCTTCGCCATTATTACGCTTATGGAACTCGACAGCGTGGCGAGAGGTGGTGGTTCTGCATAAGAAAGCAAAAAACGCGCATTGCTGCAGTGCATTATGGAGCACGGCTCAGCACCTTGCGAGCGGGGGAAGGAGGGAGACAGAAGCTAGAGGGATCAACAACGCAACTAAACTACTGGTTAGGCACTGCACCATGCTCCCGACCGGGTTCTAGAAATTAGGTGCCTTTTCTCATCTTCTAACCACTACCACCACCACTAAACTGGAGCTCCTAGGGAAACGTACTCGGGTCACGTGAGCTTACAGAGTGATTAGATTGAGGTTCTTTAGGAAGAGAGAGGACTTCTCCTTCCCGGGAGAGGCGACAGAGAAGCGCGCTCGGAGGGGAAGATGCGTTATATAAGATGATGCCTTATCAAAGTTCTTTCTCGAGGCGGGCAGGACACACCCAGCAGGAGCGCTTGCAACGCTGCTCGTTTTACAGGACTATCGTGACAGGAAAAAGCGCATTCGGACGGGTTGGCGGGTGGAAACGGCTATGGCCCCACTATAGGGCTATGGTAGAGTTCTAGAGTGGCCGTGAATGAGAATATTAAAGCCCTATAGATCAACGTAATGAAGAATGGTACAACGAAATTCTACTTAGAGAAGACACAATATATACATATGCTTAGCAATGCTTGCAATACAATAAAGCGACAAATTATGACACTGCCAGATGCGAATTGCGAGCTTAGATGAACGTGTTATTTTCCGTCAGGGTTCTGCTGCCAGTGGCGTTGAGCCTATCCTCTGGCAGACTGCAACAACAGTGGTAGACTACGCTCTTCCACCAGTTGCATCATTCATTGTTCATAAGAAAATGACTGAGACGTTTTGATATAAAAATACACGGTGCACATTAACAGAACGTGGTGAGTAGCACGACAGGTGCGCCTACCTGCATGCAGCCCATTTTTTGTCTATCGCCGCGTACGAGGAAGCGCGACTGCCTGAATAATGGGTAGACCACGGAAGGCAACGCATGGACACCATACACTAAGTGGACGCACTTCGGAGCTTACGTACTATGTAATGTTGCGACAGGTCCGCAGCGGCCGGCCGCCGTTAAACCTTTTCGGGACGAAGCTTCTTGAAGCGTGGGGTCTGCAAACCCAATGAGGTATGTAGTTGTAGCAGTAGGTGACCACCTTTAGCATAGTTCTTGCAGTATTCACTAGACGGTGGTACTTCTAGTTGATGAAAAGATGCGAGATGTTATAAAACTAGAGAGAGTGGTACTGGGAGTGTCCACTACATGACGGTACTTGTAGTTGATGATGAAAGATGCGAGATGTTATGAAAGGAATGATGTCACGTATGGCGCGTGTCATTTGTGGCAGGCAATCGTTCTATTTATGGCAGTAAGGCACGCTAGGGGGAGCATTGTAATAAAATTCGTTCACTATTTGCTTGTGCTCGGAGTCGCCGGATGGACAAGGCTGCAGAGCGGCGAGCGCGGAAGGCGGCAGCAGCGCGCGCTGGCTAAAAGAATCCCGAAGTGCGAGCCCGCGAGGCAGTGAAGCGCCGTGAAGCTGTGCAATACCGCCGCCAAAATTCTGCTTTACGAGAGCGGGAGGCCCAAGCGGCACGGCATACACACACAGCGTTTCTCACATCGTTAAGTGATGATCGACTGTGCGAATTACACGGGAGATTTACGGTTTACCGATGATTCCCTCCGGACCTTCACCAACTCACCATCATTCACCCTGTGGATATGCTGTGATTCTTTATCACTGCTGATCCCTTTACCTCACCCTATCCACGCTGTATCATCTTTCATCTTCCGCAGCGCTGTGCATAAGCTTTCTTACATTCCTACTCATTCTATCGATACCGCCAACACCCCTCAACGCAGCAATGGGCGCCAAAGAGTTGTGCTATAAAAACACAAAAAAACATTGACCTGACGAATGAGACATTCGCTCCGCTGTATCGGCTTCCACGGAGTGGCGCTGGTGGCGTTTTTCTACACGTGGACAGTGTAATGTTACCGACCGTTACGACACTCCGGCATTTACGAGCAGCGTATTATTGTAAGGCGTTTGATAACATGCGACAGATAAATATAAGGTGGAGCCCTATATCTTAGTACCCATTTTACGATTTACCGATACAGCGTCCGATGCTTTCGTGTACTGAATAAATCTATCGTATTATCGTATCCGCTGTGATCCACTTCAACACAAGTGAAAGAGATGGTATAGGTTGAATTACAGTGCGCGTAGCCATGCTAAGTGTTTTGATGGGCATGCGTTAGAGCGAGAGACCTAACTAGAAAACTGCCCTTGCAGGATTTTCGGTTAACGAGAACGACTGGGCCATCTTGACCAACTGGCTGGCCGAGAACAGACGCTTACACAGCCTTCAGGTGATGCCTTATTATTCCCACCACAAGGCTCTCGTCGAAGGCTTGGTCAACTCACTGCAGACCAACTACTGCGTCACATTAGTCCAATTAGATGACCTACACCTGCCAAAAGTAGACTGGAAACGTGTAAAGAACATGGTAAGAACATGCCGCAAGACGCTTGATGTATACGTTCTTCACCAACATCTGTGTTTTCTTTGTTTTTTACATCTGCGTGCACTTACACAGTGTTACATAAAAATACCGATTCATTTATTTGAACTTTTTTATCATACTGCATAAATATTGACGAATAGACAATGCTAGTAATCGTTATTAGTCCTCATCTTTTTATGCGTTCGTCTTGTTTGAAGAGATAACTTTCATTTGTTTTTGTTTACGCAGGAGTTCACAAGCACTTACCCGACATTGGCGTCAGCCACGTCATTTTTTTTGTTTAGTGTAAAAAGCTGTCGTTTATATCTTGCCGTTTTCATGTCGCCGAGTATGCATAGGCCAAATGAGTAGGCGCATTATTATTAGGCTAATGGAACATAAGCGCTCGTCACAAGGAAATCCACGCTGACATGTGTCCCAACACTTGGTGCTGCGGTATTTGCACCTGTGTTTTATGAAGCATAGGTGCTGTGAACACATTGCGATCAAATCACAAATAAAATGATTGAGGCTCATATTATCAGAAAAAAGGGTGGGTGATGCGTTAGCATACCTTCTGTTGCCCTGTATGATAGCGAGTTTATTTTTCTAGATGGAATAGAACCTTAGAATTTCTTGCCTAGGGAAGAGCACATGCTCAAATTTCCGGTTTCTTTTTTAGATGAAACACTGACGATACTCTCTCTTCGCTGTTTTTTGTTCGTTTTTTTAATGAAATAAAGTGGCCTCACGGCGTATTTTAATTATATATTTATTTATTGAATAATTTGTTTGTTTATTTATTTTTTTATCAAAGTACCCACAGCGCCCAAGGGCAATACAGTGGCGGGGAAAGAATACAAAATTTCTAACCGGAATACGGATACTCACACTTCTACAACACCATAATAACACAATTTATTGTCAAATATACGTAGCGGCACGTGGGAGTAGACAATACAAAGCAGCTTCACAATACCGTTTCGTCCCTACACATCCTTGCCAGTACACTACTCTAGAGCCCGAAGTAATGTTGAAAATACTTCTTGTGAAGTAACTTCTGCTACTTCAGAAGTCAACCTAATCCACCGCGCTATCGTCCTGGGAAAAAACGACGTTTTAAATGCGTCAATGTGGAAGCTTACAATCATTATCTCATTGGCCTGATCTAGCCGCTGTGAAACGTAGTCCGGTTTGCAAAAGTATCGTGAGGGGTCAAGACCTGTACGGCTGTGAAATATGTTTTGAAAATGTTTCAACCTCAGATATTTCCTTCGCTTGTTTAGAAGTTCCCAAGCAAGCTATTCTTTCGCTTTTCAAGCACTTAAATTTCTGGTGAAATCAGAGCAGGGAAACCAAACAGCTATGTTTTGAATTCTTTTTAAATTGTACACATCACATGCCTTTCACGGATCCCACGCAGCACAAGCGTAATCTAAGACAGATCCAATGTTAGTCATATATAGTTGATTCTTGGCCTAAAGTGGTAAATTTGCATTTCTGCGCAGGAAACCTAACACGTCCTGCTTTACTTGTGACGTTATTGACGTGACGGTTCCAGGAAAAGTCCGGTGTAAAGTATACACCGAGATGCTTGTGTTCACAAACTATTAGCAGCCTGGTGGAATATACAGGGTAAAATGAGTCATGTTGTGCCTTTTTCCTATAGAAACACATATGCACTGATTTTTTTCGCATTGAACATGCGCCACTCTCCACAGTATTCAAAAACTGTGTCAAGATCATTTTTAAGAGGAGCGCAATCATAAGAGCTATGTATAAGTCTGTACAAAACACAGTCATTGACAAATAATTTGATATGTGATAAAATGCCGGAACAAATGTCATTTATGTAGATGAGTAACAATAGCGGACCGAAGACTGACCATTGAGGCACTCCAGAGGACACATAATTTTCCCTGGATGATTTACTATTGAAAATAACCTTATCCTTCTTTACTTTTAAATACTCAATTATCCAGTTCACAACCATATCATTCACTTTACACATTTTCAGTTTTTCAATCGAAAAAGAGTGGGGTACGACGTAAAATATTTTGTTAAAATCTAGGAACAAGCAGACAGTAAAGAAACCCTTATCTGAAGCAGAGGATAAGTTGTGTGTCATTTCAAGTAACTGTATTGTTCAGGAAAAAAAGACTACGAAAGCCGTGCTGCTGAGGATCAAGTTCAGAATGCGCGTTCATATGAGCCACTATATTGGTAGGCAGCACATGTTCAAGTATTTTGCATGCAACACTTGTGAGTGGAATTGGCCTATAATTTAAAACACTACTTTGCGGTCTACTCTTGTGAACGGGCACTACGTTGTCAATCTTCCAGTCATAAAGGGTAATAAAGATTCTTCTTAAGACTTCGTGTAAATGACGCGCAGATATTTAAATACTTCGCGCGGGCACAAAGGAAGCAATGCAGGTGACAAATCATCAGGCCTTGTGGCTTTAGAGACATTCATGAATTTATTAAAAGCCCCTATTCCACGCTGGACAATCTCAATACCGCTCATTTTTTCCACCGCCACCTTAGAGAACTGTGGTAAAGTGTCAAGGATGTTAACCTTAGGGGTATACACAGAACTAAAAAATGACATAAAGCACACAGCCACATCTACGTCATTATTGATAGTGGTGTCGTTGTCATCAAGAGCTGGAATCGATAAGACGTCTTTGCTGTTTGACTTAAAGAATTTCCGCAGTTCTTAAGGGCGCTTCCTTTAGAAAACTGTATGAAAGAGTTTATCTTCAGCTGTTTTCAGAGCTGCTTTCATATCAAATGTTTTTTGCCTAAGTTTATTTATCGTATTTAACGAAAAGTTTTTCTTATAAGCAGAGTAAACACGCGCACGTTGCCTGGCCATGCGTTTAACGTCATATGAATACCATAATTTGCTTTTGCTGCACCTGGCAGTTAGAAACCATGAAGGCACATGGTTTTCGCGCAGTTCTAGCATTTTCTCCTTGAATGTTTGCCACAACTCTTCATTCATAAATTCCGCCTGCGTTTCAAATGTGTGCTAAAAAGAGTTTAGAGCGAGGGCTATGTCAGAGATAGGTGCTTTTTTATAGCTGAAAATCTGACGGACGTCATTGTTCGGAATTGTATGTACTGTAAAATCATAACCCATGGGACAGTGTCATGATCACTTATGCCCGGCAGCACTAGTAGTCATTTTTTCTTTCACTTTCATATGCTGTTCATAAACCTTCAGGGTCGAATCAGCAGTGTAGTTTGTCCTTCTTTCCTTTTGCCCACGTTGTCGTTGAGCTGTGTCATAAAATTTTCAAGCACAATCGCCAACTAGTCCAGCTTTCAGTCCTTCTACAGTCGTAAATCGCTTTCGTCTGCGTGATCTTAACGATTTAATGAATGTAAATAAGTGCTGCTGTCTGTGTGCAGATGACAGTCCCAGTCAGGTACCTTTAGAACCAGTACCCTCCTTCCTGTGTACACTGAGTGGAGGAGCTATGTAATAAATTAACTTGGTATCTGGAAAATTGTGGCCTCGGGCATTCTTGGAGCAATCAGTGTCTTCATGATTACCATTTCGTGTCTTGCAGGCTCACCGCAACTATGGACTTGTGCAGTGTGCAGCGGCTTTCGCACTTGGAAGCTGGCATAAGCGGGCTGCCATCGCTTACGAACAGATATTGTGGCATCCCCAACTTCACGACACCATCCGGCGCGTAGGATGCGTCAGCAAAGGAGAGAGCGTGGAGAAGATTCGCCAGGCCAACGAGAGACTTCGTGATCAGGTAAGGGAATTAATGAATCCAGCTCGGAAGTGCGGTGTTACCGTATGCTCAGAAGCACTAAACTGAAAACATTATATCATTTCTGTATCCAAAAGTTATGCCAGATCAGCGAGCGCAATACTGCGGTGCCCCAGTGTCCACAAAGCAGAGTGCGGCGATGCAATCAGCCTTGTCTTCGATTTGAATTAGACTTACCCTACCTCAGCATTGCAGCCGATCTGTCCAGTTGATTACAACCCTGAGAAGGCTATAAGGTTAGACATGCGCCGTATTCCCAATTAGGAATGGCAAATTCTCACCTCCATACCCCCTCTTCGTTGGGCGAGTAAGAAAAGAAAAGCTCTAGAATAGATAAATAAATCAAAATGAAGCGGCTGCGTTCTTCTCACGACTGTTTTCTACTGGTCTCTTGCAACATAGGAATCATCGGCCGCCGTCAAAATTAAAAACATTCGCGATCTTGTCTGCACATTCAACAATAGCGTAACATGTTCGACCGACCAGAGGCTTCGCGATAGTATGGGTTAAGAGCGCAAAGACGGACGCACGGGAAAGTTTGGTCTGCACGAACACCGGCTAAGTAACTTAAGCTAACAATATCGAAAAGCGGAGTAGTAAAGAAAAAGTCACCGCTTTGCTGCAAAGGCTAAGCGATGAACGTAATAGCAACAAATTGGAAGGTCACGCGCAGGATGGCAAGCATATTGAAACGTTCCCCACGTTTCTTACGCACAAATGACACAGGAAACCTGCTCACGGGAACAGATGAATGCGAATAAGCGTTTGAGTTGTTACTTCGCTGTGTCTGAAAAGCACGTCAATTTCCCAGAGACTATGCAACAATTGCAGCCAGCTTTGTAGGCCCGGTAACTACAACAGAATTGTTTCGGTGAAATCCCAAGGCCAGCGAAGACGTACGATCCTCCCCACAGCGATATAATGCGTGCGAGTGAGTGTACACTGCTTGCTCTTTGCGGGGCAAAGCGCGTGGGAAATGAGAACGCGGCCGCGTGTCGTGGCGATGTTGCTACGCGCGCTCATTGCTCCATTTGCTGATAATGCTGAAACCACAATACTTACCCCCGAGATGCCCTTCAACAGCTGTAAGTGGTAGATATTATTAGCTTGTCCTTTGAACTTTGAAGAACGTGCCTCTTCGCAGCTCTATGGTTATCGCCTCCCCCTCACGCTTCAGAGGTCCCAAGTTCGATTCAGAGTGCCGCAGCCTCCTTCTGGATTATTTTTCTTTCTTCCGTTTTCGTATATATAGATACGTATATGTATAGGGTGAGTGACGCCGACGGCAAATCAAGCCGAGATTGTCCATCTAATTGCTATCGCAATAAAAAAATGGCAGCATATTCACGGAGGGAATGTGGGGCGAAGCATTCGTACGTCCGTTCGTTCTTGCTTCCGTCCGTCCGTACGTCCATCTCAGTGACCGTCCTGCGTCAATCCACCTGTCCGTGCGTGCGTCTGTTCACGCGTCCGCACGTTCATCTGTGCGTCCGTCCCTGCATTCGTCCATGCATACGTCCCTGCGTCCATACCTGCGTCCGTCCCTGCTTCCATCCGTCCGTGCAGCCATCCGTGCGTCCGTCCATGCATCTGTCTGTGTGTCCGTTTGTCCATCTATTCAACACTCCAAGTACCACCATCTCGCATCTTTTCATCATATATTCCCCACATAGAAGCACCGCCATCCAGCTGACATTCCAAAGATTAGATGAGAGGTGGCACACGCACACTTTCTTACGGCTTGCGCTTCGTGTCTACTTCCCACCTCTAACCACCTCGAGTTCATGGTATATACTAGTTCACTGTATTCATTGCACTGCGGCCCAGCGCTTGCTAAACCTTTCTGAAACCAAGGAGGTTACGCCTAGTGAGTATAATGTAGCAATCCTTTCTGGTCAAATAGTGCTCAATGTACACGCCAATGGCTGCTAATGGGGAATGAGAAACAGGATAATTAGGCTTTTAATTTCTTACGGCTTGCGCTTCGTATCTACTTCCCACCTTTAACCACCTCGAGTTCATCGTATATACTAGTTCACTGTATTCATGGCACTACAACTCGACGCTCGCTAAACCTTTCTAAAACTAAGGAGGTAAACGCCAAGCAAGTATAATGTAGCAACCCTTTCTTGTCAGATAGCACTTGATATACACGCAAATGGCTGCTAATGAAGAATGAGAGACTGGAGAATTCGACTTTTAGTTATATAAGTGAAGGAGGATCTCACTATATATAAGTGAAGGAGGATTCATTTACGTTTTTCTTTTTATATCTTAATAATAATTCAGGAGGAACCGCTTAAGTACGACAAAAAAGTACGTAGGCGACAAAGACAGCAGGCGTCGCAGGTATGTTTGGTATGAATAGATGCTACGAGCGACGCTGACGCCTGTGGGAAGGTCGCCACCTCGGGACGTGTTAACTTAAGTTGGAACAGCATCGACTGGAACGGACACTTAACAACGACGCGTTGAAGGAACAAATGGCGGATACCGATGTTATGGTGTATTACTTCCTTTACTAAGACGCGGGATCAAATCGTGCCTGCGGTGGCTGCATTTTCGATGGAGGCGGAAATGCTGTCGGCCCGTGTGCTCAGATTTGTGTGCACGTTAAAGACCCCATGTGGTCGAAATTTCCGTAGTCCTGCACTATGACGTCTCTTAATCATATCGTGGTTTCGGGACGTTAAACCCCACAAAACAATCAGTCAATGCACTTTACCAAGAACACAAGCAGAAGAGAGTTCCGTTAGTGACGTTCTAAACCATGCTGTCTGAACTTGTCGTAAAGCAGACAGCATGGTTTAGAACACCACTAACGGAACGTTTAGGAGCTTGCTCCATTTTGCTGGGGGTTGTTCATCGTCGTTGCGCTAGTGTGTACGCTAGTTCTGATTACTCCCGCTAAAGGCGCAGCTCTGCTCTTTGTTTGAAGAGTGCTCACCATATGGCGCACCGCCGCTGAGGTGATGCTCACTCCAGACAACGTTCGGCACTACACAATCTTAGAAAACGTACGTGCACCCAAGTGTGGCTCAAAATTATTCGCATATGTGCGGGACGATTTTACTGACAGAAGGGTCACTATCCGTATTTGGGACCTTAAATCACAACCCATCACCAGGAGTGATTTCAGTACTCCCCACTGGGCTGTCATTTCCCCGCTCCTTTTCTATATCGCCCTTAAGCGCTTCCCAGAGGCCCTAAATCAAATTTTAAAGGTACGCCACACCATCTATGCTGATGACGTTGCAATAAGGTGCCGCTCTGGCAATCTGAACTAGATAGAAAGAGTCCTCCAACAGGCTGCCTCCGCTGTAGAAAAAATAGAGCGCAAGAGTAGTCTGGAGTGCTCTGCCAGTAAATTCGAAATCCTCGTATATGAAAATAAGGCATCTGACACTACCTCCCTCAAAGCGCAACTCAACAGAACCCAAATAAAAGAAATTGAAACCATCTAAATTCTAGGGGCTCACTTCAATAATAGGGGCGACAACCCATTCGCGATAAACAAAGAACCTACTGTTTACAGATTTCTCGTATGATTAGCCGTGCGGCTAACCGACGACGAGGGTGGAAGAACACGGCATAATGTCACTCATACGACGTTTGTCATCAGTCGCATACCCTCAGGTAAAAGAAGCTATAGGTTATGCTTCCAACACCCTCAGGTAAAGGAAGCATAACCTATAGCTTCCTTTACCTGAGGGTATTGAAAGCAGACGAGCACAAACTAGACAGACTCATACGTGTGACTCTTAAGAAGGCTCTGAATCTTCCCCCGCGAATACTCACAAACCGTCTACTTGAAATGGGGCTCCACAATACCGCATCTGAACTATTCCAAACACACCACACAGGTTAAGTCATGCGCCTCACAATCACTAAAACAGGATCGAAAACATTATCACAGCTTGGCATCAAAGTGCCTATTCACAGAAGGGGGAAAAACGTGTCCCATATGAATAGAGGCAGGGCGTTATCGTAAGACCACTCCCACGCAATATGCATTCATGCTTTCACCAACATCGACATCGGGCACATGTCAGAGCTCAGAACAAATTCTAAAACACTGAGGGTGCCTTCTTAGTCGATGCAGCTGAACCAGTGAACTGGAAATACGGGGCAACCGTCATTGATTAAAGAAAACAGATTGACTGTATATCAGCACGGGACACGGACACAATTAGCATGGAAAATGCAGGAATCGCCTCCGCTCTATGAAACCCCGAGTACACCTTCATTTTCACAGATTCAAAAGCAGCCTACCAAAATTTCTGTCAAGGCTACGTTGGCCCCACTGTGCACAGCATTCTTACCCTGCTATCAGCCCCACATTCAGAGGGAGAGTAAAAACAGCTGGTATGAACAACCGCCCACTACTTAGAGACAATGAGGTCGCCCATACCTCGGTCCGAGAATTACTCTTCCGGACCTCCGACCCCGGCATATTACATCCACCCTCATCTCTAGGTATGAACCCGCTTCTCATAAATACAGAAATTCTGCAACACCGAAGGTTCGAACGACAGAAGCTTTCACCCCCAGGGCCAAAGCTAAGTAAGGAATCGCAGGTAGCAAGGCGTCGCTTACAGACCCTGTCCTACCACAATCCGTACACAATGGCAAAGATAGATCCCGGCGCGCAAGCACGAACACACACGCACACACACACACACACACACACACACACGCACGCACACACACACACGCACGCACATACACACACACGCACATACATACACACACACGCACGTACATACACACACACGCACATACACACACACGTACATACACACACGCACATACACACACACACATACACACACACACGCACACAAACACACGCACACAAACACACGCACACAAACACACGCACACACACACCACACACTCACACTCACACATTCACACACACTCACTCACTCGCACAATCACGCACACTCACACAATCACGCACACTCACACACACACACTCACACACACACTCACACACTCACACACTCACACACTCACACACACACTCACACTCACACTCACAAACACAAACACAAACACAAACACGCACACACACACACGCACACGCACACCATAGTGCAGGTGCTCCTTTGATAAAACAGCTACCTTTTACCACATGGTATGGGAGTGTCCACACAATCCCCCTTTGCAGCCCAAGACCCAACAGAACATGAAAGGGTGGCAAGCACCTCTGTCTATCTCGGATCCGAAGAGCCAAGCGGGCCTCGCGAAACGTGCGAAAAGAGCGGCCAGAGGCAATGGGATCCCGGACTAAGGATCCCACTCACCTATCTACTCGCGCCGATAATCACAATAAACGTTTCATTTTTTCTCCCTCGCTTCACTCTCGGCACGAGTTATAGTTTGGTAGCAGACCAATAGGTGGCCGCACTTATGTATGGCGCTCGCTCTCGGCGTCCTTCTGTTCTCTTTCGCTGGACATAACTCAGTGTGCGTCAATACCGCTACCTACTACGAAACCGTAGAAGCCAAGGCGGCGGCGCTGAAGGCTAGCTTTCAGAACCATTCTCGAACTTTCGACTAAATACTCTAATTTAAGATCCTCTGGCTTTGTCCTTTATGGATCAAAAACCATTATGCTAAAAGAAAAAAACGTTAATCTGAGCTTATGTAATTCGTAAATAAGCTCTTGAGCAGATTGTATATAATACATAAGTTTGTAAACGTCTGCATATATTACAACAGTATGTAAATTCTTTGTGTATATAATGTATATAGGATCACACAACTCTCGTGTCACGTATTTATATGATGATGGTGTTTGAGCATATGTGCAGAGGATTTATAGTTTACTGGAGTTAACCTCTGAAGCACGTTTTTCATAATCATTGTGCGTAGATTTTCTACGTGTTTTCCGGGATGAAAATGCGTCGCTGAAGTTTCGGCCAACACTTTCATGTTAAAAATAAACAATATTTTATTTAAAGAGACAAGGAATAGTCCACCGAATCGTCTCATGCTTTCGACCAACACTCTTTCAAATGTACAAACTGTCAATAGCTTTTTCCACCTGTTGGGGTGGACTCCGCCTATCCTAGGAAGACGCGGTCGTGGAACGTGAGTCGGTTAGTTTACAGTTTGAGATAAGACCAGATATGATGAAGTGTTGTTCCAAGGCTTCGGAGGCGTGACTACGATATCGTTCAGATAGCCCGGACAAGTATGCCACTTAATCCAGCATTGTCGCAGGAGACCACTGCTTGTGCAGATCTCTTTGACGATTCCATTGTTCGCATGATGATTTCAGTGTGAGAAACACCATCGTAAAAAACATTTCTCCCACATAGTTTGCGTTAATATAAACTTGCATATTGCGATGACGCAGGATTGACAAGCACACAGATAACCACAAAAAAACATGCTCTACCTTGTTCATTTTTTCTTGTTCTATCTTGTTCGTGTGCTCTATTTTGTTCACACGCTTCACCAAATCAGTTTCAACAAGTAAAAAATTCCTGATTAAAAGGTCAGAATTTATCTATTCCGTAGTGAAATAAAAGATACAACAGGACGAATTTATTGATGGTATAATTATGGTAAAGGAATACTGTGACGAAGTCCTTTACACGCCTTTTATAGGCCTAGAAGATGTGGCTGAAAACAGTCACCTCTGAGGCACAGAACCGACTCAAGAGCCATCTCCACTAACGATAAACATGAAGAACACTAGGTGATGATGTTTTTGCACAGGCGATGAAGAAGCGCGCTTTAAATGCCCACACTAAATCAATCGCCGAAACGACTTCGCCTTTTCTTTCCTGCGCTCGGCCTATAACACTCGCACTGCCTCGTCGCTGCCACTAGCACATAAGTACGGCAATGTTCCTGCTAAATGAAACATTTCCCGATGTTAAAAGTTCAGCCACTAAGAAAAAGAAAACAACTGCATATTTAGAAGTACGACTTATCTACAGCACGAGAACAATGTTTGGTGATCGTTGCTCTCAACACTATGGGCCATCCAGAACAACCTCGTAATGGACGTCACTTACGCGTCGAAGAACTGTGTAAGCTCTGAAATATCTTCGTAACAGCTTTTTGGAGAGCCCACTCTGACAAATAGGTGTCCGGACCCACACGTTCACGCCCTTATTGTATAAGACAGCTCGGTTCTGGAGCTTGTATTATTCGGCATCGTCGTCTTGCTTTTCGGTGATCCGCAATCTGACAAGTTCTCTAGCTTCTTCTGCTCGCCGCGTAAAGTTTTCAGCGTAGGTCTAATGGCCATTATTTTTGTAAGGAGCCTCGCGTCTAATGTCGTAACTTTCATTAACGTGACTGAAGGGTGTTTTCCCAGTGGTCTCCTGATGAGCCGTGTTGTACGTGAATGTGACGTAGGGCAAATGTCGCCCCAGTTCTTGCCCTGTACATCTACACAAATGCCTACGATGTCAGCAAGGGTCGTAATGAGACGTTCCATGAGCCCATATGTTTTGGGGTCATACGTCGTTGTCTTCCGTTCAGCTGCATCAGTTAGTCCAAAACGGTGTCCAGAAGCTTGGCCATAAACACAGTACATCTTTCGGTAATCACCATTACAGGATCACCGTGTATTGAAGCGATGGCTTCGATAAAAAAATTGCACCACTTTTGCGTCCGTGGCCTATGACAGAGCGCCTGTCTCTGTGTATCGGGTGAGGTGATCTCTGACTACGGCTGTGTACATATTTCCGGTGGCGGACGCTCAAAGGGGGCACAGAAAATCTATGCTAAATTGTGCGGATGGTGTCGTTGACACTCGGATAGGCTGCAGCAGGCCGGCTGGCTTGGTAAATAGTGGCTGTCAACGGTGACAATCTGGAGATAATTGCTCGTAATTTGGAAGGATTGCAGTAAGTCTCGGCCAGTAATGGTTATGCCTAATTCGTGCCAATACTCGGGTAAAGCCCAAGTGACCAGAGGTAGCTTTGTAATGGACTCTCAGGTCCTCACGTCTTGGGAAGGAATGACGAGCAAGCGGCTTGTCCGGTAGGATAAAAGTTTTGTACGTCATTTCGCAAGGACGACGCCAGCCATTGTGAAAATAACTTAGGCACGCTATTTGTTCGTCCTTCTAAATAATTTAATAGTGGCAGTGGTTCAGCGAATTCTCACTGATGTAGTTAAAGCGGCAGTGTGCACGATTCCAAACAAATTAATGTCGTCGTCGTTGTCATCTTCAGCTGCCTTCCAACAGGATATCGTTGCGTACTTTTTTGACCTAAAGCCAACCGCGGAGCCCATTCTTGGAGCCGATGACTCTAGCGTGCAAGGCGGCCAAATTAATCTGTCAAGTTAATCAACGAACACAGCGAGTGTTGATCACTGATAGCGGTGAATGGTTGACCGTACAAATGTACAAGTAAGGACAAAACTTCAGCACTGCTCATACCATTGCAAGACATTCTTTCGCCATCCGGAGGTAGTAAGCTTCTGCGTGGGAGAGCGTCCTGCTGACACGGGCAACCATATTTTCATTAACGCCACCGCTGGCACATACGCACAGCAATACGAAAGTTCTACTGGGGAGAATTCCGTTTACCTTCCTTGCCCTGAACAAGCTTGGTGTTTACACGGAATAGCGTTAATTTTCTCTTAGCGGAGATGTTCAGTCTCTTTTTTTAACTCAATTTGGGTCGTTAATTCATCGCAAATACAAACTTTTTAAAATATTTCTATAGATTGATCGTTAGTAAAATCTTGAGTGAATGGAACATACACGATGACACAGTGGTTATGATGCTCTAGTGCCGAAGCGAAAAGCAGGGATTAGATCGCGCAAGACACAGTCGCTTTTCAGCGTAGGTAAAATGATAGAAGTATGTGCCCTGCACGTCCAACGCAGAATTTAAAACTCCAGGGAGTAAAAATTACTCGCTGCTCTTCGCTACCGCTTGCCTCATGACCTTACTGTGTTTTGACACGTAAGTACACTTAAATTACTCGGAACTATTTACAAAATATTTCCTACTTGAAATACGGCGTGCGATATCGACCGCATTTTCGTGCGACCACGATGACGAGGGTATATATTACCTGTTGATTGACTGTCCGAAACAAGATACACACAGACAGTGACTCGAACAGCAACTCTACGGTTGATTCCGTGCGAACGTTTTCGTTCGAGAAAATACTACGCCCATCGCCATGTAGATTAAATAGCAAAGCAATGAAAGTGCTTGAGCGCTTTTTCAGACACCACGATTTGTGACCAGTACCGAGCGGATGAAGTTGAAAGAGAGCGGGCAGGTAGGTGTTTGATCTGGCCAAATGAGCACTTTTGAGCTGATTGATGTAGGACTGTATATATGTATATATGCTATTTTGTTTTAAATGTGAATGCATTTCCTAAGGTGTTATCCAGTAGCAGATACGGAGCACTTACGGTAATACTTTTTTATGCTCCATGCGCAGCGAGTCTATTACATTGGCGGATCGGGAGTGCTTCCTTTATGTTCCGTTGGCAGATCTGGAGCAGCTCCGTCGCGATATACACTCCATGGAGCAGCTTTTTCTACTCCGCTAAAATCTCCGGATTCGACAGGGGGTTGCAAGCGCCCCGTGTCTTGAAACGGTGGCAGTTTTGGGTGCGCCATTGAATGCCGGTCGCATCAGTCGTGCCTCTCCTCGGAGCTCACGTTTTGCTAGCGTAGCGTCACTTTGCCCAGTGTACCAACTTAGCAAAAAAAGAGACGCGCGCATTGCGTTCCATTCTGACCCTGCCTTTTGCTCCAGAGAGGTGCTTGTGTTGCATTGGTAGATTCCCTTCTGCTGCCGTCCACCAGAGCTGAGGGCTCTGGCGCAGATTCGTAGGTCACTGCAAATCCGCCCATAGATGGCGCCATTAGTTTGGCTATGTCAGGCGTAGTAGGGATCCGTCCACCACCCTCTTCCATAGCAACAGCTTGGGGCGCACGCGTCCCTAGCAACCCAGAGTCCCCACCATGTCACGCTTTGTCGTCGTCAGCTGTCAGCAACAGCTGCTGGCGCGTACGCTTATCCTCGCCCCTAGCAACTGGGGCCCCCACCTCCTTGAATTAAACGCCCTTTTGCAAAAACCAGCGCCACTGGGTACCAGCATCCACGCCTTGCCTGATTATGGGCCCAGTATGGCGCTGGTACCAGCGCCTCCCAGCGCAGGTACTGGGACGCTGGAGCGGCAGCGTTCCAGTACTCTGCGCAAAATGGCTTACGAGGTTAAAACAGGGGTGCCCATTCGCCTTAACTAAATAAATATATAGACAAAACAGCGCGCTTTCACATTGAAACTTAAAAAAAATAAATAACTAACAATTGACTTTGGACGAAATTCGAATTCGACACTTCCTGATTTCGAACGAAGTACGCTACCCACTAAGCCACGCCACAACATTTTTTTTTCTTTATTGTGCCACGCCACAACATGCATATGGGGTTGTAAAATGATTATTTATTTGAAGAACGCGCCGTTCAACTTAGTTTACAAGTCGCAAAGTCAAGACAGACACGATATTGTTTTTCAAATAACAATTACGTCTTCATTCCACAGTGACGAACGGCTCCGGGCACCGAATGACGTGCGGATATTAGCAAGAGCGCAATGTTTTTTGAAGCATCCACATCTTAACTCTGAAAAATCTCAAATTGACTTGAGGAGCAGCCACAGATTGTCGGCTGTTGCTGCCGATAGTTTTTTTTTCCTTTGATAGTTGGTTCTCGCACTTACTACTGGTCAGCATGTACAGATGATTTATGTCTTATTCGGTAGATATGCGCGCACACGAGAGACTATTAGGTATTTTTTTTTTCGCGAGAGCGACGATATAGCAGTACACGTCCGTCGTGCCAGATTACATATTTGCAGTTCTATCGATACCTGCAACTAACAAACCGCCTAAGAAAGTACTAATGCAATCCGCTGAACAAAATTGCCAGTATGTTAGTTCACTAACGCGTACAAAATTAGCCATTCAAAATTGCCTGTTTTTAGATACGAGTCAGAGAAGTACCGGCTCCTGCACTCAGAAGGAAGCTTTCGGTGACAGCCTACGTTGCTGAAAGCCCGACACATTGATCGTCACCGCTTTTTGTGCGGGCACCGCACACGCGAATAAATGATCGATTTAGGCTCAGGGATGTCTAAACTGTACTTTACATTCAATCTTACACTTTATAATTGTGCCTTCTTAAAGTAAAAAGCGACGGCACCATGTTCGCCGACGCGGCTGGCACGATAGGCCTCACTGAGACGGGAAACTGGGTAAGGCTGCTCTCGACGTGGTGAGTTTGGATGGTTGAAGATTCTGCATTTGAGCGTCGGGACATTTCTAACTCTTACATGAAGTAAGTAGAAGGCTACGCATGGCCAGACATACATTTATGCGGTGTGGCGGAATCGAACGACAGCTTTTTCTCTTGTCTCCGCTGGGAAATCTTGCGAAGTGATCAAGAGAGCTCATTCACGTTTCGTCAACTTTGCGGCAAAAACAATTTCTTGTTTCTGTCAGGAGTGGCGCGCAGCTCCAGGCTTACAAACACTGCACCTTGGAATCGTTACAGCAATACACGGATGATGCAAACATGGCCGGTATACGCGGTGGCATATGCAAAAAAGGTGCTTTAAAATTGCTGCGATACGTACGTTCGCTGCAAAAATTACGTATAGTCGGTATCTTTTAGGTTAGCATCTCTCCGTGCCGTCAAATCAAGCGTTTTATATGCAACGACACCGTAACATACCGCGGCACGCGCTTCAATAACGTGCACGCTGCGCTTGTAGAAATAGTGTGTGCTCCAGTATTCACCAATGCTTGCAAGTGAAACTTCCAGCGCTTCCAGCGCTTCGCAGTGCGCACCAGCATCACAGCTGTAGAGCGGTGCGACAAAGCGACAAAGCGACAACGGTTGAGCGGTGCGACAAAGCTTTTTCCCAGTGCACCCAGTGAAGTTCCAGTGATTACAAGCGTGTACCAGTGTCTCCAGCGTGTACCAGTGCCAAAAAACGTACTGACATTACGCTGTTTTTACAATACGGCGTGAATTTCCACCGCTTCAATGCAGTGCGTTCGAAACGCGTTTTTAGCGTTCGTGCTGCCAGCGTTTGTGTAGCGTTTGTGTTGGTAAGACGTAGACGTTATTGCCATCAAATACAATTACCAATGCAGTGCTTCGCTGCTCCTTCTCTCACCGTGCGCTCTCTCTCCTCCCTGCGCCTCACTTTCTCGTCCGTTGGCACCTCACTCTGGACCGTTTGCTGGCTGGGCGCCTCTCACGATTATCCGGAAATGTGTGCTTGACACGCCGCTAACGCGAAAACCAAACCGAGAACGCTGTTTGTTTTGTTCAAATCATAACATTTTTAACCGTGAATGCTAGCCACTAGAGCTGGAAACGCATGCCACGTTTCTCGCGACACAGAAGCGCCACGTACGGCAAACGGTGCTATTGTCTGCACGGTGTAAGAAAAAAAAACTATATTCTTTCTTTGCGTTCTTCAGACTGACCTTTGGCATAACAAGCATACATAAAAATGACGCAGGTTCAGCACACATAACTAAACAAGTTATACTGATGTACAAAGTTTAACAAGGATCGGTGGAAAGGTCCTTCTATCCACTTTTGTAAATCCGCAGGGCGACCGGGTCGGAGACCGTTGTTCTATGATGACGAAGGGGCGCTCGCTCAATGGCCTGGCACGACAACAGCAACTGTGTCTCGTCCACGGCAGTTATGGGAGCGTCACAAAAGGGGCACATAGTTCCATACGCTAAGCGGTACTGTTGCGACCAGTGGGCGGTGAATGCCGGCGTGAAAGCGACCCCGGCTCGAAGCCTCCGAAGCGCTACCTCTTTTGAGCGTGTAGGCCTACCATGAATGTCAGAACCACATGATGGTATGAGTGCTAGTGTGATGCGTCAGAGACATTTCTTTTGGCGCAGCAGTTTTCCGCAGTTGCCTTCGGGGAATTGTGGCAGTGGGTAAATATGACCAGGGAGCAAGTGGCAGAATCCGCCTCTAGCTGACCAGACATTACAGCTCGTGGAACCCACTCGAAGCGTATGGTTGTGCCGATGTTTCTTGCCAGCTGGTGAACGGCGTCTGAAAGCGCTGTCGATCAGGTCACATGACGTATGTCGTGAATTTCTTCCGCAGAATCAGTGCGAAGCACCAGCTTCGAGTAGCGGTTCGTTTCAATAAAACGCTGTCGTGTGTTGAGACCGTCCCTTATTCGATCATTCCAGCGACTATAGGAGGCGCAGCGGTAGGGCCAAATGGCGGACGAAATGATGTCGCAAGCGTGCACGTCAGAGTCGAAGAGGGTGAAGACGCGTTCATTGGTTCATGACTGCTGAGAGACCGAACTGCGTCACAGTTTATCACCGTGTGACAGCTTCGGAGCACGGCTACATAGCGCCACCTGCGTCGCTGGAATGACCTAATAGCGGTGAGTTCACCAAGAAATGCAGCTGGTTCAGCATTACCTGCATACATGCATGTTTGTTTTCCTTGTAGTTGTTGGGGACACACCAGGGCGGTATGCACTATGCCATTGGTGATACTGGCATCGCTATATTCTACAAGGATACCTGGTGTGTGGTAGGTATGTCGAAACCGGGAGACCATTGCCATCACCTGGTAAGGAATCGGGTGATGAAAACGGCCCTCTGTGGTACGTGCACCACCTGATTTTTTTGGTGAGCAGACGAACAAGATGAATTGTTTTCGCCCTAATTTGCTTTGCGGTCGTGACCCATGTCGACGCAGAACCATTATGTGCAATTTCAAGCCCCAACACGCGAAAACGTGAGACCTCCTGTACAGGTTCGAGATTGAAGGAGAGGCGGAAAGGTCAGCTTGCAAGGGCAAGGCCCCCGCACTTGTTTTCAACGGTGATGACTGCTGTTTTTTCTTTCGATAATTTAAACCCATATGGCCACACCAAACGCTGGTAACACTTAGGGCCGTTTAAGTCCCTCTTCTTGTCGAGCGTGATCAAGATGGACCTTCGACACCGTAATATCGTCGGCATACATCAAGAAGTAAATGTCAGGTACAGCCGCCGATTGCCGCGAATGTGAAGAAAAGCAATGTTGAAAAGGACTGGCGCAAGGACACACCCTTGTGGACAACACCACGGTGGGACGTGAACAGATATTCTGCGTGCCCATCCAGTCGGATAGAGACTGTTTGGTCCCATAAAAAGGTTTCAACGAAGGTGCTCACGCGTCTTGACAGGTGGACGCAAGGTAGGATTGCAACTATTGCTTCCTGACTGACATAGTCATAAGCTTTTCGAATGTCCATTGAAAATGATGTTCAGATACGGCGAGAGCAGCCTCCAGCGAGCACCATAGAAGACAGGTGTCCCAGCCCATATTCAGTGCCCAAGTGGGGGCAGAATCGAGCTTGCGCAGGATGGTACCAGAAGTACCACTCGAGCCACCTAGTGAAAAGGGTCGCAAGTATTCGCTCAATCAGTTTGCACACAGTTGACGGCGAAGATACAGGCATCAGATCAGTGATGTTGTCCGGACTTTTTCTTGGCTTCGGAGTGGTGATCACCTTCACGTGTCGCAATGTACCTGGGAAGATGTTACCTGCCCGCACTTCGTTAATAGTGTCCAGGAGGTAAACAAGAAGATTTCTCTTTGTGTTTTTATAGATTTGATAAGGGATGCCATCAGGCCCAAGTGCACTGTGTGACTAGGCTTGGTCTGTGGTTGCCAGAAACTCTGCCATCGTAAAGAGCACTTGAATGCCATCCACATCTTCTAATGAAGGCGTCATGGCAGTATCAGTAGGGGAGGAATGCTTGTGCAGTAACTGGTGGAGCTGGTGTGTCAAAGGCGTGAAAACAGGCTCGGGCAGCTGAAGATTCGAAAGTGGACGGAGTCTGGCCAGCTGCCAGCTTAGCCGATGTCGCAGGATGAGGGGGACGGTGACTACGTTCTATCACTCGGAATGTCCTCCATATTTGAAACTTTACGATTAAGGCCCATGGGAAGCATGCCAATTTAGCCAACGGCCTCATTTTAAGCGGCGTTCATAACGACGAGCTACCATTGTATGGCACTGAAGCTCTATTCCCGCCATAGTTGAAGCTGGTCATCGCTCCAGCTCAACTTCTGCTTGCCGGCGTGCACCCAAAGACCAAGCATCTGTAAATCTAGAATTGTTCGAGATTCGTCCACCCAAGACGTGCTTGCTGCGACAGTCAGTGGCTTGCGGATACGAACCGATGGATCGGCGCAGGTTCTATTGGTGATAGCTTCAGATAGCGAACGGTATTGATCTCAGTCCGCAACTCGACAGAGACGACGGACACGCCTAGCAGAGCTGGGATAAAGGCCAAGGAGAAGGGGATGATGGTCGCTGCCCCAACTGACCGGTTCACAAGCCCAAGACACCACCGTGCTTCCATGCCACCAGGATAAATCTGGCGATTGCGATGGCGTATGCTGCTTTTCGCGCCGCCGAATAGGTACGGATACATCATTTAAAAGGATAAAATTTAAAGGATAAAAACCGATAAATTTAAAAGGATAAAAAAGGATAAAATCAAAAGGACAAAATTTAAAAGGCTGCTGACCCGCAGGTCGCGGATTCGAATCCCGGCTGCGGTGGCTGCATTTCCGATGGAGGCGGAAATGTTGTAGGCCCGTGTGCTCTGATTTGGGTGCACGTTAAAGAACCCCAGGTGGTCAAAATTTCCGGAGCCCTCCACTACGGCGTCTTTCATAATCATATGGTGGTTTTGGGACGTTAAACCCCACATATCAATCAAATCAATTTAAAAGGATAAATTTGCGCCTCTAAGTTGTCAAATACACAACTACCCCGCCCATTTGATTCAAAATATCCCCAAGTTGTGCGTGGTGCGTTATAATCACCAGCTACTAATATTTGTCATCCAGGATAACGATGACGGAGATGAGATATCCAACCAAGGCTCACGCGAGCCGCGTGGCCGCTATAAAGGCGAGCGTAGTACGTCACAAGTATAATGTCCGATCTCGGTAGACGTACCAATACTGCCACCACTTCTTCCCACAGTGTGCACCACTGAGAGAGGTCTATACGCGACCGAGGAAAAGTGGTGCAAACGTATGCAGCAACCGCACTGAGTGGTACACTTTGTGTCAAGCTCCTGCAGTCCATGATGGATGGGGAGGACCATGCTGCAAATCCTGAAGTTTGTGGGAGAGCGTTACTTTCTTGAAACAGCAATACCCAAACATGTAGTTTCCCATATTGGAGGCGTTGACAAAGTTCTCCGACCTTCCTGGAGATACCACGACAGTTCCACTGTATATTGCCTTCTGAGGACGTTGTGGAATGACTGACCCTATTTATAACTCAAGTTTAGCTACTGACACCGACGTGAGCTGCCTGAGCTAATGGGCCACAAAGCACACGAGCTCGTGCGGCAGCATCGGCGTTTCGCGTGTCTTATTTGGTGGGTGTGTTATTTTTGCGGTGGACAGCGATGGCTGCGGTTCTGAACTCTAGCTCGCCAGAAAATTTAGACAGTGTTTTAGGGGCGAAGCTCCTTATAGCGGCACCCGTTCGTCCCTCATAGCCGTTGTTGTAAGTAACAGGTACAACATTTTGACCTCCAAGGTGGAGCCGGTGAGAGATTTCTTCCGTGCGTTGTTGAGCAATAAAAAATAGTGCTCAGTGTACATTCCAATAGCTGCTAATGCGGAATGAGAGACAGAGGAGCATTCGGCTCTTAGTTAACGCGCACGCTGCGATTCTCATTAGCAGCCATGGGCATGTACATCGAGCACTATCTGACAAGAAAGGGTTGCTACGTTATACCCGCTGGGTGTAACCTCTTTAGTTTTAGAAAGGTTTAGCGAGCGTTGAGCCACAGTGCCGTGAATACAATGAACTAGTATATACCATGAGTGAACTCAAGGTGGTTCAAGGTGGCAAGTAGATACGAAGCGCAAGCCGTAACAAAGTAAAAGCCAAATTCTCCTGTCTCTCATTTCCTATTAGCAGCCATTGGCATGTACATTGAGCACTATTTGACAGGAAAAGGTTGCTACGTTATACTCGCTGGGCGTAACCTCCTTGAATTTAGAAAGGTTTAGCGAGCATTGGGCCGCAGTGCCATGAATACACTGAACTAGTATAACCATGAATTCGAGGTGGTTAAAGGTGGGAAGTAGACCCGAAGCGCAATCCGTGAGAAAGTGTGCGTGTGCAACCTCTCGTTTAGTCCTTGGAATGTCCGTCGGATGGCGGGGCTTTTATGCGGGGAATATATGATGAAAAGATGCGAGATGATGGTACTTGGAGTGTTGAATAGATGGACGAACTGACACACAGACAGATGCATGGATGAACGCATGAACGGACGCAGGGGCGGATGCATGGACGAACGCAGGGACGGACGCACGAACAGATGCACGCACGGACGGGCGGATGGACGCATAGACGGTCACACAGACAGACGCATGGACGCACGGAAGCAAGAACAAATGAACGGACGGATGCTTCGCCCGACTCTCCATCATTCACTTCGTGCATATGCTGTCAATTTTTTTTCTAGACGTTGAAATTCCATCTGGAGGTTAGACAGGCGAAGATCCATATCAGTTTCCTCACTAGATGCGTCAGTTGAGCCATCCTCTTGGACGGTGTCTTGTGGCATCGGTATCGAATCCCGAGGTTTCGAGCCGAGTGCTTTAACTGCTACACTGTATGAGAGTGTACCCCGTTTGAAATGTGCGTCCGTTGGAAGCGCGGAATCTTTATCTCCCGAAGCTAGAAGAGCATAGCGGTTAGAAGTAGCCAGTTGATTGAATGCTACCTGTATTTATGGCTTTGCTGGTTGTTGACAACGGTGGTGGCGAGCTTTCTTAGTCGCAGCTGGCTTCGTAGAGCACAGCGGTAAAGTAATGGCATGGTCATTGCTTTTTTAGAGGCCACACTGAAGTGCCGGTGATAGAGTAGCTTGCATTGTTTAATCATTGGCTGGGCAGAAGCAGGATGATTACATACTTCCTTGTCTGTAGCACGAGTAACACTATGATGAAAGCATTGAGTAGACCTGGCTCAACACCCGGCCATATTACAGCAGACGGTCTGGTGGATTAGCAAAGCCTTGTAAAGTGACGAGGCATGTGCGACTGCAACTCAAATAACGAGTGACAATAGTTTTTTAGGCATTTCAAGATAGTTACCGCAGCAGATTTTCCCGGTTCTTCATTGCAGTGAACGTCGTTGACAACAAAGCGTCTTAAGTCAGTGCCAGATGCCAAATACGCTTGCACTAGAAGGACGGCGTCTCCCGACGTGCGTATCTTCTGAAGCGTCTTGAATTTTTCAACTGATTCTAGAGAGTGTACCGACAAAGAAATGGTATTTGTTGGTTTGTGCAGAGCAAATCCTTGAAACCTTGATGTGTTAAGGCAAGCGTCCACAGCTGCTTGAATGGCACGATTGGGCATTGTGAACATATCGAAGCTGGAACGCGTCTTGATGGCAACCTTGTAGAAAGGCTTTTGAGGTGCCCCCGGAGAATGCGCCTCGATTGCAGCGTCTTGAAGTTGGCGGGATCGTTTGGACGCAACATCAGAAGCTACTACAGGCGCGACCTTGCGTGCTGGAGGTATATCGTTGGTAGCACTGTTCGGTCTCTTAGCAGAATTTCGATGCGGGGTCATCGAACTGGATGGATGGATGGATGGATGGATGGATGGATGGATGGATGGATGGATGGATGGATGGATGGATGGATGGATGGATGGATGGATGGATGGATGGGATGGATGGATGGATGGATGGATGGATGGATGGATGGATGGATGGATGGATGGATGGATGGATGGATGGATGGATGGATGGATGGATGGATGGATGGATGGATGGATGGATGGATGGATGGATGGATGGATGGATGGATGGATGGATGGACGGACGGACGGACGGACGGACGGACGGACGGACGGACGGACGGACGGACGGACACGCTCAAAGTCGCTGAAGTTCGCTAAAAAATACATCGCATTTAATATTTAGTTTACTAGTGCTTCTTTCCAGGGATAGTATCAAACACAATTCAGGTAAAATGAGCTTTTGCACTAATTACCCTCATGTGACCACCCTGCCGAATAAACCAGCTCATATCCGAGCGGTAGTCATTTTGTATTGAAGGAGTAGGGAATGACTGAGATAGAGGAACAGACCAGATAGTTACTGCTAACTGACGTATAAAGAGCTCATAAATGACACACCTCTTAGGTTGATCCTTGGCGTTCGCTAACCTTCCCCTGTTTTGTGCGTTTCTTATACTATTGTGTTGTTGTGGTTGCAGTTCTGGAAGCTGTCTGGCATTGTTAAAGATAATCTTGTGTGCAACGAGCTACCGACTAGCGCCGACGGAGCTGAAAGTGTTCTGCAGATCGACAGGCTAACCTATGACACGTTGCAGCACATACGCTCGTTCCTCAAGATCGCTGATATCCTGGACAACAAAGAGGAAGATGCGGAGAACAAGAATGTACCGGTTGGTACGCAAGGTTTCAGGAAGAGAAGGCGATCAGGCAGCTCTTGTGCGTCGACGCAACCAGTTAAAAAACCCTGAGTATATTGCAACATTTTTAAACAAGTTTCTGACAAAGGCAGAATTCACACTGCACTTTAGAAAACTATACAATCTCTTGAAAGCAAACCCAGCTGCTTAAATTTTTTTTCTTGCGGCGATCCCGTGCATTACTTTATCGAAATATTTGCTTTCAAATAACGTGAAGAAGTTTGTGATCATACGGGCAAACTGCATGAGTTTCACACCGTCAATGCGATCTCTTGCATGCAGTGCCAATCCACCAACTGCTTTTAAAAAATTTTCTCACATGTTTTTTTATGAACGAACCAGACGCAACTTCTACCAATAAATACCAACAAGAGTGGCTTGTGTGACGGCTTTGCACCGCGTCGCACCGTCACCGTGACACCATCTGCCGTCTGCTCGGCATGCCTACATCGTCTGCGCGTAACATCTGCGGTCTATCTTGGCCGCCGTTGTCTGTGCGTACATAGTGGACGAGTAGAGTATAAAGAATCCATCGACGGTAAAAACATAATATGGCTAAACCCATGGAATGGCGATCCCGTCTCCTCAAATTCATAATGTCGTCGTCGTGCCCATAAGTTCGATACAAATGCTTGCATTTGCTGCGTATTTGCGCCCAATGCACTTGTCAAGAGCAATGCTTTTTCGCACTGCTTCTAAGACTTACTCTCAAATACTTGGAGACAAGGCATAGCAGGGAGGGCTAAAAAAGCAGCTCCTTCCAGTAATACAAACAAAACATATCAGATGATATATTTCTGGCATGAAATGACAGCACGGCTGCACATGTCACCATTCATTTGTTCATTGGTGTTAGCACGCTAGGAGAGTTTCCAACGCGATTTTCAACTGCGGCAGGTGTTCGAGTCCACGCGGGTGCTGCAACATTGATTTCTAACAAGAGTTACTTGTAGTTTATGCTACAATTTTAGTCATACGACTTGAATGCTCAATTGAATAAACATTAGCAGTTGTCGTGGCACGTTACATACGGAACATACGCCATTGTCCCTACCTTGTGAATTTTTACATAGAATACATAAAATTTCTTTCATGTGCAAGTATGTGACTTGTAATCATCCTGCGAGGCACGGACACGGTTGCTCATTGAGCGAAGGCCGTTTACTATCGGTGAGCAAGTGTGGTTTTGCTTATTCACCGCTACGGTGAATTGTCTGCAATGACATCTGTAATCAGGCCCTGTTATCACAAAATATGGATAGCGTGTCACATTGTTCTTATTGCTGAAAACGTAAAATTGAAGAAGTGGCCGTAAAATTTCCGGCGTCCAAAAGTGTTTGAAATTGCGGGAGTATACAAATATCATCCCGGAACGTCAGGTGGTCACATGTGCGTTTCATGCGCCATTTTACAAAAATTGGTGTTTTTTTTTTTCTACCATAACCTTGTTGGACATCAGCAGTTCCTCATACGTCAATGTGATCCTGTTGGTGATCAGCCGTTTTTCACGTGTGATGGTGAATCGGAGACGGAAGACTGTGATTGAATACAGAGACCCGCTTTCAGATAGCGCAGTGGTGGTGGTGAAAAACTTTATTTGTATGAAGGCTGAAAAAATTGGTAGAACCCACGTACAGTTAGAATCAATGATGTGCGAAGCACGAATGAGGAAGGCTGATATGTCACTCTAAAATCAGCACAATATCACGAGCTGGAGGTAAGTGACGCTGTACATAACTTACGTGTCATGATTACCAGGTTTAGATGTCTCGTTCACTTTCGTCATCTATTCACCCCACGTGGTACCAAATTTAGTTTATGTGGCGCTAGCGAAATGGCCCCGAGCACGCTATGAGCGTGGTATGTTGTCATTTTTTCTAAATGACCCACTTGTCAACATTATCACGTTGGCACCAGTCATATACCTTAGTCATCCATTTACGTCAAGTAACACCAAATTCGGTATATGTCGAGTTAGCCAAACGGCCACGAACACATCATGAAGGGCTCAATATACTTCAATGTAGCGTTGACGCGTGCACACTGGGCACAGCGACGCTACGTTAGCAAAACGCGAACACTCTATAGTCTGACGCCAGGCGCAACCAGCGTTTGTCAGCACGGCCCGACGGGAACCAGCGTGAAATGCCGCGTGCTGCATTTCGCACCGATGCGTTACCTAGGTAGCACTGGGTCTCTTTCTTGTCGTAGTGGAAGGAAGCCGACGCGCTGAAATGCGCATGCGTCAAAGCAACGCACCGCGGTGCGTGCCTGCGATGGATGGATGGATGGATATGGCTGTACCCTTTAGATCGGGCGGTGGCTAGCGCCACCAAGCCGTAATACCTAATGAACCAAAAACTATATTTATTTTTTTTCCTTAAAAAGTGAGTTTGAGGATTCGTACTTTGCAGTGAAGAGTTTAATTTTCACTCGTGTCTTGACTTTAGCCACCAATCAGATAACCTCCTTCTGGTTAAGTCTACACGCTTAAAATTTATTTTGCCCTCCCGGTCCCTAAACCCCAGTGCTTTGAAAAACTCTGCGCCATCATCCTGAACTATAGGGTGAAGCCCTTTACAGAACATTATCAAGTGTTCGGCAGTTTCTTCTTCCTCTCCAGACGCACTGCATACTGTGTCTACCCCTTCGTGAATATGGCAAGACCGCCACCTGGCGTGGCAACGCCGGCGTGACCGGACGAAATGAACACCGGCGAGCACGCGCACCCCATCACGTCAAAATGTGTTGGCACCTTGACTGTCGTATGTAGTCATGTTCTGAAATGACGCGCATCTCATGATTATCGTGTTTGCACCAGTCACATACCTTCGTCATCCATAGACGTCACGTAATACAAAATGTGACATATGTGAAGCCAGAGAGACGGCCGCGAGCGCATCATGAGTGTGGAATGTAGTCATGTCGTTACATGACGCGCATATCAAGATTATGTTGTTTGGATGTGTCATTTACATATGTCGTTCGTTTGCGTCGCGTAATACCGAGTTTGGTTATCTTAAGCTAGCGAAACGGCCGCGAAGGCATCATGAGCGTAGCATGTTGTCATGTTGTTACATGACACGCATCTCATGTTTATCATGTTTGCACTAGTATCATACCTCCGTCATTCATTCACTTACCGTAATACCAAATTCGGTATATGTGACGCGAGCGAAACGGCCGCGAGCGCGTCATGAGCATGGCATGTAGTCATATTGCTACATGAAGCGCACGTCATGATTATTATGTTAGGGTCAGTCGTTTGTGTTCGGCATGCAATCATGTCATACCATACCAGTTTTGCGACATTTCACGTGAACTAAACCACCGCAAGAGCTGCAGGACCATGAAATTTAAATCATGACATTCATGACATACATATGAATCTCATGTTATGACTAGTCAAATATGCTCTTCATACAGCCATGTTATGCCACTATCGGTGCCATTATCGGAACGGCCAGGAGAGCTAAAAGTCGTAAGCGACTAGACAGATAGATAGGTAGATAGATAGATAGATTGATATAGATTGATACAGATTGTTATGGTGTAATGTGGGCCCAGGATCCGGAATAAATCAACCGGCAGTCAGGTGAGTCTGTACACACAACACAGACTTTAACACAACCGATAACTCTTACAATTCACACACAACACACTATAGCGTTCCTTATTTACATGCCAGCCCCGCCGCGGTGGTCTAGTGGCTAAGGTACTCGGCTGCTGACCCGCAGGTCGCGGGTTCGTATCCAGGCTGCGGCGGCTGCATTTCCGCAGGAGGCGGAAATGGTGTAGGCCCGTGTGCTCAGATTTGGGTGCACGTTAAAGAACCCCAGGTGGTCGAAATTTCCGGAGCCCTCCACTACGGCGTCTCTCATATTCATATGGTGGTTTTGGGACGTTAAACCCCACATATCAATCAATCAATCTTATTTACATGCCAAACGTCCTACGCGCCTCGGCACACGAACTGTCCTACTCGCCGTTATGACTGTTGCCGCTGCGGCGAGGTCGGTCGTCACCGGTGTTCCTTATGCAGTCACGCTGCCTTGACCGTGGTGAGGTGGTGTTGGTGGTGATGGTGGTGCTGCAGGCCGGTAGATCACCAGGCCACTGCAGTGCAGGTTAATGGCCCGTCGCCATTATGATCCGCGGCCACCTCGTGCCACCACTCGGGTCCCAGGATCTCAGGCCACGAACAGACTATGCTGCTGGTCCCCGTGTCAGCGCCGGCCACAGAGCGGGAAGCCAGCTCACCAGGTCCGCAAGGCTGCCGGACACCTGGTTGAGTGACGCAGCCCGAAGCAGGAAGCCAGCTCACCAGGTCCGCAAGGCTGCCGGACGCCTGGTTAAGCGATGTCGCGACCCGAACCGCCGACCAGCAGCTGCCGTTCTAACTGTGTCACGCTCCAACTGCCCGAGCCGCACGCCCCGCTCGCGCTCCCTTTTCCTCGTCTTCGCCTCCAAGGCCTTCCGCAGAGCAGAACTGCCGTTCCCTCTTCGCCCCGTCACGATCCACACAATCCACATCATCACACAGATTAATTGATTGATATATTGGCAGAATAACAGATGGATGGATGGATGGATGGATGGATGGATGGATGGATGGATGGATGGATGGATGGATGGATGGATGGATGGATGGATGGATGGATGGATGGATGGATGGATGGATGGATGGATGGATGGATGGATGGATGGATGGATGGATGGATGGATGGATGGATGGATGGATGGATGGATGGATGGATGGATGGATGGATGGATGGATGGATGGATGGATGGATGGATGGATGGATGGATGGATGGATGGATGGATGGATGGATGGATGGATGGATGGATGGATGGATGGATGGATGGATGGATGGATGGATGGATGGATGGATGGATGGATGGATGGATGGATGGATGGATGGATGGATGGATGGATGGATGGATGGATGGATGGATGGATGGATGGATGGATGGATGGATGGATGGATGGATGGATGGATGGATGGATGGATGGATGGATGGATGGATGGATGGATGGATGGATGGATGGATGGATGGATGGATGGATGGATGGATGGATGGATGGATGGATGGATGGATGGATGGATGGATGGATGGATGGATGGATGGATGGATGGATGGATGGATGGATGGATGGATGGATGGATGGATGGATACGCTCAAAGTCGCCGAAGTTCGCTAAGAAACGCTTCGCATTTTATAGTAGGCAGCAAATTTTTCATGATGAAACAAGCACCCAAAAAACGCCAGGCCTCTATGGAAGACGCAGCATGATCAGTCTATCAGAGCCTTTTCTAAACACTCACTGATTGATTGATATGTGGGTTTTAACGTCCCAAAACCACCATATGATTATGAGAGACGCCGTAGTGGAGGGCTCCGAAAATTTTGACCACCTGGGGTTCTTTAACGTGCACCCAAATCTGAGCACACGGGCCTACAACATTTCCGCCTCCGTCGGAAATGCAGCCGCCGCTTTTCTAAACACTCAAGGGGTAATTGCTCCAAGCATAATTGCTGGGTACTCACTGTGGTATTATTAATAAAAATTGGCAGGTCGTACGTACAGTAAGAATCGATGATATGCGAAGCCCGAATGAGAAATGTTTATGTCACTTTAAAATCACCATAACGTTACGAGGTGGAGGTAACTGATGCGGTACATGACTTCCTTGTCATGATCATCATGTTTGGATGTGTCGTTAACCTTTGTCATCTATTCACGTCCCGTGATACCAAATTTAGTATATGTGATACTAGCGAAACGGCCACGAGCACGCTATGAGCGTGGTATGTTGTGTAGTTCTTACTTGACACGCGCGTCAGAATTATCATGTTTGCACCCGTCATATATTTCGCTATCCAATGACGTCCCGTAACACAATTTAGAATACGCGGAACTAGCAATACGGCCGCGAGTGCATCACGAAAGGCCAAATATACTCCAATGTAGCGTTGACTCGCGCACACGCTGGGCACAGCTGCGCTACGTTGGCAAACCGCGAGCACTCTTTAGTCTGACGCCAGGCGCCACCAGCGTCCGTCGGCGCGGCCTGACGCTAACCGGCGCGAAATGCGACATGCTTCATTTCGCGCGATGCGTTACCCAGACAACACTGCGTCTCCTTCATTTCGTGATGGACGGACGCCGAACGCTCTGAAACGCACATGTGTCAAAGCAACGCAGCGTTGCGCGCACCTGCGAATATACAGCAGCACCGGCACCTGGCGTGGCAACGCCGGCGTGACGCGACGAAATGAAAACCGGTGAGCTCGCGCACCGCGTCACGTCGAAATGTAATGGCTCCTTGACTGTGACATGTAGTCATGTTCTCACACTTCGTTGGATTCGACACTGCCTCTGCGCTAATTCTTTCCTCCTCCGTGTTCTCACATGACGCGCATGTCGTGATAATATTTTTGCACCAGTATCATACTTTCGTCATTCATTCGCGTGCAGTAATATCGAATTTGGTTAAGCAAGCAAAACGGCCGGCAGCGCATGATGAGTGCGGCATGTAGTCATGTTGTTACATGACACGCACCTCATGATTATCATGTTTCCACCTGTCACATACATTAGTCATCCATTCACGTACTGTAATACCAAATTTGGTATTGTGAGGCTAGCGAAATGGCCGCTAACGCATTATGAGCGTGGCATGTAGTCATGTTGTTACATGGCATGCATCTAACGATCATTATGTTAGGGCCTGTAGCTTGCGTTCGCCATGCCATCATGCCATACCATACCAGTTTTGCAACATGGCATGTGAACTTAACTAACGCAAGAGCTGCATTACTATGAAATGTTCATCATGACATTCATGACATTCATATCAAGATTTACATATCATGACTAGTCAAATGTGTTCTTCATACAGGCATGTTATGTCATACCAAGTTTGGTATCGATATCCTTATTGAAACAGACAGGAGGCCCCACCGCGGTGTTTTACTGGCTAAGCTACACGGCTGCTGACCCGCAGGTCGCTTGATCAAATCCCAGCTTCGGCGGCAGCGTTTCTAATGGAGACGGAAATGTTGTAGGCCCGTGTGCTCAGATTTGGGGGCACGTTAAAGAACCCCAGGTGGTCGAAATTTCGGTAGCCCTCCATTACGGCATCCCTCTTAATCATGTGGTGGTTTGGGAACGTTAAACTCCACTTATCAATCAATCAATGGAAACGGCCAGGAGAGCTAAAAGTCGCAGGCGGCTGGATAGATAGATAGATAGATAGATAGATAGATAGATAGATAGATAGATAGATAGATAGATAGATAGATAGATAGATAGATAGATAGATAGATAGATAGATAGATAGATAGATAGATAGATAGATAGATAGATAGATAGATAGATAGATAGATAGATAGATAGATAGATACGATCAAAGTCACCGAAGTTCGCTAAGAAATGCTTCACATTTATTTTTTTCTGGGTAGTACCCCAGCGTTCACTTCGCTATCTTATGTCATTCTTCCGAGAAGCGTAGTCTCCGCTAAACATTTCCATGGCATCTTGTGCCAATTGTTCATTCAGTGGCTCACGACAATTTGGAATTATGCCTGAAGTGGGTATGTGCCCCAGGTAATATGTGTTCAATAACAACCTTTCGTAATGGGTTGAAGCATAAGACGACTCACTTGTTACGCTATTCATATGGTGTGACGCCTGGTTGTTCTTTTGCTCTTTTAAAACGCTTTATAAGTCGCATCATCGCAATTGCTTACGTGTCATCAAGGCTGCCTAAAGCAAGTTTGCGAACAAGCACCGGCGCGGCTCTGTTTTCTTACATTAGAAAAACCGGCGCAGCTCTGTGGTAGAATACTGAGCTGGCACGCAGTGGACCCAGGTTCGGGCCCCACTGTTTACTTGGTACTACGTTTCTTCTCTTATTTTGTGGTACAGGGGTTACGGACACCGGCCGCGGCAGTGACGGACAACTACGGCGCTGCTCGTGACCCGAGATTTGATCTCATAACAGGTTTCACTGTAAAAGGACAAACACTCAGAAAATTCACAGGACGAGAGTTTCCATTTTTCAACAACGCAAAGGAGAAACCGTCCACCGGCACTCCTTGGACATCAAGATCCAGAGCCTATAAAAGGGGGTGGCTAATGAACGGTTGTGCAGCGCAAGCGGACAGACATAAAGACAGACAGCGAACTTAATTAGGTGCAAGCAGTCTGTTTTTTTTTTTCAATCGCGGAAATCCTCAGCAGACGCCGCCTGCGTCAGCGTGGTGAGGTGAAAGAGGAAAAAAAGGAGCATGCGCAGTAGGGGTATTGATCATCATCATCAGCCTGACTACGTCCACTGCAGGACAAGGGCCCCTCCAATGTTCAACCAGTTAACTAGGTCCTGCGATTGCTGCTACCAATTTATACCCACAAACTTCTTAATCTCGTCTGCCCACCTAACCTTCTGTCTCCCCTAACTCACATGCCTTCTCTGAGGATCCAATTAGCTACCTTTAATGACCAGCGGTTATCCTGTCTACGTGCTATATGCCTGACCCACGTGCATTTCCTCCTCTTAATTTCAACTATGATATCATGAACCCCCGTTGGTTCCCTAATCCACTCTGCTCTCTTCTTGTATCTTAAGGTCACACGTACCATTTTTCTTTGCAATGCTCGCTGCGTCGTCCTCCCCAGGCGGCACACCCGCGTTGTACAGATCTTGGACCCGTAATGGCTAACGTTGGCCGTAATATTGAGCCAAGATCAGCATCTCGGCCAAGTGCAACTTATTCCGATGTAGAACCGATGTTCAAGCGGACCTCGGGCCGACGTTCTGCCGTTTTATTTGCCAATATCCAGCCGACGCCGGCACACTCTACACATGCCGATGAAGGCCCGTCCTTTCACCGACGTAGTTGCCAACATACATCCAGCATGGGACCATTCACAGGCCACTTTTTTGCCAATGAAATGCCATTATTACGCCAGTATTCGTTTTACGATGAATATCGGCTACCATTGGCTTGCCAATATTCCACCGTTATTAATATGGGCTTTTTACTACTGGTGTTTTTAGCAGCTAATCTTTACATTACCCTCCCGGAAGTTGCCCTAGCAGCTTATAGCAGCCTCGTACGAGCTTCACGGTGTAGTATACTTCGAGGCAATCGACCACTGAATGGCTAGTGTAGAAACACTACACGATTCCACTAAAATTTTGCCTTTTTTCTTGCATTGCCTATTACCCTCCCCTAATGTAGAGCATAAGAATGCATGAGTCTAGTAACTGTGTAGTTTACTCCACACATTCCTCCTCAGTTCTGTGAGGAATTTTAACTTAGGCTGTTACACTTTTCATCAAGTATTAGCTAAAAAACATTAACTAAAAGAACTTCTCTGTGTGAATATTCCGCACAAGAGCAATCTATAAATAATAATACCAGAACACAATTTTTATAACTTTATTCCTTAATATACCAAATCAAACCATTTATTTTTCAGTTCAGCTTTTGAAGTTACTGCTGTTCAGTAATGCGGCCCAAACTAGAAGGCGAGTTCAGAAAGGCTCTTTGGGCATAGGGCTGGCCAGGGCAGCAGAGGTGAGGCGATGATTTAGAGGCTGCAGCAGGAAATCAGGCAATGACGGTGGGCTGTCCAGGGTCCTGCAAGCAGCGATTGGGCAGGAAACCAACCATCACAGGCTGTCGCAGATCCCTGCTCCGAGGGGCAGCAGCGATCGGGCTGCAAATGTATGAACACATGTCTGAAGTTCTTTTCCTACCCTCCATCGAGGCCAACAAACTTCAACAGCCACGTCTTAATGAAACGCTGAGCTTTTTCAAACACCTGCATACGTGAATAGAAATAAACACCTCTAAATAAGTTCTAAGCACAGAAGTATAACACATATGCAAGCTGAAACAATGAAAAACAATGACAGCAGACGTTACAATGAACTATCCAGATGAAATGCCATGTGGCCACTATGAAAAGAAATGATTAAATACTTCAAAAGTCATTGTGCAAGAAAAAATCTGCCACAAACCAAAATATTTAGGAAAAGGTTTCAATGAAAGTTGAATAAAACAAGCTTGTTTGACTAATTTAAAAATAAACACAAGGTATTTTATAATTTCTAAACATGACTTACAGGTTTGCTAGCCAGGTGAACTAGTCTGCTGCTATAGCCTATGGCTGTATACAATTGTAACATGACAACAAGACACATGACCACACGAACTTTCAACTCTGGATTATTCTTGGGCACACATCAGCTAATACGGCACAAGAGGATGACTGACCACCAGATAAGCAACACAAGATTAAAGAATCTAGCAAACCCAATTTCAGCACTGACACTTGTGGATTATTGCAAGGCCCCTGTATTGATTTTAAAATGGTATCTCCAAACTCTATGAAAGATTGTGCTGATGCGGTTTTACTATGGTGTTCTTTTCGCTGTAATTGAACCTCCGAAATTTCACGTGCATTTTGAGACTTGCATTGATCTGAAGTCTTGGTTTCATAGGAGACCAGGACTGGATGGGTGGCTCACTAAAAAACAGCACTTCGCAGAGAGTCGCAATAAAACTAAGCCATTCGTGCCCAGACGACTAGTTGCAGAGAGCACGCACTTGTGGCACTGCCGTGCTTCATTTTGGAACGAGCAGCTTTAAAAGCCATTGCGCCAGAAATACTGCACTGTGGTTTAAAAAAACTGCCTGAAGGCTACTTTCACATAAATAGCATTTGAAAACGGAGAGAAGCTCTGCAAAGCGGACTGCATCTATGTATGTGGCATTGAAGAGAAAGTGTTGTGCGGTGATGACAAATCCCTCGTGAATATTTTCGGGTTGGGCATTTTGTGCTATGGTAGTACCAGCTTATATGCCCGTGCGGCGACGATACTACACTGCGCATTTCTGTAGTAAAAAAACGAATACGTAGTGGCTGCAGCATCACTTTTTTTTTCTAGCGGCATATGTACATCTTGTCTGTGGTATATATGTACGTGGACGTTAATCAAGCAAACATCTGTGACAGCATAGGACGGGTGGTGTCGTGGTCTTATGCTTGATTGCGCGAAATCAATCTCTGACTACAATGGCTGCGTTCAGATGGAAACGAAATAGAAAAAAAAAACACCCGTGAACCAAACGATGTGTACACATAGAGAACCCCAAACGGTCACAATCTTGGTACGCACCATACAGCGTACCTCGGGAATGACTTGTTGGTACATTAAAGCCTAGCAAATATCGATGTTGAACAGACATGTTCATTTTAGGCCGACACAGGCAAGTGGAAAAAAACTGAAATTGTGTGGTAGGTGAACCAAACAACAAGTAAACATCGAAGACATTTGATACTTCTCTAGCAACGCATAAATTCCGGTGTTACTTAGCAACGGCAGCAAGTGAGAAAAACGCTTACCAAATGGGCTGGCTTCATAAAGCTAAGCTTTGAGTAGTCTGCTCCTTTGTTCGTAAAAAAAAAAAGAAAATGAAGTAAAAAATGAAAAAACAAGAACCCTGTCTTTTGCACAAATTAAGTTAAATAGTGGCACTTCGACATCGAGTTTACACCACGAGAGTATCTTTATAACAGTTGAGAGGCGTATGAACGTGGCCCTGCACAAGTGTTGTGGGCAATACACTTTTGCTTTACACGCAACCGCTTACAAAAAAAAAAACGACTACCTGCCTATCGTTTTGTTCACTACACGCAGTGGCATCAGAAAGAGTTTGGTGGTGATAGTCAAATGAACGGACGCATGGAAACTTTGTTAGTCTTGAAGTTTACTACTCAGCGCTCATCGGGCCAGATAAAAACAAGTTTACAATGCCGTTTGTTGCATATGCTCGTTTCATTTCCGGCAAAACATCGTTTAAACTAGTTCGTTTGGCCCTGGTTTCCACTGGTGGCTGTCTTTACTATCGAATAAATATTCCAGACACGTGCCATCCGGTTTAGAAATGAGCCCGACAGCACTACATAGGAGAGTGAGAACAGAATTTTTCTCGGCTGATCACTTGAATGCAACGCTGTATCCTCTTTCTACGTTCTCCCTATCCTCTATACGTCCTCCTTTTTTACATACTCTAGCGCGTGAATACGCAGCAGTACCACCAGTGCCATTGATTTTTTAGAGAAATATATTTCCTTAGTGCGCAGAGAACGTTTCAGAAGGAAGACATAGCATTGAGTGATATGTGGGGTTTAACGTCCCAAAACCACCATATGATTGTCAGAGACGCCGTAGTTGAGGGCTCCGGAAATTTCGACCACCTGGGGTTCTTTAACGTGCACCCAAATCTGAGCACACGGGCCTACACCATTTCCGCCTCCATCGGAAAAGGACGACATAGCAGAGAGATAGAACAGAGCGTGCACTTACAGCTCAACTGAAAAGATACCTGTCAATCTGTCGAGTAATGAATACAGCTATATTTTTAGTAAAGTTGTTATTTCAAGACTGGAATAAGGTGGTTTGGCGCATGCGCCATCATGTGTCCTTTCTTCTGTGCGTAATCTCCTCGCCCTCTTGACCGTATATATGTTCCCGCCATCTGTGCAATAAATTGGCTGTAAGTGTGCGCTCTATCCGACCTCTCTGCGATATTTTTCTCTGAAACATTCTCTGCGCACTAAGGAAGTATATTTCTCTAAAAAAATGCAATACCAACCAGCCCAAGTAGCCACTCCTTTGGTTTTGTTACGGCGATGCGCGCACGCACCATCTCTACCAGCCGCCACTCTAGTCTGCGGGAGCAGCTGAGAGGTGCGCGCTCTCACCGCCAGGATGGCCATGGAAACTCTAACGCTTGTTCCCTATAATAGCAGCGTTTACGATTCGGATGGTGCGGGTTCCGGAGAAAAAACCTTGGAGAAGGGTAACTTCAACATAGAAAACATTGAACGACCCCTTTACCTAGGATGAGCGACAGAAGTCAAACCTGTTAGACGTTCTGCCATTATTCATTTGCCTTTATATTGACGATTCTCCAACAAAGGAAAAAACATGAAAAATTTGTCACAAATTAACCCCATTTCAGGGTAGTACAGGTCTTCTACATCTAAGCTAAATTCACTGCATGTCTTCAGATCATTCTGCCGCAAAAATATCACGATAGCCCCTGAATCGGGCACTAGAAAGCAATCATAATAACGCTACGCCATGCCCCAAAAAGAACTGATGACTGCTGTTAAGCCGCTACTACACGAGGTCAACGACAAGACCAAGTTCAACAAAGTGATAGGACTAAAATGTCAGTGAACTTCTGCTGTTTACTTCAATAAAATCAAATATAGCTTCAAAGCAGTGTTTGAAGTGACTGGTGTTGCACCAGCAGTTGGCAATATTTTCTTAAAGGTACACTAAAGAGAACCAATGTCTCAGCTTAGACTGATATGCTGCATACAAGACCTCTCATGCCACAAGTTCATTATCAGCGGAGAAAATTAGGGTTGAAGTTTATTTTTTATTTTGTGATGCTCCAATTTTGAAAATGTATTGTATTTTTCCAACATTGGCTTGATGAATATTTCCGAAACTTCGTATCTTAGGTCCATCACACCGACAGATGAGTGTACTTCATTTTGATGAGTTATATTCACGTAAGACCCAGTACACGCGTTTGAGTTTTATAACGTCGCGTGGTTTCGTGTCAAAAGATCAAAGCGGCACCTTCACCAAAATTTTCTTCTCGCGCGTTTTCTCACTTACCAAGCACCGTTTATTGGTACAAGTGGCATTTCCTGGATTGAGAAATTATACTTGACTAATACGTGAAAAACGTTTTTGGTTTTAGTGTCTTTTAAAGCTGTACCGAGACAATTTTGAGACATCGCGAGAGAGACATTTTTAGTTTCCTCTGTACGCAAGTAGTATTACAACTTAGCACACACAATAGTCAGCCAGCATGCATAAGATGGTTACTCTGATTTTAAAGTTTTCGTTGCAGAGTATTGGCAAGCAATGGAGGGGACATTATCGTGATGAGTCAACAAGATTTCCCCCTGAGTTTTCAAACGGAGTTTCCGTGCAGCCTAAATAACAGAAATCACTGTCACGGTCAATAGGGACAATGCACTCATCGTTTATATGTACCACGAGCAGATCGCTTATCTGCCATTAGTACGTAGCAAATTGCCAAGTTCCTGCAACGTCACACTGCCTTGTCATGTTACGGAGAAGCCCCCCACTTGATATCGAAACTGAAAGTGTCTTTTAAAGTTAGAGGTATTAGAATATATGCGATGCTTTCCCAGGCAACCCGGAACTCTCTTCTTGAAACCAATCGTTTTCTATAAAACAACAATTCCTAAATATTGAAAATTCATCTCAGTACTCTTTTAGGTGATCCCAACAAGGTGAATTGGGACTAATATCAGATGGTTTGGCAGTATGTATTTCGGTACATGCACGATTACCTGACCAAATGGGAAGGGAACAATATTAACAAATGGATGGTAGATCACAACCGGTCTATAGGTGCTCGCTCGCTCCGTGCTCTTATGGCCTAAGCAGCCACCGCGAGTAAAATATTTTTGTTTTTATACAGTGTCAGCGCACTCCGCATGAGGGCGTCAAGAGCCAATTCTTCAGAACGCCTTTTTCCGCATACGCATTGCATTGTAAATCAGCTGTACCCGGGCACTTTATCTAACCAATGAATTTTTCATTTTTAGGAAGCAGTGAGAGTAGTACAGGTTTGTGTGTGGGCACAGCCTGCATTTTTTGCACTCATGCATTGGGTAATGAATAAGCACACGCAATGGCACAAAGATCTTTTATTCTAGGCTCGAACACAATCTATTCGCTGAATCCAAAAATGCTTGATACTTGTTTGGTTGTATTTATCAATTAGGTGCACGTTAAAGTACTCCACATGGTGAAAATTCCCAAAGTCTTCCACTATCACGTACTTCATAAACATATCAGTGAAATAACTTCCTCGAAAAAAAATTCTTGACAATTGCAGTTGAGTCTTGAGCCATACATTGAAGATTCTCTGCTACTGGCCTGTCTGGAAAGTGGGGAAAAAAGTCACGCAGAAGGGTCGGCGCTAATTCTGAAAAGTTTCTCCGAATTCCTATAGTTAATTGTGTAAATGTGAATGAATCGAAATGACAGGCCATCTGGCTTTGTTTACAAGCTCATACAAAAGCATTCGTCGTTGCTTCCGCTAAAAGCACTACGACATAGTTTTGCCAAGAGCACTTTTTTTTTCTCTTCAGGCGCAATGAATATACATTAGTTCTAATGAGAACATTTTCTGATTCTCTGAAGTTGTATTGTTCCCCTGCGTTTCTGGCGAGTTATATTGCATATCAAAATGTTTCAAATTTTTTCATCCGCATTAGAGATTGCATCTGGGATTATGTGGGCTTGGGGTTGTTTTTTTTCCTTTACTACAACAACTTTCGAAAACTGTATCACTACATGCTATTTCATGTTCCTAAATTTTGTGTTTTCACTTTGAATAAATAATATTTTTATTGACATTCTTATTACTACTGCTATTACTCATGCTATTGCGAGTGCTATTCACACCTACTTGTGAAAAATAGTGACCATCCATATTATGCTTTTACTTTCACGTTTTTGAAGGGTTATTTCAATAAACACGAAATGTGATACCTCGAACTAAAATGCGTAAAATGATTTATATTCATGGACACTGGCTGCCGGTATGTGAATTCGAAGTAAACGTTCCCAAAACTATTTTTCTCGGGGAAAAAAAGATTACGTTGTCTGTCATTTCGTCAGCCAGTTAAGGACGGGTCATGTGGCCGAGCCTTCTGAACGCGACGCACAATGGTACATGCGTGCAGAATGCAATATTTATCAATTTACTCCTGTCTTGAAGTATCAGAAAAAGTTGTCATATATGCTTCCTACCATGTTTCTATTGCATTGGTACCACCAGGAAGTGCGACATTAGAAATGAACCTAAACATTATTTAAGTGCACTAGCCTTTTTTTCCACTGGACGGCGGCGAGTTAGTTTGGAACGAGATTGCAGCGATAGGTAGAAGCACAGCCTCCTTCCCATGCACAGGCCGTAAAAAGAGCGAGCGTGCGCCTCCAGATTGGCCGCAGTGCAGGTTCATATACTCGGGACAATAAAGAGGGACAATGACTTGACTTAGACTAACAAACTGTGGTCTGAGAACTTTAATGCTACAAGTTTCACTGTCATCATTTTATTATTAAAGAATAAAAATCAAGGTCAAAATATCAATGTTATATTTCGAGCTTAAACATTTTCCAGGGGTGCAACAGCCAAACTAGAATTTGGAGCAATTTTTGGAGCAGCAAAATGTTACTTTTAGAGTACTAAAACTCAAGTTCGGAGCAGGTTACAAGCGAAAAAATTTTCGTTTTTTTACCACGAAACAAAGAATTTCCAGCAGCTTCAGAAACAAGGCTTAGATTTAAAGATATATATTTATGTGCAAGCCACTTAACATTCCCTAAATCATGCACAGTGAATAAGAGCACTGCAATTTCAAAAGAGTAGTATTTTCTTTAATCACCCCACTCACTAAACAATGATGAGCTCCGCATTATAAGTCACCAGGCCTGTCACATTCTTTAAAAATTCAAATGTGGATTTCCCGAGATGGTGACCATAAGATTCGTAAAACTGGAAAAAAACTGACTTTTGACAGCTGCAGAGATGTCATATTGTACTCCCAATAATTTTGCCAGTAACTTTTTTAGGCATCAGCGAGCATATTAGTTCTCACAAATATGAGGCATATACAGACATCAGTCATTGAACAAACTGTGCAGTGTCTAGAGACTACAACTATAAGCCCCTTTTAAATATTATAACGCTTTTCCGCAGGCCAACCATGTACTATAGCAAAGGTGGCTTAGGCAGTGTTTCTGCACAGGTTAGAACAAGACCAAGAAATATTCAATTCACAACCCCTTCTTCATTTTTTTTTCATGAAGAGGCTAGGTTTATGGCACAACTTTTCGGCTTGCTTCCAAGGCACGTTTGACCAGATAAAGTAATAAAGGCACGCGCTAGTTGGCCTCGCAATGGCACTGAATATCTATCGCATGTGGCGTTGCTATGGGAACTAACGTGGTCACGGCATGAACTAAAGCTGGTAGTGTGCAAGCTCGATATGCTGAGAGTTTGTACATTTCCAGCTTTAGTTCCAAATGATTCCTAACATGCCATGGCCGCACTTGCCGACAAGAACATTCATATTTCCAACGAAGTGTTGCTGGCTACGGCAACACATCTTTTGTGTTGTAGTTGCGTCTTCCCGCTGGTAAATATCTGCTGTGGTCAGCAGACCGACAGGCACGCGGCGTTGTTACTTCATCTGGTCGATCAAGTTTCGCGAGTGTCTTAACCTAATGAGCAGCTATCTTACACTGTGGTTATGGTTAGGGTCTGCCCGCATAGATTGATGATGCAAACTACAAGCGGCTAAAGTGGTCTCCATTTTTCGCTAAAAATAGGGCAAATGAGAAAATTTTGAGGCTGTTCGGGCATTTTGGCGCAGTGTGGCGCAAGTTCGGCAAATTTCATGGTTTCCGCACAGCTAGGCACACAAATGAGGAATTTAATCAAATTGGCGTAATCAGCGCAGCTGTTGCACCCCTGCATTTGAGCAACACCTAGCAAATTCCAAAATGTCATTTCGTATTTTCACAACATTGGCTCAATGAAATTTTCCAACCCTCGTATGCTAGGTCTAGCACCCACTGAACTCAATGTACTTCATTTTTATTGAGTAGAAGCTATTTGGGACTCCCCCCGTAGACGCCTTCAATATTTCGTACGTCACTGTGTTTGCCACGGCAATCTCAGTGAAATCTCCACCCAAATTTTCTTCTTGCATGTTTTCTCCGTTGCCGATCAACATGTCGCGCTAGAGAGGTGTTTTTGGGATATTGAAACTACGGTTACTAATATGCGAAAAGTTGTTTTTCTCTTTAGTGTCCCTTTAAAGAGAATGAAAGCGTACTCCACTTTATGACAGAACTGCTGCAGAAATTAAACCTTCAGTTTTTAGACCTAAGGCTAACGCCTTACTCAAACTGGGGTGAGACGACTGAAACTCAATTGGGAGCAGTTTTTGGAGCAGCGAAATTTCAATTTTGGAGCAGTTAGCAGCCTTAACTAAGTTGTCCTGAAAGCTTAAAAATACCTATATTAGCAATGTGGGGGCACCAGTGCATATTTTATTGGCTTATAATACACATTTTAATGAAAATTGTTTTGAAGGAAGTTTTCGAACAGATTATCGCTAGGTATGAACTGCACTACTTTTTTACATATAACCCTGGTAACACATGAAATAATATCTAAAAAAGGTTTTTTCAAAAGCTAGGTTCTGCAGAAACATTACAAAAACAGACATCACACTGAAAAAGAATATAAAAAATTGTGATTGCACAGGAATCTTAGTGACGTAACAGTAGTCGTTCGCTTAAAGAAAGCTTGACATGATAGCGTCAAGAGCTTTTAACAAACAAAAGCATGCTGCACTGCCGTTCGCGGCCACCTCATGCAGGACCACCTCCAAGAGTGCAACGCGAGAGCCAAGAAATCTCGCCGCATAGACTATCTCGTAAAGCACGTGCATATGGCACTAAGTGATAAGCGAGTGATACTGATGACGCATCTCCACATGAGCAACCACGCACTATTATTAGAGCAGAAGTTGGCGAGTTTTATACTTTTTCAATATCTATAGGTCATCACCGTCGATGAAGAACTCCCAATAATACATCGACCTAAGATTGCTGCCTGCGCCGCTCCTTGACTCGCGTAAAGCACTTGCGCACCACAGGTGAAAAAATCCCTGTACATGCAAACAAACCGCTGATCATAGAGAGGCAGGTTTTATTGCAAAAAAAGAAGAAAAGAAAAAAAAAACAAAGTCACACTGCCGCCGACCGAAACACTGATTGAGATAAGCCAAAAGCGTGTGTAGCCCAGGGCCGGAACGCATGCAGCGACACCTCTTTAAGCACTTGTTGCGAGTTTTTCATTACAAAACAAAGCAGTCGTGAATTGCCATTAATGAAAACTGTGCCAAGTGATTGCCGATGCGTAATGAGTTACGAATAAAGCACCAAAGTGCCCGTTAATATTGTTTACAATGGTTTGAACACTCGTTTTTTCACCCCGGCTTCGCATGTAACCAAGTGTTTTTCTCTACCTGCAGACACTGATGTGCGGATTTAATTTGGGATGGCTTTTTTAAATGCAAAATGCAATGATAACTCCCCTGTCTAAATAAATTAGTAGCTAATGGGTGTCAACCGGGAATAGGATGCACACATTCTGCCGCTCACGGAACCCATTTTTAGAACCCATATGCACGAGCCAGAGCATTCGGGAGACGCGTTGGATACAGGAAAAAAATAACTCCACGTTTACAGCTACTCGCTAACAGCAAACACGTACTCGTAGGTGACCACATGCAGCAGCGTCAACATGAAAGCCACAATGCCTGGAGGAACCCGCTGTGCACGACAGAGAACCGGAGAGTCAACCCCGGTATGCTTGCCACCCAACTCGGTGGTTTTCGCTAGCCGACAGTGGCGCTAGAACACACAGCCTTGCTAGTAGAAGCAGCACGCTCGAAGCACGGCAGCACAATTTTGTGGGTTCACGCATATTTTCTGAAGTTTAAAGATTATGGCGGCACCAGGGGAGCCTTTGTCACTAGAAAGATGGAAAGTGAAAGAAAAATCACAATTGGGTGCGTCTTATCAGTCAAACTTTCCATTTTTTCCCCACTGAAGCTGAGGTCGGCATCAAAATTCCAGCTTTGGAGGCTGTTTTGGAGCAGTTCGGTGCAATTTTCTTGATTACTATGCTTTTAGAGCAGCTTGGCGCAAAAAATGAAAATGTATTAAAAATGCGCAATGTGAGCAGCTGTCTCACTCCTTACCAATGCATGTGTGGTGGCAGTACAGGCCGAGGTCGCAACAGCCTCTTTTGTCTTACAAATTAGCTTATTCCAAAGTGATCAATGATGGATTGGCACATCTTTGGTACAGGAGGCTGTGTGCAAGTTATGTGTGCACAAAGTATTGAGCATTGCTTATGCTCAGATTTAGAGGTTTCCAACAGCAGGGTTTCCAGATTATGTGGTCACTAGATCCTGCGAAAAGGGAAAAGGTGGCAAGATGAGTGCAACATTTCAGCAAATGCGAAGTCTCTGAGAAAAATCGTGAAAGCCGCTTTAGCCTGCTGCCCTACGTTCTAGTTCTTTATTGATACAAGCTCTTATTAGTACATGAAAGTACACAACACTTGTTAGACTTGTTCCCAAGATGGCGCACAATTAAGAGTGTCTCATCCAGATATGATGCGGCAGTGGTATGTACGGCTATCAAGAAGCTGGGCAGCACTTGCACACTTGTTAAGCTCGGGGCCAAAAGCAAAACCAAAAATAAAGGTGAATGTGGTCAGAAAAATTGAAGATCCTCCATTCTTTGTGTTACAGGAGTAGTATACAAGATTCCTCACTCATGCGCCAACAGTTATATTAGTCAGACTGGTAGGTGCATGTAAGATTACGGGGGCACCAGAAGAAATGGGGAAATAATATCCGAATGCCAACTTGTTTGCTTATTGATCACAATTTCACTGAAATCTACTGTTCAAGAACATCAGTTATGCAACAGCCGAAATACAACTCGTAGCAATTTCAGGAGCAGCAAAATATTACTTTTGGAGCACTAAAATGTAAATTTCGAACAGGCTACAGGGAAAAAATATGCAACTTTCATCACTAGATACCGAATTTTGAGCAGTATAAAAATAAGGCTTACATTTAGAAACAAAATATGTATAAACCATTCAACATCTCCTAAAGTGTGCAGTGTAAACATGAGCACTGCTATTTCAATGAAAGTGGTATTTTGAACCACCCCACTGAGCCAACAATGATAAAGTCAATATTAGCATTTGTTGTGCCTGTAAAATCATTTGACCGACTCTGCGAATTTATTTGTGGATCTGCCAAGCTTGTGGCCATGAAATTTGGGAGATTCCTGAAACAGAACAGCACAGGTGGTGAAAGAAACAAAAAAACTAGTGCACAATATAGTTTGCTTTTTTAGAGAAGAAATATTCTACACTGGTGTAAATTATTTCAAGTAGCATATTTAGACATCAGTCATTACACCTATACTCATAATTAGACAGGGTAAAAACGCATTAGTAAGTGAACATTGTGTGCAGTGTCCCGTGACTAGGGATTACAGCCCCTTCCAAATCTCAATACGCTTTTTCGCAAAGCACTAGTGTAAAATGGCAAAGGTGGCCTAATTAGAATTCCCTGCACAGGTTCGAATTCGAAGCCAAGAAATTTTCTAATCACTACACCTCCCCTTCCCCAACTTCCCATCTTGTTTTTTTTTTCCACCGTGGGGTTAGGTATCGCTTAGGCTCTCCCTTGAAGGCACGTTCAACCAGGTAAAGTAACGACGGCGTGCACCCGTTGACCTAGCGACAATACCGCAGATGTTCATTGCGAAGACTTTGGCCGGAATGACGCAACTTCAAGACAAAAAGAAGGGGGGGCGGGGGCTCAGATCTTTCCATGATATAGGGAGTGTTCAGTTTTTTTAAGCATTATTCACAAACTGTGCAATATTTCACGGCAGCTCTTGGAAGATGAATCAGTTTTCGAAGCTTACCAAGTTTTCGCCTGTAGATCAAAACAGCATTGAGAGGAAGTGACAGTGGCTATGGGCCCATCCTACAGACGTAATTTATAAGAAAAGAACCCTGTGAGCTGAGGTCGTAGATGGCAGAGGCGTTGCCAGAAATTTTTTTCGGAGGGGGTGCCACCTTGATTAGAATGGGTCCCAGCTAGGCAAGTAGATGTGGTAGACCGTTATTTTTGAGCGCCCCTATATACCATAGGAAAATTTTGGGAGGGCAGAGGCACGGACCTGGTGAGCCACCCCCTGGCTACGTTACTGGTGGATGGACACCAACGTGGTCGAGTACACAGAGAGAAGAAGAGCCAGGGAGGAGGGTACTATTAGGTTACTTTGGCGACAGAAGTAGCTCTAACTGTAGCGGCACACGTATGATGTAAGAAAGAAGGTTTCGTCCAAAGTGCTGGCCGAACATACAGAAGCAACTGACAGTGAAATAGACTGGAATAAGGTGAAATCACTAACTTAAAGGGAAAAGAATTGGACTTCCTGGCTATATTTTGACTCTCTGACAATTCGGACAACAACGGGGCACATTCTTGAGTGTAATGACAATGACAGCAACTTCCCCCAGATATACACACCTACATCCTATTTTGAAATATACATAATTGAACTGGTCACACATTCACTTTTAGTTGTGAGCGTGGCTCCCGTGCGGAAACCTAAATGTTTCGCTTTTATGCGAGCATTCATGGTCGGTACTCATGTTAACCCCATGGTTGAATAACAAGCACGACACAAAAAGAGAGAGGAGACAGTGGCACTGCAAGCCGCCGTGAGAGTACCCTAACGTATGTAGCGCACTGTGGCATGCCGCAGGTAACTCTTGCTGTCTTTCCGAATTCAGAGTCTGCAGAAGTCTGCACACATGGAGCCAGAGCAAAACAACGCTGTTCGAAAATAAAGACACTGCAAAGTAACGGTAAAATCACACATGCAACTGCCAGCTTTCCTTTGCCAGTGCGAGGCGAGATCACGTGACCCAACTCTGCACGTCACAGAGATTGCAGCACTCGCGCCTGCGGTGCTGGACCTCACGCCCAATATGTTAGGGAAACTGCAAGACCGACCCTTGGTACACTGGACGGTGCAGCAAGCAATAGAGGAAGACAAGAGTGGTCAGTGCAGGGTGAATGAGTGGTCGAAAGGCAGTGACAAGAGACTTTTTGAAAACAGTCAACCATAGATTATTGGCTCTCAAACCCATTTGTAAGTAGTGTGAACAAACATCTTGTATAATATAGAAACAAAATATCAGTGAATTTCTGAAACAAACCCTTCTATAACATACTCTGTGTTGTCATGCAAGTTTTGGTTCATGTCAAGTATTAGTTGGCAAAAAATTTGACCTCACTCAAACTCACTTATACATACTTCGCGCCTGGGGCTCATTTTGACCCACCAAAGTTTTCTTAAACCAGACTCGCTCGGCCTGAAGCTTGTTAAAAATATTACTCACCCTTACTCACTCAAGCACATGGCTTAATTTGAGTATGAGCGAGTCTCGACTAAGTCAACTCATAAGTGAGTTGCTGACCCAAGGTGTCAAGTTAGGGAGGCGATCACAGAGCACCCAAACTTAATAGGCTACATTAAATCGATCGATCAGATAGATACTACACAGACCAACTGACAGACAGATATGGTTAAGGTGCTTTTAGTTCGCTAAAAAAATGCCCTGCTTTAAAGAGCAGGTGACTACCAGGAGCTCAGTCCTTAAGGGAAGCGTCACTTTCAGACTTCAGCTTTTCTGGTTTCTATGAATAGAAAGCACTTACGAGACATTTTGAAACTTGCCACTCTGTACTAGCACTGGTGTCCAAGTGAAAGCCGACACACTGCCCTAAACAAACCTTGAAATGCAAACCACAGGTCAACAGCACGAGAAAAAAAGGAATTCTTTGTTATTGACACGTGCGGTTCTTTTGGTTTACGAAGAAAGCCGCTATCACTTTCCAGTGACACGCGCGCTCGTTGTGATTGTTTGCGGGGAGCATTGTTATCACTTTCTGTTAAGCGCAACGCAGGCCGCGTTTATCTTGCATGCCACTCTGGAACCGTGTGGATCATTCTTGAAACTTTGCATGCTTGAGGCGCACATTTTAGTAACTTCTGGAGCTCCAGAGATAAATGACGCGTGTATAAAAAGCCGGCGCAGTGCGCCACTAGGCAGTCTTTTTATCTTTTCCGTCGACCGACGACTGTTCACGCCGCTGTTGCTGTGAGTTGTGTTTGGCCTTGTTTTGCTGGGCACAAGTTCGCCCAATAAACAGTTCGCCCGACATCGCCCTGACTCCGGTGTGCTTCCTCTCAAGTGCTGCGTGTGTCACAACCGCGTGACATCTGGTGGAGGTGCTTCTCGGTCCATGTACCGTACGCCCCCGTCCAGCCGTGAGCCAAGCCCAAGCCGCCAAGAGGACGACGCCGACCCGGTCGTTCGAGCCGAAGACAACAAGGACTACCGCCCGAATACCTGCCGCTTCCCGACAAGGACAAGAAAACAAAGGCTGCTAGGAAGCCGGCATCCACGATGACGGAAGCAAGGTCTTCGGCAACCGTGGTCGTCAACCAGCCCAGAGAGCCGCCTACCTTCCGCGGATCGACCTACGAAGACCCGGAAAGCTGGCTTGACATTTACGACCGCGTCGCAGCCCTCAATAAGTGGGACCCGGACGACAAGCTGCGTCATGTGTATTTTTACCTGAAAGACGCCGCAGGGACTTGGTTCGAGAACCGCGAGTCAACGCTTCGAACCTGGGACGACTTCCGCGTTGCTTTCCTGCGCACCTTTGCAAGCGTCATGCGAAAGGAAAGAGCCGCATCACTGCTTGAAACTCGGGTGCAGCTCCCCAACGAAAACGTAACGATCTTCACGGAGGAGATGACGCGACTTTTCCGCCACGCCGACGCCGACATGTCTGAGGACAAGAAGGTTCGCCTGCTTATGCGAGGAGTGAAGCAGGAGCTCTTCGCCGGACTGATTAGAAACCCGCCAAAGACGGTACAAGAGTTCCTCTCCGAGGCTACCACCATCGAGAAGACTCTTGAAATGCGGACCCGCCAATACGATCGGCGCATGTCGCCAGACGTCGCAGAAGTCCGAGGACTCTGCCCCGGCGACCTGCGCGAGACCATACGCGCTATTGTTCGTGAAGAACTGCGCCGCATGTTGCCATCGTCTCAGCCCCAAGTCGCCTCTCTCGAAGACGTAGTCCGCGAGGAACTACAGCGCTCACTGAGCGTTCCTGAACAGCCACAGCCCCAACCGGAGGCGATGACCTACGCCGCTACTGCACCTGTCGCCGCTCCTCGCCAACGCCAGGACCCAACGTCTCCGCAGTTTCGTCGCCAACCAACGCCGACCAACCATCGGGCACGACTTCGGGTCGTGCCCGATGGCTTAACGTCATCCCAACGACGCCGTGCACGACCCGAAGTCGTACACGTGGTGCGACTTAAACCTTATTACGCGCGCTGATTAGCTGTGACGCATTGTTAATGTAATTTATTGCATGTACTCTCTCTTATGTTCTGTCTTTAGCATCGGGACGATGCTTTTTCAGGGGGGGGGGGGGGGGTAGTGACACGTGCGGTTCTTTTGGTTTACGAAGAAAGCCGCTATCACTTTCCAGTGACACGCGCGCTCGTTGTGATTGTTTGCGGGGAGCATTGTTATCACTTTCTGTTAAGCGCAACGCAGGCCGCGTTTATCTTGCATGCCACTCTGGAACCGTGTGGATCATTCTTGAAACTTTGCATGCTTGACGCGCACATTTTAGTAACTTCTGGAGCTCCAGAGATAAATCGAGAACGCGATATGACGCGTGTATAAAAAGCCGGCGCAGTGCGCCACTAGGCAGTCTTTTTTTTCTTCTCCGTCGACCGACGACTGTTCACGCCGCTGTTGCTGTGAGTTGTGTTTGGCCTTGTCTTGCTGGGCACAAGTTCGCCCAATAAACAGTTCGCCCGACATCGCCCTGACTCCGGTGTGCTTCCTCTCAAGTGCTGCGTGTGTCACAACCGCGTCACATTATTATGGCAGGACGACAACACTTGCTAGGCTAAAAAAGAAATAATTGGAAAACTGATGTGTTTTTAAAACACCCGACCGCGTTGTACAGACCTTGTGTAGAATCTGCTGTCATCTAGCAGACACCGAGCGCATTTCTGCAATGTTGAAGGCTGGGCGTTCTCCACCTGTGCAGGCACGGAATGTCCATATTAACTTGTGGTGGCAGATAGGGGCGGCAGTGCCAACATATTTTCGTGTGCCTTGTCGCTCAGACTGAGGAAACTGGGATGCTAAAAACATATTCGCAGGAAATGAAGATCTATATTATTAGATTTCCTCGTGGCTGACGCGAAGGGCCAGATCTGTTGCTTATTTTGCGCCTTACAAATAAATGCCTGTTTATGTTCTCCGTTTTATCCAGATGTGGGACAGCATAGGCACTCATCTCAGCACAATGTTTTATGCTATGCCGGAATGAAACAGTTTTTGCACCGTGTGAATGCAGCCACAGACAAACCGGGCTTGTGCACGAGCTTCAAAGCTGCATCACGGCTACTCATGCTTGCCTCTGCTGCTGTTTACAGCATTACTTTGTCGATTACATTGCAATAACAATTACATATTAGCCATGTAGCTTCTGCATGTCATCGATTCTCGTCTAATGAACTGGTTGTGCTCGAATATGTTGCTTATTGTTACTTGTTTGTTGTAGAGTTTAATAAGGTAAAATTTGGTGGTGTGGTTTGCACACGTATTGCTTCACTATGTGTATTTTCAAGCATTCCATGTGCTCTTTCAGAGGAGGCGGCCAATTTCATAAGGGCAAACCGAATGCTGTGACCCTCCCCGTGTTATTTTTTATACCCCAAGAAAAGCAAATATGTTATTCCAAATGGTGATCCTCCTTCATGAAAAATCTTCTATCTGCCTTTTTGTACCGTAAAACGTTAATTGATGTCTCAAGTGTGTCAACGCCGTTCAATACTGAGAAAATTCTGATCTGGAAAATGTGTTATCCTTAACTGTGGGTGCGCTGCCACTCTTTAGGCACAAAGGTAGTTTCGCAAACGTTCAGTAGGCGATACACAACTGCCCTGCTGCAAACGGCGTGATATTGTAAGGTGCAAATAAGCCCCGAAAGTGATGACGTGAATCCAAATATTTCACACCTACTGTGCTGTTTACGAGCACGTGCCTCCCCAAAAGGGTATTCAATGAAATACCAGCTGATCAGCACCTACTTTATGGATATGCTTTTCATTTTTCTTTTTAACACGCAGAAGACTAAAAGTTTAAAAATGTTTAAAAATTTTTTCTTGTGTGTTAATGCCATATATAGCGTACGTTGATGACTACAGCAGCAAAGCATTATTTATTTGAAATATAAATAAGTAGTAAAAAGTTTCATTTCAAGTTAAATGTGCGATAAATCGGAGGGGCTACTTTGTAAGTATTCTATCTAGAACAGGGCAGGCATAAAACAAAAAAATGAAATAGAGCCACACTAGATTGGTCAAGGCTATTTTCATGGTCAAGACATGAGAATAGTCATGGAAGGTGCATAGAACGGGTGGAGGCCGCATTGCGTCAATAAAATGGAGACAAAATGGCATCCGAACAACATAAATTCAATTGAAATAAAGCGCTTGAGCTCAAAGAATAGAATTTGCCTGTTTTGACCCTCACTTATCATAATTCTGCTGCTAAAATCACAACAAAATGACTCCTCCGAATTGCTACACCACCTAGCATCTACTCAAGAAACAAATAAATGGCTGAAGTCATGCCAGTCTGCAATCTCAAGCTTTGAAAAACAACACGTGCCAATATTGATGATTTGCTGTATTTATTTTATATTTTTAGATGTGTTGAGAGCATTTCCGAATTCTCTTAGCTTACAAGCTTTTTGATCCCTCTTGTTCTTTCATTCTATCTTCTCCACTTCTAAATAAAACGCTTACGAAATAACCCCCACGTCGACATAGGCCGTTTCTAGTAAATTACGCTTTGCAATAATGTAACAGAGCTTCCTTAGCCCAGCTGTGTCCTCTTCTCCTCTATAGTTTCTTCTCAGCCACCCTGCACCTCATGAATAGCAAATAACTAGAGCAATCCTTATTTTAAAATCCGGTGACCGCTTTGGTCTAATTAAAGGGCCTCTAAACTACCTCCTATAATTTTTTTTTCAAACGTTTGAAGTAAACAAGTGCATCACATGCAAAATGCTGCATGATCAGTGATTCTCTACGTGGCAGCGCAACAAGCCGCCAGGGCTCCACAAATTCCAAGAAACCATCCCCCCATGCCTTTCGAGCTGGCATGTGACATCAAGAAGTTGAATCTGACATGCAGAATAAATATGCTGCAATTGGTCAAGCAAGCACCTATGACTTCCTGTTGGCCTGCAAGAAGCTGTCCACGCCACTCGTCGTTTGTCGAGATGCCCGCATGCATGCACGTGCTTGCAAATCCGGTAATGTGGTCCATAGGACAGGGTTCATACCGACACTATTCGTATAAGCACCGGCTGGCACAGCAACAGCGATTCGCCAACAAGCACACAGTTGACAGAGGGCGGAGTCGCGGCCACCGTAACAAGACAGGGTATGGAGCATTATGTCATTGATGATGTATGCCGCGCAACATTGGGAGACGTACTAGGCAAGAGGGCAAAGCGGCTTCTGAAAAAGTACCGCCGCAGGGTGGTGAAAAAGAAGAATGAATCGAGTGATTACTGTGCTTAGATAATCAAACGCATTTAGATCCGCTATTACAGCACCGTTTAAAAAATTTTATCGGCTTTATTTTTGTTGTGCACTTGCGCACAACTTCTCTTCATCTCAACTGAATTTCCATCTCTGGGAGGTTAAATATTGCATCTGGTTTCTGGCTGCATGCAGTATAGCGCATATTGCGTGCCAGCACTGTTCAGGTATTAAAATAATTCTTGGCGTATGGCTGTGAGACCGGTGGCCTCGAACTCAAGCGGCAAATGTTTAGACCAGCAATGCTATTTCCACTGATACACACTGTCAAACGTGCGACTCTGGTGCAGCATGGCATAGTCTACATTGATTTTATTAGGATGGCGCAGGAAACTTAGTTTGGCACATTTGTGCGCAGACGCAGCATCACTCTATGAGGAATGGGGGCGTTTACATTATTAAAACCCCACGAAGCTAACAGTCAAGGCAAACAAAGGAATTCAGATGAATTATTACTTGAAATTTCATATTTTGTTTCTGACTCGCCACGAGTGAATTTTCAAAACGAACTGAAAGGTATTGTTGGGCTTGCAAAGCAAGAAAAAATGAAAAAGTAAATCAGACGTCCTTTTTTGTCTGCCAAGCTAACCCTGCTAGTAGAAACATAATCACCACCACAACTTTCTTTGCTCCAAAGTAACTGTGATAAATGTTGATGCTACTTTTATTTACTCGTATTGATGTCACGAAGCTTTTAAACGTCACTGCTCTTTTTATCTTATGGTGGCTTTGGGACGTTAAACCCCACATATCACTGCTCTTTTTATCTAATGTGGCCCGCAACTTACACAAGCCTTGTCTAGTGTACCAACCTCCCACACAAAGAACTGCCTCTGGTTGCAATGAGCCACGCTCCACATAATGGTCACGCTGAATCCACGGCAGACTGCAGTAGTTGGCCTTGTTTTAGGTGCATCGTAAAGATGCGGTTACGCCAAAAGGTGCGACATGTGCTACGTGCATGCACAAATTAGCGCACACTGCCGATCCACTGCACAAGTTTGACACCCAGGCACATAAAATTAGTATTCGTGAAAGGCAGGCACTTTTCTAAAAGATACCCGAGACATAGGCAGACGACATAAGCTCCCGTAATGTTGCGGTAAGCTTAGACAAATTGCAAATTAAAAGATTAGCTTTACTCTACTATGTACCGTCAAATCAAAAGAAAAAAGATCGATCACTCGGGTCGCACGTACGCGAGTAGCCGCAACTGTTCGTCCTACTTATTAGCCGAATACTCGCACACTACGGCGAGCGGTTGATTAAGGTGCACGTGACAGGTATGAATAAGAAGGCACTCGTACAGAAGAACAGTAACTTATACTCACAAATGTAATCTGGCTCGTCGCTGGTGTTGCTGAGGCAGCTGAAATTTTCTTTTCTCTGCCCAGAACCCGGAAGACAAAATCAGTGTTGCCAAGTTTTTATAAGGAAGCGTCGACGAAATCGGACAAAATCACCCGAAATGAGGCCAGGGAAGTATTTATTCACAACAAAACTAAAAATAATTTCAAGCCTTTTTGAATAAGTGATATATAGCACTCAGAAAGGCAGCGATGGTGTAGTCAACCAGCAAATGTGAAAATCTACTGTCGCTCAGCTTGGTGAGCTGGTATCACGACCGAGGTCGCGGTCGGCGCAAAAGTCTGTAAAACGAATTTTTTGAATGAAGTAGCATGCAATCGATAGCTTTTAAACAGCACCAGCTGTCTGTATTACCAAAAAAAACAAGTGTACTACTTCTTACGACTGTGCTAAGCATGCGTTGCGTGTCACACGGACACCTATCATAGCGGAGGAAATAAGATGGTTGCGATCTGCGCATCGCGAATTCCGACTCTCAGGCCGTGATTCAGGTAACGTCTTCGCCAAACATTTGCGTGATTCTGCACCAAACACAACCTGAGAGGTCTGATCACGATCAAAAAACACCATTTAAAGCACCAGCAAGAAAAATCAGGCGATCCTCGCGAAATTGCGAAAATCAGCATCAGCTGATCCAATTGCAGCATATATTTCATTTCATCATGCCGGAGTTTCGGATGGTATGCAGCTGCAGTAGTCTTGAACTCGAAATACGTGAAAATCCACGGTTGTACGTGCTAGAATGATGCGTAAATACCAAGCGAGAATGACAGCCGTGAAAAGGTGAACAAGCGCACAATTTTCGTCCTAATTAATTTAAGTTGTAGTATAAGGTGCTAGGCGATGCCACTAGGTTGGGTTCTAACTATAAATTTCAATACAATAATACCGGTTCAGCCACACCGAGGGTTTGATACTTCACCCTGAAATAAACACTGGCTACGCCCTTGAAAACGTGACCCAACATGATCATATGTGTGTGTACTTTTAATCTCAGATACACCTCGCTGTGATTGCGACATACACCAGACCGGGAGAACACAATACGGCAGCACGTAAAATACAATAACTAAGCATATACACGTGCATGCTTTATTAGTAAGAAATGTGCAAAGTCATAACTGTCCACCTACGCCTGTCCGCTATTAACTTAGTCCTAACAACACTACATGTATACACTCTGGGAAAGTACCTGATTATGCTACCAGCAAGCGTATAAGCAAAATGTCACAAAACTAACGAGGACTGTGGTACAGTGTGCACAACACGAGCGCTAATTTTCAACATTTTTTGTCAACTTAACCGCTAAGGAAAGCTTTGCATTGCTGCGAAGTGATCGGTAAAATTATTACTTGTGTTTTAAGGCACAGCATTGTACCTGCTTCTTTTCGTTGCAAAAATATTATAGCACACTACATTATCACTGTTTCATGTTTTAAACTGCGGAGCCACCACATCAGTATGGGATGGTTCTTTGAGATTGGGCTGCAATTGAAAAGAGTTCTCGAGGCAGCATTACCAATTTACGCATATATTTACAGATTTTGCAGACTTTACTCAGCCCAATGTGTGCTGTGTGTTGGTGTTACTGTGTTCTTCTAATGGTGCTGAAGTCTAAATCAGGATGCTGACGGTATAGCACCAACAGTCAACTGAGCCTAGCTGTTTCAACCGAGCACCTCACATTCGTATATGATGTCAGATATATGATGCAGATTTTCTCCGAAAATGGCCTCATGGGGTCAACCATCAAATCCTTTAAGAAGATGCGTATATTTCAAATAACATACTGATAGTGACACCGTTCATCGTGTCTTATCTTCTACATATGCCATGCGGCATGAAAACTTCCAGACACACATTTTAGCATTTTTCCCAGCCTTGAATTCTATCATGCTTGCCTCGAAAGCCTACTCATAGTGAGTTCATCAAATGAGCGCAGTTCACATCTGAATTCTGTAATCCAAGATCTGAACAAGGCACATTTAAGCATAAGCAGGTGTGTATTTGATGCCCAAAAGCTAGCCTAGTCCTATCATCGTGTTCTCCCCATGCAATATTCAGCTCTATCCAGGCAGATTTATACGTGTTGAGAGCTTCCCATCTCCGAATACTAGATGCTGATAAGCCCTACAAGCTCCTTTGTCCTATTTTTGTGAACTACATACTATACTAACTATTTTTATCATGGTGCCAGGCCATTATACATATTCTCTCCACTTCGTGCTATTGATACACAGAAATTCTAGTATACCGAGCTCCCTTAGACCAAGAACTCCCATACGAACTTTTGGGGATCAACAGATGCTTGCGCGACAGTATATGCTACACCCAGAATATCAAATGAGAGTTCCACTATACATGTTCGTACGACATCTTGAATGCAATTTGTTCTAGATCACCGACTCATCAAAGGAGTACATATGGCGGCCAATCAGTTCCCTGGCATATCCTGAAAACTTATGCCTACTATCTGAGCAGCATCACAGCATTTTTTGTGGAGACTGAAGCCAACAGATCCTCAAAATGTCACTGTAATTTATGGTTGGCCCTGTAAACATATCCAGCAATGTGACAATGCGACTGAATCTTGAAGTGTCACAAAGCAATCTACTCAGGTGGTACGTACACCTGCCTGATGCTATGCTACGCCTTGTGTTATTTGCCTGGGAAAGTCTTTGGGTCTTCTGTGTACTTGGGTGTATTTGAAAGACTCTCTAATTGTGATATACCTAATTGCGCTTACAAGTGGGCATAAATGGTAGGTGCTTATGTCATTATACTATTACATGGATGAAATACGTGATTTCTTTGTCATAGAATACGTGAGCACATCTCTTATCGGTACATGTTACACTCCCTCAGTTACAATCGTTGCATACATATTCCCATGAACTGCAGCAGATGTCAAACATATCCGAAACATATCATAGGAGCTGTCAACATTGTCATTGATGCCCTGTCACATAGCCCATACAACATGTTCACCTGTCCCAGAGAAATATTCACCTAAAAAAATGGTGACTGGTTGACATGACGAAAAATTCTGCCATCCGCAAAAAATATAAGCTTCGACGCTGCTAGACTTTCAGTGGTGCAGGGTAGTTTGCCAGAAATAGGAGACATATTAGCTTCAACACATCCTGTGACTCAAGAACTGACCATTTATGCCCACTTGCAAGCACAATTAGGCATAATACTAGGCTCTCATTCATGGCCAAATACGCTGGAAATTCAAAGGCTTCCACTGGCAGATAACGTAAGGTGTATGGCATCACGTGGGTTTACATACCATCTGTGTCGAATGCTTTGCAGCACTTCAATATTCAATCACATTGAGACATTGCTGGATATGTTTGCAGGCCCAACCACTTGATTCAGCGACGTTTCTGAGGATCTTATTGTGCCATTATCGTGCCATTGCTGCCTTGCAAAAGACAAACTTGTAGGCTTGTGTTGATTGCATGGTTCAGCGTTGGGTGGAATATATTCTTACTTCAGATATTTCTAGGTCACGCACTGTTGCTCCTGCTTTTGTAGCTGCTGGCTGCATCACTCATGTCATCCTTGGTCCCAACAGATAGAGAAAGCCAATATGAACCAACAGTATTTCACCAAGCCCTGCCTCCCAATGAGTGCTGGAATTAATGAAACGTATGTACATGACATTCAAGGCAGACATTGGTTGCAATACTGTAAAATTTGCTTTAGGCCTGACTGTAGGTCTACCCAGTGGCCATGTTCCTTTACTCTGATCGACACGAAGCCCACCTTCTTGCTAGTGACTACACATCTCGTCTATGTTACATCATAAAAAAGCTTCTACCTATAGCTGTGTGACAGCGCATTGGAAGGCACATATAGTAGCAGTGAACTAGACTCTTGTATACGCATGCATAATGAAATGATATGGGCTAACTGTCTCTCATTGTTGTAATGTTGCCACCTTTGAAAAACCTTTCTCTCAAGTAACTTTTACTCAAGTTTTATGAAACAAGGCAGATGATTCATTTCCTATGCAGAAGTCATCATCAGTGCATACATGGCCTGAAACAGCAAAAATATCCCCACTTACATAACATCAATAAACATTCCCCACAACGCCATGGTTAAAATTGCATGTTAACTGGTCTTTAAGTCAATCTAGCTAATTAAGCTTTTACCAGCATCATCTCTTCTGGCAAAGTGAAAATATTTTTCTGTGTTTTTTGCATTTGTTATGTCTGAATTATAATTTATGTGCAAAAAATGCCCCATTGAATTTGTGACACCTGAGCTATGGTGGCTACAAAAATTGTTGAATAACAGCTGTAATGTTATCACATAATTCAGTAAATCTATTTTTTGCATGGGTGTACAAATGTGCTAGTTCTCGAGTGCCACAAATAGAAAGCGAGAATGTAATTTTAATATTTATTGCCTGGTACTTGCGCTCAAGTGCTATGATACACAAAGTGTAACTTCATGTTTGCTGTGAGCTTGACCCGTGCAACCAGACCTCGCTTACAAAAGTTTGAGGCACTATTCCAAATAACTGAATTTTCTATCAGTCTGAAGAAAAAAAGGCGTGTTCTCGCATCTTGAGCTTTGTCTCATTTGTAGATCAAAAAGCTCGTGGTCGTAAGTCATGTCTAATTGTCTTTCCTAACTTGTTCACATCATAAAAGCACTGAAGCTTGTAAAGCCACATTTGCAAAAATTAAAGATTAAGACCGTGCATATGCCCCTGAACAGCAGAAATCAATATTCACGCAACCAATGTGATGAATGCTGTAAACCCTGTCGTAGATCAAGCAGTTCTCCAAACATTTTAGTAGGCATGCTAGGTTATAACTCTGACATGGTTTAGTAATACAACTATAGGAGCCAGAAAGCTTGAAAAGGACTGACAAATTAGGTTGGTATAGATTTATGACAAATTAAGTTTGTATAGATTAGGCGCAGTGGCTGTACCAGCACGAGGACCGCCCGTAACCCATTCGTGTTTCTTCTCCAGATCATCAACCTTCTGCCGCCAGTTCGTGCCGGGTGCTCAGGGAGCTGCAAAAACGACGTCTGCGCATGCCTGCGATGCTCCTATCTGGCGCGTGCCTGATCTGCGAGTATCAACGCCCTGGGACAGCCTGTGTCGGGGCCAAGCGACTGCCTGTGCCATGGATGACTGGCAGGCGGCAGCACCATGCAACTCAACTATAAGTTCACGTCCAGCGGCCATCTCGATTATTGGGCGCGGCGGCTGTACCAACATAAGGACCGTCCGTAATCCATTCGTGTTTCTTTTCCAGATCATCAACCTTCTGCCGCCAGTTCGTGCCGGGTGCTCAGGGAGCTGCGAAACGACATCTGCGCATGCCTGCGATGCTGCTATCTGGCGCGTGCCTGATTTGCGAGTATCAACGCCCTGGGACAGCCTGCGTCGTGACCAAGCGACTGCCTGTGCCGTGGATGACTAGCAGGCGGCAGCACCATGCAACTCAACTATAAGTTCACGTCCAGCGGACATCTCGACCGTTGGGCGCGGCAGCTGTACCAGCATGAGGACCATCCGTAATCTATTCGTGTTTCTTCTCCAGGAGAGAAAACAATATGGGAAATGTGTCCGCTCTAACGATCCATTTTTGCAGGTGCTGCCGTGCCCATGGTTGTGCTGTTTTTTGTGCCACGCTGCAATTGTTGTTAGGAAGTTATTGTTACTCTGTGTCGATATTGAGATGAACCCGAGCCCTGACCTGGAGCAAATTGTTAAAATGCTGGAAGCTATTGCGGTCGATGTTAAAGAAATTAAGGAGAAGCGACTGTCTGATATTGAGAAGAATCTAGATACTTTATCTGGGCTCGAAAGAAAGGTAAATGCCTGTCAGAACCAGTTGTCAATTTTGACACAAACATTTACTGTTATGGTAATAAAAATTGAGCACCTAAAAAATTATAGTCGGCAATCCAATTGAATTGTTTACGGTCTTCCTGAGACGGTAAATGAAAACAACAAAACTCTTTAAAACGCCGTCAACAAAGGCATTTTAGGTGACATCATGGAGCTAGAACCTGTCAACATAGAGCGCATTCATCGCATAGGTAGACGTGAAGCTGGCAAAGTTAGGCCTGTAATTTTTAAGTTGCTTGATTGGTGAGACAAGCCCCGCCGCGGTGGTCTAGTGGCTAAGGCACTCGGCTGCTGACCCGCACGGCGCGTGTTCGAATCCCGGCTGCGGCGGCTGCATTTCCGATGGAGGCGGAAATGTTGTAGGCCCGCGTGCTCAGATTTGGGTGCACGTTAAAGAACCCCAGGTGGTCTAAATTTTCGGAGCCCTCCACTACGGCGTCTCTCATAATCAAATAGTGGTTTTGGGACGTTAAACCCCACATATCTATCTATTGGTGAGACAAGGCTAAAGTACTAAAGAAAGGATCTAAACTTAAAAACACAACATTGGCTATCGGTGAAGACTTTTCCCCAAGAATACGAGACATTAGAAAAAAGCTTTGGACAAGTGCCAAAGCAAACCGAGATAATAACGAAAGAGTAAACTTGGCCTTTGACAAGCTGTACATAAGTAACCGAGCATACGTCTGGGACTGTGAAAAGGGAGAAAGAATACCGCTTGAAAAAACGACGGAAGCAGCAATCGTCCGATACCCAGACGATATGCCCAGTCACAAGACCTAAGAGGACATTCTACGATTTCTTCGTGGATTCGATCAACAAAAAGTAAACGTTCCAATATTTGCGTGAAGTGCTAAGAACAAAAGTGTCTCCGATTGAATAATGTGAATGTCCGAAGCGTAAGCAAGAAGACTGAACTCATGGAAATTGCCTTTCTTGAATATGACCCTCATGTAGCGATTTTGTGTTAGACATGGTTGCGCCCTGAAATAGCAGACGATGACGTATTTCCACCCCCATATAAAGTGTTTAGAAAAGACAGAGCTACAAGGGGTGGTGGAATAGCCGTCCTTGTGAGAGACACAATACAGGCTACAATTATCACTAGTGTCAATGAACTAGAGTGTGTATGTATCAGACTGTCTTGTTGGAGCCATAGTTTTATTTTATATGCCGCATACAGACCCCCTGAGGCTATGTTTGAATGCATGGCAAAATTAGGTGAACATATGTCCTAGTTTCGCAACCAGAAAATTTTATTAGCTGGTGATTTTAACCTACCTTCTCTTAAATGGGAACGCTTTACGACGGGGCCTTTGAACAAAAAAGAGACGGAGGCTTTGTTCGACATCATGCTTACTCATAACCTGATGCAAGTTGTGAAAGAGCCAACCCGTGTGCATGGGTCCAGTAGTTCCATTCTTGATTTGGTATTTATAGGCCGTGAACTAGAGCAACACACTGTTTACGTGGAACAGGGCCTGTCTGATCACAACTTGGTTAGTGTATTCGTTCCCCTTACCAGATGCACGAGCGATAAAAAATCATCGGTTTCTTGTTTCAAAGATTACTCACGAGCAGATGACGTATCTGTGATAGACTACATGGAATCGTGTTTTGCTGTATTTGATGCTGAAGATGAACAATGTGGAATCGATTTAAAGTAATGTGTCACCATTGCATAGACAACTTTATTTCAAATAAACGTAAGAAGGTTCACAAACAAACTCCTCGGATTACGCGCGATATTATTCATTTAAAGCGAAAAAAAGCGATTACGGAAAAATCAAGTGCAGACTAGTGCTTATTCAACCCTCAAGGTCAGCCTTGCACGGGCCGTACGCTCCTCTAAAGATCACTACTTTATGACACTGCTGCCCAATTTCATAAAAAATGACCCAAGTAAACTCTGGAATTATATTGCCGACAAAAAAAAAACTCGTGACAGAAATAGCCATTGAGGACATGATTGTTACTGACCGGAAAGCGGTGGCTGAGCATTTTAATGCGTATTTTCAAAGTGTGTTTTCTGGTTCTTGTACATACGTAACAAGCGGTAAAGCTTTCGATCCATCTGAAGCATCTTTTGTGTCTTACTCTGGCATATTCGCGATGTTTTTAAACCTTAAGTCCAAAACATCGTGTGGACCGGATGATCTGCCAAATATGTTTTTAAAAAGGTATGCTGAACATGTCGTAAAACTCCTGTATAAAATTTTTTGTGTTTTATTGTTGTCATCAAAGCTACCAGGTGACTGGAAGGCCGCTCGCATTAGTTCCATATTCAAAAAAGGGAACCGTCTTTCTCCTCAAAACTATCGTCCTATATCTCTAACGTCCTCCTGCTGTAAATTATTTGAACATATTATTGCCACCCAAATAGTAAATTTTTTGGACCATAATTCAAATTTGACACAATTTCAACACGAGTTTAGAAAGGGATATTCTACAGTAACACATTTGGTTACGTTAATCCACTCATTTGCACTAAATCTTGATAACAATAGGCAAACTGACATAATCTTCTTAGATTTCAGTAAAGCGTTTGACAGAGTACCTCACAATAAACTGATTCACAAACTTAAGCGGATTGGCCTTCCCGACATTCTCGTAAACTGGATTGCCGTATATCTTACTAAGCGGTCACCGTTTGTTGCCATTATTGACCACCATTCACCATCTCTTCATGTCTCATCAGGTGTGCCCCAGGGAAGTGTACTGGGGCCATTTCTTTTTCTCATTTATATCAACGCTATTGTCAATGTCATAACACCTAGACTACAAATTAGATTATTTGCCGACGTTTGTGTTTTGTTTCGTGATATTTACTCTGTTCATGATCAAAACGAACTTAACACAAATCTTTCCAATATATATGAGTGGTGTAATGAATGGGGAACGACCCTCAACGAAGACAAAAGTGTCTGTATGCATCTGACACGTCAAAAAAATTCGCTAGACTATATCTACAAACTGGGGCCGTCATCCCTGAGAGAGGTCACTAGCTATAAATATTTGGGCTTGACCATAACCAACGATTTATCCTGGAACGTCCACATAGACAACATATGTTCAGCTGCCCTCCGAAAACTCGGCTTTTTAACACATAAACTGCGTAACTTCCCTCCAAATGTAAATCTTAGTTATTTTTATCTTGTAAGACCTAAATTAGTATACGCCAGCACAGTATGGGATTCTTACACTAAGTTTAATATTGATAAAATTGAGAGGGTTCAAAGGAAAGCAGTTCGTTTTATATACAACAAATACTTACCATCTGATTCACCCTCTGCACTAATGACTGCAAATGACATTCAGCCACTTGCATCGCGCAGACTCAAACAACGGCTTGATTTCCTTTCATTGTCACTTAACAATAAACTAGCCATTGATCCATCACCGTATCTATCTCTCCTATCAACTAGGCAGACTCGACATCACCATACCAATTTGCTTACCCCATATTTCGCGAGAACTGGTGTCTTAATGTATTCTTTCTTTCCACGGACAGTGTCTGATTGGAACAAATTATGTGATCCCCATTCATTGTGGAATTAAGTAGAGAGAAAATTGCATTAAGTATGGTGCATGTTATTCCTGTTTCTTTTGTATGTGCTGTGCCCTTCCTGCTTGGACCATTTATGGTTCGCAGTATGTACTAAATAAAAAACAAAAAAATAAAATATTAGAACAGTACAACAAAGAAGATTAAAAACAACTGAGCCACAGGAACACAAGTGCCGATTTCGCGGCTGAACTTTATTCAAAATTACGAAACAGATATATACTACATCCACATGGCAATACGCAAAGTTGACCAGCAATACCAAAAAAATAAAAAAACAAGTTATGCACAAGAGTTAAGGATTTGTTTACCGTGCAGTGTAATTAGAAAGAAAGCTGATGCATGAGTGTTTTTTATTTTGACTGTACCGTATCGATTGGTTCCTTTTTTTTTCAAAACATCATCACACGACAACTCAGGAAGCCTGTGCTCGCGCACGTTACTCAAAAGTCTTTTTTCTGTCTTTGTCGTGCCAATCTAAAACCAGAAAGCTTACTGGATCTCAAGATTATTTATAGTAGTTCTTCCCCTACTTGTTTATGTGAAAATCCACTGGTATGAGCTCTTCTCGACTCCACTGTTGCCATGATTGTTGTGTATCTTCTGTCTGAGTAATTCTTTTCTGAGTCAACTCTAGCCCACTGAAGTAATGCTACTATTCAGACTCCCAGAAGCTTTAGTGCAATGAACTGAATTTGTCGCTGACAGTAAGTCAGTGCAGCAAATTTTCCTGCTGTTCACTGAATCAAACACACATTGAAGGCAAATCAAGTAAGAGGACAGCTAGTGATGGCCTTTTTTATATTGAAAAAAATGTTTAGAGCAAGGCACAGCACTAGATTTCAAGAAAGGCCATAAAAATTGAGGAACATGTGAGCCCTATTTATACCCAATTATTATTATTAATAATAATAATGAACATGAGAGCCGAGTCTAACAGGGGCTATACAAGAAAGCACGTTGATTGTCAATCTCTGATCAGCTTCGAAGCTTCACTTTAGCTTAAGCAAGCCTGGCTTAATCTACTCATTGCATGTAGAAAGATATTAGAAACACAGCACAAATGTTTCTCTATAATATACACAGTGTCATTAGAGCAACAATTTGTTTTTTTTTAATTCTAACACAGTTCATGTTTGCAATAATTAAAAGACGTCTCAAAGTTTATATGCCTCTCTTACTGATATTTCTGTCTTTCATGCCTTTCATTAGGCACAACTATACACTAACATGTCAACGTGAATATAACAAATGGCTCAGACGTGATAGGTGGTCAAAGATGACCATGCAGGCCACTGCTCACTTATTCGAAGAGCACCATCTGCATGCAGCCCCACCAGTGCCCTCTGTCTCATTTATTTGAACACACTGCCAGCAATGATGAAGGTGGTGAGCTTATTAAAGAGAAATTAGGTGAGACAGTTTCTATAACCCTGAAAGCAAACGTATTTTAATCACGTAAAGATGAGTTGTGTGTGTGTACATGCCCCTGTTTCACATCATTGCGATAGCCAACAGGTCATCGGAACATTGTTATTGTGTTTGTGAGGTCGAGATTTTGGTTGGGAATGTTGAGTATTCCCAGTGTTCAAGATTTCTTGTGGCATCTGCTCTAGCATAAGTTCATGATTGGCGGTTAATGCGTTCATTGTGTCGCAATGTAGTCTGCCTTCATGTCTCGTTCACTTGCAGTTAGCACTTATGAGGGTATGTTCAAGAGTTTTACTGAAGCTATTGTTAGGAATCCAGCCAAGTATCTACCATCAGTACAAAAGAGCCGGATTTGAGTAATGGCTCTCTTCTCTATCAGTGTGTATTCCTTTAATTGTTCTTGTGCAAGAAAGCCATTGAAGGTAGGTTTTCATGATTTTTAAGTGCTGTGCATGAACTGCTGGCATGCCTGAAAGGTTTTTCTTTTTGTTGTGGTATTGTCTCAGTCAGGGCCACAGAGCCTCCTGTTGCTTTATAATATTTCGCTTCGTAGGATTGCTCTTTGCATGCTTCTTCAGCACTTTGTACTATTAGGAAAGCAGGTACTAGCAGGTGTGGACTGAATTGCTTTTATTTGGTGTTCCACATACTTCTCGCTAGATTCATTAGCACACAAAGCAAGAAGTCAAAGTATGGTGGTAACATGTTGCTTTGAGTTTCCTGTTGTTCCTATTGTATTTTAGCCACTGTTAGTGCCAGTATCGGTCTATACCGGGGGTGCACCCACGATAAGCGAGATTCTCAGGAGGAGCAGAGAGATGGGGAATCTTGGCCATTGTGTTACGACTTTGTTTCCTATTGGGAACATAGTCGTAACACATAGTCATAACACAACACAGGGGTCAGGCGAAAATTGGCGAAGGTGGGGGGGCCTCCAGTCTGGCTTTCTGTGCCTACCCTGGCACCACCCCCGATTTCAGCCTGTGTCATATGACTGCTGATGACGTCGTGTGACAGCTCTCCCTCGTGCGCTCATTGTTTGTCACTTACTTACTCGCTTTATCAGTGAAAGGCTGTTCATGTGACGAATACGAAGCTCCGTTGGTTCTTGTTTTGTCATTTTTGATGGCGTATTCTCAGTCTCTTTGCTCAGTGTACCCTTATTGTACTTGGCTGGAAGGTCAGCAACGTACTACTTTGAACTCTTAGCATGTATTTATGGACTGTAAAAGTAATCACCGCTCTTTTCTTCGGCATTCCGTTTTTGATGGTTGGCACGTCAGTACTTCTCAGCTCAGCTGGTGAGTGTTTTATGAGTAGGACTTTGTCGCTGCAGCCTCCTAGTACTGAATGCAGTGCTCACTCAGCCAGGCTTATTGGCACAGTAGAAAAGATTAAAATATGTGGACTAATCACTGCAGGAGTGCACTTTCTTGGTTGTGGCTGGTGTATCTTTGCAGTGGTGATGTCTTGAGAGGTATTACTAGCTCGACAAGCAAAGGCTCTTCTTTTAGTTAGCTGCAAATCACGTGCGACGAGTACTATTAACACTTGCTAAGATTAATGCCCCTTCAGGTGTGAATTATCATGACTTACAACAAATGTGGCAAATTCAGAAAGCACAATCACAAAGCACTCAATAATTACATTCCAAGGAAGAAAACGATGTGTTCTTTTGTGTGAGCTTGAGCAAGCGATTACAATTTCTGTAAAACTAAATACTTCATTCTGCTGTAAGTTATATTTAGTTTTCATATTGTCGCTGTACAGCGCGAACAAAGGACAAGTACGCCTTGAGGCAGCGAAAGCAGCGTGTTCTCAAAAGCTGAGCCGCAAGATTTTCTTCTTCGTTCTCCTGTCAAGCCAGAGGCCCACTATCTGGTGTCCGCTAAATCCCCCCATCATCGTTTTGTCCACATGTAGACACGGGTCATTTGCCTCCCTCTGAAAGAGCGTCGACCCGATGCGAAGTCAATAATGCAGTTTTTTTTTTAAGAAAAGTCTCACGCAATCACTCGCTGACGTAAGGCTTCATGCGCACTACGCGAACGAGTTCAGGATGGTGCTGGCGACGCTTGGTACTTGACGAATTGTCGCGAACAACTTCGTAAGTGACGTCACTCAGTTGTCGCAGCACTCGGTATGGCCCAAAGTATCTTCTTAAGAGCTTTTCTGATAGTCCTCGTTTCCGTACGGGTGTCCAAACCCATACTTTGTCGCCAGATTGATAGACAACTACTCTGCGGTGAGCATTGTAGCGGCCTGCATCGTACTCTTGCTGCTGGCGGATCCGTAAACGTGCCAGTTGTCTAGCTTCTTCCGCGCGTTCCGTAAACGTGTTGGCGTCTGGGTCGATGTCGTCACTTTCGTGCGGCAGCATCGCATATAACATAGTTCATACTTCTCGTCCATGAACGAGGCTGAACGGGGTCATGGGGGTCGTTTCTTGCTTGGCTGTGTTGTACGCAAACGTTATGTATGGCAAGATTTCATCGCAATTTTTGTGTTCTATGTCTACGTACATCGAAAGCATGTCTTCAATGGTTTTGTTCAGACGCTCCGTCAGCTCGTTTGTTTGTGGGTGGTAGGCGGTGGTCTTACGATGCGTTGTTCCACTCAGCATCAGGACGTGATCCAATAGAGCTGCCGTAAATGCGGTTCCTCTGTCTGTGATCACGACGGTTGGTGCACCATGTCTCAGTAAAGTATTTTCGATGAAAAATCTTGCCACCTCCGCTGCTGTACCTCTCTGGATAGCCTTTGTCTCGGAATAACGGTTGAGATAATCCGTCGCGACGATAACCCAGCGGTTCCCTGCAGTAGAAGTAGGTAGTGGGCCCAAAATGTCCATCCCAATCTGGTATAATGGAGCTGTTGGGATCTGCACGGGCTGCAGGAGGCCAGCTGGTTTAGTCGGTGGTGACTTGCGTCGCTGGTAGTCGACACAGGTACGGATGTGGTGTTTCACGGCTGCTGGTTAGTCTCGGCCAGTAATACCTTTGCTGTACTCTGGCCAACGTTCTCATGTAACCTAAATGGCCAGTGGTCATCTCGTTGTGGCATGCTTTGAGTACTTCGGTACGAAGGGCTGCTGGTATAATAAGCAGATAGGCGGATCCTGTCGACGAAAAGTTTCTTTTGTTGAGTACTCCGCCGCGTAAACTAAACGATGACATCACTCTTGCGAAAACTCTTGGCGCCTTCTGAGATCTGCCTTCCAAGTAGTTAATTAAGCCAAGCAACTCAGTGTCGTCACGTTGTTGCTGCGCAATAGCGGTCGTGTCGAGGACACCGAGAAATGCCATTTCCTTCTTCTCAGGTAAGGTTGCCGACTCAATGGGTGAACGGGACAGACAGTCAGCGTCCATATGTCGCTTGCCTGACTTGTGCACGACCGTCATGTCAAACTTTTGCAGTTTTAAGCTCCAACGCGCAAATAGGCCGGTGGGATCTTTTAGATTAGTTAACCAGCAAAGGGAGTGATGGTCACTAATAACTTTGAAGTGCCGGCCATACAAGTACGGGCGAAATTTCATTACTGCCCATACTACAGTGAGGCATTCTTTCTCTGTTGTTGAATAGTTAGCCTCTGCGCGTGTTAGCGTTCGGCTTGCGTAGGCGATCACTCTTTCTGTGTCCCCCTTGCCGTTGCACAAGCACAGCCCCAAGCCCTACATTGCTAGCATCTGTGTCAAGCATCGTCGGGGCATCTTCGTCGAAGTGTGCAAGCACCGGGGGCGTTTGAAGACGTTGACGCAGGTCATTAAAGGCAGCCTCCTGTTCTTCTTTCCACTCAAAGGCAACATCGTCTCTTGTGAGACGAGTTAGTGGCGACGCGATGCGGGCGAAGTCTGTGATAAATTGGCGATAATAGGCACGAAGGCCGAGTAAGCGTCTGACAGCCTTCTTATTCGAGGGTACTGGGAACTGTGCGACGGCGGCAATTTTTCCAGGATCGGGCCGGACGCCTGCGTTGCTGACGACGTGACCGAGAAACTGAAGTTCGTGAAAACAGAAATGACACTTTTCTGGTTTCAATGTCAGGCCCGCGAACCGTATGGCACGTAAAACAACTTCCAGTCTTTTGAGATGCTCGTCAAAAGTGGTCGAAAACGCTATAACGTCGTCCATATAGACTAGGCACGTCTTCCACTTTTATCCCGAAAGTAGCGTGTCCATAAGCCTTTGAAAAGTCGCGGGCGCGGAGCACAAGCCGAAAGGCAACACTTTAAATTCGTATAAATCATCTGGCGTCACAAAAGCGGTTTTCTCTCGGTCTCTTGGGTCTACCTCTATCTGCCAGTATCCACTCCTCAAGTCCATGGAAGAAAAGTAGCGAGCGTGCCGAAGTCTGTCAAGGGAGTCATCAATACGTGGAAGCGGGTACACATCTTTCTTGGTCACCCGATTCAGCTTCCTGTAGTCCACGCAAAAACGCAGGGTGTCATCCTTTTTCTTTACTAGCACTACAGGCGATGCCCAGGGGCTCTGTGACGGTTGAATGACGTCATCTGCAAGCATATTCGCGACTTGTTGTTGTATGACTTCGCGTTCCTTTGAAGCTACACGATAAGTGCTCTGGTGGATAGGTTTTACCAGGTCCTCGGTGATTATTCAGTGCTTTGTCAAAAGTGTTCGACCAACTCGTGATGTCGTTGAAAAGCAGTCGCGGAATTCGGCTAGCAGCTGAAGAAGTCTCTGTCACTCGTCCTTTGGCAGGGTGGTGCCAACGTCGAGAACTGGTTCTGCTTCTTGATTAGGCGCTTCGTCCAGTACCGACAAACATAAACTGCCTCGCATTTCTACAAAATTGTCGTACGAAGCGACAGCTGTGCCCTTCGAAAGGTGCCGGCGCTCAGCACTAAAGTTCGTCAGAAGTAAATTCGTGCGTCCACCAGTGAGACGGACGATACCTCGTGCGACCGAAATGCCATGATTAAATAGCAGCGAGCCAATTTGGTCAGCAATGCCTTCGCCATCAAGCGCTTCGTGGCCTTTTACCGAAACAAGAGTGCATGACCGGGGCGGGACGACCACATCATCATCAATTATACGTAAAGTTTTATGTATTGCGTCTGAGCAGTCAACTAAACCAGGGCTGTTGCCAAATGTAATTGAACGGTCCATGATGTTGATGACGGCACCATATTCTCTTAAGAAGTCTATCCCTATGATCAAGTCCTTGACACATGAGGTGAGGATGACGAACGTCGCCGCGAAAGAAGAGCCACCAATGTCGAGCCGTGCTGTACACCTTCCGACAGGCATCAACAGCTGGCCACCTGCTGTCCTCAGGTGAGGTCCCGTCCACGTAGTTTTCACTTTTTTGAGGCGTACGGCAAGGTTTTCACTTATGATAGAAAAGTCGGCGCTGGTGTCAACTAAGGCTGTTACTTGCTGTCTGTCTACCGAAACGGTAAGATCTGTGGTCACAGTTTCGTCGGTGTTACAACTTCTCGGCTTTACGGCGTCCTGTGGTACAAGTAACGGGGGCTTTTTTTCGTCGCCTTCACGGCCTGCAACCTCACCCTCGGATGTCGCCGCTTTCAGTTTCCCCGGCGTGGACTCGGTGACCTCCTTCCAGTGACATCGGCTGTAGTTCAGTGGCGCGACGAAGGCGAATAAGCCGGAGACGGAGAGCGTGGTCGAAGTCCCAAACCTGGCTGGTAATCAGGCACACTGTCGTCATTAATTGCACGGCGGTTGTCAAAATGGGACTGATACAAGGGGGTCCTTGAGAATGAGCGTCCCGGCGTGGTGCGTAGCCGTCGTTGGCGCGGCGATCGTCAGACCATTGCCGAAGAGGTCGAAACATATCTACGCGGTGCCAGCAATGGCGGGAAATGTGGCCCACACCTCCATAGGTAAAACAAAGCGGACGCCTATTTACAGCGCGCCAAGCATCTGTTTTACGAAGCTGTGGACGCCGCAACGGCTCGTAATGTGGCAAATGCCGTGTCTCGTTGGGAGACGGCTCTTGGTACGGTGGCATTTTGTACGGCGGCACGACTGCAGGGTGCCGCGGTGTCTGTTCATGCGGTGGCGACTAAGGAACGGCTGCCGATGGCTGGCGGTACGACGGCGCGATGGGCGGTGGGCGGTGAAGCGCGGCTGCGTAGCTGATAGGTCGCTGATTGTCAGTAGGATCAGCTGTTGAAAACACTTGGCGTATTTCTTCGCGGACTACTTCAGCGACAGACGCCGTGGGTGGTTCCGTGACCAGATTCCGCAGCTTCAGCAGCTCTTCGCGAACAATCTCTCTTATTAAATCGCGGAACGAGCTTCGATTGTCAGGTGTCGTAGCGGCGACTTGAATGTGGGCGCTGCCAGACAAGCGATTGTATTGTCGGCATCGTAGGTGAAGCGCCCGCTCGATAGCCGTAGCTTCTTTGATGAAGTCTGTCACGGTGCGCGGCGGGTTCCGCATAAGTCCGGCGAACAATTGCTCTTTAATGCCGTGCATGAGGTAGCGCAACTTTTTGTCGTTGGTCATGTGCGGGTAAGCTTTACGGAAGAGACGGGCCATGTCCTCAGCGAACATTGCGACCGTTTCATTGGGTTTCTGAACCCGTAGCTCGAGTAAATGCTGCGCACGTTCGCGCCGGTCGACATCGGCAATTGTTTCAATCATCCCTTTTTTAAAGTCACTCCATGTTGACAAACTGCCTTCTCTGTTCTCGTACCAAGTTCAAGCACTATCGTCGAGATAAAAATAGGCACGGGAAAGCCTTTGTTCAAGAGACCACTGGTGGGTGTTGGCTACACGTTCACAAAGATCAAGCCAGTCTTCGACGTCTTCATGTGCTCCACCACCAAAGCGATCCGGCACAAGCGGTGAAAAAAGGGTTACCTGAGATGGGGTTGGCAAAATACTGTCTCGTAGTAACTGCTGTGGACTGGCGGTGGCCATTGGTAGATGTGAGCGCTGCCTTGTAGAGTGTTCCTGTGAGAGAGTGAACTCTGGAAGGAGGCCTCGCAAGCGACGACTAAAGCGATGCATGGGAGTGTCGACAAGTGCTTCTGGGCTGGATGAATGGCTCCCCGTGGGAGTGTGGAGCATCAGGCGGGGTCGCGGGCCAGCACCTCCACCAGTGTCGCAGTACAACGCGAACAAAGCACAAGTACGCCTTGAGGCAGCGAAAGCAGCGTGTTCTCAAAAGCTGAGCCACAAGATTTTCTTCTTCGTTCTCCAGTCAAGCTAGAGGCCCACTGTCTGGTTTCCGCTAAATCCCCCCACCATCGTTTTTGTCCACATGTAGACACGGGTTAATATAAAAAGATTGAAATCATAATCTCCTGATATGTGTGCATATAGATTTTCGTTGCAATAATTTTAGGAAAAGAAAACCAACACTTGACAGTCACACTTATAACAAGATTTGAACGACCCATCAAAGATAACAGTTCTTTCACTAGAGTGATCAGCTACAATTGTGCACAGCAGACTGAGGTCAAGTCGGGACACCTGACTAGGGAGAAGGTTCAGTTTATTTAACGAACTATGTATTTTAGTCTATTCTGGCCTCAAGTTGACAAAGCTAGCATAAACAAATTGCAGACACAAATGTCACCACTGATGCTAAATGTTTATATTTGTTTCTCTTAGAAAAATGTTTACATGTTAAAACATAAGGTCGCATAAACCTTGACAAATTGCTTGAACGTGGGCCGTTGACTTATAACCCGTTATATAGGTGGAACTTTGTGTGGTGGAGGGATAGGGGAATGGCGTCCTTGGTCTTCAGTGCAGGCAAGTCGAATATGTGTTATTTGGTTCTCGGTATTCTATTGCTTAAAATTTCAAGGGTAGGCCATTCGCCCAGTGTCTCATTCCTCGGATACACCACTGCATTAACTATGAAGCACACATCTTGCACTTTTGCGCCTTCAGTGGCTAATCAATTAAACTGCCTCTCTGGTGGACGAGACCATTTTAGCCGTTGATAATACAGATAAGCTAAATATTTTGATCTGCATGTCAGACTAAAAGTGAAAAGGGTCGTTTCAATTTGAAAAGCCTTGAGGAAACATGTTCTTATACCACATGAATATGAAAACCAATGAGAACTTCATGCGTGTAGAGTAGTATAATTCACAAAGATATAAAATATGGGAAGAGTGATATGCACTAGCGACTTTAGCCAAACTGAGCCGTTCCTTGCTTTTAGTCCTGTTTGACTCTCCCATTGATTTTAGGACGTCGTGAAGACACATACAACACAAACTTGCACACAGAGTATGTGATAATTACGACAAATGAACTAGTTATTTGCTGATCACAACAATCCTCTTTGCTCTTCTGCACTGAGTCTGAAGAAAGGAAACTAAGAAAATATGACTGAGCTAGATTGAGAAACACTGTGAGAACGAAATTACAAGATCTCACATGCCAAATACACAAAAAATGCATATCTGCTGACAACACAAGCAACAGTCTTCAGTATTACAAACAGTCACTCACTCGTAGCTTAAGATTTATTCATAAGTATTGCTTTTCAGTTGTGAGGATCAGTCCTGACACCAGCCGTCAAATGATCCTCCTCATGTTCTGGAGATTACAGCAATTTTGGACACATTTTCTGATTTGTACCAGTGTACGTTCATTTATTTCTCGAAAGACACCCAGCTGGTCTTAGCCACCTCACTAAATCGAAAGTTATAAAGGAGCGAGTGTGAAATAAAACTCTCTACTTTACAAGAACAAGCTTGCCAGATCTACGCAGATCACTTCCTTCTTTCCACAGACCTAAAAAGAAGCAGAAAGGAGGGGGCCGGAGAGGGGTCTGTGAATTTGTGTTTGATAAAAACAACACGACGCCGTAAGTGCGCGTCTTTTTTGTTTATAAACAATTTAGCCTACGTGTTATGTGTTCTATGCATCAGCACAAGTCAACTCACGGAAACGTTTTTTTTTTGCGCGTCGTACTGCGGGTGCAATGAAGTATACGTACTGCGTAAGCTAGCTGATGTTTTGGCTAAAGTAGCGCAATGTATATATATATATATATATATATATATATATATATATATATATATATATATATATATATATATATATAAATTGTTACTCGCGACAACACATGGACACAAGGTGCCCTATGCCCACGCACTCCACCACACTTTACCAACCGCTTGCTGCGAAGTTGTAGGAAATTCTTGTGGTCAATGTGATACAGGATACGAGCGTCGATGCGTGTGTCAGATTACGGCAAATGCGTGTGTCATACGATTCATTCACCGTAACACAACTGATAACTCCAGTTCCACACGTCAAGTCCCTGTGTGCCGTTAACTGGTACAGCTTTGTAAACGCGAAAAAACCAAATTGGTCGTGGCGAAAGCATAGGAGGACACACGATACGATACGCTTTGCTTTTGCTTCTGATATCCATAAAATCGAAAGCGCTTGGCGTGGCATGAGCACGTGATGCGACAAAACGAACACCGGCACACGCGCGCGCCGGGTCGCGTCGAAGTGGATCACGTACGCCAGTGGCATCCGCGGTTGCTTCAGCGCACAGATGTGCACGATTTTCACCTGGGAAAGCAGCGCATCGGACGTCTCACAGGCGACAAACTCGATAAATGTTTATCAGTAAAATAGTCTACCTTGCGCAACTTGAATCAACAATCCTGAATCAACTAGCTGTGCATGATTCATTGACAAAAATATATTACTCATGCACCCGGCATATTACTCTCTCGAACTTGAAAAATCGACACATGAGGGGACCAGAACAGCGCCAAAAGCAGCAGACGCAGAAATCAACTAATACCGGTCTAATGCTTTGCCAACGAAGTTGACTCTTTAGCCGACGCCGGCAATAACGTTCGAATGACGGGCCAGTAATGCCAGCCTAATTGCATGGCTCCGCCCATAGTAGCTGCTGGTTGTACAACTTGGTCCTATGTGGCCGTTCTAATACGCTGGCACAGCCAATAATAGCGGGAAGTTCTGAATGCTGGTCCAACATTGCCATTCTATTCGGCTGGCACAGCCATTATTGGGTAATGTTGTCAATGCTAGACCAACATCGCAGTTCTATTCGGCTGGCTCAGCCATTATTGGCGGTACGCTGTCAATTTGGCGGTACGCTGTCATGGCCCGAGAATTCTCGGCCATTCTCGGGCCATGAACTGCCGATCTATCCCCAACATTGGGCCAACGTTATGTGCTGCCTGGGTCAATTTAGGCTGAACCCTATTTGTAAGTCTCCAGGTTCCTGCTTCGTAGCTAAGTACCGGCAAGATGCAGCTGTTGTATACCTTTCTCTTGAGGAATAGCGGCAATCTACCTGTCATGATTTCTGAGTGCTTGCAAAATGTGCTCCACCCCATTCTTATCCTTCTAGTTACTCCAATCTCGAGGTTCGGCTCCCCTGTTATTACTTGCCCTAAGTAGACATAGTATTTTACAACTTGAAGTGCACTATTACCTATCTCAAAGCGCTGCTCTTTTCCAAGGTTGTTGTACATTACTTTCGTTTTCTGCAGATTATTTTTGAGACCCACCTTTCTGCTCTCCTTGTCTAACTCCGTAATCATGATTTGCAATTCGTCCCATGAGTTACTCAGCAAGCAATGTCATCGGCGAAGCGCAGGTTACTAAGGTATTCACAATTAACTTTTATCCCTAACTGTTCCCATTCTAGGCTTCTGAAAACCTCCTGTAAGCACGCGGTAAATAGCATTGGGGAAATTGTGTCCCCCTGCCTTACACCCTTCTTGATTGGTATTCTGTTGCTTTGTTTATGAAGCATTATGGTAGTAGTTGATCCGCTGTAGACTTCTTCCAGGATGTTTATATATGGTTCATCGACACCCTGATTCCGCAGTGTGTGCATGATTGCTGATATTTCTACTGAATCAAACGCCTTGTCGTAATCTATGAAGGCTATGTATACTGTTTGACTATCTTCTGAGCATTTGTCTATTACCTGATTGATAGTATGAATGTGGATGATTTTTGAGTCGCCTGCTCGAAATCCTGCTTGTTCCTTTGGTTGATTGAATTCTAATGTTTTCTTTACACTGTTAGCAAATACCTTTGTAAATAGCTTGTATACTACGGAGATCAAGCTTATCGGCCTGTAATTCTTCAATTCCTTGTAATCTCCTTTCTTATGCATGAAGGTTATGTTAGCATTCTTCCAAGACTCTGGTACTCTTCCCGTCAGGAGAAACCACGTAAACAGGGTGGATTGTTTTTTAACACAATCAGTCCTCCAGCTTTCAGCACATCTGATGTTACCCGATTCTCACCAGCAGCTTTGCCTCTTTGCATGCTCTCCAAGGCTTTTCTGACTTCTTCTATGATTACTGGTGGGATGTCATCTAAGTTACTGCTAGTTCTTATAGCATTAAGGTCGTTGTTGTCCCGGTGACGGTACAGATCTCTGTGAACTCCTCCGCTATTTTAACTATCCTATCCATACTGGTAGTTATTTTGCCTTCTTTGTCACTTAGTGCACACATCCGATTTTCGCCTATCCTAAGTTTGTTCTTCACTGCTTTGACGCTTCCTCCGTTTTTCAGAGCGTGTTTCATTCTCTCCATGTTATAGCGTCCTACATCTGGTACCTTACGCCTATATGCAGCTTCGAAAGCTCTGCCAGTTCTATTTTGTTTGTTGTGCTTAAGACTTTCATGCTCTGACGCTTCCTAATGAGATCCTTCGTTTCCTGCGAAAACTTGCCAGTGTCTTGTCTAACTACCGTGCCTCCAATTACCACTACACACTCCGTAATGATACTCGTCAGATTATCATTCATTGTTCTACGCTAAGGTTGGTTTCCTCAATAAGAGCCGAGTACCTGTTCTCAAGCGAGACTCTGAATTCCTGTACTTTCCCTCTCAGTGCTAGCTCATTGATTGGCATCTTGCGTATCAGTTTCTGTCGTTCCTTCTTCAAGAGTAGGTGAATTCGAGACCGTACCATTATATGGTCACTGCATCGTACCTTTCCAAACATTTCCAAATCCGGCCCAATGCCTGGGTTTGCATTCATTATAAAGTCTATTTCGTTTTTTTTTATTTTCGCCATTAGGGCTCCTCGATGTCCACTTACAGTTTCCTCGTTTTCGGTAGAATTTATTCACAATCCATGAATTATTGCTTTCGGCGAATTCTACTAGTAGCTCTCCTCTGGCATTTTTGTACCAATGCCATATTTTCCTACTGCCTGGTCTCCAGCCAGCTATTGCCTGGTCTCCAGCCCATTGCTATAAAGTCTCCCGTCAGTATAATATACTGTGCTTTTACCTTACTCAATGCCGATTCCACGTCTTCATAGAAGCTTTCAAGTAAAGCGCCATCATTGCTGAATGTAGGCGCGTAAGCCTGTACCACCTTCATCTTTTATCTCTTATTGAGTTTATTTACGATACCTACCACCCTTTCATTATTGCTATGGTATCACTCTATGTTGCCAGCTATCTTTATGTGAATTAGAAACGCCACGAAAAAACGATTTCGTGTGTAAATGTTGTGTCTTATGCACACCCTGATGCATGCCCATAAAATTATGCTGTAGTACCACATACGTGCATGTTGTACTGCAGAATGCAATTGCACAGCACCGTGCGCGTTGTGGCCAAGATGTACGAATCCTTAATACATCTGCAGAATGTTGATTTCGCTGAAATTTGTTACAAAACCCTCTTAATTTCTTCCTTAGAGATCTTTGTTACTCACCCGCTCCTTAAAGCAAGTGACTACTGTGATAGCTGCATTGATGCCTACCTTCCAAACAACATATATGATGCAAATTGGACTAACGTGTCTACCGCAAGCTGGACTGCCATGTCTCCTGAAAATTGTAGTGATGTGCCCACTGCTAACTGGAGGGGAGAAGCCTATCTGGAACTTAAAACTACAGAACTAACTCGTCAGCCAAACACTGCACTGCTGTCAAGTAGGAAAAAGCTGTTTGTTGAGGTAAACTCTAATTATTCTTTTCTTTATTTTTTATCGGGCAAGAAGGGCTCTTGGAGACTTTGGTATTCTTATTGCCATTATTGCAATTATTACTTTAGACTATTTTGTTCTGAACACGTACTCTCAAGAAAGAATTGAAATTTTATTCTAATACTTACTAATTACCTACAATAAATTTTAACTTCTGAAGCATGAGTTGCATTTTTCATTGCACAGTATGGCCCACTGTTAGGAAGAACACGCAAACGCTAACTGGTGGCGAGATTTGTAAATGTCGAGCACGCGCACAATAGCGCAAAGGCTGCTCTTGTCAGGTTTCGTCTGCTACTCTCCGCCTCCACTCTTGCTGAGCACTTTCGTTTTTCCGCGGCACGATTCATGCCGCCAGCGGTCTGCCGCTGCCCTGTCAGATAATGAGCAGATACAAAAAAGGTGGAGCTTGTTTTCTGCTGTGGTTTCTCAGCCTTTCTAATAAGATGCAATTCACACCCACAGCCGTCAATTTTAAATAATGGGGATAAACAATGAAAAGCCATGCATTTATTTTCAGACATAATAATAAATGCCTAATATTAATAGTAATAAATGAAGCCATTTCCACCTGGCTGAACAACGATATGATTATGAGAGACGACGCAGTTCAAGGCTCTAAGAATTTCAATCATTTGGGGTTTTCCAACGAGCACCTAAATCTAAATACATACGCCTCGAGCATTCCCGCCTCCACCGATAATGCGGCCGCAACAGCGGGGATTCGCCCGCGACCTGCATGTCAGCAGCGAAGCACCATAACCCTTACACCAGCGTGGCGAGTCAAGTAAACACTTCCGGATGAAATATCCTCGAAGACTCTCAGTATCCCGGCAAACATTTGTTTTTACCTCTTGAATCGTGAGAGTTATTCATTATGGAAGCAACATTGGTAGAAGCACCATATTTGAGGTATGTGATAACGCGCACGTTGTGGTGGTGCTGACACTTCATGTAAAGTTGCTTGGGCCGCGGTGCGCACTTGTCTCGCGCAAAAGCCGCACTTTGGGGTCACAACTATTGAGCGGTAGGTGGCGTAGGGTTCACGAGCGTTGATCACCACTATTATCATCATCGTGGTTAGATTAGTAGCACTGGTAATGGCTCCTGGCGGCAAGCCTTGGTGGCGGCACGAGAGAGTTTAGCGAGTGTCTTTGGCTGGTGGCGTTTAGCACGAATGGTTATCTCGTAGTGGGACCCCGGTGCACGGCACCGCGGGCCGCCCGCCGGGGGTCCCCGTGGTGGGTCAGGCGTTGACGAAAAAGTAACTCAGACCTCCTTTTCTTTTCTGCCAAGCTAACCCTGCTAGTAGCAACATAATCACCACCACAAATTTCTTTGCTGCGAAGTAAATGACATAAATGTTGATGCTACTTTTATTTACTCGTATTGATGTCACGAAGCTTTTAAACATCACTGCTCATTTTATCTAATGTGGCCAGCAAGTTACACAAGCCTTGTCCAACGTAGTAACCTCCTACACAGAGAACTGCCTCCATTTGCAATGGGCCACGCTCCAAATAATGGCCATGGTGAACCCATGGCAAACTGCAGTATTTAGCCTTAATTTAGGTGCATCGTAAAGATGCGGTTATGCCAAGAGGTGCGACATGTGCTACTTGCATGCACCAGTTAGCACACACTGCCGATCCACTGCACAAGTTTGACACCCAGGCACATAAAATTAGCATTGGTGACAAGCAAGCACTTTTCTAAAAAATATCCGAGACATATGCAGACGACATAGGCTCCCGTCTTGTTGCGGTAAGCTTAGACAAATTGCAAATTAAAAGATTACCTTTACTCTACTATGTACTCTCCAATCTGAAGAAAAAAAATCGATCACTCGGGTCACACGTACGTGACTAGCCGCAACTGTTCCTTCAACTTACTCGCCAAATACTCGCACACAACGGCGAGCAGTTGATTAAGGTGCACGTGACAGGTATGAACAAGAAGGCATTCGTACAGAAGAACAGTAACTTATACTCCCAAGTGTAATCTGGCTTATCGCTCACGTTGCTGAGGCAGCTGAAAGTTTCTTTTTTCTGCCCAGAACCCAGATGACAAAATCAGTGTTGCCCGGTCTGAATAAGAAAGCATCGACGAAATCGGACAAAATCACCCGAAATGGGGCCAGGTAGTATTTATTCTCAACAAAACTACAAATAATTTCAAGCCTCCCTAAAAAAGTGATATTTAGCGCTCAAAAAGGCAGCGGTGGTGTAGTCAACTAGCAAATGTCGAAATCTACTGTCCCTAGGCTTGGCGAGCTGGTATCACGACCGAGGTCGTAGTTGGCGCAAAAGACTGTGAAACAAATTTTTTTTATTGAAGTAGCATGCAATTGATAGCTTTTATACAGCACCAGCTGTCTGTATTACCAATACAACAAGTGTACTACTTCTTACGACTGTGCTAAGCTTGCATTGCGTGTCACACGGACAGCTATCATAGCGGAAGGAATAGATAGTTGCGATCTGCGCATCACAATTTCCGACTCTCAGGCCATGATTTAGCTAACGTCTTCGCCAAATGTTTGCGTGATTCTGCGCCAAACACAACCTGAGAGGTTTGATCACGATTAAAAGACACCGTTACAGAGCATCAGCAAGAAAAATCAGGCGATCCTCGCAAAATCGCGAAAACCAGCATCAGCTGATCCGATTGCAGCATATATTTCATTTCATCATGCCGGAATTCCGGATGGTATGCCGCTGCAGTAGTCTTGAACTCGACATGTGTGAAAAGCCACGGTTGTACGTGCGAGAATGGTGCGTAAATACCAAGCGAGAATGACGGCCGTAAAGAGGTGAAGAAGCGCACAATTTTCGTCCTAAATAAATTAGGTTGTAGTATAAGATCCTAGGTGTTGCCACGAGGTTGGGTTCTAACTATAAAGTTCAATACAATAATTCCGGTTCAGCCACACCGTGGGTTCGATACTTCACCCAGAAATAAACACTGGCTACGCCCTTGAAAACGTGACCCAACATGGTCACATGTGTGTGTAATATTAATCTCAGATACACCTCGCTCTGATTGCGACAAACACCAGACCGCGTGAACGCAATACGGCAGCTCGTAAAATACAATAACTAAGCGTATACACGTGCGTGCTTTATTAGTAAGAAATGTGCAAAGCCACAACAGTCCACCTACGCCTGTCCGCAATTAACTTAGTCCTAACAACATTACATGTATACACTCTGGGAAAGTACCTTATTATGCTACCAGCGAGCATATAAACAAAACGTCGCAAAACTAGCGAGGACTGTGGTAGAGTGTGCGCAACACGAGCGCTAATTTTCAACATTTGACAGCTACCGCTAAGGAGAGTTCTGCATTAGTGCGAAGCGATTGGTCAAATTATTACTTGTGTTTTAAGGCATAGCATTGTACCTGCTTCTTTTCGTTGCAACAATTCTATAGCACACTACATTATCACTGTTTCATATATTAAACTGCGGTGCCACCACAGCAGCATGGGATGGTTCTTTGAGAAAGCGCTCTAGTCTAAGGGCTCTGATGAGAGAGAAACAAAGAAGAAATAATTCTGCATATGGCAACTCAACCATGAAGTTGATGTACTACATAAATTATATTAGAAGCACTATCTCAATCGGGCTGCAATTGAAAAGAATTTTTGAGGAGGCCTTACCAAATTACGCATATTTTACAGAGTTTGCAGACATTTCTCAGCCCAATGTGTGATGCGTGTTGGTGCTACTGTGTTCTGCCAATGGTGCTGAAGTCTATATCAGGATGCTGACGGCATAGCACCAACAGTAAACTGAGCCTAGCTGTTTCAACCCAGCACCTCACATTCGTATATGATATCAGATATATGATGCAGATTTTCTCCGAAAATGGCCTCATGGGGTCAACCATCAAATCCTTTAAGAAGATGCGTATATTTCAAATAACATACTGATAGTGACACCGTTCATCGTGTCTTATCTTCTACATATGCCATGCGGCATGAAAAATTCCAGACATACATTTTAGCATTTTCCCCAGCCTTGAATTCGATTATGCCTGCCTCGACAACCTACTCATCGCGAGTTCATCAGATGAGCACAGTTCACATCTGAATTCTGTACTCCAACATCTGAACAAGGCACAATTCAGCGTAAGCAGGTGTGCATTTGATTTCCAAAAGCTAGCGTAGTCCTATCCTCGTGTTTTCTTTATCCAATATTCAGCTCTACCCAGGCAGATTTATACGTGTTGAGAGCTTCCCATCTCCGAATACTAGATGCTGATGAGCCCTACAAGCTCCTTTGTCCTATTTTTGTGAACTACGTACTATACTAACATTTTGTACCATGGTGCCAGGCCACTATACATATTCCCTCCACTTCGTGCTATTGATACACAGAACTGCTACTATATTGAGCTCTCTTAGACCAAGAACTCCTTTACAAACTTTTGGGGATCAACAGATGCTTGCGCGACAATATATGCTACTCCCCGAATGTCAAATGAGAGTTCCACTATACATCATCGTACGGCATCTTGAATGCATTTTGTGCTAGATCATCGACTCGACAAAGGAGTACATATGGCGGCCAATCAGATCCCTGATATGTCCTGAAAACTTATGCCCACTATCTGAGCAGCATCGCAGCATTTTTTGTTGAGACTAAAGCCAATATATTCTCAAAAATGTCACTGTATCATGTAGTTTGCCCTGTAAACATATCCAGCAGTGTGGCAATGCGACTGAATCATGAAGGGCTACAAAGCAATCTACTCAGGTGGTACATACACCCACCTGATGCTATACTACACCTCATGGTATTTGCTTGGAAAGTCTGGATTTCCCGTGTACTTGGCTGTATGGGAAAGACTCTCTAATTGTGATATACCTAATTGTGCTAACAAGTGGGCATAAATGGTAAGTGCTTATGTCATTAGAATTATACATGGAAGAAATTACGTGATTTCTTTGTCATGGAATACGTGAGTACATCTCTTGTTGGTACATGTTACACTCCCTCAGTTACAATCATTGCATCCATATTCCCATGAACTGCAGCAGATGTCAAACATATCCGAAAAATATCATAGGAGCTGTCAACATTGTCAGTGATGCCCTATCACATGGCCCAAACAACATGTTCACCTATCCCAGAGAATAATACACCTTAACAAAGTGGCGACTGGTTGACATGACAACCATTTCTGCCATCTGCAAGAAATATAAGCTTCGACGCTGCTAGACTTTCAGTGGTGCATGGTCGTTTGCCAGTAACAGGAGACATATTAGCTTCAACACTTGCTGTGACTCAAGAACTGACAGCTTATGCCCACTTGCAAGCTCAATTAGGCATATTACTATACTGTCTTTTATGCCCAAATACGCGGAAAATCCAAAGGCTTCCCCTGGCAGATAACGTAAGGTGTATGGCATCACGTTGGTTTACGTACCATCTGTGTCGAATGCTTTGCAGCACTTCAATATTCAATCAAATTGTGACAGTGCTGGATATGTTTGCAGGCCCAACCACTTGATTCACAGACGTTTCTGAGGATCTTATCGTGCCATTGACTATACTGCTGCCTTGCAAAAGACAAACTTGTAGGCTTGTGCTGATTGCATGGTTCAGCGTTGGGTGGAATATATTCTTACTTCAGACATTTCTAGGTCACGCACAGTTGCTTCTGCTTTTGTAGCTGCTTTCTGCATCACTCTTGTCATCCTTGGTCACAACAGATAGAGAAAGCCAATATGGACCAACAGTTTTCCACCAAGCCCTACCTCCTAATGAGCGGTGGAATCAATGAAACGTATTTGCATGACATTCAAGGCAGGCATTGGTTGCAATACTGTAAAACTTCCTTTAGGCCTGACTTTAGGTCTACTCAGTGACCATGTTCTTTTACTCTGATCGACACGAAGCCCACCTTCCTGCCAGTGACTACGCATCTCGTCTCTGTTACATCATAAAGAAGCTTCTACCTATAGCTGCGTGACAGTGAATTCGAAGGCACATATGGTAGCAGTGAACTAGACTCTTGTACACGCATGCATAATGAAATGATAATGGCTAACCATCCCTCATTGGTGTCATGTCAACTTTAAAAACCTTTCTCTCAAGTAACTTTTACTGAAGTTTTGTGAAAACGAGGCAGATGATTCATTTCCTATGCAGAAGTCATCATCAGTGCACAAATAACCTGAAACAGCAATAATATCAAACTTACAAAACATCAATAAACATTCCCCACATGGTCATGATGAAAATTGCATGTTAACTTGTTGTAAAGTCAATCTAGCTAATAAAGCTTTTACCAGCATCATCTGTTCAGGCAAAGTGAAAATATTTTTTCTGTGTTTTAAGCATTTGTTATATCTGAAATTATAATTTATGTGCAAAAAATGCCCCATTGAATTTGTGACACCTGAGTTATAATGGCTACAAAAACTATTCAATAACAGTTATCATATGATTCAATGAATCTATGTTTTGCATGGGTGTACAAATGTGCTCGTTCTCCAGTGCCACAAATAGAAAGCGGGAATGTAATTTCAATTGATATTGTCTGGTACTTGCACTCAAGTGCTATGATAAACAAAGTGTAACTTCATGTTTGCTGTGAGCTTGACCCCTGCAACCAGACCTCACTTGACAAAGTTGAGGCACCATTCTAAATATCTGAATTTTCTATCAGTTTGAATAAAAGACGCTGTGGTCTTGCATCTTGAACTTTGCCTCATTTGCAGATAACAAGCTCGTGGTCATAAGTCATGCCTTATTGTCTTTCCTAACTTATTAACATCATAAAAGCACTGAAGCTTGTAAAGCCACATTTGCAAAAGTTAAAGATTAAGACCGTGCATGTGCCCCTGAACAGCAAAAAGCAATATTCACGCAACCAATGTGATGAATGCTGTAAACCCTGTCGTACATCAAACGGTCCTCCAAACATTTTGAGAGGCATGCTTGGTCATAACTCTGACATGGTTTAGTAATACAACTATAGGAGCCAGAATGCTTGATTAGGACTGACAGATTAAGTTGGTAGGCATTTATGATATTATAACTGTACAATGAAGAAGGTTAAAAACAAATGAGCCACAGGAACACAAGTGCCGATTCGCGGCTAAAGTTTAATCAAAATTACAAAACAGATATGTACTACATCTACATGGCAATACGCAAAACTGACCAGCAATACCAAAAAAGAAAAAACAAGTTGTACACAACAGTGAAGGATTTGTTTACTCTACAGTATAATTGAAAGAAAGCTGATGCATGATTGCTTTTCATTTTGACTGTACCTTATTATTTGGTTCCTTTTTCTTCAAAACATCATTACAGGACAACTCAGGAAGCTTGTGCTCGCGCACGTTACTCAAAAGTCTATTTTCCTTTTTTGTCGTGGCAATCTAAAACCAAAAAGCTCACTGGATCTCAAGATTAGTTATAGTAGTTCTTCCCCTACTTGTTTATGTGAACATCCACTGGTATGAGCCCTTATCGACTCAACTGTTGCCATAATTGTTGTGTATCTTCTGCCTGAGTAGTTCTTTTCTGAGTCAACTCTAGCACACACAAGTAATGCTACTATTCAGACTCCCAGCAGCTTTAGTGCAATGAACTGAATTTGTCGCTGACAGTAAGTCAGTGCAGCAAATTTACCTGCAGTTCACCCTATCAAACACACATTCAAGGCAAATAAAGTAAGAGGACAGCTAGTGATAGCATTTTTTATATTGAGAAACTTGTTTGGAGCAAGGCACAGCACTAGATTTTAAGAAAGGTCATATAAATTGAGCAACATATGAGCCCTATCTATATACTATTATTATTATAATAATAATAATGAACATGAGAGCCGAGTCTAAGAGGGGCTATATAAGAAAGCACGTTGATTGTCATTCTCTGATCAGATTCTAAGGCTCACTTTAGCTTAAGCAAGCCTAGCTTTATCCACTCATTGCATGAAGAAAGATAATAGAAACACAGTAATAATAAACACAGTGGCATTAGAGAAACGATTTGTTTTTTTAATTTCAACAAAGTTCAAATTTGCAATAATAAAAGACGTCTCAAAGTTTACATGCATCTCTTACTGATATTTGTCTTTCATGCCTTTTATTAGGCACAACTACTACACTAACAAGTCAACGTGAATAAAACAAATGGCTCAGACGTGAAAGGCCGTCAAAGATGACCATGCAGGTCATGGCTCATTTATTCGAAGAGCACCAGTTGCATGCAGTCCCACCAGTGCCCTCTGTCTCGTTTAATTTGAACACACTCCCAGCAATGATGAAGGTGGTGAGCTTATTAAGAGAAATTCGGTGAGATGGTTTCTATAAACCTGAAAGCAAGAGTATTTAATCACGAAAAGATGAGTTGTGTGTGTGCATATGCCCCTGTTTCACATCATGGCGATGGGCAACAGGTCATCGGAACATTCTTATTGCGTTTGTGAGGTCGAGAGTTTGGTTGGGAATGTTGAGTGTTCCTAGTGTTAAAGATTTTTTGTGGCATTCACTGTAGCATAAGTTCATGATTGGTGGTTATAGCGTTCATTATGTCGCACTGTAGTCGGCATTCATATCTCGTTCACTTGCAGTCAGCCCTTATGAGGGTATGTTCAAGAGTTTTACTGAAGCCATTGTTAGGAGTCCAGCCAAGTATCTTCCATAAGTGCATTAGAGCCGGATTTGAGTAGTGGCTTTCTTCTCCATCAGTGTGTATTCATTTTAATTTTCTTGTGCAAGAAAGGCATTGAAGGTAGGTTTTCATGACTTTCAGTGCTGTGCATGAGCTGCTGGCATGCCTGAAAGGTTTTTCTTTTTGATGTGGTGTTGTCTCAGTCAGGGCCACAGAGCCTCCTGTTGCTTTACTATATTTCGCTTCGTATGATTGCTCTTTGCGTGCTTCTTCAGCACTTTGTACTACTTTGAAAGCAGGTATTAGCAGGCGTAGACTGTGGTGCTTTTATTTGGTGTTGCACATACTTCTCGCTAGATTCAATTGCACATAAAGCAAGAAGTCAAAGTATGGTGGTAACAACTGCTTTGAGTTTTCTGTTGTTCTTATTGTATTTAAGTCAGGGTTGGTGCCAGGATTGATCTATACGGGGTGTGCACCCACGATAAGCGAGGTCCTTCAGGAGGAACAGAGAGGTTGGGAACTTGGCCATTGTGTTAGTACTATGTTTTCTCTTGGGAACATAGTCGTAACACATAGTCATAACACAACACAGGGGTCAGGCAAAAACTGGGGGAAGGGGGACTCCAGTCTAGCCTTTCTGTGCCTACCCTGGCACCACCCCCGATTCAAGCCTGTGTCATTTGACTGCTGACAACCTCGTTTGACAGCTCTCTTGTGCACTCATTGTTTGTCAGTTACTCGCCTTATCGCTTAAAGGCTGTTCATGTGATGACTACGAACCTCCGTCGGTTCTTGTTTTGTCATTTTCCGATTGCGTATCCTCAGTATCTTTTCTCAGTGTACCCTTATTTTACTTGGCTGGAAGATCAGCAACGTTACAACTTTGAACTCTTAGCAAGTTTTTATGGACTGTAAATGTAATCACCGCTCTTTTTTCTCCGGCATTTCGTTTTGGATGGTTGGCACGTCAGTACTTCTCCTCTCAGCTGGTGAGTGTTTTCTGAGTAGGACTTTGTCGCTGCAGCCTCCTGCTACTGGATGCAGTGCTCTCTCAGCCAGCCTTATTCCCGCAGTAGAAAAATTAAAATATGTGGACTAATCACTGCAGGTGTGCTCTTTCTTGGTTGCGGCTGGTGTATCTTTGCAGTGGTGATGTCCTGAGCATGTATTACTAGCTCAACAGGCAAAGCCTCTTCTTTTAGTTAGCTGCAAATAACTTGCGATGAGTACTATTAACACTTGCTAAGATTAATGCCCCTTCTGGTGTGAATTTTGATGCACTGTCAACAATTGTGGCAAATTCTGATAGCACAATCACAAGGCACTCAATATTATATTCGAAAGAATCAAATTATGTGTTCTTTTGTGTGAGCTTGAGCAGGCCATCACAATTTCTGTGAAATTAAATACTTCATCATTCTACTGTGTGTTATATTCAGTTTTGATATAAAAAGAATTAAATCATGAGCTCCTGACGTGTGTGCAATTAGTTTTTGATTGCATTATTTTGGGAGAAGAAAATCAAAACTTAATGTTGGTTTTAGAACACGATTTGAACGACCCATCAAAGATAACAGTTCCTTCACTAGGGTGATCAGCTGTGGTTGTGCGCAGGAGACTGAGGTCAAGTCAGGACATACTGACTAGGCAGAAGGTTCAGTTCATCTAACGAACTGTGTATTTTACTCTATTCTGGCCTCAAGTTGACACAGCTAGCATAAATAAATTGCATACACAAATGTCGCCATTGATGCTAAAGAAGTACATTTGTTTCTCTTAGGAAAAATGTTTCCATTTGAAAACATAAGGTCGCATAAACATTAACACAATGCTTGAACATGGGCCGTGCACTTATAACCTGTGATATAGGCGGAATTTTGTGTGGTGGAGGGATAGGGGCATGACATCCTTGGTCTAGAGTGTAGGCAAGACGAGTATGTGTTATTTGGTTCTCGGTATTTCATTGCTGAAAACTTGAAGGGTGGGCCATTCGCACCGTTTTCTATTCCTCGGATACACACTGCATTAACTATGAAGCACATATCTTGCACTTTTGTGCCTTCAGTTGGCTCATCAGTTAAACTGCCTCTCTGGTGGACGATACCATTTTAGCCGTTGATAATACAGATAAGTTGAATATCTTGATCTGCATATCAAACTAAAAGTGAAAAGGGTCGTTTCAGTTTGAAAATCCTTGAGGAAACATGTTCTTATACCACATAAATATGAAAAACAATGAGAACTTCAAGTATGTAGACCAGTATATGTCTCAAAGATATAAAATATGGAAAGAGTGATATGCATCAGCTATTTTAGCCAACTGAGCCGTTCCTTGCTTTTTTAGTAACTTGCTTTTAGTTCCTTGCTTTTTTAGTTACATTTAATAGTAACTGCTGATTACTCCACTACCTTTCCACTTGCCTGACGCCCCCAAATATACATTACATTACATTGCAATATTGTTTGTAGCGAGACGTACGAAATTGTAAGAAGTAATTCACAGGAAAGTGGCGCTGCCCACAGCTTTCTTCTCTCAACTACTTTTTATTACAATTTTGTATGCGACACTACATATATAATGCAATGTAATGCCGACTAGCCTTCATATACACCCTTGTTCACTACATCACAGTTGCGCAGTGCTGAATAGTTGGAACTTGAGTTTGTGCACATGGCGGGCAATTCTCTTTTGCACCAGAGCGAAAAATGTGTGACCACGTGGTGTTTAAGAGGCGTCAATAATGAGATGAAAGATTACACTTTAATTTTATATCATAACGAGCCATTCTGAGGGCTGTGTGGTATTGCGAAGGAATTCCAGGTACCCCGCAGACCAATTACCTAATTTCGATTGCTGTGGACTGTGCATGCAGCAGAGCAAGTTGAATTTCATGTTGTCAAAAAAGCTCAGGAAAACACACATCTTGAAGGTCATGCTATCTTCTTTATTTCTCTTCAAGGAATGAGTCCAACCCGATTGCACGTTATTACGCAATATTTATTTCAAATCTGCCACCCAGATTATACCTTACCCAGTATACAAGCTTGAACGCTTGTATACTAGGTCCTTCCTCCTGCGCGTCTCCTCCACGTGCTGGCGGTAGCAAGACAAGACAGGTGGCAGTTACAAAACAAACATGCTTTACCTTCAGTTTCATATAAGGCGTCACAGCAGACTACGGCGCCACGAGTTAGCACGTGCTTGGCATCCGCCTCAGATGGATGAAGATGGAATGCAAATGCACGAAACCATGCGCAACTTCCGCATAAAGGTCAAGCTGTCAATCTTTTACACTCACCATCAGCTCGTGAAGCCCTTGTGAGGCAGCTTGTAAAACTTGAGCATGGTCATCTAGTTTCCTCAGATATCACGGGGCAACAAACAAATGCCGCTGCATTTCACAACAAAACCCAAATGTGCAACACACCATTTCGAAAACCAATGAATTGTAACTTACTCTCATCTGTATGCAATAACCTCTGGCGAAGTAGTGAGATCACTGCAGACATAAATCTGACAGCATCGGCCCTTCGTTGAAATTCATGATAGGTCCAAACGTGCCTGCGGGAAAAAACACTAGTAGTTCAGGAACTTACTTATCATCAGTAGTCGACTCTTACCCAATGTTACTCGCTTTATCTACAGGGAATGTACTTTAATAAACTAGCACTGCTGGAACCAATAGCCTACCAGCAGAAAATTTTCCCCTGGGAAATTACAATTTTGGGAATGCACCAGGTTTTCTTGCTACCTATATATCACATTTTCGGCAGTCTGCTCAACTACATAAATGCGTGCCACCTGTCAAACAGTGGTATGGTTAAGAAGACCCTCATACGATATTGGCTAGCTTTGTACAACCATATTGGGCCGGTGGAGCAAGACATAGGAGTCATTTGTTGACATATTTGAGCTCTCTTTTTAAATCGTGTAGTTTATTACAATACTAAAGATGCGAATCACTACAGATCCGTGGAGATCTATTGCGACTCAGCCTAACTTGTTTTCAACCACCCTTCAACACAGTGGCATGCTTTCACCACTTGACGTCACCATGGCTGCTGATATAATTGGCTGACATGTGCCGTAGAATTTGCGGAAGATCGAATGGTAGGGTGTCGGCACCTGTCAGTACATGCGTGATGCCATGCGCACTGTGTGATGGCTACAGAGACTGCACACAACCCTTCGACGCGCCATTTGCAAGGTCTAGACTGGCCAATGCTCAAATAGCGCACTCATGAGAGCTCTGCGATCGTCAGTGTGTGTCATGGGTAGACGAAGCCAGGCAGAAGTGAGAAGCAGGTATGTTATAATTTTCCATAGCGGCCTAGGTACACGGTGTGTCACTGAATGTGTGGTGGGAATGGTTTGATGATGCTTTAAGCCTAAACGCTGACAAAACTTCTTAAAACCATTTCAGGGGTCCCTTTAATTGTGTCTGTATATGGCTGCAGCCATATACAGACACAATTTCATGACAGACACAATTTCATGAAAGCCACTGGGACAGTTTATTTATTTATTTTTTAAATAAGTAAATAAACAATTAAACTTCATCTGAGGCATTGTATAAAATAGCTGCTTCGCAATATATCACCCTGCATTTGCATATTGATGTCATTCTTATTAGTGAAAAACAGTACAGGTTTCGTCATTTGATGTATGTATGCTCCTCTGCTCTGTTGAGTGAGTCGTTCGCAAATAGCATGCAGTCACAGTGTGAGTTATTTACGTTGCTGCACTTTAGTTCGGTTGATGATGTACGGCGGCTCCTCATGGTAATGCAGCATATCTTCGAGCAATCTATTGTATCTGTCAGGGAAGTCTTCAAAAGCCTGCATTGTGATTGTTACTATGTTGTGTTTGTGTACATCAGTGTGGCGTCGCATCGAGTACAGGGCAGCACGTAATGCTGCGCGCAGAAACTTCGTTGGCTCCATGAGCCCACCATTCTTTCAAAACTGCCAGAAATCTGTGCACCGTGTCACACACAATCAGTGCAGCGCATTTGCAAGATAGCCTCTTCGTCAAGATTCTTATGACATATCCAGCTATGTAGTTAACCACTTCTTTGGAATATTCGCTTGGGGCTGAATGGTCACCGTTGTTAAAAGCTGCCCTCGTGAGAGTCGCTGTACTTTGCGTGTCTTTGTGCTCCGCATTGCCCTCCTTTTCACTCTGGGCAGTGAGCAAGTCACCAAGGTGGGCCTGGCTTCTCAGCAAGCAGATGACATCCAGCTGGGGAACCGCATAGGTATTTCTTGAGTGCAAGATGGCGGCATGCACCAGCATCTTGCGGTAAGCGTGGTTGAACTGTGACGCGGATGGATTGTTGTTGTAGCCTACACGATGATGAATGCTGCTTATATATATTTCAAGTGGGTCCTGGTTGAAGTGGCTGATGCAGATGTACCTGTAATAGAAGGCAAGTTAGGCTTGAGTCCTTCGTGCATTCATCGTCAATTAATGCAGCACACACGGAACGAGGACGCAGAATAAAAAACTCAAGACAGGCTCTTGTCTTGTGCTTCTTGTTTATCCTCGTCGGTGTGGATCGGCCGAAAACGAATGCATACCAACTAGCCCTAGTTCCCATTATTGTACACTCCATGTTTTATTCTTGAGCAAGGTTTGGTGCACTGTAATGGGTTCATTCCCAATGACGCATCAGTTAGCCAAACCTCATGAATATTCTGAAGTGCAGTATGGACACCAAGAAAAGGTACTGGAATACAAATTGGGTAGTATATAAGACAGAGCAACATGTAAGTTCTTTCAAGTTCTGTTGTGTAGCCTGACTATATATAATGGATTGTATTCCCCATTCTTAGGCTTCTGCTGTCTGTGCATCGTGTGGCAGATGTCTTAGTTTATGTATATATATATATATATAAATATATATAAATATATATATATATATATATATATATATATATATATATATATATATATATATATATATATATATATATATATATATATATATTCCAGGAACAAGAACCTTCTCTTTCCTCACCACCATTGCATTACCTAAACCATCATGGGTTTTTAGAGCGATGGAATAAAAGCACTTCTACAAACCAAAGCTACATTCTGTTCTGCAGGCGAACAGACATTCAGATGAGCATATATGCATTGACATTAGCAAGTGCTTCCCAAGCAAATGTCTTTAGCATGCATTTCTGCGCACTGTTACTACTTGAAATTTTTCCTCCTTGATGTTCCCTTAGGTATGTAAATGAAGCACGCTTTAACTATTGAGAAACATGATTGCACACTGAAGGCACCGTGCACACTAAAGCGTTGTAGGAGAAGAAATTTGTTATTTAGGAGCAGTGCCTAACAAAAATGCTGCACAGCTCATTCCTTACTGTGCAACCTGAATAAGCCCTGTAGTGGTCACCATTTACTTAGCTTACTTCTTGTGACCTTTGACAGCGATTAGAACAACCTTCCATCTACTTGCAATGACAAAAGAGCCTCTGTGCTTGTCTCTTCCTGGAACAAAGTAGTAGAAAAATGGGCTGCCGCCTTCCAAATATGTATGGCTGGTGTACAAATACTACGAATACAAATTAATGCATCAGCGCTGTTGAATACATAATTGATATTGTGTGATAAATATGTTTAATAGGGGCTAAAGTTGTAAAGTAGGCCATTTTGAAAGGTAAAATGAGCATGCACATAGTGAAAGAGCTACCTTTTTGACCTACTTAGTCTCTCCCTCCACCCCTCTTTTTTTTTACTCGAATTGCCTACAACAACAGTTCTAACAGGTTTTCATGTGGAGCACCACACTAATAGCTAGAGACCCTGTTGGGGCCTGTCACTGCAGGCTATGAAGTGCACTTTGAGTTGTGCAAACAGAGCTGTTCAAGAACGCAGCTGTGGCTTGTCAGGCATGGTAAAGATTGGTGCTTTCATGTTTCCTAGCAGTCCTTAGCAAACTTGAAAAAAAGGTGTGCATACAGTGGTTACTGCATGTTGAACTAAAAATACCAATAACAACAAAGTAACGTGTGGTGCCACCTGCCATGTGGTGTCAGTCAGGAGCCGACTAGCAGTGTCAGGAAGGAATAATGAACTTTTTCTGAAAAGCACTAAACAAAAAAGGTGTAGAAATGTTTTCATTTCGAAAACATTAGAGGCACGTCGTGTAGATGTGTGCGGATGTGTGTAAGAGTGCACATCTCTGTGTTTGTGCGTGTTCTTGAGGAGGCCAAAAGGTACTTGGAAAATACTGAAGTTCTATAGAAGCAGGTCAAAGCAGGTAGCGAAAAGAAAAGCGATACAAGCAAGAAACTAGTACACGAGACAAGCGATATCTGTTCGAAGTCAGCGCTCGTCTGATGTACTTGTTTCTCGCTTGTGCCATTGTTGCTTTGTGCTACCTACGTTAACACGAATTATCTCAAACTAACATAGTTAAGCACAAGAGCATTACTGCTGTAGCGCCCTCGTTCGGGCGGCGCGCAAACCGGAGAGCGCGCGATGGCGACAGAAGAAAAAAAAAGGCGTTAGGCCGTGGCACGTGAAGCCACGGCTCACGTTCCGGGCTGGCATCGGTTATCGTTCAGGCGTGTCTCTCTTTCGCTCCTGTGGCATAAGCCTACAAGTGGTGACTCGGACGAAGACAATGACTGACTCGAATGCACCCTCAACCAAACAAGCCTCACGTCCGCAGGACGTCTCGGCCGTGCAACTGCGTCTCCCATCTTTCTGGCCACCGGACCCGCAAGTTTGGTTTCATCAGGTCGAAGCGCAATTCTCTCTGTACCGCATCGCCTCGGAAACGACACGCTACTACCATGTAGCCTCCGTCCTTCCTCCTGACGTTGCCAGCGAGCTCTCCGACGTCCTCTCCAACCCCTCGGACACTACGCCATATCAGCACCTTAAAACCAAGGTGCTGGAACAATTCATGCCTTCGGAACGCGTCCGCCTACAGCAGCTCCTTGCAGGGGGGGGACCTTGGCGACAGGCGCCCCTCCCAACTACTGCGCCGAATGCGACAGCTTCTTGGAAAACACGACGTCTCTGCCCACTCAGCGTTGCTTCGCGAGCTCTTCCTCCAACGCCTTTCTCAGCCTATCCGCCTCGTCCTCGCGGCGGCCGGCGACGTCAATCTCGACCGCCCGGCAGAGCTCACCGATCAGGTTCATGAAGCGACCTCCCCATCTCTCAACGCTGTCTTACCACCAGCAGACACAGCGATTTCGCGCCTTGAGGCCCGCATCGACGAACTCGCCTCCTCCATTGCCGCACTCCGGAGCCCCCTGCAGGAGACTCATTCGCCTCGTTTCGGTCGTCGAGCTCTTCCACGCACACGAGATGCTCGGAGTCTCAGCCCTCCACCCCTCTGCTGGTACCACCAGCGTTTCCGACACCAAGCCACGAAGTGTACACCCCCATGTTCGTGGCAAGGAAACGCCTGCCGGGATCACTGACGGCGGCGTGTGATCTCCCTTCTCGTCCCAGCCGCCTTTTCATGGTCACGGACCAGCTATCGGGCGCCAGGTTCCTTATAGATACGGGTGCGGAAATTAGCGTTGTGCCCCCGACTAAGGCTGATCGTTCAAAGTCACAGGGGCAAGTGCTTCGTGCTGCCAACGCCTCGTCTATAGCAACGTATGGGCTCCGATCTCTCACCCTCGACTTCGGCCTTCGCTGCATTTTCCGGTGGGTTTTCGTCATCGCAGACGTGGTTCAACCGATCATCGGCTCGGACTTCCTCTCATACTTCGATTTGGACGTCAGCGTGCGGCGGCGCCGCCTCATAGATGGTAAGACTCGTCTCTTCATCTCGGGAGTCCTGTCCGACATCGCTCCAATGGCCATCCGCATGCTGATACCTTCCTCGCCGTTCGAAAAAATCTTGGCGAGTTTCCCGGAGTTAACTAAACCGTGCAACCTCACTTAGCCGCCTAAACATACGCTGACACACCACATCGTCACCCGGGGTCCACCGGCAGCCACTCGACCACGCCGCCTGTTCGGAGACCGCCTAGCTATTGCTAAACGGGAGTTTGACCACATGCTGCAGCTCGGCATTATCCGCCCGTCGTCAAGCGCTTGGGCTTCCCCGCTGCAGTTTGCGCCAAAGCGTGATCCTGGTGACTGGCGTCCTTGTGGGGACTATCGAGCGTTGAACGGCAAGACTGTCCACGACAGCTATCCTCTTCCTCACATCCAGGATTTTACATCGCGCCTCGACGGCTGCACAATTTTCAGCAAAGTGGACCTTGTTAAGGCGTACCACCAGATTCCTGTCGAGCCCGCCGACATACCTAAGACCGTCATCATGACGCCCTTTGGGTTGTTTGAATACGTGCGGATGCCTTTTGGACTCCGCAATTCGGCTCAAACTTTCCAGCGGTTCCTTTCTGAGGTCACACGGGGTCTTCCTACTGTGTTCGCGTACCTTGACGATGTCCTCATCGCCAGCCGCACACCTGAAGATCATGAGCACCATCTACGCGCTCTGTTCCAACGTCTTCAGCAGTACGGCCTCGTTGTGAACGCCTCTAAGTGTACTTTCGGCGCATCTGAGCTCGAGTTCTTGGGCCATCACATATCATCCAAAGGAATACGCCCTCTCCGGTCCCACGTTAAAGCAATTCAGGATTATCCTCAGCCTACAACACTGCGCCAATTACGCCAATTCCTGGGGCTTGTGAATTTTTCCAGGCGCTTCATACCACACTGTGCCGAACTGCTACGACCGCTCACCGACCTCCTTCGGTCGACCGCCGGCCCGTCCTCCGTCATTTCTTGGTCGTCAGAGGCCCAGGCCGCCTTTGCTGCTGCTAAGCAAGCGGTCGCTAACGCCGTGCTTCTTATTCATCCACGCAGCAACGCCCCTACTCGGTTGATGGTGGACGCATCCAGCGTGGCCGTCGGAGCCGTCTTACAGCAGTGCATTAACTCCGAGTGGAGACCCTTGTCGTTTTACTCTCGGAAGCTACTTCCTGCCGAGACCCGCTACAGCGTCTTTGGCCGGAAATTACTAGCCATCTACGCTGCAATACAGCACTTTCGGCATTTCCTGGAAGGATGCTCGTTTTACGTGCTGACTGACCATAAGCCACTGGCGTATGTTTTCCGCACTAACTCATCCAAGTACGTGCCCCGTGAACTCCGCCATCTGGCTTATAAATCGGAGTTCACGACTGACATCCGCCACGTGAAAGGAGCTGACAACACCGTCACAGATGCCCTTTCTCGTATAGCCGCGGTTGACTCTCCACCGCCAACCATCGACTGGGCCTCATTCTCCTCGGAACAGCAGGATGATAGAGAGCTTGCCGCTTCTCCCCGTTCTCTCCGACTACGCCTGGTGCCTCATTCATTATCATCTGAGCGCTTGTAATGCGATGTCTCAGCTGACCTTCCCCGCCCTTTCGTTCCTGCTTCATTATGACGCACCGTTTTCCACTCCTTACACGACATCTGTCACCCTGGCATTCGGGCTACTCAGCGTCTTCTCACCCAGCGCTATGTTTGGCCCGGAATCAACGGTGATGTGCGCGCTTGGACGCGCATGTGCCTGCCCTGCCAGATGACAAAGGTCTCCCGTCATACTAAGACGCCGCCCCAACCTTTCCTTCCACCCGGCCGTCGTTTCGACCATGTTCATCTAGACATTGTGGGCCCTCTACCAGTGTCTCAGGGGTACCGTTATATATTGACTATGGTCGATCGTTTCACACGCTGGCCAGAAGCTGTTCCAATTCAAGATATCACAGCCGAGACAGTCGCCCGCGTTTTCATTTCTACGTGGGTATCCCGTTTTGGCTGTCCTGGCACCGTGACAACAGACCGTGGACATCAGTTTGAGTCCTCGCTGTTTACTTGCCTTAATCGCATCCTCGGAGCCAGACATTGCCGTACCACGGCTTATCATCCCTGCGCCAACGGCATGGTGGAACGCCTTCACCGACAACTGAAGACCGCCTTGACTACCCGCCTCAATAGAGCCACCTGGGTTGATGCCTTGCCACTGGTGCTCTTAGGTTTACGAGCTGTCATCCGGGCAGACCTGCAGTGCTCAACAGCAGAGCTGGTGTATGGCACTTCTCTACGGCTTCCGGGAGACTTCTTCACGTCAACGAAGCTACCAGACCAGCCACAGCAATTCCTACAATGCCTCCTCGACTGCGTTCAAGACCTTCGGCCCACTCCACCCAGACCTTCCGAACACAAGACCATATTCGCCCACCCTGATCTGGCCACTGCAACACATGTTTTCCTGCGCCACGACGCGGTCAGACCACCTTTGACACCAGCCTACGACGGACCATTCCACGTCCTTCACCGCACCCCCAAAACTGCCACTCTACTTCAGAACAGCCGTGAAGAGATAGTCAGCTTGGACCGACTCAAGCCGGCGTACCTGGAGACCACTCTAGAAAGCCTCTCATCTACGACTGATTTTCCATTGGAATACCACAAACGGCATGTCACATTCCGACTTGCAGTCTACACGGGAGGCCCTGTAGCGCCCTCGTTCGGGCGGCGCGCAAACCGGAGAGCGCGCGATGGCGACAGAAGAAAATAAAGAAGGCGCTAGGCCATGGCACGTGAAGCCACGGCTCACGTTCCGGGCTGGCATCGGTTATCGTTCAGGCGTGTCTCTCTTTCGCTCCTGTGGCATAAGCCTACACTGCAATGCAGTGTTGCGTGTGGCATTTTTCCGTTAGAGAAAACCAAGAAAGAAATTGCACAGAAAATTTACAAAAGTGAACATTTGTTGGGTTACCAACAGACTTTCAAACACATTGTGGTAGGTTTATAACCTAACTGGTTGAATTGAAACAAAAATTTTTGTTCTCAAAAAGTGCACAAACGTTGTCGTTGTATTAGTATAAACAAGAGTTTAAAATGATGTGCACAATTTTCACTTTGAAGTTATGCATCATTGTGCGCATTTAAAGTATCTCCACTGATATAACACCAGTGAAGAACATTAGTCGTGGAGGTATTGCAGCAATGAAAAGGTAAATAAACTGTCACTATGTCTTCTCCCTCACGTTGTACATTGTATGACAGAACTCTGACATTCTAAAGTTGTATAGCTCTTTCTCGAAAAGTGTCATTGGTAGCTGGGATACAATTCTCAGTCCATTTTGAATGCCTGTCATTGCCAGCGCAATGACAGGCATTTTTCGTCCATACTCCACCGCACCTCTGCTTCATCCTAGTTGCAAGCCCATTATTTCTGTTCCAGCCAACACCATGAGGTCTCTCTGGTACGACATTGGTAACATTGGGTATGCTTGAATTGGTGTATGACGTCGCAGTTTCACGCGAAGCACTTTACGCACCTTGTCCCAGAACCTCCAAAGAGGTCGCGATGGGTCTTCAAGTCAAAACCTGCCTTCACGCCTGTACAAATAAGAAAAGTTCGTGATTGTTCTCTATATCTCGTTAGCATCTCTCTTGTAGCCGTGCATTATTTGGCTCATCTGCTCGAAGACGGGCCGGCGCGTCTTTGTCTGCTGCAGATCGGAGCGAAGCAACTTCCACATTTCGATTAGCTGGAACGTCTCGTCGTCGCCCCAGTTCGTGGTACGGGTTCGCAACCTGTGTTTGATGTCCGCATCTTTCGAAGACGTCGCTATTGCTGCTATGTTGCTGATGCGAAGGAGCTTTGAAACCTTTGGCAACAGAATTCCTTGAGTTCAGGACGTCTTCTGTAAGAAAGAATGTGTCCATTTCGCTCGTCAAAGTCTACCCAACATGTTCTATAACTGAGGCACTACGTTTGTTGTGTCATTTGAGAGAATGTGTGCACTGTTGCTTTAAAGCATAAAGTTTAGATTTTAATGTCACCGTTATAAACCACTGTAATCCTGGATAAAAGATTTATAAATGACTAAGACTTCGACTTATCTTTTGCTGCATTGTGCATTACCATTTAGAGCATGGCATTGCTTATATATATATACATGTATATATATATATATATATATATATATATATATATATATATATATATATATATATATATATATATATATATATATATACGGAAAATATTTTCCAAGCATCAGCATGCTCATTCACAAAACAAAACTATCACGCGCACTTTCTATTTTTCTTTCTCAGGGCCCCAGCAACGTCGCAGGCATGCACATATATGTTGTTAAGGGACATGCTTTGCTGTGATGTGTCACTGATCGTTGCCCTTTTGTAATCATAGTGCACCTGTCTGCATGACGAATGCATGCTGTGGTGAATGTGACTGCAAAAGTGCCATGTACTGCATATACCTAAGACGGATTTTTTTTCTGGCATGCACTGCCAATGTATGAATATCAGTGATTTAGGTTTAGCTTATTTGGCTGCTTCATCGGCAGCCAGTTAACATTACGTGTTCTTGTTAGCGATACAAAAAAATACTAAGCTATAAAAAAATGAAGCAGCAGACAGCATTTTCTGGCATGCACAGGTGAAATATGTGATCTGTATTTCTAGTAATGAGCAGGTTGTATTAAGTGCCTTTGAAATGCATCAAACACTAAGTTGGTAGAATGTTGAAGAATGTTTTAAATGACAGAAAGCTTGCACTATCAGTCCTTGTATTATTTTGTGTATGATGTGATGTGCAAAATGTAATACTGCGTCAAGGCATATCACAGCAACCTCGCCAGTCTAGAATGCTTGCTAGGCCAGAAAGGTGTATTTAGCTGCACGCGCTGTTCATAAAGCCATTTCTTTCTTGTTTTGGGTTTGCGCTTCATTAAATGCCGTGATAGATACCCTTTACAGTTGCTGTAGGTAGGTAAAATGTTTTGCTTTATAGCATCTGTTTCTGAAATACCTAACAGTTAATAGATCGGCCCTTCATTTGTTACCTTGCGGTTTAGCATTCTGCGTGTTACTGCACCTCTGTAATACCAGTTTGTTAGTTAGTGTAGGTGCAAAGGAGCAGTTCTCACTGGTGTCCCAAGGCGATTAATGGTGCAGTGCCGGAGCATCCGTCAAAGCCAGGTTTACCAAGTTCCATTGTGGAAGTGCGTGCCTTGCTTACAGAAGAACTGAAAGTCTGCTCTACAAGCTTGACTTTCATAATCTGCAAACAGTAAAACGGAATGTATTACATCTTTTTTGATGTGCACAATAAAAATGTGTACAATACAAAATCATGTATTTCAAGCATGGTAAGCATGACTAACCTGTCTGTAATACTTCACTTGTGCACTAGAATCTCGTTGTCTCCTCAGAGGCCCTCTCCTGGAATTCCTGTAAAAGGACAATGTACTTCCACTGTATTGTAAAGATAGATACTGTTACTCCATTGTTAGTTCATTGCACTGTTACTTCATGGAAAAATTTCAGCGCATCAGTTTCCTCGCCCTCAAGTTTTATTTGCTCTTTCGTGCATGCAAAATACATATACAAAAATGTAACTAGAGTAATCGGGGGGTGCTACCACTGCAAAATGAATTTCTGGCTGTGTACCTGGAAATGACCCTGCACGTCAGCCAGTAAAACAACGTTAAACAGGTGCCGCAAAGGCAAACATTTATTAGTAACTGCTGATTACTCCACTGCCTTTCCACTTGCCTGACGCCCCCATATATACATTACATTACATTGCAATATTGTTTGTAGCGACACGTACGAAATTGTAAAAAGTAATTCACAGGAAAGTGGCGCTGCCCGCAGCCTTTCTTATCTCAACTACTTTTCATTACAATTTTGTATGCGACACTACATATATAATGCAATGTAATGCCAACTAGCCTCCATATACACCCTTGTTCAGTACATCACAGTTGCGCAGTGCTGAATAGTTAGAACTTCAGTTTGTGCACATGGCGGGCAATTCTCTTTTGCACCAGTAGTGAAAAATGTGTGACCACGTGGTGTTTCAGAGGCGTCAATAATGAGATCAAAGATTACACTTTAATTTGATATCATAACGAGCCATTCTGAGGGCTGTGCGGTATCGCAAAGAAATTCCAGGTACCACGCAGACCAATTACCTAATTTGAATTGCTATGGACTGTGCATGCAGCAGAGCAAGTTGAATGTCATGTTGTAAAAAAAGCTCAGGAAAACACACATATTGAAGGTCATGCTTATCTTTAATATTTCCCCTCAAGGAGTGAGTCCAACCCGATTGCACATTATTACGCAATATTGCCACCATTGATGAAAGAGCCGCTGTGGCTCTTACTCGTTTTGGGCTACGAAGAAGAAGATGACGTTTTCGTTGCTCTGGTTCGGGGAAACTCCTGGCTGCAGGTCTTATTTTTGCTCGCGACATTACTGGTGGACATGCTGGGTACGTGTACTTTGGCTGTGTCGGCCATCGTGGAGACAGCTACATCTCCCAGAGCAAGAAGCAGCCGCCGCCTGCGTGGGTTACCCCTTGAATTTGGTCCCTTGACATCGACACCCAGAGAGATGGCAACTCCGATGACAAGCCAGGCGGTCCAAACCAGCGATGCCCAAGGTTCTCTTCTCGCCCATGTTTTTCATGCGACACAGACACCAAAGCCGTTTCATAGAGATATCTTCGAGGATGTTGATGACTGGCTCGACCACTTTGATAGGGTGGCCTGTATCAACGAATGGGACGATGTTCGCAAGCTGCGCCGAATTTACTTCTACTTGAAGATTCTGCGAAGACGTGGTACGAGAACCACGAGGGCTCCTTTGCAACCTGGCAAGAGTTTAACCGTCAGCTCCGTGACGCCTTTCGCAACACCGAGAGGAAGGAGAGGGCTGAACAAGCCATATCCTGCAGAAACCAGCGGCTGAACGAACGAGTATTCATGTTTGTCGAGGACGTGCTTCGGCTCTTCAAGCGCGCAGACCCTGCCATGCCCGAGGAAAAGAAGGTGAGGCATTTGATGCGCGGAGTGAAAGAACAGCTTTTCGCTGGGCTCGTGCGCAATCCACCAACGACAATCGCTCCGTTCATCAGTGAGGCGACCACTATGGAACGTACGCTGCAGCAGCGGTCATCACAATACGAACGCCAGATCCCAGCCACCGCATGCTCTATCGGCTCTGACAGCGAGAGACAGGCCCTCGCAGACTTCATTCGAAGTATTGTTCGGGGCGAACTGCGACAGCTTCAGGCGGTGGGATCCCATCAACCTATGCCTGCCCTCGCGGATGTAATCAGACAAGAAGTCCGGCCGGCCGTCACACCCCTGACCCCAAATAAACCACCGATTCCCGAGGCGCCAGTCCTGACATACGCAGCGGCATTGCGATCCCCTGTGCCACCGGCTACAGATCCTGCTATGCGGCCCAAGCACCAGGCTATGCAGTCATTCCACGCCACTGCTTCGAGCCCGCCTCACGGCTCAAGGTTCCCGAGCACACCCACCTATCTGCAGTCTACCTCAAGACAAAGTGGTAGCAAGGCAAGCACGTGGCCTACCTCGGATAACCGTCCGCTCTGCTATCACTGCGGCGAAGCGGGTCACGTATACAGGAACTGTCAATACCGGCAACTGGGTCTCCGCGGCTTCAATCCTGATGCTCGATGCCCGCGCTACGGTGAGCGCCCCCGCAAAATCGAAGCCTATCTCACGGGCCAGCGAACACCTTCAACTGTTCAGCACCACCAGTCGAGATCACCGTCGCCTCGCCGGTCTACGTCACCCAGTTTGCCCTCATCGTCTTCCGCTTCTTTCAGGGGCCAGTCACCAAGTCCCCGCAGGGGAAACTAGGAACGGCGACTTCTGGGGATGAAGCCGCGGCCCGGCGAACTATAAAAGACCCTCATTTGACGCAACGACCAGACGAGGACCATTCCGGCTTTGCGGTGTTCTTTGACCGCAGAAAGATCGTTTCTGCCGAAATTGCCGTCTTCGTCGACAATCATGCTGTCAACGCCCTCGTCGACACCGGCGCCGACTATTCCGTAATGAGCGCCGCACTGGCATCTGAACTGAGGAAGGTTACCACACCGTGGCAAGGACCCCAGTTGCGCACGGCAGGGGGCCATCTGGTGATGCCTACCGGTATGGGCACGGCACGCATTCGTATACGTACGTCGACATTTGCAGGCTCTTTCCTCGTATTGCGCGTGTGCTCTCGGCCAGTCATTCGAGGAATGGACTTCCTTCGTGAATACGGCGCCATCATCGACCTCCGTGAATTACTTGTGTCGTTCGAGGATCCTTTTTGCGCTACAACTGACAGTACACAATTCCGGAAAAGAGCACTTCGTGTTAACGACGATTCTGTGACTCTCCCACCTCGAAGCAGCCTCTTTGTCGAAGTAGAATTGGCACAGGACATGTCTGACACGGTAATTGCAGAGGACAATTTGTCTCTCCTTATTTCACGACAAATCTGTGTTGCCCGAGGAATCATTCAGCCTGGCAATAGGCATGTTCACCTGCTCGTCACGAACTTCAGCGATGAATATCGCCACCTAACGAGACACACTGCTATTGCATATTGTGAACAACTTGCCGATGCCGATGGTTCGCCCACGTTAGCTTTATTTTCATCGAATGGCCACCCTGACGAGGCGTTCGCGAGCACTCTCGACGTAAACGAGAGACTACCTTCGTCTCAACGAGAAAGCCTTTTGCGTTTCACTCGGCTAATTTCAAGACTGCTTTGCCACTACGTCAAAGGTTAAACAGACACCACTTGCTCAGCACTGTATCATCACGGAACCCACCGAGAGACCCATCCAACAACACGCCTATAGGGTGTCGCAAAAAGAGCAAGACGCTATACGTGACCGTGACCAAGTCCAGCAGATGCTTCAGGACGACGTCATCCAGCCATCAACCAGTCCCTGGGCTTCGCCATTTGTGCTAGTAAAGAAGAAGGACGGTACGTTGCGTTTTTGCGTTGATTACCGTGACCTGAACAAGGTCACCAAAAAGGACGTTTATCCTCTACCCCGGATAGATGACTCGTTGGACCGTATACGCAACGCTAAATATTTTTTTTCATGGATTTACGTAGCGGCTACTGGCAAATTGCAGTCGATGAGCGTGACCGCGAAAAGACGGCGTTTGTTGCTCCCGACGGCCTATACGAGTTTAAAGTGTTGCCTTTCGGTCTATGCTCAGCGCCAGCTACGTTCCAAAGAATGATGGATGCGGTTCTCACAGGGCTCAAGTGGCAATCATGTCTTGTTTACCTTGATAACGTCGTGGTCTTTGCAGACACGTTTGAACAACACGTCCAACGCCTTCATGCAGTACTTCAGGCAATCACAACAGCGGGGCTTTCTCTCCAACCCGAGAAATGTCATTTTGGATATGAAGAACTGAAGTTCCTTGGCCACGTTGTGAGCCATGCCGGCATCCGCCCAGATCCGGAGAAAACCCGTGCTGTTGCCACCTTTCCCGTGCCCACAAATAAGCGTGACCTACGCCAATTTTCGGGGCTCTGTGCGTATTACAGGCGCTTTGTCAAAAACTTTTCGAAGATTGCTGAACCCCTAAACAAGCTTACAAAAGACGGTGTCTCGTTTGTTTAGGGTCCCGATCAGTGCCATGCGTTCGACACCCTCCGAAACCTCCTCCAGACTTCGCCTGTACTGGGTCATTTTGACGAAAGCGCTGACACGGAACTACACACTGACGCCAGCAACGTTGGACTAGGAGCGGTATTAGTTCAGTGGCATAATGGCGTAGAGCGCGTGATCGCTTATGCGAGCAGAACGTTATCCCCAGCGGAGAAAAACTATTCTGCAACCGAGAAGGAATGCCTCTCTGTTGTCTGGGCCATAGCAAAGTTCCGCCCATACTTGTATGGCCGCCCGTTTAGGGTAGTTAGCGACCATCATTCCCTTTGTTGGCTCGCAAATCTCAAAGATCCCTCAGGTCGTCTAGCACGATGGAGCCTTCGGCTACAAGATTTCAATATCACCATCGTTCACAAATCTGGGCGGAAACACACCGACGCCGACTGTCTTTCACGTGCACCGGTCGAAAATGCCAACACTGACCTTGAAGACGATGACACTTTTCTTTCTACCGTATCAGCAACCTGCTTGGCTGAGCAACAGCGTCACGACTCGGAGCTCAGTCCGCTCATTGACTACCTGGAAGGACGCAATTCCCACCCTCCTCGAAGCTTTGCACGCTCGCTATCCTCGTTTTGTTTCCGCGATGGAATGCTTCCGCGATGGAATGCATCATGCGTGCGTGTCATGATGAGCCATCGTCCGGACACCTCGGCTATACGCGCACGCTGCAACGGATTCAACGCTCCTACTACTGGCGACGTCTCGCAAAGACTGTGAAGCATTACGTTCGCACATGTTGCGACTGTCAGCGACGTAAGGTTCCACCTTTACGACCAGCGCGACTACTGCAACCAATAGGACCACCAAAGGCGCCCTTTCATCAGATTGGCATGGACTTGCTGGGGTCATTCCCCACGTCTTCGTCTGGAAACCGGTGCATTGTGGTCGCTACCGACTACTTAACACGCTACACTCTTAGCCGAAATTCGGCAAAGTTGGACTAACTGCAGTCGTTAAACCAATGGACGAACGGTTTGTCCAACGGGGACTAAATGTGTGACAATGCGTGTCTTGCGCAAACGCCCGGCAATGAAGGGACCAACGGGGAGGGCAACTGCGCCGCGATCGCCTCCTGTCGATGCTGCATTGCAATGCTCGGCGTGGTCGGCGATCATGAAAACAAGTTAAATAGGCTATACGCCACTGTGAAAGTGAAGCACTATGAAACGAATAGAAGATGTTATGAGAGGAAAGTAGTACAACACGCTGTCAGTGCACACAGCAAGTGCCCTCGCGTTTCCACCATGCCGGCACGGGCGAGCCGAAGCCAAGTGAAAGTCTCCGCAAACACGGGCAATGCCGAGAACTCGCTTTAATGTGCTGAATAAGTTTGAACTACGGTGAACACTGACAATGCTAATAAAGGTAAGCTGTTCATCAGCGGTCGTATACCCACACAGTGACCACAAGTTAAAAGCGATATATAGGAAAAGTAGGCTTCGTACGTCATCGGTATCAAGCGGGCTGCCGGTGTGAGTGAATTGCCGGCACAAGCGAAGGAAACGTCGCGTACAAGTTCACAGAAATAGTAGCTCAGGCAAACTTATTTCTTTTTATCCATGCGACAATCGTTATCAAAATCCAACATGTAGGCGATCGCGGATACGACTAATCGTGCGGCCAGCGGTACACAGGTTTTGTGCCTTACCAGCACGATGAAAGAACCGTGCCTGCGAACGGTCTCGTCGCTGCTAAGTATACAGATATCTACATCACTCCGTAAGACACAGCGAACATGAGGCACTTACCTATTGTTCATTTGTGACTATAAAATAACGACGACGAAAATTTCACGCGAGCCGCATGTTGCGATCGCCGGCGGTCGTTGAGCCGTACTCGTCGTAAGCCTAGCGACGCCGTCTGCAAGCCGACACGGTATGGCATCGGCGGGGCGCCTGCGGCTGCTTCGCCGGCTTTCCCGCACAAGCGCCGCTGCTATGTTTGTGCTTGCGGACTCGTGCGCCAGCACTGCGAACGCTGGTTCGGCCGACATGATCGAATGCCAGCTGATAATTCGTATTCTCGGGCTGGAGGCATGTTGAAGATTAGATGGATTCATAATAAAAGATCGATGTGCATCGGTGCTACGAATAAGCCCATGTAAATTTTCGCGTTACGGTGTCAATATTTATTGTTTTCTTAAGCCGAGTAAAAGTCGCCCACTGGCACTAGATGTGAGGTCAAAATACTGTGCTATATATACCCGAGAGTCTGTTCTATGTAGTACAGCGCGGGCCCTCAGTGTTTGCGGTGTTTTACTTTGAAATAATAGTGCGTATGTATGTGTGTGTGTGTGTGTGTGTGTGTGTGTGTGTGTGTGTGTGTGTGTGTGTGTGTTGCATGAATAACATACTATGATCTTCAGTGCTGATTAAATTGGAATAAACATAAAATATACTGCACAAACGCAGTGTCGCCTTTTTTTTTGCCATTGGTCCAGACGGTTCAACTGTTAGTCCACTGGAGCATTCTACTGGGCCAACATTTAAGCCAAGTGGAGTAAGTGCTTGGGGTAACAGTTGAGCCCTTGCAGTTACTCCCGCAGTTAGTCCAAAATTGGTTCAAAATCTGTGGCAGCGCATTTAGACCCCTAAAGGACCACTGGCATACCCCACTTTAGTCTTTTTCGGCTTAGAGTGTACTGTGAAACAAAGGCGCTTCGAAAAGGAACTGCAGCAGATGTCGCCCAATTTTTCGTGAACAGCATCGTCTTAGGTCACGGTGCTCCAGCTGTCGTCATAACTGATCGTGGGACAGCTTTCATCGCAGAGATGCTGCAGAAAGTCTCTAGATTAAGTGGCACGGAACATCGTAAAACAACGGCTTACCACCCGCAAGCAAACGGGCTGACTGAACGACTCAATAGGACAATTGCAGACATGCTGTCAATGTATGTGGACATCAATCACAAGAACTGGGACGCCATACTTCCCTACGTAACTTTTACGTATAATACTGCTGTTCAAGAAAGTACCGGTTTCACACCTTTTCGCTTAGTCCACGGTCGCGAGGTCACGACTATGCTCGACGCCATGCTCCTGCCCGACAACTTAAGAATATACCGCAACGATGCCGCCAAATTCGCGCAGTGTGCAGAAGAGGCCCTTCAAATTGCTCGTCACCGCATTCAACATCACCAAACCACAGACGCACGCCGCTACAATCTTCGTCACCGTGAAGTTATTTTCAAGCCCGGGGATGAAGTCTGGGTGTGGACCCCTATCCGACTACGTCGACATTCAGAAAAGCTTCTTCGCCATTACTTCGGCCCTTACAAGGTCGTACGACGTCTCAGCGACGTCACATACGAGGTTCTCCCAGAAGCACTTCGAGACGTTCCCGTTTCACCCCGCGAACCGAAGTCGTTCACGTTTCACGGCTAAAACCATACTTTTCGCGCTGTGAATCGCCAGTGAATGACTGACTTTATTCGTCTCTCCCTTACATTCTTTCCTATTTTTCTTATTTCCCATTTAACTCTTGGCTCCACAACCAACTATGTTACTCCGCCTTACGCCGTTCATTTTGCTTGCATGGTAAATTTCATCTCATTTTCTTTTTTTTGCCTTCATGTACAGCATCGAGACGGTGCTTCTTGGCAGAGGGTGTAATGCTACCATTGATGAACGAGCCGCTGTGGCTCATAACCGTTTTGGGCTACGAAGAAAAAGAGAACGTTCTCGTTGCTCTGGTTCGGGTGACCTCCTGGCTGCAGGTCTTGTTTTTGCTCGCGACAATATTTACTTCAAATCTGCCACCCTGGTTATACCTTACCCAGTATACAAGCTTGAACGCTTTATACTATGTCCTTCCTCCTGCGCGTCTCGTCCACGTGCTAGCGGTAGCGCAACAAGAAAGGTGGCAGTTACAAAGCAAACATGCTTTACCTTAACTTTCATATAAGACGTCACAGCAGACTACGGCGCCACGAGTTAGCACGTGCTTGGCATCCGCCTCAGAAGGATGAAGATGGAATGCAAATGCAGGAAACCTAGCGGAACTCCCGCATAAAGGTCAAGCTGTCACTCTTGTACTCTCACCATCAGCTCGTGAAGCCCTCGTGAGGCAGCTTGTACAACTTGAGCATGGTCATCGAGTTTCCTCAGATAGAACGGGACAACAAACAAATGCCGCTGCATTTCACAACAAAACCCAAATGCGCAACACACCATTTCGAAAACCAATGAATTGTAACTTACTCTCATCTGTATGCAATAACCTCTGGCGAAGTAGTGAGATCACTGCAGACAAAAATCTGACAGCATCGGCCCTTCGTTGAAATTCATGATAGGTCCAAACATGCCTGCGGGAAAAAACATTAGCAGTTCAGGAACTTACTTATCATCAGTAGTCGACTCTTACCCAATGTTACTCGCTTTATCTACAGGGAATGTGCTTTAATAAACTAGCACTGCTGGAACAAATAGCCTACCAGCAGAAAATTTTCACCTGGGAAATTACAATTTTGGGAAACCACCAGGTTTTTTTGCTACCTATATATCACATTTTCGGCACTCTGCTCAACTACATAAATGCGTACCACCTGTCAAACAGTGGTATGGTTAAGAAGACCCTGATACGATATTTGCTAGCTTGTACAACCATATTGGGCCGATGGAGCAAGGCCTAAGGGTCATTTGTTGACATATTTGAGCTTTCTGTTTATATCATGTAGTTTATTACAATACTAAAGATGCGAATCACTACAGATCGGTGGAGATCTATTGCGACTCAGCCTAACTTGTTTTCAACCACCCTTCAACACAGTGGCATGCTTTCGCCACTTGACGTCACCGTGGCTGCTGATATAATTGGCTGACATGCGCCGTAGAATGTGCGGAAGATCGAATGGTAGGGTGTCGGCACCTGTCGGTACGTGCGTGCTGCCATGCGCACTGTGTGATGGCTACAGAGACTGCACACAACCTTTAGACGCGCCATTTGAAAGGTCTAGACTGGTCAATGCTCAAATAGCGCACTCATGAGAGCTCTCTGATCGTCAGTATGGCTCACGGGTAGACGAAGCCAGGCAGAAGTGAGAAGCAGGTATGATATAATTTTCCATAGCGGCCTTGGTACACGGTGTGTCACTGAATTTGTGGTGGGAATGGTTTGATCATGCTTTAAGCCTAAACGCTGACAAAACTTCTTAAAACCATTTCACGGGTCCCTTTAATTGTGTCTGTAGACGGCTGAAAGCCACTGGGACAGTTTATTTATTTATTTATTTAAAAAAATAAACAATTAAACTTCATCTGAACATTGTATAATATAGCTGCTTGGCATTATATTACCCTGCATTTGCATATTGATGTCATTCTTATTGGTGAAAAACAGTACACGTTACGTCAAGATTCTTATGACATATCCAGCTATGTAGTTAACCACTTTTTTGGAATATTCGTTTGGGGCTGAATGGTCACCGTTGTTGAAAGCTGCCCTCGTGAGAGTCACTGTACTTTGCGTGTTTTCGTGCTCCACATTGCCCTCCTTTTCACTCTGGGCAGTTAGCAAGTCACCAAGGAGGGCCTGGCTTCTCAGCAAGCAGATGTCGTCCAGCTGGGGAACCGCATAGGTATTTCTTGAGTACAAAATGGCGGCATGCCCCGGCATATTGCGGTAAGCGTGGTGGAACTGTGACGCGGATTGATTGTTGTTCTAGCCTCCACGTTGACGAATGCAGCTGAAATACATTTCAAGCGGGTCCTGGTAGAGGTGGCTGGTGAAAATGTACCTGGGATAGAAGGCGTGTTAGACTTGAGTACTTTGCACATTCATCTCCAGTTAATGCAGCACACACGGAACAAGGACGTAGAATAAGAAACTCAAGACAGGCACCTGTCTTGTGCTTCCTATTTATCCTCGTCGGTGTGGATCGGCCAAAAACGAGTGCATACCAACTAGCCCTAGTTCCCATTATTGTACACTCTATGTTTTATTCTTGAGCATGTTTGGTGCACTGGTAATGCGTTCATTTCCAACGACGCATCAGTTAGCCAAACCTCATGAATATTCTGAAGTGCAGTATGGACACCAAGAAAAAGTACTGGAATACAAATTGGGTAGTATATATGACAAAGCAACATGTAAGTTCTTTCAAGTTCTGTGGTGTAGCCTGACTATATATAATGGAATGTATTCCCCATTCTTAGTGCTTCTGCTGTCTGTGCATCGTGTGGCATATGTCTTGGTTTATATATATACATATATATATATATATATATATATATATATATATATATATATATATATATATATATATATTCCTTGTTGGAACACCAAGTCAGCCAACTGGAAACTGTTCCGAGAAAACTCATTTTTAGATGGAGATGACATTGATTTCAATATAGACGATGCTGTGGCACACCTAACAAGTTTTAATATTGACGCTGCAGTGAAATGTATTAAGTAAACTAACGGAATGACTAATAAGTGTCGCAACCCATGGTGGAACGACGATTGTCGAAAAGCGTGCAATAGTGAAAACAGAGCTTGGAGATTGCTCCGAAATTACCCAACAGCTGAAAACCTCGTCCATTTCAAACAGGTGAAGTCACAAGCCAGAAGAACGCGTCGTCTTGCCAAGAAAGAAAGTTGGAATAGGTACATCTCTGGTATCAATTCTTACACCGACAAAACAAAGGTTTGGAATAAGGCAAACAAGTTAATGGGTCGGGAGTCGCACCCCCTACCCTTGGTAAATAGCCAAGGTGAGAGCCTGGAGGAGCAGGTGGACTGCCTAGGCGAACACATTGAATATGTCTCAGGTGCATCAAACTATACATACACGTTCTTAAAATTTAAAGAACGCGAAGAGTGCCAGCCCCTTAAATGCAAACGTCCATCCAGTGAGACTTACAACTGCCCATTTACATTAGCTGAACTTAAGGCATCTCTTGCGTGCTGCAACAACTCGGCGCCAGGTGTCGATCGCATAACGTACGAAATGGTCAAGTACCTTCACCCCGAAGCACTAAAAACACTCCTACCCCTCTTCAATATCACGTGGGCAGCTGGGTATATTCTGTTGTCGTGGAAAGAAGCTATAGTCAACCCGGTACTTAAACAAGCCAAAGACCCGTCCTTAGCCGCCAGCTGCAGGCCAATAGCGCTACATAGCTGTCCATGCAAACTATATGAGAAAATGATAAACCAGCGTTTAATCCACTTCTAGAAAGTAACAGTGTACTAGACCCCCTTCAATGTGGTTTCAGAGAGGAGAGGTCGACGATAGACCCTAGAGACATACATCAGAAATGCATTTATTCATAAGCAATTTGTACTTTCGGTATTCCTAGACTTAGAGAAGGCGTACGATACCACATGGCGATTCGGGATTCTACACGATCTTGCCACCATGGGCATCCATGCGAACTTGCTAAACACAAAAGTTATCTGTCTAACCAAACCTTTCTCGTAAAAGTGAGAAATGCTCTCTCTAGATAATTTACGCAAGAGACTGGTGTTGCGCAAGGGGGCATGCTTAGTTGCACACTCTTTCTTGTAAAAATGAACTCCCTGCAACCAGTCATTCCAAGCGCGATGTTTTATTGCGTGTATGTTGCTGATGTGCAGATGAGTTTCAAATCATGCAATATGTATATCTGCGAACGACAAGTGCAGCTTGGAATGAATAAATTCTCTAAATGAGTGGATGAGAATGGTTTTAAACTAAACACCAAAAAAAGTACTTGCGTACTTTTCTCCAAAAAATGAGGGGTAATCAACTACCAAATGTTGCAATCAAGGGAGACCAACTCTCTGTGAGCAGCGAGCATAAATTCCTGGGAACCACTTTAGATTCTAAGCTGACATTTATTCCCCATATTAAATAATTCAAAATGAAATGTTTGAAAGCGACGAACTCCTATCACGTACAACAAGGGGTAGTGATCTAAAATGCCTTTTGAAGTTGTACAAAAGCCTTCTCGACTCGCGCCTTCATTATGCCTCTATAATTTATCATTACGCAACGCGAAGTGCATTAAAAATCCTAGACCCCGTTCACCATCTGGGTATCCGACTTGCAACCGGTGCTTTCAAGACAACTCCAATCAGTGGTCACTTCACCTGCAGCGATCCTATAGCAGTTTCGCATATTTTATAAAGGTACGCGCAAACTTCAAGCATCCTTCTATAAACAATATGACCGCTGCCACCCTTTTCTATATTCAACCCGCGGTGATAAAGCCGTTCTCTTTGCGTGTGAGAAACTTAAGTGAAGAAATGGGTGTTCCTTTGCTAGAACTTTGTCCTACGCCCACAGCGAATTTTTTGCCGCCGTGGCAATGGCAGCTTATGCACTGTGACACCTCATTTGTCGAGATCACTAAACACGCACCAGAAGCACATATAAAATGCACTTCCGACAACTCCAGTTCAGCTACTCATGCGTAGATTTTTGTACCGACGCCTCCAAGTCGCATGCAGGAGTGGCTTATGCAGCCGTCGGACCACCCTTCTCGGAATCCGGTGTACTGCACCCACAAACAAGTATATTTATGGCTGCGGGTTATGCACTATTGTCTTCTGCGAAGCATAGACGGAAATCAAACATACAAAAATCAATGATATTTACAGACTCATTAGGTATTATAAATGCATTAGGATCAATTTTCAGATTCAGAAATCCAGTAATAATTGAGTTGTATTCCGTCCTGTGTACCGCGTATATGTCAAACCAGCATGTTACTATTTTCTGGGTACCTGGCCATAGAAGTATCGAGGGCAATGTGTTAGCTGATCCAATGGCCACGTTAATTATATTGCACGCTGTTAACCCCACCGCTACTGTCCCAGCTACAGACCTAACACCCATCCTACGTAAGAAACTTCGAAGCCACTGGCAACGCTTGTGGGACACAGAAATAAATAATAAGCTTCACTTGATTAAGCCACAGTTAAGTTACTGGCCCTCCGCTACGAGAACACGGCGAACTGATGTCCTATTCTGTCGCCTCAGAATAGGACACACTTATGGTACCCATAGCTTTCTGCTGACTGGCGATGGACCTCCTACTTGTGGTAGATGTAGCGAGAGGCTAACCGTCCTCCACGTCCTCCTGGAGTGTCCGGAATCTGAAAGAGAAAGTAAGAAATAGTTTCCTATCGCATACCGCTATCATCTTTCTTTACATCCGATTATGTTTCTCGGTGACGAGCCGCTTTCTGATGCAAAATTAGTTCTAGGCTTTTTAAAGGATGTAGTATTGAATGTTTTTAGCCCAACAAATTCATAGCTCATCCGCTGTTCAGAGGATGCTGCTGTGATAGCAGCTTTCAATGAGCCCAGGCCTCCATGCTCTTGTTTTAAGGGCTCTGCTGAGGCACTGGAGCTCCACGCCAAGTTATTATTTCACATACGTATCACTTTTAAAGCATTTTGTGTCTCCATAGCACACATCACTTGTCATTGCCATAATTTTACTATATGTATATTTACGCACCTACAGTGACTGTTTTTGGCCCATTTACAGCCACATCACATATGTTTTATCCACACTGCACATCGCACAGTTCAATATCATCGCTCTAGCGCTCTTTGGCCATATCAGGCCTTGCGCCAATGAACTCTACTAATCATATATATATATATATATATATATATATGTTTATATATATATATATATATGGGATATGGCACAACGGGAGTGTTGTCAACAAGGATAAATATATTTATTTCCCAACAGTTTCGGGAGGGGACCTCCCTTCATCAGGGGATGAGTTATACTGACATGAACTTCCTTGCTGCCGCGTCCCTCTCGCCTTGAAAGACGTTTGCGAGAGTGAGAGGGAACTGGAAGAAGGAAAAAAAGAGAGAAAAAAGACGAAAAAAGAAAGAAAAGAAAGAAACTAAAAAAGAGGACGAACCACTGTCAACACTGAGAACGGAGCCAACTGTCCGTCTACATCCACCTACGGTTCATATCACGTGCTGTTCAGTTCTTGGCGTGTGTCGGGCCACCCAAGATTGTCGCCGCGGTGCCGGGAGGGTCCGGGACGGCGTGCCTAAACAAAGGGGTTTCCCCGTAATTGGTCATTTGGTCGTTCGGCGGGCGGCGGGCGGTGTGTGTAAAGGAAAGGTTTCTCGTTAATGGGTCGGTCGGCTATTTACCTTTAATCTTCGTCCGTTTCCCTTCAACGGTCATGAAACAGACACGCCATTTCGGCTGCGGTTCAATAATCACCGGTACCACGCCACTTCACTGCCGAAGCTACCTTTATCTAGACATCTGCGCCTGCCAAACCACAGTTTTAAAAATATTAGCGTAACTCTTTTGCAGTCCGGTTTTTCAAACAGACGCGAGCGCGAACAGCGTGAGGCATATTTTATTTTCAAATTTCGTACATTAGTAGCCGGTATCAATGAGGACCCCGGAAAACTCAACTGCCTCCGAGAAGTAAGCCAGGAGAAAATTGGTGACAAAGATTGATAGCTGGAGACCATGCTTTTTCTGACTGACTCGTACGTGTACACTGTCCTTTTTTTTTTCACATGCACATACAAAGTGTTTACGTTCGCCTACCACTTCATGACCGTTGAAGGGAAACGGACGAAGATTAAAGGTAAATAGCCGACCGACCCATTAACGAGAAACCTTTCCTTTACACACACCGCCCGCCGCCCGCCGAACGACCACATGACCAATTACGGGGAAACCCCTTTCTTTAGGCACGCCGTCCCGGACCCTCCCGGCACCGCGGCGACAATCTTGGGTGGCCCGACACACGCCAAGAACTGAACAGCACGTGATATGAACCGTAGGTGGATGTAGACGGACAGTTGGCTCCGTTCTCAGTGTTGACAGTGGTTCTTCCTCTTTCTTACTTTCTTTCTTTTCTTTCTTTTTTCGTCTTTTTTCTCTCTTTTTTTCCTTCTTCCAGTTCCCTCTCACTCTCGCAAACGTCTTTCAAGGCGAGAGGGACGCGGCAGCAAGGAAGTTCATGTCAGTATAACTCATCTCCTGACGAAGGGAGGTCCCCTCCCGAAACTGTTGGGAAATAAATATATTTATCCTTGTTGACAACACTCCCGTTGTGCCATATCCCATACCTTCACGAAGACTAACTGGCCCATTGAATTATTACTCCCACTGACCTGAACCATGGCTGCCAGTACATCATCAACGGAGCGGTTGTCGCGGAGATATCCAAATTACCCTACGAAGTGTGCCGTCATCGGGGACTCAATCATGCGGTACGTCCACACGCACTTCAGCCCGAACGACTCGTCGACGCCGTGCTTCATCTCCTATAGTGGTGCTATGTTTTCGGACATTCCGGCGCTACTTGAGTACCTACCTCACCTGGTGGACACGTTGTTTCTGCAAGTGGGCACCACGGACATCCTGAAGACGAGCTCTTCAAGATCACTGGATTCGTTGAGGGAGGCATTGAAGCGAATGAGGCAGATGCGCCCGAACATCAAGACACTGCATCTTAGTCTGCCACTACCTCACGCACACAATCGCCGACGGCGGGACTCGAACTGGCGATCAATGAATCGGTTTATTATGGAGGTACAGCGATTCAGCAGAGAGGCCCGCCATCTCTGCCACTACGGGTTGTTGGGAGCAGGCGTCTATTACGTCGAACATGGTTTCTCAACACTCCCGCTGCGCCGCTTCCTGGCTGCTGACGGCTTACATGCAAGCTTCGAGGGGGTCGCGCTACTGGCACAGCACACGAGGGTGCAGCTGCGATGGACGTCGGCAGCATGGAGATCGGCGGCAATCGCTTGCACGGACAACTCCAGTGCCAAGCCCCCTCAACAACAAGAAGCCGAGCGACACAAAGAGCCATCCAGGGTCCCAGCAGTGACGACGTCGCCACTCCCACCAGCGAGGCCTTACAACACCAGGCGGACGAATGCGGTGAAGACCAAGGCGGCGGCTTCCAAATGACACGGGGAAACAAAAGGTACGGGCAGTCTTAAACACGCATGGTCCCACTCATTTCTGTCGATTAGGAAAATTATTGAAAAGCGAGTGCAATACGAAAAACACGCAGAACAACTAAACAAATATCTATCTCACGAAATTGCACCTAAGGGTCTCCGCCTAGCCTGCAACCCCTCAATGTCTACACTAAGTGAAGCAGAAAGGGGTAAGTGGGAAAAAATATTACTAGAAACGTCCTTGCAACTGACTCGGGTCATTGCGGACCATTGTGAGCGTAAGGCCGCCGAACACAGTGTCACGGAGGCCACGCAGAAATTGGTATCTAATCTCGGAGAGCATGAGGCAAGAGAACTGGAAAGATATGAACTAAAGAAGAGAGGCGAAATTTCAGTAGTAAAAGATAGAAAATTCAAGCGGGATTGCAGTAGCTCCACTGCTCTGCAACAGGAAAATAGGAATGAGGCCGTACAAGAACACCAGGGACCACCCGTACCTCAACCTAACTTTGAGGAGAAAAATGGGAACTCAGAACCACAGTGCAATCCTAATCAAAACATCCTTACTCTCGAATATGACGCTGACACTCCCGTGCCACGAGATAGCCAAGAGCAGCCGAAAACTTATGAGGAAAATGTACTCAATCTGTCAAACACAACACTCACACCCGCTCAGCTTCAACTTTTGTCGAGAGGCTTGACCTTTTGTCCATCATCCGGTAAATTTAATGAATTTGAACTGTACCAAGACCTCGATAACTTTGCGCGTAATCTCCGCCTCCGTGAATACTTTCATGATCGCAAGGACTGTACGAACGAGAATAGAGTGATTGGTGGTGACAGATCATGGTGTCCGGGTGAGCAGAGGAACAAACACCTCGATATGTATATATTAGCAGTTCAAAAAGATATCATCAGAGCGTATGGAAAAAATCGGCCATTTCGAAACAACATATCAAAGTCAGAACGAAGGGCACTCGATGAACTACGAAAAAACACTGGAATTACTATCAAACCGGCTGATAAAGGAGGCTGCATAGTAATTCTAAATACGTCGGACTACTTAAAGGAAGGGGAACGACAGCTATCAGACAAAATTCTACAAAGAACTTCCAACGGACCCGACTCCCGAATTTGAAAGGGAGATAAAAGTAACCCTAAACAATCTCCGCCGGGACGAGAAAATTACCGGCAAAATGTTAAAAGCAATGTTACCGGCCCACTCTGTTCCCGGTCGATTCTATTTGCTCCCCAAAATACACAAGGCAGGTAATCCGGGACGTCCGATAGTATCCAGTAACAGCACATCAACAGAAAATATATCAGAATTCATCAATTCCTTATAAAAAACATCCCCCCAAATTTTCCCTATTACCTAAAGGACACAAACCACTTCATCTGCGAAACTTCAAGTCTCGACATCCCAGGCGGCAGTTTTCTGGTGACCATGGACGTCTGCTCACTGTACACCAACATACCCCACCATGACGGAATAGCGGCTATGGTTTCTGAATATGTAAAATCTGACTCATCAACTAGTGTAAGTGGCGAGGTACTGTTTACACTTCTTGAACTTGTACTAAATTATAACCATTTTGAGTTCAACGGCAAGCATTTCCTTCAGGTCAGTGGCACTGCAATGGGCACGAAAATAGCCCCAAACTTCGCGAGCACCTTTATGGCTTCACTTGAAATCCCATTCATTGAGGGACGCACCTTGAAACCTCTCTACTACAGAAGATACTTAGACGATATTTTTATGATATGGAACCATGATGAGGGAAGTCTTTTCCGCTTCATAGAGGATTTCAACAAATGCCACCCGTCAATAAAATTCACGCACAAAATTTCCAAAACTAGCATTAACTTTTTGGACGTTACTGTCACGGTCGAAAATGACCGCTTGTCAACAAACCTTTACAAAAAGCCTACAGACCGTCAAATGTACCTACATTTCAACAGCAGCCACCCAAAGCATTGCAAAACGGGTATTCCATATTCTCAGGCCTACCGGTACCGAAGAATATGCACCGATATGCGGGAATTTGACAGACACGCGGAACACCTAAAGCATTCCTTATTGAAACAAAATTATCCGGAAGACATTATTGACGATGCCATACTACGTGCTCGCAACGTGAACAGGAATGATATAATTAAGGGACCAAACAAAGTACCTAAAACGACTTCCCAAACGAACCTTGTACTAACTTACTCCTCATCAGCGCCACGAATCAATAACATACTTTCCCGCCATTTCAACATAATCAGGCAAAGCAAACGACTAACTTCTATTTTCGCGAAGCCACCTCACGTGGTGTACCGCCGGGATAAAAATCTGAAGGACATTCTTGTCAGGGCAAAAACAAACACCCCCAAAATTCAATCAGGGTGCCATCCCTGCGGAAAATCTCGATGCAAGGTATGCCCACAGATGCTCACAACACGTGAATCCAAAGCGAACTTCTCGGATTTCAAATTCTGCATAACTGAAAGCCTTAATTGTGACTCCAGTAACGTAATATACATGCTACATTGCAACATCTGCGGACAAGAATATATCGGCCAAACAGACACGCCATTTCGGCTGCGGTTCAATAATCACCGGTACCACGCCACTTCACTGCCGAAGCTACCTTTATCTAGACATCTGCGCCTGCCAAACCACAGTTTTAAAAATATTAGCGTAACTCTTTTGCAGTCCGGTTTTTCAAACAGACGCGAGCGCGAACAGCGTGAGGCATATTTTAATTTCAAATTTCGTACATTAGTAGCCGGTATCAATGAGGACCCCGGAATACTCAACTGCCTCCGAGAAGTAAGCCAGGAGAAAATTGGTGACAAAGATTGATAGCTGGAGACCATGCTTTTTCTGACTGACTCGTACGTGTACACTGTCCTTTTTTTTTCACATGCACATGCAAAGTGTTTACGTTCGCCTACCACTTCATGACCGTTGAAGGGAAACGGACGAAGATTAAAGGTAAATAGCCGACCGACCCATTAACGAGAAACCTTTCCTTTACACACACCGCCCGCCGCCCGCCGAACGACCAAATGACCAATTACGGGGAAACCCCTTTGTTTAGGCACGCCGTCCCGGACCCTCCCGGCACCGCGGCGACAATCTTGGGTGGCCCGACACACGCCAAGAACTGAACAGCACGTGATATGAACCGTAGGTGGATGTAGACGGACAGTTGGCTCCGTTCTCAGTGTTGACAGTGGTTCTTCCTCTTTTTTACTTTCTTTCTTTTCTTTCTTTTTTCGTCTTTTTTCTCTCTTTTTTTCCTCCTTCCAGTTCCCTCTCACTCTCGCAAACGTCTTTCAAGGCGAGAGGGACGCGGCAGCAAGGAAGTTCATGTCAGTATAACTCATCCCCTGATAAAGGGAGGTCCCCTCCCGAAACTGTTGGGAAATAAATATATTTATCCTTGTTGACAACACTCCCGTTGTGCCATATCCCATACCTTCACGAAGACTAACTGGCCCATTGAATTATTACTCCCACTGACCTGAACCATGGCTGCCAGTACATCATCAACGGAGCGGTTGTCGCGGAGATATCCAAATTACCCTACGAAGTGTGCCGTCATCGGGGACTCAATCATGCGGTACGTCCACACGCACTTCAGCCCGAACGACTCGTCGACGCCGTGCTTCATCTCCTATAGTGGTGCTATGTTTTCGGACATTCCGGCGCTACTTGAGTACCTACCTCACCGGGTGGACACGTTGTTTCTGCATGTGGGCACCACGGACATCCTGAAGACGAGCTCTTCAAGATCACTGGATTCGTTGAGGGAGGCATTGAAGCGAATGAGGCAGATGCGCCCGAACATCAAGACACTGCATCTTAGTCTGCCACTACCTCACGCACACAATCGCCGACGGCGGGACTCGAACTGGCGATCAATGAATCGGTTTAATATGGAGGTACAGCGATTCAGCAGAGAGGCCCGCCGTCTCTGCCACTACGGGTTGTTGGGAGCAGGCGTCTATTACGTCGAACATGGTTTCTCAACACTCCCGCTGCGCCGCTTCCTGGCTGCTGACGGCTTACATGCAAGCTTCGAGGGGGTCGCGCTACTGGCACAGCACACGAGGGTGCCGCTGCGATGGACGTCGGCAGCATGGAGATCGGCGGCAATCGCTTGCACGGACAACTCCAATGCCAAGCCCCCTCAACAACAAGAAGCCGAGCGACACACAGAGCCATCCAGGGCACCAGCAGTGACGATGTCGCCAATACCACCAGCGAGGCCAGCGAGCCAGCGGGTCCCACCAGTGAGTCAGAGATCGGCAGCAACGGCTTGCACGGCAAACTCCAGTGCCAAACCCACTCAACAACAGGGAGCCGAGGGACACAAAGAGCCATCCAGGGTCCCAGCAGTGACGACGTCGCCACTCCCACCAGCGAGGCCTTACAACACCAGGCGGACGAATGCGGGGAAGACCAAGGCGGCGGCTTCCAAATGACACGGGGAAACAAAAGGTACGGGCAGTCTTAAACACGCATGGTCCCACTCATTTCTGTCGATTAGGAAAATTATTGAAAAGCGAGTGCAATACGAAAAACACGCAGAACAACTAAACAAATATCTATCTCACGAAATTGCACCTAAGGGTCTCCGCCTAGCCTGCAACCCCTCAATGTCTACACTAAGTGAAGCAGAAAGGGGGAAGTGGGAAAAAATATTACTAGAAACGTCCTTGCAACTGACTCGGGTCATTGCGGACCATTGTGAGCGTAAGGCCGCCGAACACAGTGTCACGGAGGCCACGCAGAAATTGGTATCTAATCTCGGAGAGCATGAGGCAAGAGAACTGGAAAGATATGAACTAAAGAAGAGAGGCGAAATTTCAGTAGTAAAAGATAGAAAATTCAAGCGGGATTGCAGTAGCTCCACTGCTCTGCAACAGGAAAATAGGAATGAGGCCGTACAAGAACACCAGGGACCACCCGTACCTCAACCTAACTTTGAGGAGAAAAATGGGAACTCAGAACCACAGTGCAATCCTAATCAAAACATCCTTACTCTCGAATATGACGCTGACACTCCCGTGCCACGTGATAGCCAAGAGCAGCCGAAAACTTATGAGGAAAATGTACTCAATCTGTCAAACACAACACTCACACCCGCTCAGCTTCAACTTTTGTCGAGAGGCTTGACCTTTTGTCCATCATCCGGTAAATTTAATGAATTTGAACTGTACCAAGACCTCGATAACTTTGCGCGTAATCTCCGCCTCCGTGAATACTTTCATGATCGCAAGGACTGTACGAACGAGAATAGAGTGATTGGTGGTGACAGATCATGGTGTCCGGGTCAGCAGAGGGACAAACACCTCGATATGTATATATCAGCAGTTCAAAAAGATATCATCAGAGCGTATGGAAAAAATCGGCCATTTCGAAACAACATATCAAAGTCAGAACTAAGGGCACTCGATGAACTACGACAAAACACTGGAATTACTATCAAACCGGCTGATAAAGGAGGCTGCATAGTAATTCTAAATACGTCGGACTACTTAAAGGAAGGGGAACGACAGCTATCAGACACAAAATTCTACAAAGAACTTCCAACGGACCCGACTCCCAAATTTGAAAGGGAGATAAAAGTAACCCTAAACAATCTCCGCCGGGACGAGAAAATTACCGGCAAAATGTTAAAAGCAATGTTACCGGCCCACTCTGTTCCCGGTCGATTCTATTTGCTCCCCAAAATACACAAGGCAGGTAATCCGGGACGTCCGATAGTATCCAGTAACAGCACATCAACAGAAAATATATCAGAATTCATCAATTCCTTAATAAAAAACATCCCCCCAAATTTTCCCTATTACCTAAAGGACAAAAACCACTTCATCTGCGAAACTTCAAGTCTCGACATCCCAGGCGGCAGTTTTCTGGTGACCATGGACGTCTGCTCACTGTACACCAACATACCCCACCATGACGGAATATAGGCTATGGTTTCTGAATATGTAAAATCTGACTCATCAACTAGTGTAAGTGGCGAGGTACTGTTTACACTTCTTGAACTTGTACTAAATTATAACCATTTTGAGTTCAACGGCAAGCATTTCCTTCAGGTCAGTGGCACTGCAATGGGCACGAAAATGGCCCCAAACTTCGCGAGCACCTTTATGGCTTCACTTGAAATCCCATTCATTGAGGGACGCACCTTGAAACCTTTCTACTACAGAAGATACTTAGACGATATTTTTATGATATGGAACCATGATGAGGGAAGTCTTTTCCGCTTCATAGAGGATTTCAACAAATGCCACCCGTCAATAAAAATCACGCACAAAATTTCCAAAACTAGCATTAACTTTTTGGACGTTACTGTCACGGTCGAAAATGACCGCTTGTCAACAAACCTTTACAAAAAGCCTACAGACCGTCAAATGTACCTACATTTCAACAGCAGCCACCCAAAGCATTGAAAAACGGGTATTCCATATTCTCAGGCCTACCGGTACCGAAGAATATGCACCGATATGCGGGAATTTGACAGACACGCGGAACACCTAAAGCATTCCTTATTGAAACAAAATTATCCGGAAGACATTATTGACGATGCCATACTACGTGCTCGCAACGTGAACAGGAATGATATAATTAAGGGACCAAACAAAGTACCTAAAACGACTTCCCAAACGAACCTTGTACTAACTTACTCCTCATCAGCGCCACGAATCAATAACATACTTTCCCGCCATTTCAACATAATCAGGCAAAGCAAACGACTAACTTCTATTTTCGCGAAGCCACCTCACGTGGTGTACCGCCGGGATAAAAATCTGAAGGACATTCTTGTCAGGGCAAAAACAAACACCCCCAAAATTCAATCAGGGTGCCATCCCTGCGGAAAATCTCGATGCAAGGTATGCCCACAGATGCTCACAACACGTGAATCCAAAGCGAACTTCTCGGATTTCAAATTCTGCATAACTGAAAGCCTTAATTGTGACTCCAGTAACGTAATATACATGCTACATTGCAACATCTGCGGACAAGAATATATCGGCCAAACAGACACGCCATTTCGGCTGCGGTTCAATAATCACCGGTACCACGCCACTTCACTGCCGAAGCTACCTTTATCTAGACATCTGCGCCTGCCAAACCACAGTTTTAAAAATATTAGCGTAACTCTTTTGCAGTCCGGTTTTTCAAACAGACGCGAGCGCGAACAGCGTGAGGCATATTTTAATTTCAAATTTCGTACATTAGTAGCCGGTATCAATGAGGACCCCGGAATACTCAACTGCCTCCGAGAAGTAAGCCAGGAGAAAATTGCTGACAAAGATTGATAGCTGGAGACCATGCTTTTTCTGACTGACTCGTACGTGTACACTGTCCTTTTTTTTTCACATGCACATGCAAAGTGTTTACGTTCGCCTACCACTTCATGACCGTTGAAGAGAAACGGACGAAGATTAAAGGTAAATAGCCGACCGACCCATTAACGAGAAACCTTTCCTTTACACACACCGCCCGCCGCCCGCCGAACGACCAAATGACCAATTACGGGGAAACCCCTTTCTTTAGGCACGCCGTCCCGGACCCTCCCGGCACCGCGGCGACAATCTTGGGTGGCCCGACACACGCCAAGAACTGAACAGCACGTGATATGAACCATAGGTGGATGTAGACGGACAGTTGGCTCCGTTCTCAGTGTTGACAGTGGTTCTTCCTCTTTTTTACTTTCTTTCTTTTCTTTCTTTTTTCGTCTTTTTTTCTCTCTTTTTTTCCTCCTTCCAGTTCCCTCTCACTCTCGCAAACGTCTTTCAAGGCGAGAGGGACGCGGCAGCAAGGAAGTTCATGTCAGTATAACTCATCCCCTGATAAAGGGAGGTCCCCTCCCGAAACTGTTGGGAAATAAATATATTTATCCTTGTTGACAACACTCCCGTTGTGCCATATCCCATACCTCCACGAAGACTAACTGGCCCATTGAATTATTACTCCCACTGACCTGAACCATGGCTGCCAGTACATTATCAACGGAGCGGTTGTCGCGGAGATATCCAAATTACCCTACGAAGTGTGCCGTCATCGGGGACTCAATCATGCGGTACGTCCACACGCACTTCAGCCCGAACGACTCGTCGACGCCGTGCTTCATCTCCTATAGTGGTGCTATGTTTTCGGACATTCCGGCGCTACTTGAGTACCTACCTCACCGGGTGGACACGTTGTTTCTGCATGTGGGCACCACGGACATCCTGAAGACGAGCTCTTCAAGATCACTGGATTTGTTGAGGGAGGCATTGAAGCGAATGAGGCAGATGCGCCCGAACATCAAGACACTGCATCTTAGTCTGCCACTACCTCACGCACACAATCGCCGACGGCGGGACTCGAACTGGCGATCAATGAATCGGTTTAATATGGAGGTACAGCGATTCAGCAGAGAGGCCCGCCGTCTCTGCCACTACGGGTTGTTGGGAGCAGGCGTCTATTACGTCGAACATGGTTTCTCAACACTCCCGCTGCGCCGCTTCCTGGCTGCTGACGGCTTACATGCAAGCTTCGAGGGGGTCGCGCTACTGGCACAGCACACGAGGGTGCAGCTGCGATGGACGTCGGCAGCATGGAGATCGGCGGCAATCGCTTGCACGGACAACTCCAGTGCCAAGCCCCCTCAACAACAAGAAGCCGAGCGACACACAGAGCCATCCAGGGCACCAGCAGTGACGATGTCGCCACTACCACCAGCGAGGCCAGCGAGCCAGCGGGTCCCACCAGTGAGTCAGAGATCGGCAGCAACGGCTTGCACGGCAAACTCCAGTGCCAAACCCACTCAACAACAGGGAGCCGAGGGACACAAAGAGCCATCCAGGGTCCCAGCAGTGACGACGTCGCCACTCCCACCAGCGAGGCCTTACAACACCAGGCGGACGAATGCGGCGAAGACCAAGGCGGCGGCTTCCAAATGACACGGGGAAACAAAAGGTACGGGCAGTCTTAAACACGCATGGTCCCACTCATTTCTGTCGATTAGGAAAATTATTGAAAAGCGAGTGCAATACGAAAAACACGCAGAACAACTAAACAAATATCTATCTCACGAAATTGCACCTAAGGGTCTCCGCCTAGCCTGCAACCCCTCAATGTCTACACTAAGTGAAGCAGAAAGGGGGAAGTGGGAAAAAATATTACTAGAAACGTCCTTGCAACTGACTCGGGTCATTGCGGACCATTGTGAGCGTAAGGCCGCCGAACACAGTGTCACGGAGGCCACGCAGAAATTGGTATCTAATCTCGGAGAGCATGAGGCAAGAGAACTGGAAAGATATGAACTAAAGAAGAGAGGCGAAATTTCAGTAGTAAAAGATAGAAAATTCAAGCGGGATTGCAGTAGCTCCACTGCTCTGCAACAGGAAAATAGGAATGAGGCCGTACAAGAACACCAGGGACCACCCGTACCTCAACCTAACTTTGAGGAGAAAAATGGGAACTCAGAACCACAGTGCAATCCTAATCAAAACATCCTTACTCTCGAATATGACGCTGACACTCCCGTGCCACGTGATAGCCATGAGCAGCCGAAAACTTATGAGGAAAATGTACTCAATCTGTCAAACACAACACTCACACCCGCTCAGCTTCAACTTTTGTCGAGAGGCTTGACCTTTTGTCCATCATCCGGTAAATTTAATGAATTTGAACTGTACCAAGACCTCGATAACTTTGCGCGTAATCTCCGCCTCCGTGAATACTTTCATGATCGCAAGGACTGTACGAACGAGAATAGAGTGATTGGTGGTGACTGATCATGGTGTCCGGGTCAGCAGAGGGACAAACACCTCGATATGTATATATCAGCAGTTCAAAAAGATATCATCAGAGCGTATGGAAAAAATCGGCCATTTCGAAACAACATATCAAAGTCAGAACTAAGGGCACTCGATGAACTACGAAAAAACACTGGAATTACTATCAAACCGGCTGATAAAGGAGGCTGCATAGTAATTCTAAATACGTCGGACTACTTAAAGGAAGGGGAACGACAGCTATCAGACACAAAATTCTACAAAGAACTTCCAACGGACCCGACTCCCAAATTTGAAAGGGAGATAAAAGTAACCCTAAACAATCTCCGCCGGGACGAGAAAATTACCGGCAAAATGTTAAAGCAATGTTACCGGCCCACTCTGTTCCCGGTCGATTCTATTTGCTCCCCAAAATACACAAGGCAGGTAATCCGGGACGTCCGATAGTATCCAGTAACAGCACATCAACAGAAAATATATCAGAATTCATCAATTCCTTAATAAAAAACATCCCCCCAAATTTTCCCTATTACCTAAAGGACAAAAACCACTTCATCTGCGAAACTTCAAGTCTCGACATCCCAGGCGGCAGTTTTCTGGTGACCATGGACGTCTGCTCACTGTACACCAACATACCCCACCATGACGGAATAGCGGCTATGGTTTCTGAATATGTAAAATCTGACTCATCAACTAGTGTAAGTGGCGAGGTACTGTTTACACTTCTTGAACTTGTACTAAATTATAACCATTTTGAGTTCAACGGCAAGCATTTCCTTCAGGTCAGTGGCACTGCAATGGGCACGAAAATGGCCCCAAACTTCGCGAGCACCTTTATGGCTTCACTTGAAATCCCATTCATTGAGGGACGCACCTTGAAACCTTTCTACTACAGAAGATACTTAGACGATATTTTTATGATATGGAACCATGATGAGGGAAGTCTTTTCCGCTTCATAGAGGATTTCAACAAATGCCACCCGTCAATAAAATTCACGCACAAAATTTCCAAAACTAGCATTAACTTTTTGGACGTTACTGTCACGGTCGAAAATGACCGCTTGTCAACAAACCTTTACAAAAAGCCTACAGACCGTCAAATGTACCTACATTTCAACAGCAGCCACCCAAAGCATTGCAAAACGGGTATTCCATATTCTCAGGCCTACCGGTACCGAAGAATATGCACCGATATGCGGGAATTTGACAGACACGCGGAACACCTAAAGCATTCCTTATTGAAACAAAATTATCCGGAAGACATTATTGACGATGCCATACTACGTGCTCGCAACGTGAACAGGAATGATATAATTAAGGGACCAAACAAAGTACCTAAAACGACTTTTCAAACGAACCTTGTACTAACTTACTGCTCATCAGCGCCACGAATCAACAACATACTTTCCCGCCATTTCAACATAATCAGGCAAAGCAAACGACTAACTTCTATTTTCGCGAAGCCACCTCACGTGGTGTACCGCCGGGATAAAAATCTGAAGGACATTCTTGTCAGGGCAAAAACAAACACCCCCAAAATTCAATCAGGGTGCCATCCCTGCGGAATATCTCGATGCAAGGTATGCCCACAGATGCTCACAACACGTGAATCCAAAGCGAACTTCTCGGATTTCAAATTCTGCATAACTGAAAGCCTTATTTGTGACTCCAGTAACGTAATATACATGCTACATTGCAACATCTGCGGACAAGAATATATCGGCCAAACAGACACGCCATTTCGGCTGCGGTTCAATAATCACCGGTACCACGCCACTTCACTGCCGAAGCTACCTTTATCTAGACATCTGCGCCTGCCAAACCACAGTTTTAAAAATATTAGCGTAACTCTTTTGCAGTCCGGTTTTTCAAACAGACGCGAGCGCGAACAGCGTGAGGCATATTTTATTTTCAAATTTCGTACATTAGTAGCCGGTATCAATGAGGACCCCGGAAAACTCAACTGCCTCCGAGAAGTAAGCCAGGAGAAAGTTGGTGACAAAGATTGATAGCTGGAGACCATGCTTTTTCTGACTGACTCGTACGTGTACACTGTCCTTTTTTTTTCACATGCACATACAAAGTGTTTACGTTCGCCTACCACTTCATGACCGTTGAAGGGAAACGGACGAAGATTAAAGGTAAATAGCCGACCGACCCATTAACGAGAAACCTTTCCTTTACACACACCGCCCGCCGCCCGCCGAACGACCAAATGACCAATTACGGGGAAACCCCTTTCTTTAGGCAAGGCGTCCCGGACCCTCCCGGCACCGCGGCGACAATCTTGGGTGGCCCGACACACGCCAAGAACTGAACAGCACGTGATATGAACCGTAGGTGGATGTAGACGGACAGTTGGCTCCGTTCTCAGTGTTGACAGTGGTTCTTCCCCTTTTTTACTTTCTTTCTTTTCTTTCTTTTTTCGTCTTTTTTCTCTCTTTTTTTTCCTTCTTCCAGTTCCCTCTCACTCTCGCAAACGTCTTTCAAGGCGAGAGGGACGCGGCAGCAAGGAAGTTCATGTCAGTATAACTCATCCCCTGATGAAGGGAGGTCCCCTCCCGAAACTGTTGGGAAATAAATATATTTATCCTTGTTGACAACACTCCCGTTGTGCCATATCCCATACCTTCACGAAGACTAACTGGCCCATTGAATTATTACTCCCACTATATATATATATATATATATATATATATATATATATATATATTCCAGGAACAAGAACCTTCTCTTTCCTCACCACCATTGCATTACCTAAACAATCATGGGTTTCCCGAGTGATGGAATAAAAGCACTTCTACAAAACAAAGCTACATTCTGTTCTGCAGGCGAACAGACATTCAGATGAGCATATATGCATTGACATTAGCAAGTGCTTCTCAAGCAAATGTCTTTAGCATGCATTTCTGCGCACTGTTACTACTTGAAATTTTTCCTCCTGGATGTTCCCTTAGGTATGTAAATGAAGCACGCTTTAACTATTGAGAAATATGATTGCACACTGAAGGCACCGTGCACGCTAAAGCGTTGTAGAAGAAATTCGTTATTTAGGGGCAGTGCGTAACAATAATGTTGCACAGCTCATTCCTCCCTGTGCAGCCTGAATACGTCCTGTAGTGGTCACCATTTACTTAACTTAATTCTCGTGACCTTTGACAACTATTAGGACAACCTTCCATCTATTTGCAATGACAAAGGTGCCTCTGTGCTTGTCTCTTTCTAAAACATAGCAGTAGAAAAATGGGCTGCCACCTTTCAATTATGTATGGTTGGTGTATAAATACTACGAATACAAATCAATGCATCAGCGCTGTTAAATAGATAAATGATATTGTGTGATAAATATGTTTGATAGGTGCTAAAAATGCTAAGTTGAGCATTTTGAAAGGTAAAATGAGAATGTACATAGTGAAAGACCACCTTTTATGACCTACATAGTCTCTCCCTCCACCCATACCCTTTTTTTACTCGAATAGCCTACAACTACTGTTCGAACAGGTTTTCTTGAGAAGCACCACACTAATAGCTAGAGACCCCATGTGGGCCTTTCACTGGAGGCTATGAAGTGCGCTTTGAGGTGTGCCTAACAGAACAGTGCAAGAACGCAGCAGCTGTGGCTTTTCAGGTATTGTAAAGATTGCTGCTTCCCTGTTTCCTAGTAGTTTTTAGCAAACTTCAAAAAAGGTGTGCATACACCGGTAACTGCATGTGGAACTAAAATACCAATAACAACAACGTAACTTCTGGCTCTATCTGCCATGTGGCGTCAGTCAGGAGCCGTCGAGTAATGTCAGGCACGAATAAAGATCTTTTTTTAAGCACTAAACAAAAAGGTGTAGTAATGTTTTTATTCCGAAAACATTGGAGGCACTTCATGTGAATGTGTGTGGATGTGTGTATGAGTGCACATCTCTGTGTTTTTGCACGTTCTTGAGGAGGCTAAAAGGTACTTGGAAAATACTGAACTTTTATAGAAGCAGTTCAAAGCAGGAAGCGCAAAAGAACAGCGACACAAGCAAAGAACAAGTACACGAGACAAGCGAAAACTGATCAAAGTTAGCGCTCGTCTCATGTACTTGTTCCTCGCTTGGGTCATTGTTCCTTTGTGCTATCTACGTTAACACGAACTATCTCAAACTAACATAGTCAAGCATTAGAGCATTACTGCAATGCAGTGTTGTGTGTGGCATTTCTCCAAGAAAGAAATAGAAAATAGACAAAACCAAGAAAGAAATAGCACAGAAAATTCACGAAAGTGAAAGTTTGTTGGGTTACAAACAGACTTTCGAACACATCGCCGTAGGTTTATAACCTAACTGGTTGAATTGAAACAAAATATTTTCTCAAAAAGTGCACAAATGTTTTAGTTGTATTAGTATAAACAAGAGTTTAAAATTATGTGCACAATTTTCACTTTAAAGTTATGCATTATTGTGCACATCTGTAGTATCTCCACTGATATAACACCAGTGAAGAACATTGTTCGTGGAGGTATTGCAGCAATAACAAGTAAACTGCACTATGTCTTCTCCCTCAGGTTGCACATTGTATTTCAATACTCTGACATTCTAAAGTTCTCTTTCTTGTATAGCTTTTTGCCAAAAAGTGTCATTGCTAGCTGGGATACATTTCTCAGTGTATATGCCAGCGCAATGACAGGCATTCTTCGTCCGTACTCCATCACAGCTCTGCTTCGTCCTAGTTGCAAGCCCATTATTTCTGTTCCAGTTGATACCATGAGGTCTCTCTGGTACGACATTCGTAACATCGAGCGTGCTTTAATTGGTGTATGACGTCGAAATGCCTCGCGAAGCACTTTATGGACTTTGTCCCAGAACCTCCTAAGAGGTCGCGATGGTTCTTCAAGTCCAAACCGTCAAAGCGATGGGTGTTCAAGGCGAAGCCTGCCTTCACGCCTGTACAAATAGGAAAGGTTGGTGATTCTCCCTATATCTCGTTAGCGTCTCTCTTGTAGCCCATCCAGTGCATCATTCGGCTCATCTGCTCGAAGAAGGGCTTGCGCGTCTTTTTCTGCTGCAGGTCGGAAGCGACTTCCACACTTTGACTTGCTGGAACGTCTCGTCGTCACCCCAGGTAATGGTGCGGGATTGCGACCGATGTTTGATATCCGCATCTTTCGACGATGTCGCACTTGCTGCCATGTTGCTGATGCAAAGGAGCTTTGAAACGTTTGGCAACAGAATTCCTTGAGTTGAGGACTTCAAGTGTCCTGTAAGAAAGAATGTGCTTATTGCGCTCCTCAAAGTCTACCTAAGATGTTCTGTAACTGAGGCAGTATGTTTGTTGTGTCATTTGAGAGACTGTGTGCGCTGTTGCTCTAAAGCCTAAAGTTTAGGTTTTAATGTCACTGTTATAACCCACTGTCATACTGAATCAAAGATGTATAATTGATTAAGACTGTTTACCACAGCTTTTGCATTGTGCATCACCAATGAAGCATAGCTTTGCTTATAAATAAATATATATATATATATATATATATATATATATATATATATATATATTTATATATATATATATATATATATATATATATATATATATATATATATATATATATATAGGGACAAATTATTTAAGCATCAGCTGTGGATAATGCGACTGCAAAATGGCCGTGCTGCATATAACTACCTCTGATTTTTTTTCTGGCATGCACTGTGAATGTATGAATGTCTGTGATTTAGGTTTAGCTAATTTGGCTGTTTCATCGACGGCCAGTTAACTTTACGTGTGCTTGCTAGTGATAAAAAAAATACTCATCTATAGGAAAATGAAGGAGCTGACAGCATTTTCTGGCATGCACAGGTGACATGTGTGATCCGTATTTGCCCTAATGAGCAGGTTGTATTAAGTGCCTTTGAAATGCATCAAACACTAAGTTGATGAAATGTTGAAGAATGTTTTAAATGACGGAAAGCTTGCACTATCAGTCCTTGTATTATTTTGTGTATAATGTGATGCGCAAAATGTAATACTGCGTCAAAGAATATCACAGCATCCTCGCTAGTCTAGAATGCTTGCTAGGCCAGAAAGGTGTATTTAGCTGGATACGCTGTTCATTAGGCCATTTCTTTCTCGTTATCGGTTTGCGCTTCATTAAATGCCGCTTTAGATACCCTTTACAAATGCTGTAAGTAGGTCAAATGTTTTGCTTTATAGCAGCTGTTTCTTAAATATCTAACTATAACTACATCGACCCCTCATTTGTTACCTTGAGGTTTAGCATTCTGTGTGTTACTGCACCACTGTAATACTAGTTTGTTAGTTAGCATAGGTGCAAAGGAGCAGTTCTCACTGATGTGTGAAGGCGATGAATGCTGCAGTGCCGGAGCATCCGTCAAAGCCAGGTTCACCAAGTTCCATTGTGAAAATGAGTGCCTCGCTTACAGAAGAACTGAAAGTCTGCCCTGCGAGCTTGACTTTCATAATCTGCAAGCAGTAAAACGGAATGTATTACTTCTTTTTCGATGTGCACAACAAATGTGTACATTACACAATCATGTCTTTTAAGCACGGTAAGCATGCCTAACCTGTCTGCAATACTCCACATGTGCGTGGCCCTCTCCTGGAGTTCATGTAAAAGGACAATGTAATTCCACTTTTTCGTAAAGATTGATAGTTGGCACTGTTACTTCATTGAAAACTTTCATGGCATTGGCTTCCTTGTCCAAACTACATTTGCTCTTTCGTGCATGCGACACACATATACAAAAATGTAACTAGAGTAATCGGGGGGTGCAACAACTGCAAAAGAAATTTCTGGCTGTGTACCTGGAAATTGTGCTGCACATCAGCAAGTAAAACAACGTAAGACAGGTGCCGCAAAGGCGAACATTTATTAGTAACTGCTGATTACTCCACTGCCTTTCCACTTGCCGGAATGCCCCCATATATACATTACATTACATTGCAATATTGTTTGTAGCGACACGTACGAAATTGTAAGTAATTCACAGGAAAGAGGCACTGCCCAGAGCCTGTCTTCTGTCAATTACTTTTTTATTACAATTTTGTACACGACACTACGCACAATTATTCAATGCAATACCAATTAGCCTGCATAGACACCCTTGTTCACTCACAGTTGCACAGTGCTGAATAGTTAAAATGCTTTGACACTTCCTCCGTTTTTCAGAGCGTGTTCAATTCTCTCCATGTTATACCTTCTTACATCGCATACTTTACGTCTATTAATCAACTTCGAAAGCTCTGCCAGTTCTATTTTGTCTGTTGTACTTGACACTTTCATGATTTGACGCTTCTTAATTAGGTTCTTCGTTTCCTGTGAAAGCTTGCCAGTGTCCTGTCTAACTACCCTGCCTCCAACTTCTACTGCACACTCCATAATGATACTCGTCAGATTATCATTCATTGTATCTACGCTAAGGTTGGTTTCCTCACTGAGAGCCGAGTACCTGTTCTGCAGTGACACTCTGAATTCCTGTGCTTTCCCTCTCAGTGCTAGCTGATTGATTGGCTTCTTGCGTATCAAGTTCTGTCGTTCCTTCTTCAAGTCTAGGCGAATTCGAGACCGTACTATTCTATGGTCACTGCATCGTACCTTGCCAATCACTTCCACATCCTGCACGATTCCAGGGTGTGCACTCATTATAAAGTCTATTTCGTTCTTATTTTCGCCATTAGGGCTCGTCCATGTCTACTTGCGGTTTTCTCGTTTTCGGTAGAAGGTATTCAAAATCCGTAAATTATTGCAAAATAACTACCAATATGGATAGGATAGTTAAGATAGCGGAGGAGTTTTACAGGGATCTGTACAGTAGCCGAGACAACCACGACCTTAATACTATAAAAACTAGCTGTAACCCAGATTACACCCCACCAGTAATGATAGAAGAAGTCAGAAAAGCTTTGGAGAGCATGCAAAGGGGCAAAGCTGCTGGTGAGGATCAGGTAACATCAGATCTGCTGAAAGATGGAGGACAGATTGTGTTAGAAAAAATAGCCACCCTGTTTACGAGGTGTCTCCTGGCGGGAAGAGTACCAGAGTCTTGGAAGAACGCTAACATCATCTTAATACATAAGAAAGGAGATGACAAGGACTTGAAGAATTACAGGCCGATCAGCTTGCTCTCTGTAGTATACAAGCTACTTACAAAGGTAATTGCTAACAGAGTAAAGAAAACATTAGAATTCAATCAGCCAAAGGAACAAGCAGGATTTCGAACAGGCTACTCAACAATTGACCACATTCATACTATCAATCAGGTAATAGAAAAATGCTCAGAGTATAACCAACCACTATACCTAGCCTTCATAGATTACGAGAAGGCGTTTGATTCAGTAGAAATATCAGCCGTCATGCAAACACTGCGGAATCAGGGCGTAGATGAAGTACATATAAACATTCTGGAAGAAATCTACAGGGGATCAACTGCTACCATAGTTCTTCATAGAGAAAGCAACAGAATACCAATCAAGAAGGGTGTAAGGCAGGGGGACACAATTTCCCCAATGCTGTTTACCGCGTGCTTACAGGAGGTTTTCAGAAGCCTAGAATGGGAACAGTTAGAGATAAGAGTCAATGGAGAATACCTTAGTAACCGGCGCTTCGCCGATGACATTGCATTGCTGAGTAACTCGGGGGACGAATTGCAACTCATGATTACGGAGTTAGACAAGGAGAGCAGAAACGTGGGTCTTAAAATTAATCTGCAGAAAGCGAAAGTAATGTACAACAACCTCGGCAAAGAGCAGCGCTTCGAGATAGGTAATAGTGCACTTGAAGTTGTAAAAGACTATGTCTACTTAGGGCAGGTAATAACCGCAGAGCCGAACCACGAGATTGAAGTAACTAGAAGAATAAGAATGGGGTGGAGCACATTCGGCAAGCACTCTCAAATTATGACAGGTAGATTGCCACTATCCCTCAAGAGGAAGGTATATAACAGCTGTATCTTGCCGGTACTTAGCTACGGAGCAGAAACCTGGAGACTTACAAAGAGGGTTCAGCTTAAATTGAGGACGACGCAGCGAGCAATGGAAAGAAAAATGGTAGGTGTAACCTTAAGAGACAAGAAGAGAGCAGAGTGGATTAGGGAACAAACGGGGGTTAAGGATATCATAGCTGAAATCAAGAAGAAGAAATGGACATTGGCAGGGCATGTAGCGCGTAGACAGGATAACCGCTGGTCATTAAGGGTAACTGACTGGATTCCCAGAGAAGGGAAGCGGGTTAGGGGGAGACAGAAAGTTAGGTGGGCAGATGAGATTAAGAAGTTTGCGGGTATAAATTGGAAGCAGCAAGCACAGGACCGGGTTAACTGGCGGAACATGGGAGAGGCCTTTGTCCTGCAGTGGACGTAGTCAGGCTGATGATGATGATGATGATGAATAGTTAAAAACTTCAGTTTGTGCACATGGCGGGCAATTCTCTTTTGCACCAGAAGGGCAAACAATGGGTGACCACATGGTGTTTCGGTGGTGTCAATAATGACATGAAAGATTACACTTTAATTTTATACCGTAATGAGCCATTCTTAAGGTAGTGTGGTATAACAAAGGAATTCCAGGTACCACGCAGATTAATTACCTCATTTGAAATACTGTGAAATGTGCATGTAGCAGACAAAATGAATGTCATGTTGTCAAAACAGCTTAGGAAAACACACATCTTGAAGGTCATGCCACCTTTATTATTTTTCCTCAAGGAATACGTCCAACCTAATTGCCCATTATTATGCAATATTGATTTCAAATCTGCCACTCAGGTTACATCTTACCCAGTATACAAGGTCGAACGCTTGCATACTAGGTCATTTCTCCTGCACGTCTCCTTCACGCGCTGGCGGTAGCGCAACAACAGAGGTGGCAGTTACAAAGCAAACATGCTTTCCCTTCAGTGCTGTGTTTTCATATAAGGCGTCACTGCAGACTACGGCGCCACGAGGTAGCACGCGCTGGGAATCCACCTCAGAAGATGAAGATGGAATGCAAATGCACAAAACAATGCGGAACTCTCGCATAGGTCAAGCTGTCACTCTTCCATACCCACCATCAGCTCGTGAAACCCTTGTAAGGCAGCTTGCACAACTAGAGCATGGTCATCGAGTTTCCTCAACTGGACAACAAACAAATGCCGCTGCGTATCACAACATAACCCAAATGAGAAACACACCATTTCGAAAACTAATGAATTGTAACTTACTCTCATCTGTACGCAAGAACATCTGGGGAAGTAGTGAGATCACTGCAGACATGAATCTGACAGCATCGGCCCTTCGTTGAAATCCATAATAGGTTCAAACAGTGCCTGCGGGAAAACAGCACTAGGAGTTCAGGAACTTACTTATCATCAGTAGTCGACTCTTACCCCATGTTACTCGCTTTCCTTTGAGCGCTTTTTGCACAAAGTAGAAGCAAAAGTTTTTGCAAATTTCAAAGAGGCTGTTTTTTATTTTGTTATTTTAATGCAAGTCACGTTCTGTGAAATTTTATTCTCCTATCCACAATTTCTTATGATCATTTCATGATTTCGGCATGTAGAGCCCCGCCAATCATTGGTAATGCCTTCATTACTGTGTTAATACTCTATAAAAGATTCAAAAAAGTGATTGCTAGAATTCATGAACATTTAACACTTACGCCTTAGGTGGGGCTCCACAGAGTGGTCTTATCGTCGAGGAGGTTGCTCAGTAGCTTGAGTGCATGATAATTTTGAATAAAAGAAGGAAAGGAAAATTGGTGAGAAATAAAACCAGATAATGCGAACGAGCTAAAGTTGATGAGGCTAGGGAGCTGACGGCTAAATGCAAACAGTGCCGGGTTAGTAATAGGGCTTAGATGAGAAGGGAATAGTAATCTCTAGACAAACAACGCTGACGGTATTCAATTTTCTCTAGACCACACACACACAGCGCTCTTCACGTGCAGCATGTCGCTTCAACCGGAAAAAAATTGCGTAATACGTCGCCTTACAGAAAAAGTTTCCTGCCAAGCTTTCATTCTTCAAGTTTTCGATGTAATCAAGGAAGAAAGTTTCCAATTATTGGAGCCTCAGATCTTCGACATCTGTGAAGATTCGAGCGTATTTGTTGTTGCAGTGAATATACTATTGGAAGTTACTCACGTCCATGAGCTTGAACAATTTTTACATCATTTTTATGAACTCGATGATAGGCCCCGCTGACGTGTACTCCAAATCACTGGTATGTGAGGCCTGGTCTTTAAGGTAGCTAATAATAGCTGTTGTCGCTCTTGCCAAGAACCACGGCTGGCTTGACGCTCATTGTCTATATATTTGAAGGGTGCACATACCTGCGGGTTAGAAATCTCACCGACCTCTTTGTAGAATGCTTCTGCATTCTACACAACTGTTTAACATACATTGATGGCACCTGGTTATTTCTACCGAATTCCTTTGCCAAGATCGGACATTTTTAACGATATGGTTCTAATCACAGAAAAGTTGAATTTCTTCACAAGATTCAGCGAGATGTGGGCCTCTTAGAGCTACTTCGCCAATTGCACATGATGTTCATGCCTGCTTCGTTTATCTTGTGATTATCAGTCACAAGGCGGACAACGTCAAAACAGGCGTCTGCTGTCTTTTTTCGTACGTGGGTCATGCATGACCAGAGCAAGTTGCTAACCGGTGCAGTCCTTTGTAAAAAAAAAATACCTGACCGGCGTCTTGGACCGGGCGCCTAAGCCACACAGGAGGAAACACAAAGCGAGTTCACCAGATACTCTCCTGATTTGGGAGCAGGTTGTTCCAATTCAGGACCCATGTTTACGTCACCAACAAAGGCATCCCGCTGGTTGAGGTGCACCAGTTTTTCCTGTACCCTCAGCTCATCGACCATAAGGCCGCAAACCTTAGACTGGGGCGTGTCTAAATTTCAAGTCCTAGGTTTGGAAGCGTCGGTGAACGAGCTCGCTAAAACCTACTTCTCCGGAGATGCTACCAATGTGTTCTTGCAGAATAGTGTGACATGGAAAAATTAGTAATTTCTCGCACCTAAGGTATTCACACGCTTTGGTGGTAGATAAATGTCGAATGAAATGGAGTGTTTCTTCTTATAGTTCAGCTCTTCTTATAGTCGGCCTCTTCTTACGTTGGCCATTTCTTATAATATTTCATTTGATATACAGTTACAGATCTTTTGTGCTTGCCTCTTGAGCATCGGCTACAACTTTAAAAATACGCCTACAGAGCACTCTTTTTTAAGTTTTTTGAGCTCGTTTTTGTGTGTGTCCACAGTTCTTCGCAGCCTTTCATTTCTAGCTTTCACAGTGCGGTTCTTTTCGCGCCATCGCTCGTGCTGAACAAAAAAATAGCGAGGAAGACGCGCTTGCGGCTGTCTATGTTTTCAAAGAGCGCTGGTAGGGCAAGGTCCCCTTCTTTCTGGCACTCTCGCTTGGACCAACCACAACAACCACACCTTGCTTGTTTGCAATTTGGGCATTTGTTCCTACATTTGTCACCACTGCACGCCCTGTCATGGCGAAGAAACCTACACGGTGATTGCCACTCAATAAACTGGTCCTTTCCTGCACGGATTCGCTCAGGCTTGCGTTCTCGCTGGTTCGTGGCTTGTCAACTTTAGGACCAATTGCCTCGATCTCGCTCTCTTCTGCCGTCATTGCTCGGTGAAGGCTTGCACAACGTTTCCTTCCTCCATGGCTCACACTTTCGTTTCCGTATTCTTCTGTCCCGCTTTACTGCGACCCTTTCCATGTCCACAGTGTCTCCTGTCAGGTCGTCAAACACGCTTGGAACAGCCCCCGGTTTAAGAAGTTGTCTTGTGCAACCGTCTCTGAAGTACAATAGAAGAATGTGCAGACTACATACCACATAGTTAGTTCGAGGTACAGTTTGGTACCTACTCTTCTCTTGAGATGGCCGTAAGCTCATGTGAAGTGAGCCCAGTCAGTATCTCATGAAAAGATACACCATGTTGTTTTTGCCGCAGACTAGACCTGCACTTTGGCATGCAAAAACAGCGCATGTCCGATTGTAGGTGGTTGCACCGGACGCACGCACAATGCAAGAAGTATAGTACAAACCTTTCAAAATATAAAAAAGCAAGCACTAGCAGCAATGTAAGCGTGCACACCACTAGCACTCGCACTGCAGTTACATCTGCTAGGTCTGATGATTTATTTAAAAGACGATGTAAGATACCTCTTAAAGCCTAATTTTTGTCATTTTCGCGTCCACTTTTACGATAATACGAGTTATTTGTATGTTTGTCTGCAGTAATTATCAAACAAAACCACACACTGCGCGCATTCTTCTGTGCGCGCTGCATGAACGTCTTATGCTAAGCGTTTTTAACCTGTGGGCCATGCGTTGCGCCAGTCGAGAGTTATTCGAGACCTGCAACTGCACACGACTATTTCAAAGGCTACACGAGTTGTTGCACCGTGGCGCTAGCGACTTATATACACTAATCGAAAATGAAAGACGGAGATGGTCTGGCAGCTGTTTTTGTGCTCATGCGCCAGGCATCTATTCTAGGACGCAATGCTATGGCGCAGCTGTCACTACCAACCAGCATAGTCTAAGCTGAACTATGCATTTACTGCGCAGTACTTCGAGAAGGAACAAATAAAGTGAGTGCTCTCCTTGCTGTCATCATCAGCAGCAGACAAAACTGTCACAAAAAATATCGCTCAATACTACAACTTGTCGTTGCGAAAAATCTAAAAGAAGGGCCGCCGGAACACGTATGAGAGCTGCCCTGTTTCACTTGGCGCCGTTGCTGGTTTGGCTATGACGTTGTCAACGTCGTATCGCAGAAGTCGGTTGAATGTTGTTACAAACATTTTCAGTTTATGATGAAAAAGTTATCTTCGCATGTAAAGAAAAAAGATAAAAGAAATGAACAAGCTGCACAATTATCTTGCATGCCTCTGTTTTTTTGTTTTTTTTTATAGTGCTTGCACCACATGAACGTCGCTTATGACAGGATGTGTTCCCCGGAACCAAGGTCACAGTGATTTGACGCTAAAATCTCTAAGGCTGTTTACTCCGAGTAGGTGACGGATAGAGCTTTATCCTCTTTAGCTGTCCGCTCTTGCCTAAATTTCCCTTACTCTATGGCGTCTACTAGTAAAAAAACCTGTGCTCGCACTGCACAGCCGTTCACTAGCCACCCTTTATGTGTAGGTACTGGATCGCTCGTTTGGAATCCAGTCAAGGGCGTCTTTGCTTGCCTTTTGCTTGACGTTGAAGCCAACGCTCCTCCTTCATTCAATATGAAAAATCAGGACGAAATAACATTTAAGCATTAGCAAACTGTACCAAATTACTCAACATTCACGCGATACCCCGACCCCTTTGCGACGCATTTTTTCGAGTTTCCCCTGTGGGAAGATGCGGGTGCAGTTTTTTTTTTTTAAGATAATGCTTAGTTGGGCTATGTCCTTAGTTGAGCTATGTCACGTGTCTGGCGGGGTCCGCGCGACGGCAGGTGTTATCTCTTCGCTCTCAATTCCTCCTCCTTCACAACATCTGTGGGTGCGCACGCTTATCCTCACCCTTAGCAACCGGAACAGATGGTGCGCGTGGAGTAGCAGAGAGTGAATGTAGAGAAGGAGCGAGCTCTGGCGGGCTAGGGCGCGCTCTCATTGCGGCAGCTCAGCCCAGCTCCCGCGTGTCGCAGAGCTTCGCCGCTCCTGTCGCCATTCGCTCTCTTTCTCTCTCGTCCCTGCAACCCCCCCTCCCGTCCGCTCGCACCTACGTATATATAAATGGACTGAAGCGCCCGCCTCACTCGAACGCTGACTGGCTGATGAATGTATAAATAAATAAAATGGTTATATTATAAATCCTCGTTGCGTCATTATTTGCGCCATTAAAATTACCACGCCGTTTATTCTCGGTGCATGAAATGCATTCGCATTTTCTCCAAATCCCCTTCGTGAAGATGGGGCAATTTTTTTTCAAACGCAGTGAAGTAAAGCTGTGACACTGTTAGTTCGCACTCATGCTGTGTATACGAGTGCGCATACGTTTTGTGCGTCTTTTAAGTTTGAAATTAAGTATAGTGTTGAGCTAAGAACGTTGTTAGTTCGCTCTTGTTTTGCGTGTGTTCTTTTTGCGAGCTCATTCACCGTGAGCAGCACGATGCATGTTTTGATGCGGTTGCCTTCTTTGCGTGAAATTCCAATTTTTGGTTGTTCCGCTCAATGTTTAGCCTTTGCGGCATAACTGTTTCTCTTCGCGCAAGCAAATAGGAACAAAGTGTAGTAAAACGGTGCACGAGGTCAGAGAACCTTTCATGCTGATTGAATCCACATAGGCGATTACTCGGTGTTATGTAGCTACAGATAGCGTGCACGCGCATGTGCAAATGTTTAAAACAATTTTCTGCTTATCGTGTAGGAGCCAGCGTCACAGCGTTGAAGCTGAAGTAAGGCGCGTTAGTTGCGGCATGTGGAGCAGCGTGTAGCCAACAACAGGGGGATTCGTCGGTTTGAGTAGACTCTGAAATAACACGCCCGGCACTGTCATGAATGTAGCAGCCGAGAGGTACCATGAACAAGAGTTAGATTTCGTGGGGCGGCTCCTTGCCGTGCCCTTGGTGGCAAGACTTCTCAGTCGAGCCTCTCGGTTATACGAAAAGGTCAAGAATCGTTCTGTCTTTATTTCTGTACCTATGACAGCCGTCGAAACGACTATTAGGAAGACCGTGTTGGTTTGCAGAGCTCTGCTCATGCCGGTGCTGTCGCGGCCGCTACTGTACGTCGAAGCAATGGCGTGTCGTGTCTTTGATAATTTGCAGCAACGCTTGGCCGAAGTTTTTTTCCGAACCGACGAGATCGTCGCCCATGTCGTCATATTGGTCGCCCAACTGATGCTGTGTGCAATGACAAAGGTTAGTACAACGCCATCGCTAGCATACGTTTTTATATTGTAACGTAGAGACCAAACATATGAGACGATGTGACGCTTACGCCAGTGTGACAAATTTAGGCGACGTGTGGTTCACCGCACACCTATTTAACTGATTCGTCTTGAAAAAGTACTCACGCTGAAGTTGTGTTATAGGTAGAAATCTGTGTGCTTCGTCGCCTAATCGCTACGATGTGTGCCGCTGTTCATGACCATGGTTCCTGAAGAGTAAAAGCAGTGCGGTGATAACTATTTCATAGGATTTCAGCCACGTTGCACAGGGTGTGATGCCCTAGCATCGCATTTTGTGGGCAGAGGCGTGTACGTCTTTAAAAGGCCCTTTAGACGCAACCATTTTTGTGAATTTGCTTCTTTCTGTGATGGTTGTGAATTTGCTTCTTTCTGTGATGTCGTGATGGTTGGTTGGTTGGTTCCTCAACACCTTGGCGCAACCCACCTAGGGGGATAGGCCATGAATGGGACGGTGCCTTGCTTTTTAAATTAATTCACTTCTTGAAAGAGAGAGTGGAAATACTTAGGTAATATAGGTAATAATAAAAAGGTGTTAAACTTCCAAAAAAACGTTGAAAAGAAAACATAATAAACATACAAAACAGAAAAAAATTATACATAAAACAACTGAAGCTACTGATTTTTAGCATTCCATTCTTTTAGATTCTCGTAAAAAATTTGTAACAGCGGTAAAAACGCTCCTGTGGCTGAATCCAAATGCGACTGCGCCAAATGAAAAAATCACCGGAAGTGTCAAGTTTAAGCCCAACTTTCGTAGGGGCTATTCTAGTAGATTTTCCCTTCGAGTTTTCAATTTTCGGCATGACAAAAAGAAGTGCTCCAAAGATTCCCTCTCATTACAATAAAGGGTTGTCTGCCAGTAAGGCAGTGGGTTTCATCCAGACCTGCGAGCTGTGATCGGAATGGTGAATACGCACTACAAAGCCGTGCCTGCTGACAATTTTCTGTAGCAGCACAGCCGAATCTACGAGGGCGGAGCTACTGCACCTCTGTTACTACGCCAAGTAGCCTGTTTGCGGACGATTTCGGTAATGGCTTCGCAAGCGCGTTCAGCATGTGCGTCTTCATGCAATCGACGGCTAATGACTATTATAATTATATAACATGCTGCAACAAACGAAGTGCACTTTCCCGCTAAACCGTTGCTGAGCGCTCAGTTCGTTTAGGCATGTTGACATGCATTCTTCACAGCAAAAGCTGCCGCACCTGTGCGACTTGGCTTCCATCGCGTCCGCAGAGTGCGCGCTGGTTCTTCGCCTATCACGACGGCGCTGTGCAGTGTTCGTACTAATAGGCTCGTTCACACTGAGCATTCGGACCGCCGAAAGGAGAGATGAGCCGAGAGGCTCGTCTTCGGGCCCATGGTTCTCGGGCCGATCTTCGTGGTGTCTGCCCCCGGATCGGTCACCGCGAACTAATACGACCACTTGTCAAGTATTTTAAAAACTGGCGGCCGAGCCCGACTCGGTTGTCGTTTCGCAGTGCGCGTAACTGAATGTTGTAACCAGCAGGAGTCTGACCTACTCTATGCAGTAGCCTACTTTACGCGCCAATTTCGTGGAAGAGTTGGCATGACCGAGCTTGTCGCGGTTTTGTAGAGCAAGACGAACCCGCCCACGCCACTGTCGTCGCGTTTTTTTTTTCCCTGCTCTTCATGCATTACAAGACAGTGACTTACCAGTGAAGTGAGCAGTACTGGTTCTCTCAGCTTCCTGCGTGCGAGAATCATTGAAGCCTACACGACCGTGCAGTGTAGCGGCGTTTGCGAGCCGTGTTAACTGCCGGATGACAGAGCATGCTTCCGGCATTTGCCCCGTGGGGAATGGTATATTAGGCGGTGCGGGGTGCGTCCACTGCGAACGACGCTGTGTTTCGGCGACAGTAGAATTCGGCCCGCGGGCTCTTCAGAGCGAACTCCGAGTAAGAACGAGCGACCCTATACGCTCGATCGCCTGCTGTGTACGCTTTAACACGAAAGTATGCGTCCTTTGAGCAACCACTGTAACAAAAGAGTCACGGAAAAAATTTAAACAATGCCGAACCGCCATTTGTGAACTTCTTGTTGTATAGGCGGCGTAGTGCACACATCGAGGCTACTCTGAACTATTGCTAAGCGCTTGCGCGTTCTATATTCAATTGATCAGTGTTCTGGCAAGTGAAAAAGTGAATATGCTCGTTTTCATGTCCGAAAGCTGACTGATTATTTATTGGATAATACAGATGCAATTGCGCTCACTGCTAGTTAAAAAGCAAAATCAAAATTTTTACCACAGCTATAACATACATACTTCTGGCATTAACTATGCCGTATGTACATTTGCACGGGGCACTTGTTATGAGATATCCGCACTTAACTCTTGCATAACGTAATTACCGTATGGCGGCGTTCAACCCATTCTCACCACCTGTGCACACGTCTTCGCAGATGACGATACTTTGTGGTTGGATCATTGCTGCCGTGGCTCTTCTCATTCGTCTGACAGCATATTCTACGGCCATAGTTCGTCTGCTTCAAGCTGGTTTTCGCAGCGCCTTGGATGCGGCCGACCACTATATCGATGCGGTACGTACCTAAGTGCGGTTGATTGTTGCCTCCTTATGTTTTTACTGTGAGAAGACCGCGCACTAATAGCGGCTTATGGTGGAGCCTTTGCGCCGCATGAAAACCAGGCCCACAAATGACGTAATACTGTTACGTTGCAGTTGCCGCATCTTGAAGATGCGCGCATCTGCGCATATCTGCCATACTGGGATTTTAGAAACAGAAATAACTAGTGAAGTGACGGTGACCAGCGGGAACACACACAAGAGCGACGACACGGACAGAAGCGCTGACTGACTAATGAATTGGATGAAACAGAGATAAACACAATGTATATAAACACCGTGAGCTAAAGTGCCATATGTGTTGCGTGCCAAATAATTTGCGGCTCGTTGCTGCCGTCGTCATCTATATACTGCGGGGACGACTAACAGCAAGCTAATAGCCAATACATGACGTCCCAACCGGAAGCGGTAGCGATGTCTTGAATTTGAACTACAAGGCACGAATCATGATTTTTTGTAAATTTGGTTTGTATTTGATAACTGCAAAGACGGTAAACCCTACTAGGTCTATCGCATCTCTTTGGTGTCAACACGCGGGCTTTTTTACCCCAGGGCCCAAATGTAACAGCTGGTGTTATATCTGACGTCGACATAGAACTTCAAGATGAAGTTTTGAAGAGCTTTATCGTTTGCACGCCTCCATGCAAAATCACCAGCGTCCGCAGACTAGGCTCGTCAAAGCGTGTAAAGATTGTTTTCGAATGGAAAAAAGCTTCCGAATCACATAAAAGCGAGTTTAGTGTGATACCTGTTCGACCATTTGTACCAAGGACCTTACAGTGTCGTAAACGCCTGAAGCTTGGAAATGTGCAGAGTCTCTGCACAAGTGTTTTGGTTTGTGCCAAATGTGGCGGAAAGCACAACGTAAAGTTTTGTGACAGCTTGACATTTCAGTGTCCTAACTGTGACGGCGAGCACTTCGCAACAGACAAAGAATGTCCCATCCTGAAGAAAAAGAATTGAAGGTTCTGAAAAAAAGAGCCAAAGATAAAGCATCGGGAGAGAAGACTCTCAACCGCAGTACGCGTCTACCCGCTGCTATAGAAGGCGAAACTGATGTACCTGCACTTTCGATGTGTAGTACTAAAAACATACCTGAGAGGAAAGAGAAGAAGCGGAACTTCTCCCTCTCGGCAACATCGTGGCCGGCGCTTCCACAGAAAATGTCCGAGACAATCTCTGAAAAGATCGCTTCTCGCAAAGCGTCGGAAGCAGCTTCTACTAAGAGCCCGCTTACAGTGTAAAAGTTTGCAAACAAAATGGACTTTGTGAAGACCAGCCCAGCTTATCAACCTGCTTAAGATGCTCATCAATCTCATTAAATCACTGATTGCTGGTCGCCAGACACCAGCAGCACTAGCCGCAGAACGGCTTTTAGAGGCACGCGTCCCAGTTCTCGACGACCTTCTCGAAAAACAGTATGAACGGTCAAAACCCGCGCTCCTTCGTGCTGCAGTGGAATGTGCGATCATTACCTTTATAGACGTTTTTCATTTGACTATTTATTTTTTTGCGTGTCCGTGTTTCCTTCCCCCCTTTAATTTAAAACTTCTTCTCTTCTCTCTCCTTCTTTGTTCCCTTATTTCCTCTATGCCTCCCCTTCCTGAAGGAGCAGGCAGGCTTTGTGGTGCCCCTACAGGTGGAAGTTGTCAGCCTATTCCCTCCCTATTTTCTGTCTTCATGTTCACTATGTACTCAAACCAAAGGATTAAATAAATAAATAGTTTACTACGTCTTTTTTGCCCACTAATCGCCCGTGCGTCAGAAAAAGGAGGTGAACACACAAATAAATGGGGAAACAACCTGGTTTCATTAGCAAAAGAGTGCACTTGCTAGATACGTCAACATACTTTGTAGGTCAACAAATCGTAGTACAACAGCTACCGAGCACATTAGTTTGAAAACTGACGCTGCCCAATCGAAGGAATATGCTGGAGCGAGACAGGAATCTTGAAATTGTCACAGTGGCCAGTTTACAGAGGAGTGTTTGTTCGTTTTGCGTGTCGCACTTGCCGTCACAAAAGACGAGGGTCGTGTGCCAGCGAAAGTAGTTCTCTGTCACAGGAGCGGTCACAGGATCTACACACTCAGTGGGCTATTGGGCTCATCCAATGTGTCACGTCACCAAAAACACGGACTAAAGAAAACAATAATTTGTTCCAACGCACAGCTTCAACAACGCAAAAAAAAGCCAACCAAAGAATGACCACAACACACACGTGATCTCTGATTTTGCCTTCAGATCTCGGGCCAGACATCCTGTACACTTGCCACATACACTTGCCACATACACTTACCAACATGCGCAACTACATGCGCATTCTTTAGCGTCTATAGCTTTTGCACCTCTTGTGTGTGTTCATCGAAACAGTCATTGACAAAGTGGCAAGTTGCACCAACGTCGAGCGCCCTATATGGCATGAAAATTCAATACGCCACTCATTGCTGATTATCCAAATTAACGCCAGTTCCTGCTACGAACGGGAAGCCCGTGTCCGAAAAACTGTGAGCACGTCAAGCAGGACGATAATGGGATACACGACACGAGCTCTCGTGCTGCATGGTCTGTCTGACCTCGCCTGCCGTTCTTGTTTCTACGCTCTCGGTTTCTTTAACAAATTTGAATTACCGAGTAGCCAAACAACCTACCTTTTACGGCAACCAGCCTCGTAGACAACTGACTCCAGCGAAAAATTTCGAGCAAGCTAAGGAATCGTTCGCAGATCCTTAGCTGGTCACTACCAAACGGATTTGCTTAAACCTGTGCCCGTAAAAGCAACTCGTTCTGCAACTACGGCATTAAATTGGTTGCATCTGCTTATACTGACGAGCCAGTTCCAATATCGAAGCAAAAAGGAAAGGCGAGCGACTCAGTACTGATTCGTAATAACGTAAATGTAGCGCGACATCGTGGTCTTTACCACCACAATCGCACGACACGAGAACTTGTCGAGGCCTACCACAATAACGCGAGGGCTCCCATGTGCGTTAGCAATCCTTCTTTGGCCTTATCGGGAAAAGAAGTCGCGCTACTCTTCAAAAGGGACCGGTGTGGAGGGGGGTGCAGGAGGTGTGTCCTTGGTTTGTATTAGTGCCTTTTGTTTCGTGTACGATGCGCATGCACGGGCATTTGTTGGACATTTAGTGTAAGTGTTATATATTTTTGGTTGAAGCAATAAAGCTTTAACTTGTGAGTAAGCGCTTGTGGTGTACCCTATTTTGTTCGTAACGTAAGTGTTCGCGCGATGTTTACGTTGTTATGGACCAATATCAAAGGTTATGACGCATTTACTAACTTAATATTTTACTATGTCTAACACTAAGAAACTCGAAGCAGTACAAGTAAAGGCTGTTAGGTTTGCTTATTTCTAAGTTCAATATAACGCACTCGCCGACCGAACTCGTGGCTCCTAACAACACTAAAACACTTTCATAACGACAAAAAAAGGAACCGCCTTAACTTTCTCTATCTTCTTGTTAACCACAATTTGCCCCTTCCGAGGGCATACGTATCTCCCCTGTTCGCTAGGCATACAGGCCATCATCACGCCCATTCTCGAACCTCGTATTTTTCTACAACCAACGCGTTTAAATTCCGTGTAGTGTGTCAGAGTAGAACTGTTTAGTGCAGTGTCAGTTTGTGTTCTGTTTCTAAGTGATAATGTTTTCGTGTGTTAACCTTTATGTGTTCTCTTAGTAAGGGCTTTCTATTCCATTTCTTTCGATATATTTTTACACGTGTTTCTGTTTATATCCTGCCTCTTGTACCTGTTCTGCTTAGACAAGTTCTTGGTCTGCAGTATTTAATAAGTAAATAAAATAAATAAGGAGTACATTTACAATTTTTATTCATCGCGCAATTATTCTTTTTCATTTGTTTGCTATGCAGTTTTAACGCCTCCACACACCGAAGCTCCGTAACTTTTGTAAGATATTTAATTTTGATTTTAACGTTTTTGTCTAGCAGTAGGTGCAGGCCAAATCTGCAGTAATGGACATTATGATGCCGGGTAAACACAGTTTATTGACATGTGGGGTTTACCATCCCATAACCACTATATGATTATGAGAGACGCCGTAGTGGAAGGCTCCGGAAATTTCTACAACCCGGGATACTTTAACGTGTACCCAAACTTGCGCATGCGGGCCTACAACATTTCCGCCTCCATCGGAAATGCAGCCGCCGCAGCCTGGATTCGATCACGCGACCTGCGGGGCAGCAGCCGAGTGCCTTAGCAACTAGACTACCACGGCGAAGCACCGAGTCAACACAGTTCGCTGAGTTTGCGGTGTCCGAATGCTACATGCACCGAACCCGCAATCGCCGCGCGCCAATCCACTCACAGAATTTTGGACATTTTGCCCGTCACGATTCCTGTATGCAAATTTGAGGCATCTGTCCCGGAGGCTCCTTTGTATTTAGCTTATGCTCCTTAAGGTTGCCTTTTTTCCATGAGTTTCATGACACGCGTCGTCTCTCTGCTTTGATGAATACGCTTGGCGTTCCATGCACAGTTTTGAGAAGCTGTTTGAGCAGCGCGGGTTTTTCTTACACATTCTACGTTGCTCGACATAGGTCGCCTTGTCTGTTTTGCCGCATGCAGTTGGCGCTCTCTGCACAATATTTAGTTCGATGGCGGTGGTGGTAGAAAACACTATTTTAGAAAATTAAGTCATTGAGTTGCTGCGTAATGCTGCATGCTTGAGTGGCCAGACCATATTTCAGGACCCCAGTGGAGCTAGTCGCTACCCGGACGAGTGGAGTTGAGTATCCACGATGAAGCAGCCGGGAAGGTACTCTTTCCTAGTGGGGAAAGGGATGAAAAGGAAATTAGGTTGGCGGGAAGAGACGGCGCGGTAGGTGTTGGCCAGAGAACCTGACAGCTCGAGCAGGTGCCATAGATTTCCGCAAAAGGTGCTTGGTGACCACCGGACTGGGCTAGGTGTTCGTCGGGGGCGGTGTACACATATATAGCAATCGTTCTTTGCTTTCTCTAGACCATGTGCGGCATCTGGGTAGAGGTGCCGTGAAGACGGGCAATAGACTGAAATTTCGTGGAAGCGCATTAGGTTGGTAGTCCCAGACTGCATTTCCCGACATGGAGTGGCAACGGCCCCGTAGTGATGGCGGTCACTGCCTTGTTGCTGAGCAGGCCCGAGAGGCCTATGCCCTAAGAAGCCGAGCTGCCAGCGGCGGATTAAACTATAAATTTATTGGGAATGGGCTGAGCGTGAGTCTGCCAGGATCGTGCGTGAGGTGAGATGCGAGGTGGCAAAAGCAATGACAACCTATTGTGCCTGCGTTACAGTGTTGTTTTTTGAGGAGAGGCCATCGACGTGATCTTGCTATGTGATCACGGCGACCGTAAAATAGTCGCAGGAGGCGACCAGGATGTCCATGTAGAAAATGCCAGAACGATCTTAGTGTCACGCCTTAAGGGCGATAGAGCGTGTTTGTCTGCGGCCAGAATGCAGGGTAGTGGCTGCACACATTTTTGACACCAACGTTCCGGCACCGGAGTCGGAGTGTCCTGCTCAGAGATCGTGTTAAGGGCGAGCCTATATAGCGAAAGCAACCCTCAAGGCGTCTGCAGGAGACGATTGATTCGACCAATCCGATGAACTTCCTCCAGCTCTGCGAAATAGTTTTACATGCCCATTGCCGCGAATCAGATGTTGGAGGCGGCAATGGGTAGGTCGAGTGCACTTTGTACACTAAATGAAGGATTATGTCTACCTAGATGTCCACCTGGGTGTCCACCTGGTCCACAACGCAGTTTATTACAAGACGAGACGTGAAGGACGTACGCGACTTGTCACAAGATCATAGGCCGGACAAGGACCCGCGAAGGCCGGCGTGGTTACCAGAAACCCGACGTATCACTCGGCTCACCTGCTAGCTGTTGGGTGGGAGGCCTACTATTGTGCCCTTGAGATCCAAGGATGATGTGAGGTAAAGACCGAAAATCCAACCGTTTTCTACAGATGGCACAGGACGAACACAAAATAAATCTGAGGAGGAGGTACGCGGGAGGCAGAGAGCCAAGCAGATTTAGCTGGAGAGCGCTCCAGGTTGCAAGAAGCAGCGTAGGTAGCCACCACAAAGGCAGGCTTTTGTAGACGTTCTTCAATTTGCGCTGGTGAGTCGGTGTTAGTACACATTTTACTATCACCGGAATATCTTCATTTTTTAAGTAATTTACAACATACTTCAGGCCCACGGGGCCCAGACAGGAGAGGTGAAATTACAAAACAAAGTATAGAATTTCAAAAGAACAAAACAACAACAACAACAACACTTACAACTCAATTCAAAATTTCCGTATCGGTAATTGTGCTGACCCGCGGTCACGTCTTTTACTCCGTAGAGCTCGTGCACAATAGAGAGACGTGCTTCAGGCCAGGTTAAAGAGGCGTGCCAGGGATACCCTTTGAGGTGTACCCCGTCTGCTTTATAAGTACGGCTCGGGTTCAACAGAATCGAGGCGTAAAAACACGGCGCGATGATACGGAAAAGCGTGAATGTGGTTGAAAGGGTTCTGTGTGCCGTTTGTGGTAGGGTAGGGAGGTTAGAAAGAATACCGCTGTGTCCAACTGTTATCGAAAATCACTCGAAGATTCAGAGTAAGCCGACTTTATTGTTATGTTACACCGTGGTCGGTTTATATTACCGTGTGGAAGGTTGAGCGCCTACACATGCGGGCGACAGCCAAACATCGTGTCGGGAAAGGTCCCCTTGGCCTCCAGGCGCACGAAATGCTTTCGCATACTGTGATTTCCATGGGCTTGCCGGCGCAGCAGGTAGGTGAGATGGGTCTCAAGCTTTCGAAGCTTAAATTCGCCAGTTCGTCTAATTAGGTTATGAATGTAACAAGCGATGTCGTTCATTCATTCCGATGAAGGCGCAGAGACATCCCACGCGAAACTGATCAAGTAAAGTAGCGGCAAGTCTGCCTGGTTGAAAAGGTTGTCCTGGAACGAGACTGTGTTATCGTCCCGCGAAAGGCCCGTGCCCAACCGTATTTTTGCCAGTGTAGTCCGTAAATCGGACAGCATGTATGGGGCGTCGAGCTAAATCCTATGAGGCCTGGAGTATACGTGTATTCTAGGCATTTGGGTGGCCATGTGTTTCCCTGCATATTTAGTGGGTCAGCGGTGAATATTGGCGTTTTGACAACCCCTGGTGCACACACGTGGGCACCAGGGGTTGTCGCACACATACACGTGGATTGCCTTATCCGTATATAGCTCTGTAGCGGATAAGGCTTGTGAACACTGAGCGGTTGCATAGTTAAGATTGAACTCAACCAAGTGAGCAAACGCCGATAAGAGAATGAATGGGCCCTTCCTAAATGCACGAAAGAGCACCTGCGAGTTTTCGCCTAAAATGCGAGGCTTGATCGGTCTTCACTTGATCCCAACGATGTTTATTTAGGACAGTCGTCGTTCTCTAGTAAAAAGACAAACTGTTTAGCTGTTACTCTAGACACGTGCAAGTTTTTTACTGCTCACGATATATCTTAAAATTGTGTGCATAAACACAGCGAACATTCCGAAAGCGCTGTCACGCATCAATTGGGGTAGCAATAAAAAGTGACACGTGCACTATTACGCAGACGCTATTGCTACAGACCATGTCATCAGGTGTTTAAGGTCGTTTAGCAAATACAATAAATACGTCATACACAACGTTTGTTCATCAGCGTGCATAGTACGCGTGTCTTGTCGGCTTGATTGCTTCAATATTCTTAGTACCAAACCTTGCAAAAAGAAAATTTCAAAGGAACTCCTTTCTACCTACTCTTGCATAGACCTAAATCTTTCCAGAGATCAAAAACATCTGAGGGCGTACTGGTAGCGTCTACAAACTGCGTTGAGTAAGCTAATTGTTACCGTAGTCCCTGCGAACTACGCTATTAAGAACTGAAGATCCGCCACCCTTGAGTAAAGTGCGCCGTTCTGAAGTTATTTTTTTCGTCCCTGAAAAGGACACGCATATTGCAGTCCCTTTCAACACTTTATTCGTGAAAAACCACCTGTCTATGTAAGGAGCATCAGAAAAGGATTTCAAGTATTAGCCTAACGTCGTTAAACAGACAAGTGACGGGATCGAATCCTGGCTGCAGCGGCTGCATTTTCGATGAAGTCGAATATGCTCTAGGCCAATATGTTGAGATTTGGGTATACGTTAAGAACACTAGGTGGTCGAAATTGCCGGAGCCCTGCTCTACGGCGTTTCTGATAGTCATGTGGTTAAACCCCAAATATAAATTCTCTTAATGCGGCAATACTCGTTCTCCTAATGCGGCAATACTCGCACTACCAAAAGCATTGCGCCACCAGTGAAAGCGTATTAGTGGAGTGTACAAGTGTTAACTGGAGTGTTTAGAAGTTTGCTATTTGTTTGCCTGTGTACCACTTCACTTCATGCAAAATTTCTCTTTTTTTTGGTGATGGTTTCTTTGTCTTTGAAGATGTAAACATTTTGTATATTTTTCGCTCTTATACTTTGTGATGACTGTCATTTCACTACATTCCTGTTTCTGTTTTCTGCGCTGTTATTGTACCACCTGCATGTACAATCTGTACGCCCACCTGCTGTGGTCTCGGAATGAGACTGGCAGTATTGAAAATGAATAAATAAATCAAATCAGTCGTTAAACAGAGTGAGTGAACAAAGAAGACCGAACCACCATGCTAATATGCCGTTGCACATGCAGCCAATGTTTTCTTGCGTCACCATTTTATCGTGATTTCATTATTCCTAGCTTTCTCAAGCGATTCGAAGTTACCGCGTTTATAAAACCGACCAATCTGTGTTACATCACTTAGCAGAAACCCACATGTCGAGCCATCACGATGGCTTTATGATGGTCGGCTGCAGAACCGATAGGCGCAGGTTAAGTCGCTACCGCAATAGTTACACTTCGATAGAAGCTAACTGCCAGGGTCCCATGTGCTGCGCTATTCCAGCGGACATGAAGACGATTGAAGTTAATAAGACCTCCAATATGACGACTCTCATATAACCTTATCATTTAGCACGTTACGCCACATAAACCGACCAGCTCCTGCTTCAGCAAACCTTATCTGCCACAAAAACCACGTGGCCTTTGCGCTCATGAACCCATTTTGGGTGTTAGTGCTACTTATGTATGCCTCCAGTTTGCCTGCCTCATCTTCTTGAAAAATCTTGAATTTATAATATCTTGGCCGACACGAAAAATAAGCACACACAGAAGAAAAAGGACTCACGGCAGCGCGCCACCCTGAGTTATCATGAACCACTACAAACTGACCAAGATTTTTATTTTACTCAACCTTACTTCTCGTCACAGTTAACCTAAAAAACCGTAGTTGCGCTTGTAGAGCCATCAATTTCCCGTTTTCGAATAATAAATAGGCCCCCACCTGTGCATTTTCTTCACTGGTGCGTGGCAACTCATTGAAGGATATAGCTGGCGCTCTTTGTCCACGCTTCGCCCTCACGCCGAAGACTTCTGTCTCATCATGACCGTCTCACGTGGATGTATCTTTTTTCAGCTTATTGTCGACTACGAAGCTCGCCATGATCCCAGCCACAACGGTGGTGATGTACTACCGTTGAGCGGCCGTATTCGAACTGTTCTTCGCAAACTGAGGACTCTCGCCGAGTTAATATTTTGGCACAGGGCCAAATTCCTGCTGGATGCACAGCTTATGAAATGGTCTGTCGTGTTTAACAACCTGCACTACCAGAATTCTTCAGACGTCTTTCCTCAGGTAGGTCTAATGTGAAAGATCCGGGACTCCACCACTCCTCTCAGTTTAGAGGTACGGTCATTATGTTTCCAAGGCTTTCGTTTAAAAGGCACAACGAAAAGGGGCTTCACCCTGGTTTTTTTTTGCGTCCGCGTCTCTACAAGGTTGCGTGATTCTTCCTGCCAGCATCTGAAGTTCTTTTACAATACGAAACAATATTTTCGCACGAATGATGCTATAGCCAACGTAAACACTACGAGCTGTCGCATAGGCATGAAGAGTTTCTTTTTACAGCTGTCAATGCAGCTGCGTGCCGGCGTTGTATTTATGTTTTGACGAGGAGTATGTATTCAGCCGTCTCCTTAACGCATGACATATTGCGTGGGAGCAGCATAGAATTCCGCGAGGTGTCGAAAGATGTGTATGGAGTAACGAGTGGGCGTCCCAATGGCCTACCCATTGTAAAGCTATCAGAAATATCAGCAACATAATCGACAACAAAGTGAACACGTTCGCGGGTTGCCCTACGGACGTGTAGTCAGCACTTCGCTGATTCACAAAAGGCATAATTATGGCTTAGCGGATACTTACCTACTGTTTTTGCAATTGCCATTCAGTGATACTTTGAAACGGCAAATGGTCCGCCCACAACTGTTCGTTTTTTTAACCGCACTGTAGAGGCATGCACCGAAGGCCGAAGCAGTTTAACAGTTCAGAAGCCGTTGCGCATGATCCCGATTTGACTATCGCGACCTGCACTTAAAGGCGCTGCTCAAGAGTGCTCCAATGTGTTTTAAGAATCTTAGTAGGGAAAGTGAGCATGCAGGGTACGCGGCACTGTGTAGCTACGCTCCGCCATAGTTTCAAAACGCCGCAGATGCCGCAGGTAGGGCAGTTTGAAAATTTACTACGCCTGAAATATGTGTTCGAAAAAAACATGAAATTTTATTTTCGATCAAGAGGGTTTGCTTGGTTTAGGTTACATTACTTCAGTCGGTAACGTTCACTGCACTTTGATAACCGCTTTAAACAATGTAATTCATGTTATGATATGGATCACTTAGAAAAAGCGGTAGCAGGGTGCTTATAATACCGATTAGCGATTAATAGAATAAGTGTCCCGCAAATATACTAATCGTCATTGATGTTAACCAATTGTAGAAGCTTGAGACGCTTGGTTTTGATTTCCTTGTCAAAGCGTACAAACTTAGCAAGAGGGACAGATTAGGAAAAAAAAACATGGCAGCCGTTTGCCACACGATGGTGTGATTGCTGCTGTAGGCAGTGATCGGTGCCCAAGCAGATGAGCGTTGCCTCTCACTCACGGAAACTCCAGATAGTCACGCTCGTTGTGGGTACAAGCTGAAGCAAGGATATTGGCGTATTCACTTTCAGAAATGCATGCGAAAGTATCCATTGGGCTGTGATGGACACAACGCGACAAATTAGTGTGTCATCGAAGTTTACAATAGCACAGTAAATTTCCAGCCCGTATATCACGTAAACATCTAGATTTATTATTTCATTATCGCTTAACAGTGTTTTTTTTGTGCTGATGCGGGGGTAAGACTTTAATAATGCAGAATAGATTTTGTTATTAAAACAATAATTGCCTTGCACTCCCCATCTGGTGGAATTTTGCTGCATGTACGAAACAGTGCACATACGGTACACAGCCGTTGCGAATCTGATAGCCCAGCGCAGCTCCTTCACGTTGTTTCACTTGTTACAGACGCTATATGATCTAACTCTGGGCGCAGTGGAGCATGCCTTTCTAGTCTTGCTGTTTGTGGCCGACAGAGGTGAGTTCATCTTTCGCCGTACCTACCGCCATGTTTTCGGATTCTACCAGTTCATGGTTACGCTTCCTGTAAGTAACCATTTTTCACTACTCTCTCTAACTGACCAGTGGATGTCTAACAGTTGAGGCCAGTGACGTAAACGCTATACGCTGACAGTCTACAAAGCCGCTTCTAAGCTTACTCATCATAGTAATAAAGAGAGTCTGGATACCGGAGACAAATTGACGACAGCTATTCGCAATGCCCACGGCCAACAGGTGGCGCTTCGTGCCTCCCAAGATGGCTGCGGAAGGATCATCAACACATGAACACTCATAAGAAAAGATTGGACACACGGACGTACTCCCTGTGCCGCTTTCACCGGATTAAATCTTGATCGTCAAACGAATGTGTATCGAAGCAAAGTACTTTCCCAATCAATAGGGACTGCTGAATGTTCGCAACCTCATTTGTCACCATAGTGCAAAGGGTGGTAGTGTCAGCTGATGTACCACGTATGAACTGAATGGCACTCCGAAATCATTTGTTCAGAGCCTGTCTGGCGGATTTGCCGCATGAGTAGGCCAATAGCGAATAGCGTGCCATTGCGGCTGCCCAGGAACGACTGTTTAACGTAGGAATGGTTTGGAAACACATTACACCGTCGTTATTTGTGCTGTAAGCGTCATGTAGCTGCTGCTTAGACAGAACACAAGCATTTAATTTCCCATTAAATAGCACTTGTGTCACAGCCAATGTCAGACTCTAACATTGCGCGATTCCCCACACTTTGATGTTGCAGGTTTCATCAGCGCGATCGACACAAGGATATCTAAACCAATACACGAGTACCCTTTTCGCAACGTCAAAATTGCGAAAATTTGTCGAACAACGCCGTTCGCACGAAGCCAGTGAAGTGCAGGAGAAGTTAGCGTTGACTGTAGTCGTAAATGCATATTTCACTGCTCTAACCATTTCGCTTTGCTGGTCGAGCTCGAGCGTGTTGGCGGCATGTGCGCTTTGTAATATCCACTGTAAATGGGATACATCAAATGCACAAGAAACAGTATGCTTTCATTTCAAGCTCGCTGAAGGATATTATACAATAAATACAATCGAACTGACTTACGAGAGTGGAAAAACATTAACGCATGACTGGACGTGAAGAGCAAGTCTCCGCTCGTGAGCTAGCAGCTGATCGTTCACCGTCGCTGTTACTCTCTGCGCGTCCACAACCATCTACGTTTAGTCAAAAATCCTCGACGTCAAGACAGTTTCTTTCAACATCACTGCTGAAAGTAACCTGAGGAATTATCCCTGCCAAACGACTTCGATAGCACCAACAAGGCATCATTCACCACGCACAACACCCACACGGCATTCCTCACCACGTTTATTTCAGGGTGCGGAGATCATTTCGCTCCGATACCCGGCAAAGAAGGGATCGCTTTCAGTGTGCTGCCATTTATCAACGAACGTAAAATACAAGTGGCGCAGCGTTGGCCAAGGTTTGGAAGCGTAAATCTCGAGCCTGCGCTGCTTTACCCGTACAATGAATATTATGGGATTCATGCACTACAAAAGCAATGACGAATGCTATACGCCCGTGCAACAAGGCGAGTTTCGACTAAAATGGTTGGGCGTTAACATTTAACTTATCTTAAGTGACTGCGAAATATCTCGCAAAGCCCGATTGCACTATATGTACTCTGTACACTCATGTAAACTCTGCGGGCTCTAATTGAAAGCGCGAGTTGCCTCGTATCTTCACGAAAACTTCGCGTCTCGCAAGATTAAATCAGATTTATCGTGTCACGAAGGGTCCGCTATTTTCACTGATGCACGAAACATACAAAGTAATTTGTGTTTGTTTCTTGCTAACGCGTTTACACTGCGGCTAGCACCGCCAAACAAGGCAGCATTAGGAGCGTTTGCCTACTGATCATTCTTGAGAGGGCGCTCCTTAATTCCGCTAGGCGGCGCGACATGCAGTCTACGAAAATTGCAAATATTCGCATTCAGCTTTAGAATTCTGCGGCATTTCGTCCTGGATGCAGAGAGGCACGCATCAGTGGGCGCCCACTCTAGGCTGTTGGGCTGCTGGTCACGTTGCTTTCAGAGAATATCGCCAAGTGCGTGAGCGGAAGTAGTGCGTACAGGACCAGTGCCCAGTGCATGAGCGAAGGTGATCGGTCACCGCACATCAGTTGTCTGAGCGGGGCTTCTTCTGTCTTCCTATTTTCTATCCGACAACATAATCGATAAATTAAGGCTGGGCAGAGGTCACAAAGTTGCTATACTTAATTTTTTTAGTTAGAATCAACGACGAAAAGGTGCCGCAGTTCCATCCGATGCGAAATCTGAAAAAACAGCGGTGCTGCACTTGTCCTGTTTACCTCATCATTTTTTGTAATGCATAGTGACTTCATTACACGTCTTTGATTACGTTATTTTGAGAGTAGAAATGTATGTGAATGCACGTTGGGGTTCCCTTCTACAGTGACTTTAGGCTCTATGAGCGGCCACCGTTCAGGGCTACTACTGACTTTCCAGCCAATGTCGCCAAACGGCGAGCAAAAAGTCTTCAATTTCGCCATTTTTCCTCACATTTCACCAAAAATGTCGACTCTCTATATTCGTGCGGTATGCCTACTCATAAATATTAAAAATTATGTATAGAACCTTTTAAATCAGTATCGTGCACAAAGCGTAATTTAAACTGTCGTTTTTTAGTGCCAATGGAATCGCAGCTTCACTATGGGAAGTGCTTGGCGGCGTCTAGTTTGCCGACTAGCGGTGAGATGAGCTTTTGGTGCAAGGGATACCGTTTTTTTATAAATAGAACGCTCATGATGTCCCATGGTTAAATGAAAAACTTTAATTTAAAATATTACGTCTTAGATGCACCAATTAATTAATTAATGGTTCTTACAAGTTTTGAGTACGAACTAATTTATGATCGAGTGCCACTGCCCATTTTTTTACAGTTGCCTATATATATGTATAGTTGCCTTATAGTACCCTATGTATGACAGAGAATATAATATGGTTCATCGCTATTGTTTTTTACTGCACACGCTCGCTGAAAACAATAAAAATACCCGATTATTTAATACACACATGCCATGCATCCACCTATCGGCCATAAGTATGTCTAGGTATTTGACCACGACGAAATTCCCTAGCATCGTGGAATGGACACGACTGGTAAATGCTGGAAGCCCCTGGATAATTTGCCTTCTATCGGCGAAGAACTTCCCCCGAAAGAATGTCGTTTGTCGAAGTGTTTCAATGCAGACGAAAGCCACATTGAATCCCTTAGATGTAATTGAAAAGATCCAGCGTCATCCTATTGTGAAGTTCCTTGTTAGTCAAAGTTGCATGAGGACAGACTATTTCGGCTTAGGAATTTGATGTCGGAATTGTCAGAATCCTGATAGCTACAGTGGTGAGCGCTGAGAAACAGCATACACAAACAGCGATCCAGAATACTAGCGCCTCATACTGAAAGCTTGTGGCGGATTTGGTTTCACTTGAGATGAATACAGAGCGAAGCAGCGCTACAACAAACTAGTAGAAATAACTGCTTCGGAAGTACCACGTCGCCTTCGCAATGCTCGCACCACGCTTTCTCTGCGGTAAAGCTTACAGTACACATTTGCCTGGGTGCAGCTACTGGAGGCTGCTCAGAGAAGCCGACTTCTTGGTCTGTCCAAAAAGTTTTTTGTCGTTTATATTATTTTCACCAGGGTTGAATTTTTCTCTCACGCATAAGACAATTTTTCGCTCACAACCAACGGCGCTGACACCGATGCCGGAATTTCAGCGAAACTAGCTCTCTAACGCTATCACGTTAATAGTGCTTCCCAGGTGCCAGTTGGGGTATTGCGTGCACCCCGCAAATGTTCCTGAAAAAGGCCCCCTCGTGACCTCTGCAACGTCACGAGGGGGCCTCCTGTCTACGACAAACCACCTAAAATGTCATTTGCAGTTGAATACTCCTATGAGCACGCACCTTTACAGCCAACCTAAAATATCTTACAGGCAACGCTCGTCTCCAATAATCGGTCAGACATGCCCTAGCACGCAGCGCCCTCGAACATGAGTCTCTCGAGTTTCCAGATTTGGTGTCAGAGTTTCTTTACATCATCGGGATGGGGAAGGAGAAATCTTATAGACAGTACAACAAAATCTATTATTGAGCTTACGGCAGGTCATCATAGCCAAATTTCGTTAGGGTGGAAAGCAAGAATGGTCGAGTAATACACCGCAGGTAGGTAGCATAAATTTAAGTCTCTCGTTCCAGAGTCTCTGGCAATTTTTCTATTGTTTTGATGATTCGGAATGTAGTAAAGTAATTTTTATAATTTTCATTTGGTATTGACTCATGCGCTTTGTTGTCTTCCAGGAACTTCAAGACGATATGTTCCAGTCTCCAACGCCGTCGAACGCGTCGACTGTCTCTCTCGAAGACCCCGCATTGGACGCCGTCGAAGACCTCAACGAAGAATAGTGCCTCCTTTGTGATCAGCATGCTTTGATTGCAATCAAGGGAGAGTAGGGAAACCAAATTTCATTGCTTCAGTGAGCCGGGATGCTGTACTTCAGGGTGTTACAGATAATATTGTTAATAAACGTATTCTGTACAGCTGCTGCAGGTTACACTGGAAGTAAAGAAGCAGTGAACATTGAACACCAGTGGCTTACCCAACTTTTGTTCCGTCTGTATTGGCCGCACTGTGGCCTTCCTTAAGTGAACATCATTCTGCTGGATGATTTGTGCTGTTCTTTCCAGCAGGGTGTCTGTCCGCCAAGATCTGCGACTATTCTCTTAACCTACTGCGTCTCCTTTTTGTGCTTATTTTAGTTGTAAAGATGGCAAGGTGCGTTAGATTTTCATCACAAAAATTCTTAAGAATACTGTTAGCATTCGTATCTGGCGCTGCGCTGCCATTCCGTGCTAGCAGCCTGGGTGAATAAAATGAGAAACCTTTTATAATGACTCCAAAACAACAGAGTGACACTTTAGTTTGAAATATTTCAACGCAACGAACGTTATGATAGATCAAATAGCACGAGAAGAAGTAGGACAAAGAAGGCTGCGAGGGAAGCGCATGGTCTGCTTCTCTTCTAGCTTTCTTTGTCGTCCCACGTTTCTTCGCACTATTTCGATTCATTGTGAATTTCCAGCCTCGGCCAAAAGTTCATAAGTCACACTAAAAGGTATCCACGCATTCGCGGAAGCAAGAATGTGTGGGTTGCGTAGGCTTTTTCTCTTGTCTTCCGTTCATGTATGCATATCTGATGTTGTTTTCTATAAGGTTTCTAAATGCGAAACATTTCTTCTCGCACTGCATGCGCTTTTGGCGTCTTATATATTTATCTATCTAGCCGCCTATGCCTGGATGCTCTCGTGATCACCACCTTAAGTAGAGGTAAACCAAAATTAGTATAGAAGGGTAAGGTAGTTGGACGAATAGGACTCCCTAATCATGAGCCTAGTAACGTGAGGAACCCGTCGCGTACATCGTTCAACACTTTCCGCCAGACAGTAACATACTCGCGGGTGAATATGTGTCACTGCTATGCGGGCATGTGCCCTACAGGTGGTTGTCACTTCAGATATTACATACCAAGAAATGGTGAGACGCCACCATTTCAGCTTTAATGCGTGACCGTTAAGAAAAAGAAATCGCAGCATATCGACAGAGTGAATTATGATGAGTGCTTCCATCCATCCATGCGTTCATTCGTCTCTGTGTACCTGCCCGTAGGTATGTTTGTGCATGCGTGCGTTCATCCTTATGTCTGTCTATCGGTCTGTCTGTGAGTCATTGCTTCCATCCGTTCTTCCGTGCTTCTGTATGTATGTATGTATGTATGTATGTATGTATGTATGTATGTATGTATGTATGTATGTATGTATGTATGTGTCTACTCCTATAACACTATAGCCCTCGTCGGACGGACGGATGGATCTGCATGGCTACGAAGTATTCTACCACAGAGCCACGCCAGGTCTCGCAACTGCTTTTCAAGTGTGCCGTAATGTCGGTCAAGCGTCAATTGTGGCTTTAAACAAAACTTTTTAAACAAAAAACATACGTACTCCTAAGAGACAACCGTCACATCGAGTGAACGACAATTGTAGTGAAGCGACATAGACTAAGGCTGATATAACTATTAGTGTCCAGGGCTGCCATCATCGCGGTCACAAGCGCCACATATCAGCTTTCCGCTTCTGGTGTTGCTAATGCCCATGTTGCTGATGATATCGTTACGCAAGCGTAGACATGTGACTGTTAAACTAATGTCTGTGTATACAACATTTGTATATATATTTAGCGTCATTTCGTAATGCTGCGCTCAATAAAAAAACCTTGCAAGGCTGTCACCTTCCCTCCACATGCTTCGCATAACATCGTTTCCCAAGAGACGTTAGATCTGCCATATTTCTTTACAGCGAAAGCTCTTATGAGATGACAACATGGGTCACGCAGCGACACCGCAGTTGTCCGCCGCCACCAGCTGTCCGTAACCACTCTCGCACGATATAAGCAGGAAAACTCATATAAAAACATTAAAGACAAGTGCTGACATAGTGGGATTCGAACCGGGTCCACGGTGTGTTAGCCCAGTATTCTACCACTAATCCACTGTTGTAGGCCCGTGTACTCAGATTTGGCTGCACGTTAAGAACCCCAGGTGGTCAAAATTTCCGGAGCCCTCCACTATGGCGTCTCTCATAATCATATGGCGGTTTTAGGACGTTAAACCCCACAAATCAATCAAATCAATTACCGCTGATCCACGTCATCGCTTCGGCCTCGTGCGCAAACTTGCCTTAGGCAGGCTTGATGTCGGGAAATGCATCGCGTTATTGAGTATTAAACCGTTTTAGAAACACCAAAGGAACAACCAGGCGTCACACAATGCGAATAGCGTAACGAGGGGCTAAATCCAAGTGATTCACTCACAAGACTCGGAGCCCGGTCTTTTCAGACCGAGCCCTATGGCGTCACTGCACACTTTCTGGACTGCCGGCATCTGATCTCGATAAGACGCGCTTTGCATCATCTACTGCCAGTAAAGCCATTCTTCGTAGAAGGTCAGCGAGAGTCACAGGACAGACCTCCAGCATGTCTGCCATTCTAACGATGTCATCGCACGCGTCACACTCATCTTGAAATTGACTTACAGGGTGAATATCCTTCAGAAAATACTGAGTGAGGTATGTTCTGGTTCACTGTAAACGTAGCGTTGCTGCCTGAGCACTGTTCAACTTTACGTGAGGCAGTGGGAATTGTCCTAAGCCCCAAGTAATATTTCGTGGCATCGTTCTACGTGATTAAATGGTCTTTGTGATCAACGGAACTGTAGTAAGCGTCGGGTCTTGCGCTTGTCTCATATTCGCAGGAAACCATCTGATTTCAGTATCAATAGCATTGACTTTGTTCATAAGTTTAACCGCAGTCTCCGCGACATAGCCCTTGGCAGAGCTCGTAATCGCTGCCTTAGAGCCACTGAAATGTATGACTATTTGTGTTCCTCATAGCTAAAGCAATCGCAGCTTTCTCCGCCACCGTGGAGTCCTTCTGTAGTATAGTCAGGGCGTCCCATACCTTTTCCTGGCTGCCGATCCCTACAGACCTGTAGGCCTCCTTGCCTTCAAGCTATTACAGAAGCTTGTTCTTATTCACCTATTAACAGTGGCGCATACCCATTTCAGGCGTAACTATTTATCATCATCAGCCACTGCAAGAAAACTTCGCAGAAAAATTCTTGCAAGTGTGTATCAGATAGCACACTTCTCCGAAGAATGACGAAGGATAGCAGAGTGAATGGCGGCCTACTGCACAAAAGTTATGATTATTTATGGTGTACTGGCTACCCTTCAAGTGTTTGTAGCAGTTACCCAAAGATTGTTTAGAAAAGGCTCTGAAAGGCCGCTCTTCTCGCTTTAGCTGTGACTGTGCCGCTCAGGCCGGGTGGTCCGTTCTTTTATTCACTCATTTATTTATACCAATGACCGAGGTGATAGGAATAGCCACGACAAAAACATGTTGACAACGTTTGTTCCCTTATTTCTTCGTCTAACCTAAAAACAGTCATTTTTCATCATTGAACTCTGGTTGTTCGCAGTATATCATGTAGAAGCGCTTGTAAGCGCCCACCTCCGGCGTGGCTCTTCATCGTCGTCAGCCACTGAATTCAACCCAAAATTCGCACGAAATCCGTTGCAAGTGTTCAGCGGATACCACGTTTCTTCGAAGAACATCAAAAGATAGCGTATTAAATGCCGGCCCAGCAATAACCCAGCAATTATGGTTATTTATGGCGTAGTGGGTATCCAGCAAGTGTGCTTCTAGCATTTACGCAAAGAGTGTTTAGCAAAAATCTCTGCAAGGCAGCTGTTCATGCTTTCGCTGTGACTGTGCTGCGCGTTTTGCGCAAGCCTGGCGAACTTGTGTTTTTTTTTTGGCTCCATTACACCATTTCCTTATACGGTCTCTTTAATGGCTGGATGGATGGATTGGTGTGGCTGTACCTTTTAGATCGGGCGGTGTTTATCACCACCAAGTTGTAATACTTAGTGACCCAAAGACTAGATTTATTTTTCCCTTTTAATAGTGAGGTTGAGGACTCGTACTTGGCAGTGAAGAGTTCAATTTTCACTCGTGCCTTGACTTTAGGCACCAATCAGATAACCTCCTTCTAGTTAATTCTACCCGCTTAAAGTCTATTTTGCCCTCCCTGTCCCTAAACCCCAGTGCTTTGAAATACTCTGCGCCATCATCCTGTACTGTAGGGTGAAGCCCTTTACAGAACATTATCAAGTATTTAGGATTTTTCTTCTCCTCTCCACAAGCACTGTGTACCGTGCCTACCCCTTCAAATTTGGCACCATATGCCTTGGTTCGCAATACTCCCGTCCTCGCCTCAAACAGTAGAGAACTACCCCGGGTATTATCATAGATCATTTCCTTAACAATTTCTTGCTTAAAAGTTTGATAGATCTCTAATGCAGATTTCTTAATCATGTCAATTCTCCACATATCGGTCTCAGCTTCCTTCACCTTCTTCTTAACCGATAATTATTTTTGGTTTGGCCCCCTGCTGTTTTCTAAATATTTACCGGTCAATTTTCTGGTTCGCTTCCTTCGTTTCGTATCGACATTCTTTATGTACTAATAGCTGAATACCTCGCTAGCCCAACGCTCTTCCACCATTTCTCTCAATCGCTTCTCAAATTTTCTCTTGCTGCTAGCTTCCCTGCGCTCAAATGATGTCCATCCCATATCACCTTGTATTCCCTAATTTGGTGTATTCCCGAGAGCTCCTAAAGGAAGCCTACCTATTCCGTGCTGCTTAATTTCTGATCTTGCTTGAACTTCTGATCTCATGCACAACAAGACCGCATTGCCGAAAGTCAGACCAGGAAGCATGACCCCTTTCCATATTCCTCTCACGACATTATACCTATTGTAATTTCACAGTGCCCTGGTTTTCATCACTCCTGCATTCATGCTACCTTTTGTCATCATGTATATTTCGTGTTCCCTTAGGTACTCGGTCCCATTGCTTATCTATATGCCCACATATTTGCACTTATCTGTTATCTCCAGCGTGACCAGCTGTATTGTAAGCTCACTACCTTCATTATCAATAAAAATCATAACTGCTCATTTTCTTTACTGAATCTGAAATCTGACGTATCTCCCTCATTACCGCAGATATCCATCAATCTCTGCAAATCTTCCTTGTTGTCGGCCATTAGCACTATGTCATCTGCATACATCAATCCTGGTAGTGCCTGTTCAATGAGTTTTTCTTGTTTGACGAAAGAAAGGCTAAAGCCCAGTTCACTTCTCTCTAATTTGGCATCTAATCCTTGTAGGTACATCATGATTAACAGGGGTGACAAAAGACACCCCTGCCTAAGCCCCCCGTTTTACCTCTGCGGGCTTAAAAATCTGTTTTTTCCATTTGATAACTACCTTGTTGCCTTTAGAGATATCCTTTAAAATATTAGTGACTCCATCTTCCACACCTCGTGTTTCCAGTATTCCCCACAAGACCTCTTGAACCACGGTATTGTACGCCACCTTGATATCGAAAATGCTAGCCACAGGGGTCTGTGTTCCTTTTCTGCTATTAAATAACCGGAGAAGTGCTACCCGGTAGGACCAATCCACAGGACGATGTAAACAAAAAAATGGGGTTAATCACTCTTTCTAGAAATCAGTAAAACACGAAAGTGAAACGTGTCTTCACGAAGATAGTTTTGCGTTTACAGTGCGTTCTTTCGCCACAACGCCGAAGGTACGAAATGATACAGCCTTAGGCCCGTATTCACAAACGCTCCTCCACTCGACCCTTCACTCGAAACGCTCCTTAAGTGGCGTTTTCTTACTCACAAACCACCCTTCACTTGAAACGCCTCCTTCACTTGAAAAAATCTTGAGCGTTTCCTCGAGATTGTCAAGGAAGCGATGGAGCTACCTTAAATCGTCCCTCGAGTGAAATATTTGCGCCACCATCGCGTCCATGGCGGAGCCCGTCTCACTTTGACGGCGTTTCTCGATCAAGTAGGCTGCCACCGCCACGTTCTTTCGACAATGACGGTGCGCGTTTACTACGGAGCTGTCTTCGAACGGTTCAGCAACGGCTACTGTGGCGCCGGGACAAGCGGGCGTGGTGTCAAAAGGAGCACTCACCAGTGCCGTGATGTGTTGCGTTCCGTGCATGAGCCAGTGGATTACCTGCCTTCGGGTGTGCGTATACTCTTCGTGCGAGTGCTCCATGACTTACTGCGGATTCCAGTGCTTTGAAGTGTTTTGATGAAGCTCGCACACCGCATCAGTTCAAGCGTGGTGCGAAAGCTTGACAAGCAAGCGGCATAGCAAACTTTTGATGCGCTGGGTTCACCGTACTTTAGAGCGGCTTCCTCTCCGGTGAACCTTTCCTGCCCTAGCCGAAATTTACGACGAAGCACACCTCCGTTAGACGACCATCTGTACCAATGAGAAGGTAAGTTCTCCTGTGTTTTTTTTCCTGCTTCGGTCAGATTACTATTAAAGACAGTTTAAGAAAAGCACAACACAATACATTTTGCGCAATGATTGTGCTGCTGTAGCTACTACGCGTGAAACATAGCTTCTTTATACAGTGTCTAAGCAGCTCACAATACCAATGAACAACCGAGTACACATTTAGGGGATCAAGCAGAGGATCATGCTCTGTGAAACCTGCATGTACGCAAAAGTGCGTCGAGTGTCGTATGAAAACGCAAACATATGAAATATAAATACAGCAGATACATGATGAGGTTGTTTTTTTTTAATTTAACCCCATTCCTACCCCCCGAAGAAGAATTGCCGGTTATGGCACTGATTCGTGCAATAGGATAATGAAATTATATACCCATATGCCTGGTCAGCTGCCCAAGTGCCTGAGCCAAACATGTGTCAAAATAGTCAAAGCTCAATACTTCAACCACGTCTGTTCTTGTATGCGAGACATACTAATGAATGTGTGCACAGCTAGAATTAAAGAAAAATGCGGCTTTTGTACCCAAGCTATTATGTTTTTCTAATAATATTTCTTGCCTCTTTTGTGCAGGGGACTACCTGTCGACAGAAGAACACAGAGAAAAGGCCTCCTAGAATCTGCCGTACTATCAATGCATTGCAGAGTTTGCACGACTGTATACAAAAGCACAAAAACAGCAGTGAATGCGTGCAGCTACACTGCATTAGGCGCGCTATGGTGTCTACTTCCTTAATCTTATTTATGATGTCCTCCGAGCTCGTACTTTATCTTTACAGTGTGTAGGTTGCATATGTTTGATGGATGAACACTTTTCATTTGCATTTTTATGTTTGCCACGTTGCTCCTCATCAGCCACATGTAATAAAGGTTCATTTGCCATTCAAAACTTCTGTTTTGTTCATTTATCAATACATAATTATCGTCGTGTTTGTCTTTTCATGATGAGACAGGACTGCAAGAACCACTTCTCCGATTCTACAGGAAAGCAGTTCTAGGAAAATTAAACTTGTTTTATATAAAGCAGCACCACTCCTCTTCCACGGAACTGAGATGGCGTGGTTCTAACTGGTAGACTTGCTAATGATGCAGCAATAGCGGATATTTTATTTACAGGGTCCTGACCAGATGCATCCGCGATGACTGCGATACTCTTGAGCATTTTTCACCGCTTTGTTGCACTAGTCTTCAATAAATCAGCAGAATAATATACGCTGCCCTTGACGAAACTTTCTCGAAGGTTGAGAGAACCCAAAAGATAGTTTTTAAAACAGAACAGCGCCAAAAGTCACACGCGGCTTCAATTTTAAGATTTCCAAAAAAAATAAAACATCCCCTATAATTTATGTTGTGCCCGGGGCTTTGGAATGCAGTACAGACACCACGATCCTTTTCAACAGGTATTTCCAGTAGTTATATTGCAAATCAAATCCAAAATATTAGTGCGAAGGTCATTCATGCACTAACGATAGTGCTTCTGAGCATGCAGATGAAGGAGACGGGAAAAAAATTTAAGACGTTGCCGCTGTGTGAACTTGGAGACGGAAGCTACACAAATATAAAGATTACTTTTATGCGAATTTGTCAAATTAGACGCATCCACAAATGCAGGGCAAATATAAAAACAATGCAAAAACAATAACTTATTCCTTGGAAGTTGAAAATGTTAAAGTGGACACACACACACCAGTCCCTGTTAACCGACTATATATGTTACTAAATGAAGAAAACAACTTTGAAATATATTTTTCGCCAATAGTGAAAGAAAGGCACATGATCGCTTTTTTTTAACCTGCGTAGAAGTCTAATTTGAACGCTCAGCCACAACATGCCTAGTTTTTAACGCTACCCTGTTATAACCTTGATTATCAGTTGCGAGCAATGTCTTTCAAATTTCCTATTATACGCAGAGGAACAACTACGAAAGCGTCACGATGAAATTCGCAGTAAATGAGAAAAATAAACATTGCACAGGCCCCTGAAATTAAGAACTGTGCACGTACTTCCGTAGCGAGAATGAATTTACGTACGAGTAGTCCTTATACATAATGCGGTGGTGAATGCTAAAAGCACGCCAACATACTGTGATATATAGTAAAAAATACTCATTCCACCGCGTTATACATTCGGTGGCTACATTAGTGATCAGAAGGCTCTCAGTAAAGCGTGTGTAAACAAAGCAACAAACCATCTATTGCACTTCCTGTCATCACTCACGTAGTTCGTTAGTCACCGCGGCGAAAGTAGGCTCTCAAACGACACACACGCAGACACTACCGTAAATATAAACTGCAATTAATAGACGCATACAAGACAAAATAAACTAAGCAGCTAGACACGTTCAGCAGCAGACTAAATGCCATCAGCTGTTCGTTCAGCTGCCTGGGTTCGACTGTTGCCAGACTTGAAGGAGGGTTTCGCTAACTCTATCAGCACAAGGCTTAGGGAAACAACACTACCACTCTAAATGCACGTATTTTGCTGTAATGTCAATTTAGAACAAAGAATAACTAGAAAAGACGTTCTCCTAATGTACATAGATAGGCAATTCTTAACCACAATTGCGAATACTCTCGTTATCAGGCGCTTTTCTCGGCGCATGCAGTTCACTCAAGTGAAGGGAGCATTTCCAAGACCTCCCTTGGCGAAGGAAGTGTGGAGGAGCGTTCATGAAACGCAGCGGCCCCTTGAGTGGAGGAGCACGCTCCACCTTGACTTCGTCAAGTCGAGGGGAGCCCTTGAGTGAAGGAGCGTTTGTGAATACGGGCCATAGAGTTTCTCAAAGTTAACTAGAGGGCACTCTGGCGCTGCGATCGTTCAGCGACAATGGGAATGATGGGTAGTACACACATTTGCCTAGTCTTCGTATTTGGGCTTCGAACGCACTTGTGGCTTTGTTTATTCCGTGGGTTTCAGCCTAGTTTTCGCTTTTGTTTTGGATGAAGGTGAGCCTAGGTACCGGAAGAGGGAGGTGTGGAACAGCTGCGCGTTTGCAAAACCTTGGGAGTGAAACGGCGGCTGCATCGGCTGTATGCATCGGCTATAAGGGCTGTATTCAGTGCGCTGAATTGTTAGCCATTCGAGCGAACTTGTGTTTTCGTGCGTGCCGAGGTGAGATCCGCTTTTTGTAGCGAACTGTGTATGCATCAACTTGTAATTGAAGTGGACTGCCGCCGTGCTGTAGATGCCCGCAAGGCAACTGAACGGGGTTGTGTTGAACGGGAAACGCGATCCCTGTGGAAAATAGTTGCGATCGGAGCCCAGTCCGTCACCCTGTTTGCTACCGATTCTATAAAAGGTTGCGACTCTGTTTTGTGAAGCCCGTCGTAAATCGCACAGGGCCGATCGGCATGTAGACCGCCTCGTTTTCATTAGCAGGAGACTCGCGTTCGTGAACTTAGTTCGAGCCCTATGTGGCTCAATGTCCGCGTGTGTAAGCAATCTCGGCCGGTTGTTCCATGTGCCCTGGTGAGCGATTCGGCGCATGACTCTGAAATGTGTGCTTTCTGCACTGCGTAATCCTCAGACGATCTAAGGAATGCTATGGGTGGTGGTTAACCCTAACAATGAGTGGCAGTTCAGTGAGGCAACAGCAGTGCTTGACAAGAAGCATCGTTTTTTTTATAGAAGTCTGTGTTTTTCACGCGACAACTACAAGTAATGAAAGGCTAATTTATCTGTGTGTATAGCTTCAGATTAATCCGCATAAAAAACAGTGACGTTAAAGGACCTTGCAAAATACGTGAAGTCATGATTCATTGTTGACGTCTAGGCTCTATCCGAAACTAAATTATTGAGGTCGTCCCCGGAATGACAAAGCAAGCATGAGAAGGAACTCAAGAAAGTAATATGTTCTAAATGTTTAAAAGTCAAAAAATACAAAGCACACAGAAAGATGTAGTGACAGAACTGTACTTCTTTTTTGCATCTAAATGCAAGGCATTTTCTTGGCACGCATAAAAGTATGCGAAAATTGATAATTTAAAATATTGCAATGATGATGGCGTTAATGAAAAGATGTAGAAAAAGACAATCAAGGATTGATTGCTGTATAGTGAAAATATGAAAAAGAACAAAAGCAATAACCGAGGCATACTAATGATAAACAGAGTGAAAGTGTAAAGAAAGTATCTGCGTTACAACTGCTGTGTGCGTGTTTTTTTTTTCGTGTGTACTGAGTTTGCTGCGTTGTTTCAAGTGGTAAGCATACACTTGCTCATCCAAGCATATGCTCTTGCAAACAATAACAAAGTATTGAAATCCTCATGGAAGGAAGCATACACTCATTGCATTCTGTTGGTGGTCATGAGAGCAGAAACTAGAGAATAAAGTAAAAAGCTGAGGATAAGGGAAATACCACTGAGATAATCATGAAAGGAGGAATGATAGGCACACAGTGGCATAAATTAGACAATAACTTATTGTATGTGATGTGCTGTACTGCAGATATATTATCTAGCTTGGCGGACAATGTATTGGACAGGGTTAGGTGACTGTTGGCTTGTTATTCATAGGATAGGTGCCAAAGGAAAAGGGGAATAGGCAGCTAGAGCACTAAATTGAATGTAATAAACTCGTAAATCTGCAAGTATACACTGGAATCACTTAGTGCAATGAAGGCTGATTGGAGAGACTCGAGAGAGGCCTCTTGATGACAGGGTTACACTTTCTAGCCGATGCAATTGCACCACAGGGGGTGCAATACACAAGTTGTAATATGAGCGTCACAACGCCAATGAGATCGGAAGAAAAAGAAAGCATAAAAAGATGACTTTAACATTTTTTCATGGCTAAGAAAGGCGGGGCATTGTCTTGCAAACCTTGCGTTAGGGCTCATAAAACAATGCAATGGGTGGGGCATTTCATGTGTCAGGAAGAAGTGGAACAGTTGTTGGTGAGCACGCCTTTGTTACAAAACATGAAGTAATGTGATACTAATGTCATTTTCCTGTCTGTCATTTTACTGCAACGTAAAGCAGTATTGCATTGGCTAAGTGGCCTCAAACTGTAGATATGCCTTGTAACCTTGCACTGAGTTGTTCCTGTGCTTGATTTGCCATAGAATTGGATATCTGGTGGACAGCAGAACGAGTAAAGGCACTGCATGTTTTTTGTGCGGGCAACTGTAAGAGCTGTATTTATTTTATAAATCAGGCCCTTTTGTACTTTTGCTGCAGGCTGTTATTTTTTCCTAGTTGTATCGTTAAGAGATATCGCCTGTACACACACAACAAGCACTGAAAATGTGATGTGATGCTCAGAGGACTAGCACGAAAAAAAATTCTGAAAACATCAGCATCACCCGATAATGGTATCACAAGAGTGCACCTTTTTCAGTACAGGAGCTTGCCACAAGAAGGGGTCCAGACACAGCAAAATAATAAGAAAGAGTGACGGCTTTACAATGATGTTTACTGACGTACGCCTCTACTAAAGTTGAAAAATGGAGACTCATTGATGCGATTTGATTGTTTAGTCATGAAGGACGACCACACGGTCAAGCAGTGAAAAGTCAGCAAAAGCCACAGGCTCTAGCACAACAGCAGCACAAATCGTTCTCGTTCTATTCCGCTGGTTCATACCCGTTGGTGCATCTGTTCTATTGCAGTACGAACGTGTCGGCTGCCGCACAGAGGCCATTGTCACAATATAAATATCACCACAGATGTTCAGTGGCGATACTAGGCTCAAACGGGTGAAAAATAGAGAAGCACGCGCTTGAACCTTGTTTGAAGCACTGTGTAATTCGTAGAGTGTAGATCAGAAAAAAAGGACAATTATGAATAACAGGCAGTGCACTCTGTATGGGATGTATTTTGTTATGGCGGTGATGAATTATATATATATATATATATATATATATATATATATATATATATATATATATATATATATATATATATATATACATATATATATGTATATATATATATATATATAAAGTCATGTACTTGAACCATTATAAGCATGGCCTGATATCAACCTGAGAGTGAGATGTGGTTCGTGGCCATGAACGACATGTACGAATAGTCATTGCTGGGGCTTTGTGTCTCATATAGATGGCATATATTGAAATGAATTTTATCTATCATTTTTTTGCAAAGTATGCAGTCACTGTGAGGACCAGTAGATATAGGCTCATTTGGGAAAAAACAACAATTTACGAATGCACTTTGGTGAAGTGCAAGAACATTAAGTTATAAGCATGGAATAAGGAATCTATAAAAAACGAAGTGCATGTGTCACATGTGTAGATTAACAGATGGCCAGGCGTTAGTGACTACCGTGAACAGTAGGCCATTAGGCCCGCGAAGAACAGAAGAACATGTTGAGCCCTTTGCCCAGAACGAACTGTCTTTTATTGTTTCCAAAATGGCCACCATTCTTGTGCCACGCTTGCACAGCTCAACACAACTATCAGCGCCGCGCGGGGGCGCTGCATTTGAGCCAACATTGTTACACTCCTCCCATCTTAGGAGGAAGACTACGGGGAGTACCTACTCACCAGTTTCCTAGTTCTTGTGCCACGTCGCAACTTCGGCGTGCTAGGCGTAGGCACGACACAGTCACTGTTCACATGCACACCACTGTTGAGCGCAGTCCCGTCGCTCTCCCTGGCACAGCTACTCCTAGAGAAGCTATTTCCAGGTAGCTGTTCCTGATGAGGCACTTCTGGAACAGCTGGCGCATGAAGAATCGGAGGCTCCAACTGTGGTGGAGCTGCAGCGATAGCAGTTTCCGGAGAGGCTAATGTTTCTGTCTGCACAAGGCGCAAGTGGTTTTTGTGTCGGTTTACCAAGGTGCATTCTTCAAAACAGACACTGTTTGATGACGGAGTGACGTCCATGGTACTAGCAGGCACCCAGGATGTACCCCTGCGAATGTTTCGCGCGTACACATCATCACCTGGCTGCAGTGATGAAGCCTGCCCGGACCCTCTGTCAGCATACGACTTCTGCTTGAGTTGTTTTAGGAATACAGATGCCTGCAGGCTTGGCTTGAGGGCATCCAACGGAGTCTTCAACATTCTTCCTGTCAAGAGTTCACACGGTGGCCGACCTGTCACTTCATGTGGTGTGGTCCTATAGTGGAACAGAAACCTGGAGATCTGCGTTGGGAAGTGCCCAGAACCAGACTTCTTGAGTTTGTTCTTTACAGTTTGTACAACTCGTTGAGCTGCACCATTTGAGGCAGGGTGATACGGCGGTACAAGAATGCAGCGTATTCCATTTCGAGTTAAGAACTCAAGGTACTGGGCAGTGGTGAAGGCAGGACTGTTGTCGGAAACTATGACATAAGGCAGGCCGTGCTGGGCGAATGCAATTCTCAATGCAGAAATGGTAGCTTCTGCAGATGTAGAAGACACAGGAAAGACTTTTATCCACTTTGAGAACGCATCCACAATAACAAAGTATTGAAATCCTCATGGAAGGAAGCATACACTCATTGCATTCTGTTGGTGGTCATGAGAGCAGAAACTAGAGAATAAAGTAAAAAGCTGAGGATAAGGGAAATACCACTGAGATAATCATGAAAGGAGGAATGATAGGCACACAGTGGCATAAATTAGACAATAACTTATTGTATGTGATGTGCTGTACTGCAGATATATTATCTAGCTTGGCGGACAATGTATTGGACAGGGTTAGGTGACTGTTGGCTTGTTATTCATAGGATAGGTGCCAAAGGAAAAGGGGAATAGGCAGCTAGAGCACTAAATTGAATGTAATAAACTCGTAATCTGCAAGTATACACTGGAATCACTTAGTGCAATGAAGGCTGATTGGAGAGACTCGAGAGAGGCCTCTTGATGACAGGGTTACACTTTCTAGCCGATGCAATTGCACCACAGGGGGTGCAATACACAAGTTGTAATATGAGCGTCACAACGCCAATAGATCGGAAGAAAAAGAAAGCATAAAAAGATGACTTTAACATTTTTTCATGGCTAAGAAAGGCGGGGCATTGTCTTGCAAACCTTGCGTTAGGGCTCATAAAACAATGCAATGGGTGGGGCATTTCATGTGTCAGGAAGAAGTGGAACAGTTGTTGGTGAGCACGCCTTTGTTACAAAACATGAAGTAATGTGATACTAATGTCATTTTCCTGTCTGTCATTTTACTGCAACGTAAAGCAGTATTGCATTGGCTAAGTGGCCTCAAACTGTAGATATGCCTTGTAACCTTGCACTGAGTTGTTCCTGTGCTTGATTTGCCATAGAATTGGATATCTGGTGGACAGCAGAACGAGTAAAGGCACTGCATGTTTTTTGTGCGGGCAACTGTAAGAGCTGTATTTATTTTATAAATTAGGCCCTTTTGTACTTTTCCTGCAGACTGTTATTTTTTCCTAGTTGTATCGTTAAGAGATATCGCCTGTACACACACAACAAGCACTGAAAATGTGATGTGTTGCTCAGAGGACTAGCACGAAAAAAAATTCTGAAAACATCAGCATCACCCGATAATGGTATCACAAGAGTGCACCTTTTTCAGTACAGGAGCTTGCCACAAGAAGGGGTCCAGACACAGCAAAATAATAAGAAAGAGTGACGGCTTTACAATGATGTTTACTGACGTACGCCTCTACTAAAGTTGAAAAATGGAGATTCATTGATGCGATTTGATTGTTTAGTCATGAAGGACTACCACACGGTCAAGCAGTGAAAAGTCAGCAAAAGCCACAGAAACAGCTCCCGTGCCTTCTGCATCAGCTTCGGAAGTGGCCGACTTCATCCTTCGAGCAATAATCCTTCGACACAGAGCTCCTCGTGTAATCCTGAGCGACCGTGGAAGAGTATTTCTTTCAGCACTCGTCGAAGAAGTGCTCAAGGCAGCCGGCACTACACACAAAACAAGCTCCAGTTACCATCCTCAGACGAACGGCCTGACTGAGTGCTTCCATCGTACACTGTCAGACATGATTGCGATGTATATCGAACCCGACCACAGAAACTGGGACACCATTTTGCCATTTGTCTCTTTTGCGTATAATACCTCTGTCAAGCGCACAACCGGTTACTCGCCGTTCTACCTCGTCCACGGTCGCTTCCCCTCTTCTTTCCTCGATGTTTCGTTCTTCTCTGCGCCTGTCAGACCATGTTCATCTTCAAGTGAAGAATACGTATCTCGTCTACTTCATTGCCGCCAGCTGGCTCGCGTCAACACTGAAGCCAAGCAACAGGATCGCAAGCTTGAATATGATGCCTCCCATCGTGCCGTGTCTTTCAGCCCTGGCGACGAAGTCCTCCTTCTTACACCCATTCGCACTCCCGGACTGTGCGAGAAGTTTCAATTACGTTTTATTGGCCCCTACACTGTCTTGGAGCAAACGTCTCCTGCGAATTATCGCGTGGCACCCGTTCTTCTTCCGACGGACCGCCGCTACAGGGCAGCAGAAATAGTCCACGTATCCCGCATGAAGCCTTTCATGCGGCGTTCATCTTCGCTTTAAAATGCGGCCAAGAACTGCGGTCAGGATGACCGCTTTCACGTGGGGGGGGGGGGGGGAGTTAGTGTAGGCATTCATTAAGCACATCATCTATCTTTACACATATACATCATCATGAGTGGTCGTCATCTTCTTCTGCTGTGGGGACTTGGCTTGTCTGAGTTCTGTGCCTTGGGCGTGGTCGCTTCATCGTGTCTTCCGGGCCTAATAAAGGTTGCCTTTACTGTTACATCACAATATATTTATATATATATATAAATATATATATATATATATATATATATATATATATATATATATATATTACATAAAAAACACCACAAACATGTGAATTTGCACTGCGCAGAGTCTGCAAAAGTAAACGAGTCTTTTCAGAAAGCCATGTACTTGAACCATTATAAGCATGGCCTGATATCAACCTAAGAGTGAGATGTGGTTCGTGGCCATGAACGACATGTACGAATAGTCACTGCTGGAGCTTTGTGTCTTATATAGATGGCATATATTGAAATGGATTTTATCTATCATGTTTTTGCAAATTATGCAGTCACTGTGAAGACGTGTAGCTATAGGCTCGTTTGGGAAAAAACAACAATTGACGAATGCACTTTGGTGAAGTGCAAGAACATTTAGTTATATGCATAAACTAAGGAATCTATTAAAACGAAGTGCATGTGTTGCATGTGTAGATTAAAGGATGGCCAGGCGGTAGTGACTACCGTGAACAGTAGGCCATCAGGCCCGCGAAGAACAGAAGAACATGTTGTGCCCTTTGCCCAGAACGAACTGTCTTTTATTGTTTCCAAAATAGCCACCCTTCCTGTGCCAGGCTTGCACAGCTCAACACAACTATCAGCGCCGCGTGGGCGCGCTGCATTTGAGCCAACATTGTCACACTGCTCCCATCTTAGAAGGAAGACTACGGGGAGTACCTGTTCACCAGTTTCCTAGTTCTTGTGCCACGTCGCAACTTCAGCGTGCTAGGCGTAGGCACGACACAGTCACTGTTCACATGCACACCACTGTTGAGCGCAGTCCCGTCACTCTCCGTGGCACAGATACTCCCAGAGAAGCTAGTTCCAGGTAGCTGTTCCTGATGAGGCACTTCTGGAACAGCTGGCGCATGAAGAAGCGGAGGCTCCAACTGTAGGTGGAGCTGCAGCGATAGCAGTTTCCGGAGAGGCTAATGTTTCTGTCTGCACAAGGCGCAAGTGGTTGTTGTGTCGGTTTACCAAGGTGCATTCTTCAAAACAGACACTGTCTGATGACGGGGTGACGTCCACGGCACTGGCAGGCACCCAGGGTGTACCCCTGCGAATGTTTCGCGCGTACACATCATCACCTGGCTGCAGTGATGAAGCCTGCCCGGACCCTCTGTCAGCATACAACTTCTGCTTGAGTTGTTTTAGGAATACAGATGCCTGCAGGCTTGGCTTGAGGACATCCAACGGAGTCTTCAACATTCTTCCTGTCAAGAGTTCACACGGTGGCCGACCTGTCACTTCATGTGGTGTGGTCCTATAGTGGAACAGAAACCTGGAGATCTGCGTTTGGAAGTGCCCAGAACCAGACTTCTTGAGTTTGTTCTTCACAGTTTGTACAACTCGTTGAGCTGCACCATTTGAGGCAGGGTGATACGGCGGTACAAGAATGCAGCGTATTCCATTTCGAGTTAAGAACTCAAGGTACTGGGCAGTGGTGAAGGAAGGACTGTTGTCGGAAACTATGACATAAGGCAGGCCGTGCTGGGCGAATGCAATTCTCAATGCAGAAATGGTAGCTTCTGCAGATGTAGAAGACACAGGAAAGACTTTTATCCACTTTGAGAACGCATCCACAATAACCAAGAATGTGTGACCTAGGAATGCCCCCCCCCCCCAAAGCGGTGTGAAGCCTTACCAGGGTCACTGTGGAAAAGGCCACGACGTCTGCTGAACCGGCTGTGCAGCTCGATGTTGAGTCTGGCACGTAGCGCAGCTCTTCACGTTGTTGGCAATGTCATTATCAATGCCTGGCCACCAAACATGACTCCTGGCAATCATCTTGCTCTTCTCGATACCCGGGTGGCTAGTATGAAGAACACCAAAAACATGGGCCTGCAATGATTTTGGGATCACTACTCTTGATCCCTAGAGTAGGCGACCCTCATGGAGACTGAGTTTTGAGCTTCTGGTATTGAAAGGGTTCCATTCTTGTCCTACTGGGAGGCTTTCTCCTTTCAGAACAGCAGGAATAACATAGCCCAGAACTGGGTTATTTCGTGTGGCTTGGGCCAACACCTGGTGAAAGGAGTCTCGGATATGCCTCCTCTAGCAATAAGATTTCAGCATGTCGTGGTAATGCAGTAGTGTCAGTTAATAGTGGCAGTCTACTAAAAGCATCAGTGTGGCCGAGCTCTTTGCCAGGCTTGTATACAAATTCATACTTGTAAAATGGGTAGGTCGGCCTCTCTGCCATGAAACTTCATACTGACGTCAGCTTTGCCCTGAACCTTTTTAGTTCCCCGGAATAGCTTCGCAAGAGCACTTGCGACGGCTGCACAGGAACCGAAGGCAAAAGCTGAAGAATACGCGACTTATCCAGAGGCACTTGCCCCCGTGTCCCCTTACATGCGGAGCGGCGTGCTGCAAACGTCAACAGTGACGGTGAAAGGCGGATGCGGCGTGGCGTAGTCGACCGGCCACATGTCATAAACTTCATAAGATGAAGTGGTAGCGGCGTCCTCCTTCCGTACCATAATAACACGATCATGGTTACTCGACGACGGTGAACTCGACGACGGTGATCTGCAAGCCGAGAATGAACGTGCCTTGGTAGGGCTGTTGCTTTGGGCTTGGCTGTCCCTTCGTCTCGAATTGCACACCTTCGCCAAATGACTTCGTTTGTGGCAGTAATTGCAGATTGTCTTCACATGCTTGCATTTTGATGCAAGATGTCCGTCCCCGCAGCGGCAGCAAGTGACGCCCGCAGAACCTGAGGAGACACGGTGAATCGAGAAAGTGCTGCTTGTGTTCGCTTGCACTATCTCACATGCGTCCTTTTTGTGCTGCTTCCATTGCCAGGGCGGTCTAAACGGCGTCGTCGAAGGAGAGGTCCGGTTTCGCCAGAAGTCTTGTCTGGACATCCACGTTGTTTATGCCACACACGACGCTGTCGCGGAGCATGTTTTCGAGTTCATTCCCGAAGTTGCAGTGCTCGGACAAGCTTTTAGTGCTGCGATGAAATTGCTGACGGAGTCCCCTCCCGCGCGAACGCGCGAGTTGAAGCGAAAACGCGGCACGACGGCAGAGGGCTTCGAACAATAATGGCTTCCAAGAACTTGAAGAATCTCGTCCATCGTCTTGTGACTGGGCTTGGCGGGTTTGACCGAATTGCGGAGCAAAGCGTACGTTTTCTGCCCGCAGCAGCTGATGAACACAGCAGTACGCCTGTCTGGGGCGACATCATTCACCAGGAAAAATGTTTGGAGCCGGTCCACGTAACAGGGCCAGTCGTCTCCTCCCCCCTCGAACGGCTCGAGGTTGCCGAAACTTGGCATGGTGAACAGATGGCAGAATGGTGCGGGAACTAAGACTTACATGAAACTTCCTTTCATTCTCGTCGCCAGTGTAGATTAACGTGTGTGGATTAACGAATGGCCAAGCGGTAGTGACTATTGTAAACAGTAGGCCATCAGGACCGCGAAGAACAGGAGAACATGTTGACGGTATAAAAATAACCGCACGACAAAGGAATAGGTAAGGAAACACATAATCTAACTTGAAAACTCGTGTGTTATATTTATGTTTATGCAAACCTGAAAGCCGCTTAGCTTTGTTTTGGTTAATCAGTGTATGTTATGTTGTCTTTCGATTACACAGTCTTAATATACTGGGCTTTGTGTGTGTCTGACCATGTAATTTTTTTCAGCATGTATGTAACGACCGCTGTTATATTGGCGCCACTTGCGCGGGATGGAACGAAACGAAGTGGCGTGATACGTGCAGCAGCCGCTCCACGAGCCGAGCCGTGTCACGCTGGTCAAGGAGCTTTCCAATGTAGCGCATGAATTGCTGCGTCGTCAACTGCGCTAATAGCTACGAGAAATGCCCTCCTGGAACAAAATTCTTCCGATTTCCGGGCAACAATGCCTCGTAGACCAGCGGGAACGGTGGATTCGAAGCGTACGCCGTGTGAAGTAAGTGATCCTGTGCATGGTTATGGAGTACGTGTTGTCGCTAGTTCGATTTGAATTTACGCCCCACGCTAGCGAATCAGAGTTTTTACAGTGGAAACGGATCCGAGTGGCAGCCGGCAAAGTTGTCTCGGGTCTGCAGTGCACATTTTGTTGGCGGAAAGTGATCAACGGATCCAGCTTCTCCTTCGTACGCTCCTGCTGTTTTTCCGCCAACGTACCGCTAAACTTCGGCGATCGCTGAGGACAAGAGGTCGCGCTATGAGAGGTCAGTAGGCTTTTCCCGCGTTCAACAATAAGTACAAGGTGCGAAGCTTTCAGCCTGTTGCACAGGCAGCTGGAAAACCGCGCGATTTGTGCAACGCCGTGGATATCGCGCGCCGCGAATGCTTCGAGAGCGATAACTTTTTTTTGAAACTGTCACTCGTTTGGCTCTGTAGAATAACGCGCCAACGGGAATGGTCACATGGTTAAATAATTGGCAGGATTTCTTCCCTGTATCTTTCAAAAGCGACACGCGTTGGGTATTGAATTACATCAGCACGTCTCCAACAGGTTGAGTATGAAACAACAGAACTATAAAGGAACAGTACTCGCTTTTTGTATTTATATTTGTCCGCCGCGTATTGCGCATGTTAAGAAGTGTAGCACAAATAAATTTGAAGTGTTTACGTGCTTTCTGCTTTTGCTTTTCACTCACCTATCACTATCTGCTGCTGGGTTATGAATTATGCAGCTGAGCAGGAATCATGATTCTAAAGGGACCACTAAACTTTTGTGAAACTGCCTTGTAAATTGCACTGAAATGTGTACGGTACATAAAATTGATGCTTACACCACATCCATTGAAATAGGCATTGAATGCGGCTGGTACGTTTAGCAGACCCAAAAGTATCGTAGCAACAACAGCCACTTGTGCTGTATCATAATGAATAACAATTGGCTGCTTTTGATCTCATATGTGCTACAAATGGTACTTGTCTTTGGAAGATGCAAAACGTGTATCCTGATGTTTTCCATCCCCAGGTGGAGAAAAAGGACTCGCGCTTTACCTGCCATTTCAGACCCAAGCAAGGTCAGTTCACATGAGGATGTTAGTGAAGTTGAGCCTGTAGACAGCTCCATTTCATCAAATGATGATTGCGGAGTGGTCGAATTACTACCAGATGTCCCACCCCAGTGTGACGAAAATGAACTGTCGAGGCATGAGGTATGTAGCGTAATTTTTTCTTCACAGTGTGTCTCAAAGTTTTGCCCTGATGAATGTGTGTCTGAACCACCAATTTGTTCAGGTTTCAACACAGACGGAAGAAAGCTGCTCTCACATAACAGCATCGTTTGTTACGCTAAGCTGCTTGCTTGACAGTCGTGCCTGTGAGGCTTGTGTTCAGTGCAGTCACATCCCTGTCCCTCAAAGTGAATCTTGTGACAAGAGCACCGGTACTGTAAATGTGCACGAGTTCTCCCCGAAGGCATTCTGTGGCTATAAATCTCTCTCTCCTTGCGAGGAAAATGGTTAAGTCTTGAAGGACCTGACTGGCGTCTCAGCTACCTGCTTTTCCATCCTTCTTGGAATGCTAACTCAGGTATGGTTTGTATCAGCCTTGTGCACAAATATGTTGTTCATCTTGCAGTTTAGGCCTTGTCAAATAAGGTGTTTACTAAAGCTACCATGTTGACTGTTTGATAGTGTGTAAGTCCAACCCCTTTTATTTTTACAAAATGTGAATCTCCTGGGCTGACATGGTAACCTCAAAATAGTGTCATAGCCCATCACACTTGCTCATTGTTTGTTGATAACTGAAGTTTCCATGTATAAAGTTCTCAACTACAGGCATAAATTACGCCACAGCACTGAAAAAACAATACATGAAAGACAACAGGACATTCTCTATTCTTCCAGCACTATAGCATCATTTACAGCCAATAGCAAACTAGTCTAAAAACCTGCACTGCCAACTTCAGTGTCATGCAGAAAAAAATTAACATGATTATGGTAGTCAGTAAACTTTCCGCAGGGTTTTGGATGTAATAGTGAATACGGGTTAATTCACTTTAAGTATAATGCAAATGAGGACTCGTGGGGCAACAGACATCACCGTTGCAAGCCGTCTCCTCCTTTTTTTGATGAAGATGAAGCATGGACTCACATTTGCTGCTCTTGGTGCCCTCTTCAGTGTTCACCGAACCACTGCTTCTCGTGTGTTTTATGCTGTGCTTGATCTGCTGCATGCCAAGACTGAAGGTTGGCTTGTTTGGTTTCCGCGCGAGGTTGTACAGGAAACAATGCCCCCGTCTTTTAAGGAGAAGTACCCGATGTGTAGGGTTATCATAGACTGCACGGAGGTGCCTATCGAAATGCCACCAGAGGTCAGCGAACAAGTGAACTGCTGGAGCAGTTACAAGAGCAACTTCACACTCAAGTTTATTGTTGGTGTAGCTCCTTCGGGATTCATTTCATATTTTTCTGAAGTGTTTGGTGGCCACGCTAGCGATACTTACATTACGGCAAACTGTGGTCTGCTTGACCTGCTCGAGGAAGACGACCTGGTGTTGGTTGACAAGGGCTTCCCCCACATTCGCTATGACTTAGAATATCGTAAGGTTAGACTAGAAATTCCCCTGTTCGCTCACATGAATGAACAGTTCACTGCTCCAGAAGTTGCACGCACATATAAAATAGCTTGCCACCGAATTCAAGTGGAAAGATGTATTCGAAGGATCAAGGTGTTTAAGATTCTGTCAGGAAGGCTACCACAAGAACTTATAAGCCATATTGACAAGATAGTATCCATGTGTTGCCGACTCGCAAACATGCAAAAGCCAATATTCAAAATTCAGCAGTGATGGAATATAGAGTTTGCAATGGTCCTAAAAGCCACCATATTCAACACTTTTGATCCTATTTGAAACATTACAGGCTGCAAAAATGTACTTTCGTGCGTATAATTTTGGGAGCATATGTTTTTTTACTTCTTTTATTGGGCTATTTCTGCGTCCTACTGTAAACTAAAAAGTGTGTGTACAGATTGGAAGAATGGTTTCTGTTGTCAAATGTTCGTGCATTTCATGCATGCATTCATGTTTGTAGTCTCACTGGGGAAGCTATAACAAAAGTAACTGCTTATATGAATGCAGGCATGCGTGAAATGAAGCTGTAAATTGGTCACGTGCTGGTCTGTCTGTGCTTGTGAAGCATACAGAGTAGGACGTACACACAAGGGATAGTGTTCATTCACAGTTTCACAGTTTTCTGCTTTTATGTCATTCATTGGGGGTTCTTTCTTTACTTTACTTAAAGATGCCATGTTAACAAACCAACGAAGGCCTTCGCTAGTACTCCTAGCAATCTTGACTTAGGTTAAGCAGCCAGTTTACTCTTCTGGATTTTAGAACTCTTCATTAGTGTTTTTAAATGCACAAGTATTGACCTATCACATTAAAAAGCTGTCTTGATTGCAGAAACAGTGCATCATCGTATAATAACAATTGTAGGAGCTTGTGAGAGCTTCACCGTGTACTGTAGTGATGAAGACAGAGGATGACTGAGCAACAAGGCCATCTGGTCATGCAACATCATAGAAAAAAAGACTGATTGTATTTGCACTGCACCATATATGTTTATTTAACTTTGAGAAGAATGACTTAAAATCAGAGGAAAAACATAACACACTGCGTGAAAACATGTCAAAATATTGGAACACAACGGTGTATCACAGAATAGCGTGGTTGGCCTTGGTTTTTGGCATACTTGGAACGGAATGTTCATTATGTAAGTTTTGTAAAATATGAAATAAAATCAATTCAACAAATCAATTCTTTGTAAGTTATCACAAGCAAGAGTACACAATATATGTTTATTGCACTGTGAGCAAGAACTAATGACTTAGAGTGAGAGAAGTAACATGAATACCATGCTGCATAAAAAACATGTCCCAGCGATATGGGAATGCAGTATTGTGTAACAAATTAGTTTAGCTAGCTTTGCAGGTATTTAGCACACTTGGGAATGAATGTTCATTACCTCATTCTTGTAAAATTTTAAATAAAACCATTCCATCTTAGGAATGATGAACTTCAAGAATTCTTCATTTCGCTTCACTTTGATCAGAACAAGCTGGAGTGGTGAGTACACAACAAAGTGAAATAATTCAAGATTCAAAACGTACAGTGACAGCTGAACTTGTGTATAGTATGCATGATTTTCTTTCAGTTGCAGATTCTCATTTACCACATGCAAGTCGTCCACAGCTAGAGTTGCACTTTCAAGAATTGGCTTATCCCGACATCTAAATGGGCACTTGATCTCAATTAATATGACACCGTCATCCTGTGATAGGCCATCCGGGCTACAAAAAAGCCAGCTCTGCACTTTGCTGATGACAAGACCGATGCGGGTGACTGTGCGGCCTGTTTCTGCCTCATAGGTCTTTCTTGCAGTGGGTTTCATTGCAGTTGCATACCTGCAAGATTCATTGTAGAAGTGCTTCTGGTGCACAAGGTCATAGGCGAGCTTCTCAAAATCCTTTTCCCGCACGCAAACCCTGTGTGCTTTGGAGCTCGCAGAAAGTCTTTCTTTCCTGAGTTTGTGCCACTCTGAGCACAAGCTTTGCTGAATGGTCCTAGCAGCTATAGCACTGCAATTGTCCTCGCCAATCATGATGTGTTCCATGTTTGTAACATCTTCTATTTCACATTCTCGTGAATAATAACAAACTGATGAACACAAAATCTTTGGAAGCAGCTCTTCGAGCCTCTTTGCAATTTCTTTCAAATCTAGAAATGCTCTAAGCATAAGTCCTTGTGAACTGTTCATTTTCACGACATCTTGTGGTATGTATGATGCGAGAACTGCGGGAGATGCTTTTGGTTGGAACATTTTCTTAAATGACGCGCCTTTTGTGTAAAGCTTTAGTTGCTTGTTTGAGGGCGCCTTCCATTTGTTTGGTTGTGACGTCTTTGTGACAGACTCTTCACTGTTGACAAAAGCTACAACTGCTGCTGCATGTTTGCAGTGGCCTTCAACACCACCCCTACAGTTGCAGTGAGCTCTGGTGATCAGCCTAGTTGCATCAAGCTGAAAAAGAGAATACTCAAGTTACACCCGGTCTACGGGCAGTGCGATTGAAAAAGACGCGTTTTTGGTGTTACCTGTCTTAAGTAACTAATGCTGAAAAGTACACACATGCATATTACAGAGCGCATGCATTTAAAGGTACATCAACCAACAGTTATCTCGCAGTTCACGGCGATGACCATACAATTTACTGGACGCCGTCGCTTGGCTGTACGTGCGTTACTGTTACGCGGACCGTAGTTCAGACAGTTTAATACGTGCCTATAGGCGAGCATTATTCATTCAGGCTCATTTGCAGGTAAAAAATGTTACTCACACGCCCTACGTACAAGCAAACAGCGTAGTTCGTAAACGGCAACGGTAAAGAAGAAGAGCCGGATGTGTGGCACAATGCACAGGGGACCACGCGAATCTTTAATGCACATGTATTTCATTTGCGCCTTGACAGCGCTGCGCATGCAAGCGGTGCCACGCCACGCTGTTTTTATTTATGCTACGTGACGGCTAAGATATCACTTGCAAAGATGACACGTAACAGATTTACTCAATCACTCAAGCAGCCCGGGCAACGTCTACAAACAGAACTGCAGCATAGTAAGGTTTGAACAATTGTTACGGCATCACTAAATGCGAGACGGTAGGCGATTGTACGTACTAGCGCCGATCGCACTCGGTCGCCTTCAAGACAACATCATGCTACAGCACACGTCTCACGTTAATGTCATCGTTTGCTCGGTAATCAGTAGGGAAAATTTTGAAAAAGCGTTCGCACAAACCTCGATGATGACGGCGTATGCTTCCTGGTTCACGTTGGCTTTTCGCACACACCACCCTTTCAATATACTTTGTCCGTCTGTGGTCTCTTCAGTCACGTCAAAAACGTGCCTGCTGCGGCATAATTTGCCTCCTTTCATTTCGTTCGAGGCTCTGAAAAAACCTGCGCTCTTTACTTTCTTGGAGCCGGTGCGCTTTATAATACCAGTAGCCATCGCGCGCACGCACGTCCGCAGAACGCGGGCGCAGCAGAAGGAGAGACGAGAATGCGTATCACGTCAGTTAACAACTCAGTCGCCACTCGTGACGCTGACGGCGCGCTGGCGCACTGCATTAGGGCGCCGTAGGTGCCGCACGTTTTCTATTGTGTCTTTTTGTGAGTCGATACGCAAATTGGTCTAGCAACATTTAGCAGTAGACTAAAAATTTGGCTCAATTATACATACGAAGTATGCATGTGCATAAAAGAGTTCATTGTAGGCTTCAATATAAAGGCCATAGCATTTTGCTTCGAGCGCGTGAGTCAACTGCTGACGGTGCCACAGGGAGGGGATTAACAGCAGGGAGGCGCAAGAGAGCCAACTACCGAGAGTGCCACAGGGAGGGAACCAACAGCAGAGAGAGTAAGAGCCAAGTGCCGAGAGTGCCACAGGGAGGAAACCAACGACAGGGAGCACAGGTGCCAACTGTAACATTTCGATGCAAGCATAATACTGAAGACCTGCCTGCTTTGTTATGGCATTGTTTGGACAGCGGATACCATAGCCTGAGTTATCAGAAAGGAGCAAGACATGAGCAGTACTTTTGTGCGCAAAATACAAATCCATGTGATAGACTAGTCACACGTAGAAGCACCGAGGGTGAACGCACTTGAAAAAATAAGAGCAAATACAAACCGCACATATGTTTTGAAATAGAAGTGCACATTCACATTGTGCCCAGAAAACAAATGCTCTGTAAGAAACTGCTGACATTCACCGACACAACATGTAGAAGAAAATAAGCTGAGGTTCTGAACAATGGTTGCGCAGCGGCATCGTACTCATGAAGCGAATGCAGTGTGAAAAACTGCTCAAGTAACACATCATTTGAAGCACAATCACACCTAAATAAACAAAAAAGTCCACAACAATTATGTGCTGCAGCTGCCAAAAGATGAAAACAAAAATTAGGATGAGGTGATATTTACAAGTGGCATCCCTTTCAACACTTTGTGGCCCATTGTCCGTAGCTGTCACTGACTCAACATGGCGGTAGCAGTGCATTGTCAGGTACCAAGCAATGACCTTGTTCATAGTCAAAATGCTCAAGTTTTTCTCCCTGTGCTGGCAATAGCTGTCAAATAATTGTTGAGCTAAAACATCCGGGCACTTGCAAGAACTTTGGCTGCACAAAAGGTTAAAGACATGTCTTGGACAATTCGGCCAACTGATGTGCAAACAATACCCGCTTCGTGAGTGTGTGCCAAACATACGAGCCTCTGTTGGTTACTGTGATTCGCCGAGCAAGCACTCGAAGTCGAAGCACAACAAACCTTCTCTGGATAACCTTAGTGAGGTCTATTACACGTTGTGGCTCTTCACGGTAGTGATTCATGTTGTTAACCATGGTAACATGCCTTGACACGAATGTCTGGAAGTTTGTTAGTGTAAGTTTCTCTACTTCTACGTGGCCTGTTGTGGTGCCCTGGCGCACTAATCTCTCAGCTGCATACAACGCAGCCTGCACGAAGCACATGCCTCAATGAGCCCGCCATTGTTCTTCAGGTTTAAAAGAAGAGTGCCTTTTGTGTCAGACACAAGTAGCTCGGCACAGTTATCACAGTGCGGGTGTCTCACAACCCCTCTTACAATGAAGCCTGCAATGTAGCAAACTACCTAAGTTAAGAACACACTGATATCTGCAAAGTCATGCTCTAGCAGGGAAAGTGTGCTTGCAGACATCGACTCTTCACAGTCAGCCGTTTCAGCTTGTGTGCAGGTTATGCTTTCTTGGTTTCTTGGCAGGCAAATTCCTTGCACTTGTGGCAACACATTGGGATTTCTTGAAGACGCCACTTTAGCATGCACCAGTGTCCTTCGGTATGCGTGGCGAAACAGGGCTGCAGAGGGGTTATTATTCTAACCTCCTCTTTGCTTGACGCTCGGTTCCAGCGCGATTTCCTCGACAGGAGTTTCGAGCACAGCTGCTAAGTATGTGATCGCATTTGGTTCGACAACGCCTTAACCAAGATCAGCAACGTGCGAAGCGAAGAGTCGCGCACAATGGCACTCGAATTACTGCAGAAAGATTTCCCTGGAGATGACGATCACGGTGAGTATATGGTTTGCTCGACGTGCAAAAACTTTTTGATAGCCGGGACGGTTCCTGCAATGAGTGTAACGCACGGATATCGATACCCGCCACCCAAACCAAGGTACTTAGCAGCCTTGAATGTCGTTGAAGAAAGATTGATTGCTCCGCGGCTCCCCTTGACGAGCATCAGGCGTTTAACACACGGTAGTGGACAGTACGGGATCAAAGGTCAAGTGGTTAATGTTCCGATAGACGTGCAGGAAACTGTGCAAAACCTTCCCAGAATCATACCAGACGACGTAGGCATCGACGTGCATATAAAAAGAAAGTTGATGAGCAAGCCATCTTACAAGTCCGGCTTGGTCAAGAAACGAAACCTGTATGCGTGGTTAAAGTATCTGGAAGAATCACCGCTCTACAAGTACCTAAATATAAAGACTGATTGGCGTCGTCTCGCTCAACATAACGATGACGACATACCTTGCGCCGAGGACATCAAACTAACACCCGAAATCACAGATCTCGAGGACCCACTGCAAATGGCCATTGCTCTCAACACCATGAGTCACACCATGCTGTACGACGAAGGCGCACAGCGTGGATTGGTAGACGGTACGCATACTTTTGACATAGCTCCAGGTGAAGGTATCTCGAATTTAATTACAATAATCACCTCCGAAAGCTTCGCCCCATAATTATCTTCAAGCAGCTTGAAATGCAGTGATTTTTTGTGGTTTTGCTACACCGTCGGCAGCACCTCTGATGGCCTAAACAGTTGTAGCCATGACAAAAAACAAAGAGAGAATCTAGGTGGGGTTCCTTATATATTGGCCATGCAGCTCCGAGTTCAATACTCTGGTATTTTAGAGAAGTATGTTAACGTCTGTTCCTATTTTTGAAATGCCGTCCTTAGATATTTGAGTAGAATAAGAGCTGGGAAAATTCATTTTTAGCCATTTATAATTTGCATGGTGATATCTTTGCAGGTAAGTTAAAAATAAAGCATTTTCATTGTTGATGATATGTTAAACTTGACTGTACCAAAGCATCACCAGTTGTATACTGCTGCTGTGCATAAAACTTATTGCATAAACTTATTAGACAGCCAGCAAAGTTGGTATTGCACTTGAGAGCGATACACCGAGATATGCACCGGGGAGCGATTCTTTTCTATTAGATGAGGCATCTCATCAGCAGGGTACTACATATGCATTTTCTTATCAACCTGTATTTTACTTTAGGCACACTGGTGCCTCTTATCCCCGTTTGTCTGTTACATCACTGTCTCTTCTAAAGGGGATCACTGTGCTACCTTTTTTTTTAATGTAATGAGTTCTTTTTCCAGATCAATGTTGTCTTAAGGTGGAGCCTCACATTTCAATCAATTACTGAAGATTCTATTTTTCTTTATAGATGCTATGAAGTCACTCCTTGAGTTACAATAGAGTGAACACTGTTATGAGAAAAGCTACGTTATAGAGTTAACTCACTTCCCAGTGACTTAACACACACAATCGATGAAAACTACACTTCATTCCAGCTGCATTAGGATTAATATTCATCTGCGTACTTCCGTTTGTTTTGTTTGTTTGTTGGCTGGAGGTTTGGAGTGTAGGGTGGCCAGAGGGCACTGTGTAATCTTTTTTATCTTCCCAATTTTATCAACATCAATTGATAGGCGTATGGGGAAGCCAGCATGATGAAACAGTGGTGCAAGCATGCGAGATGTTCACCATTGCATGCAGTCAGGTGCTATGAGCAACCGACTGCATACAATTAACTGTGAACAAGTCAGTGGTGAACTGACGCTGCACTATGTGTGCCTCCTGGGACGCTGCAATAGTAAAATGCCACAATCATATAGTAACATGGATAAAATCTCAATTTGTTTTGTTGAATACTTTTGCAATGGAATCAACAAAGTTTTGGATAAATTTGTGTATCTGCCTGGTGCATCAAATTGATTGATTGATATGTGGGATTTAACGTCCCAAAACCACCATATGAATATGAGAGACGCCGTAGTGGAGGGCTTCAGAAATTTCAACCACCTGGGGTTCTTTAACGTGCACCCAAATCTGAGTACACGGGCCTACAACATTTCCGCCTCCATCGGAAATGTAGCCGCCGCAGCCGGAATCCGAACCCGCGACCTGCGAGTCATTGAGAAAAGATTTTGCACATTCTTCGATATAAAAGTGTCATACAGAGTCAAATGCGGTATATACTCGCATATTATGTGTACTTTTTTTGTCGATCCAGTTATGTGCAAAGCTAGTAGGAATCGTTGGTCAAAAAGCCCAACAGGGAATATATGTTGCAGGCGCTGTCACAGCTGTCTCAAAGTATATTGTCATTTGTTTGTTAAGCCTGGTCAAATGCCCCCATTTTCTTGAAGTTATTCCGAACATTGCTCACTAAAACCTGTTCCCACGACAGGGTTATACCAGAGAACATAAGTATTCTCTAATAATTGTAGGGAACCCAACGCAAAGTAAGATGCAGACAAGGAAGCGCGATGCAAACACAGTGCTGTGTGTGTCGCCCTTAATGTGTGTGTGTCCACATTCCTTGTCCCAATCTTCTCTTGCGTTGTGTTCCCTCCGATATCTAACCAACACACCCGAGCTTCTATGCTAAGTCTTATTCAAAGCACTCTTCTGCTGGCTCTCATACTGAGTATTGCATGTCGAAGAACTCCACGCTAATGTGCTTGGCGGTGGCATGGTTTCGGTTTTCTTCGGTAAGCTTTGTAAGAGTAATCTGCCTCATATATAATTATTGTAGCCTAGCACAAAGGAACGATAAAAACGCTATGCACACATGGCGAAACCGAAAAAAAAGAAAATTAGTCAAAGAACCTGCCTCATCTAGTTGATGTGACAGGTCCTTGCACGTGTCCAACTTCTGTGCTGTGTCTGAGTAATACATTCTTGCCGTGGAAGAGGTGGGAAGATAGGAGGCAAACCTTCAAGCATTTCGGACTACATATAAACAGTTTCGGTTTTCAAGTTCGATATTCTAGGGAAAGCATAAATATTAATGGGAGATGGGACCTTGCACTCAGCCCATGTTGTGTATGACTGCACTCGCCTGCTCGACAAGAGATGTGCCTGACCAGAGCATGATGAAGTCAAATGTCTCTGCGTGTGTGCTGGCAAGGTGGCTCTGGCTGGTTGGGGAAGGCAAAGTATGTGAGCAAAAGGTTTCTTGTAGTAAAGCTGGCTTGCTATATATATTGGTGAGCAAATATGTGAGGATGCAAATTGTGCGAATAAATATGATATGTACTCTTGTATGTTTCAGCTGTGTTGTTGCGGATTCTGAGAGTCCAACTCGGCGTCCGGCAGCAACAAAGAGAGGTTCAGCAAGAGGTGGGACAGCTGAGGCACGAGTTACGGCTCTTTTCTGAGAGAGTGGGTGTTTTATCGACTCTCGATGGGAGCTCTTTCGTGCCTCAGCACGGCACAGCCGCCTTCTGACCTCCCCAGTCTGCCTGCTGGTACATTTGGAGAAATGGAGGCAGCAGAGGCAGCAGAGGCAGCTGTGCAGAGTGAAGCTGTGGCTGCGGCTTTGGTGTGTATTTCTTGATTTTTATTATGCCTAAGTAACATGCAGAAATTTGGTACTGCTTTAAGATACTGTGTTTCGGGAAACAAACTAGTCAGGTAATCTCACGAGTCACTGCACTAAAGTCGAATATGAATAATTCGTACTGAAAGAGGCCAGAAAATTTGTTCAAATTAAAAAAGTTCAAAATAATGAAAGCTAAATGAGCGATGGGCTCACCATGCAGTGGTGCATGTGCGTGGGGAAGTTTGATTTACAAATCACAGGACATCCATCTTTATTTAAAGTAATCAATACATGTCTGTACACGCTGGCCTTGCAACGAGTCAACCAGTTTTGCGTGCAGTTAGCAAAGCATTTGTACTTCGGCTTCAGTATAGTTGCGTGGGGCAATGTGCAGTGCTGACAATTTTCGAAGACGACAACTGTGTTTCCACTGTTACCATCTGCGCCGCAGCCGGGGCGTGACCAGCACATGATGAGAAAGGAGGAACGTCTCTACCCGGAGAAAAGCAGATCGGCATTCGAGAGAGAAGCAACACTCCGCGGCAGCCTTTTTTTTTCCTCTTCATGCGCGGTGTTGAAAGGAGAAGGGTCTCTACATAGCAGGGACGGAAAACAGGGAAGCGTGGCACCGGCGCATCGCAGATCGGTAATAGAGAGAGCCAACTCTCTGTGACAGCTTTTTTCCCTCTCACTCTTCGTGCGTGGTGTTAACAGGAGAAGGGTCTCTATGTGGCAGGGACGGAAAAAACCGAAGCGTGGCACAGGCACATCGCAGATCGGCATTTGAGAGACGGCAAACATTTCACCGCAGTTTTTTCTTTCCTTTTCTTCATTTTCTTCTTCAAGCGCAGTGATGAGGTGTCTGAAGTGCCGCCTCAGGATTGGGTGTGGTGTTGAGAGCATTTCGGAGCACGGTATGTTTGAATTGATGGTCACAAGCGCTTGCGCATTCGAATTACAGGGTGTTTTCGCCCATTGAAATACACATAGCTTTGATAGGACCACAGCGTCAGTTCGAATTAACCAAAAGTTCGAATTAGGCGTGTTGTAAAAAATGAGATTGGACGGTATTTACTATGGTCTGTGAAGACCGAGTGAACTGTCCTAAGCTAGCAGACGATGTAGGCGGCATCGTGTGTTTGATGGGCAGTGACTAGCAATAGCCTGCTTAAAACAGACATTCAGTAATTTTGTTCATTTATCACCCTATTTTGTGTCCGCTGCGGCTCTCTCTACTTTGAGCTGCAGTTCACGCTACCTTGTGTTAGGTGATTTCTTACTTTTTAAAATCTAACATACACCAAGTTTTGCGGGGTGAAGAAAAATGCACCTTTGTTTAATGTGATGAGATTTTTATTGCAACATGCCTCTTTGTTGGCTATCACAGAAAATTATAAACAACAAATGGAAGTCCCCATCTAGTGCGGCCGTTATTTTTCTATCAGTTTCATCTATGACCAAGATGTGGTCGCTCTAAGGTTGCCTCTTAAAACGCCTTGATCATGTTCATTTATCTTGTCGCACTCTGCTTACAAGGCATTGATTAAGAACATGTGCAAGCTTCTTTTTGAAGTCAACATATTTTATCGTTTTTCACCTGTAGAAGCTATTCCTGGTCAACATTCAGGCAAAGACATTGTAAACCTCGAAGAAAAGTGTATTGGAATTTGAGCAGCGTACAAAGTAATTATACTAATTCATAGCTAGAATTATATTTATTGAGGGTTATAACGGTGTTGTATTTGATTTCATAACAGCTAAAGTATGCATAACAGAGAAGGACTCTGAAAGGTTCTCACACTGAGTGTGAAAGGGGTGATGTGGAAATCATTTTAGGTTAAGTGAGTTGAAGTTAGCGTAAGAACATTAAAATGTTACGACGCCCTAAAATTCAAGTTGTTTTCAGTTTCCTCTTGTTGCAGATTTTTATCATGAAAACATTTCGATGTGCTGTTGTGTTTACCCCATCTATGCTTCTTGCATTTTTTTACAGCGCAAGCACCTCCTGCGAATAGGGGGACAAGGCCTCCGAGAAGTTGGCACCAATGCCATGAAGGATGTATTGGCACATGACGTACAAGTGCCGTACAGTCTTTATGGCAGAAAAGGCAAGGGCCTTTGTGAACCTGAGGCTCTGCAAATTAGTGACAGGTTAGACTTGTTTATTGTTTTATGTGAGTGTATCTTTGTGTATTCTCTGTACTGCAGTGCTTCATGTGTACTGAGGTGTTTATGTTCTTGTATGCAGATGTCATCTGCCACAAGGCAGGGTGCGACCAGGTGAAGGCCCTCAACTTCATAAAAAGGCGGCTGCCAGGGTCTGGTGACCGCTATGGGGCAGGATGCAGCGGTTCAGGGAAGCATTTGTTGTCGATCAGCCCGATGATTCCCTCTCTGAGAGTGGAGATTATCGGCTGCTCGCGGCAGCTGGCTTCCTGCCCAGCCACAGTGGCCAGAGCCTTGACAGCACCATTGCCACTGTGCCCCCCTCTACACCACCTGACCTGCAGTAGAGCGGGCACGTTTTACATATATGTATATAGTTCTTGTTGTACCTAATAAATAAAAAAACAAAGAATAAATGGTCTGAAGACTATCGGTGGTGCACTGTTCAGCTAGCTTATGCTGAGTCGGAAGCACCATCACCATGGCAAAAATAATTTCACATTTTTCTAAGTGTTTTAAACCCTTAACTCTCACACACAAACTGCCTGAGAGCAATGCCATAAAATTCCTCGATGTCCTCTTCACCTTTCATCCCAACCGCATATGTTGGGCATGATGATGATGATGTGTGGTGTTTTATGGCGCAAGGGCCAATTGATGGCCAAAGAGCGCCATTTCAATGAGTATAGAGATGCGGACAATGATATGTTGCGTGGCTGTATAGGGGCCTTAAAATTCCTCGCGATACATATTATAAATTCCTCGCGATATGCATATTAAAAAGGGTGACAAAGGTTTTGATAATAAAAACATGTAAAAATATTTGGCACTAGCACACTTGCCTCATCAGTGCCCTTGTGTCCAAGGGCTGCGAGGCAAGTGCTTTTAAATGTAATCACAGCAGCAGCGACCTCTCTTGAGAGGTCACGCTACGCAATGCCTGGGTATAATACATGGTAAAAATTAACATCTCTTAAAAAAGCTAACAATGATTTATGGGTGAAAAGTGGTTCCCTACCGACAAACATTGCAGGGTGTAAAGGTATATGTTGTCGGTAGGGTAATGGGAAGTGTTGTCTTCTTAGAGTGTCTAACTGTTTCCATTGGATTATAACGTGAAGAACTGTTAAAGCCTCACCACATTTATCACACAATGGTGGATCACCACCGGATAAAAGATGTGTGTGTGTCGTGTATGTGTGCCCTATCCTGAGTCTTGTTAATGTTACCTCTGTTAGACGTGATTTTGATAGTTGTGGCCAATGGCCAAGGTGTGGCTTGATAACGTGTAGTTTGTTTTGTGTGTGTGTATCCCACTTGCTCTGCCAGTAGTCCCTGAGGTTTAGTTTGAGAGACGGCTTAAGATCAAGGGCCGGGATGGATATGGATGTAATGGCGGTGCTCTCATGGACGGATGCAGCGAGCTGATCCGCCCTCACGTTGCATTGGATCTCACGGTGCCCTGGCACCCAGCACACTACAACATGTTGTTTGTGCGTGTAAAGTGTGCACAAAATGGAGTAAAGTGAGACAAGGACTGGGTTTTTCGTTTTTTAAGACTGTGCAGAGCCGTTACCACACTGAGGGAGTCTGTATAAATTACTTCTTTCTGTATTTGTAATTGTTTGATGTGTTTAGCTGCCACCAGTATCGCGTAAGCTTCCGCTGTGAAGATACTTGTGCGTGGATGTAGAGGGCCAGCATCCGAAAAGGATAGGCCGACAGCAGCGTAGGACACAGAGGAGTCAGTCTTGGAGGCATCTGTGAAGAACTCAGGACATGTGTATTTGTGTTGAAGTTCCAGAAAGTATGTTCGGATATGGGCAATAGGTGCATGTTTTGTAACCTCTAGGAAAGACACATCGCAGTCTATAGTCTGCCACTGCCACGGTGGCGGGTATGCTACAGGAGCCATTAAACTGTGTTCAAGTGACACTTCAGTTTCTTCAGCTGGACACTTCAGGCGAATTGAGAAGGGCTGCCTCATCGAAGGCCTGTTTGAAACAGAGTTGAGCTCGACAAATCATTAATTGTAGAGTATGAGGGGTGTTCTTGTCTGCTTTCACCTTAAGGAAATAAACAAAGGACTTTAAGTTCTCTGCAGATGAAGCGACCACTCATTTGACTCAACATAAAGGCTTTCTACGGGGCTGGTGCGAAAAGCACCCGTAGAAAGGCGGATGCCCAAATGGTGCACGGGGTCAAGCATCTTCAAGGCACTTTGAGTGGCAGACTGATAGACAACGGCCCCATAATCTAAGCGGGTACGAATAAGGCTTCTATAGAGGTTCATGAGGCATTGCCTATCACTACCCCACGTAGTACGTGACAACACCTTCATAACATTCAGTGGCTTTTAAACATTTTGTTTTTAAATACTTCATGTGCGGTACGAAGGTCAACTTGTTGTCCAAGATTAAGCCTAAGAATTTATGCTCGGCTTTGACGGACAGACGTTGCCCGTTCAGCCGAATGTCAGGTTCCGAGTGCATGCCTCTCTTTCGAGAGAACAAGACACACGTGGTTTTTTGTGGGTTAAGTCGAAATCCGTTTTCGTCTGCCCATTTGGAGACCTTATTTAAACCCATCTGAACCTGCCGCTCACACATGGCTAAGTTGCATGACTTGAAGCCAAGCTGAACGTTGTCGACATATGTACAATAGAACATCATGCGGGGAATGGACAAGTGCAAGGAATTCATTTGATGATAAAAAGTGTGCAACGAAGCACACCACCTTGTGGCACGCCTGTTTCCTGGACAAATGTTTGGGAGAGCACACGTGCCTAGACGGACACGGAATGTCCGGTTTGACAGGTAACTTTCGATTATATGAAACATTCTTCCGCGCACACCAAGGTGGGACAGGTCTCTTAGAATTCCGAAAACGCCATGTTGTATCATAAGCCTTTTCGATATCGAGGAACACAGAGAGAAAATATTGTTTATGGACGAAGGCGTCTCTTATCTGTGCCTCGATACGAACGAGGTGGTCTGTGGTGGCATCTACTTTCTCGAAACCCGCACTGAAATGGGTCGAGCAAATTGTTTGCTTCAAGAATATGTAGAAGTCGGCAGTTTATCATTTTTTCGAATACTTTGCACAAGCAGCTTGTAAGTGCAATAGGCCTTATAGCTTGAAGCTAAAGAAGGGTCCTTGCCCTCTTTCAAAATGGGAATAATAATAGCCTCTTTCCAGGAGGTAGGGATAGTGCCAGAAAACCAGATAGCATTGTATAAACAAAGTAAGGTTTTTCGTGTTTCGGCTGGTAGGTTTTTTAACATTTCATACACCACACGGTCAGAACCTGGGGCAGAAGTACTGCAGGAGTTTAGAGATGTTCGGAGCTCAGCTAGACTGAAAGCTTGGTTATATGCCTCGTATCTAGTGGATTTATGTTCTAGTTTCTGCTTTTCTATTCTTGTTCTGTATTTTTGGAAAGTGTCAGTATAGTGGGACGAGCTGGATACCCGTTCAAAGTGTGCACCGAGGAAGTTTGCCTGATTTTCCAAGGTATCACCCTGAGTGTTTACGAGTGGAAGTGTGTGTACTTGTTTTCCTGCTATCCTACCGATCATGTTCCAGACTTTAGCCTCCTGTGTGTATGAAGTGATCCCTGACAAAAACTTCTGCCAGCTTTCTCTTCTGGCCTGCCGACGCGTTCTCCTGCCTTGAGACTTTATTTTCTTAAAGCTCTCAAGGTTTTCCGCTGTCGGCGAGTTGCGCAGCAACCTCCATGCCCTGTTCTGTTCCTTTCGCGCATTACGACACTCTGTGTTCCACCATGGGACGTGTCGCTTGCCGTTCTGTCCAGATGTTTGTGGAATGCATTTGGCTGCTGTGTTAATAAGGAGAGCTGTGAAGTACTGCACAGCTTCACCTATGCTTAGCGTACATATGTCAGTCCAAGATAAGTGAGCTTTGTTATGAAACTGTTCCCAGTCGGCTTTGTGTATAAGCCATTTGGGAACTCGTGGAGGATATTCGTATGATGTTTGTGTACTCAAAACGACAGGAAAATGGTCGCTTCCGTAGGGATTATTTAGAACTTTCCATTGGAGTAATGGTACAAGTGATGGAGATGCGATGCTGAGATCTATGGAAGAGTAGGTTTTGTTGGCAAGGTTATAATATGTTGCCTCTTTCCTATTCAACAGACAGGCGCCGGAGGAAAAAAGGAACTGTTCAATGAGACGACCTCGTGCGTCGCAGCGAGAATCACCCCATAGACTGCTATGAGCATTCAGGTCACCAAGGACCAGATAAGGTTCGGGTAGTTGGTCTATTAAGGACTCGAATTCTCGTTTTCCAAGACGATGGTGTGGGGGTATGTACAGAGAGCAGATGGTGACGAGCTTGTTGAAAAGAACTGCTCGAACAGCCACTGCCTCTAGTGTTGTTTGCAGTGGTAAATGTGTGCATGCTACTTTTTGATTAACAATAATGGCTACACCACCGGATGATGCCGCAGCATCATCTCTGTCCTTTCGGAAGAGAACATACCGACGCAAAAAATTCGTGTTTTAAATTTTAAATGAGTTTCCTGTACACACAGCACTTTCGGCGAATGTTTGCAAAAGAGCTCTTGAACATCATCGAGGTTTCTGAGGAGTCCTCTGACGTTCCAATGAATTATTTGTGTTGCCATATTGGAGGTAACGTAGTGCTGTGTGTAAGGAACAATGGGTGTGTCTGCTTCTTAAGCTAAGCGTTAAGACTCAAAGAACAGGGCCGTCGCCGGGCCCCGTTATTGGCTTTTTATTTCGTTTGGCGCGCTCCAGGGAGCTACGCCGATCTTTCTGCACCAGGGGAGCCGTGGTGTCCATTGCCTCCTCAGAGGCACTGCATGCCCGCATTTGCGAGCTGATAATTTGGGCTTGGGACCTCGCCTGGTGAGGCGAGGCCTTCATATCGGCCGACCCTGGGGTCTCCTTCACCTCGGGGGGCGAAACCTTCGGTCCTCTTGGGCTAGAGGTCGAAGGAACCTCCTTTGGTGCTGGGATACCCTGGCCGCTGCAAGAGCTTGCAGCGGCCTTGGTTGTCGCTGTGGGGACGAGTGGCAGGGCAGCCTTGGCTGTTCCCGCCGTGGGTGGGGGCATTGGCGACCGCCTGGGCACACTGTGCCTGGCATGGCCAGTTGCCGCAGGCCGTTGTAGTGCTGCCCCCTGTTGCACTACATCGGAAAACGATGGTTTGTTTGTGAAAAGCCCAGATACTTGTTGACGGGCTTCTCGGAAAGTAATGTTTTGTGTGACTTTGATTGTAACAATTTCTTTTTCCTTTTTCCATGTTGCACAGGTTCGGGAGTATGCGGGATGGGCACCATCGCAGTTTGCGCAGTGGGCCCCATCCTCCACCTTACACTCGTCTGTAGCGTGTCCTGTGGTGGCACACTTTCCGCAGGTGAGTTGGCCGCGGCAACTCTGAGAGCCGTGACCAAAACGCTGGCATTTGAAGCAACGTCGTGGGTTGGGAATGTAAGGTCTCACATTCAACTTCAAGTATCCTGTTTCGAGATGTTCAGGCAGGGTGCTGGTGCAAAATGTCACAATTATGTGTTTTGTTGGGATTTCCTTCTTATCACGCCTAATTTTGATTCTTTGTACTTGTGTCACCTGCTGGTCCTTCCAGCCCTCGAGGAGCTCACCTTCAGTCAGGTCAAGCAAGTCTTGATCAGATACAACGCCTCGGGAAGTGTTGAGTGAGCGGTGTGGTGTAATTGAGATAGGTATGTTTCCAAACGATTCTAGTTTTGAAAGGTTTTCGTACTGGCTCTGACTTTTTACCTCGAGGAGGAGATCCCCACTGGCCATTCTTGTAGCCTGGTAACCTGGTCCAAGTGTAGTGGTGAGGCATTTGGAAACAACGAAAGGCGAAATAGTTCTGGCGTTCTTTTCAGCGGTTTCACAATGGATTACATGGTAGCGGGGAAAGGTTTCTTTCGGTTTGCTGAAATACTTGCAAAAGTCTTCGGTGCGCCCTCTCTTCGGGAGAGGACGATCGTGCAATAAAGGGAGAGAAGAAAAAGCCATAAACTAAATATGAGTTCGGCAGCCATGCCAGCCACCCACCATGGAGCCCAACACGGGGACGTGACAAGTCCTAAATATATATGAGGCATGTCAACGTCAGCTGTACACAGCCGCTATAACCAAATGTATTGTGCCCAAGACAGAGCACATACACAAGGTTAACCCTTGCCGCCAGGAAAAATCGGAAGTAAATGAAAGAGAGAAGAAGACAGGATAGATTTAAAGACGAGAAAAGACTAAGATGTAGAGAGAGAGAGAAATAGGAAAAGGCGACTACCGATTTCCCTATGGGGGGTCAGCCCAGGGGTGCCGTCTACGTGAAGCCGGGGCCAAAGGGGTGTGTTGCCTCTGCCGGGGGGCCTTAAAGGTCCAATCACCCAGCGTCAGCTCAACCCCCAGGATCCCCTTTTCCCCGGACACGGCAAAGCCACGCACGGCTAGGCGTGGGAAGGAGTAGAAACTCCCCCGTTAGCTCGGGTCCGTGGTGTCGCTACACACCAAACGCCTGCTTTAACAGGCGCCCCTGCGGGGCATATGTTGGGCATACCAACCACGTATGAACAAACCAGTCCTTTCTTACCAATCAGCTCACTCCAAACTAGTGAAAAGAGGCATCATCAGTCATTCTTTTCGTCATGCTTTAAGCAAATCTTGTGAGCATGAAATCGCCAATAGTTTTCACAATCAGTCAGACCGTTTGTTGAAAGCAGGTTATCCTATGCACGTCCAAACTTCAGTTGCAGAAGGCTTGCTTCGTACGCTTCGCAACCCAGGATGTACAGCGAGTCGTGATTCCGAGAAACCGAAGCACCTAGTCGTCATACCATGCTATCGCAAGATATCGCAGAACCTAAAGAAATTAGCTAAGCGCTCTGAAGTTAGGGTTGTCTTTTCAGCTCCCAAGAAGTTGGTCAGCCTTTTTGGCCTTCATGACCGTGACGGAAAACCCAAAGGTTGTAGTAAGAAGCATCGAACTGTTTATGTTCCCTGTATCATATGCGTTGTTTATCGTATCCCGCTTTCTTGTGGTAAAGAGTATATTGGTAAGACGGGCCGTTGCCTTAATAATCGATTAAGAGAACATTGTAATAATGTAAAAAACGGCCAGGGGAGTTGGTTGGCCATACATTGTAAATCCTGTGGTTGCGCGCCGATATTCAATGCATGCACAGTTATCAAGAGAACGTTTGACAAGCTTACTAGAGAGATTATTGAGGCTGAGGCTATCGCTTCACTGGGGTCTAAGTGCGTCAGCACTCCCTTTCTTACGCTCAGGGATAAAGAATTGTATTTTCTAAGAAATTAATTTTTTGTGCGCATCATTCATGTCATGTGATGTTATTTTTCTTGGTGATATAGGCGAGCGTGCGGTGGTAATAAACATTATGTTGGAAGTTAGCGCCTGTGCCGTGTGTCCTCGTCTTGTGTCCCCGTTTCTTTGCGCTATTTTCAGTCGTAACAGAAAGCTATAGTGCGAGAAAAGAACGACGTCTTGTCTCTTTATCGTCGTTCTATTGTCGCGCTTTAAATATCGGCTGCATAGCGCTATCTTTGAACACCTTATCTCATACAGAGGCAGCGTGACCGCCAACACAGTGAGCACGAGGAATGCAAGACGCCACCCCACGCATCTGCACCCAACTAAACGAAAATTACTTCGTATGATTTGCGGCCTGAGGTACTGCATAAAGGGGCTGCCTCCCCCTTGACAGCAAAGCACACGCGCACAGATTAGGCTATCAACAAGAACAGGGAAGGGCAAGAGGAAAGAGTGGTGAACATCAGTATTAGGCGCATCTGGCTAGCATTGATAAAATAGAGGAGGCGCCGAGTGAGGACGATAAGCTTCAGTCGCGATTTGACTATTTCGAAAGAACATGTAGCAAGCAATCCTGCCTAAGATGTGAGAGGTCAGCCTGAAGCTTGTTTGTTTTTACCTTGACACAAGATGTTCGAATAAGGGTACTTGTATCTCATTTTTAGTCCCGTCAACCGAAGAGGGACGTCGGCAGTTCTTTTCGGCAGAAGTGCAATTTATTTTTTGGCATGTGGGGTTTAGCTTCCCAAAACCACCTTATGAGTATGAGAGACGCCTTAGTGGAGGGCTCCAGAAATTTCGACCACCTAGTGGCTAAGCTACTCGGCTGCTGACCCGCAGGTCGCGGGATGAAATCCCGGCTTCGGCGGCTGCATTTCTCATAGAGGCGGAAATGTGGGCCGGTGTACTCAGAAGTGCGTGCACGTTAAAGCAACCCCAGGTGGTCGAAATTTCCGGAGCCCTCCACTATGGCGTCGCTCATCATATGGTGATTCTGGGACGTTAAACCCCGCATATCAAAAGCAGCTAATCTATAGTTTCTTTGTTGCCTACAGACAAAACCAGTGGCGAACGGACGCTCGTTTCGAAAATTTTCAAACGCGAATCACATTGTGGATAAGAGGGAGCTAAACACAAGCATTATCGTATCCGGTCACAACGTCACCGCATTTATCGGGAGGATCAGACTAGCCGCACTTAGAACAAGAGCGAAGAAGAAATAAAGCCGTCCAACGCAATGTTCATTTCTGTAACACGACGATAGCTGACTGGCAGCAAAAAAATACATAGTGTCGCTGGTAAACCACGACCAACCTTTATTTGCTGCACCTCATTCATGGCAAAAAAAGCAGCAAAGCGCAATCGCGCTGTCTTGCGTAGGAGAAGCGTGGGAAAACGCATTTTAACACGCCATTGGAATTAGCCGCCTTCGTCGCAATAACAAGTTCACAGTGCGAGCATTACAACATGGGAAAAGAAATGGGGCATTTATGCCGACAAAATTTAGCAGCATGACCAAGAGCCTATGCGATTATTTCAATAACTCTAAGATATGTGCTCAATGCGATCATTTTGCAAGTAAATGAGGTATACGTCTGTTAAAACGATAAGCGTTAACGAATATATTGCCGCAAACATGTGGCACTTTGCCCTTTATTTCTATCTTGAGGTTTACAGTACGTGTTTGCTGTAAGCCTGTCATCAACTAGATGTGAAGAATACTCTGGCATCGGTTTCAAATTTATGGGCAAGAGATTGCAAAATCAAGCCCTCATACGGGTGACGTCGAATGTAATCAATGTCTCTACCCCTATTATCGTTCCCACTTAGCAATCAGCCTCGACCACCATCGGTGTGGTATTAAGAGGCAGATGAACGATCGAACCGCTGCGCACTGTTCGCTGGGAGCTATGTCATTGAAATCCAGCAGAATTCACATTCTAGATAAGAAAGATCACGTATAGGTTTAGGCTTTACGAATGGTCCAAGCTCACCTTGTGTTGTTCGTTCAGTGCCGCCGATTGAGCCGTGTCGCCCTGGAGCACCTCACAGGCATCCCTGGCTCAGATTACTCTGGGTACTGTTGCTCCTTTGGGAACGATGCCACTTTGCACTTGAACAAGCACCTGTACAGCGGCATAAGTAGCAAAAAAAGAAGCGAAGCTTCGTGGAGACGGCTGAAACAGGACGCTAGTCCACGCCGTCGTTGTCGAATGGACCTAAATTAAGTGAGCACGCAGATTTGATGATGTACCCTGAAGGCGGACCCTTCGTGCACACGTTGGCGGTCGCTATTACTGCCGTACGGGTTGCCGAGTTGAAAAACAAACAAGCGGCTTTCGCCCAGCTGACCCACCTGCGAGTGACCGCAAATGTGATTAATACAGTCAATATAACTGCGAAGTACATCGGTGCACAAGGAAGGACAATTATTATTCACCCAATCGTTTCAAAGCTGGCGTGACGTAGGTTAACGCCATAAAGCGGTAGCATGTTTATTTACACCTAAGATATATAACAGAGCAGAGGGTGATAAAAGCAACCATTGCAGCAGTACAAAAAGTCATACCAGCTGCCCATTTACGTCACATAAATGTGAGAGGGTCAATACAATGTCTCACAATCCCCTAACGCGATGCAGCGTGCACTTGTCACGGGTCCCGTTAATTAGGGAGGCGATCGCCGGGCTAATTCCAAGGGCCGAAGTATCGGCCCTCCGAACCGCACCACGAAAACGTGGACAATTTAGAAGTGGTCCTATTTGGCGCGCCAGCGGACGCCGGTTGTAGCCCAAAGAACAAGTCAGAGCCGAGAGTTGATAAACAAAACAAAATTATATTCTCAATTATGGCAGATCAAAACGATACACAAGTATGCACACTCGACAATAGTTGAATACAATATGTCACCATTCAAACAATGTACTACAAAGTACAATCAGCTCACACTAGAAACAACGGACACGGACAACAATACGCACTACAATGCAGTCGCATGCATCGAACAACCAAGACACTTAAAGACTAAAGAGTTAGGAAACTTATTCAGTCCAAATTTCTTCGAACAAAAGTCTGGATGATACACTTCCGAGAATCACTCACTTAAGTCCAGCGTTGTTGTCGTTCCGCTGCCCCCGAAGTTTCTCTTCCAGGAAACCTCGCGTCTGCAATTGGCCGCTCTCCAAGCACCAAACTTCTTCGCCGGAAACATGTCGGCTTCACACACGCAGCTGTTGCCACGCGTCTTCGCTCGATAGCGGTAGACACACACTCTTGCCTGCAGCTCGAGTCTTCACCCCTCAGGTGGAAATCATCTTCTTCTCCTCCTTTGTCACGGAAGACAAAAGGCTTCGCCCACAAGGCGGAACACCCTACGCCCTCTGGCGCATACTTTCTTCTTCTCCTGCCTTGTCACTAAGGACAAAACCTTCACCGACCGACGCCGCGGAATACCCCACGCACACTGGCGCTAACTTCCTTCTTCTCCTGCTTTTTCACTAAAGACAAAACTTTCGCCGACTACACGGCGGAATACCCTACGCACTCTGGCGCTAACTTCCGTCTTTTCCTGATCTTCCATCTCTGCTGCTCGGTTAAATACCTTCCGCGCGAGATTCCAGAAAATTCTCATCATTTCGTCGGCGCGATGCGCAGCGAAGGCTGGGGGAAAGGGCGCGACGGTACGAGGGCCGTCCGCGACGGATGACGCAACCCTGCATCCCCACGCCCCTTTTCATCGAGAACGTTCTAGGGCTTGCTCGGCCGCCGATGCGAGGAGGTTCGACGGTGAACCTACGCTTCCGAGGGGAGAGGGACGCGCGCCCGGGGAGTCTTTGGATGCTTGTTTTCTTTTTTTTATCGTTGACCTCGAGGCATCTCTACGGCGCCTTGTCGCGAGAATTTGGCGGCACGCCCTTTTTGAGCACTCGTTTTGTGACACTGCCCCCACTTTAAGAATATTATCTCATAATATTCAAAACCACACAAACGAGTGCGAAGAGTCCCCACACTCTAAAAGACTGTAACCTAGTCCGTCGCTCATGCCACGTCACACTCACAATAGATCACTCAATACAATTGTACATTGCAGTTCAATCTCACAACACATAGAATGTAGCCACAGGTACATGAATACAATACTCCATCACTTACTTCAAGCAATACAAATGTACAAAGGTCTGTCTTTACAATTGTGCAATACTATACATCACATCACCGTAGCATAAATTTTGATTCACTCGACATACAGTTGTGATACAGGACAACAAGCACGTTAACTTAACATATTGCACTCAGCGCTGTCAAACACATTTCGATTCGACCTCAACACCTATTCCATGTACTTCTTGCTGCGCTTTCGCCCTTTCTTGCGGTGTTCGCTCGATCTCTTCTTGTATTTCTTCGTTTTTTTCCGGCGAGCCCTTTTCAATGACGGTATCTGAGGTGGCGACTCAGCCATCGTTGTCACTTCCGACACTGTTAACGGGTGATAACGTTCAACCGATCCTGTCACCCGCTTGTTCATGTCACGACATTGGGCCTGGCTGGCCGACTCCGTCACCTTTACACTGTCGGTCGGTTGAGGTCGTGCCGACGTAAGTCCAGCTGCCCAGCACGTGAACTCATTCAACACGATCATCTTTTCATTCACTGTTTCTTGCACCGCGGCTTCACCTTGGGCTCGAGTGAGATCCGTCACGGGATGCTCCTCCACTCTATCTCGCTGTCGCTCGGTTGGAGAGGGCTATATCTTAGGGTCTTCTCCCAAACATTCTGGATCCTTTGGCCCTCGCGCCCCGTCGATATTTCCAATGACGAGGTCATACAGGGGGATCGTCATGCATAGAGCAGTAACCTTCTCGCTGAAGTACGGGGTTTCAACCTCAATTTCTGCTTCGGGAAGCATCCGAACCGTCCTGTCACTTAGGCAAACTGGTTTCGTTTTGCCTGTTAACTCACTTTCCCGTACCAATTTTCTCCGCAAGATAACCATGGAACTACCGGTGTCTCTTGACATCGTAATATTCTTGCCCACAACTTTTCCAGGCAGCGTTGGCATTCCCTTCGTAACACCTGTTGGCTGTTTTGTCATTACAGCACCCACAATGGGAAGTTTCTCCCCATTTTTCAACTCTATTAATCCGTCAGTGACGGCATCTCTATCGGATTTTGGTGCTGCTAGCACACAGGATACCTGGTGAGTTTGACTCCCTCCGTTACGACATGCGTCTGCTTTGTGCCCAGTCTGACAACACTTGAAACATTTTACTACCGTAGGGCTCGTAAAGTTAGTACGACAGTTGTTCGCGCGACGACCCATTCGGTTACACAGAAAACATCGCGGAACACTCTTCAGAGCACGCTTCTTTTGTTTGGGTGCCGAAGTTTTTCGAATCTTCGGGACACTATTTCTTGACCTTGGCAAAATTAGTTCCACCCCTTGCGCTTCCAAGAAATTATCAGCTAATTCAAGCATGCCTTCAAGTGACTTAGCTCTCCTCTTTTTCAAGTACCGCGACAGGCTTGGGTGGCAACTAGTAAGAAATTGTTCTCTAATTAGGAGCTCTGTAAGCTCATCGTACTCCTGCGCTGTCCCTGAAAGTTCAATTCATCTGTCGAAATAATGCCTAAGTCGGGCGCCGTACTGCGTAGCCGTCTCACCATCAGCTGGCTTTCCTGTCCGAAATCTTTCCCGAAATCCTTCCACAGTAAATCTAAATCGCTTCAGTAAAGCAGCTTTCACCTTTGCATAGTGGGCTGCATCGGTCGGCGCCAGCCTACCGTACACACTGAGCGCTTCACCACTCAAGCAAGTACTCAAAGCCGTTGCCCACTCATGTTCCGGCCAATTCTGGCTCCTCGCAATCGTCTCAAATCTGTGAAGGTACGCGTCAAGGTCGTCCTTCCTTTCATCAAACGCTACGAGCACCTTGCTTTGGTTCAAGCTGAAGCCATGATCTTCCCGTTCGCTGCTTTCAACTCTAGCTTGGACCGGAGTTTCACTTCCCTGTTGCGAACGGAGCTGCTCGAGTTCCATCTCGTGCTGCCGCTGCCGTTCCCTTTCAGCCATCTGCGCTTCTCTTTCTTCTTTCGTCCTCTCAGCTGCCAACTTTTCTCTCTCAAGCTCTAACTTCAATTGCTGCTCTTTTTCTTCTTTCGCTTTCTCAGCTGCGAACCTCTCTCTCTCCAACTCAGCTGCTTTTTCTTCCTTGGCTCTCTCACCTGCCAACCTCTCTCTCTCCAACTCAGCTTCTTTTTCCGCTTTGGCTCTTTCGACCGCCAACCTTTCTTTTCCAGCTCAGCTGCCTTTTCTTCTTTGGCCCTCTCTTTTTCTTCTTTTTTCTTCTGGGTGACCCACTTCCGTAGTTGGGCGCCAGAAAGATCCATCTTCTCACCAAGAGCGACTAACTTTTCGAGATCCATTGTGTCTCGCAAATAAAACCTTGCCGCGTGCAAAAAATATCTGCCTAAATCAGTATATCAGAACACTCTCCTGCACTCGTAAATGAGAACACTGAGCAACACACAAAATTGTCCCGACAGCACTATACACAACTCGAGGCTCTTTCTCGCTACTTTAGACACAATGTGCACCAAAAGGTCCTTGTCGCGGACGCCAGATTAATTGTCACGGGTCCCGTTAATTAGGGAGGCGATCGCCGGGCTCATTCCAAGGGCCGAAGTATCGGCCCCCCGAACCGCACCACGAAAGCGTGGACAATTTAGAACTGGTCCTATTTGGTGCGCCAGCGGACACCGGTTGTGGCCCAAAGAACAAGTCAGAGCCGAGAGTTCATAAACAAAACAAAATTATATTCTCAATTATGGCAGATCAAAACGATACACAAGTATGCACACTCGACAATAGTTGAATACAATATGTCACCAATCAAACAACGTACTACACAGTACAATCAGCCACACTCGAAACAACGGACACGGACAACAATACGCACTACAATGCAGTCGCATGCATCGAACAACCAAGACACTTAAAGCTAAAGAGTTAGGAAACTTATTCATTCCAAAGTTCTTGAAACAAAAGTCTGGATGATACTCTTCCGAGAATCGCTCACTCAAGTCCAGCGTTGTTGTCGTTCCGCTGCCCCCGAAGTTTCTCTTCCAGGAAACCTCGCGTCTTCAATTGGCCGCTCTCCAAGCACCAAACTTCTTCGCCGGAAACACGTCGGCTTCACACACGCAGCTGTTGCCACGCGTCTTCGCTCGATAGCGGTAGACACACACTCTTGCCTGTAGCTCGGGTCTTCACCCCTCAGGTGGAAATCCTCTTCTCCTTCTTTGTCACGGAAGACAAAAGGCTTCGCCCACAAGGCGGAACACCCTACGCCCTCTGGCGCGTACTTTCTTCTTCTCCTGCTTTGTCACTAAGGTCGAAACCTTCACCGACCGACGCGGCGGAATACCCCACGCACACTGGCGCTAACTTCCTCCTTCTCCTGCTTTGTCACTAAGGACAAAACCTTCGCCGGCTACACGGCGGAATACCCTACGCACTCTGGCGCTAACTTCCGTCTTCTCCTGATCTCCCATGCTCTGCTGCTCGGTTAAATACCTTCCGAGCGAGATTCCAGAAAATTCTCATCATTTTGTCGGCGCGATGCGCAGCGAAGGCTGGGGGAAAGGGTGAGACGGTACGAGGGCCGTCCGCGACGGATGACGCAACCCTGCATCACCACGCCCCTTTTCATCGAGAACGTTCTAGGACTTGCTCGGCCGCCGATGCGAGGAGGTTCGACGGTGAACCTACGCTTCTGAGGGGAGAGGGACGCGCGCCCGGGGAGTCTTTGGATGCTTGTTTTCTTTTTTTCATCGTTGACCTCGAGGCATCTCTACGACACCTTGTCGTGAGAATTTGGCTGCGCGCCCTTTTTGAGCGCTCGCTTTGTGACACCACTGCACCGGCCCAGTAATTGTTTGCTCTAAACGTTCTTTTCCAATACTCTGTCTGCCATCTTTTTTATCTTTTTCCCAGCATTAGGCCAACACAACCAACAGAAAGCAGCAAATTCGCATTACGTGCAAGTAGCATTGCTATCTGTAGAACTCCGGCGTCCCAATGACTAAAGATGTATTTAATATAAACTTCGCACATCACGTGATGTCCAGCCATCCCAAGAAACAGATATAAAAGCAAGTTTTGCTTCAATGCAGAGCCATACAGTGATTATTTCACTACACGTGTGTGACAAGAAATGATGACGGATTTGATTTTAAAAGGAAAGGTGCGTCGTATATAATCCTTATCTCGCACTCTGCCCCCTATCCATCTGTACTTCGTAACAATATTACATATCTGGTACATTGATAATGCATGTAACGTACATTCTGGGAGCAGATGTATTGCTCATGTCAAAAGCACGATGTTCCTACTTCTATCTGTTGAACTTCCTTTGTGTTGCATTTGTCGTCCTAATTGATGAACGCGCAGAACAAGAACATAAGCTCCAACATGCGGCATTTCGTGAATGTTGTATTCATGCAAAGCTGTAAGCGAGCGACAGTCTCTGTCACATGTACTTTGCTGTTGTTTTTTTGTTTGTTTGAGCCAAACACTGCGATTTTTATCGAAGTCACGGAGCACATTAAACATGATATCGTGTCTCCCCAAAACGAAGCCATCGATGGTGGTCGGTTAGCCCGAAATCTCCGAACGGAGATGTCGGGAACCAATTGAATGAAATCATTAATTGATATGTGGGGTTAACGTGCCAAAACCACCATATGATTATGAGAGACGCCGTAGTGGAGGGCTCCGGAAATTTCGACCACCTGGGGTTCTTTAACGTGCACCCAAATCTATGCACACGGGCCTACAACATTTCCGCCTCCATCGGAAATGCAGCCACTGCAATCGGGATTCGAACCCGCGACCTGCGGGTCAGCAGCCGAGTACCTTAGCCACTGGACCACTGCGGCGGGGCTTGAAATAAATCATAGTTAAACAAATCTCAAATAGGATTCAGGCCAGGCTCTTCGATATGGTGTGCCCATGTTGACTTCAAAAGTAGACTTAGGCTTGCTCGTCAAAAAAGCAATACGCTGCTCTAGTGACCTTGAATATTGCTAAAGTGTAGACATATTGGTTAGTAGTCTACGAAGTGTCAAGGTTCTCTAGTATATCAGATCAGAGCAGATCCGGCAGACGCTCGGGCACGCTCGCTAATGCCGTCCTGTTTTTGCTGCAGGCAAAGCTCAGGAAACTGTCTTCAACTGTATGCAAGCTAACGTAGTCTTCGGCAGCTGTGTACTACTGCGGCTGCGCAAGTCTACGACTGACGTCACCACTTCGACGCATGGCAGGATCACCGTCCTACCAGGGCTAGCCAGGGGGGCGTTTCCGGAGGCCTCATAAAAGAAGGCAGCCCCGTTGGACTGGCATCAGAGCAGATTCGACAGACGCGCGGGCACGCTCGCTAACGCTGTCCTGTTTTTGCTGCAGGGAAAGCTCAGGAAACTCTCTTCAACTGTATGCAAGCTAACGTGGTTTTCGGCAGCTGTGTACTACTGCGGCTGCGCAAGTCTACGACTGACGTCACCACTTCGACGCATGGCAGGATCACCGTCCTACCAGGGCTAGCCATCGGGGCGTTTCCGGAGGCCTTATAAAAGAAGACAGCACCGTTGGACTGCCATAAGAGCAGATCCGGCAGCCGCGCGGGCATGCTCGCTAACGCTGTCCTGTTTTTGCTGCAGGTAGGCATCCTGTGTCATTACCCATGTATGAACTAAAGCCTTTGACTAGAACGGCTGTTGGTCTGCTCTGGTGCCATCCGCTGTTTTCAGTGCTTTATTGAAGTTGTCATTTTAACGTTGTGCTGTGCATTTACCATGGCTGGAAAGAGCGACGTGGAAAACACCGACACTGATGCGTTAGTGACCTTCTCGAAGGCTTTGGGTGATAAAGCCTCTAGCAGCATAAGGGAGGTGGTGAAAGTGTTACTGGAAATGACCGATGCAATGAACGATCTCAAGTTAGAAATAAAGAAACTTGATTCTTCGAACAATAGCATAAAAGCTGAGCTATCATTAGTAAAGATGTCAACGAACTTTGTTATCACAAGTTTTGAAGAATTTAAGGAGGAACTCAAGTCGCTTCGACAAGAACTTGCAGAAGTGAAGAAAGAAAATGTTGAGACTCTGAAAACGAATAAGAAATTGAGCAGTGAAATACAGGCAATTAGGAAAGAGCTAACAGAACTAAAGCAGTACGGAAGAAGAAACAATGTTGAAGTGAAGGGTGTTTCGCCTGCGGAAGAAGAAAACATACTCGACACGATTGAGAAGGTTGCGAAATGCTTGCGCATTGAACACTCCAGCGAAGCAATTGATGCTGCGCATCGCGTTCTTACAAAAATTGGCACGCCCCCAAATATTGTCGTCCGCTTTGTGTCACGGACATCGAGAGACAACTTTCTGAGAGCAGCTAAAAAGCACCGCCTTAACAATTCACTGCTTGGTTTTGAAAATAACACGCCGGTGTACGTCAACGAACATTTGTGGGCAGAGAACAAAGTCTTGCTGGGTAAAGCCATTGAGGTAAAACGAGAGAAGAACTGGAAGGTTGCACGGGTATCCGATGGAAAGATACTAATGCGTAAAAGTGAGAACTCGCGAGTACTACATGTGTCATGTATAGATGACCTTAATAAAATATATTAACCTCTTTTTATGGCTTAGTCCGACAGATCGAATCAGAAAGGAAATATATCTCTTTTCCACTGTAATACACGCAGTATAAAAAAATCCTAATCTTCTTCTCTCGTCTATCTCGCGGCATGGCAAACATTGACGTAATAGCAGCTACAGAAACATGGCTGAGAAAGGATGAAACAGTTACCATACCTGGCTATAAATTGATATGTCAGCCACGTGCATCTAACTCTCGCGGTGTAGGCGTTGTTTTTTCCGTAAAGAACGGACTCCGCTTACCTTTACTATCTGAATTCACATGCAGCCTCCCATGTATAGAAGCACTTTTTGCAAAGATAAAATGCTCTGTTGTTGTTGGTGTGGTGTATCGGCCGCCAAACGCCAATACTAGCAGTTTTTTGCTGAACTTCAGGTCATTCTGTCTACCCTGACAAAGAATGGTCGTACTCGGGTTATTATTCTTGGGGATATAAACATTGATGCATTTAGTGCTAGTTATAAAGACTACGCTTACCTTATACAATCATATAATTTCCGCAATCTGATCACTGCGCCTACTTGAGTAACAAGTACAACAGAAACTATGTTGGACCATGTCCTCACAAATATTCCTAACAACATAGTTACAGCAGCTGTTCTTGATGAGCTTGTCACTGATCACATGCCAACTTTTGTCACTGTGGATGGAGGGCCTATAATAAATCACCAGAGAAAGGTTACTTCTTATAGAATTGATTACTCAAAGCTTCGTTATTTCTTACGCTCTTTTAGATGGCATGAGGTTTATCATGATAAGGTAGACCAGGAGTTTGCTAATCTAATTGATGTTATTACGGAAGCCGTACATACCTCGAAAAAAGTCATCCGTAGACGCTCATATCAATCACCAATCTGTCCTTGGATGACCCAAGGTTTATTAGGGGCACTTAAGGTTAAAGAGTACTGGCATCATAAGTCGAAACGTGATAAGCACAATGCTCATCTACTACATGAGTATTAAACTGCTCGTAACAAATCGGTAGCCATGTCGCATGAATGTAAAAAAGACTTTTATTCGAAGCCTATTGAGCAAGCTTCCGGTAACTCGCGCAAAACTTGGCAAATAATAAACGAAGCAATCGGGCATACTCATGCTGAAAAAACGCTACCCGACAATGTCACTGAAGACACTGTCAATGACTTTAATATTTATTTTACAAATGTTGGTCCTTCGTTAGCCAAAATGCTGTATATTCCTAACACAGCGCTGTATGAACAAACATCCTCACCTAATAGCTTCGTTATAAACAACATAGAGATCAGAGAAATTCTGCTTCTTGTGAGTAAAATAGTAATTAGCAAAGCGCCGGGTCATGACGAGATTCCAGCGTGTGTTATAAAAGAGAACATTGATTTAATTGGAGAAGTATTATGTAACCTATTCAACCACTCATTATATGCCGGTCAATACTCAGCAATAATCAAAATAGCCAAAGTCACCCATGTTTACAAAGAGGGAGATAAGTCTGATCTTTCTTGCTACCGCCCGATTTCTGTACTGAGTGTACTTAACAATATCTTCCAAAAAATAATTTCGAAACGTATGCTTTCCTTTTTGAGCAAGTATCATGTGTTATGTCCGCACCAACATGGCTTCCGGCCAATGCGCTCTCCAAGTACAGCAGTGCTCACACTAAGCCAAGTTTCAAATACTGCCCTCCAATATAACAAATTCGCCGCAGTGGTTTTTCTGGACCTCAGAAAAGCGTTCGACACAGTTGATCATGACATCTTACTTTCCAAATTACGTAGATATGGTTTTCGCAACACTATGTCGAATTTTTTCCAGAGTTACCTTCAAGGTCGACAACAGATGGTAATTATCAGTAACATTACTTCTTCTCTCCAGTCCATTCAAGCAGGTGTGCCACAAAGTTCTGTGATAGGTCCGTTACATTACTTGCTATACATAAATGACTTGCCTCTAGTACTAACAATTGCCGCGATGCTTCTGTATGCTGATGACACTGCCCTAATTATTACCGGCAAAAACTTGTCAGACATAGAAGAACACATGAATACTGAACTAGCTAAGCTTGCCGATTAGTTTACAGCTAACAGGCTTGCCATCAATGCCCAAAAAACATAATATATGTTATTCGACTATCGTACAATTCCTACTCCACATGATATACAACTTTACGTCAGTAATTGCTCCATGGAATGTACTGATTCTTTTACTTACCTAGGTATTGTTCTAGACAGCTGTCTAAATTGGCAGAGTCAAATAGAAGCAGTCAGCTCAAAACTAGCTTCGAGTTGTTTCGTCCTTTTGCAAGCACGTGAATATTTTGACACTACAATTGTGCGCACTTTGTATTTTGCTTTAGTTACCTGCCACCTTCTGTACTGCGTAGAGTCCTGGGGTTTAACGTATGACTTTTATCTTGAGCCAATACGACGGCTGCAAAAACGGGCTATACGTACGATTACCTCCTCACCTTTCTACGAACATAGCAAACCACTTTTTTCTAGGTTAAAGATGTTACCATTTGATTTTGTGCGGGAACTAAAATTAGCTACATGTATTAACGGTGTCGTTAGGAACAATGAACTATTCCCAATTTCATTACTTTGTATTCTCCGACGCCAAACGAGGAAAGAAACTTTTAACAACTTCAATATACCGCCCACAAAAAACGCCTATAGCAAACGTCTACTACAATATACCAGAGTGAAAGTTTGGAATGGCATACCGCGTTATATAAAGAATACCCACGACTTTTCCAGATCTTTGAAAATACACTTCATTAAAGCAATTTTCTCCGCTTGTGTTGACTGATATTTTAGGTTGTATTTTTTTTATTATGTATACATATATTGCCCTTTATGTGTTGAGTGTTTCCTTTGAAAGATGTTTTTGGAAAGATGTTTCAACACCTTTGTTTTCTTTATTAAGCTATATAAGAGAACTACTATTGATACTTGCAACTACAAGTATCATTCTTCAGTTCTTTACACCACTAATCACCAAATATTTGTGTTTACTACAAGTTATGTACTTTCCCTTTTTTCTATGTTCAATCAAATTTAAGTGGCTGTTGTTAGCAGATAAACATTACTTCTTGTATGATGATATCAAATTTGAATGGTTTACTTCTGTTTATTTTTATTTAGAACTATTACAGTTTCTGTTACGTATACTTTCAATGAGACCCGCACTAGCCTTTTGCTATGGCACCATACAGTTTGTGCTTATTTTGTAAAAGATATGAGCGCAATAAAGATCATTCATTCATTCATATAGTTGTATGGATACAAGTTTTAAGCGGACGAACAATTTATTGCTCACGGAGCCATTCTTCTTCTCAAATATACCAACAAAAGGAGTGCCTCAAGGGTCTTCTCTCTCGCACATTTTGTTCAATATATTACCTATCTCAGTTCTTCTGCATAACGATGTGAAAGCGTGCGTGTACGCAGACAGCATTGCATTCTTTGTTCTTCTAGTGATAGACATTCGCTGCACAACAGTGTACAGGCATATTTGAATGACATTAAAATATGGGTTTGTGGTCTGAATTTCACTCTGAATGTTAACAATAGCCCCTTCTTGCTTTCCCACTGACTTTTTCTGATGGTGATGATGATCTTTGGTGCTTTGTGGTGACAGGGCTATTTGATGACCAAAGAGCGCCAGTGAATGGGACAAGAGATGTAAACAAGGATTGTGATTTGCGGCCTTAAAATTCCTTGCTCTAAGGCGGGTAAAAACATAGAAGTAATAAAATCAGGACTATGCCGTGAAAAGTGTGTGGTGTTAGTGGTTGACGAAGTTTCTGGTTTTTGCCACGGAGGATGAATGGCATTAGCACAGGTGCCTTGACACTTCACACCCTTGCGTCCAAGGACCGTGAGGCAAGTGCTTTGTTGAGTGTAGCCACGGCAGCGGAGACCTCTATAGAGAGGTCATGCTACGGAATGCCCGGGTACATCATATGAAATGTACGAACTTCTCTAAAAAGCTAACAACAATTTGTGTGTGAATAGTGGTTCTCTACCGACGAACATTGCAGGATGAAGTGGTATCTGCTGTCGGTAGGGTAATGGAAAGTGTTGTCCTCTTAGCGTATCTAATGTTTTACACTGGATCATAATTTGAAGTACGGTGAGCGCTTTTCCACATTTATCACACAAAGGTGGATCGCCAACAGACAACTAAAATGAATGTGTAGTGTATGTATGTCCCGTTCTTAACTTTGTTAGTATTACTTCTGTGTGGGGTGATTTTGATACTGGCAGCCCATGACCAAGTTGCTGTTTGATGACATGCAATTTATTACCTGTGTGTGTGTCCCATGTGCTCTGCCAACAAACCCTGTGCTGTTGCTTTAGAAAAGGTTTCAAGACAAATGCAGGAATAGGTATCAAAGTAGTCGCAGTGGTTTTGCAGGCGGATTCAGCTAGCTGGTCCCACAGAACGTTACCTTGTATATCGCGGTGTCCTGGTCCCCAAAAGACTACAACATGCTGCTTGGATGAGTGGGCTCATAAGAGCGAATAAAGTGAGACAAGGACAGGGTTTTTGTGCTTTTTAAAAGCTTTCAGAGCTTTTACTACACTTAGGACATCTGTGTATATTCTTGCCTCGAAGAGTTTTATTTGTTTATTGTGTTTAACAGCCGCAAGTATCGCATAAGCTTCGTCGATGAAAATGATTGTATCAGAGCGCAGGACGCCAGCTTCCGAAAAGGATGGGCCGACAGCTGCGTGCGAGACAGAAGTGTTTGTCATTGAAGAATCTGTAAAAAACCCAGGACATTTGCATTTATGTTGTAGTTCTATGAAATACGTCTGAATATGTGTAATTGTCACGTGCTTCGTAACCTCCAAGAACAACACGTCGCAATCTATCGCTGCCACTACCACGGTGGCAGGCATACTGTGGAGCCATCAAACGGTGTTCAAGTGGCACGTCGGTTTTCTTCGCTAGGCCCCTCACACGGAGTGATTAAGGTTGTCTCATAGAAGGTTGTTCCTCAAATGGCTTGACGTGTCAATAATTGTGGAATGTGATGGGTGATTCTTGTTTGCGTTTGCATTCAGATAATATTTAAAGGACATGTAACATCTTTGTAGGTGGAGCGACCATTCGTTCGATTCCACGTACAGGCTTTCCACCGGGCTATAGTGCGAAAAGCACCCGTAGAGAGACGGATCCCTGGATGTGAACAGGGTCAAGAATTTCAAGGGCAGTAGGTCTTGCAGACTGATATGATATGGCCCCATAGTCTAGGCGGGTACGTATGAGGCTTTTATAGAAATTCATTAAACACTTCTTGTCACTTCCCCACGTAGTGCGATACAGCACTTTCAGAAAGTTCATAGCTTTTATGCGCTTGTTTTTTTTAATATTTGATCTGTGATATGAAGGTTAGCTTGACGTGAAAGATTAAGCCTAGGAATTTGTGTTCAGTACTAAAAGAAAGACGTTGCTCATGCAGGTGAGTGTTCCCAACGCTTCTTTTCTTAGAACATCTAGCTCATTGCACTAGACGAGAATGTGGATAACCGTATGTGGTTCTCCACATCTCTCACAATGTGGTGGATTGCCGGTAGATAGAATATATGAAAGTGTGGAGTGTGTATGTCCTGTTCTAAGCCTTGTTCGTGTTGCTTCTGTGTGTTGTGATTTTGATAGTGGCGGCTAGTTACCTAGTTGTGCCTTATTAGCATGAAATTTATTCTCTGTGTGTCTATCCCACGTGCTCTGCCAATACCCCCTGAGCTTTCATTTTAGAAAAGGTTTCAAGTCAAGTGCAGGGATTGGTATTGATGAATTGGAATTAGTGTCGGTGGTTGAACCAGCCCTCTTGTCAGCCAAAACGTTCCCTTATATCTCACGGTGCCCTGGCTCCCAGCAGGCAACGACATGCTGTTTTGATGTGTGCAGTGTGCACAGAAGCGAGTAAAGTGACGCCAGCACAGGGTTCTTGTGTTTAGGAGTTTTCAGGGCTTTAACCACACTAAGGGAATCTATGTATATTAACCGCCTTTTGTAATTTTATCTGTTTGAAGTTTTTATCGACTCCTACGCCACCACCAGCGATAATGCTAGAACATTCGATGGCAAGAGTATAAATGCCGACGCGCTTCGCCGCTTGTCAGATGTTGATCGAAGGCCGACGCTCCGTTCGCCGCTATCAGTCCGAGACTGCTATCTGAGCAAGACTGCTGCTGTAATTGGACTTTCCGTTTACCGGGCACAGGTTTGCCCAAATAAACAGTTAAGCCCCAACACGATGTCTTTTGTCTTCGGCCACGTCACGGCCCCGTGACATCTGGTGGAGGTGCTGTTTCTTCCATGTACCGGACGCCTCCGTCAAGCCGTGAACCCAGCCCACGCCGTGAAGACACCGACGCCAGCAACGAGCAGCGAGTTAGCCGCAGGCAACAAGGTCTGCCACCGGAGTACGGGCTTTTACTGGACAAGGCTCGGAAAACCAAAACGTTGACGTCGACCACGGCGACCATGTCAACGCCGGTTCTACCTGCACCACTCCTGCTCCGGAAACCGAAAGAGCCGCCAACTTTCCGCGGTTCGCCACTGGAACACGCGGAAAGTTGGATCGCAAGGTTCGACCGCGTCGCCGCCTTCAATGACTCGACAAACGAAGACAAGCTACGGCATGTGCATTTCGCATTGGAAGATGCTGCTCGGACCTGGTTCGAAAATCAAGAGCGAAGCCTCACAACGTGGGACGCCTTTCGCGCCAGGTTCCTCACCACTTTCGCAAGTAAGGAGAAGGCCGCAGCTCTCCTCGAAACTCGCATGCAGATGTCATATGAAAACGTAGCGATATTCACGGAAGATATGATTAAACTCTTCCACCACGCTGACTCCGACATGTCCGAGGAGAAGAAGGTGCGTCTACTTATGCGAGGATTAAAGCAGGAACTCTTCGCCGGGCTGATCCGAAACCCGCCTAAGACGATCGCCGAATTCATTTCAGAAGCATCTACGATAGAGAAGACGCTCGAGATGCGCACGCGACAATGTAACCGTAGCTTCTCATCTACAAGCTACGCCGGCATTCAAGGGCTTGGAACCACTGACTTGCGTGAGACGACCCGAGCAATCGTGCAAGAGGAGCAGCGAAAATTACTTCCTTCAGCGCAGCCTCACGTGGAATCCATCGCAGACGTCGTACGCCAGGAGATCCAGCAGTCACTGGGCGTTCCTCAGCCTCAAGAGCCGCAGCTGCAAGTCATGAGCTATGCTGCTGCAGCACGCCACCACGCCTCTCCTCCACGCGCACGCCAAAATGCCGCCCCATCGCACTTCCGTCGCCAGACACCATCGCCACCACCACCCCCACCGACGACCTACCGTTCGCCAGCGGACCGGCGAAGTGCACCAAGGAAAACTGACGTTTGGCGCACCCCTGACCACCGCCTTCTGTGCTACCACTGCGGCGAGGCCGGGCACACTAACCGCCTTTGCCAGTACCGACAGATGGGACTGCGTGGCTTCGCCTTCCATGCACCACTTCCGCAGCCAGGGGAACGGCCACGTGACATCGCAGACTACCTGACAGGAACTCAATGAACACCTCAAAGTCCTTCTCGTTCGCCGTCGCCCAGCCACCACATGTCACCACACCCCCGGCAGTACTCCGGCCTTACGCGGGGCCGGTCTCCTAGCCCGTATCCGGGAAACTAAGGGCAGCAACCGGTGGAGGTGTGGTTGCTGTGCGACGAACTACCAAAGATCCTCCGACGACGACGACGCCGCGACGGAGCTTTCCGAACATAAGGCCAACCACGCAAAGCCCTGACGGTGGAAGCTCACTTACCGAAGGTGGCCTGACGACGCAACATGAAACCAGCGAAACAAGCTGACGAAGCCGTGACCCGACGCCACGCCCTAACTGTAATGCGAGACGGCGAACTAGCTACCTCAACGTTCTTATCGACGGCCACAGTGTGACCGTTCTCGTTGATACTGGAGCCGACTATTCTGTCGTCAGTGGGTCGTTCGCCGCGAAGTTAAAGAAAGTTAGGACAGCTTGGAAAGGCCCTGAATTCCACACAGCCGGATGTCATCCCGTAACGCCTGCAGGAATCTGCACAGCGAGAGTCACCATTAACGGCTGTATTTATCCGACAGACTTCGTAGTCCTACAGCGTTGCTCAAGAGATGTCATCCTCGGCGTGGACGTTTATGCCTCCATGGTGCTGTCATCAACGTAAAAACAAAGTCGATAACGTTATCCACAGAAGAAGCACTACCGCCGCACACGCCATCAGGACACCATGCCTTGAATGTGCTGGAAGAACAAGTCACCATTCCGCCTCGCTCAAGCGTCATTATTTCAGTCGGCGCTCCTAAATCACCTGACTTGATAGGCGTCGTTGAAAGCAGTCAGCATCTGTTGGTCACCCGAAATATTTGCGTCGCAAGAGGAATTGCAGAGCTGCGGGAAGGCAAAGCAACGGTTATGCTCACGAATTTCAGCAATGAGTACAAACATGTGAACAAAGGAACAACGGTCGCATACATGGAAGAAATTGTCAAAGCCACCAGTGGTTTCGCCCTCGCCCATTCTGCGGAACCTGCTCAAAGGAACCAAGCCCCTCCCATAGCTTTCGACGTCCATCCCAGACTTCCGAACGATAAGCAAAAACAGCTCAAGACTCTGCTCCTGCAATACGAAAATTGCTTTTCGTCGTCATCGAAAATTCGGCAGACCCCAATCACGAAACATCGCATCATAACCGAAGAAAATGCCAGACCACTCCGTCAGCGTCCGTACAGGGTTTCGACGCGAGAACGTGAGGCCATGAAGAGACAAGTTGATGAGATGGTGCGGGATTACATCATCCAGCTGTCCAACAGTCCATGGGCATCCCCCTTGGTGTTAGTGAAGAAAAAGGATAGGACCTTACGTTTCTGCGTCGATTATCGCCGCCTGAACAAAATCACAAGAAAGGACGTGTATCCTCTCCCACGAATATACGACGCACTTGATCGGCTCCATACACCAAGTTTTTTCTGTCAATGGACCTCATGACTGGCTATTGGCAAATCGAAGTCGACGAAAGAGACCGAGAAAAGACAGCGTTTATAACACTGAAGGCCTCTTCGAGTTTAAGGTGATGCCCTTCGGCCTTTGCTCAGCGCCTGCAACTTTGCAACGCGTTATAGATACAATACTGGCAGGATTGAAGTGGCAGACTTGCCTAGTGTACTTGGACGACGTCGTCGTGTTTTCCCGAGTTCGACGAGCATCTTCGGCGCCCTTGAAGCTGTACTTCAAGCCATCAAGACGTCCAGACTCACACTGAAGCCAGAAAAGTGCAGATTTGCGTATGAGGAGCTCTTGTTTCTGGGGCACGTTATCAGCAAGTCTGGAGTTCGTCCAGATCCACTGAAAACAGCCGCCATCGCCGACTTCCCGCCGCCCACTTACAAAAAGGCCGTGCGCTTATTTCTGAGCCTGTGCGCCTATTATAGCGCCCACAAAAAACGCCTATAGCAAACGTCTACTACAATATACCGGAGTGAAAGTTTGGAATGGCATACCGCGTTATATAAAGAATACCCACAACTTTTACAGATCATTGAAAAAATACTACATTGAAGCAATTTTCACTGCTTGTGTTGACTGATATTTCAGGTTGTAATTTTTTATTATGTGTCTATATATTGCCCTTTATGTGTTTAGTGTTTTCTTTGAAAGATGTTTTTTGAAAGATGTTTCAACACCCTTAGTCTCTTTATTAAGACATATAAGAGAACTACTATTGATACTTGCAACTACACGTATCATTCTTCAGTTCTGTACACCACTGATTACCAAATATTTGTGTTTACTACAAGTTATGTACTTTCCCTTTTTTCTATGTTCAATCGAATTTAAGTGACTGTTGTTAGCAGATAAACATTACTTCTTGTATGATGATATCAAATTTGAATGGTTTACTTCTGTTTATTTTTATTTAGAACTATTACAGTTTCAGTTAGGTATACTTTCAAAGGGACCCGCACTAGCCTTTGGCTATGGGACCATACAGTTTGTGCTTATTTTGTAAAAGATATGAGTGGAATAAAGATCATTATTCATTCATATAGTTGTATGAGTACAAGTTTTTAAGCGGAAGATCAATTTATTGCTCGCGGAACCATTCTTCTTCTCAAATATACCAACAAGAGGAGTGCCTCAAGGGTCTTCTCTCTCGCACATTTTGTTCAGTATATTACCTATCTCAATTCTTCTGCATAACAATGTGCAAGCGTGCGTGTACGCAGACGCCATTGCATTCTTTGCTTCTTCTAGTGATAGACATTCGCTGCACAACAGTGTACAGGCATACTTGGATGACATTAAAATATAGGTTAGTGGTCTGAATTTGACTCTTAATGTTAACAAAAGCCCCCTTCTTGCTTTCCCACTGACTTTTTCTGATGGTGATGATGATCTTTGGTGCTTTGTGGTGACAGGGCTATTTGATGACCAAAGAGCGGCCAGTGAATGGGACAAGAGATGTAAACAAGGATTGTGATTTGCGGCCTTAAAATTCCTTGCTCTAAGGCGGGTAAAACATAGAAGTAATAAATCAGGACTATGCCGTGAAAAGTGTGTGGTGTTAGTGGTTGACGAAGTTTCTGGTTTTTGCCACGGAAGATGAATGGCATTAGCACAGGTGCCTTGACACTTCACACCCTTGCGTCCAAGGACCGTGAGGCAAGTGCTTTGTTGAGTGTAGCCGCGGCAGCGGAGACCTCTCTGGAGAGGTCATGCTACGGAATGCCCGGGTACATCATATGAAATGTACGAACTTTTCTAAAAAGCTAACAACGATTTGTGTGTGAAAAGTGGTTCTCTACCGACGAACATTGCAGGATGAAGTGATATCTGCTGTCGGTAGAGTAATAAAAAGTGTTGTCCTCTTGGCGTATCTAAATTTTTACACTGGATCATAATTTGAAGTACGGTGAGCGCTTTTTCACATCTATCACACAAAGGTGGATCGCCACCAGACAAATAAAATGAATGTGTAGTGTGTGTATGTCCAGTTCTTATCTTTGTAAGTTTTACTTCTGTGTGGCGTGATTTTGATACTGGCGGCCAATGACCAAGTTGCTGTTTGATGACATGCAATTTATTACCTGTGTGTGTGTCCCATGTGCTCTGCCAACAAACCCTGAGCTGTCGCTTTAGTAAAGGTTTCAAGACAAATGCAGGAATTGGTATCAAAGTATTCGCAGTAGTTTTGCTGGCGGATTCAGCTAGCTGGTCCACCAGAACGTTACCTTGTATACCGCGGTGTCCTGGCCCCCAAAAAACGACAACATGCTGCTTGGATGAGTGGACTCATAAGAGCGAATAAAGCGAGACAAGGACAGGGTTTTTGTGCTTTTTAAAAGCTTTCAGAGCTTTTACTACACTTAGGACATCTGTGTATATTCTTGCCTCGAAGAGTTTTATTTGTTTATTGTGTTTAACAGCCGCAAGTATCGCATAAACTTCGTCGATGAAAATGATTGTATCAGAGTGCAGGACGCCAGCTTCCGAAAAGGATGGGCCGACAGCTGCGTGCGAGACAGAAGTGTTTGTCATTGAAGAATCTGTAAAAACCCAGGACATTTGCATTTATGTTGTAGTTCTATGAAATACGTCTGAATATGTGTAATTGTCACGTGCTTCGTAACCTCCAAGAACAACACGTCGCAATCTATCGCTGCCACTACCACGGTGGCAGGCATACTGTGGAGCCATCAAACGGTGTTCAAGTGGCACGTCGGTTTTCTTCGCTAGGCCCCTCACACGGAGTGATTAAGGTTGTCTCATAGAAGGTTGTTCCTCAAATGGCTTGACGTGTCAATAATTGTGGAATGTGATGGGTGATTCTTGTTTGCGTTTGCATTCAGATAATATTTAAAGGACATGTAACATCTTTGTAGGTGGAGCGACCATTCGTTCGATTCCACGTACAGGCTTTCCACCGGGCTATAGTGCGAAAAGCACCCGTAGAGAGACGGATCCCTGGATGTGAACAGGGTCAAGAATTTCAAGGGCAGTAGGTCTTGCAGACTGATATGATATGGCCCCATAGTCTAGGCGGGTACGTATGAGGCTTTTATAGAAATTCATTAAACACTTCTTGTCACTTCCCCACGTAGTGCGATACAGCACTTTCAGAAAGTTCATAGCTTTTATGCGCTTGTTTTTTTTAATATTTGATCTGTGATATGAAGGTTAGCTTGACGTGAAAGATTAAGCCTAGGAATTTGTGTTCAGTACTAAAAGAAAGACGTTGCTCATGCAGGTGAGTGTTCCCAACGCTTCTTTTCTTAGAACATCTAGCTCATTGCACTAGACGAGAATGTGGATAACCGTATGTGGTTCTCCACATCTCTCACAATGTGGTGGATTGCCGGTAGATAGAATATATGAAAGTGTGGAGTGTGTATGTCCTGTTCTAAGCCTTGTTCGTGTTGCTTCTGTGTGTTGTGATTTTGATAGTGGCGGCTAGTTACCTAGTTGTGCCTTATTAGCATGAAATTTATTCTCTGTGTGTCTATCCCACGTGCTCTGCCAATACCCCCTGAGCTTTCATTTTAGAAAAGGTTTCAAGTCAAGTGCAGGGATTGGTATTGATGAATTGGAATTAGTGTCGGTGGTTGAACCAGCCCTCTTGTCAGCCAAAACGTTCCCTTATATCTCACGGTGCCCTGGCTCCCAGCAGGCAACGACATGCTGTTTTGATGTGTGCAGTGTGCACAGAAGCGAGTAAAGTGACGCCAGCACAGGGTTCTTGTGTTTTAGGAGTTTTCAGGGCTTTAACCACACTAAGGGAATCTATGTATATTAACGCCTTTTGTAATTTTATCTGTTTGAAGTTTTTATCGACTCCCAGTACTGCGTAAGCTTCTCCTGTGGAAATGCTTGCATCAGGATGAAGAACGCCGGTCTCAGAAAAGGATTGGCCTACCACTGCATATGTCACATAAGTGTAGTACTTTCAGGCAGCAGTAAAGAACTCAGGGCAGGTGTATTTATGTTGTAGTTATAGGAAGTATGTATGTATGCGTTCGAGTGATGCGTGCTTTGTGACTTCAACAAAAGAGACATCACAGTCTACAAGCTGCCACTAACACGGTGGCAGGTATGCTGACTGTATTCGAGAAGAGGCACATCTCTTTCTTCGGCCAGACCCCTTACATGGAGCGAGTAGGAATGCCTCAACGAAGGACGGTTCTCGAACAAGCCAGAGCAAGACAAATCAATAATTGTGAACTGAGAGGGGAGTTGCTTGTCTGCTTTTACCTTCGGAAAGTACACAAAAGACAGGTAACATCTCTGTAGGTGGAGCGATCATTCATTCGAAGCCACGTACAGGCTCTTCACGGGGCTAGTTCGAAAAGCACCCGTATAGAGGCGATTGCCTAGATGGTGGACAGGGTCGAGAATCTTCAAGGCTAATGGTGTCGCAGACTGATAGATTATAGAACCGAAATCTAGGCGCGTGCGTACGAGGCTTTTGTATATATTCATCAGACATTTTCTGTCACTACCCCACGTAGTGCGGCACAACACTTTCAAAATATTCATTGTTTTTAAGCACTTGTCTTTTAAATACCTAATGTGTAGGATGAAGATTCGTTTTGTGTCTAATGTTAGTCTAAGAAACTTGTGCTCCGTCTTCACTGACAGAGGTTGACCATGCAGGACAATGTCGAGGTCAGGATGGAGGCCTCTTTTTCGGCTGAACAAGACGCAGGTGCTCTTTTGAGCGTTGAGTATAAAACCATTCTCATTTGCACATTGAGATACCTTGTTCAACCCTAGTTGAACCTAAAGTTGGCACATTTAGATGTTGCACGATTGGAAACCAATGTGTACATCATCTACATATATGCAGTAAAAGAAATTGCGTGAGAGAGACAGGTGCAAAAAATTCATTTTAACTATCAAAAGTGTGCAGCTCAATACACCTCCTTGTGGCACTCCTGTTTCTTGGACAAATATTCGAGATAAGACAGTGCCAACTCGGGCTCTGAATTTGCGGTTGGACAGGTAGCTTTCGATGATTGCCAGCGTTCTACCCAGCACACCTAAATGTGACAGGTCTCACATTATGCCAAAGCGTCATGTAGTGTCATATGCCTTTTCCATATCGAGCAACACGGAAAGAAAAAATTGCTTATGAACAAAAGCGTCGCGAATTTGTGCCTCCATATGGACAAGGTGGTCAGTAGTGGACCAAGCCTCTCAAAACCCACACTGGTATGGGTTAAGTAGGCCATTAATTTTAAGGAAGTGCATCAGGCGCCTGTTAATCATTTTCTCAAAGACCTTGCAAAGACAGTTGGTTAACGCTATTGGCCTGCAGCTGGAAACTGAGGCCGGGTCCTTGCCTTGTTTTATAATTGGGATAACGATAGCTTCCTTCCAGGCTGAGGGTAGCTCGCCGGAAGGCCAAATCGCATTATACGGGGAGAGGTGAGCTTTTTGGGTTTCAGTGGGCAGATGTTTCAACATTTCGTAAGCCACACAGTCCGGGCCTAGGGTAGATTTATTGCAGCAGGTAAGTGAGGCTTGTAGTTCAGCCAAAGAGAAAGCTTGATTTTATATAGCTCGTGTTGTGTGAGTTTTTGCTGTAATCTTCGTTTTTCCATTCTGGTTTTGTATCGTTGGAATGCTTCACTATAGTCTGACGAGCTGTAGACCTGCTGGAAGTGCGCCCCAAGAGTGTTCGCCTGGTCTTCCAAGCTCTCTCTTTGTGTGTTCACTAGAGAAAGTGTGTGTACTTGTCCTCCTGCTACCTTACTAACCATGTTCCCGACTCTCGCCTGATCTGTGTTTGAAATATTGCCTGATAAGAATTTATGCCAACTTTCTTTCCTCGCCTGTCTGCGCGCCCTCCTTCCTTGCAACTTGATCTTCTTAAAATTTGTAAGATTCTCGGCTGTGGGCAAGTCTCTAAAGATCTCCTATGCCTTATTTTGTTCTTTGCCCGCATTAAGGCACTCATTATTCCACAATGGGATTCATGGTTTGCCTGACGGTTCACATGTTTGTGGTATATATTTCATTGCAGCATCAATCAAAAAGGCTGCCAGGTAGCTCACAGCAGCTTCTATGCTTAACACCTCAATGTCAGTCCAAGTCAAGAGAGTCATCTTTTGAAACTGTTTCCAATCGCTTTATCGAGCAGCCAATTGGGAGCATGTGGAGGACATATATTTGATATTGATGAGCTGAGAACTGTCGGAAAATGGTCACTACTGTATGAATTATTGATAACTTTCCATTTAAATGGAGGTAGGAGTGATGGAAATGCTATGCTGAGGTCGATTGACGAGTACGTATTGTTAACAATATTGTAATATGTTGGTTTTTTGCCATTCAGGAGGCACGCGCCGGAAGGAAAAATAAACTGTTCAATCAGGCAACCTCACGCATCGCAGCGAGTGTCGCCCCATAAGCTATTACGTGCGTCAAAGTCCTCTAGAAAAACATAGGGTTCTGGGAGTTGATCTATGAACGACTGTAATTACTGTTTATTGAGTTGGTGATGCGGGGGTATGTAAATAGAGCACATTGTGACCATTTTGTTGAAGAGGACAGCTCGGACGGTCACCGCCTCAAGGGGTGTCTGAAGCGGTAAATGTGCACAAGCTGTTCCGTGATCAACTGTGATTGCAACACCACCAGATGATGTGACAGCATCATCCCGATCTTTTCGAAAAAATAGTGTAACTACGTAGGAAGTTGAGGACCGCCAGGTGGCGCCGAGGAGTGCACACGCGTTCACATCGGCTCTGTCAATCATCGTACCTAGCAGCGGTTAAAATCATGTGACTACCAGTGAAGCTACGGCAATTGTGCAGGAAGACGTCAGGTACACGCTGACGCCACCTTTTTGGACAAGCGATCCCGGTTTCCTCTAGGAAGTGAAGACCTTCGGCAGAGCATGCTTACCCGCCACGCTAAGCCTCGCGGCGAAGCGGAGCGCGGAGTCCTGGCAGCCAGCTCTCGGCCGACGCGCCGCGCTGCACCTGCCCGAACCCCAATGGACAACGACCCGGAACTAGCCCAGGCACTTATGGACATGGATGACCAAGACATCGAAACCCAAGTGAGCTCTGCGGTGGACGCCAACGAAGATTTCCTTTCACCTGACAAGATGCTACAAAGGGAATCTACTAGCGATGCCGAGAACAAAAAAAAAGACTCTGCGGAGGAACCCGACGACGAAGCCAAGAATGGTCAGTGGCAGGTAGCTATGTCATTGCGACAGCGAAAACGCATCAGGAAACAAGAACGCGCAGCCAGAGATGACAGCGTTGCTCGAGGCGAAACTGAGAGCAACAGCTCCGGCGCTAGAACGCTTGCAGAAGAGCAACGCGGAAGAGCATCTGACAGGGGCCGACGATGAACGCGCGCGGCGCCGCTGCCCAAAAACGATATGAAGATTATCATGCGGCCCAGACCAGGGTTAGTTGTGAAGGAACTGAAAGCATACCAGGTTGCGCGAGCGATAGAACATGCGAGCGGTGACCCGGAGGCCTGTAACAGCCACAAAGTTCTGCTTCGCATTCGCAACGGATCAAACATAATTATTGCAAGCACTCCGTACGAAGATGTAGCAGAAAGGATCTTGAAGATAAAGGCACTGGAGCTCAATGGCACCAACTATCCCGTGAACACCTACATATCCACTCCTGTTGGATACCTGAAAGGAGTGGTACACGGATTAGAACGCGAAACGCCAGAAGCTGAACTCCTGAGTCATCTCCGAGTGCGCACTCAAGGAGTGACAATTGTTCAAGCCCGCATGCTCGGACAGTCACAAACTGCAGTGATCACGTTCGATGGACCAATACTGCCGCGCTTCGTGTATTATTACGGTGGCGAAATGCCGTGCGTGCCTTATCAACCCACATGGCAGTACTTTAAACTCTGCAAGAGCCAGGGACATAGGACGGATGTCTGTCCCACACCAATGACAAAGGCGTGCAGTAACTGTCGCCTAAGAGACCCACCTGAGGACCACACTTGCGATCCGGAATGTGCCCTGTGCGGCGGACGCCATCCCACGGCGGCATCGGAGTGACCAAGAAACTCAAACGCGTCCCTCAAAAGGGCCGGTCGCTGCTGTCGCACCAACACAGCACACCAAAAACCACTGGTATACTCAAGAGGCGCTGGTTAAGCACGGACCGCGAGGACTCTGCACTGCCAGGCGGGACCCGTTCCAGTTCCCGATCCAGGTCTCGATCTACATCCCGATCCAGGTCCCGCTCTCGAGACTGCTCCAACTCCAGGAATGGTGGCCACAAGCAGGCCCAAGCAAAGCAACAACAGCACAAGGGCAAGAATGCGCAGAAAAAGGAAGGAAAGAACCAGGTGAGCTGGGCAGCAAAATCCTCCCTACACTCACACCAAACACCACAACTCACGCGCTTGGAACGTGAGTTATAGATAATGCGGGTGAGAATGGGTGACCTAGAACGCGAAAATAGGGAACTAAAAAAGCCACAAATGCAGCACCCGCAACAAAACTCTATACCCACCCAGAGTGGCCAGAAATCGCAAACGCAACCGAATGCAGGAGGTGACTCAATGATTACGTCGTCGATGCTGAAAGAAACATTAAAGAAAGTTATACCGACAGTTATAGAGCAAGTAATGATAAATGTAGATAGAAAGCTCGAGATTCTGGACAAGAAAATCCAGGCACAACACGTCGAATTCACGAAAGCCTTGCGAAAGCATGCCACAGGCATCAACATCAGAGAAAAAGCTGCGAAAATTTACAACAGGCCCGGATTGTCGGCCATGAACCAGGAGACGCATAATGGCTAATCATCAAACGCAGTGGTCAGAAAAGTGCGAAATATGGCAGTGGAACTGCCGCGGTTTCCGGCGGAAAAGAGGGGCAACTGTTGCAGCTGGTGGCGTCGAAACAAAAGCCACCTGCTGTCATAACAGTCCAGGAAGCCGGAACACAACCAAAATTACGGGGCTACGAAACTTATAGTACCGGGGACGCAGAATGGAAAGTTGCTACATTGGTCGATAACTCAATTACAGCAATATGTCATCAGCCCATTGAAGAGGCGGATATCCCGCATATCATAACAGAAATAACCTTCAAAGGGAGCCATGTAAAGAGCGCCTTCATACTTAATATCTATAGTCCCCCAAGACAAAAGAGAGCAACGTTCGACAAGCTCTTTCAAGAGACGGCAAAACTGGCGAAAGGGAATCCATTATTCATAGTTGGGGACTTTAACGCCAGGCATGCAAGCTGGGGATATAAGATGCAAGACACCAAAGGCAAGAATATCGCAAGACAAATAGAGAAACTGGAAATGACTCTGTTAACTGACCCTGCAATACCAACGAGGATAGGCAACAGCGTATCCATGGACACAAGTCCGGACTTGACGATAGTACAAAACTGCCACAGCGTGGACTGGTACAACACCCTTGAAAACCTGGGCAGTGATCATTACACGCTAAGCACCACAATCCGAACCGGCCGAATCCGCAAACACATCGGCACAGCCAAAATTACAGACTGGCACGCATATAGAAAAGCGCTAAAAGCGCACGTGACCGCAATAGACGACTTGGACGAGTGGTGCAAAGTAATTCGAAATGAAAAGCAAATGTACACCAAATCTGTCGCCAGAACAGATGATACCCCTGAAGTAGACGCTCACCTTCTCCACCTGTGGGAAGCAAGAAGAAACCTCACTAAAAGATGGAAAAGGCAAAAGCGAAATAAGAAACTCAAAGCGAAAATTGAAGAAATAACGCAGCAAGCCGAACAGTACGCTAATAAACTCGCGACAGCCAACTGGGAACAATTTTGCGATTCACTAAATGGAACCCTAGGAACAGCAAAGACATGGAATATCCTAAGAGTCATGATTGACCCTCTGAAAACTAAGCGCGAAGGACAAAAATCTCTAGAAAGATAATTGCACACATATCCAGGCACACGAGATGACCTGCTTCAAGACATCTATATTAAGTGTTTCGGCGCCCGAGCCATCACAGCCCCTTACCAGGCTAAATACACTGGGCTCTCAAACTCAGAACTGGATGCACCTTTCACGCATGCCGAGGTCAGAGCGGCGAACGTCAGCATGAAACGCAACACAGCGCCTGGGGCGGACCAAATTACCAATGCCATGATTCGCAACATGAATGACGAAGCCATAACAGCGCTTCTAAATTTCATTAACAAACACTGGGTGAATGGCACTATACCTCAGCAATGGAAGCATGCTGCAATAATTATGATACCCAAACCAGGAAAGAAATTGGCAATAGAAAACCTCAGGCCAATCTCTCTTACCTCGTACTTAGGCAAAGTGTTTGAGAGATTAATAAATACCAGACTTACACGGCACCTTGAACAAAATAACTTGTTGCCAAACACCATGTTTGGTTTCCGCTCGAACCTTTCGACACAAGACATCCTTCTGCTTTTAAAGGAGGAAGTACTAACAAATGTTCCAAAAGTAGGAGAAAACATTGTCATGACCATCGACATAAAAGGCGCTTTTGACAACGTAAGCCATAAGGCCATATTAGATGGGCTAGCAGCGACAAACTGCGGTCAAAGGACGTACAAATATGTACAGAACTTCCTTACAAAAAGAACCGCTGTTATCAGATTAGGAGAAGACGAATCCAATGTCTTTCACCCACCGAGCAAAGGCACACCACAAGTCGCTGTGATCTCGCCTACGCTTTTCAACATAGCCATGATTGGTCTAGCCAAAAAACTGGAAGGTATTCGCGACATCCGACACTCCTTTTATGCCGATGACATCACTGTAAGGACAACCAAGGGTAGCTTGGCGGAAAAAGAAGAGCGGCTTCAACTGGCAGCTAAAACCATCGAAGATTACACTAAAGAAAGGGGGCTTCAATGCTCAGCAGAAAAATCGGAACTCATTCGGTTCTCCAAGAGTTGTAAAAAACAAAGGACAGACCCGAGCCTCCGCCTTGAGGTCAAGCTAGACGGCAATATTATATCAGAGAAAACAACTGTTCGAATCTTAGGGATGTGGTTACAGTCCAATCAGCGATGTCTCCACACACTGAATATGCTTAAACGAACAGCTCAACAAATTGTTCGTATGATAGTTCGAATAACGAACAATCGTGCTGGACTGAAAGAACAAGACGTGCTTCGTTTGGTAAAGAGCTTAGTCATCAGCAGACTGACATACTCGCTACCCTACCACAACATGAATAGAGAGGAGCAAGAAAAAGCAGACAAAATAATAAGCATGGCATATAAAGCGGCTCTGGGACTACCACAAAGCAATTCAACTGCGAAGCTATTAGCGCTCGGACTTCACAATACATTTGATGAGTTGGCTGAGGCACAAGTAACCACCCAGATTAACCGCCTGCTACAGATGCCAACCGGCAGAGAACTACTTCAGAGGATCGGCCTTGGCGAGCAAGTACACGCACATGGAAGAGCTAAGGAATTGTCGTGCTCAGTCAAAGCCTCGTACAAAATATGCCCCCTACCGAAGAACATGGACCCAGTTTTACATGCTGGAAGACGTAAAGCAAGAGCCGTTTACATAGATAAACAGACAAAATATCTGAATACGGCGAGATTTACTGACGCTGCACCATATCAGGCAAATGCAAAAACTTGGTGGCCGTGGTCACAGACCGAAAAGGAAACGTCACAAGTTGTGCCTCCATAGCCCAAGCCTCTATCACAGAAGCGGAGGAGATAGCGATCGCGCTGGCAATCAAGGAGGGCAGGGAGCGAAAAGCCCCAATGACAATAATCACAGACTCGAAGGCTGCATGTAGAAATTACGAAACAGGTAGAATATGTATGAAGGCCTTCCAAATTCTAACCAAAGCTCACAAGTACTTCCCAATTGAATACACCCAAACCATTATCTGGGCGCCAGGGCACGAGGGCGTCACCGGGAACCAGTTTGCGGATGAAGCGGCTCGAGGCTTCACAAATTACCGAGCTTCCTTGCACACTGCAATAGAGGATCCAACACCCCTAGACCCTAACTTTGGTGCAATTCTTCAGTATTACAGGGACAATAGAAAAGTGTATCCAGCACCGCATAAGAAACTCATAGCAATGGAATCGGTGGCATTACGCAGAATCCAAACAAATACATACACGAACTTACACAGGCTGCATGTATTCTACCCCACAGCATACAGAGATATATTTCCGTGGTGTGGGGCCACACCAACTCTGTTTCACATCACGTGGGAGTGTACGCATCACAATGAAGAACACCACAACATGAACAACACAGAGGAACAATGGGAGACACTGCTGTCCAGCTCAGCCATTGTTGATCAGCGCTGGCTGGTCCAACGGGTAGAGATGATGGCTAGGGCCAGTGGAGCCCTGGAATAGGGGCCCGACTATTTCGAATGCTCCGCATTATGCGCAAATAAAGTTTTCTCTCTCTCTCTCTCTACGTAGGAAGTTTTGTGCTTTGATTTGATGTGTGTTTCTTGCACACAAAGCAGTTTTGGTGTATGCTTGTGTAGGTGTTCTAGGATATTGTCGAGGTTTCCCAGGTGTCTTTTAATGTTCCACTGTAGTATTTGTGTCATTTTGTTGTTGTGAAGTGCTGTTTGTAGAAAAGTGTTGACTCAGGTTGCAGGGCCTTTTTGGGGCCCTGTAATTCGGGGTTTATTTTTTTGGCGTGCTCCAAAGAGTTACGCCTATCCTTCAGTGCTCTAGGTGCCGGAGCAAGGGTACTTTTATCCATCACCTGCGAGGATGCGGATGGTGCCTGATAACAGGCACGTTCACAGACGTTTCGGACCTTACTGCGGGTGCAGTGGTCCGGGGTCCGGCAGACTCTGAAGTGTGCTGGATCTGTTAAGCACGAGGAGGAGCAGCACACGCTACTCCAGCCTTCAACGCAGACGGCGCGACCACGGTCACAATTTGTATGACATTCGCGGGCGCAGAAAGATGTGATGCGGCGACCTGGCGCGTCCCATCTGCGAAGGAAGGAGAGTGCTTGTTGTGGAGAGAGAAAAGCTGGTGCGCCTCTTGAAAAAGAGATTGAATTTAACTTTAAGTTCAACAACTTCTTTTTCCTTTTTGCAAGATGGGCATGATCGCGAGTTAGCGGGATGGTCTCCTCCGCAATTCGCACAGCGGGCTGCAGCAGTACAATCGTCCAATGGGCGTTCGTTGGAGCTACAGTTTGCTCAAGTAGCGTGCCCTCTGCAGCTTTGCGACTCATGTCTAAAGCGCTGAAACTTGAAACACCTACGAGGATTGGGTATGTAGGGCCTGACAGGAAGCTTGCAGTAGCCTGTATCAATTGAATCCGGTGTGTCACTGGTACCGAAGGTGATAAATATATGTTTTGTTGGTGTTTCTTTTTTGTTTCGTCGTATCACTAATCTTTGAACCTTCACTACATTATGGTCTTGCCAGCCTTATAATAGTTCACTCTCTCTTAAACCAAGAAGGTCGTCATCAGAGATGACACCACTAACTGTGTTCAAGGATCTGTGGGGGCCTATGGAAACTGAGACATCCCCAAAAGCTACTAGTTTAGATAGGATGTCATATTGTCACAGGGTCGAGACGTGGCCGAAGACAGGAGACTTTGTGTTGGAATTTAACTGTTTATTTGCGCGAACCTGTGCCCGGTAAACGGAAAATTCGATTACCTTAGCACTCTTGGACTGATAGCGGTGAACAGAGCGTCGGCCTTCGATCAACTACTCACAAGCGGCGAAGTGCGTCGGCATTTATACTCTTGCCATCGAATGTTCTAGCGTTATTGCTGGCGGTGGCGTAGGTTCCAGAATAATCTCTACAGTTTGCAGAGTGGGCGTGATCTTATCGAAACGATCTACTAAAGTCCGGAAGCTTCTCGAAAACTGCAGGCGCGGTTTGCGCTGAGAATTGTGTAGTGTTTTGGGGCGATAACAAAACTTGAAAAATAGAACGTGGCGTTGCCCCCCTCTGACAAAAACGCATTGTCCCGATGCTTTAACTAAGATGAAGGTACAACAATAATGCAAGAAAGTACAATGAATAAATTACGATACAATAATAATACAAAAAACACTGTCTCAGTTTGTTAACGCGCATGAAACGGCTTGAGGCGCGCGACATGGACGACTTCAGGTCGCGATCGGCGTCGTTAAGAGTTCGTGACGCCATCGGGAACAACCTCGTAATCAAGTGGGCCGAGACGTCGAACCACCCTCTACAGTCCGAAGTACCGCCGCAGAAGCTTTTCACTTAGTCCACGTCGGCGTATCGGCGTCCACACCCAAACGTGTTCACCGAGCTGGTATTGCACGAAGCGTCGTCGAAGATTGTAACGGCGGCTGTCGGTCGTCTGTTGGTTCTTGATACGGAGACGCGCGAGTTGTCGAGCTTTTTCGGCGCCTTGAAGGTACTCACTCACATCGAGGTTCTCCTCGTCGGTGACGTTGGGTAACATGGCATCGAGCGTGGTTGCCGCGCTCCTTCCATAGACCAATTTGTATGGAGATATCTGCGTCGTCTCCTGCACCGCCGTGTTGTATGCGAAAGTCACGTACGGAAGAATGGCGTCCCACGTCTTGTGTTCGACATCGACGTACATCGCCAGCATGTCGGCGATCATCTTGTTTAGCTGCTCGGTGAGGCCGTTGGTCTGTGGGTGGTACGCTGTCGTCCGGCGGAGGTTTGTGGCTGTATGCCAAGATTGCTTGAGTTAAGTCGGCAGTAAATGCCGTTCCTCTGTCACTGATAAGGACCTCCGGGGCGCCGTGACGTAGGACAATATTTTCGACGTAGAACTTAGCTACCTCAGATGCACTGCCTTTTGACAGGGCTTTAGTCTCGGTGTAGCGGGTGAGGAAGTCGGTAGCTACCATGATTCATTTGTTTCCGAAAGCTGACGTCGGGAATGGCCCCAGTAGGTCTATACCAAGGAGGATACATAGAACTCGCTGGAGTGGAAGCCGCCTATGCGCCGCTACAGGAGAGAGTGAAGCCGCGCCAAGCATGAGGCGGCCATGTTGCCAGTGGCAGAAAAGAGCCGAGCGCTGCAAATTTAATGCTTCATCGCGCTGCGGGTGAAGGGACTCGTGTGTTTATAAAGCAACAAAAACAAGTAATTCTGGTTGTAAATGTTTATTGCGACTTGTACGCAGCCAAGTCACATGTAGTGAACTCAATCAAAGTGCATATGCATCAAATCGCGATGCCTAAAGCAAACACATAATCGAAAACATAGGTGCCCTACTGGTGGTTGAAAATTATTGCCCTTGTCAAAAGTGGCCCCACCTTACTTTTGACCGATTCTCGGTTTTTTTTTTCTTCGTCATGTGTTATATCCTCACTTTTACGTATTGTTCGGCAATTTGCCTGCACAAAATGTAAACCTGATTATCAAGCGTATCAAAGTCTAGGACGTGCTGCTCTAGTTTATGGAACCAGTTTTTCTCGGAGGAAGCTCGTAGAACATTCAGGACGAGGTGTCTTGCTCTTGACTTCACCGTTGTGATGGAATCACATTCAGCCTGTAGCCGCCTCAGTCCTCGACTCCTTTACAGGGGCTAATGACATCTCGCGACGGTAAAACAAGACCACCTCGCCTCTTACATTTAATTAAAGGTGTCAGCTCATCTGAGTGCATGGCTGCTATGCACTCTTCACAGGTAGTTGCAGTTCAACCTTTCGAACAATGAAGCCTGCTATGTATGGCGCCACGGAACCACGGAACCGACAAAAGCAGAAAAGCTTTTGGGCTAGTCAATGCGATGCGTATTGTTGTGGTCATTGAGCTGCAGGAATGGGGCCTACTGCATGTCAGTGAGATTGCTTCTTGGATGTACCATGGCTGCAGGAGTCGTTGCATTCAATACGGAGAGAACATCTTGGGAGCAGTGTCCAGAGCTTGAAGACGTGACTTCTGTCTGAACCAATGGACGCTTGTATGCAGCCATAAACTGCGAAGTTGTTGGGTTGTTGTTATGGCCGCCTCATCCACGTATAGATTCAAAGAAGTTTTCGGCATAGTCTTGACTGAGTTTGTGTGCCAGTAAATATTTCAGCTGACCATGGCTGACAAGTCTGTGAAACATTCTTTCCGTGCTTGCCATGCGTATCCAAAAACCAATGAATCCGTTTTTTTTTTCAGTCCTTCTGTCACTGCCAGATCTCTCAGCCCGTTTATGTACGCTCGAGTCTCCACAAAAAAAAACGACTTCCAGAATGCTTCGTTCCCCTGCCGAAGGGGCGCTTTGTACGACCTTTCCAGCGGGTTCCTGTAGTTTAAGATGTCAAACAAGCCATCAAAAGTTCTAATAAACGTAGATCTTGTGCTGGCACTCTTGAATTGCGGCAGCTTTAGCTTTTGTTCGCAGAAGTCCAAAGCGTCGGCAACCGAGGCACTCGATCAGTTGTACAGCATATCATACCTTCATTTGCTTGCTTTTCCCATTGGACGTGGACTTTCGTAAGTTTGTTTCCGAGCCACAACTCTTCATCACGTTGAAGTGCCTTCAATGCCATTTCATAACCCCATTTCACATGCTTCCCTTTAATGTCAAAGAGGTGGTCAAAGCACTCTGGCGCGAAGTGCACAGAGCGAAGTGATCTCAGTCTTTCGCATTCTACTTCTCACGGCGAACGGCCCACTCCCAGAGGCTCCGCGTTACGGGATCTTTAGTAAACCTGTAACACAAATCCGGACTGTTATGTTTTGCACGCTTAGATCGCGTCAGCTATAGCTCCCGTTAGTAACGAGCGCGGAATGGCTATGTCGAAGACGTTTTCGTGTACGTACAGGTGGAATGTGAGGCCACAACTTTTTTTCAACCTGTTGGCACATCCGTAAATCACGCAAGAGGCAACCATTGTAAACCATTTCTCTTTGCAAGCCGACAAGGTGAAACAAGAACGGGCGAAATCAGCAGCTCGCGAAGGCGCTGAGCACGCTTTTTGCCACTGGCAAGATGGCGGCGGCTGGCTTCACTCGCACAGTGCCCCTTCCACTCCAGAAGTTTTATGTATCCTCCTTGGTCTATACCAATCTGCTGGAAAGGTTGGCCAGGTAGTTCAATTGGCTGCAAGAGTCCCGCTGGCCTTGTCGGTGGTGTCTGGCGTCGCTGACAGTCCCGGCATGTCCTCACATAATGAGTGACGTAGGTGGTAAGACGTGGCCAATAGTACCTTTCGTGTATCCTCGTGAGCGTGCGAGAAACACCGAGGTGTCCTGCTGTCGGATCGTCGTGCAGGGCCTGCAGGAGTTCTGGTCGCAGAGCTGAAGGCACCACGAGGCTTGAAGTGGTGAAAAGTTTTTCTTTTGGAGAAGACTGTTTCGCAGGAAGAACGACGCAAGTGCGCGCTTGAATACCTTCGGGACTTTGGTGGTCCTGCCTTCAAGATATTATTCCATTAGGGCCTTAAGTTCCGAGTCGGCCCGCTGTCGTTCAGCGAATTCGTCGGTAGTTATTGTTCCCAAGAAGCAGTCGTCATCCGGTGGTTGGTCGACAGGCGCACGAGAGAGACAGTCGGCGTCGGAGTGTTTCTTGCCGGACTTGTAAACGACGGTAATGTCATATTCTTGAAGTCTCAAACTCCATCGTGCTACGCGACCTGAAGGGTCCTTCAAGGTGGCTAGCCAACCCAAGGCGTGGTGGTCACTCACAACTTTGAAGGGCCTGCCGTAGAGGTAGGGGCGAATTTCGACGTAGCCCAGATGATGGCGAGGCACTCCTTTTCTGTTGTGGAATAATTGGCTTCTGCGTTGGATAGCGATAAGCTGGCGTAACTAATAACCCTTTCAAGTCCGTCAGCCCTCTGCACAAAAACGGCGCCAAGACCTACGCTGCTTGCGTCAGTGTGTATTTCTGTCTCGGCGAATTCGTCGAAATGGGCAAGTAACGGAGGAGTCTGGGGGCGATGTTTAAGCTCCAGGAAAGCATGTTCGTGTGGCTTTTCTCACTCGAACTCCCCGTCGGCCTTGGTAAGGTTAGGGAGAGGATCGGCGATGCGGCCGAAGATTCTCACGAACCGCCTATAATAGGTGCACAGCCCCAGAAATTGGCGCACCGCCTTCTTGTCAGTGGGGGGCGAGAAGTCGGCGATGGCGGCTGTTTTCCGTGGATTGGGACGAACTCCAGACTTGCTAATAACGTGCCCCAGACACAAGAGCTCCTCGTACGCAAATCTGCACTTTTCTGGCTTCACTGTGAGTCCGGACGTCTTGATGGCTTCAAGTACAGCTTCAGGGCGCCGAAGATGCTCGCCGAAACTCGAGAAAAACACGACGACGTCGTCCAGGTACACAAGGCTAGTCTACCACTTCAATCCTGCCAGTACTGTATTCATAACGCGTTGAAAAGTTGCAGGCGCTGAGCAAAGACCGATGGACATCACCTTAAACTCGAAGAGGCCGTCCGGTGTTATAAACGCCGTCTTCTCTCGTTCCCTTTCATCGACTTCGATTTGCCAATAGCCAGTCTTGAGGTCCATTGATGAAAAGTACTTGGCGCTATGGAGCCGATAGAGTGCGTCGTCTATTCGTGGGAGAGGATACACGTTCGTTCTTGTGACTTTGTTCAGGCGGCGATAATCGACGCAGAAACGTAGGGTCCCATCCTTTTTCTTCCCTAACACCACGATACACGTCCTTTTTTGTGATTTTGTTCAGGCGGCGATAATCGACGCAGAAACATAGGGTCCCATCCTTTTTCTTCCCTAACACCACGGGGGACGCCCATGGACTCTTGGACAGCTGAATGATGTCATCCCGCAGCATCTCATCAACTTGTCTCTTCATGGCCTCACGTTCTCGCGTCGAAACCCTGTACGGACTCTGACGGAGTGGTCTGGCATTTTCTCCGGTTATGATGCGATGTTTCGTGATTAGGGTCTGCCGAATTTTTCATGACGATGAAATGCAATCTTCCTATTGCAGGAGCAGGGCCTTGAGCTGTTCTTGCTTATGGTTCGGAAGTCTGGGATTGACGTCGAAAGCTGTGCGAGGGGCTTAGTTCCTCTGAGCGGGTTCCGCAGAATCTGTGAGGGCTGAAGCACTGGCGGCGTTCACAATTTCTTCGATGTATGCGACCGTTGTTCCTTTGTTCACATGTTTGTACTCATTGCTGAAATTCGTGAGCATAACCATTGCTTTGCCTCCCCGCAGCTCTGCGATTCCTCTTGCGACGCAAATATTTCGGGTGACCAACAGATGCTGACTGCCTTCAACGACGCCTTCCAAGTCAGGTGATTTAGGAGTGCCGACTGAAACAATGACGCTGGAGTGAGGCGGAATGGTGACTTGTTCTTCCAGCACATTTAAGGCATGGTTTACTGATGGCGTGCGCAGCGGAAGTGCTTCTTCTGTGAATAAGGTTATCGACTTTGTTCTTAGGTTGATGACAGCCCCATGGAGGACTAAAAAGTCCATACCAAGGATGACATCTCTCGAGCAACGCTGTAGGACTACGAAGTCTGTAGGATAAATACGGCCGTTAATGGTGACTCTCGCTGTGCAGATTCCTGTAGGCGTTACGAGATGACCTCCGGCTGTGCGGATTTCAGGGCCTTCCCAAGCTGTCCTAACTTTCTTTAACTTCGTGGCGAACGACCCACTGATGACGGAATAGTCGGTCGACGAGAGCGGTCACACTGCGACCGTCGATAAGAACGTCGAGGTCGCTAGTTCGCCGTCTCGCATTACGGTTAGGGCATGGCGTCGGGTCACGGCTGCGTCGGCTTGTTCCACTGCTTCCGTGTTGCGTCGTCAGGCCACCTTCGGTAAGTGAGCTTTCGCCGGCAGGGCTTTGCGAGGTTGGCGTTGTGTTCGGAAAGCTGCGTCGCGTCGTCGGAGCAGGAGGAGGATCTTCGGTAGCTCTTTGCACAGCAACCGCACCTCCATCGGTTGCTGCCCTTAGTTTCCCGGATACGGGCTAGGAGACCGGCCCCGCGTTGGGCCAGAGTACTGCCGGTGGTGGGGCGACATGCGGCGGCTGGACGACGGTGAACGGCAAGGACTTAGGACTTCGTGGTGTCCATTGAGTTCCTGTCAGGTAGTCGACGATGTCACGTGGCCGTTCTCCCGGCTGTGGATGCGGTGCATTGACGGCGAAGCCACGCAGTCCCATCTGTCGGTACTGGCAACGGCGGTATGTGTGTCCGGCCTCGCCGCAGTGGTAGCAGAGCGGGCGGGGATCAGGGGTACGCCAGACGCCAGTCTTCCTCGGCGCACTGTGCTGGGCTGCTGGCGAACGCTAGGACGTCGGGGGGGGGGGGGGGGTGGCGGCGGTGGCGTCTGGCGATGGAAGAGCGATGGGGCAGCGTTTTGGCGTGCGCGTGGAGGTGGGGCGTGGCGGCAGGCTGCAGCAGCATAGCTCATGGCTTGCAGCTGAGGCTCTTCAGACTGAGGAACGCCCAGCGATATCTGGATCTCCTGGCGTACGACGTCCGCCATGGATTCCGCGTGAGGCTGTGCTAAGGGAAGTAACTTTGGTAGCTCTTCTTGCACGATCGCTTGGATCATCTCACGCAAGTCAGTGGTTCCAAGCCCTTGAATGCCGGCGTAGCTTGTAGACGAGAAGCTACGGTTATATTCCCGCGTGCGCATCTCGAGCGTCTTCTCTATTAGATGCTTCTGAAATGAATTCTCCGACCATCTTTGGCGGGTTTCTGATCAGCCCGGCGAAGAGTTCCTGCTTTACTCCTCGCATGAGCAGACGGACCTTTTTCTCCTCGGACATGTCAAAGTCAGCGCAGCGGAAAAGCTTTATTATGTCTTCCATGAATAGCGCCACGTTTTCGTTTGGCATCTGCATGTGGGTTTCGAGAAGAGCTGCGGCCTTCTCCTTGCGCACCACACTTGTGAAATTGGTGAGGAGCCTGGCGCGAAAGACGTCCCACGTTGTAAGGCTTCGCTCTTGATTCTCGAACCAGGTCTGAGCAGCATCTTCCAAGGCGAAATACACATGCCGGAGCTTGTCGTCGTCTGTCCAGTCATTGAAGGCGGTTACGCGGTCAAACCTTTCGATCCAGCTTTCCGGGTCTTTCAGTGGCGAACCGCGGAAAGTTGGCGGCTCTTTGGGTTGTCGGAGCAGGAGTGGTGCAGGCGGCACGGGGGTGGTCATGGTTGCAGTAGTTGATGTCAGGATCCGGGCCTGCCTGGCTGCTTCAGGAAGGGGTCTGTACTCTGGTTGTAGTCCCCTCTGCCGGCGGCTTGTTCGCTGTTCTGGGTTAGCGTCCGTGTCTTCTTTGCCGCTTGGGCTGGGGTCGCGGCTTGAAGGGGGCATGCAGAACATAAAATAAGCAGCACCTCCACCAGATTCACGGGGTCGAGACGTGGCCGAAGACAGGAGCCTCTGTGTTGGAATTTAACTGTTTATTTGGGCGAACCTGTGCCCGGTAAATAGAAAATCCGATTACAGTAGCAGTCTTGGACTTATAGTGGCGAACGGAGCGTCGGCCGTCGATCAACTACTCACAAGCGGCGAAGTGCGTCGGCATTTATACTCTTGCCATCGAATGTTCTAGCGTTATCGCTGGCGGTGGCATAGGTTCTAGAATAATGTGTACAGTTCGCAGAGTGGGCGTGATCTTATCGAAGTGATCTACTAAAGTCCAGAAGCTTCTCGAAAACTGCAGACACGGTTTGCGCTGAGAATTCTGTAGTGTTTTATGGCGATAACAAAACTTGAGAAATAGAACGTGGCAATATTGAAGCTTGTCGCGAACCTCCAAAAGAAGGTGGCCGCTTCCTTACTTGGTTACACGATACCCTGCACCAATTGTTTCAGTGAGTGTTTTTGAGACAAGAAAAGGTGAGATTGCTCGCAATGTTTTGTTTTCTTTCTGACTGTGAACAACATGAAACTTGGAGAAAGATTGTTTGGATTTTTTACGAAAGTAATTGTTCTGTCGGTGCCTCACCTTTTTGAGCGGCGATCAGAAGAGGGGAAAAAGTTGGCCATAACAGTTGTGTACATTTTAGCGGCGATGGTTGCTAACCACCACCGAGCCCAACAAGAGGATGCTACAAGGTTGAAAAAGTAAACGCTTGGAGACGCCAGCCGTGCATCGCCGCGATAACGGAATATAACTACCCAAGCTTGGGCAACTACACAGGGTTAACCCTCGCCACCAGGGAATTCGGAGTATATGGAAAAAAAAGATGACAGGACAGATAAAAAGTGAGAGATATAGACCAAGATGTAGAAAGAGAGACATGGGTAAAGGCGACTGCCGATTTCCCTTGGTGGGTTCAGTCCAGGGGCGCCGTCTACGTGAACCCGAGGCCGAAGGGGTGTGTCGCCTCTGCCGGAGGGCCTTAAAGGTCCAAGCACCGAGCGTCAGCTCAACTCCAGGATCCCCTTTTCCCCGAACACGGCTCAGCCACGCACGGCTGGGCGTGGGAGGGAGTGGAAACCCTCCCGTTAGCTCGGGTCCGTGGTGCCGCTACACACCATACACCTGCTTGCACAGGGAGCGAAATCTAGCAGCGCTTCTCCAACTTCAGCCCGGATTGTAAAATATCGGTGGATTTTCCATGAAGTATTTTTATCCATTCAATTCTCTATCGGCCAAAACTAGTTATTTTGTTTGCTAACAAGTGACGCCAAAAGTGTACGCGCTTTCATCATTTGTCCAATGATGGCGCTGTGGGCAGCTGAAACAGAGCGCAAGCTACGCACTCGCGCATTTCCTTTAATAAAAAAATGCAGTCTACATGAATCTGCCGCCTACCATTTTTTTTCTGTGGCTTGTAGCATTGAACTGCCACGTGGAATAGTTCTTCGAAGTGCTAAAGGCGAGAATTGACTACTGACGGTACATATACCATGGAGGCGCTTCGGCATTTACAGCTCTATCCGTGAGATGGTGCGAAAGGCGTATGAAAGCAGCGCTCCTCAGTAAGGAAAATGGATTCACTGTATGTAAACACAGGACAAATATACAACTACTGTGGTAGAAGCACGAATTGCCCTCGTCCTACAAAACCCCAAGCCCATATTCATTCTCGCAGATTCACAAGCAGCCTACCGAAATTTCTGTAAAGGCTACATTGGCCCCATTGCGCACTGAATCCTTACACAGCTATCGGCCTCACATTTAGAGGGAGACTGGAAACAGCTGATACCCGACCACTGCGTAGTTGGAGGCAATGAGCTCGCTAATTCTTCGGTCCGAGAATTACTCTTCTGAAACTCCGATTCCGGCATATCGCATCCACCTTCAGTTCAGCGTATGAACCCGCTTCTCACGTATACAGAAATTCAGACAACGGTGGCTGTCAGTCGTCTGTTGATTCTTGATACGGAGACGCGCAAATTGTCGGGCTTCTTCGGCGCGTTGAAGGTACTCGCTCACATCGAGGTTTTCTTCGTCGGTGACGTTGGGTAACATGGCATCGAGCGTCGTTGCCGGGCTCCTTCCGTAGACCAATTTGTATGGAGATATCTGCGTCGTCTCCTGCACCGCCGTGTTGTATGCGAAGGTCACATACGGAAGAATGGCGTCCCACTGTCTTCTGTTCGACATCGACGTACATTGCCAGCATGTCAGCGATCGTCTTGTTTAAGCCGCTCGGTGAGGCCGTTGGTCTGTGGGTGGTACGCTGTCGTCCGGCGGTGGTTTGTTTGGCTGTATGCCAAGATCGCCTTGAGTTAAGTCGGCAGTGAATGCCGTTCCTCTGTCGGTGATAAGGACCTTCCGGGGCGCCGTGACGTAGGACGATACTTTCGACGAAGAACTTAGCTACCTCGGATGCACTGCCTTTTGGCAAGCTTTTGTCTCGGCGTAGCGGGTGAGGTAGTCGGTAGCTACCATGATTCATTGTTTCCGAAATCTGACGTCGAGAATGGCCCCAGTAGGTCTATACCAATCTGCTGGAAAGGTCGGCGAGGTGGTTCAATTGGCTGCAAAAGTCCCGCTGGCCTTGTCGGTGGTGTCTTGCGTCGCTGCCAGTCCCGGCATGTCCTCACATAATGAGTGACGTCGGTGGTAAGACGTGGCCTATAGTACCTTTCTTGTATCCTCGTTAGCGTGCGAGAAACACCGAGGTGTCCTGCTGTGGGATCGTCGTGCAGGGCCTGCAGGACTTCTGGTCGCAGAGCTGAAGGCACCACGAGGAGGTACTTGGCTTGAAGTGGTGAAAAGTTTTTCTTTTGGAGAAGACCGTTTCGCAGGAAAAAACGACGCAAGTGCGCGCTTGAATACCTTCGGTACTTCGGCTGGTCCTGTCCTTCGAGGTATTCTATTAGGGCCTTAAGTTCCGGGTCGGCCCGCTGTCATTCAGCGAAGTCGTCGGTAGTTATCGTTCCCAAGAAGTAGTCGTCATCCGGGTCGTCGGGTAGCGGTTGGTCGACAGGCGCACGAGAGAGACAGTCGGCATCGTAGTGTTTCTTTGCCGGACTTGTAAAGACAGGTAATATTCGTACTCTTGAAGTCTCAAGCTCCATCGTGCGAAGCGACCTGAAGGGTCCTTCAAGGTGGCTAGCCAACACCAGGCGTGGTGGTCGCTCACAACTTTGAAGGGCCTGCCATAGAGGTAGGGCGAAATTTCAACGTAGCCCAGATGATGGCGAGGCACTCCTTTTTTGTTGTGGAATAATTGGCTTCTGCTTTGGATAGCGATCAGCTGGCGTAACTAATAACCCTTTCAAGTCCGTCAGCCCTCTGCAAAAGAACGGCGCCAAGACATACGCTGCTTGCGTCAGTGTGTATTACTGTCTCGGCGAATTCGTTGAAATGGGCAAGTAACGAAGGAGTCTGGAGGCGATGTTTAAGCTCCTGGAAAGCGTGTTCCTGTGGCGTTTCCCACTTGAACTCCACGTCGGCCTTGGTAAGGTTAGTGAGAGGATCGGCGATGTGGGCGAAGTTTTTCGCGAACCGCCTATAATAGGTGCACAGGCCCAGAAATCGGCGAAGCGCCTTCTTGTCAGTGGAAGGAGGGAAGTCGGCGATGGTGGCTCTTTTCCGTGGATCGGGACCAACTCCAGACTTGCTGATAACGTGTCCCAGAAACAAGAGCTCCTCATACGCAAATCTGCACTTTTCTGGCTTCCGTCTGAGTCCGGACGTCTTGATGGCTTGAAGTACAGCTTCAAGGCGCCGAAGATGCTCGTCGAAACTCGAAGAAAACACGACGACGTCGTACAAGTACACAAGGCAAGTTTGCCACTTCAATCCTGCCAGTACTGTATTCATAACGCGTTGAAAAGTTGCAGGCGCTGAGCAAAGGCCGAAGGGCATCACCTTAAACTCGAAGAGGCCGTCTGGTGTTATAAACGCCGTCTTCTCTTCGTCTCTTTCGTCGACTTCGATTTGCCAATAGCCAGTCTTGAGGCCCATTGACGAAAAGTTTTTGGCGTTATGGAGCCGATCAAGTGCGTCGTCTATTCATGGGAGAAGATACACGTCCTTTCTTGTGATTTTGTTCAGGCGGCGATAATCGACGCAGAAACGTAGGGTCCCATCCTTTTTCTTCACTAACGCTACGGGGGATGCCTATGGACTCTTGGACGGCTGGATAATGTCATCCCGCAGGCTTTCATTAACTTGTCTCTTCATGGCCTCACGTTCTCGCGTTGAAACCCTGTACGGACTCTGACGGAGTGGTCTGGCATTTTCTTCGGTTATGATGTGATGTTTCGTGATTAGGGGTCTGCCGAATTTTCGATGACGATGAAAAGCAATCTTCGTATTGCAGGAGCAGGGCCTTGAGCTGTTCTTGCTTATCGGTTCGGTAGTCTGGGATTGACGTCGAAAGCTGTGGGAGGGGCTTAGGTTCCTCGAGCAGGTTCCGCAGAATCGGTGAGGGCTAAAGCACTGGTGGCGTCCACAATTTCTTCGATGTATGCGACCGTTGTTCCTTTGTTCACATGTTTGTACTCATTGCTGAAATTCGTGAGCATAACCGTTGCTTTGCCTCCCCGCAGCTCTGCGATTCCTCTTGCGACGCAAATATTTCGGGTGACCAACAGATGCTGACTGCCTTCAACGACGCCTTCCAAGTCAGGTGATTTAGAAGCGCCGACTGAAACAATGACGCTGGAGCGAGGCGGAATGGTGACTTGTTCTTCCAGCACATTTAAGGCATGGTTTACTGATGGCGTGCGCAGCGGAAGTGCTTCTTCTGTGAATAAGGTTATCGACTTTGTTTTTAGGTTGATGACATCACCATGGAGGCATAAGAAGTCCATGCCAAGGATGACATCTCTCGAGCAACGCTGTAGGACTACGAAGTCTGTAGGATAAATACGGCCGTTAATGGTGACTCTCGCTGTGCAGATTCCTGTAGGCGTTACGAGATGACCTCCGGCTGTGCGGATTTCAGGGCCTTCCCAAGCTGTCCTAACTTTCTTTAACTTCGTGGCGAACGACCCACTGATGACGGAATAGTCGGTCGACGAGAGCGGTCACACTGCGGCCGTCGATAAGAACGTCGAGGTCGCTAGTTCGCCGTCTCGCATTACGGTTAGGGCATGGCGTCGGGTCACGGCTGCGTCGGCTTGTTCCACTGCTTCCGTGTTGCGTCGTCAGGCCACCTTCGGTAAGTGAGCTTTCGCCGGCAGGGCTTTGCGAGGTTGGGGTTGTGTTCGGAAAGCTCCGTCGCGTCGTCGGAGCAGGAGGAGGATCTTTGGTAGCTCTTTGCACAGCAACCGCACCTCCATCGGTTGCTGCCCTTAGTTTCCCGGATACGGGCTAGGAGACCGGCCCCGCGTTGGGCCAGAGTACTGCCGGTGGTGGGGCGACATGCGGCGGCTGGACGACGGCGAACGGGAAGGACTTAGGACTTCGTGGTGTCCATTTAGTTCCTGTCAGGTAGTCGACGATGTCACGTGGCCGTTCTCCCGGCTGTGGATGCGGTGCATTGACGGCGAAGCCACGCAGTCCCATCTGTCGGTACTGGCAACGGCGGTATGTGTGTCCGGCCTCGCCGCAGTGGTAGCAGAGCGGGCGGTGATCAGGGGTACGCCAGACGCCAGTCTTCCTCGGCGCACTGTGCTGGGCTGCTGGCGAACGCTAGGACGTCGGGGGGGGGGGGTGGCGGCGGTGGCGTCTGGCGATGGAAGAGCGATGGGGCAGCGTTTTGGCGTGCGCGTGGAGGAGGGACGTGGCGGCAGGCTGCAGCAGCATAGCTCATGGCTTGCAGCTGAGGCTCTTCAGACTGAGGAACGCCCAGCGATATCTGGATCTCCTGGCGTACGACGTCCGCCATGGATTCCGCGTGAGGCTGCGCTAAGGGAAGTAACTTTTGTAGCTCTTCTTGCACGATTGCTCGGATCACCTCACGCAAGTCAGTGGTTCCAAGCCCTTGCATGCCAGCGTAGCTTGTAGACGAGAAGCTACGGTTATATTCCCGCGTGCGCATCTCGAGCGTCTTCTCTATTAGATGCTTCTTAAATGAATTCGCCGACCATCTTTGGCGGGTTTCTGATCAGCCCGGCGAAGAGCTCCTGCTTTACTCCTCGCATGAGCAGACGGACCTTTTTCTCCTCGGACATGTCAAAGTCAGCGCAGCGGAAAAGCTTTATTATGTCTTCCATGAATAGCGCCACGTTTTCGTTTGGCATCTGCATGTGGGTTTCGAGAAGAGCTGCGGCCTTCTCCTTGCGCACCACACTTGTGAAATTGGTGAGGAGCCTGGCGCGAAAGACGTCCCACGTTGTAAGGCTTCGCTCTTGATTCTCGAACCAGGTCTGAGCAGCATCTTCCAAGGCGAAATACACATGCCGGAGCTTGTCGTCGTCTGTCCAGTCATTGAAGGCGGTTACGCGGTCAAACCTTTTGATCCAGCTTTCCGGGTCTTTCAGTGGCGAACCGCGGAAAGTTGGCGGCTCTTTGGGTTGTCGGAGCAGGAGTGGTGCAGGCGGCACGGGGGTGGTCATGGTTGCAGTAGTTGATGTCAGGATCCGGGCCTGCCTGGCTGCTTCAGGAAGGGGTCTGTACTCTGGTTGTAGTCCCCTCTGCCGGCGGCTTGTTCGCTGTTCTGGGTTAGCGTCCGTGTCTTCTTTGCCGCTTGGGCTGGGGTCGCGGCTTGAAGGGGGCATGCAGAACATCAAATAAGCAGCACCTCCACCAGATTCACGGGGTCGAGACGTGGCCGAAGACAGGAGCCTCTGTGTTGGAATTTAACTGTTTATTTGGGCGAACCTGTGCCCGGTAAATAGAAAATCCGATTACAGTAGCAGTCTTGGACTTATAGTGGCGAACGGAGCGTCGGCCGTCGATCAACTACTCACGAGCGGCGAAGTGCGTCGGCATTTATACTCTTGCCATAGAATGTTCTAGCTTTATCGCTGGCGGTGGCATAGGTTCCAGAATAATGTGTACAGTTCGCAGAGTGGGCGTGATCTTATCGAAGTGATCTACTAAAGTCCAGAAGCTTCTCGACAACTGCAGACATGGTTTGCGCTGAGAATTCTGTAGTGTTTTATGGCGATAACAAGACTTGAGAAATAGAACGTGGCAATATTGAAGCTTGTCGCGAACCTCCAAAAGAAGGTGGCCGCTTCCTTACTTGGTTACACGATACCCTGCACCGATTGTTTCAGTGAGTGTTTTTGAGACAAGAAAAGGTGAGATTGCTCGCAATGTTTTGTTTTCTTTCTGACTGTGAACAACATGAAACTTGGAGAAAGATTGTTTGGATTTTTACGAAAGTAACTGTTCTTCGGTGCCTCACCTTTTTGAGCGGCGATCAGGAAGAGGGGGAAAAAGTTGGCCATACAGATTGTGTACATTTTAGCGGCGATGGTGGCTAACCACCACCGATCCCAACAAGAGGATGCTACAAGGTTGAAAAGTAAACGCTTGGAGACGCCAGCCGTGCATCGCCGCGATAACGGAATATAACTACCCAAGCCTGGGCAACTACACAGGGTTAACCCTCGCCACCAGGAAATTCGGAAGTATATGGAAAAGAAAAGATGACAGGACAGATAAAAAGTGAGAGATATAGACCAAGATGTAGAAAGAGAGACATGGGTAAAGGCGACTGCCGATTTCCCCTTGGTGGGTCAGTCCAGGGGCGCCGTCTACGTGAACCCGAGGCCGAAGGGGTGTGTCGCCTCTGCCGGAGGGCCTTAAAGGTCCAAGCACCGAGCGTCAGCTCAACTCCAGGATCCCCTTTTCCCCGAACACGGCTCAGCCACGCACGGCTGGGCGTGGGAGGGAGTCGAAACCCTCCCGTTAGCTCGGGTCCGTGGTGCCGCTACACACCATACACCTGCTTGCACAGGGAGCGAAATCTAGCAGCGCTTCTCCAACTTCAGCCCGGATTGTAAAATATCGGTGGATTTTCCATGAAGTATTTTTATCCATTCAACTCTCTATCGGCAAAAACTCGTTATTTTGTTTGCTAACAAGTGACGCCAAAAGTGTACGCGCTTTCATCATTTGTCCAATGATGGCGCTGTGGGCAGCTGAAACAGAGCGCAAGCTACGCACTCGCGCATTTACTTTAATAAAAAGAATGCAGTTTACATGAATCTGCCACCTACCATTTTTTTTTCTGTGGCTTGTAGCATTCAACTGCCACGTGGAATAGTTCTTCGAAGTGCTAAAGGCGAGAATTGACTACTGACGGTACATATACCATGGAGGCGCTTCGCCATTTACAGCTCTATCCGTGAGATGGTGCGAAAGGCGTATGAAAGCAGCGCTCCTCAGTAAGGAAAATGGATTCACTGTATATAAACACAGGACACATATACAACTACCATGGTAGAAGCACGAATTGCCTTCGTCCTACAAAACCCCAAGCCCATATTCATTCTCGCAGATTCACAAGCAGCCTACCAAAATTTCTGTAAAGGCTACATTGGCCCCATTGCGCACTGAATCCTTACACAGCTATCGGCCTCACATTTAGAGGGAGACTGGAAACAGCTGATACCCGACCACTGCGTAGTTGGAGGCAATGAGCTCGCTCATTCTTCGGTCCGAGAATTACTCTTCTGAAACTCCGATTCCGGCATATCGCATCAACCTTCAGTTCAGCGTATGAACCCGCTTCTCACGTATACAGAAATTCAGACACACTAAATTGATTTTGTGTTATGGGGTTTAACGTCCCAAAGCCACCATATAATTATGAAGACGCCGTAGAGGAGGCTCCGGAAATTTTGACCACCTGGGGTTCTTTAACGTGCGCCCAAATCTGTGCACACGATCCTACAACGTTTCCGCCTCCATCGGAAATGCAGCCGCCGCTGCCGGGATTTGAATCCGCGACGTGCGGGTCAGCAGCCGAGTACCTTAGCCACTAGACCACCGCGGCGGGGCTCAGAACACACTAAAGACTCCAAAGACAGCAACTTATACCCCCAGGGCCAAAGCTCAGTAAGGAATCACAGGAAGTGTGACATCACCAACACTCCCTGTCTTACTTCGAATCATACATATGGCAAATATACAGATCCCGACACACGCCCGCCACAGTTCAAGCGCTGCGCCAACAAAACAGCTACCCTGCATCACATGCTATAGGAGTGTCCACACAATCTCCCTTTTATAACCCAGTACACAATATGGAAGGGTGGAGGTAGCTTTGTCTAGCTCGGATTCGAAGACTCAAGAGGCCCTCATGAAACGTGCGAGGACAGCGGCCCGCGCGAATAGGATCTCGGACTAAGGATCCCGCTCATCTATCTGCTCGCGCAGAAAACCACGATAAGCGGTTTATTCTCTCTCAGCGCTACTGCACTTTGTTTATATGCTCTGGAGCTGCACACGTCAAAGTGGCCCATTTCTGTACCCTTTCGCGATGTGGAACTTCTTGCAAATAATGCTCGGTGATTCCACGAGAGATCGAGACGGAACCGAAAGTTGACATTTTAGATTTATTTGTTCATTTTATATTTTCTGCCCATACCAGTGAACTTCGTTTTCTTTTACTAACTGCATTTAATATTTGTGGGCTGTCCGGAGAGGGCCCAAGACGCGGCGGTGAGGCTCGGCTTACCCCTTCCGATGTGGGAGCGGCCCGCTGCTCTACCTCCGTGAGGTAGTGTTCCTCAGCACCTCAATAAAGTTTTGTGTCTGTCTGTCTGCATAGTTTAAGAAGAAAAAATATTGAACTGATTTTGTATAGAAGGACCAATTTCGCCCAATGTTATTTTAGAAAGTTAAGTTAACACACCATATAAAATCACAAATATAAGCTTTACGAGCATGATTTTTTTTCTTATTTATGTACGAGTAATGGAAAGTGAAGCAGCTTTGTTTGAAGCTTGTTGGTTGAAGCAAGCTGTCTCTGAAAAATGTCTCAACAGGTGATATTTGAGAAAAAACTTGCTTGATTTCAGATTTTTTCTCTTCTAAGCAAAATTACCTAATGTTTCATTACTTAGTGACCTACTACAACACAATTTTTGCCATTTCGCCTCTCAATACCATTGCTGTAGCTCAAACACATAATTTTTAATGGCCTTAAACTTTCAAATTCGTCGACAGTAAAGTCCATTGAAAAAAATCAATATTTAAAAAGCCGGCCTTCGATTTTTCCTGAAATCTCATGAAACGTTCCTCAGAGACGAAAGAAAAAAGCATATCAAAAACATACTGCACTATTATATTTGCAGCGACGATATTACGGGTAGAAAGTTCAGCTTTTCCAGCATGCACTTAGATGATAAACGCATGAGAAATCGGGCTAAAAAGGGGGCTTGACATTCTGGTTCATTTGAACAGGATCATACTTACAGAGGAGAAGCAGATTTAGCACCATGAGGAATAAATTTTTAAAAACCTTTTAAAAAATGTCACCTGTCCAGGCATTTTTCAGAAACAATTTGCTTCAGCCTACAAGCTTCAAACAATGCTGCTTCACTCTTCATTACGCGTACATTATTAGTAAATATTGTCCTCATCAAGCTAATATTTGTGTTTGTGATGAGCGATAGCAGACGACGCTCGGTGCGTGTCTCGCGCCTTTGCCCGAGGAAAACGAAGTACGAAAACGAAAACAATAACCCAACCACGATGCTGGCAAACTTCATCTTTTACTTGAAAGGTACGGCCAAAGCGTGGTTCAACAACAACGGGGAAGAGCTCGCCAGCTGGGACGTCTGTAAGATGAAGTTGCGCGAGTTTTCGGCCAATCTGCCTGGTGCAAGCCGGCCCCTAAGAAAGGACTTGGTAACCGCGTCTAGACATCCACAGAGTCTTACCTGGCCTATATCCAAGATGTCTTGACCTTCTGTGGTAAGGCTGATACCACCATGACCGAAGTCGACAAGGTTGCGCATACTCAAGGGCATCGCTGAAGATGCCTTTAGACTCCTTGTATTTAAAGGCTGTTCGACAGTTCAAGACTTCATTAAGGAGTGCCGACGCTTTCAAGAGTCTAAAAGTCGTCGCATTGCCCACCACTTCACCCGTCTTCCTCACGCCGCTGCAGCGTCAATTTGCGAGGACCTCCGTTTTGAGACCAAGTGCAATCACCCTCTTCTGACATTACGAGGGTCGTTCGACGCGTAATCGAAGCGATGTCACCAGCACCCTTGAGGGTCCTGACGCCGAATGATCCTTAGCCCACCATATCCCTTACACAGAGCGTTGTGCGCCAAGAATTGGCAAACGCGGGCCTTCAGATTATCTGTTCTGTGCCCCGACCCGTTGTACATCCGCCGACTTTGAACACCCGTCTGCACTACCGGCGTCCTGCTCCACGTACCCGAGATCCAAACGCATGGAGGACGCCTGACGACAGGCCAATTTGCTTCCCGTGCGAACGAGTGGGACACCTTTCGCGTCATTGCCGAAGCACGTGAACCTCGCCCTTGCGCACAAGCCCAAACTTCACGAACTTCAAAGTATCAGCCCACTGTTCTGGCCAAGAACCACCCAGCCGTAATGACTCAGCTCATTATGAAATGACGGCAACGACCAATGCCCAGTACAGCCGCTCGCCTTCACCCCGACGTAGATTCTCGCGGTCCCCTTCACCACTCCGTTCCCCATCCTCGTTCTTCCCCTGACGGTTTCCTTCGGGAAACTAACTGGTGCAGCTCCTAGAGGCGGCGCTGCTGCAACGACTTGCCCTAAAATTCCTCTATTGACCCTCGCGATCAACCAGAACTTGATTGATGTAAAAGTGGATGGTTTATCTGTTAAAGCTTTTGTCGACCCTGGCGCCCAAATTTTTTATATGAACTCGCACATTCTTGACCGCTTAAAGAATGTTTTGACTCCAGCCCCTTCACGCTGTGTTCGTGTTGCTGACGGCAGTGCCGCTGCCGTCGTCGGTGTCTGCACAGCACGCGTTACTATAGCCGGCCATCAAACCTCCGTCCTCTTCACTGTTCTCACCAACTGCACCAATGATGTTATCTCCGGTCTAGACTTTTTGTGCACCCATTCGGACCTCATTGACTGTTCAGCTAGCACGGCGCAACTTGACCTGCCCTGTACGACTGATACGCTCAGTCCGCCCCAATTTCGTCTCTGCTCTGCTCAACATGTCGGTTTGTCATCGCAAACAGTTACCTGCAGAGGCGTAGCAGCGTCGCCACCTGTACCTGATGGACACTACGTGCTCACGCCCATTACATCCGTCCTTCTGACTCGCAGTGTCACTTTGCCGCACACTGTTAATACGATACGGGAAAGCCGTGGTTCCCTTTGCTTAACTTTCTTCTGTGTCCGCAAGTGCTTGCGTGCGGAATAACTCTCGCCACACTGACACCCTCTGAAGATCGCGTCATCTCAGCCTTGTACCCCAATGTTGTGCGTCACCCCAACTGCACGGAAGCCTGTTCTTCGACAGAGAGGCCATCTTCTAATGTGGAAAAAATGATCGCGGTGGACCTTTTGCCGCATCAAACTGACGCTCTCCGTCACGTCCTGGAGTTGTACTTGGACGTATTTGACTTCTGTGACCGTCCGCTAGGTCAAACCAGCATGGTGAAGCACCGCATTAACACCGGCGATGCATCTCCACTACATCGACGGCCGTACCGCGTTTCTTCTGCGGATCGTCAGATCATTCAAAAGGAAGTGGAGAAGATGCTCGCCAAACAGATAGTCGAGCCATCGTCCAGTTCTCCGGCTTTCCTTGTTGTTCTTGTGAAAAAAAGTACAACAGTTGGCGATTCTGCGGCGACTACTGACCTCTGAACCAGATCAATAAATAAAGACGCCTACCCGCTACCGCACATTAAAGACGCCCTGGATAGCCTTCATAGCGGTATTTTTTTTTCATCGACCTTCTCTCAGGGTAAGGGTACTGGCGAATTGCTGTCGACGACATAGGCCGTGAGAAGACTGCTTTTGTGACCTCTGTTGGTCTTTACCAATTTACGGTCATGCGGTTCGCATTATGCAATGCTCCAGCTACCTTCGAACGAATGATGGACACTCTTTTGCACTGGTTCAAGTGGTCAATTTGCTTATGTTACTTAGACGACGTCATTGTGTTTTCCCCAACCTTTTAAATGCACCTCAACCGCCTTTCCTCCATCTTTTCCATTTTTCGTAACGCAGGACTACCACTGAACTCCTCGAAGAGTCACTTCAGACGCCAGCGAATAACCATGTTGGGCCATCTTAACGACTCCTCTGGCGTACGTCCTGATCCTTATAGAGTTCGAGCTGTGCAAAACTTCCCCGTCCGACCAGCACTAAGGAAGTCCGCAGCTTTTTAGGTCTATGTTCTTACTTCCGACGTTTTGTAAACAATTTCGCGGACGTGGGCCGACCTCTTAAGGACTTGCTGAAAAAGGATGTTCCACTCTCTTGGGGCGCTGCCCAGGCTTCGGCGTTCACTAATCTCATCGCGTTGCTCACAACACCACCTATTCTGGCCCATTTTGACATGTCTGCCCTACCAGAAGTCCGCACTGATGCCAGCGGCCACGGAATCGGTGCTGTTTTGGTGCAGCATCAAAGCGGCTGCGCCCGCGTTATCGCATATGCCAGCCGTCTGCTCTCAGCGGCTGAGCGGAATTACTTGATCGCCGAACGGGAATGCCTTGCTCTAGTTCGGGCGGCTGGCGAACTTCGGCCCGACTTACATGGTCACCGTTTTACTGCCACAACTGATCACCACGCCCTCTGCTGGCTCTCGTCGTTAAATTATCCCACTGGACGTCTTCGTCGCTGGGTCCTACGGCTCCAAGAATATGACTACTCAATGGCTTACAAATCTGGCCATTTGACCTTGAAGCTGACTGCTTGTTCCGCCATCCAGTTGACCCCCCTGATATATTAGATGAAATGCCGCCATGTGTGCTCTCTCTCTGCTTTGAGCAACATCCGTGATGAACAGTGCCGAGATCCTGTGTTGCGTGACATTATTTAAAAGCTGGACTCTCCAACGCCCCGTCTGCCTACTGGACTGTTTGTGCTTAAAGAAAGCACCTTGTACCGCTACAATGTCAACACAAATTGGCGTGAACTGCTCTTTTCGGTGCCCTCCCACCTACGCACGAGTGTTATAGCCCAGCTTTCTGACGCCCCCACCACCGGTCACCTTGGTCTTTCTCGTACTTACAACCGCGTTCGGCGTCGATTTTACTCGCCCAGGCTCTATCGCTCCATGCGCCACTACGTCGTCGCATGTGACCAGTTGCAGCGTTGAAAAAACCCCTATGAGTCCTGCCGAACTCCCCCAGCCACTTGATCTTCCTATTGACCCCTTCTTTCAAGTTGGCCTTGATATCCTAGGCCCTTTCATTCAGTATACCTTTGGAAACAAATAGATAGCTGTCGCTACAGATCATACAACACGGTACGCCATCACGTGGGCTTTGCCAACCAGCTGTGCCACAGATGTTGCCGACTTCCTTCTGTACGAAGTCATCTTCCATCATGGTGCTCCATGTCACCTCCATAGCGTCCACAGATTGTGGACGCTGTATATATATATATATATATATATATATATATATATATATATATATACATGGGAAAGAAGTGTATACCTAAGGGTTCGTTTTTCCGTGTTATGACACAATAGTATTGAGATCTAACTGACAATAATGCCAAGGATTGTATAGGGGAAGTTATTAGAACCAATGCATTTTAAATAGGAGGAAAGAAAAGTGGGTGAAAAATAACTTGCCGTGAGCAGGAATCGGACCTACGACCTTCGAATAACGCGTTCTCGTGCTAATATTCGGGTGCTATTATCTCAACACTGCGCCCTAAGCTGAGGGCGCGCGGCACGCGGTCATTTCTGGATCACAACCAAATGAAATATTAAACAACTTTGGTATATCTGACGAGCAGTGCGAATCGATGCAAAGCAAGCGAACTGCAAGAAGTGCGCCATACAGCAGCAACGTAGCGGAATAAAAAATTAAGTGTATGCCAAACTAGCGAAACGGCCCTGAGCCAGCTATGTACCATACAAGACATGCATGACTTGATTTTCATGTTATGAGATGATAGTTATGTCTTTCATACGGTTATTTGGTTGGTTGGTTGCGAAACTTTATTGTGGTCCTTCAAGGCGCGCGTCAGCGCGCAGCGGGCGACTCTCACGTCGGGACCGTTAAGCCAAGCCTATCGGCCGCTCCGCGGGCCTGCTGGACGGGCCTGCTGGAGTTTGTTGGCCAAGAAGGAGATGCGTAGGGCCGCCTCCCACCAGACTGATGTAGTGTCGGGGTTGGTGCACATTGCCTTGCACTCTCCTAACTTTTGGCCGCAAGTGCAGAGAACCGCAGCTCGAATGCACAAGATGATTCGCCCTCATACTTTTTAAATCCTCATGTGGCGAAAATCGCTCGTGTTTTTCAAATCGTGCGTGTCTTCTCTGTAAAGTTAAGAGTTTTATTTTGTAAGCTTTTATTTATGTGTTTTCAGTAGAGCTCTGTAGCATCTGATAGTTGAAAAAAGTGAATGGTCTTTTATCGGACCAGCTTGTACCTTTAAAACTAGTGATAAGGCATTGCTATGCCAATCAATGTTCAAATATTTCTTCTAAGTCAAGACGAATATAAAATCAACTCAGCCGCTTGAGCAGTTGTGAAGCTTAATTTCATTCATCATATCGTTCAGCGAAATTGATTTGAATCTATGCTTGGGCCTGTTTTTTTTTAGAAGGCCACAAAGTTTCATAGAATGTGCATTTCTTGCAGCTTGCCTTTGAAGCAGAAATAAGGTTTCGAGACCCAGTGAAGGTTATGGAGGCCAAGATGAGCAAAATGAAAGAGATTTTGGACCGGGAAAGTCTCATGAGACTTGAAAAATTTGTTCTACGCAACTCGGCTGATCCTGCGGAGTTGACTACAGTAAGGCGACACTTTCTGATCTTATGAATAGAAAAGGACTGATTTATAGTATGAGGGCTGTAGTTCTGCGCATGAAGTAATAAAAAAGTACGAAAGATAGATTTTAAACCAGAGTTCATTAATAAGGTTTACCTGTAATATGTGTTAAGCATGATAAAACTGAAAAGCAGACACCGGTGTAAGGCACACATTTACTTGTTCTGGGAAGGTGTTTGAAGTACGAAGTGCCCGAAGATAAACATGTTGTGTGGTAACTGAAAAGCCCTCTAGACACGAAAGGTTGATTGATGTTCAGGTCCTTCAACCAGAAAAGCATAATGCTTTTTGAAGGAATAGAGTAGCGAATCCATTCACACTAAGTAAACGTTGATGCCTCATGCTCATAAAATGCTTGTGCTTACTAGCATCTTTTGCTGCTTTGACAAAAAGGAAACCAAGGAATCGTATTGAAATCAATAGAATTGGTAAAAAGAATATCCCCATGAACAGCAAAATTTAAAGTTATTGCTTGGTTAATATTTTCTGCTTCTAGGCACTCGAACATAACAACAACTCTCAACCAGGCATTGTGAAAGAGAACGGCAACTTCAAGATCTCCTGTAGGGAAAACATTGTGGCATTATCACCTGCATAGTTACCTGAGAAGGCAGTCATCCTTCTGTTGACTGTATACTTTATTTTAAACCTGCCCTACTTCAGACGCTTTTCGGCAGTTTTTGGGACTTGCGCAAACAGTTGTTGTAAAGAGTAAGCAATTTGAGCATTTTATGTTGTTTAAGTTAGTCTCTGTTGAAAAGCTTAAAGAGGTAAAACGCAATAATAAATTACGGAATGTTCAGTTGTAACAGAGAAGTTGTGCCTTCTTTCACAATGTTTTTCATCACCAAGGCAAAGTGCTAGCCGTAGGTTTCAAGGCCCATTTTTTTTTCAAGATATCACTTCTAATTTTCAAGGTGACATCTGGTTATTCAAAGATTTCTCAGTTGTTGAGCAGTTTCTCATATATTTTACTGTTTCTTGTTGACAATTTAAAATGTGTAACATTGTTGCAGACATATTAGTGACATTATGTTTCATTAAAATATAGACTATAGCTTTCATGGCAGTGTCTGTGATGAGCGGTGTTGAACTACACAACTTTAGGTTGAGCGACCCGCCAGCAGAGAAAGGCGTTTTCAGAGCTAATAAAGTGTTTTGATTACGCTTAGCTTTGAATATTATGTGCAACAGTGATGTGCCAACTGTATTGTTTCTGATGTTCATGTTTTTCTTTCGTTATTTGCCACATGCTTCTGACAAGCTTTCGTGTGAAATGGAGTCATTCTTTATATTGGCTTGCACTTTTTTCCTTTTAATTACTCGTCCATAACACATTTCGTTTTGTCTTATTTAAGTACTTTCAAGCCTGTTACGCCTTTTTGTGTAATTCTTAGAGTACTGAATTGTTTTTGAATGGAGATGTGTGCACTCAGTAAATGGCAGATTGGTACTTGTGCATTTCAGTTACTTCATTTCTGTGATAAGCCTGCGTTGTTGTAGCAAAATAAATGTTCCTTCTTCCATAGCAGATGTGAAAGCTTATTTGCAAGTGCTGCACCTATGTACTGAGCCAATTTTATTACCATTTTTTAGTATAGGAAGTATACGTAAATGCCACTCAACACCTAGTCTCTTTTGTTTTTGGTATTTGTTCACTGTTGACAAGTCATCTTCTATAACTTTGAAACAAACATGTATTCATGCAGCCAATACCCTCACTCAATAAAATTTACTTGTTTTGAAAAGCAGTGTGATAAAATTTCTCTCATTCAAGTACTTCGTTTCTTTCATATGCAGCTTAAAGGTAGAAGAGGATCCGGCAGGCAAAGCCAAGGTTACCACTCTGCCATTCAAGGTACTTAAAACCTACTTTTGTATAAAACTGGGCTCTATAAGGGGACTGTGGAGAGCTGTCTGGGACCACACTGCTGCTGAAATTCTACTTTCCGATTGTTGATATCACCGCAGGCTACATGCTAAGCTAGCTTAGCATATGACCTGTCTTTTACTCACAGGGAAAAGCAATAATATTGCAGACGTATGAACAATAGACAGCTTTCTTACTCTCTATTAGAACACTGTTTTCTATAAAAAGGAGGCCTGAAGGTACCTATAACGGCGTATCTGATATAGCCATTACTATTTTATGTGGATCACCGTTTCAGTAACTAAAACAGCATTTCATATGAAACAGGATTCTATATATTCTTATGTGGATCACTGTTCCAGTAACTGAAACAGCACTTTAATTTAGAACACGGCTCTATATATTCCTATGCGAATCACCATTCCAGTAACTGAAACAGCACTTTTACTTGGAACAGAGCTTGTAGTAGAAGTAAGTGGTGCACTGGTCCATGTATTTTTAAAGTATGTGAAATACAGAACTGGAATTTTTTTGCAAAAACGTTCCAGCTACTAAGTGGATCTTATGTGGATCCAGACTAAGAGTGTACCTGTTTCTCCCTTTTGTACTCCTTCTGTCGCCTTCTAACTTTTTTTTCTTCAAATGGTTTCTTTTGATTTTTCTGTTTTAATTTCTTTGCATTGATCTCTCCTTCAGTACTCGTTGTCTCATCCTCTTTTCTTTCCTCGTAACACTGACACGTCTTCCCCTCACACTCATCTCCCTTTCTTTTACCACCATGTGTCGGTATATGGTAGAAGGCTAGGATTGAGGTAGATTTAACACTGCAAGAAAGACGAAACACCTAAGAAGCAACATGCAGTAAATTCGACGGATTCCTTATTGCCATGTTCTTTCCTTCAGAAAATGAGGACTCATATGTTCTGAGCGAACTTGAATGCTCACTTCCTCCCCATAAAACCTGATTAGGTTGGTTTGGCTTCCACGACATAACGACCTATTTCTGAATGAAATGGCGGATGCGCTAGCAAAGACATCTTTGAATGGCCCGGTTACTCATGTAATACTCATGCTCCAGTATTAGCGGTCACTTCCAGATTTCAGCCCCTCTGACACAGTTGGAGTAGTTAAATACGTCAAACAAGAGAAATTGGCGTTGCAATGACTAGACTGCGTTCTTAGGCTCCACATGCTAATTTTGATTCACACATAGCTGGTCTGGAAGCTTCTCTCAGCTGTTATTTTTGTGGAGTATACGAGACATCACAACAATATTTCATTTCCTGCCACATGCTCTAGGTTGGGGAAAAATATATGTCATTAGCCGGCTCCTTAGTCTGGAAATAATATACTAAATGTGCTTTCGTTCGGGGCTTTCTCCTTCACTCTATAAACTAAAAAAAAGCTGGGCCCTCTCTTCGGGAGAGCACATTCTTGTCTCATATTTCACTCTCGTTTCCAAGGAAAATCACCTCTTGTTGAGGCAGAGTATAGTGATTGCCCCTGCACGGGTTGAAGCACTTCCCTTCAACAGAGTAACACAATGCTGCCAGAACCAGAGTAACATAACCCCACCAAAGAGAGGAGTAGTACACCTTATGGAAAAGTAGAAATCGCGTAGAAGTTGTACTTTTAATTGTTTTAACAGATTTCTTGGCACGCGGCTTGTTAGGATGGCCGTGACCTCTAGACGCAATTGAAATTGGAATTCCAACACGCTAACAACTACACGACACTGGAAGAATGCACACCAGCGTATAATTCTTCATGGTAAAAGTAATGTTTGTGATCTGTATGCATTTTCTTGTTTAGAAGTCTCTCCACGCTTATCGAAAGCAACCGGACTGTAACAAACGTGTTTAACGTGTTTGCTCTGCGCTTCGTGACAGCAAAACTTTTATCCGACACGTTTTTTACAGTAGAAAGAAGATCGCACCTGAATATATCTGAGCGGCTTTGCAGTGGTTCGCTAAGTGGTTTTTTTATTGAAATAGAAAATAAACGAAGGAGTTTTCGTCAGCGTTACTTGGCTACGGCTACCCCTTTCCGCTTAATTGGTACAAATAAAAATATGAAGAAAAAACAATAGCATATGTACATATATACAGTCCTACATGGGTGAGAGCAAAAGTTCTTCTATATGGGCAGAACAAACACGTAGACGACACGCTCACATTTAACTTTTGTCCACTCAGTATTCATCACAAATCTTCGTTTCTTCGAAGAACCGTTGCAGCACCTTCATTGCTTTGCCGTTTGTTTTCGATGTCCATGGACCTAGTATTTTATTCAACCCGAATGGTCGCTCAGGATCTAACCTATGCAGTTCTTGTTCTAGTCGCCTTAGGTGTGTGTCGTGTTTTGGACAGTCGACCAATAGGTGACAGATATCCTCGTTGTCGTGGCCGCATGAACATGCTGACGATGTTGCACGATGAGTACGAAGTAGGAAGTGCTTTGTGTAAGCAGCTCCGAGTCGTAGGCGATGAATGAGTGTGTCGATACGTCTCCGGAGGTCATGGTCTAATTGGTATTCAAGATTAGGATCAATAGAATATAGGATCAATTCCTTTGTTTTGTCTGTGACCAAGAAAGACAGGCATAATTCACGTTTTGTTGTTCTTAAAATTCTATTTACATCATATTGAGATACCGTAATGAGGCACGTTTGCGTAGAATTATGAGCGGTTTTCGCCAACTCATCCGCCATTTGATTTCCCTTAATTCCGCAGTGACCCGCTGAAATGCCACTTGATGATTCGACTTTGTAGCTTCTGAGAGCTCTTTTAGGATAGCGTATACTACACGCACATCAATGTGTCTTGAAGTTGCACTTTTCACACATGCCAGTGCGGCCAGAGAGTCTGTAATTACCACCCATTTTCTTGGTGTCGTTGACAGTTTAATAAAGCTTATGGCTAGCAAAATCGCTACGAGCTCAGACGTTGTTGAAGAAGAGAGGTGGCCCAACCGACATGCATATTCTTCGTGCAATTCCGGAATTATGAATGCTGAAGTCACTGTCTCTTTGGTGACGGAGCCATCAGTGTACACGTGAGTGTATCCTTGGTACCTGCCAAACGGATGATGTGATGTCAACTGCTGAGTGGCAACAGTTGGCACTTCATGTTCGCTGCGGAGTCCTATTTACGTTTCAATAGTTGGTAGCTCAAGCAGCCAAGGAGGGTAGTTTTCATCCAGTGGTCAGTGTATCAACACAGGAAGCCGGGAAATGTACTGTTAGTACACATGGTGTATTTGTGCTCCAGCACGGTTCACGATGTTGGATATGAGCGGATGGGAAGGGTGCTGCGTGACTAGACGAAAGAGGTGCCGACATGTCTCCACATTTCTAATTACTATAAATTTGGGTTCTCTTGCCTCTGCCAGTGTCAATGAACTTGATGTTGCCTGTGGAACCCCCAGACATATGCGTAAGCTTCGTGCTTGTAACAGCTGAAGTCGGTGTAGCGACGTCTGAGAGATGTTCTGGAGAACTGGCGCAGGGTAGGCAATTTTCTGTCGAATTACTGCTCAATGGACGTGGAGGAGAGACGCTGATGTACCACCCTATTTTGTTCCCGCGTTGCGAAGTATAACATTTATGGTGCTGTTCACTTGATTTTCCAGATCAGCAATATGCTGACTCCATCTGAGTTGGCTATCTTAGGTAACCCCAAGGAAGCGATGCTTTCGTGCGATTTCGATTCTCTGGGCATCCACAAAAAGCTACAAGTTTTTCACTCTTTTTGTCGTTAATGGCAGAACTACAGATTTGGCGTGAGAAATCTGCCTGCCTCGCTCTTTGAGGTAATCACTTATTGCGTCTAGTCCTTGTTGAAGCCGATGTTGGATCACTTACAGTGATTCGTGAGACGTCCATATGCATATGTCGTCTGCCTACATGGATACGTTCAAGGGTTCGGGCAGTACTTCTGGAAGACCTTCCATTGCAGCATTGAAAGTGGTTAGTTAAGTCTGCGTGCGAAGCATGGCGCTTTTGGAGTGCACACTACAACTTTAGTTTTTTTTTCATCCCCTTGAACATATTGCGAGTCATTCTTGTTCACGCTCTTGTTAACGTTCCATGAGTAAAGCTACAACACTTCCCTCCTACCATACCATACGTTAGGCTTACGGCAGCATCCCCCGTCTGCTATGGTCGTAGCGAAAAACATCAATAGTAATATAGAGAGAATGTCATACCCGTTCGCATTGAGTTTCAATCGTGACTGAATAATCAAGATAATAACTGCTTATTTCACTCCACACATATGAAGCTAAAAAGCGAATATAAGAGTTCCATGTGCCTTTTAGTGCGCCGAAATTCACTGGCGCAGCGCTGAAAACACTGTTAATTTTGTTAATCGTCTCTAACGCATTAAAAAAACAAATGCAGTACTGTTATAAATGTGCGTGCCCTTCTGTGGACAATGAAAGAAGCGGACGACGTTCAGACAGAGACTCACGCGCAGTGTTTGGCCAGTGTGGCATATACTAGCCTGTGTGGCGTTTGAGAATAGCCTGTGTGTCATGTTTTATTATCTAATAGTAAATGATTTCTTTTATTACGAGGTCGAAGTCAACATTTCAGAAGTGGGACGGAAATCCAGTCGCCAACGGATGAGTGAATGTGAGTTTCACCAGTGCACGCAACTGGTAACCCTAGGCATGGAATGCAACGCGCCGACGATCAAGTCATTCTGACTGGAGGTTGAGACACCGACACCAACCATGGAAACACCATGGCGGCTCGTGAACTGCTACAAACCCTTAAAAAGGACAGATTGATATCGTCCCTGCTGCAACGACGCAACAGTCTGTGGCCGGCCCGGCGCAACCTGATGATGTTTGATGTTTTGTGGCGCAAGAGCCTTTTCACGGCCAAAGAGCGCCAGTTCATCTTACTAAAGATATGGACAATGATTGCGATAAGCGGTCATAAAATTCCTCGCGGTAAGGCGGGTAAAAACATACAAGTAATTAAATCATGACCATGCCGTGAAAGGTGTGTGGGGTGAAGAAATGACAAAAGTTGGTGATAATAGAAAACGACGGTGGACATGTATGACATTTGACGATGGGGGACATGTCTGGTGTCCACCATCGTCAAATGCCATACACCATCGTCCACCATACATGTCCACCATCGTCCACCATACATGTCCACCACCCCCAGCCGCCCATCCGAGGAATGCCAGCATGGAATTAGTGAAGCCTCCAGAGCCGCTGCGGTTGGAAGGTGATATAGGCAAGCGATGGGTACTTTTCAAGCAACGCTTCGAGCTCTTTTTGACAGTGACAGAGCCTACGAAAGCACGACGTGCTTCGACGAAAACTGCGCTGCTGTTGAGCATCGCTGGAGAAGAAGCCATAGAGGTGTACAACACCTTCAGTTTCCCTGAAGACCAGGACAAGAATGACTACGACGTGGTAATCAAAAAGTTCGACGACTATTGTGCATCTCAAGTCAATGAGGTACATCAGCGTTATCTGTTCCGTACCCGAAAGCAAGAACCAGGTGGGCCTTTTGAACATTTTTACGACACTTGAAGACGAAGGCAGGAGCGTGCAATTTTGGAGAGCAAGCAGATTCAATGATAAGAGGTCCAATTGTTTTTGGCACAAACGAAGCTAAGACTCGAGAGAAGCTTTTGTTCGACAACAAGTTAACGTTACAAAAGGAAGAAGTATGCAAGGCAGCTGAGATAACGGCAGCAAACCAAGAAATCTGGACGCGAGAGCAGAAACCAGTAGATACCGTGCACAAGACAAGTGGCAGTACACAGGCTAAGCAGCAGAAGAGCGGTAAACGCCGAAAGTGTGGTCGGGCGCATGCACCGCGCAAATGCCCAGCGTACGGACAGACATGCCGCGCGTGTCATAAGAAAAATCATCTTGCCGTATGCTGCAAAACAAAGCCGCAAGTAGGTGAACTGCAAGAAAGCGATGATGATTTTGAAATTCTCACGATTGGTAGTAAGAGCAGTCGATCAGACTGGATAGTCACGGCAAAAGTGGGAGGAAAACTTATTGCTTTCAAAGTGGACACTGGGTCTCAGGCTAATTTGCTCCCAGTTGCGTTGTACTTAAGCATGAACCTTAAGCCACTGTTAAAGCCCAACAGTGCCGTCTTACGCTCCTACGGTGGAAACGAGATCAAACATATGGGTATCGTGAGGCAAGAAGTGACATTGCATGACCGTACTTCCGTTCAGGACTTCTTCATTGTCCGCAAGGAAAGTCAAGCAATTCTCGGTCTGCACGCATGCGAGACGCTCGGAATAATCGCGCGACAGGTAGACACTGTTTCGCAAACCAGTTCCGAAGCAGTAGTGAAAGACTTTTGCCATCTTTTTTTCCGGAAAAGGTTGTCTCCAACGCCACTACCGCATGGTCCTACGCGAAGGAGCACTCCCAGTCGTCCAGACAGCCCGTCGAGTACCGCTGGCCTTGAGGGAGCCGCTTTGAAAGGAGCTGAATCGCATGGAGCGGAAAGGCATAAATGTCAAGGTCACGGAGCCTACAGAATGGGTGAGCCCTCTCGTCATAGTGCGCAAGAAGGATGGGAAACTGCGCTTGTGCATGGATCCGCGTAAAATTAACGAGGCCATAAAGCGGGAACACTTCGAAATGCCAAGGAGAGAAGATATCGAGTCGGAGCTCGCAGGGGCTAAGGTGTTCACGCGACTAGACGCCAATTCAGGATTCTACCAAATTCCACTGCATGACGAAACGTCGAAAATCTGCACTGTCGCGACGCCTTTCAGTCGTTACCGTTTTTTGCAATGGCCTTTTGGCATATCAGCAGCCTCTGAGGTCTTTCAGAAAGCCCTTACCGACATCTTTGAGGCTTTGCCTGGAACTAAAGTCTATGTCGATGACATACTTATCTGGGGATCATGAAGGCAAGAGCATGATCAACGACTGAGGCAGGTGCTGAAGGCGGCAGAAAAAGCAGGACTAACGTTTAACCCAGCTAAATGCATCGTTGGCGTCAATCAGATAAGCTTCCTAGGCAATGTAATTTCTGCGGAAGGCATCAGGCCGAATCCTTCACTCATTCAGGCAATGCTGCAGATTCCTGAGCCACGCGACAAGCAAGCAGCACAACGAATGCTAGGAGTTGTGAACTACTGTGGCAAATTTATTCCCACATTAGCTGAGAGTACTAAGCTACTGCGCAGCCTAATTAAGAAAGATGCGGTGTTCGAATGGACTCCCAATCACGCACAGGAATGGCATCAAATATGCCACAGGCTTCCACGAGCCGTTGTAGTTCTGCAACAGCGCGGCACCTACACCGCTGCGTGACGCGTCACATGAAATCTTCGTTTCTCTTGCCGGATCGAACACCGCCAGCAACGGTTGGCTACTCAAGCTGTGGCATACGAGTCAAGAACGCTGTCCGAAGCAGAAACACGCTATTCCCAAATAGAAAAAGAAGCTCTTGCCATTACATACGGTTGCGAGAAGTTCGACTATTTTGTGTACGGCCGAACGGTTATCATTGAAACAGACCACCACCCTTTGATTGCCATATCAAAGAAAGTGATCGGCGACATGCCACCCAGACTGCAACGTTTTTTCATGCAATTGCTTAGATATAACTTTGAACTGCATTTCGTTCCAGGGAAGCAGCTCATGCTCGCAGATATGCTGTCGAGAGCACCCAGCAGTGAAGGCAGGGATGACGTCAGCACGGATGACGCAGAAGTGCATGCCGTAAGTACGGTATCCTCATTTATCAGCGAGGGAACGTGGAAGCATCTGGCCGAGGAAACTGCCGAAGACAGCTATCTGAAAGTAGTGCTGCAGAAGTTGACCACGGGTGAATCAATAGAGGGCCTGCTAAAGCCTTTTCAACCCGAGCTCTCTTCCATTAAAGGAGTCTTGTTTAAGGGGCTCAAGGTCGTAATTCCGAACAGCATGAAAAGTGAGACGTTGCATAGGATTCATGAAGGGCACTTGGGAATCGTCAAATCTAAAGCTAGGGCTTGTCGCCTCGTTTTCTGGCCTGGCATGAACTATGAAATTAAAGAAATAGCCGAGACGTGTGCAACATGCAAAAAATACGCGTACAGCCAGCCGACGGAACCACTTCTGATGCGGTCCGTGCCTGACCAACCCTGGTATCGCGTAGGCATAGACCTCTTTTGCTATGGCAGGAAGTCCTACCTGTGTGTCTACGACGCATTATCAAACTTCCCGGAAGTCGAATGCCTCCGAGACACCACTGCGAGGACCATCTGTCAACGCCACTAGTGCTATTTTTGCACGTTATGGCATACCTATGGAGGTGCTATCAGACAATGGCCCTCCATTTTCGAGCAGTGAATTCGCTTCATGTGCGCGCACTTACGATTTCAAGCACACTACCTCAAGTCCAGGGTTCCCGCATTCTAATGGACTATCTGAAAAGGGGGTGCAGGTAGTGAAGAGACTTTTTGGTTGGCTCTTTTGGCCTACAGGACCTCTCCTTCGCAATGTTGACTGACATCTGCAGACATCCCTCAGGGCCGCCGGCTGCGGACGCAGCTACCCGACTACCATTGTGGCCCTTCCCACCGAGTCGTAGAGCATCGTCAGTCTCGACCGTCCACACAGCCACTAGCCCCACTCCATGAAGGCGACGTTGTGCGAGTCCAGAGCGGCTCGTAGGCCACCAAAGCACGGGTTCTGAAGCCGTCAACATATCCAAGGTCGTACCACATATTCACACAGGAAGGGCGCTGCCTCCGGCGCAACCGCAAGCACTTGCTACCGACTGGAGAATCCTTCCAGCAGGACTCTGTTCCCAACGGTAGCAACGTAGAGCCAAGCACCTCGACTGCTGCGCGGCACGTCGAAGACACAGCGCCAAGCAATGACCCAACTACCGCGGGCACACAGAGTAGTCCAACGCCAGCACCCAGAAGGTCGCTGAGAATGCAAAGACCACCACCACGGCGACTAGAATATGACCAAGACTTTGAACAAATTGCTTCAACTCTCCCTTTGTTTCTATTTCTATATGTTCTTCATTTGTTACGAAGTGCCACCTCAAGCTATCGTGTTTTCCGCATATGTAAATAACTGCACAGTTTCTTTGTTTTCCTAAGGAAAAAGGATGAATCGTATCGCGCCTCACTCGTGCGCTACGCACGATAAGCTCAAGGGGCTTCGCCCGACCTTGATGCTATCGCGTGTTGATCAAATGGGCATTGCCCAGAGTGTATTATACATGTGACGGACTGAATAAACGGAGCAGCACTAGCTGCCTGACGCACACACCTGCTGTCGCGCTGATCCCTGGTCCCATACAAAAGCTTTCTACGGGGCTGGTGGGAAAAGCACCCGTAGAAAGGCGGATGCTCAAATGGTGCACGGGGTCCAGCATCTTCAAAGCACTTTGAGTCGCAGACTGATAAACAATGGCCCCATAATCTAAGCGGGTGCGAATGAGGCTTCTATACAGGTTCATGAGACATTGCCTGTCACAACCCCACGTAGTACGTGACAACACTTTTAGAACATTTATGGCTTTTAAACATTTTGTTTTTAAATACTTGATGTGTGATACGAAGGTCAAGTTGTCCAACATTAAGCGTAAAAGTTTATGCTCCGCATTAACAGACAGACGTTGACCGTTCAGTTCAATGTCGGGTTCTGAGTGCATGCCTGTCTTTCGGGAGAACAAGACACACGTGCTTTTTGTGGGTTCAGTCGGAATCCGTTTTCCGCTGCCCATTTGGAGACCTTGTTTAAACCTAACTGAACCTGCCGCTCACACATTGCCAGGTTGCATGACTTAAAGCCAAGCTGGACGTTATCCACATATGTACAGTAGAACATGTTGCGGGGATGGACAGGTGCAAGGAATTCATTTTGATAATAAAAAGTGTACAACTAAGTACACCGCCTTGCGGTACTCCCGTTTCTTGGACAAATGTTTGGGAGAGAATACTGCCCGCACGGACACGGAATGTCCGATTGGACAAGTAACTTTCGATTATGGAAAGCATTCTACCCCGCACACCCAAGTGACACAGGTCTCTTAATATGCCAAGACGCCATGTTGTGTCGTATGTCCTCTCGATATCGAGAAACACAGAGAGGAAGTATTGTTTGTAGACGAAAGCGTCTCGGATCTCTGCCTCAATGCGCACTAGATGGTCGGTGGGGGATCTACCCTCCCGAAACCCGCACTGGAATTGGTCGAGCAGATTTTGTGTTTCAACGAAAGGTAAAAGTCGGCGGTTTATTATTTTTCAAAAAGTTTACAAAAGCAGCTGGTTAGTGCAATGGGCCTATATCTCGCAAGTGAGGAAGGGTCGTTGCCCTGTTTCAAAATAGGGATAACAATAGCCTCTTTCTAGGAAGAAGGGATGGTGCCAGAAAGCCAGATAGCACTGTATAGGGAGAGCAGAGTTTTTCGCGTTTTGACCGGCAGGTTTTCAACATTTCATATGTGACAGGGTCGTAGCCTGGGGCAGAATTACTGCAGGAGTTTAGTGATGTTTGTAGCTCAGCTAAGTTGAAAAGTTGGTTGTATGCCTCGTAAATTGTGGACTTGTTTTCTAGTTTCTGCTTTTCTATCCTTGCTTTGTATCTTTGGAAAGCTTCAGTATAGTGTAACGAGCTAGACACCTGCTCGTAGTATGCACCGAGGAAGTTCGCCTGATCTTCGAGTCTATCACCTTGTGTGTTTACGAGTGGGAGTGAGTATACTTGTCTTCTTGCTACCCTACAAACCATGTTCCAGACTTTAGCCTCTTGTATATAAATTGATACCTGCTACAAACTTGTGCCAGCTTTCTCTTTTGGCCTGCCGACGCGTTCTCCTGCCTCAAGATTTGATTTTCTTAAAGCTCTCAAGGTTTTCCGCTGTCGGCGAGTTCCGCAGCCATCTCCATGCCCTGTTCTGTTCCTTTCGCGCATTACTACACTCAGTGTTCCACCATGGGACGTGTCGTTTGCCAGGCAGTCCAGATGTTTGTGGAATGCACTTGGCTACTGCGTCAGTAAGAAAAGCGGTGAAGTACTGCACAGCTTCATTTATGCCTAATCTGCATATGTCAGTCCAACTTAATTGAGTAATCTTTTGAAATTGTTACCAGTCGGCTTTGTTTACCAGCCATTTGCGAACATGGAGGACATTCATATTGCCACGTTCCATTTCCCAAGTTTTTGTTATCGTCCCAAAACACCGCACGATTCTCAGCGCAAATCGCGCCTGCAGTTTTCGAGAAGGTTCCGGACTGTAGTAGTTCATTTCGATAAGATCACGCCCACTGGGCGAACGGTACAGATTGTTCTGGAACCTACGCCACCGCCAGCGATAACGCTAGAACATTCGACAGCAAGAGTATAAATGCCGACGCGCTTCGCCGCTTGTCAGTTGTTGATCGAAAACCGACGCTCCGTTTGCCGCTATCACTCTGAGACTGCTATCTGTGCAAGACTACTGCTGTAATTGGACTTTCCGTTTACCGGGCACAGGTTCGCCCAAATAAACAGTTAAATCCCAACACGAAGTCTCCTGTCTTCGGCCACGTCACGACCCCGTGACATCTGGTGGAGGTGCTGCTTCGTTCATGTACCGGACGCCCCCGTCAAGCCGTGAACCCAGCCCACGTCGCGGAGAAGACACCGACGCCAACCAAGAGTAGCGAACAAGCCGCCGACAGCAAGGTCTCCCACCGGAGTACGGGCTTCTACAAGACAAGGCGCAGAAGGCCAAGGCCATGACCTCTACTGCAGCGACAATGACAACCGGAGCGTCCCAGCCCGCGATCGTCATTCATCAACCCAGAGAACCACCAACGTTTCATGGGTCATCGTTTGAAGACCCGAAACCTGGCTAGAAACATACGACTGTGTGGCCACCCTCAACCACTGGGACAACGAAGAAAAGCTCCGTCGTGTGTACTTCTACCTGGAAGACACCGCAAGGACCTGGCTGAGAATCGTGTGGTGTTTTGGGACGATAACAAAAACTTGGGAAATGGAACGTGAAATGGAACGTGGATTCTACAAGACAAGGCGCGGAAGGCCAAGGTCATTACCTCTACTGCAGCGACAATGACAACGGGAGCGTCCCAGCCCGCGATCGTCATTCATCAACCCAGGGAACCACCAACGTTTCATGGGTCATCGTTTGAAGACCCGGAAACCTGGCTAGAAACATACAACCGTGTGGCCGCCCTCAACCACTGGGACAACGAAGAAAAGCTCCGCCGTGTGTACTTCTACCTCCGTCGTGTGTACTTCTACTACCGTCGTGTGTACTTCAATGTTGGTGTACTCAAAACTAAAGAAAAATGGTCACTTTCATATGAATTTTTATGACTTTCCACTGAAGCAATCGTACAAGTGAAGGAGATGCGATACTGAGGCCTATGGAAGAGTAAGTTTTGTTGGCAAGGTTATAGTATGTTGCCTCTTTCCTATTCAACAGACAAGCACCTGATGAAATAAGGAAGTGTTCAATGAGACGACCTCGTGCATCACAGCGAGAGTCACTCCGCAGACCGTTATGTGCGTTCAGGTCCCCAAGGACCAGATAAGGTTCAGGTAGTTCGTCTATTAAAAACTGAAGTTTTTCAAGACGGTGGTACGGAGTTATGTACAAAGAGCAGACGGTGACGAGTTTGTTTAGAATAACTGCTCACACAGCCACCGCCCCAAGGGATGTTTCAAGGAGTAATTGTGTACATGCTATAACTTGACTAACTAAAACCGCTACACCACCGGATGGTGGCATGACATCATCTCTGTCCTTTCGAAGATTACGTAGTTACGTAAAAAGTTTATGTTTGTTCGTTTTATGTGTGTCTCTTGTACACACAACACTCTAGGATTGTGTTCATGGAGGACTTCTTGTAGGTCATCGAGGTTTCGAAGAAGACCTCGGATGTTCCAATGTAATATTTGTGTCTGCATATTACAAAAAGATGCTGCTGTGTGTACAGAGAGTATTCTGTTTTGGAGTGAGCTTGTTAATTAAGGTGGCAGGATGGTTGTCCGGCCCCGTTATTGGTTTTTTTTTATTTTTCTTGGCGCGCTCCAAGGAGCCCCGCCGCTCTTACGGCACTAAGGGTACCGTTGTATCCATTGCCTCCTCAGAGGCACTGAATTCCCGCACATGCGAGCTGGTGGTTCGGAATTTAGGCCTCGCCTGCTGAGGTCAGGCCTTGAGACCAGAGGACCCTTGAGTGTCCGGCCTCAATTCGCTGGGAGGCGGAGTAGACTGAACTACTGCCGCCTTGGGGGCAGGCGCCACAGCCGACGGCTCACTCTCTGCGCTGGCCGAAGGAGTGGTGAGGGCTGATGCGGCGTTGCCCCCTGACGTGCCGTATCAGCATGAGTAGCGCCGTAAAAGGGTGACACTCTTCGTCTATCTTCCTTGAATGTGATATTTACTTTTTTTAATGTGATGATTTCTTTTTTTTCAAAATGAACAAGACCGTAAACATGCGGCATGATTTCCGCCACAGTTCACACGGTGTGATGGTTCTTCGCAGTTGTCAGAATTGTGGCCTGACACTCCACATTGTGCACAAGTTTGGTGGCCACGACAGCTTTGTGGGCCATGGCCATACCTCTGGCATTTAAAACAACGACGTGGGTTAGGTGTGTATGGTCTTATTGACGTCTTCGTGTACCCTGTTTGAACACTTTCTGGCAAATCACTGGAAGCGAACGTGAGTATTAGGTGTTTTTTTGGTGTTACCTTGTTGTCTCTTCTGATAATGATCCTTTGTACATTGGTCACATTCTGACTCTTCCACCCTTTCATAAAATCCTCTTCGGTCAAGCCGAGCAAATCAGCATCAGATACCAATTCACGGGTTGTGTTCATGGATCTGGGTGGTGTTATAGTGATCGAAGTGTCACCGAAAATTGAAAGATTCCGTAGCTTCTCAAACTGTTCTTTTTCTCGAACTCTAAGGAGGAGGACTCCGCTGGCCATTTTGGTAACATTGTACCTGGCCCCAATAGCTTCTATGAGACACCTGGCTACTACAAAAGGGGGTACAGTCCTGGCTTGCTTGCCGCTTATCTCACTATGTATAACATGAAAATGGGAGAAGTTTTCATTTGATAGGTTGAAAAAGCCTAAGTCTTTGGTGCGTACGCGCTTTAAGGCGGTACGATCACTTAATGAGGGAAGTGTTCTATGCATGTCAGTTTAATTTCCTTCAGAAGCGTTGGCGGCCACCCAGCACGGAGCCCAACTAGGGGACGCTACAAGTTTGCGCATGCTAAAACCTGCAGATGGCAGCCGTACAACACTGCCATAATCCAATGCGCCTTGACCAAGGTAGGCTAATTGCACAGGGTTAACCCTAGCCGCCAGGAAGTTTGGAAGTAAACAGAAGAGAGTAGAAGACAGGACAGACAAATAGTGAGAGATAAAGATGAAGATGTAAGGAGAGAGTGATAGAAAAAGGCTACTGCCGATTTCCCCTGGGTGGGTCAGCCCAGGGGTGCCGTCTACGTGAAGCTGGGGCCAAAGGGGTGTGTTGCCTCTGCCAAAGAGCCTTAAAGGTCCAAGCACACAGCGTCAATTCAACCCACAGAATCCCCTTTTCTTCGGACACGGTAAAGCCACGCAAGCCTAGGCGTGGGAGGGAATCAAACCCCCCCCCCATTAGCTCGGGTCCATGGTGTCGCTACACACCAAACGCCTGCTTTCACAGGCACCCCTGTGGGGGCCTGGCGCAACCTCAACCAGCGTCAACATTCCCGACTTAAGCCATAACATCAGTCCCTTCGACAGCTCCGAAGACGTTCCTTCGGCACGCGAGTACATTGAGAATATTCGTCGAACGTCTAAACTTCATGGGTGGCCAGCAGCGTACACGCTATAAATGGCCAAGGCCAGACTGGTTGAAGCGGCCAACGACTGGTACCATTCGAGGAGCTCACAAGTCACATCGTGGGAGGGTATCGAGGTACATTTCCGTCGTACCTCTGTCTAACATGGCTTGAGAGTTTACGCAACGTCTGCTCAGAGTTTACCCTTCAGAGTTTACGCATCGTCTGCTCTCAACAGGAAGCGGCCCGTTGGAAGCAGACGACACCCCGAGTCTACAAGAAACCATAGTCGCGCCTGCTGCTATCTCCGGAAGACACGTGAACCTCTTTTCCAAACAAACCCTGGTCACTCGCCGAGAACTCTGGAGACTGTAAAACACTAACAAGGAAGGAGGGCAAAAACCTGAAGACTAAGATGTTTGTCGGACCAACGGGAAAGCCAAAGGACAAGGACGAAGCCGAAGATCATGACAAGAGAAAACGCAACACGGTGCTGCGAGAAAAAACAGCGAGGCGAATAGAGCGCATAAAAAACCTGGAACAGCGAACGAAACGTCAGGAAAAGGTGGCGAAGAGGAAAAAAACGAACACGACAAAGGAAAAATCCTGGGACAAAAGGCGACTCATGAGGATAAGCAGGAAGAGGGCGAGGTTCCAGCAGACAAAAAGCCAGATGGCCAGCCAAGCCAAGACGACGAAACTGAAGGTAAAATTGGGAAAATTTGGGGAAAATTTCTGGAGTGCAGACGCACAGAAAGAAACACGAACATGACCGAACCAACCCAAACGAAGCAGCTGAAGCCAATAGAATCAGACGACACCAAGAACATTGGAGATGCCGGAGCAAATCCGAGGGAGGAACCACCGCTGATGGGCCAACTAAAGTCGAAGCCTCAGCCTGACCAAGCGTTGAAGACGCAGTTTGGACAAGGGGACACTGGCAACTTGTGCGGTGTGCCTTTTTTCGAAGTCGAGCCAGCCAAGACGGCCGGAAGCTACGACTTTGCCTTGAAAGCTTCACGCAACGAATGGGCGAACTTCTGCGTGCCATGAAGACCTTAACGTGCCATTGTATAGGAATATGTCGTTTTTTTGTTGTTTGTTTTTTTCTTATGTTGTTTTTTTGTGTGCTATTTACTATTTAATATCGGATGATGGCCGAACATTTTCGTGTTAAGTTAGTAAAAAAAATTCTCGGGACAGCATTAACCAGAGCATTAAGCGTTGCAGAATGGCCGAATGTTGAAAATGCGCGTGCCCTTCTCTGGACAGTGAAGGAAGAGGACGACGTTCAGAGAGAGACTCACGTGCAGTATTTGATCTCGACAATGGCAACAAAAATTACCCTGTTAGTCTATTGTTGTTATTTACGGCTAGGAGACTACCTGAATGCCTAACTTAGCACACTTGATGATCATGATGCCCGGTTCTTGGCCGATCCCCCTTTGTGGGCGAGTGGCAGCAATGCTGAAGGTTCATAATCATAGTCATAACTCATACCGGCAAACTTGCAAAAACTGCAGCTCTCATGGGTACCAGGCCATCGTGGCATATATCTCAATGAGATGGCGGATGCACTAGCCACAGTATCTCTTAGCGGTCCCCTTATCCTGATTTCACCTGATATGGCTTACGCGACACCAATAAGGTTTAGAAACCGCTGTTTGCTTGAATCCAACTGCTACTCATTGGATAAATTTTGAGATTTCGCACATCAAAGATGCTGCTGGAATAGACACTAGTGCGCAACATGGCAATTGGAAGTTACTTGTACAAGATTGCGTTGTAGAAAGCCGCAACTAAATTATTATTTGCATAACGTTGGTTTGCAGGCGTCACCTTTATGTCAGGTTTGTGAAGAAATGGAAACGATAGATCATTTTTTTTTGTTCTGTCGACAATATTCTTGTCAGCGGAAAAGATACCTGGTAGCTCCACTTGAAATAATAAATGTGGCAGTATTTTTCGTTCGGCAGCATTAAATTTGGTTATAGCCACAAGGACGTCTGCTCTGCGGTATTTGACTGCATAATTGAAACACATTTCCGATGGAGGCGGAAATGTTGTAGGCCCGTGTGCTCAGATTTGGGTGCACGTTAAAGAACCCCAGGTGGACAAAATTTCCGGAGCCCTCCACTACGGCGACTCTCATAATCATACGGTGGTTTTCGGACGTTAAACCCCACAAATCAATCAATACATAATTGAAACAAAGCGAGTGCCATGTTAAACTGCATAATTATATATATATATATATATATATATATATATATATATATATATATATATATATATATTCGTTTGTCTGCAAATCGCATCTGAGAGCCTAGCATGCATCGATCCCTGCTTAGATATACTCCTTTTTCGATTTTTGGCTTTTCTTTCTATATCATTTTTTGTTACTTCAAAATTACTTTGTGTTTGAAAAACCATAGGCCTTTTACTTAAGATCCTGCCGCCCGGTTCTTGGCCGATCCCCCTTTGTGGGTTTGCGCCAGTGTAACAAGGATCATCATCATCATCATCATCATTTGATTTGGCTTGTGGGGCGTTTGAATATAGTCAGTGTGGCATCTGTTTCATTATCTGAAAGTAAATTATTTTTTTATTACGAGATCGAAGACAGCAGTACATTTTACTGCATATGCATATGTGTGGAAATTAGGTTGTGCTAAACACTCACGGTGTACCGACGCATTTAAATGTAATCAAGAGCAGGAGTGAAACAGCGTTTTACTCTCTCATGCCAGAAAAGTATATCGGTATTCCACTCTCTCAGAGAGAGGTAGACTGGAAAGCAGTTTCACTCTCTCATTTCATAAAGAGTGAAAGTTAATTTTAATATATCTGATGATTTGTGAGAGTGGACAAACTCTCTGAAGAGTAATTTGGCATTTTTACTCCTGCGAATTTTCAGACTGCTTGACCACAGTGACGGGAAAGTTGCCGATGCCTTGAAGGAATTTTTGTATGTTCAAAGAGACTTGGATCATGAAGCCAACTGATAATTTTCTTACCTAAATTGCGTTTTCTTAATTTGTATTTACTTTTTCCGAAATTACCAAGCTCACAGTTACTATGTTTTTACTCATCTATAGGTAGTATTTGCAATTTTGTTGCATTGTTACTTCTTTCATCTTTAACTAAACGATATTTTGTCTCATAAGTAAGAAATTATTTCGATAACTACGGTGTCTGGCCGATTTCCCGGCATGGCTCTGTGCCCCTGTCCAAGGTTCTACTCTATTCTATATACAGCACGTGTGTGTGGGCTTTTCTTCTTCACTGTTTCGTCTTTTTGCACTGGTAAATCTATCTCAACTTGGGTATCATTGCCACTTGCCCACTCAAGCGAACCAGCCAGAAGTCAGAAGAATCATTGAAATCCAAGTACGCTCTTTCGAAGTAAATGTTTCATCAACGCAATATTACCACCTTCCAGATGCGCTGTGCCTCTCCTTTGCTGCCTCGTCATTCCGAAGGTAGGAGACGAAGAAGACGAAGGCAGTGGCCGTACTGCTAGCTCGTTGCAACGTTTACAAGATCGAAGGGAGCAAGTGAAATGATACCTCAACAACCAGGCCATCAACCTGTGTTGAGCCAAAAGAAAGCTGCTAGAGCCAGGCCTTCACAGCAAAAGGCGGAAAATTTTCAACCTCAGCCACCAGGACAACGCCTCAATGCTTCCATCGTCAGATACATGAAGGCACCTCTTGGTCCTGTACCTTTGTTGCCGATGGCCCCAGGAACACCACGATATCAACGTGCTTCTTCCAAGTGCTGCAAGTGTGCTCAATTTTCACCGGTGCCTGTTCAGCCAGCTATTGTTTCTCCGTCGAAAGAGAGAGATTGTGGGAAAACGCAGCCGCAGGAAATTAGGAAAATAGAGTCTTCGAAGAAATACCTCAGCCCAGGTGAACGTGACCGCAAATCTTTGCGAGGCACGACGTCCGCGTACACCCCAGACATTCCAGTGCTCATCAATCCTAGGGACACAAGGTTCGCCAATGGAGAAAACGAATATGCCGGACGCGCTGTCGGTGTGGAACGCATGTTAGAACAGAAAGTTCAGCAACGTGAGAAAAAGCAGTCACAAGCTGGGGAACAAGGAGCGGCTCGCACCAACTTCATGTCTGTCAACTTAGACAAACGTCGAAGTGGTTTACGGCCAAACGATTCGAGTAATGTTGTCGAAGCGAATAAGGCTGGCGACAAGCAGTCTGGTAGTACCGCGGCAGCAACCGAAAATGGCAAATTTAGTGGTTCCCGTGCAAGGCAGTGGGCGTGCTACCGGCCCACCCAAAACGTCCGCTACGTCTCTTCCGACAGCCTCAACAGGTAATGTCGTGAAGGCTCCTTTGATCTCCCCGAAAACTGCGAAGGATATACCACTCCTTGCAGCGTCCTCTGCAGCAATACCTGCGGATCCTTACCAGAAGAAAAAGCCATCAGCTTGCTCACAAGGTGACGTCGAAGGAGCTGGTATGCAACGATATTCTGGCTGGCCGGTACACCCACAAGGATCAACTGCAACCGCACAGTTGATCCGGGATGATGTCCATGGACCAAAAAGCGGGAAACGGGCGTCCAAGTTTGATCCTTTCAAGACGCCTTCTGTCATTGTAGAAGAACTCGCAGAGGTCTCGGAAGCCAGCTTCATGCCGCCCCGCTTCACCACACTACCTCAAAAGATGAAGTATCTATCGTCACTTCCCGGTTTTCATGAGACAGTCGAGATGAACGATCCGCAGATTAGAGCGGTTGTCAACGCAGAACGCGATCACATCGTGACAATGCAAGTAGTGGCGGCTTTTTGTGTTATTGCCGCCATGATCGCCACGCTAATGTTTATCGCATACTATTTTTTATGGAGCATAGATAACAAAGAACAGAGCTTTTCCACTCCTTTAATAGCCAACGACGACAACAGCGAGAATAATTATACGCTACCAGTCTTTCTATTATTTTCGGGGCATACAAAAGTTGTTTGATGCTATCGGGATCCCCGAAATACCGTCGGCTAGTGTGTCACGTGCGGCAACATAGGTTTCCAGACGCAAGTAGCGTTTGGAGATGACGCAAGTTCCAATACACTGTCTGCCAGACGATTTCGCAGGAAATAGGACTTTACGCAACCTAGTCGGTTGTTTTGTGTAGAATAAATCTTTCGTTTGGTGGCATTTCTTTTGCTATCTCGAATTCATGCTTTGTTATTACACAGAGTAACATATTTCTTCGTACAACAACATGCAGCAGTAATCTCGCCATAGATAATTAGGCGACCTAGTGAACTTACACGTGTGTCATTTATGTGATAGACCATTGCCAGTGTTACCTAAAGGTGCGCTAAATTACGCTTCAGTGAACCAGTTATCGACTAGTTGCTTGCAACTTATAGGACTTGCAGTTCGGGGAAATTATGCGTTAGGAAGAAATGGCATTTTCAACTCGCCACACCACAATAAGTTTCTGCGACCTGAGCTTTCGCTTTTGAGATAGAAAAACTTTATTATTGTAAGCTGAAAAGATAGTCCTCACTGGATGGAGCCCTTAGTTCAGGGTCCCAATGGCTCGCACCACACCTATTGCCCGCTGGATCAGTCGATGCTGCTCTTGCGGCTCTGAGCTGTTCGGCGCAGTCTCCCAAGAGGAATGTGAGGGTGAAATAATAGGGCGGTAACAATGCGGTTGTCAACATTCTCCGGTTCAGTGGTACACCATGGACTTTGCTTTACGTGAAGGATGTAAAAGCAGGGGAAGGCATTATTCTGACGTTGCCACCAGGCAACCGCAGGGTTACCAACCCAGGCAACCGCAGGGAAGTTGCCACCAGGCAACTTTCCTTAGGCAGGTATAGTGTCGGGAAAGCAATCGCGTTATTACGACTTATAAAGCACTTTAAAAGAGCGATAGAACAACCAGTCCTCGCACAATGTGAATATTGTAACAAGTGGGTCGTCCAATGATCCAACCCATTACAAAAGCTTTTTTGTTCTACTATTAGTATTAACTGTGGCGCATACCCACCTCAGGCCTAATTCCTCATCGTCGTCTGCCACTTCATGAGCAATTGGCACAAAATTCTTCTCAATAGTTTAGCGGATACCACGCATTTCAAAAAAATGATGAAAATAGCACAGCAAATGCCAGCCTACTACCCAAATAGTTTATTATTAATTCCGTAATGGGCATCAGGCAAGTGTTCTTATAGCAGTTGCCCAACGACTGTTTAGAAGAGGCTCTAAAGGCCACTCTTCTAGCTTTCGCTGTGACTGTTGCTGCACTTTCGCGCAGGCCTGGCGTTTTTTTTTTTTTACCATGCCGTTATTTAGCGCTTCATCCCGTCGAAAACTATAGTTCTTACCAAGCCGATTTTGGCATGTGCAAAGCCAGGCTGACATGGACAAGAGCACAAAAGCGGAGACACATAGATAGATAGATAGATAGATAGTAGATAGATAGATAGATATAGATTATCGATAGATAGATAGATAGATAGATAGATAGATAGATAGATAGATAGTAGATAGAATAGATAGATAGATAGATAGATAGATAGATAGATAGATAGATATATAGATAGATAGATAGATAGATAGTAGATAGATATAGATAGATAGATAGATATAGATAGATAGATAGATAGATAGATAGATAGATAGATAGATAGATAGATAGATAGATAGATAGATAGATATATATAGATAGATAGAGTGGATGGACGGACGGATGGACGGACGGATGGATGGATGGATGGATGGATGATGGATGGATGGATGGATGGATGGATGGATGATGGATGGATGGATGATGGATGGATGGATGGATGGATGGATGGATGGATGGATCCAGTCAAAGTAACATTTGTATGTAAAAATATCCTTCGCATTTTATATCACTGTCTATGCTAGAACAGGTGAAATACTGTGACAGGGGCAAAAAATATTTAATGTTCTGAAAAAATGAAGAATGGAGCGCTAAGGCTCCCTATGAACTTGGTGGCACCACCCATAAAAGACCCGGAGGCACGTGCGTAATTAAACATGTTCCTTCCAACACATGTCATATCTCTAGGCAGAAGCGTATAATGGCATCAGGCGTCACATCATGTGAATTGCGCAACGAGTGCGTAGTTTCAAGGCCCACCGATAACGAAGCACTATGCCATAGGCATCCAAACGTATATCTTTGTGATCTTCAATCAAATAATTATTATTTATTACTCCCCCAAAAAATTCCAAATGGCAAAATGAAGCAAACGCAGCTGAGTAGTAATCACAACACCTGAAGTCTCAAAATTTCTCAACTTGACCTTGCTATTTTTTTCTCGTTGCTCTCTTTTTCGCGATTTTCCTTACATTAGTCATATTGACGCAAGGTAGGCTGGCAACTATAGTAGCCAGCCTCTGAAGAGGACAACGAAGTAGTTCTGTGTGCGCGTGCTCTGATGTTCGCGTTTCTGGCCCTTGGGTTACGAAAGTAAACGCCCTATTTTGTACCTACGTGCCTGTGTCTTTGTGACATTTTCTGGTGAAAGTGCTGGGTACGGTAGATGATACGGTCCCCCGAGAGCACCCCTGACGAAAGTCCATCCAGTATCTCAGCCGAGCTTACCCCTGTGCACGTACGTTCCAGCCGTCGTCTTCAGGGACTAGAGCCACAGCACAGTCTGCTGCCTGAACGTCAGAGGACTATGAATCAAACACCGCCTAACGTCACCGTGCCAGCACCAGCGCACCTGGTTATCAACCAGCCCAAGACGCCGAAGACATTTCATGGAGCTGCTTTTGAAGATGCCGACGACTGGCTCGAGCATTTTAACCGGGTTGCCATCATCAACGATTGGACCCCAGAGCGTAAACTACGCTATGTGTACTGCTTCCTGGAGGACTCCGCGAAAACGTGGTTTGAGATCCATGAAGCAGCGCTTACGACATGGGATGAGTTTCGACGGCAGTTCCTCAAGGCATTTGCCCGAGAGGACAGGAAAGAGACGGCGGAGCGTGCTATAGAGGCAAGGGTTCAAGGCCCTAACGAAAGGGTGACGACCTACGTAGAGGACATGGATCGGCTTTTCAAGCGTGCGGAGCCCTCTATGTCCGAATCCAAGAAAGTTCGCCACCTAATGCGTGGTGTTAAAGAAGAAATTTTTGCCGGCCTGATTCGAAACCCGCCTGCGACACTTGCGGAGTTCCATGAGGAAGCCACTGCCATGGAGAGGGCCCTTCAACAGCGTGCCAGGCAGTATAACCGTGGTGTAAACCCAAGTGAGGTCACTTCTGTCACTCTCGGCAATGACATCAGCGCGTTGCGAGAGCTTATCAGAGCTCTCATTAAGGAAGCGCTACAAAAGATGCAGGTGACTGCTTCACCTGCAGAGCAGCTCTCCATTGCAGAGATGGTACGCGCCGAGCTACGGCAAGCCGTTCACGCTCCCCAACCATCCGAGGCGCCACAACAGAGGCACTGCGTCGAGATGAGCTACGCGGAAGCAGTGCGACGTCCTCCATCGTGCTGTTCAACCAGCGTATTTACTCCAATGAGCGACACGCTCAGCAAATGGAGGTAGGCTTCCACCCTCGCAGCTCACCGTTGATCACCAAAGCAAGACCAAGAAAGAGTGACATCTGGCGTACACCCGACCACAGGTCCCTTTGTATTCCACTGCGGGGAAGCCGGACACGTCTACCGAACATGTCCATACCGTCATGTGGGTCTCCGTGGATTTTCGCCTAATGCCCTCGTCCACGACCTGGCGAGTGACCACAGGAAATAGAGAGTTTCGTCTCGAATCGTCGCAGTATCGAACATCGGTCACAAGAGCCTCGCTCATCGTCGCCTACTCGCTACAGGTCACCGAGCCCGGCCTATTCATGCGGCGCTCCAAGACGCCGTTCACCCAGTCCTGCAAGTCGGGAAAACTGAGTTCAGCAACCTCCGGAGGTGAGGCCGCTGACGCTGACTCTACGGAAGATCCTCCACTACGACGACAGCGACAACAGCAAAAAAGATGTACAGACGCAGTCAAACGTGATGCGAGGAGTGGTGACATCAAACATTGCTGGGTAACTGTGGACGACGAAGAAGTAATGGCGCTAATTGACACATGGAGCAGACACTTCCGTTATGAGCATGGTCTTGCCTGCAGGCTGAAGAGGTTTGTAACCCAGTGGGCTGGGTTGCAGATACGTACGGCAGGAGGCCATCTTCTTACTCCGGTGGGGCAGTGCACAGCGCGAGTCCAGTATTCACGGATTTCACGTACTCGGAGGATTTTGTAATACTGCCGAGTTGCTCGAGGGACCTAATTCTCGGACTGGACTTTCTGCGTGATAATGGAAGCCGTGATTTGATTTGCAACAGTCGCAAGTGACGTTTTCTACGGCACACGCTTTAGCGCGCAACCCTCACGGCAGTTACGTCAATGCTTTG